>JACDQD010000012.1:11248398-13723267 GCA_019843655.1 Lethocerus indicus | reverse complement strand
CAAGGGACACTTGTGGGTGGAATATGGGATCGATCTGAGAAAATTTTCGAAAAACCTAAATTTTCGATTTTCGACCCGCCGTTTCAGGGGCAAGTGTAACTCATTTAGGGACACTTGTGGGTGAAATATGGGATCGATCTGAGAAAATTTTCGAAAAACCTAAATTTTCGATTTTCGACCCGCCGTTTCAGGGGCAAGTGTAACTCACATTGGTACACTTGTGGGTGGAATATGGGATCGATCTGAGAAAATTTTCGAAAAACCTAAATTTTCGATTTTCGACCCGCCGTTTCAGGGGCAAGTGTAACTCATTTAGGGACACTTGTGGGTGGAATATGGGATCGATCTGAGAAAATTTTCGATAAACCTAAATTTTTTCGATGTCAAAAACTGCCAAAAAAGCGGATTTTAGACACAAAATTGGCCCAAAAAGACGGTTTTAGGCGCAAAATAGGCCGAAAAATGGCCCAAAAAGGAGGTTTTTAGGCGCAAAATTGGACTAAAAATGCGGTTTTTAGGTCGAAAATATGACCAAAAATGCGAATATTGGACGCAAAATTGACCAAAAATGCGGTTTTTAGGCCAAAAAATGGCAATTTTAGACGCAAAATAGGCCCTAATATGGCTTTTTAGACGCAAAATTGGTCCAAAAATTCGATTTTTGGGCCCAAAAATTGCAATTTTAGACTAATAAATATTGACGAAATTTGCCGATTTTTGGTTTTAAAATTTTAGTCCTAAAATGCGGTTTTAGAGCAAAGAATGGCAATTTTAGACGCAAAATTAGCCAAAAAATGCGATTTTTAGACGCAAAATTGGTCCAAAAATTCGATTTTTAGGCCCAAAAATTGCATTTTTAGACGCAAAATTGGCCCGAATATGGAATTTTTAGACGCAAAATTGGTCCAAAAATGCCGTTTTTAAACCCAAAAATGGTATTTTTAGACGCAAAATAGGCCCAAATATGGCATTTTTAGACCCAAAATTGGCCAGAAATGCGGTTTTTACCCCCTAAAAACCCACAAATACAACCCACAAATACTACAAAAAGTTGCATTCTTTCAGTATAAGTTGAATTTGGCCACACTACTGTAGTGTATAACACTGGACAGTGTAATTGTAATTCACGAGCAGCTGTAATTTAGCGGCCGTAGCAATCCACCGGTTTTCCATTTGTACATTTTGAGGCCCAATTAGAGGTCGGAGAGAGAGAGAGATGGAGAGAGAGAGAGAGAGGGAGAGAGAGAGGGAGAGAGAGAGAGAGGAGAGCGAGAGAGAGAGAGAGAGAGAGAGAGAGAGAGAGAGTGATAGAGATAGGGCCCAATTTGCATGTCTGATGATGAGTTTTCAGTTTGAGTCCGTTTTTAATAATTGCCTACAAAACAGCAACAACAACAACAGCAACAACAGCTACAACAACTACTCTGACCGACGGCCATGAGAACTGCCAACAATTACCCATTTTATAATAAAACCGGGTGTGGAGCAGTTTACAATTGTCGGATTATTCAATTTTAATTAGGCCAATTTCTGTATTCATTAGTTTCCTTCCTTCCTTCTGTTCCTTCTTGTTTTATTTTCTGGCCGTTCGCGCTAAAATTAATTATATATACATATATAAATCGAGGACGTTTACCTCTATTTTCCTTTACACCCTTTTTTCCGTTTTGTTTTCCAGCCAAATAAAGTCGGGAATATACAAAATTAACTCACTTGTGAGTGGAATCGATCGAGTGGAGAATTTCGAAAAACCTAATTTTCAATTTTCCGGCCTATTTTTTCGCCTAAAAATCGATTTCCGAGAAAAACAAGACGGTTTCTGGGCCAAAAATCGCATTTTGGGGGGCAATTTCCCTAAAACCCCGTTTTTGGCCGATTTTCGGTTAAAACTGCCTCCTTCCCGATTTTGGGCCTAAATTCCCTTTTGGAGCCGATTTCGGAAAACCCCTTTGGGAATATAAATACAGAATTAACAAAGTGTATTCAATGTACAAAAATGACCGCATTTTCGGACGCGAAAACATACGCCTTCAAACTATTCTTTATCGTAATATTTTTTTATGATATTTCAGGATCGGGGCTAATTAAAGGGCGAGTTTGTTTACGCGGGACGTTGTCTCTGATAGTAAAAACATACTTCCGGTTTTAGGCGTTTTCATTTCCGGTTTTTCATCCGCATTTTCTTCACCCCGTCCAACAACATTAATTATTGAGTTCGCGAAACGGCGAGACCGAACCGAAAGAAAGTAGAAGAAAGACCAAACGGTACAAGTTGTCAAGTGTGCAGTCTGAGGACGCCTGGAAAATATCCAAAGTGACTAACACAGCGCACTGAAGATGGCGAGCGGCCGAAACCCCAAATCTACAAGTGTCAGAGTTGAACCAGGACCGTGAAGAGAAAGGGCCAGGCAATTGTCCAGAGTATCACGAAGTATGCACAGTCTGGATGCGCCAAACCGGTCTAGCAATAAAAGAAGAAAGACCAAACGGTACAAGTGTCACAGTGTGCAGTCTGAGGACAAAATATCCAAAGTGAGCTGCGACGGCAGAAACACCCGGTCTAGCAAAAACCGAACCGAAAATAGAAGACCAACGGACAAAATGTCACAGTGTGCAGTGCAAAAACACGCGAGGACGCCCGGAAATATCCCAGCGGCCGAAACCGGCCCGGTCTAGCAAAACCGAACCAGACAACCGAGAGGAGACAGAAACGCGCGAAATCTACGATATTTCAACCCCTCGTAGACCACAAAACAGGTATACTTTTACCGATTTCTTCGGAATTTGTCACGTGTGTGATTTTCACGTGTCACGTGCAATGTGATATGTGAATATCAGTTATTAGAATGAGGAGAAAGAGAGCGTGCGCTTTGAGCGAGTGGGGCGTGCGCGTTCACCTCTCACTTTTACCTGTCTCCTTTTTTTTCTTTTTCTCCATTTTTTTCTTCTTCTTCTTCTTCTTCTTCTTATTCTTCTTCTTGTCGGTGTTGACCCCCGCGCACATAAAAGACTGTCGATTCTCAAAACGATCTGCCCGAAGATAACAGTAATCGAGCATATAGAAAACGTGCCTTACCACTATTATTTCATCTTTTTTTTTTTTAATTCTTACCTTTATTTTACCTTTTTGGATGTGTACTGGAGGTTGATTTCGTTGACGGTACGCGGTCCGGTAATAAAATCGCCCTGAGCCTAAAACCACTCTCTTGGCCGATCGTGTTTTCCCAATTGGACTTACACAATACATAAATAATACATACTTACTTGATTATAAATCTAGTTTAACAATACCTGTTTTTTGGTCTGACAGGGGTCGGAATTCCACCGTAGATTTCGTCTGTTTTGTGGTCTTTCGCCAGACCGGTGACTAACACAGCGCTACTGAAGGTGGCGAAGAGCTCGCCGAAACCGGTCTAACAAAAGACCGAACACAGCGATGAATCTGTTAAAAAATACAATTATATATACCGGGTATTTGCGGAATGTTCCTGTACATCCGGAATTCGGGATCGTATTTTCCTTTAAATTTACGGTACAACAATTCGTATCTTCTTGACCCGTAGGGCAAAACATGACCTGATCGTATATCAATAATTAAATTATAATTATTTCTGTATCACTTTTACTTGCTCGAATCTCGTTCCACGGATTTTGGGGGAGGTTTTGGTCACAATGGCCCATTGTTTTCCACCCTCGGAGGAAAAGTCTTTTTCCTTTTGAGGATCCTCTCCCTTCGTTGTGGTCTCGCCGCCGTACAGAAAAAATCTAAAAAAAAAAATAAATAAAACGAACTGGTTTTTCCAGTTTTTCCTCGTAAGCGGGAATTTTCCCGCTCTGTTTTTCACCTCCGAGACTATTGTCAATTTTTCCCGATTATCGTATCGGTATTGTGAAAGAAAATTCGAAAATAGCCTCTGTCATAATAATTAAGCCCGGTAGGCCAACAAAAATATTAAGTAAAAATTAAGTTATTTGTAAAAAAATAATATTTCGATGGTTGCAAAAGAGCTTTTCTTGCGTCAACTTGAACGAGTTATAAATATATTTTTTTTTTCCTATAGGAGTTGAAGATTTTATAATAATATAAATTTTTTTCAATAAAATTGTTCATAATTAAAAGGTATTTCAGGATACATTTCGACTTCAACCTCAGGGGGGCTCAGGGTTGAGAACAGTTAAGCAGTTATCCCAACTTAGAAATACTTTTTTTTTCAATTTACAAAACTGAAAATCTATTTAAAATTTTCCGTTTTCCACGTCTAGATTTCGTAAATTGTAGGTATGTAATTATGGGATGTTGGGAAGAGAAAAATCTTGTTCTAAAAAAAAAAAAAATAGGGAAAAACTTATAAGAAAACTGCCCCCCAAAAAACTGGGGAAAAACGACAGGAAGAAGAAAAAACTATATATTTCCTTCTGTACCGAATTAAAGTGTAACTTTAGAACATAACGACACAATAATTGGGGTCATTAAAACGGGTTTTTCTTGTACTAAACCTCCCCTCCAAACCATGTCTCTTTATATATAGAACAACATACTGTAATAGTAATTATAAGAGTAATTAATTAGCCTAAATTGGGCCATCGATAAGGTTTCCTTGCTTGTGGAAAACACACAAACGATATTCGGTTTTATGGACGGGGGGTGGTGGGGGGTTGGAAATTGCTACAAATTGTACATTTTGAACTGACCTATATTCATTTCAGAAATCGTTTTATTTTGCAATTAAATATTTTACACAACTCAATTAACGGATATAGAAATTTTTAACTTACCTGTTTTGTGGTCTCCGATTACTTTTGGGTACGCCTAATGTGAGACAAAATAGTTTGGATAAATTTTTTTTATCCGAAAAAAAAATGGGGTTAATTTTCCTTTATATTTTTCAATTTTATGTTTTGAATTTCGTTCGAATTTTTTTGGTTTTCCGCACAGCATAAATCATTACTCCAACCGGGATGGAAGTAATAAAAGAAATTATTGTGTAATTGGCCGGGAATAAATGAAATTACGATTTAAAAATTAAAAATCGTCCATATTCGGACTATCGCACTGTAAAATTGTCAATTAACTGTTGACTTTTTGCTCCCCCCCCCCCGTGACTATGAAAAAATACAGAAAAAAAAGAGATATAAATCTGATTTGAACAAGTTTCGCCCCCCCCCCGACCGAATCGTTTAAATAAATTAGAAGACGGACATAAAATACAAGATTCAATTTTCTGATTGCCCACTCAGAGAGAGAGAGAGAGAGAATTCTTCTGTACTTAAAAATTGTAACGGTTAACGACAGTTTTGTTGATCGAATGTATAAAATGCTGTAATGAATAACTGTAATTAAAAAATATAAATTAACAATAACTGATAATTATTAGGTTGCCGTAGGGTTGCCGTTTCTCGTCTTTTGGCTAGACCGGTCCGTCCCGATTGATTATTTATTCTATTAATTTTATTTTTAATTTCTAATCATCGCTTATTTATTGACGCTGTAAACGAATCTGTGAAGGGAAAAAAATTTTTTTGGCGCGGTAAAATATTTCACTGAAATCTGCGCCGAAAACTGTACAATGAAATTGTATATACAGATATATTTTTCAAAAATGGAAAAAGCGACGGGGAAAAGAAATTTACAGAGGAATTTTTCTCTGTCATTTTGGCTGAGTATAATTTTTAAAAAATTTAAAATAAAAATATGGTACCAAAATGCAGTCTTATAAAGTATTGGTGGTCGCGAATTTGTAAATCTTAACAGGCGCTAACTATTGTAAATTTTATATTAATTCTGTCTCCAATATGTCCCTTTTTATTGCAAAAAAGTTGACGGTATAAGGGATAATTTTCATTTCATACGGAAAAATTAGCCGGTGCACTACCGGCGACTGGGAGAACTTGGAATGAATCGCGTAGCAATTTTATTATTGCCTCGAGATGAACTTTAATTTCACGCTCGATTCCGGAACGGAAAACTTATTTTCCCCTTTCGGGCCGCTACTTCAAACAGACGGCGGGGCGCTATCGAAGAACGGAATCGGACTGGGATAAAAGAAAAAGTGGATGGGAGGGAGAGTGGTGGGGATGGGAGGAGGAAGGGGAGAGAAACTGTTTAAGGAATGAAAATTAAAACGGAAGGATAAAAAAGAAGAAGAAGAACCGAAATATTAATAAACTCGGGTCTTTCACTCAAATGTACAATTATGGCGGTCCGGCCTTGAGGCTCCTCTCTCTCCCTCCCTCCCTATCCCTCCCTCTCTCTCTCTATCCCTCTCTCTCTATCCCTCCTCCTTCTATCCTATCTCGGCTTTGTATCGGACGAAGCCGAGGGCAAAAGAGAATATACATTAGAGAGGGAGTTTCAGAATTACTCTCTCTCTCCCTCCCTCCCTCCTCTCTCTCTCTCTCTCTCCCTCTCTCTCCCTCTCTTTCGTGGGCGAAGAGGAACACACACAAATAAGACTGTAGTGATAACGGAACGATTCTTTACGAATGGTGGTACCGGACAGTCCAATAATGGAGGAGGAGGAGGAGGAGGGAGGACGATAGGGAGAGTGATAGAAGGAGGGATAGGGGAGGGAGGGAGGGATGGAGTATACCAGGGAGGGATACAATTATCCCCACTCACAAAAACAGAGACCGGCCTCCCTTCTTTTGATTAGGAATGCACGGCCGGAACACTAAACACTTGAACACTGAACACTTGAACACTGAACACTTGAACACTGAACACTAAACACTGAACACTAAACACTGAACACTAAACACTTGAACACTAAACACTTGAACACTAAACACGACTGACTGAACACTACAACTATCAAACACAAACACTAAACACTACTAAACTAGAACACCAAACACTGAACACTGAACTGAAAGCACTAAACACTAAACACTGAACACTGAACACTGAACACTGAACACTGAAACACTAAACACTGAACACTGAACACTAAACACTAAACACTAAACACTAAACACTAAACACTAAACACTAAACACTGAACACTAAACACTGAACACTGAACACTAAACACTAAACACTAAACTGAACACTAAACACTAAACACTGAACACTAAACACTAAACACTAAACACTAAACACTTGAACACTGAACACTAAACACTGAACACTAAACACTAAACACTAAACACTAAACACTGAACACTAAACACTAAACACTAAACACTAAACACTGAACACTGAACACTGAACACTATGACCGGGATTTCGGCCGTTCGCCGTCTTCAGTAGCGCTGTGTTGTTAGTCACTCTGTTGGCACTTTGAAGCGACAGTGACAGTGCAGTGTGAGGATGACCCCACCAAAAAAAAAAAACATCCAAAGCGCTAAAAGTGACTAACACAGCGCTACTGAAGACGGCGAACGGCCGAAAAACCGGCGATAGGAGACACGGAAACGCACGAAATCTACTTAATAATTTATTTACCTCACAAAGTGCCGTCTGTAAAAGTAAAAAATTCCAATCCCGAATCGCTCGTTCCAAGTTCCGATCGTCCAAAAAAAAAACATTCCAGACGTTCCCTGCAGACTCCTGGAAAAAGGGTCACGTGACCTGAATGTTTAAAAAGAATGTAATAAATAATAAAAAAAAGGGAGAAAACAGTGGTCCGTTGTGGTCTGCAGCAACAATAAAAGAGAGAAGGAAAAAATTATTATTATTAGGTTGACTCAAAAGTAATCGAAAATTTGATAAGATGTATTTTGGTCTTCAGGAGTTCCTCAAGAGGGAAATCTGGGAAAATTTGCCGAAAAAGTGGCGGCGGAGAGTTGTCGATAATATCGGCGAATATATACAGTGGATTGATAATTAAAAATTTTCTTTTTTAGCCAAATAAAACGAATTCCAAAGTCAAAATGTCGATTACTTTCGGGTACCGCTAATACAGGGAATAAATAAATAATTTATAATGAGGACCTTACGGTGACACGATTTGCGGATAGTATCCGGTTTCGCGATGAAGCCGAACGCCTCAGAGGCCAGAGCGTCTGAAACCGAAAACTTTCGGAGACCGGTTTCGGGGGTTAAAGAACAAAAGGAAAAACCAGAAAGGAAAAAAAAATTCTGGAACAACCCTTTCCTGTTTACGTGAACGCAACGCGGGTGGGGATGCTGGAGCAATCGAAACCGGGTTTTTTTTTTTTTAATTTCGTTATCGTCTACAACACTCTACTACAAACTGGCCCTTGTATTAAGTACAACAAGTTACAAATATAGAACAGAACATTGTTTATAGCAGAGGTCGCCTCATACAATAGCACTACAAACCCGATACAAATCAATATTATCCCATTCTCTAGTTCTGTCGCGCCGGTTATGCCTTTCCAATGAAAAATATTCATTGAAAAATATATAAATTTAGTACGGCCCTTGAACCGGAATCGGTGTAAAAACGCACAAAATTTATTAGGTGCACCCAACAAAAGTAATCGACAATTTGATATTTCGGTCTTGAGGAATTCCTCAAGAGGGGGGGGGAATCGAAAATTTGCCGTAATAGATTAATAATTAAAAATTTTCTTTTCAGCCAAAAAAAAAATGAATTCAAAGTCACTTTTGAGTACCCTTTAATATGAGACAAAATAGTTCGGATAAAATCCGAAAAAAAAGAATTGGTTGGGGTTCATTTTCCTTTATATTTTCCCTTTTTTTCAAGTTTTGAATTTAGTTTATATTTTTTCTGTGTTTTTTTTTAAATCATCCTCTCCGACCGGGATGGAAGTAATTCAAAAGAAATTATTGTGTAATTGGCGGAAATAAATTGAATTATAATTCCGCTAAAGTAGCCAACAGTCTACATAGAGTTGTTGGAATATACTGTAAAATTACTATGTACAAAATGCAATATGGGCCGAATTTTTATTTTAAATCCGAAAAAAATTATAAACCTGTATATGCGAATGAAAAAAAAAATTTATATTAGTTTTCTTGACAACGTTATAGGATTAAAATTTATGCGCCGTTTGACTCTAAAAAAAGCTAAAATTATTTGTGGTAAAATCTCGATAATAAATTCAAAATGTGAACTGAAAGTTATGCTGAAATTTGGACTATATATTGTCCTATTCTGTAAAATTGTACGAAAATTACGCTAAGAATTTTTTATTGGATAGAATTAAAATACAATACACAAGCGACAATTTACAATCGGTACTTGTAGGATAGATTGTTGTTTTTAGTAGAAAAAAAAATCCTTTCTAATTCGGGCGGTGTATTTTCCTGTAAGTGAAAGCCGAAAATGTTTTAAATAGGGAGAGAAAAGGTTAAAAAAAAATAGTTAAATACAATAAAAGCTAATAGTCGAAATACAAATAGCCGGTTTTCAGTGCCCTTCTGATGGGTCCAAGCGTTAGATTAGAAAGTGGACTATTAAGACTATAGTTTGGGGGGGGGCCTCGACTATTAATAAAAATTCCGATAGGAATCTTTCATTATATTGTATACGTTGTACAAAAGAAAGGACGAGAAAACGGGTAGTGAAGAAGAAGAAGAAGCATAAGAAGAAGAAGAAGAAGATCATTTTCGGCCCCCGTGACGTCAATTTAATTCGGACGAAATCGTTTTCTTCAGTTTTTTATTTTTATTTTTGGAAATAACGAAAAAGAAAAAAAAATGAAAATTACACTCGGGACGAAGTGGACACGATTTGAATTTTTAAATAATCAAGATTTTTGTGTCTTGTGTCCAATACGTCGTGGTGAAAGTTTATTACGGAATTTAATAAAATGTATCAATCGAATACATAATATTTAATCCAGAAATTCTCCTCCGTCCGATACACCGTAGCGGGAAAGTAGAGTTTTTAGTGTAATACTTAAGGTATATTATATACCATATAATTGTGCTCCTTACCTTAATTTTCTTCTTCTACGTTCATCATCCTCCTCCTCTTCTTCTCTTTCCCATCTTCAATTCTTCTTCGGATTTTCTCCGCCAATTCTTCATCCTTCAGCGGTCGTTTGTCCCGATGAGGAAAAATTTTCCACGGATCAACTTTGTATCGATTATTTTGATATTTTCTTTTTGGAGAATTTGAAAGCGGGAAAATGTTACATTTTTCAAGCGGTACGTCAGCCGTAAACCGTAAAACACTAATTGGCTCAACTGAGTCAATTCAATGTTGTCGGGGGAATTATCGGGTTGGCAACTAAATAATTGCGGATTATTCTTCTTTTTTTTTTTTGGTACGCACGACGAATAAGGATATTTTTCAGAATATATTCTATAGTTTTGAAGATTTAAAAATGCGTAAAAATACTACAAATAACGCAATCTCCGTCCGGCGACGGACGAGAAACGCGCGATTATTTAATTGCCGACCGGATATATTTTATGGGAGGGCGATTATTCATAAGTGATATGAGAGAATTTTAAAATTTTCTCATATTAATTTTAAATATTATTAAGGTTTTTTTATAATCTTTTTTACAAAGCTAAACACTGTAGGTTGTGAAAAAAATTGTAAAACTGGTCTAGAATACCTGTACTGGAGACGGCCATTAAATATAATTTTAAAGATTCCCAGTCCTGAGTCGCGAATAAACGGAGAAAAAAATTGTTGATGTTCTCACTGCTTTATTAATTTTTAGTCCATGAAAAACCTTAAAAAAATTGTAATAAACTGGCACGTTTTGTCGCTTTTACGACCGGATATAATTATAAAAAATTTTGTAGTTTCGCGGTGTTTCTGCTGGACCGGGGTTTCGGCCGCTCGCCGTCTTCAGTAGAGCTTTGGACTTCTACGTCCAAAGTGCCGACAGTGACAGTGATAAAAGTGTACCTTTTTTCTGCGGTTTTAATATCGTAGATTTCGCGCGTTTCCGTCTCCTCTAGCCGCCGGTTTTCGGTCTCTTCCTAGACCGGGGTTTCGGCCGCTCGCCGTCTTCAGTAGAGCTTTGGACTTCTACGTCCAAAGTGGCGACAGTGACAGTGATAAAAGTGTACCTTTTTCGTGGTTTTAATATCGTAGATTTCGCGCGTTTCCGTCTCCTCTAGCCGCCGGTTTTCGGTCTTTTCCTAGACCGGGGTTTCGGCCGCTCGCCGTCTTCAGTAGTTATACTTTTGGGGGGCGTCCTCACACTGCTCTCTGTCACTGTCACTTGTTGTACCGTTCGGCCTTTCTTCTTTTCATAGTCTTCTTCCTTTGCCACTAAGGCGCGACACACCGCGCTACTGAAGATGGCGAACGGCCGAAATTACGGTCCGGCAAAAGACGGGACGACGCCACGAACCTACCCTCCATTCCGACCCCTCGGTAGGCCATAAAACAGCTGTATTGAAGTAATAAAAATTTGTATTTGTGACTTGTCAAATGGCAATATGTGAGCGCGTGGGACGTGCGGTCAAATCACCACGTGCTTCTCTAGTCGCTGATTCTTTGGCCTCTTCTTCATGGGGATCTTCATCAATATTTATGACCGTCCGCCGATTGCATTTTCATGTCGTCCTCCTCCTCCGGAGAGATAAAATTGCAAATTATCGGCGTTCGGGATCTCTGTCGGGGGCGCGCTACATTAATTCCGTACGAAACGAACGTTGAAAAAGAAAAAAAAAAATACTTTATAGAATATTCTCCGATGTCGAAGGCCGGAAAATAGACAGGTCCGCCGGTAGAGGAGACGGAAGAACGCGAAATCTAGAATATATAGAATTTTATAGACCAGAAAAACTTTCCCTTTGACGGGGGGGTGTAGGGCAAATTTCATCCCTTTCAATCAACTGTAGGGTGCGAAATTGAACTGTACCTTTTAGTACAGTTTTTTGGGTCGGGTTAGAATCAAGCCCATTTTCATTGTCTCCAGAAATCAATTTTTAATGTCTAATATTATTGTTGTTGCTATTAGTTTATAGCATAAAATGTTCAACTGGAGAAGAAGTAGCGCAACTGAACCTTTTTATGAGTGTAATAAAAAAACCTATAAAGTATA
Organism: Lethocerus indicus; assembly: GCA_019843655.1. Lineage (NCBI taxonomy): Eukaryota > Metazoa > Arthropoda > Insecta > Hemiptera > Belostomatidae > Lethocerus > Lethocerus indicus. Next base: position 13,711,324 of record JACDQD010000012.1, on the reverse strand, counting down.
AAAGTCATTTATGGCACTACTTTGACGTCCTTTCAGACGGAAAGCTCTCCGGTCAATGACCAGATAAAGTTTTATTGTTGAGGGGAGGGGGGGGGCTCCCATTCAGTATTTTTGAGGATTAAGGTATCAAAGTTCAAATTTTCGTATATATATATATATATATATATATATATATATATATTTTTTTTTTTTCGTCCAGAAAATTGTAGATCAAATTTTACTACTTTAGTACTTTTGCGGCATAATTTCTCTCGTTTGAAACCGGTCTATAGACTAAGACAATCGTCTTTAATAGACCAAAAACAGTTTCGGGCGAAACTCGCCCACGAAAGGAGGAAAAAGGGACGAGGAATTAAAAGTACAAAAGAATCGAATACAATTTTTTATATATTTTTTACACTTAAGTTTTGAACGAGTAGAGACCAGCCTTTTACACATAAATACACAAAAAGAAAGTTTTCCTTTTCAAATGTTCTCCTCGTTTACACATACGTAATTATTATTTTTAAGTACACGTCCGCATTTGTAATATAACACTAGAGGCGTATATTTTTATTTAACAACTAGTAGAAAGATGTAGAGAAAGATGGAGAGAGAAAACGGAAAATGGGGAAAAATAAATTGTAAAAAGAATTACTAGCCACTCTCTACACAATTACATTTGCGTGTTGAACAAAAAATTAAAAAGGAACATTGAAATATAACATATAAATATATATAAAATGTACAATTTCGATCGAGATTAAAATCAGATCGATGCAATAAGGCGACAGAACAATACGAAGGGAACAATCGAATAATTAATTATAATAATAATAATAGTAGTAATTAATAATTAAAACAAAAAAAAAATTAAAGGAAAATACATACAAGGCTGGACACTCTTACACAGTTTGGACTACATAGTGCTATGTACACATTTTTTTTGTTTTTGGGGCCTCGGGGGAAGAGGGAATTTTATGCTATACAATAACATGATAATATTTATATTTATATATATATTTATATTTCATATATTATTATTTAAGGTATGTAGAAAATAACACATAGAGTCCGGAATTGTAGAACCTGTACAAATATTGTAGTTATCTTTTCTTTTTTTTTTCTCTGTTTTTTAGTTTCACTTTTTCTTTTAATTTTTTGGTGGGTTTTTCTTTCTCTTTTCGTCTCTCTTAAAAGTTTACAATTTCTTCTTCTTATTTTTTTTTTCACTTTTTCGAACGATAGAAAATTTATAAATACAAACGCTACCGCGAAATGAAATTAAACGAGAGGTTTTTTGGTTTGTTTTTGATTCTCGAAAATTTCGTCGTGAAGCTTTTTTTGGGGGGCAGGAGAAAAAATGGAACCAAATTTTCGTCTTTATCTTTCGCTTTTCAGTTCAGACAATTTTTCGTCTCGATTTTCGGCCAAGAAGGATGAGAGAAAAAACCCTGAGTTCTCGCTATTGACAAAACAGAAAAAAAAAAAATCCATAAATCGTAAAAGGAGATCCCAGCGATCTTCCCACAATAATTAATGCCCATTTCGTACTCGAAAACGCGTTTACAATTGGTATCTTTTTTATTTCTAGAAATTTTAAGCCACGATTTCGGCTTTAGCGGACGAGCAAAAAAAAAGGAAAAAACGTAATAAATATTTACAAAAACAGAAATTCAGTGGCCCGAAATCGCGGCCGGAATATTCCGAAATTTAATTTTTACAAATTTTCCCCCTTTTATATATATATATATATATATATATATATATATATATATATATATATATATACATATCATAGGTGTCGTCCAGTTTCACATAATTTTATGTATCAGTTTTAACACAACAGAGCTAATTAAACACTAGGTCCTAAATAACAGCCTTAAACAAAGTTTTTCTTCCACATGACTTGTGTGTTGTTTTAAAATTAGAAACACAGAAGAACAACAAAAACTTATTGTAATTTCGGCCGGCGACAAGTCGACAAATCGATGGGCGTAAAGCGGTTTTATTTCATTTTTTTTTTTTACATATAAAAAAACTGTTTCTTATACACGATTTCTTATTATTGGAAAATAATAAATTTGCCTGTGTCCTGTCGCGGCGGTATCTATTCGGATTTTAAGTCTTGAAAAAAAAAAACACATCCCCTCCGGTAGAATTCGGCTTTTTCTTTACACGGTGGTTTTTTTTCGAAAAATTAAACAGAATTCGAAATTTGAGTCCTTGGGGGGTGGCCGAATTTCAGTACCGAGGGCGCCGTTCGCTCCGTATTTTTCTTTTTTTTTCACTTAATTGTTTCCATTTCAAACATCATTTTTTCTCATATATATATATATCTTACAAAAAAATTCCTCCTGTAATTCTACAATTTCCAATAACAAATAAATTAATTATTTAAACAATGTACAGTAAAATGCGATACGATAATAAGTAATTAATTAATTAATAATATAATAATAATAATAATAATATAATTAATCAATAATTCCAATAATTGTGCTCTCGGCAAGCTAAGTCTCTATTTGTTTTTTTTATATTTATATATATGCATATACATATATGTATATAGGCGTATCTCGAAAGCAGTAGACACGATCTATACATATATATATATATAAAATATATACGTATGTAGATTATACGTATTTTATGTATAAGTAATAATCCTAAAATTGTAAACGCTAGTTACTTTTTTAAAATTGTTTTTTTTTTATTTTCATTTTGTTTTTTTTTATTATAATTATAATTATATAATACATGTACAAGGTTTGAAAAATGCCCCGTTTCGCTTTTCCTCAGCTTCTTCTTTTCGGTGTGCAGTGAAATGAGGGGGTTTTTGGGGGGGGTTGAAGGGGGGTTGTTTGGTTTTCAAGCCTTTAAGCCGTCACAACGGCTATTTCCGTTTTTCGCCTCACCAAGTAGCAGTTCTGTACTCCGTTACAGGGCGATTTGGCAGTAAAATACATTTTTTACATTTTTTTTTCCATTTTCCCACATATATATATATATATCCCTACCCCCAACCCCCGCCGCTCTCTCGCCCCTCACAACTATCGACGATTTTCACGGCGTCCCGACGCCATTTTCACACGCACACACGCACGCACGCACACGCGCAGACACGCACACTTTAGATAATAAATTAGAAATCGAGATAAATAGAAAGTCTATAATCTAGAAGTCAGTCGGAGCCGGGGGGACAGAGTGAGCGTCCTCGGTGGGGGTGGGGGGTGTGGATTTTTATACAACTCCTTTTTTTCCAGAATCGGAGGGTTGTTTCCTCCCCTCTCGTTGTGTTCTGTCCCTCTCTTCGTTCGGAAAAAACCGAATTTTTTATACAATGGAAAATGAGAATGGGACAGAACATTGGGACGACTGCGGCGAAGAAACTCGTCTTTCACTTGGGGGGTTGTTTTGGGGTTGTTTTGAGGGCTCGATAATAGTTCAGAGTGTCTGTGTCTGTATGCGTGTGTTGACTGCTGGGCACTATATATATATATATATATATATATGTTGATGACGATGATGAGATCCGTACAACTTGTTGTATGTTGGCATTGTTGTTTCTTCTTGTTGTTGTTGTTGTTGTTGTTGTATATTTGTCTTTCTCTTGAGGGGGGGGAGGGGATCACAGACACTCCGAGATCTAAGTGGCACTGCTGAACAACACCGAATTCTTGTAGTATCCCGCCCTCGATTCTGCCAACATAAACACTACGTCACCTTACCATTTCATTCCCAATTGGGTAAATTACGGTAATATAATTTCTTATTAGGTCTAGAAAAAATTTGGGGGGGGGGGGTATGAAGGCGTAAATGTATATACAGAGGGCGGTCCAAAAAATGTATCCACTGTTTAAAAGTCCATAACTTGGAAACTAATTGACACGGAATTGTCTTCTCATTTTTGGTAGTGTTTTATAGTTTTGTAGTTCCATAATCGCGCCATACAATACGTTGTATTGCGTCTTGTATTCTGACAAGATAGTCAGTGTTCTGTTGTGTCAGTTGTGTACCTTCTGTTAGTCGAGTAAACGTGGGCTGGCGCAAGGCTTAGAATTGGACGAAAATCCAGTTTTTGAAGTGGTATTTTAAGTACGAAAAATTAACGAGGTTCAACGGCAATGGCGGAATGCAGTATCAAATCTTTAAGTTGGACTTTAAGCTACACTTTCACCGAAAAAGGGTACAACTCGGTTAATTAGTTTGCAAGTTATGGACTGTTAAAAAGTGGATACATTTTTTTGGACCACTCTTTAGGAAGTCAGTTTTGAAGCGGTATTTTAAGTACGAAAAAATTAACGAGGTTCAACGTCAATGGCGAAAGTGCAGTATCATATCTTTAAGTTGGACTTTAAGCTACACTTTCACCAAAAAAGGGTACAACTCGGTCAATTAGTTTCCAAGTTATGGACTGTTAAAAAGTGGATACATTTTTTTGGACCACCTCTCTATATTGGGTTGGCAACTAAGTAATTGCGGATTTCACAACAACACAGCGGCGTTGTACATATTTTTAAGTACGTCAACAACTACAGCACAGATAACAGTCCTTTCCAAACAATCGGTATCAAATTTGTGTATAAAAAGTTAAAATACGGTGAAACGAAGTGAGCATTTCACGTTTTGCTTTTTTATTTTCGCAAAAGTGTTAACCGAATAAAGGCCATTATATTTCTGGGACATTTCTGAGTCTCTTTTGACGTGCATTCAAAACCATCTACGGCTTATCTGTGCAAAGACGTACTTTTTGTGGTGAATTCCGCAATTACTTAGTTGCCCAACCCACAATATTTATATATATATAAAATCTAAAAAAAATAACACTTTGTATAAATACACGAGGAAGCCCGGCAGAAACGAATTCATCGTCTAAAAATCTACGCTAAAGAATCGTATTTCAAATGCAAGAATAAATTAAAGGGGGGTTTCCGATATTCAAAAATTTACTATTATTTTATTGCGCATACAATGGGTTTTAAATATTCGAAAATTCCATGACTTTTGCATACAGATTATGTATATATAAATCGTGAAAAATATATGCTCAAAATATTGTCAATAGATTTGAAAGAAGTGGGGGGCGGGGGGTGTATACAATTTTTTGGGCCTCTACGAAACCGGTAGTCCAAAAATCCCGCCGCCGCCCCCCCCCCCAAAATTTGCAGATCGACAATTAAAATTGTCTCGTTTCGAATATTATTTATTACAAAATTTATTCTCTGAGAGATCGGTGTTGAATTTCCTCAACGTTACGTTATGTGCGGACGGCGAGTTTCGGAAAAGCGCGCTTTTCCGCCCCGTGAAAAGCCCGCTTTGTTCCAGTGAAAAGCGGGCGGAACAGCTCATTATTTAAATGCAAATCAGACCCGCATTAACGGGGGTGGGAAGGGGGTGGGGGGCATCCAAAGTTCGCGAGGTTTTTGAGAAAAATCATTTCACGGATTTCGTTTTTCAAACTCGTTACAACATTTTAGAGTACTCGGAGTAAACAATTATTCTGAATTGTATTCAATAGGAATATATAAGATCCGGTTTTCTGGGGGCGTGATTTCAATTTTCCGAAATTTTCCTGCCGGTTTTCGGCAATATCACAAAAAATGAAGATTTTCCCGCGGTACTTTAAAGCGATTAATTGGGATATATGAATATTTGAACATTCAAAGACCCCAAAGACCTTTGACTTTGAAGGGGTGGTTGGGGGGGGGGACGGAAACGTACTTCGTGAATGCATTTATTAATATTCGCGGTACCCGAAAGTAATCGACATTTTGAGTTTGGAATTCATTTTATTTTGCTTAAAAAGAAAATTTTCAATTATCAATCTACTGTATATTCACCGATACATACAGAAGACCGAAATACGTCTTATCAAATTGTCCATTACTTTTGGGTAAATCTAATAGATTTAAAACGCAGAGTTTATATAACAAATATATTGGTGTATAGAGCGCTTAAGTTCGTAGAATTTTACCGGCTATTTAATGGTGAAATTCGAGCTGGATTTTCTGCCGGGCTTCCGGATTTCCTCAACGTTTCGAATTGAAGATACGCGACATATTTGACTTACGTCAGAATTTTTTTTTCTTTTCTTTTTTTGTGGAAATAAAAAAAATTGATTTCTCACCTTGAAGCGGCGACTTGACGTCCCTTTCGGCCTGTTGCTGCCTCGATTTTCTCTCCAATTCCAGTTCCTGGGCCAGGGATTCTGTTGGGGAAAAAAAAAATGAAAATTTGTTGTATTGCGTTGAATTGGAATGTACAAAGGGGAAAAAACCCCCGTTCCGAAAAGTGTAAAAACGTTTTCCAACGCGTTTCCTTGAAGGGGGCGGGGGCCCGCCGGTGGTTCAAGGCTGTTCGGAGACGCGCCGTGAAGGTGAAATCGAATTGAAGGAAAGCGATTTTTCTTCATTTTATTTCAATTCTTACCTCCGTTGCGCTCGTAAATCCAGCAATTCTAAGTCTGTAATTAAACCGGGGGGGGGACACAATATTACAGTTTTGTATTCTGTACGCCTCACTCTCTCTCTCTCTCTCTCCCTCTGGGCTAACAAAAGAACAGAATTGTATGCTAATTTTATGATATTTAATTCACTACGGTTGACGGCGGCGTCGTTAAAATTCGTGAAGCGAAGAAAATGTTGGACGCCATTTTTTTTTTAAATTTACCAGAAGAGTGTATTCGGAAAAAATTTTTTTTTTTCTATTTAAACTGTTTTACGGCCAAAACTCATAGAACATACAGTGGGACATGAATTCCTGAACACATTTTCGATATATTCAAAGTTTTTCATCAGGAATTTTCCTCCCCCCCCTCCTTAGGGCTTTGTTCTTAAGTACAAGGAACTGAAGTTAATAAAATAACACTAGTAATAGTTTCAAACATAATTTTGAAGGAAAAATGTTGATTAGCCAAAGAAAGGCCAATTTCCCTATACAACACTGTAATCGGGATGTCTGGATATTTTTCTCAATATTTTCCTTAATATTTTCGACTTTTCAAGTTTGAATTCTCGGTTTATAACACATTAGGTACAGAATTTTTTTTTTCTAAAAATTTTGCAAAAAATTAATACTATTATCACCGATTATGTTTTTGAAAAACCGGTTTGTCGAATATTTTATATTTTCAAATCGCACAAATCGGCGAGCGTACAAAACTCTTTTGTAGTCGTATTGAGGAACAATAATAAAATGTTACCGCTTGGCACCGTAGGCGCCGAAAAAACGCCAAAAACTGCGCCGAAAAAATAAAAATAAAAATTTCTTTTAACAGTCAAATATGTAACAGAGATAAGATGTAGAGAGCAAATTCACTGTAAAGTATACGCAGAACTGTGGAAATGGAGACGAATTTCTGACTACTTTATTTGAGATTTTTTGAAACTCAAGCCTCTCAATATCTCCTTATCTAATGCTGGGAATTGAAAGATAAAAAATCGGGGCAATGCAATATCATTACTTACACTAATAGATAAGAACAAAACTTCCTCTAAACACATAAATCGTATCGGAAAAATTTAAAAATTAACTGATTTGGGCCCTACGGTACTTAATGGGTTAAAGTACAGTGTCGTATAGTCATAGTATACTGTTTAAACCTAGTGTTTTTTGCTGTCTTAAGGGATATATTTATATTCAATTTATCGGTAATAAGTATATTAAATGAACAGCTAGGCATACGTCGAAATTTTAGCACCCTATCGCGGATAATATTCAACGATTACTACAAGAGAAGTACTCAAAGCATGAGTACTCCTCCCCCCCCAAAACTCCGAGGAGAATATAAGTTTCTGAGAAACAAGAAAGGTAAGAAAGGACAATTTATTCCCCATTATGGGGTCGACACTTTTTCTCGTCTCACCCCCGTTTTACCCTCTTTAGTTATTGCAGTAGAGAAACAGGGGTGGATACTCAAATAAAATTTAATAACGCTTTCCGTTTCCTGTTCACTTTCCGGACGTGTTTTTTCCCTCCCCGTGGGCTTTCGTTTCCAATACGAAGGGTGGGAAAAAAAAATCGGATAGGAATTCTATAAGGCTACCGTGGATGAGGGGTTGCGGGGGGTCTGGGGCGGGGGGGTTGGCGGGATTCGAACCATCGTCCCTCAGTTGAGCGGGGGTCGGAAACCCTGATCCCATAACTACCCTATTTAAATGACTTCCCCTTTTCCCCTTTACTCTTCTTCCCTTTCATTCCACTTAGTTCCTCCGTTCTTTCGATTATTCTTTTCTAACTCGGTTTACTTCATTTCCACCCCCCCCCCCCCCCAAAAAAAAAACTCTTGTATTCTCGTACTTTCATTATTCCTCCGTTTTTTATTAAATTCACCGAGCGTTCAAAACTTTTAAAAATTGGACTCATCCGGTAAAACGACAGGGGAAAAGAGTCAAAGAGATAAATTACGAAAGGACAGTAAGTGCTGATCCCCATATTCAGTTAGTTTAGCCTGCCCTATTTTTAACATAAATTATGTACAATATAAGTTTGTGGCGACAACCGAAGACAGAAAATATACCGCCATTGTACCCATCTATAGCTGTACAAAAATTGTGTTACTAGTCTTTAGAATCGTCAAGAAAAAATTTCCGGATCCACTGATATATTCTGCGGATATTCTGTAGAAATTAATTGTATTAGAACTGACTTATTAGGCCTAGACACTAAGAGAAACGGTGTCGGAAGTTCGGGAAAAAAATTTATGCGGCCAATTATATACTGAACTGTTGAATTGATGCCGGGAACCGGATTACGGGGAATATTCTAGATTTTAGAGAGATTTTTTTTTCTTATCAGTTGAGTGATAAGAGCCATCTATTGGGTTGAAATGTATACGAGCTACTGGGTTTTCTTGGAGGTGGCCACCGAATTAAGGCCCGTCCTACCGGAGGTGGAGGAGGAGGAGGAGGAGGAGGAGGGGAGGATTAACCGGGAAAGTGGAATAGAGTCGGAGAAAGAGGAAGAGGGAAAGCGGGAAGTGAATGGGGGGAAGGAGGGAGAGAGAGAGAGTTAAGTTGTAAGCAAGTCATAATGGGGCTTTGTGCGTTGGCGGGGACCGGGGATGAAAACTTAATAGGGGCCACTAAGGGAGGGAGGGAGGGAGGGAGATGGAAAGGGTTGCTAATCTAAGTTCTAACAGGCGGTCATACAGTGGTCCCTGGGGGCGAACCCACCTAAGTACCAAGTTACCACTACCAACTCTACCATACACCCCCCCCCCACCTACCCTAATACCGGCAAAAGTAAAATTTCAATTTTTATTCAAATGGTACAAAATATAGAATTGGAATGAGACTGAAATATAGAAATTACGCTGCACATAAACACTGTACAATTTCAATCACCGGACCCTGATGAAGGTACAATTAAGAGAAATTCGAAACGTCGGAATCTGCTAACATCCGGTGGGGCCTCAGGGGGTAGACGACTTTACAGTAACAGTATCACAGGATTTTATGTTGAGATATATAAATTTTTTTAATGGTTTATAATACCATAGACGCATTTCAATGCATTTAAAATACATTTTAGGTTCAAAATTTCGGGGTGCCAATAAAGAGAAAATGGGAAAACGACAAAGACCCGGAGCTGTCGGGCTCAATTGATTCTACCCTTTTTTTTATACTGATTTATTTATTTAAAAAAAAAATTCCAAACGCTCAACAATTAAGCAAAACCCCTTCTTTGCTTGGTATAGGGAAAAAAATAGCGAGGGTTTTTTCCTTCGGCAAATTGCGCTCCTCCTTGTCCGCCGTTTTAATTAGTTTAGATTGTTTCCTTTTTCTTTTTCTTTTCTTTTTTTCTTTTCTGTATACAGCCGACCCTGACACATTTGACCCCGTACAAAGCAGAAAGCGATACCGAATTTGCGTTAATTGCCTACCGGGGGCGGGGGTTAAATCAATTCCCCAGGATGATGTATTTTACAGGATATGAACAGGATAGTGTTTGTTGGACCCCAACTTGACAAAAATATTTCCCGATTTGACTGAAAAATCGACGACGGTCAAATGAAAATTAACGATGAGTTTTTGTTACCGGTAATTTCAGAATTCGCTTTAGTTTAGTCGATTCTGAAACTCCAGTCGATACCCGGGGGGGGGCCCCAACACGATCCAACGTTTGACTGAACATGTTTTAACGTGGATTTCGTCGGTTTCGGCCGCTCGCCGTCTTCAGTACAAGTGGCAGCGCAGTGACGGTGGCGGTGCAGTGGGGATGGCCCGAAAACATCCCCCAAAGTGCCAAAAGTGACCGACACCGTTCTACCGGAGATGGGGGGGGGGGAAAAAAAACGAAATTACGGTCTTCCAACCCCTCACAAAAGAGGTACGTTAAACTGCATATGTTTCATTTTACGTACGCGACTTATCAAACTAAAAATGACTACTGAACTTATTTAATATACCTGTTTTGTGGTCTCCGAGGGGTTGGAATACTGTAGGTTCTGTCTCCTCTCGCTGCCGGTTTGGTCTTTTGCTAGACCGGTTTTTCGGCCGCTCGCCATCTTCAGTAGCGCTCTGTGTTACTGTCACTGTTGTGGCACTTTGGATGTTTTTCGGGGGGCATCCTCTGACATACTGACAGAAACACTACAGTACATGTGAAAGTGACACAGTGCTGCAGTGAGGATGGCCCCAAAAAACATCCAAAGTGCCTAACAGTGACAGTAACACAGAGCGCTACTGAAGATGGCGAGCGGCCGAAAAACCGGTCTAGCAAAAGACCGAACCGGCAGCGAGAGGAGACAGAAACATCACGAACCTACACAGTATGACTACTGAACGTTCTAAGGGCCGGTAGAGACTGTAATAAAAGTATCTTCGGAGATGTTTCAAGTGACGAGATACAATGAGAATGAAACATAATGGCGAGAGATCAAGAACCAGTAGAAAAGTGTACTGAAGAAGCTGATGAAATCTAATTAGGAAGGAAGACCGAAACGTAGACGGTAGGACAGAGTAAAAAAGGATAAAAATGGCCCTGGGAATGAATGAACGATATAGACACTTTAAGTTACGGGGTAAAAAGCATAAACTATGTAATTACAGAGAATACATTGTTACCTGGGTTATTCAGGTCCAGGAAAAGGATAATTGAAAGGGAATCCTAAATCACCAGTTTACAAAGACCCTTCAATTTTCCCCGCATTTTCCTCAATTTTGGGGATAATATTAAACACTTTACGCCCAATATACGTTTACGTTTCCGCCCTACAATAATTTTTCCTAGTGGAGCGTTTTTACTAGTCGAAAAAAGAGATTTTTCGACCGAATATCGCGCCGACGGAACGCTACCGGCCCCGCCGTGGACCTGTCATTTATCCGTCCGGCATTAAAACGTCTGGCTGCTTGAAAATTTAAAAAAGTACCGTATAAAGGATTCAAAATTGGAGTTATTTACATTTGAATTCTGGCCCAATCATTACGGTATCGTTGGGATGACTATCATTAATGGTTTTGTTTCGGTCGTCGGCATAAATTGTCGGACGTCTCATTTTCGTTTTATTTTCCGATATTTTCTTCCAACTCGTTTTCCCCGTCGGCCTTTTCGATTTCTCGAACTAATCAGAGGAGAACACAAATCAGAAATGCTCGATTAAATCGAAATTGTCGACGGTGGATACGAGAAGAAAAACCAGTTTGAATATTTATTAGGGGGGTGGGGGGGCCCTGGCATTACCATAAATACCGGGAGTATTCTCCGGTATATATCTCGGATATAAGATTAATAGTAATAAAAGTGTACCGTAAAAATAAAAAAAGGTATAATTAAAATAAAAACAGTATACGCATGCGGGAAATAATAATTTTTGATTAATATACATCTACGTGGCAAGGAGCCTTTTAATTTGGCTCCGGTAAAACCAGTCGCGTTGTAATTGAAGAATTTCGCGAAACTTGATAATTCATCGGGAAAAAAATTAAGTCCCGACCCACCCCTTCGCCGGCGATTAAGTTCGGGCAAAGCTCTTGATTTCGGTCACGAACGCGCTTCGTATTTTCCGCGTTTTTTTATTAAATCAATTCGCCCCCTCCCTACTAGTACACGCGCGGTTCTATCATTTTTTTTTCTAACAATTTAAACTTTCGATGGGAATTGTGCGTCCGGAGGAATAGAGAAAGTGCGACAAACAAAGTGCGTTAAATACAAAAATTGCTGTACATAAATATTTTCAGTGTAAAATTTTCGTTCAACAAATTGTAATTCTTCAATCGAATCCTCAACAAGCAATTTCGTGTTTCTTTTCATTAATTGTACTTAGATCTTCTTAGTCCGAAGCCGTAAACTGTTCATGTGAAAAAAGTTCCATCATCGGGTGGTCTCTTTTGTCGAGAGATTCACGTGAAAAGAAAACACTCAACATTTGTACCCAATAACTATATGTAGTTGATTGTACAAAAATAAAAAAAATGTTAAAAAAAAAATTAATTGTACAGTCAACCTTTACCGGTTATGGGCGCACAATTGAGGATGGTTTTTATGCCTTTGAACGAAACTTTAGGAGGGACAGTGACAGTGACAGTGACAGTGACAGTGACAGTGACAGTGACAGTGGGCAATGAGTATGACCCATAAAAGTTCCTAAAGTTTACCTCAGATATCGTGTATTTTTCTGTCTCCTGTCGCTGGTTTCTGGTCTTTCGCTAGACCGGGATTTCGGCCGCTCGCCGTTCTTCAGTAGCAGTTCAGGAACCGGTCCAGCATATGGCCAGAAACCGGCCATTTCTAAGGTAACTTTTGGGGTTTTAAAACTCAGCTCAATGTCGGTACTTTTGACTTTCGCATTAAGCCATTTCATTGAGGATTGTCTGAGGTGTTTCGAAGGACTGGATTGGGATTCTCTGGACGTTTTTTTTGGGGGATGTTAATATATCGAATTGTCGGGCCTCCTTATTTGTGGCTCCTGTACACTGTAGTTTCTGGTTTTAGATGCGGGATATATATATATATATATATATATATATATATATATATATATGGGTCCATCCTGGAAGAAAAATATTTCTGAGGAGCCATCAAAACCCTGGGGTGGTGGGGGAGGGGTGGTTTTAGCCCATATACTTGGAGGGATGATATGCGTTTAGATATGCATGGAACCACGGGGAGTTTATTGCAAATGACGAGGGGTTGGTTGGGGGTATGTGTGTGTGTATGTGACACACACACACGTGTACAACATCGTCTACTTACAGGCGCCTAACACTAGTACCCGTTTTACTGGGGGCTCGTAAACCCTCCCCGCCCCCGTTGAAATAAACAATAGAGGCGGGGGGGGGGTTACTTACAATTTTAGTTATTGCTTATTTCGCGGCGCTCGTCCTCTCCGCCATGTATATATACACCGAAACGGGGTTGGGGGTGGGGGTTCAATATTTAATGAAAGCAAGATCTCTTTTAGGGGCTGACAACAGCCGGCGCCCGGAGAAAGGGTAATAAATCCGGGACCTTTTAAATATTTGAAACCGCTGGGACGACCCCCAATTTTATTTTTGTTTTTGTTCCGCTCTGAATAATTTTTTTTTTCCCCTCCCCGAAAAATACCCTCGTTACAAGCGGGCGCCCCGAGAATTGAATTATAATCAGCGCACTGAAAGATTATGCACGTTTAAAATAGACATTACACGAGACGAAATATTCACTTGTTATTAGTACGAAATCTTGGTAATTTTGATGACGATTTTCACAGAAGCTAATAAACTAAATAATAAAAAAACAAATAACCCAATTATTGTGTCGTAGTCGTAAATCAAAGGGCGTCTAGTTTAACTCTTAATTTCAAGTGTCCCGACCGAAACCGGTCTAGGGAAAGAGACGGGTCGATATTTTACAGACGGCTTTCATGTGTTACACAAGCTGAAATGAGAAATGAGACGAACCCGCTGAACCCGGTATGACCGCCACTGCAATTTTATATATATATATATATATATATATATATATATATATATATATACAGAGTGGTCCAAAAAAATGTATCCACTGTTTAAACGTCCATAAATTGCAAACTAATTGACGGAATTGTCTCATTTTTGGTAGTGTTATATAGTTTTTGTAGTTGGGGCAATCGCGCCATACAATACGTTGTATTGCGTCTTGTATTCTGACAAGATAGTCAGTGTTCTGTTGTGTCAGTTGTGTACCTTCTGTTAGTCGAGTAAACGTGGGCCGGCGCAAGGCCATTCGATGAAAGGAATAGTCAGTATTGAACTGGTATTTTAAGTACGAAAACATTAACGAGGTTCAACGGCGATGGCGAAATGCAGTATCAAATCTTTAAGTTGGACTTTAAGCTACACTTTCACCAAAAATGAGACAACTCCGTGTCAATTAGTTTGCAAGTTATGGACTGTTAAACGGTGGATACATTTTTTTGGACCACTCTGTAGAAAATCAGTTTTGAAGCGGTATTTTAAGTACGAAAACATTAACGAGGTTCAACGGCGATGGCGAAATGCAGTATCAAATCTTTAAGTTGGACTTTAAGCTACACTTTCACCGAAAATGAGACACAACTCGGTCGTTTAGTTTGCAAGTTATGGACTGTTAAACAGTGGATACATTTTTTTGGACCATCTGTATATGCGGACGGCAATAAGCAATAAGAAGAAGAAGAAGAACAAGAAGGGAATAAAAGGAGGCGGAGAAGAAGAAAGAGTGGTTGAGGGGGAGGCTGGAAAGGACGAAGGTCACAACATAACGAATTTAATATACGAAACGAAATCACGGCGTGCCGACCTCACGATCGGCCCGGCCTCTTCCAATACGAATGTAATTTATAAAATAAGAAACGGAAAAAGGAAAAAAAAAGGTCATAGAAGAATAAGAAGAAGGAATGAAATGGTTTATTAAACGTCGGAAAGCGGTCTGTGTGTGTGTGTGTGTGTGTATAATGCCCGGTAATGGGCCTGAGAGATCACGGAGGGCACGCTTCCAGGTCCTTCCAGGTCCTGTATCCTTCCCCCTTCCAGGACACGGCCTCCATTATCAGATGATGGCCACCGCAATTTCCAGCTTTTACAATTGCTATAATTGTGTTTCCACTCCGTTCCTATAAACCCCTTACGGGGCCGGGGGCGGGGGGGGGGGGGGCCGACCCCCGCCCCCCCCGCAGCACGACCTCTATGGGAAAAGCGCAATCGCTTTTTATTATGTTACCTTCTTCATTCTCTTTTTTTCTCCATCTCCCTCGTCCGATCACTGACCCATCTTCAAGCTCGCTCTGTATACCACAGAACAACACTTCCACACAATCCCCTATTTATTATATTATTATATACGGCAGGAAACGGCAAAATATCGGGTCGACAACTCTAAGCAATTGGTGGACTTGATCGACAAGCGGCGTTGTCAAATATTTTTCGGCACTGATAAGCCGTAGACGGTTTCGAATGAGCGTACAAGATACATTCGGTTTCTCTGCAATTCTAATAACAATAACGGCCTCCATTCGGTCATCGTCGAGAGCGCTACTCGTCTTTTAATGAAAAATCCCTGACACTTTGTGTTCTTTGAAGGATTTTTATGAGCCTGTTCGAGGCATTAACAAACAACTTTGCGAAAATAAAAAAAACGAAATGTGACGGAAATGCTCGGTTTCGGTTCACCGCTTTTATACACACACACACAGAATTCAACCGGTGAATGTAATTTTGATACAGAATGTTTCAGAAAGGACCAAATAATAACGTAACGAAGAATCTTATCTGTGCAAGGATGTTGACGTACTTGCGTTGAAATCCGCAATTACTTAGTTGCCGACCCAATAAAATGGACGCCAAACGAGGGACTGAGAAAATAAACTCTCATAGTTTACTGAAGATCTGGTAACTACAGGATGAAAAAGAGAAAAAATACATAAGTGAATTCCTACCAATTTAACGAGACATTCGCATAGATCGAACTTCAATTGGGACCCATTTTCCTCGAGGGCCGAACGTCGCCCGTACAATACAATAGGAAATATATGGGAAAAATTTCGTATTATTATATCCAAGAGACGGCAAAAAAATACATAAACTGATAATAACCGGGCAGAAAATGAAATGGACGCCAAACGGAGGGATTGAAAAATAAATTCTCAAAGTCTACTGAAGATCTGGTAACTACAACCACAGGATAAACCAAAAAAAAAAAATACATAAGGAAACCGCTACCAATTTAAAGAAACAGTGACATTCCTCAAGTGACCTATTTTCCTCAAGGGCCGAATACAATAGGAAATATATGGGAAAAATTGTATATTATTATAAAGAAGAAATGGCAAAAAAATACATAAACAGCCCGTTTAGAAACGATAGAAACCGGGCAGAAAATAAAATTGGCGCCAAACGAAGGGGCTGAGAAAATAAACTCTCAAAGTCTACTGAAGATCTGGTAACTACAACCACAGGATAAACCAAAAAAAAAATACATAAGGAAACCGCTACCAATTTAAAGAAACCCATAGGAAATATGGGCGAAAACAGGAAAAGGAATTATTGTAATTTATTGAGAATGTGTTGAAAAATGATCTGAATCACCTAGCGGCCGGGGGTGGGGGGCGGAGAGATTGCGAAATAATTTTTCGGTTCCAGAGTTGTGGACTAATTGAAAAATCCGGAGCCGAAAACAAAAAAATTAAAAGGGGGCGGGGCGGTAGTAAAAGAGGAACAAAATATATATATATATATATGGGGTGCAGCGGAGTGAGAGGGGGTGGAGAAAAAAGGACCGACAACACCGGCCCCGAGCGCTATTAGGAGGCCGCAGAAATCCGGGACAGGAGGAATTAAGCAGGCAGAATAAAAATTGAATCAAAATCGAGGGGGCGGGGGCGGGGGGGGGCAGTGCAAATCCGATAGGTCAGTCGGTCGAACCGACCCCAAATTAAAACCGACTATAGACTGGCGGGCGAAACCAAAAAAAAAAAAAAAAAAACCAATTTTGGAAAAAAAATCAGAGTGAGGCAACACCGAAATAAACTGCCCCCGCACAAAAAAAAAAATATTGCTGTATAACTCCCCCCCCAACCCACCCCCCACACTACACGTGTTAATGGGATACTTGCAATGGTTACATCGATTTTGCCCATTATTGAGGGGCGGGGGGGAGATAATACATTTGGAAATTACACATCACTTAACACAGGATGATAAAGCCGAACTATTGAATGGGAATTATACTTTCCGAATTTTTATAATACTCATTCGGGATTTGAGGAAATTTTAACATAGAAAAGGCTGATAATGAGGTGATCCTGGGAAGGATACTGATACGAAACAATTATGGAAAAATTAAAAAAAATGTATTTTTTATAATTAAAAGATATTCCTACTATCCGAAACCTACGAGACGACGCATTCCCCCCCCCCCCTTAAGAATAGATCCCGCCCTTAAGAGCCCTCCGAGTTAAGTGGGCTCCCTTAAGCTTCGTGAATTTCATTTTTCTCTATGAAAGTTCTGCAAAACATCTCATTCATACCTTTGATAATGATTTATCGGTTCAAATGTTGAGGGTGCAATATAGGAAATTTATCCCGGTTTCTTATTATTGAACAGTACCCAAGACTGTTGAATAAGGATTATTTCTAAGGGCGTACTATACGAGGCACATGACTCAGATACGCCCGGGGGCGGGGGGGTGCTGACCACTCTCTTCACGTTCAATTTCCATCCGAGATTGGCAGAAACATCCCCCGGATGACCCCCGGCTTGAGCCAATCAGGAGATCCCTCCCCCGGCTTCGACTCGCAGATGGAATTGTATTTTAGGCGCCGATATTAGGGGATGAAGGCGGAGGGGGAGGGGGGGCGGTGCCCGTGACCAACTGACCGTGCTTCATACGCCGGCTTAGGGGGCGTTTAAGCCCCCCGCCCCTCCACCGCCACCCCCCGGGTTTCATCCCCGAAATTCGGTGACGCTCCGAAGGTTTTTATTTCGATTTTAGCCCGGACTAATCGGCCGGAACCCCGTCATCGGTTGGCCGGAAACACGAACCGTCCGAAGTATTGGAAATTTTTCAAGTCCTCAATCAATCTATCCGATTTCGACGGGACTGACGGGATTTTCGGGAAGGCGGGAAGCGAGGAAAGTTGTCGAATTGGGGAATTCGGAACGAAGGGATAATTTGGAACGGAAGGATTTATACCGGGAAGCCGCTAATTCTCAAACCAATGGGACTTCATTTTAGGTCATTGTGGATTATTCCTTTTGAGAGACATACGGTGGGGCGTTAGTAATTTTTCTACTAAGGATTGGAGTCTAAGAGTTAGACGGCTCGGAGGATCCCCACAGTTCGATTCCGTAGGCCCCCAAATAGGTTTCAGTAGGCGGTCGTAAATTAATAATTTGTGTTAAGAGCGATAATTTTGATCTGTAGTCGAGGAGTCTCAGTAGTAATTTGTAGCACCGTTTAGTTTGTGTACGTTTCAGTACACGTTTCCTTGATTTTCAATATAGGAAGTTGGAAACCGGTCCAGGAAGACGGGAGGACGAAGTAAAAGTAGCGCGAAGACTTTTTCGGCACTTGAACTTAATCCCTCCATTTCTCGGACCCGGCTTTCTACGAGGCAGATGGTGTCTTTGCAGGGAATGTGATGCTAAGTAAAACTTAAGTCACAAATTTGAATCGTCGCACTATAACTAAGAGATTTAAGTGAGGAAATTTGGGGGTAAGACTCTTGACGTTGGACCCCAGGACTGGTCCTGAAGATGAGAGGGGATTACCGGTTTTAATGCGGGGGTTTTGTTGAATAAAAAGAGGAGTTAAAGAGTCACTGACCGGAGTAGTTTTGCCAGAAGGCGGCGCCGGAATTGATGAGGTCCAGACCGGAATAGTTCCAGGGCTTGTCCTGTTGCGGGGGGTCCCTCGGCTGCGAGGGGTAGTTGGGCGGTTCAGTCTCCCTCTCGGCTGTCGGCGCCCTCTCCTGCGGCTGGGGCTGGCCCCCCTGGGGGTTGGCCTGTTGGGGGCCGCCCTGGCTCCCGCCCTGGCTACCGCCCTGGCTACCGCCCTGGCCGCCCGTCTGCCCGCCGTTGCTGCTCGCCACTCCGACACCTCCGCCCGGCCCTTCTGCCAAACAGACAAACAACAATACACACCGGTTCGGACCTTTTTACGGAGGTCGCACGTTTATAAACCCCCCAGTATAGAAACAGCCCTGCCGGAGGGTCATGCCGAATGAAAAATAAATGAAAATAAAGCGAGCGGTGGGGGGGACATTTCTGCAGGATTCCAACTGTGAGGGTTTGCTAGACCGTTTTTACTGGCCGCTCGCCATCTCCAGTAGCGGTTTAGTCACTTTTGCCACTTTGGAAGTTTTTCGGACGTCCTCTACTGCAAAAGACCGAGGGGCAAAAGAGAGAGGAGACGAAAACATCCGAAGTGAATAAAACCGTAAGGTGGGCAATTACAACCCCTAAGAACGACTTCTTTCCCCCCTTCAGTTCCTCCTAGAGAACGTTACTATAAGACGAGGACACCGTTCATTGGATTTCGTCTGTTTCCGTCTCCTCACGCCGGTTTGGCCTTCCGCCAGACCGGTTTCGGCCGCTCGCCATCTTCGGTCATATTGTAGTAGTCACATTGGCACTTTGAGGATGCCCCAAAAAAAATCCGAAACTGCCAAAGTGACAGTAAAACACCGCTACTGAGGACGGCGAGCGGCCGAAACCGGTCTAGCAATTGACTTCATTTATTCAAAAATATTTTTTAAAAATTCTAACGTTTATTCAGTCCCGGATTATATTACGTGTACCCAAAAGTAATCGGCACAATTTGATAAAATGTATTTTGGTCTTGAGGAGTTGTCAGTGGCAGAGAGTTGTCGATAATATCGGTGAATATATAGTAGATTAATAATTAAAGTAATACATATAATAAAACGTTTGAACAATATCCGATAATTATATTTAGTTTGCAGTCCGTCCTTAAGAGGTTAACTTTGTTATTTTTATCATTCAACATTGAATATTCAACCCACGGTTTCCACTGGTTTTTCTCTATTTATTTAATGTTACAATTACAATGTTTATAATTATATTTGGTGACAGTGCGATGTGCTAACGCTAATATACTTTTGACCGCCGTGAGTCAAAAGCGGTGCTCGATTATCGCGTAATTTTCCCCCGAAAATGTGTAAATATTTGCACTGTGAGCAAATTGGACTTCGCCCTGTTTACGAATATATTCGTTCAATTACTGTACGATCAGTTGTTTCGACGATATAACAATTTAAATTGAGACCTGTTTTCGTCACACCGAATAAACGCGGCCAGCACTCTCGGGCCGCTTTTTACGCCCGAGCCGGATTGACGAAAAATAAAAAGAGAAAAAAAAAATGAAAAAACACCGCACTCCGTACGGGAATAGAATGTGATTAAGTTCAAGGCCACAGCGCGGCCAAAGACTCCAGACAACCGAGTTCTGGACGGTTCTCCAGCCGCGCGGCAATTTATATAACAAATAAGAAGTGGACGAGATATGCCCAACGGATGCTACCGGGAAATCCATTTTTATTTTGTAGATCGAAATTCTCCTCAATATCGGCCTTATAACATAGTTAGGAAAGACCGGGAAACAATATAGAAAACGAGAAAATACATAAAAGGCAAAAGGGGGGGCCGATTGATAAAATGTAGGGCCATACAAGACATGAACAGGATTCCAGGCCTAAAAGAAATATATATTTCAAGTTTACATTAAAACCAACATCCGTAATGCTCCCCAGGTATGTTTCTAACCGAACAATCCATAATGACCTAAACATCCTTAAAAATCCATTCCCTCCTCTCTCCACATCCGAATCCACTCGTGTCCATTCCCTTTCCTCCCTTTTATCCGTCCATTATCGGGCTTAAACGCCACAATTGTACAGGTCAAAAGTGCCATCACTGGACGCGGCGCTTTAGTTGATTGTACAATAAATAAAGTTAAAAAAGAAATTAAATTTGCCTCAAATTAACTGCAAATAAATGTTGAGCCCCAATATTCACTGGTGCCCGATATGGACTTCCAGGTAAGGTGTTCTGGTGAAGGGATGAAATGGGGTGGGTTCCACCCCCGATTGATGAGAAAAGGCGGGTGGCCGGAATTTCGCGACTCAGAATTAATTGGCGGTAATCCCCCCCCTGAGGGCAAGGTGTCTAATTGCGAGTAATCCCCCGCCCCCGCCGCCCCCCGGGGTTAATGCCACTGTGCGTCTATTTGCCGGTGTAGTGTCGGTGTGCCGCCCCCCGGGGGTCGGGGGGGGGGTGGTTGGAGGATGCCGCCCAGGTGTTACTCTCATCCCTCGGCACGGGCACGGTGGCACGTTCGTACTTATCCCGTACCCAAACAGGCACGGGGCCCCGGCTCACTTTCAATTAGAAACGTTAAGCCGGCCGCCCTTCGCGGGGTGAAATGGTGTGGGGGTGAACGGGGTCGTTTCTCGGACGACTGTCTGATTTTAACGCTTCTCAACTTCGACCCAGGGTCGGGGGGAGGGTTTCATCCCCCTTCAAAACAGTACTGAGGTTTTTTTCCCCCAACGTCAATAGAAAAGCAAGTCCTAACGAAAATCCTGGACAAGAAACCTACGACAAAAATTAGCCCAAGAACAAATAAATTAAGTTCAGAAGTAACAGTTAAAGAACCGGTTTGCCGGGGTGCAGTATTCAGAGCAAAACATTCAAAAGTACAAAATAACAATTTTGATAGTTAGTAGACCTATTCAACGAATAAAACCGGTTTCACGACGCGAAAGCCACGAAAACGGCTTTATTTTATTAATAAAATTATCGACCCCCCCAAAAGTTGTCAGTTCGCAACCCAACGGTGTGAAACGAATGACGATACCTAACCCTTGAATCTAACCGTCGGAAATTGTCACCTTATCCAGGTTTATAAGTTAGATACAATAATTAAGTTCGGAATAAATTAAGTGCAGAATTAACGGTTAAAAAATCGGTCGACAGAGGCATTGAGAGACGATTTTGACGAAAATTTTGACAAAACTTTTAACAGTAAATTGATACGAAATAACAATTTTGATAGTCACTGACCTATTGTATAGCGGTTGTAAATTATTGAACGAATAAAAAACGGTTTTCCGAAAACAGCTTTATTTTATTAATAAAATTAAGAATCCCCCCCCCACCCAAAAGTTGTCAGTTCGCAACCATCGGAAATTGTACTTAGTCACCTTATCCAGGTGTAACCGATTATTTATTTGTTCAGTTAATTTTCCTGGGTGAATTTTGAGAAAGTTATATAGAAAATAATTTCCACTTAATTAATCGCCCTCTTTATGTCCCATATATATGTATAACTGCTGGTAATAATCAAGTTCCCGGTACATGTATTTTACGAAAGTGCTTTGATGGCGTTCAATTATTGTCACCGGCTCGCGATTAATCTCGCCTAAAAATTTACCTAAGGTAATTTGCGCTCTGAAATATATATATACATATATACCGAATAAATTATCCCCCGATCGATAGATAACATATTGGATATGTCGATTCAATTATTCATCCGTGGACCGATGACAAGCAGTGCCGGTGTCTCTCTCTCTCTCTCTCTCTCTCTCTCTCTCTCTCTCTCTCTCTCTCTCTCTCTCTCTCTCTCTTTCTCTCTGTTTATCTCGATCTCCGTGTCGATAATGTCGACTCTGCCCACGTGTACATTGGACACGTGTGGGCGACTCGGAATCAAGAGACCTCCCAAGGGGTACAACCGAGGCCGGTGAGGTGACACCGCGCGGTACAAACACTCGATTTACAGAACAGAAAAAGAAAAAAAAAACTGAAAAAAAAACCTCAGGGTCGTACGAATTCGTCTCTCCTATCCACTTGGCCACTTGACCGGCCGTCAAGTGCACTTTTCAATCAGGAATACCCGCCAATAAAAGCGCCAAGTGTTACAATGAATTAGCCATTAAAACGCACCAACAATGACTGCAACTTTCCCCCAATTATTGTGACGAAATTGTGCCGAAAAAAGTTCAAGCATTCGTCGATATAAAGGTAGAAAGTTGCCGGGTGAATTCGTACATTATCTACGTATATTGTATTTGAAATAAATTTGTAATTTTGCTAGCGTCAAACCGCCATCGTGCCAGCTAAAATTTAATTCTGTTACGCTTCAGCGGGCGATAAAAAAACATTTTAATAACAGATTCCGACTGGACGCTACTGAGGCACTAGTGGAAGAGTGAAACCGGATTTTAAACTTTCTGTTGTAAATAGTTATATTCGCTGATTTGATATACCTGTTTTGTGGTCCGCGAGGGGTAGTTTCGTGATGTTTCTGTCTACTCTCGCCGCCGGTTCGGTCTTTCGCTAGACCGGTTTCGGCCAACAGTGACAGTAACTACTGGAGCGCTACTGAAGATGGCGAAAAACCGGTCTAGCAAAAGACCGAACCGGCAGCGAGTAGACAGAAACATCACGAACCCCCTACAGTTATATTGACAATAAACTGGGGGGGAAAGTCGAAATTGGCCGTGGACAATAAATTTATGAAATGGGGGGGAAAAGGGTAAAAAGGTATAATGGCGTATTCCACTCACCGGTTATTAGCCTGAGGGCTTCCGGGGGCGCTCCGGACGCTTTCAGAGCTTCTTCCAGTTGGGACCTCCTCTTCATCTCCAATTCCAGTTGGTCCTGGAGCCTTCTCCTCGCCTTCCTCTCCTTCCTGAACCGTTTCTGATAGACCACTGTGGAAGAAAAAATTAAAAAATAAGTAACGACAGGTATCGATTCAAACAGTGGAAATGAGCACTGAAATGTATCGTCAGGAAGCCACACTTGACGCCTACTTCATAATAAGTCATCATAATCATATATTGTTTATCTCGTTGAAGAGGCCGTCTTCAGGAGTCAATTAGGAGAAAGGATGAAATTCTTAGGTACCAAGAATTCTGTTGATTCCTCGACTACCAGAGTTGAGGTCGTTGATGAGAATGGTATGACATCGAAACATACCTAAACTGATTGAACCAGAGGTACTTATAAGAAGCTTCAGCGGATCCATACGTTCTCTTATGGGTCGTATTTTGAGGTACAAAAGACCAATAATTTAGTGTTTACCGTCGGGATTGGTAGTCGGGTAGTGGTATGCACTTGACGGGGGGAAAGTGTAGACGGTTTAGGACTACTATAGGGGAGTTGAAGGTTGAGGAAACGTGGTCTCTCTGAGACATGTTGCCCGGGCATGTCTAACCGACCCCCATTAAACCCCAGCCCCATAATTACTAGTCTGGACGTATAACCCCATTCTCCTCGTCCGATCAATCCACCTTATATATATAGAATCCTCGATAGGCCGAGATGATTACCGAAATAAATGTAACTTTATAACTTCTTCACGATCGTCCGAGTGTAGAGCCAACAGAATGAATACATTCGATATATTCTTCGAATTTATATATTATTATATCGCAACGTTTGATGGCAACATTTGGGTTGGCAACATATTTCCAAGTGCGTCAACATCTACGGCACAGATAAGACTCTTAGATGCGTTATTATTCGGTCTTTTCCGAACGATTCGTCATCAAAATTAGTGTACTTCTGGACGCGTCCGGTCTGCAGGCCGATGATGACCGAATAAAGGCCGTTTATCGGTGATTCGGATCGCCATAGTAGCCATCTAGGGCCCATCCGTGCCGTAGATGTTGCACCCACTTAAAAATATGTACAACGCCATTACTTAGTAGTTGTCAAACCAATATATTAGATTGGAATCGAAATTTTTCGTAAAGCCCGGTTCTAAGCATCTAAAGACCATAAGCACAGCAGAAAAGGGCTAGAACCTTCTCAAGTCAAGGTGACCCTTCACTGTCTTACTGTTAATTTTGCTCGAATGACGTTTCGCATTCGAAAATCAATCGATGCTCAATATATCTTATACGGCCTATCTGTGCTGTAGATGTTGAGACGTACTTAAAAAATATGTACAACGCCGCTTGTTGTTCTGGTAAATTCCGCAATTACTCAGTTGCCGAACCGAGATACAAGGTTTGATAATGCTTTGTACTTACTTAGGACAAAGAAGAAAAATTATACGACGAATTTTAACAGAGTAAACTCGTGGACTTTTGCGGTTTTAAACGTCGGACAGACCTCACAGAGAGGGTGGCGCCGGAGGGGTAGGGGAGGGTTTATTAATACGGACGGACGTAAAACAAGAAGAAAAAACTGAAAATAAAAACAAAAACTGATAAAAGAGAATACTAATGGTGGATGACTTATCGACGACGAAGGATTAATGCTTGTCGTAATTAATGGGACGTCTTATGTGAGCGAGACGGTCGGTGGTCTTCGGGTGTGGTCTCTCCCTCCCTCTCACCCTCCTCCCTCCCTCTCTCTCCCTCCCTCCCTCCCTCTCTCCCTCCCTCCCTCCCTCTCTCTTCTGAGATGACGGCAATAGGGGAGGGAGGGAGGGAGGGAGGCGGTTAACGCCTCGGTGACGATGTCACGACAGATGATCATAAAACACGACGAGACAAAATAAACGACAGAATATACATATATAGAGGAGTAGGTCTCGGTGTTTATTTTCCTCTTCGCCCAAAGGACGAGAAATTGTCCCGTCAGTGTCAATGAAATTGTGAGCGAAAATTTACAAATTCTGGAGGCATCACATCAATTTCTTTTCCGTTTAACGCGCTGTTAGCGATAACTGTACATTTATTATAGAACACCGCAGGTTCGTGGTGTGTTTCCGTCTCCTCTCGCCGGTTTCGGCCGTTCGCCATCTTCAGTAGCCCTGTGTCAGATTGGTTTTTCGGGCATCCTCACTGCACTGCCACTGTCGCTTCTACTGTTATGACCACCCTCAAGTATTATACGCGTTTCTACCCCTCACGATGCGTTTACGGCCCGTAACCTACAGTTCTTTATGTCATACAGGTTTTTGAAAAAATTTCGTTCCCAACCGTAATTCATTTCCAAGTTAAATAATTCGGAATCCCAATTTTGCCGGGGTTTCTAATAGTACAGGATTCTTGCGACCGCCTGTATTAATTAAGTACGGATTATACTGTAATATATATATATATATATATATATATATATATATATATATACAGAGTGGTCCAAAAAATGTATCCACTGTTTAAAGTCCATAACTTGGAAACTAATTGACGGAGTTGTCTCTCATTTTTGGTGAAAGTGTAGCTTAAAGTCCAACTTAAGAGATATCACACTGTCATCTGACACAAAACAGAACAACGCAATACAACTCTTGTATGGCGCGAGTGCCCGAACTACAACACTACCAAAATGAGAGACAACTCCGTCAATTAGTTTCCAAGTTATGGACTTTAAACGGTGGGTACATTTTGGACCCTCTGTATATATATATATATATATATATATATATATACAGATGGCGAACGGCCGAAGAATTCCAGAACGGTTCTCGAATAGAAAAACCGCAAAACTCTGGTCTTATAACAATGGAAAGACCGTAATTAGCAAAAAACATAGTTTAAAAATCGTTTTGGCGGATATTTAACGTTCTTCCCAGTGAGTAATATATATATATATATATATATATATATATATATATATATATATATATATGAATAATACAAGGCAGGCTTAGGCATCGGGGATTCTTTCTCAAGTCCCAACTTAATATTACGATTAGGTTGACACAAAGGGGTCGCATACTCCCTCCTATGCTGGAGGGTAATTCTTCAATCCCTTTTGTAGAAATCCTCCGATAATAAAATCCGCGAAGACGGAAGAGAGAGAGGAGAAAGGGAGAAAGGAGAATAAGCGCTGTGTAGGCGGGTATATGAAATTTTAACTCCGGTACACGACTCGGTCTCGAGTAGATTAATTTTTATGCACGAAAAAAGGAAGGTTTCGCCGCTTTTATTTCTGGGCGTCGTTCTGGGAGCACGGGCTCCTCCTCCTCCTCCTCCTCCTCCTCCTCCTCCTGTTCCTCCTCCTCCAGCTCCAGCTCCAGCTCCTACTCCAGAATTTGATCAATGTTTTATTCAGGTTTCGGCCCCGGATTCCGGGCTATTTTCCGGCTTTATTAAGAGAGGTCCCCACCCCCACCCCCCACCCCACCTCCTTTATATTGTCATACGCGGCCCCATTTTCATTCTTCTAAACGTCGTTAGGACGGAATTTTTCTTCTTGACTTTTTTTTCTTGAATTGGAAATCAAAAGGATTTAAAAATTGAGTAGTACCCCGAGTGGGCGCGCGTCGGAAGGAATATTGCGTTTTTAAGGTCGATTTTCTCTAAAAGGTATTTTCCTAAGCGGAATCGTTTCCTGAATTGAAAATTATAAATTATAAACAGCCCTAAAGTTCTATAATCGCTTAGAAATTATGGGAATACTGCGGGAGGTACATTGGTTTGCATGGGGTTTGAACTCCCAGTAGTTCCGGGACTATTCCTCCGTTTGTAAATATATGGTTAGTAATATTTATTTTCGCTCAAATTTATGCAGTTATTCCGTTCCGGGAATTAAATTGTCACACGTCCGACATTCAAGTAAATATCCCACTGTTGAAAACAGTAGGCTGGCTCTGTACTCGTTTTTATTCCGGGAATTAAATTGTCACACGTCGTATCTGATGAATACATTATATATACTTGTGTATTATGTGGGCAAGGCTGAAATTTTTAAACTCGTTCCCACCTAATTTTTACACCATTAAACGAGAACTATCCAATTCTGTGGGGGTTGTAATATTGAGTAGTAATTCGTGGAAATTGTTGTACAGTTTTCAATTATGCCGGGGCACACACACCCCCCCGCCCCCGCCCGGCCGTCTTCGGTCACGTCCACGGGGTTTTCTCGGAACTCCCTTCTGAAGTGCGCCTCCCCCCCCCCCTCCACCCCTTTATTGTCCGCCCGTGGTATTGTCGGCCCTAAGAAGAAGAAGAAGAAGAAGAAACCTCCGTGCGGTCATGCACGCCCCGTATCCTTCGGCCCGGGTATAAGATGAAGAAGAAGAAGATGGAGACGGAGACGGAGGAGCAGAGGAATGAATAGGGGTTAAAACGGCGGTGGGGGTGGGGGGCATAACAATAAAAGCGAGGGGTTAAATTAAGATGGCCGGCGGGCAACAAAGCCATCAAAGGTACGGGGCCCGCCGCGGCAACATTCTATATTATCCATCCTCTCTCTCCTTTTGTACGCGTAATTAACCCCTGTGACCGGCAGCCACAAAAGGCTAAACAAATATCGGCATGTAGCATTCATTTTACAAGAATAACAGCTTTTTTTTATTAGCCCCCCACCCCCACCAGACAACATCTTTCCAGATAGGCGGGGGGGGGAAACCGAAACACGGTGCATTTCGGGGTCGTGAACGTCCCCATATACGACCAAAGTCATTAAATGTATTATTTTAAGGGTGTTTTTTTCCCGTATATATCTATTAAGAGGCCAAGTTACAACAAAACGCCGCCGGTTTCGGTCTCGCTAGACCGCTCAACCGTCTTCAGTAGCGCCGTGTTGTTGTTAGTCAAGAGTCAGAAGAAACACACGAAAACTACGGTACAACATTTCAACTACATGGAACACCACATACTGAAGACTGAAACAATTATTAATTTACAACCGCCTACTGAAGTCTATTTGGGGCCTACGGAATCGAACTGTGGGAATCCACCACAAGCCGTCTAACTCTTAGACTCCAATCCTTAGTAGAAAAATTACTAACGCCCCACCGTATGTCTCTCAAAAGGAATAATCTACAATGACCTAAAATGAAGTCCCATTGGTTTGAGAATTAGCGGCTTCCCGGTATAAATCCTTCCGTTCCAAATTATCCCTTCGTTCCGAATTCCCCAATTCGACAACTTTCCTCGCTTCCCGCCTTCGAAAATCCCGTCCGTCCAGTCGAAATCGGATAGATTGATTGAGGACTTGAAAATTCAATACTTCTGGCGGTTCGTGTTTCCGGCCAACCGATGACGGGGTTCCGGCCGATTAGTCCGGGCTAAAATCGCAATAAAAACGTTCGGAGCGTCACCGAATTTCGGGATGAAACCAGGGGTTGGAGGGGGAGGGGCTCAGTACCATCAGTTGGTTTCTCCTTCGAGAGTACTGAGCACTGTCACTAGATACAGCCTGAAAATTGTAGTTGTGGCTATAGCAATAAATGATAAAAAAAAAATAAAATTTACAGATTGTAGAGTTCCGGTCAGAGTCGGCGCTTGTTGTGGCCAGTGACTTCCCCCCCATTCCACCCTCCTCCCCCCGGTTTAGGTTTAATATTATTACGGAATATAATAGTAATAATAATGACGCGGACTGTTTACACTGAAGATCAAATAACCGAGTGAATGGGGGCGGGTGTGGGGTTTGGCCGCCTCCGAATGGAAAACAAACTGGGAATACCAAATCGGAAATTACCAAAGGAGGAGGAGGAGGAGGAGGAGGAGGAGGATAAGTGAAGGAGGAGAGGAGATGGTACCGATTGGCCACGTTCTGTTTACAGAAGTGGACACCGGCAATTACCGGAAATGGGGGTGGCGGCGGAGAGCGGAAATCAGTAATGCTGTGTGTCGTCCGCAGGGGGAGGCCGCGCCTACCCGCCGCCCACCCCTAATGGAGCCGCCCCTTTCCACACCACCACCCCCCTCCCCCTCCGTTCCCCGTGTGTTTACAGACGACACCCCCGCACCCCGTCCCCTCTCAAACCGACCCCTAATTGTGTTTGAGACGCCCCCCCCCCGCCCGGTCACCCCAACACTTCCGATTCGACCCCACTTCCGCCGCATCTCCGATGACCACAATGCCCAGTCGGAAGGAATTATATTTCCAGTTTCGCTTCTGTACAAAGTTCTATTCTATGTAGAGAGAGAGACTAGACCGGTTTCGGCCGCTCGCCATCTTCAGTAGCGGTGTCAGTCGCAAGCGCCGACTCCGACCGTCGGGTCGAATGTTATACAATAGTCATATTCGAGTATTCATATACATTCACGATCTCGACTCTGTTACAACCGATGAAATTCATTCGTGTCTCCTGACTAACACACCGCTACTGAAGACGGCGAGCAGCCGAAACAAAAGACCAAACCAGCGAGAGGAAGCACACAAAATCTACAAATAACGACCTACATTCCAGTTGTGCACTATTACTTCAGTGGGCGCTATCATCATTATAAAAACGTCATTATCAAATCTGAGCATTCTTTTCTGTAAACCTACAATTAAACAATTGTAAATACTAGATTATAATTACATATATACCGTTAAAAGTTGTAAAATTAACATTCTTAAGGTTAACACAGGAGATTAAAAGTAGCGTAGGTTTTTCTGGTGTTTCTGTCTCCTCGCGCCGGTTCGGTCTTTTGCTGGACCGGTTTCGGCCGCTCGCCGTCTTCAGTAGCCTTTTTTATTGATTCACAGTACAAGTGAAAGCGACAGTGGGCAGTGGGGATGCCACCCCCCCCCCCCCGAAAAACATCCCCAAAGTGCCGACAGTGACTGACGCCGCTACTGAAGACGGCGAGCGGGTCTAGCGAAACCGGCGAAACCTACGACCGCAAAACAGGTATGTTGAAGGAGATTAAAAGTGTTTTATGCCTCATTTCCGAAGCGGGGTAATTTATCTACTCGAGACGGAGAAACCGTTCCGAGTTGAGAAGAACTCCCACTTGCAGGTAGTAGTTCTCCCGACCGGTAGGTCTCCCGCTATCTGACCGTCTGGGGTGAGGGTGAGGGGGGGCGTCCTCAGAACCGCCGACGAGTTGCATCGAAAAGCCTCGGAGCATTAAAATATAAAAAAAAAAGGGGTAGATAATGGATGAGGGGGAAGGAGTCAGTCCGATGTATTGTGAAATCGTCGTGGTATTCAAATTGCCCCCCCTACCGTGGGGGTGAAGGGAGGGGGTGGGCGGTATCTCCCCCCCGTATCTCGTTGTTACACCCCCCAACGTACTCCACTAGCTACAAATCGTGAGCTTCCATCGTGGCCAGCAGTCCACGCTGCATTATGCTTTATCTCTGGAGTTTGGAGGAGGAGGAGGAGGAGGAGGCACTTCAATGTCTTCCAGCAACTCTCCTCCAGCTCCAGCTCCAGCTCCATTCCCCTTGGCCGAATATCACCGAATGGATGGGGGGAGGACGACGAGGGAAGGGGGACGCGCGAACTCCTACAGACTCCTAGAACTCCCCCCCCGCCGGGAAATGACTCCGGGATTAAATAGTTACAGGAGGAAAACTGAGATTGTTGAGAGCAAAACTGCAAAAAAAAAAGGATGACCTGGGAGAACCCCCAAAAATTCAGCTCCTCCTCAATGTCCCTACGTCGCGATAACTGCCTTTATTCGGTCATCGTCGACGTACGCTGGACGTCCGGAGCGTAAAAATATGTACAATTCCACTTAGTCGTAGTGAATTCCGCAATTACTTAGTTGCCAACCCGATAAAGTGTCGTGCCGACGTCACCGAACTGTTTTTTTTTTTTTAAATTATTAACACATTGTCCGCATTGTATATATACAGTGTAATTTGTAATTTGTACGTTCGTCGACTGTCGGCCGGCAATTACAGGCCGGTAATCGATCGAACAACAAACCCTGGCCCGGGGCGGACTCCGTCTGTATAAATGAACTTGAAAATTATTATCAGGCGAACAATGAACAAGAGGGCGTGAATAGTTTTTTCTTTTTTTTTCTTTTTTTCATCGTTGCATTAAATGCAAATGAGTCTCTGAATGGTGGCCGACAAACGAGATGATCTGAGTGCGATACAGTGAAAAATTGTTAAGTAACATTTAATTTCTGAATTGCTTATCTCTCTCTCTCTCTCTATCCCTCCCTCCCTCCCTCTCTCTCTCTCTCTCTCTCCTTCTCCCTCCCTCCCTCTCTCTCTCTCTCTCTCTCTCCTTCTCTCTCAAGAAGGGCGGTATTTAGTGGGCAGTTGTGTTCACATTAATGGGCGGGGGGGGGGCCCATTTTCAACGGGCGGTAGATCACTATCGCCCCCCCCCATCCATTAAACATTCCATTCCTCCTTACATCTCTATACACATTGAGGTAATAAGAAAATACCGGTTAATTCATTAACGTCAAGTCCCTTCCTACCGGCACAATTAGAAGGGAAAAATTATTCAAATTCTCATGCAAATTGAGCGCGTTAACGAAAAAAAAAAAAAAAAAAATTAATTGAATCGTCGTTAAGCCCCAACGTCTCAGGGAAAGCGGCGGACGAAATTTTCTCGATAAACTCAATTCTGTTTCGGGTGAAATTTGGAAACGTCACGAGCAAAGTGAAATTTATTGCAATAATACCGAAACCGAACAGACAAAAATTGTTTCGAAAACTTTTTCTTTACGATTTAAATCGGCCATAAAATACCCCCTTATAAGAGTTTGTTAGATCACGGTCCACCGCCGATGATGTCGGCATTTGGTTCAATCGATTGATTTTATTAATTGTAGTAATTCGATAAAATCGCCCCGTATAAAAGCGCAACCAGGTACCAGTTCTTCGTTAGGGCGTAGGTTTAATTTTTCTCTTTTTTTCCTCCAGCGGGATATTTCAATTTTTATTCCTGAAAAGTCCCGTATTGTCGACCGTAATAATCGGGTCAGGGCAGAAAGTGAAACTGATTTATTAGCCGGCCTTTAGAGTTTTCGGGCATTCCGTTTCTCTTTTTCATTTTATTCCAATAAAATGAATATATCGATTCCCTGAAAAACTGGATCGGAGGAAAAAATTGGTTTGCCCTTTTGTATACCGAGACTAAGTATATTGGAATTTTAATTCCCGGAGACGAATCAAGAAACCGTTTTTATTCCGTAGTTTCGCGGTGTTCTTTTGCTAGACCGGTTTCGGCCGCTCTCGCCATCTTCAGTAGCGCGGTAATCCACCCGTCCGGGATTAGTGGATATAATATGAAAAAATTGTATTTACAATTTATTTTGGAAACGGAAAAAAACGTACGGAATGGTCTTTTAGCGACGTGCTTTGCCGACGTTTCGGAAATCATCGTCGGTTCCATCATCAGGGTCCGACCGAAGAGTGGACCAACTCCGCGGGGGTGGGTACTTTATATACCAGAAGGTGGGTTTTAAGCCCGTTTATCAGCCCTGTGCGGGGGGGGTTAAGATTTTCAAGTCCCAACATCACCACGACGGGGAGAAAGTCCCCCCCCCGTTTGAGACTTCGTCAACCTCCGTAATTCAAAGTCCCCTCCCGAGCAGCGTTCCGGCGGAGGACTTACGACCTCTCTTCTGGGGGCCGAAGTTCGTCTATCATTTCACCGTCGTCCTCCTCCATCCCTCTACCTCCTAGGGGCTAGAAAAATTTAGCCGCACTTAAACCCCACCCCCTCCCGGTCGGCTATTTAGAGTGCGGATCGAACACCCTCCTAAAAATCGTGGAAGGTGGCGTGTGCCCCACCTCCCCCCACCCAACCGGGGGTGTAGGGGTAGGGGCTGTTATATTTTATGACTACCCCCTGAGGGTCTCCCTCTTGTCGAGTTATCATCAACTCGGCGGTAGGTTCCCATACCGAGTATCTGAGCCCTATCTCTAAAAACCTTTCCACCCCCGCGCCCCCATCTCACCTACAGACTTCTTATTCCTTTACACATTTTACACATTACTTGGCAATATCCCGTTCGGCCGGGCCCTATCCCTATCCCTATCCCTATCCCTATCTCTCTCTCTCTCATCTCTTTTCTATAAGGAGGGGGCTTCTTTTGGATCGGTTCACTCCATTCTCCCGTTCTTCTGGATTTCCGTCCGCGTATCGAAGCTATTACCCCCCAGCTCATCCTACTCCTCCTCCCAGCGCCGTGTCTTTAAAGCCGCCCTCACGCATGGCAAAATACCGTAGCGCAGGAGATAGGGCATTTGGGTTTTTATCGAGAAAAAAAGGGATTTTTCGGTAGAAATACAACTGAAATCGACGTTTCGATCTGTGTCCACTCAGACTGAAGGGTATGAAAAGTAGATTCTTCGGGCGGGTACTGTGACTGTTGGTACAAGAGTAGGTGGGACCGACCGAGTGAACTATAGTGAAGGTGAACTGTAGTGGGGGGCGGGTGAATATTCGAAGGTGTGGTTAAGCCCGCCCAATGGCAAAGCACAGGTGTCATTAGGGCTCAACCCAAAACCCCCTCCATCCCATCCCTCCCTTCGCCACCCCCACCCACCCCCCCACCAAAGCGACGGTCACGTGACCCCGCGCCGCGAAGTCACGTGACCGCCCGGACTTCCAGAGCCTGAAGTGGCGGGGTGGGGGGGGGTTGTAAGTTCCCCTCCAGCCCTCCTCCGCCAAAAACAAGAGTGTCAAGACCCCGACATAGTCATCACAGAGTGCCGGCCTTTTATAGTCAAAAAATGTATTTTTCCCCTTACGACCTTTAATTGAGTTCAAATTCAATAACAGAAAACGGTACTCTCGGGGTATTGTGGGGAGGCCGCCAATTTCAGAACTGTTTTTCTATTACCCCAGAGAGGTTTTACGGACCCGAATTGTATTCAGATAAGGAGAGTAGAAATTAAATATTTTCACGAACTCTACGTTGACTGGCAATCAGGTATATCCCCGTTTAATATTCTGGGTATAAAAGTTGTATGCCGGTCTATTAAAATCCGTATTCTACTAGGACTTATCTCTAATCGGTACCGATCTATACCGCACTGAACGGAACAACGAATTATTGACATATGGCCGGTTGAAACGCCGATCTTCCCAAGGCCTACAACAGGGCCCCCCCGAACAAAGGCCCATTGAAAGGCTCATTATTTGACAGAGGTAGAGATCTTTATCCTCGTCCTCCGCGCTAAGAGACACGGAATTATTATTGTCGCGCCAATTAGACCAATGTTCTTCGACGAATTCCTCGAATAAATAATAATTAATTATACGAATTTATTAATACGTGGGTGGGGGGGTGGTAGCGGTGGAGCCGGAGGCGGCCTAGAGGTTCGAGGCGGTCGCCGATAGATGGCGCCACAATCGTCACTTCGGTACAGTGCCGGTACAGTACCACCAGTACAGTACCAGTACAGTACCACCAGTACAGTACCGCCAGGTACAGTACCACCAGTACAGTACCACCAGTACAGTACCAGTACCAGTACAGTACAGTACAGTACAGTACAGTACCAGTACAGTACCACCAGTACAGTACCAGTACAGTACAGTACAGTACCAGTACTCTACCGGGTGGTAATCGGGAGAATTTTACATCGTTTCGAAACAGTAAACGTACATTTTTTTTAATAGCAACCTAAACGGATCGAACTGCGGGTACAAAAACGTCAGGATTTTCTGTTACGGGATTGCATTTTTTCAACAGAACCCAACGTCGATTCGTGGATCGGCCACGGGGCTTTTGTCCTAAATATTTTAGGAATAATAATTTTTTTTTCGAAGAGAAAATCGTAATCTCCCCTCAAAGCGAGTTGTACTAGATTTTGTCCGGTTTCAAAATTGTTCGAAAAAAATGATTTCGGCTTTGCTATAACAATTTCAGTCAACGGCTTATTAAATTTAACTTCTCGTAATCAATTGTGGCCTCCTTGAATTGATAGATGCTGATTGATTTATGATGTGAAAACTATTTATTAGCGATTCTTCTTATCCACCGATTGCGGCGGATCTTTTGTCCGTATGTGACTGTCAGTAAGGGCAGAAAATATAGGGGTGACTTCAACCCCCACACCGCCGCCACCAGTCGTACGTTGATTTTACGGCCGGCATAAACGCCTACCGGGGTGGGGTGGTGGGGTTGACTGGGAAATTTTATTAGCCTCCTACCTCTATCTTTAAAAACCCGGTAGATAAGAACCACCCCTAGGAGGAGGAGGAGGAGGAAGAGGGAGAGTAAAAGATCGAAGCGTTTACGCTATAAACCCCTGGGGATAATGTACCGCCGGGTCCCCAAGTCCGAACGGCTATCGGAGTATTGAAAAAGCCCCCGTGGGGGGGCGGGAAAAACCTGTAAATATTTCAAGTCAAGAGCCCTTACAATACCTACAATTATTTGACTATTAAAATCTATATTTTTTTTTTTAATTTTTCATCGCCACATAAGGTGGACGTCATTGATGTCCAGGTAACAGGAAGAATAAGAGAATCAGTGGGTGGAAAAACGTATAATACTTTGTATATTTTAATTTCAAGTCTCCCTGAATACACATTACCGTACTTGTTTATTGCTAAAATGTATTGCGAGAATATCTCGTTATATCTGGTCCCGGTTTATTATATTCCACGGCATTCTCAACGGGACGACATCAAACGGACGGGGGTGGGGGTTGTTTTTGGGGTTGTTGGGGGGAGGGAGGATTTCCGTGATAATGTTCAAAGCCCCATTTCTCTCCGCCAACTTTCGAAAATGACATTTGTCGCTCCGAGTCGATAATAAAAATGGGCTGAGTGGCGGACACTTCGAAAACACCCTTATTGAAGGGTGACACATTTGGCCTCGGGGCGGTAGACAATCCACCCCCATCCCCCCTCCCCTCCCCAACAAAGTAATGAAATTAGAGAGACGGGGCGCAATAAAAATTCAGCGCCCTGTGGCTAATTCGTTTTGAGGCGGTTCGGGGTGAAAAGGAGAAAAAGAAGAAGAGATGAAAGATGAAAAAAAAAAAAATTGGGTAAAAGAAAGAAGAGATATTTAACTCGGCGTGTATAACCCGGAGTGATGACGTTAAAAAGAGATTTCCACGACTTCTCATTCTACTGTCGGACGGACAATGAGATTAGGGGCCCCCTCCTTCAGGATATTTCCACCCCCTCCCTCCTCCACCTCTCCATTTACCTCGGTTAAGTTAATTTTTTTTTTTTTTTTTAATTCTTAATGCCTGTTTCGCGGTCTCTGCCGGGGGTCGGGAAAAAACGTTGAAATCGGCAATTGGATGAAAATCGGTCCGCGACTGAAATTTTCATGCAATTTATATACACGAATATTTGGCCTACAATTTTGGCCCAAGTTACTGAATTACTGAAATTACGGTAGGCTCGTGGCACGCCGGTTTGGAGTCTTTTGCGCTAGACCGTTTCGGCCTCTCGCCGTCTTCAGTAGCGCTGTGTCGGTCACTCTATTGGCACTTTGGATGTTTTCCGTGCAGCGTCCCCACTGCTGCACTGTGCCACTGTCACTTGTACTGTGCCGACACCGCTACTGAAGACGGCGAGAGCGGCCGAAACCGGTCTAGCGCAAAAAAGACCCCAAACCGGCGAGAGGAGACAGAAACACCACTCAAATCTACGGTATTCCAACCCCCTCGCAGACCGCAAAACAGGTATTATTAAACTACTGAAATTACATTGTAATTTGTTTATTGAACGAAAACTCCCAGTCAATTTTTCCTTAATTTATCTCCCCTGCAAATTCGAGTACCAACCCCGGGGCGGGGTTTCGGTTTTGTCAAATGATATCGTACGACGTCGTGCTCGGATCGATCGATTAAAATTCGGGTTCCGTCTTCCGATTGGGGGCGCTCACGCATAAGACGGGGATACGATGAAGGAGAAGGGTAAAATGAGTCTTATATTCGGAAAATAAAAGGTGAAAAACCTCTGTCCTCCGAGGTAGAAGGACATTTGATTCCCCGGCCGGTTTGGGGTGCGCACTTCCTCATCACGTCGGTTATGGACCACACGCTCTTACCCAAATATACCGGGAATTTTTTTTTTTTTTCTTAAACAATCCATATTTTTTTCCCCCCGGGATAAAGCTCGTATAATATTTCAGGACGCGGCCCCTTTCAAAACTTGCAAGTTGGAAATTTTTCACTGCCCAACCCTCGGCATTTATAGACGACTACTAAGGAAAAACTCGGACCCGAGAGAATTACAAAAATTCTAATCAACTAGTTGTAAGTTGAATCTATAACTGAAGTTATGCTCAAAATACTCAAAATGGCTCAAAACAAGTATTTTTTAGTCAAAATGGCAATGTATTGATTTATACTGTCTACGATATTGTATGTATTTATTTAATGAAAAATAGTGTGTTCGTTAATAGACAAAGTTGGGGCTTTGGAGGTCAAAATTTCAATTGGAAATTTCGTTGCAATAAACTGAAAATTCAGTTTTTTGAGAATCGCGACAATTTATCTCGTAAAATAATTTTATAAAGTATCGATTTAACTGATTCCTGCTCTTCGGTAGTTTGTTCCCCGACAGGTGGCAATTCAGGGGTTGGATTATTTCAAACCTGGGGACTTAAATCGAAATAAACCTTTGAGTTACCGAATTTTGCTATAGGGGATGAAACCTAGGGGGGCCTAAACGCCCCCTCTAAGCCAGCTGGGCGAGTCATGAAGCACGGTCAGTTGGTCACGGGCACCCCCCCCTCCGCCTTCATCCCCCAATATCGGCGCCTAAAATACAATTCCATCTGCGAGTCGAAGCCGGGGGAGGGATCTCCTGATTGGCTCAAGCCGGGGGTCATCCGGGGATGTTTCTGCCAATCTCGGATGGAAATTGAACGTGAAGAGAGTGGTCAGCACCCCCCCCCGGGCGTATCTGAGTCATGTGCCTCGTATAATACGCCCTTAGAAATATTCCTTATTCAACAGTCTTAAGTACCCTCAATATTTGAACCGATAAATCATTATCAAAGGTACGAATGAGGTGTTTTGCAGAACTTTCATGGGAAAAAAAAAGAAATTCACGAAGCTTAAGGGACCAGTAGGAGACCGCCCACTTAACTCGGAGGGCTCTTAAGGGCGCGGATTTATTCGTCTCGTAGGTCCGCGATTTTGTTTATCGGCCTTGTGATTCTTGTCTAAGGGCGAAAAGCCCTTCTTTTCACCGGCTTCTAGGGAAAGGAGAGTGGAGGAGAACAGGGCCCTTTCGGAAACAATCCGCTTATCGGAGAGGGCCCGTCCCTGAAACAACATTTTAATTATTGAAGGGCCTCCCCCCACCGGAGAAAATGCATTAGAGAAGTGATGCCCCGTTCCAATTATTACTTTGGGGGTTATGAGGGGCGGGGGTTGTGTTTCCAACAACCCTTTTACTCCGGAAACCACTCACTTCAGACCGAGATAACACTTCGGCGCGACTTCCGGCCGTACAATTCGTTCGGCGTAATTTAATTTAACGACTTTACGACAAAATATAAACGGCCCCATAGAATTTGCTCCGTTCGAGACGAATCGGGGGTACAATTAGGCGATGAACGTCGGATGAACACTACAGTACCAACAGTCATGTTCATAATAAAAGTATACAACGGCTGGTGGATTTTAGACATCCTCCCTTATTTTAAGGGTGACCCCCCCCACGAAAACAGTAACGCGGAATATCGACCGATGAAGGGTCGAAAGAGCAGTGGTTTAGCTCCCGGGGCGAGAATAGGGAAAACGAATATCTGTAGGGGCTGGGAAAGGGCTTTCGGGTGTGCTGTAGGGCGAGCCACTAACTATATTTCAAAGCTAAAGGACAAACAATATCCGAGCCGAGGTAATTGTTTCGTAAAAGCGGCAGACGCCCAAGGCGTGAAACCGCCCCCCCGGCCGCCATCCCCTTCTGCCAGACGTACAACCCCCTAATGCGTATTTAGGGATGTTGATTTAAGTCGGGGTGAGTTAGCGGCTCTCCTTCTCTCTCTCTCTCTCAACCCTTTCTTAGGGCCTCCAACCCCCTAATGGCCTCTCTAGCGCCTTCTTTGTCAATCTTATCATTTGCATACCCTTTCCCTAAAGGGTGGCCCCACCCCCACCCCCATCCCCCAAACGACCGCGAGATTTTCCACTGTTACTCTCTTAATCTCATTGCTTGACACCGCCAGAAATCTCTTATTCAGTATCTCAAATACACACAATATATATCCACCTTAAGTCCTCGGGTCTTTATTGTCAATTTTCCCGATTATCCTATGAATATTGTAAAAAAATTCGAGTAGCCCCAATCCTAATAATTAAGCACATAAATGCACGTACAAACCAATGTTTGTATATCGCTTTTCTCAATATCCTATTTGTATTAATTGTAATATCTTTATATATTTTAAGACTCTTATTAAACATTTAATAAGTTTTTTTTATATTGTTCTCAAGTAAAATAAGTATTCTTTTAAAGTGATACAAATATGTGACGCCGGCCTAGAGATAAAAACTAAAGGACGTGTCATATTAAATTAGAAGAAATTGATTATAAGACAAAAAAAATATAAATACAATTTATCGGTACGAAATTCATTTTATTTTACAGCGAAAATTCGTCATTTTGTCGAGAGATATGTTTCCGTTAAAAATATTGAATGTAATAATAATTTTATAGCTCGCTTATATCCCAGCTACTTAGGTAACAATTTTAATAATTTTGCTTCGCAAAATCCTTTTTCCTTTTTAAATTTAACTTATTGTCCCAATTTCTTATTTAACTTAATTTCACTAATCCTGCTAAAACGACCTATTCAACTGTTATAATCTAATGCGACCGAGCAGACCGAGTACAGACTTCGTATATTTTACACTTTTAGAACTTAACAATTGTGCAGAAATACAATAATTTATGTGTACGGGATGCAATTTTCTAAGTGCCGGAAAATTGAGAAATTTATTATATATATATTCTCCCACGGTATAATATTGTCCTTTTTTAATGACAACGGAGTTTACGATAATAACATCCCGGACATGTAAGGGTGGCTGGCTGGAATCGAACCACCGAGTTATGTTGTCGACGCCACATAGGAGTTTTCCTAAGGGGAAATTCGCGAGTACGGGGAAACCGGTAGCGAGACGAAGAACCATTCAAGGTAAAATAATCGGGTAGATCGAAAATGGTATTCACGAATACCACCCAGAAGAGAGACAACGAGCTTAAGACTTGGAGAGGCCGTTACCCGATACCGTATTTTTTTTTTTACCGTAATTGGCCGGTATTGAAATATTGAAAATATATATACATCCTTAGAAAGAATAGGAATAAGAGTGTATTGTTAAAGTATAAAGGGGGCGGGGCGGGGGGGCCCACTTCTCAAATAAGCCACAGCGACTCCTGGGGATTTGGGTAGGGGAGAAAAAAAAAAGTCACTTGGGGCAAAAAATGAGGAGAAGGACAACAGAGAAGTTTAGGAGGGTTGGGGGGCCGCCAACCAACTGCTTGGGGGGGGGGGTGGCCCCAAGAAAATATTGAATTACCATAATGTTCACCCCCCTACTACCAACTTCTTTTTATTACCGGTACAATGGCCGGTGCCTTCTCGGACTCGTATTACCTAACTACCTACCTACCTATACCTACCGCCCACCCATTGTGACTTACCGTTGGTAGTACGAGTCAAAATGGGGCGGGGGGGGAAAATTATCGGACCAAAGTTCAAATATCGTCAGTTACTATTGACGTAAGTAACAGTTACTTATTTACCGAGCCCGGACTTTGTTGAAAACGGAATGTGCGCTCTGACCGAACGGTATTTAAATTTAAAAACTTACTAGTTTTTATAGAAAATATTATTAATATTAATTATTCCGAATAGCCCGAATTTTCTGTCTATAAACTGATGAAGAAAAGTATTGGGTTGACAACTAAGTAATTGCGGGATTTCACCACAACAAGTAGGCGTCGTACATATTTTTAAGTAAGTCAACATCTACAGCACAGATAAGCCGTATAAGATGGACTTACTTAAAAATATGTACAACGCCCACTTGTTGTGGTGAAATCCCGCAATTACTTAGTTGCCAACCCGATATATATCCGTATCTTAGCTTAATTCTTATCGATGCACACTCATTTCCGAGATAAAATCAAGAGTTGCCTCTTCGGCAATTTCAACCCCCTCTAACCCCCCCGGTGTGATAAACGAGGGGTGCGGCCGAGGTGGATAATTATCAGAGTGGATGGCTTCACCACTACCCGGGGTCATACTAATTAGTGTACGGCTCTCGCTCTAAAGTTGAGCCTGATTTATAATAATTGCCGAAAGACGTCGGGTAGTCGGGTCACGTTTCGGTTGCCAGGGGTTGCCGAAATCTTGCCGTCGCGCCCGTCTCGCCTGTCCACCCGGCCGCCACTTAGGCGCACTTGTGCGCTCCTCTAAGTTTAAAACCGGACGACTAATATCACAGGTATCGACTATAAATCGAGACCCGTGACCCCGAGAACAGCGGACTGAATCCCGAATTAACTCCCCATGACAGAGGACTAAGTATATACATAAGTATATACCCGATATCGGGACAGTTTGACAGGTCCAATTATACAGAGTGGTCCAAAAAAATGTATCCACCGTTTAACAGTCAATAACTTGAAAACTAATTGATGGAGTTGTCTCGTTTTTCGGTGAAAGTGTAGCTTAAAGTCCAACTTGAAGATATCACACCGCAGGTGTTCCTAAACGGTCACCGTCAACATCCGCAGACAAATTGCACCACCAACCCCCGCACTGCAACGTGTTCAGTTGGATATTTTTCGCATGAACGTACGACGGATTCTCCTCGAAGTTCATCCAATGTTGGTGGCTTTTGTGTCGATAAACGACGAAAGTCCTTTAGTATTCCCCTTCCCCAGAGGTAAAAGTCCTCTGGACTCTCAAAAAATGAGAGACAACTCCGTCAATTAGTTTGCAAGTTACGGGACTTTTAAACGGTGGATACATTTTTTTCGGACCCCCTCTGTATATTTGTAAGTTATTCACGAATTTAAGGACAGTCGAACTGTCGGAAATATAAAATTTTCGTCTCTCCTATTAAAAATTGTTGGCTATGAAAGGGGGCGGGGGGAGCCGAAATTTCTGTATACGGTCGCTGAATACGTGTTTAGCCGAATTCTTAAACCCCTATTCTGAGTTGCCACTCAGGCAAAGGGTCATAAAGTCCGGCCGTAACGGAAGGGATTCAGTGGCATTTCGAAGGGCAACAGCTGGATTAGATCGAACCCGCGTTCTCGGCCCCGTTGTTCAACAATGCTAATTTCAATTTGCAGGTTGTTTAAGACTGCTGTTTAAGGGTGTACTCGGCCGGGAAGCTAATGAGGGGCGGTTCTCCCGTACCGCCGGCCTATAACGTCGTCGTCGTCGGTACTTGTTATTGGGCCGACTTTGGGGGGTGGGTGCGGGAGGACATTAGCCGGGGCATTAGGGGGTTGGCGGGACACCGCCGGCAGATGCGCCTTCCCCCCCCCCACCCCAAAGACGACGGGGAATCAGCATAAATTCGGTAATAGTGCTAGAGTGGATCTCTAACCCACCCCCCCCCCAACCCCCCACTCAAATTGCTCCAGTTATTGCACCGGCGACGTTAGTAGTTAAAGGGCCCGAGTACAAAAGCGTAAGGGGTTGGAGGGGGGGGGGGACATTATAAATTCAAGCCCTTAAACAGAGACAAAACCCACCCCCTTCTATATAGCCGGTAGAATTCCGCAATTAACTCGGCAATGCGAGTGGTTCCAGGGGGGTGGAAATGGGAGCCCGAAAAATTCTTGAATAATATAATAGATAGACGCCACGAAAAAAAAAATATATACTGTATTTGTACCGACAATTATATGTACACGTATAACGATTCCTAAACAAGAATATTCATAACCGAAAAAAAAAATTAACCTACGATTCGATTCAAGGTGTCTGCCCAAATTCGCGCTCTAATTGGATTCGGAATTTTTTCAATTCCGAAATTTTATTGAATTTCAATTTAACTTTTACGTGGGGGGGAGGACCTCTAAACAATAGTCTGGACGAAAATATTTTCTAATCGCGGTTGAATAGTTTAAAAATCTAATCGATAGAATGGGAATCTCATATATATATATATATATATATATATATATATATATATATA
Source organism: Lethocerus indicus (assembly GCA_019843655.1). Classification (NCBI taxonomy): domain Eukaryota; kingdom Metazoa; phylum Arthropoda; class Insecta; order Hemiptera; family Belostomatidae; genus Lethocerus; species Lethocerus indicus. The sequence continues at coordinate 13,667,635 of JACDQD010000012.1, read as the reverse complement.
TATATATATACGAAGACGTAGGAAAATGTGATAATGAGAGAAACGTTAACTTACGTTCTTAGGCTCTAGATACCGAAAAAAATTATTATTTCTTGTACAAGTGACAGTGACAGTGCAGTGAGGATGCATCCCGGAAAACATCCAAAGTGCCAACAGAGTGACAGTAACACTGAAGATGGCGAGCGGCCGAAACCGGTCTAGCAAAAGACCAAACCAAACGAGAGGCGAGATGAGACAGAAACATCACGAACTTATAAGTTATTATTCAATTTAATCGAGACAAAACTCACCCTCAGCCTTACGAGACCGGGTGCACGTGTAATAAAGGCAAATAGTTACAATATATTTAACAAGGCCTAACTCGTTTTGTCGGGTTATATTCTTTTTTTTTTCTTATTTTCCGCCGTAAAATCGGTATAATTAGTTCGGTGAAAAAAGTCTATCTGTCCCAGAAATCTTTCGTCGCGGACGTCGGTGCTTCAAACAGACGGGGTATCGTATAACTTGAGCCAACCCCTTTTCACGTTGGTCAGTTTCTTTTTTCGGGCCAACAACGCGGTCCGTCGTCTTATTTTCCGTTTTTATTCCGGTTTTTTTTTTACACTAAAAATTTATAGAGCGGGACGTCTGTCAAGTGGGGTTGTTGGGCCGCGATCGAGCGGCAGAGGGCCGGAGTAAAAAAAATAACGAAAGGAAGGAGGAGGAGGAGGAGGAGGAGGAAAACAAAACCTTGGTGAGGAATCTGAAGAAAACGATCGGAATTGAAAGGCAATATGAGGGAGGGAGGGAGGGAGGGACGGGGAAAGGGGGGCAGATAAAGTTGAAGGGGGAGCGTTCGACCGGAATTGATCCCGGTTGATGTACGGTAAGGGGACACTGGAAGACCCGTATCCGGTTACCCGGGGCCCGAACTACGCCCACTGCCGGGAGTACGCACAAACGAACGAAAGCAACAAGTTATTCTCGGCTTCAGAACCCCACCCCCACCCCCCAACAAAACCCTCCCTCCAACACTCCGATAGACAGATAAGACCAGTGAAAATCGTGATAACAGTGATAGCGGAGTCCGGCTTAGTCCATCCTCAATTTTTAGAAGAAAAGAGAGAAATGATCCGGCTGGCGGAGAAAATGAATTAGCGAAAGAAAACTGAAACCGGCCACAGAACGAGGTATTTGAGTGGGAAATTTTTACACACATCGACCAGAAGGGAAAATTTGGCTTGGGTGGGGGTGGGTGAGTCTCCAAAAATGTTTTCTGAAAACGAATTGTACATAATTTACAAGGGATTCAGCCAACAAAATCCGACATCGCTCGCATCATTCCAGTCAAAAGTCCTTCGTACCGTCCTTAGTGCTCCCACCCCCCCCCCAACACCCGGGGTATGTTTCAAACCGCACAATCCACCCGCAAAATCCTGCTTCCTTAAATTCCATTCCCGCCTCCCCCATCCAAATCCACTCGTTCAGCCCATTTCCTCTTCAGACCCGTCCATTATCGGACTTAAACGCCACCGGCCTAGAGACTTTCTGTAGGAAGTTAAAAAAAAAACATAATTTAGGTATAATTACACGCTTAGGTATAATCCGGGTTCGGTGAATTGACGACAGTAGAGTGAGATTTCAACGAGGGCTGCGATATAAGTCAATAACATACTGAAGGGGAGGGGGAGGGGGGATTGATGAAACGCGGGGAATTCCTGAATCCAATCTATCCTCAGTAGTATCCCCGATATAGCGGGGAGAAATTAAGGGACAGAATTCTTCCCCAGGAGAAGGTGTCCAAAATTCGTGTGTTAATAAAGGGATTATTTATAGGGCGTGTGTGTCGCGCGTGCTGGCCTTGAGGATTAAAAGGGTTCCGGGTTTTCGGGGTTGGGGGTAATTAATCGCATTCCACAATAAATATCCGTGTGCGTTCACTGTTGGGGGTTGAGGGGGGTCAGGGGGTCTCTCCAGAATTTCACCCGACGGGGAATAGCTGTGATTGTCGCCCGTGGGAGGAGCGGGAGCTGGATTCAGGGTGTGCCAGTATATGAGGAATTCTCCCGGGTGGAACGAACCAACCCCAACCCACCCCCCCCCGAAGCATTCCCCGGCCGGGGTCGAGACCGATGATACCTCACCCCCCCGCCCCCAAGGCTTTCGTGTAGCCACAATTCACGACACGTATACCCCCTTAGCCCCACTATCCATCTTCGCCCGCATAGCTCCAACAACCCTACGATCTAAGGGTTGTGGGGCTAGGAGGGGGAACAACTGTTTTCGAACCGTAATACACCCTAAAACCCGACCGTACTGCCGATAAGAGAAACAATGATAAGACCTTCTATTTCTACCTCCTATTTTTAAAAAAATTCGCTAGCATAAGCGGCACAATTCCAGACTATTATATAATTAACAATCGACTAAACAGTACAGTTTAAAATTATTTCAATTTCATTTCTGGTTTGCCCTTACCCCCCAATAAAAATAGGGGGCGATAAAAACGCGCATTTGGGTTTTTGTGATGGCGAGAAGCCAAAGTCGCGGGTTTATCACACAGAATATATATATATATATATATATATATATATATATATATATATATATATATATATATATATATATCGGACAAAAATTTAGTACGGCCATTACAGTGGGCGTTACGAGCCAATATTTTCGGTTTACGCGATTCCGGTTTCATGTTCGGACCCCGCTGTACGCCGTTAAACCTTTCACCCTCACCCCCACCCGCCCCCGGCATTAAAACCGGATTATGCGTTTTGAGGGGTTGGAAAACAAAAACGGAAAACGCGGGGCGCGTACTCGTCAACGGATTGGGATTGTCGTCAAGGGGTGGACTTAATTGGGGTTGCAGTTGCGGGCGCTAAAACAAGAACATTAAACTGACCCTAGGCGGGATTAAGTGCCGCCGCCGCCACCACCCCCAACCAGTGGTGGGGAAATTTCGTGGAAAATTCAATTTTCCCACAACAAACCGACCTATCGACCTGTCGATATCAAAAGTCAATTATTGTTGACCACTTTTCACACTATTATTAGTAGTATTGTTACGTTTATGGGGGGGGGTGTAGTTTAAGAAGGAAATTTAAAAATGGTAATATTTAAAATCGTATCAGAATTCCACTTCAATTAAGAGTTTACGGCGATCAAATGGGAGTTCATTAACTGCAGTTAAATGAGTTATTTCTACGTTATTATTATTTTTCATAGATTAAGCCGTCTCAGAAGAAAATCTGCTGAGAGGGAGAACGGGGCTGGAAAGGGAGTTCGTGAAGAAGTTCAAAGTAATAAAGCATCCGGATTAGGTTCATTTTCTTCCTTTTATAGTACGGGACCGATAAAATGGGCATTCTATAAAATAGAATGTACGGGGTGGAATTAAAAAAAAAAACGCGGGTGTTGTTTTTTGCGCTCGGGGGAGCAAAGACAGGTATGTAAATAAGCCCCGTCGGAACTTACAGTTTTACACTTTTTAGTTTTCTGGACTGAACGTCCACAAAACGCTCCGTCGGATCGATTTCAGGGCCGTCGTTATTTTTTTATTTATTTTTTTTTTTTACTGGGTACCGACTTTCAACAAATCGGATTTCCACCGAAGAAAACCCTTCACGGGCTGTGAAAAGTCGGGAAATAATTCTTAATATTTTTTCTTAAAGTAAAAAACTGAGATCCAGAACCGAGAGCGCCTTCCAGAATTTTAAATTGGCCTTTCATTATTATCAATTTTTAGGGCTGTTAAGGGGCTGGGGGGGTTTCGTGGGGTGAACCCGGATGCGGATTTTCATTAAAAACTTTGCCGCCCTTATTGTTGATTTGCCTACTGGCAATTTTTGGTAAATTACAACAATAATTGAACCCTGAGGACGGAGACGGTATGAGTTCCGAAACGTCGGACAACCCCTGAGACGGCCCTGAGCAAATTAGTTATTTAATTTTTAATACCTCTACCCCCTCCCCCTTTAATTTGTGAAATTTCTTGGTGCTATCCTATTGCCTATTGTAACGTGCAGAAGGAAATATACCAATATTGGGACATAAATAAGGGTATGTGTTTCACGAGGCCTCGTGACGGTAACATTGTGGTGTTGAGGGGGTGGGTGGGCAGAATCGATTTCATTTGGCCCCCTAGGCGGGGTAAGTTCTCAGCCAGAGTTCCTTTTATATTACATATATATATATATATATTCTATAAGGGTTGTCGGCAAAGGGCTAGAACAATGCGGAGGGCCCAGCGGGAGACACGGGGGATGAACACGCGACACTTAAGCCCACACAACAACACCACCACCAGGTAAAGTAATAATACCGCAAACCCTCCCCCCCCCAACCCTCGGGAGTCCATCTAATAATAAACTCGGGTTCTTTTTCATCCCTTGATTTATCTATACAATTTCCTCGGACTTTCTTCCATAGCCGGAGAAACATCCCCCCCCCCGCCACTCACCCCACGACCTCGGTCGGTGTCACGGAAGGGGCCTACCCCTAGGCGAGATGTGACCAATTTATTGCGCTAGTGCTGATTTTATGTTGAGCCTAATTCCAAACTTACAAACGGATATTAGCGAGTCCCGTTTGTCCGTGACTTCGCCCCACAAGAATACAAAATATTCCACTCCAGAATTTCCACACCCGTTCTATTTGTTATTGGCGCAATTAATCATAAATTTCGCTAAACATATTCCGCCGTTAAAGCCGATGTTAAAACTGCATTACCCGAGTCTTCGTATTCGTCACGCACGATGTGCCAGAAATGTCCCAAATTGCGCTGTCCATTCTCGCTTTCAAACTTCTGCCAGCCGCAATTTCAAATAATTTTTCTTTCGAGCCATCAGAACTGTTTTAACGAAAAGGATCCAAAAGTCCAGTCGTTCCGGCCCAATTTCAGGAAAATATCGGATAATTCCGTTCGAAATACTCGGCGACGCATCCGACCCTTCTTCAAAACTCGCTAACGCGTTAAAACAATAATTGTTTATGTCGGCGATACGCGTACCGCTGGACAACCCTTGACGTACCCCCGGGGGATGAATGCGTCCTGGACTTCAGAGCGCGAAAGGGAGGATTCCCTCCAAACTGGTCGGCCCATTTATAAATCAGAACAAGGTTTAATTTGGCGGTGTACTTCGGTCGGGGGTGGGGGTGGGGTGGGGGGCGTCTATCGATTGTACATCGTGTGTGACGTGGGGGGGGGCGGCCATAACACCGCCCCCCCCCACCGCCCCGGGGCAGAGATGTTTTACGGCCAATATAGGAGAGGAGTAAATAACGCGATTAACCGAAAGGACGGCGGCGGTACGGGATCAGAAAGTGGTATCCAACACGGGCGGCAATAAAATAAGATTAACAGGAAGGGGCGGGGAGGCGGGGCGGTCAGATTAGGGGGGGCGGGGGGGGGGGGTAAGGGAGACCGAGAGCCGAACCCCCAACCAATCGATAAATAGACCGGTGTGTGAGACCCTAACGTGTACGGAGGGCTGGTCCAAATACCACCCTACGAAACCGAATTTGAAAATCATTCTTGGTCCATTCATTCATTCATTCATAGGGTTCATTTATACAGAGGGTCCAAAAATATATATCCACTGTTTAAAAGTCCATAACTTGGAAACTAATTGACGGAGTTGTCTCATTTTTGGTACTGTTATAGTTTTTGTAGTTGTGGCAATCCGTTGTATTGCGTCTTGTATTCTGACAAGATAGTCAGTGTTCTGTTGTGTCAGTTGTACCTTTTGTTAGTCGAGTAAACGTGGCTGGCGCAAGGCTTAGAATTGGACGAAAAGAATAGTCAGTATTGAACTGGTATTTTAAGTAAGAAAACATTAAAGTTGGATGAACTTTTTCTGAAGACATTTTTTAGTCTTCCACTATATTTTAGAGCTGCCCAATTCTTAGCTACCCCATTCAAATTATGTTTAGGATTTCGAGAAATAAATCGGCGGATCGAGGTCTATATATTCGATCTGAAATCTACAGCGAATATCGTTATAAATGAACGTCCAAGTACCGTATATATTATATATATATATATATATATACGTTTATAGGTATCTACATATTTATAGTGAAACAACCCCCGGAGTGCGCCTAATTGGAGGGTATTAGTCCAGGTAGACGGGGGCCCTCCCCCTCGCCCGTAAAGTGGCGGGGACATCCCCATATAAACTACGCTGTTACAGGCCGCATTAACCCCCGGGGCGTCCGGCCCTACAGACCGTTATAAGTGGTCTATTTCAACGACCGCAGAATCGGGCGTAGGCGGAGAAAAACCGGCGTTGAAGGGCTCCCCCCTTTAATCAATTTCGACGCGCTTCCGGTCTGTAATAATCGCCGGGGTTTCATGACTAGTCACGATAGTACATTTCGATGTATTATAATGGAAAAAAAAATATAATCCGTCGTTCCGAATTCAGTATAATCAACCCCCATACGGATTCCGCGATCAATCGTTTTACAAGACGGTTTGCAACAGAAGGGTGATGAATGCGGAGGGGGCGGGGTGGAGGATGGATTGTACCTTCCGGAAGGTACAAAAAAAGGGGCAATTTTTATTGTACAGAGAGCGCCATCCCCCGCCCCACAATTTTGAAAACCTCAAATTAAATAACCGACGTAATACTGTAACGAGCGTAATGGACAGCTTCCTCCCCTCATCTTTCTACCCCCTTCCTTCTCTCTCTAATTCGGGTGGGGGGTGGGGGGTGACCGAGGGGCGAATTTTCTCCTGCCGGGATTCTGTAACGATTGCAAGCGAATTTTCCAGTAACTCGCTGTTATATGATACAATATAGGGGACCGTTCGTACATTCTAGACGCGTATTCTGTCTTGAATAACTGTAAACGGTTTACAGTTTACAGCCGGTTATAGCGAGAACGATTTACGCGAACTATACCTTATATACCTTAGACAAAGGTCTTTTATAATATTGAAGCTCCAACTTCATAAATTCATCAATAAATGATTTGTACGAGTCGTAAAATGTCTGTTTCAATAAATATAGTGGGCCTGAAAAATTTCTTTCTTCATAGAGCGGGGCCATAATTTCGAAAATGGGCCCCTAATTGGTGAAGGTTTTTTTTTTTTGGGGGGGGGCGCCTAATCGCCTAATCGGTGACATTAAAATTGTCCGCCTCCCCCCCCCCCTCAGTGGTTGTGGGGCCCTTTATTTGTAAATTCATGTTCTAAACAACAATTCGATGCCCGACGCTACTGAAGATGGCCATAAAGTATTAGTATGAGGTCGGAAGATTTGGACTTATAAATTGATATTTTATAAGTGGTCTATTTCGACAGGATCTTCGACTTCTTCTGTAAAGTGAGACACTTAAGTGAGAGCCCGTACACTTATTATTATTATTCTCCCGTTTCTGCGGTTTATTCGAGTGGTCGGGAAACAGTTCGGGAGAGAGAGAGAGAGAGAGGTGAAAGCTCGTTAAGTCGTACTTAAAATGGCGTTAAACGAGAACGGCGTCTTCGTTCTTCCCAACCCCCCGTCCTACCCTCCGTCACCCCCTCAACCCTCCGCCTCTCCTCGATTTGCATAAAAATGAAATACTTTACTAAGTTAGATCCCGCCTTGAGAGTGAAGAGCGGTAGGAAGGGCGAAAGGGCGCGCCAATTGATGGGCTTTCCCCCGTCCATAACCAACTTGTTGTAATTTTCCCACTGTCTTCTTTCGTATTCGGCCTCGTTTTCCATTTTGATCACGTTTTCCTCCACTCTTCCGACAGCCATTTCGGCCCATCTCGATATTCTGACGACGGCCCCACAAAGTTTCGGCTTTTCTCCGATTTTTCCGCTCACACCGCCCCGTTTTCAGCCGAAGACAAAATCTTGACCATCTCCGAAGACTGAAATAAAGTTGCGCCGGCAACCGGTAACAGGTTTTCGAGTGAGACCTCGTTTTAAACGATGTTAAAGATGCGCGTCGAATTTTCCTGTTATATAAAATTTAACGGCTTCGATGTTTCTGTTTTATAATTTCCTTTTTTTTTCCCCGTCTGTACGGTGTTCTTTTCGGCCTAGCCGCTAAGTATACTAATTTTTGAATCGACAACCCAAATTCGGAACGCTTTTGGCGCTAAGTGCTGGGGGGCCGACCTCGTAATATTTAATGTCCGTATCATTCCGAGTCGAGGACTCGATGAAATATTCATGTGTGCGGCAGAAAATCTTTAATTTTATTCTCTTTAATTGATGTTTATTGCCGGTCGGCGTCGTTTTCTATTTGTTATTTTCGTCCTTTCCGTCCGTTTTCTCTCCGTTTTTTTTTTCTTTTTCTTTCCACCGGCCAAATAAGGTGGAAACGCCCGAGGGGCGAAACGCGAATTTATCTCAATTTTTTTTTTCCCCCCCTCTAACGATTCTTCGGACGTTCGGAGTCCGATCGGATAATTTCATGAAAACTTCCATATGAAAATGGTTTAAAAAAAACCACCGCCCGTTAGCGGCACCGTCGACAATTTCAGTTTTTATTACTGTTTTCTACAGTGGTTTTAAAGGTGGAGGAGAAAATACCTGGGCCTCTATAACTCTAAAAATACAGGAAATCAATAGATTACTTAGATTACCGGACTATAGATCAAAATTAGGTTTGAACAATAAATTATTACTGTACGAGACTGTGTGTTGTTCGGCCAAACCGACAAATATCAACAAAATCCAAAATCTACAATATTTAAAAATATTAAAAAAGGAATTTCACTCCCGAATTACCCTTAATCATAATCCCCCTCCCACCAATGGTCCAAACCCAATTGTTTAATGACATCTAAAAATTTACTGACATACTGACAAACATTACAGTACATGTGAAAGTGACAGTGCTGCAGTGAGGATGCCCAAAAAACATCCAAAGTGCTAACACAGCGCTACTGAAGATGGCGAGCAGCCGACAACCCGATCTAGCAAGAGACCGAACCGGCAGCGAGAGGAGACAGAAACATCACGAACCTACACAGTATTCCAACCCTTCGCAGACCACAAAACAGGTGTATCAAATTAAAAATTTACATTTTAAAAGAGGCCTGAAAATGAAGTGGCCACGTTATCTAAACTTAAACAGAAAATTAGAAACCAAAAATGGGGCAAAGCTCCTGCGTTATCGTCCTATCCGTCAATAGTGCTAATCCTCAGACATCAATGTCCGACTGAAAAGAACAGAACTAAATCGTAAATTTGTTGATTGTCGGGACCTCTTTTGAAAAGGACATAAAAACTGACAGTAGCCAAAAAACTGACAATATATAAAACTATACTAAAATCGATATAGACATACGGAATAGAACGCCGAAACATTTCAGTCAAAAGTCCTTCGTACCATCCTTAATGCTCGCCCCCACCGGCGGTATGTTTCAAACCGAACAATCCATAATGACCTCAACATACCCCGACAGTGGACTAAGTCGCAAAAATCACGCTTCCTTAAAAATCCATTCCAAATCCAAATCCACTCGTGTCCAGTCCCTTTGACTCTCTTTTACCCGTCCATTATCCTCTAAACGTGTACAGTTGATTGTACAATAAATAAAGTTAAAAAAAAACAGAAAAAATTTCACTCCTTTGACTCGTGTATAGTGCAGTTTTCGACTCGATCGGGAATTTCGGTTTAATCGAAACTGGACGGCAGTAGTGACGCCATTAAGAAGGTGCTTGTGGGGGCTGTGGGGGGGGCCCTAAGAAAAAGTTACCGGGGGCCGCGTGTACACCCGTGACCAATTGCAAAGTGGCCCGCGCCTTCACAATAGGCCAAAACAAATTGAATAGTTTGTTTTTGTTTGATGTTCGTGACTGGGGTGGCGGCGTAGTCCTTCCACTTCTTCAGTACCGCCGCGCGTCAACAAAACACAACTTCACGCAGACAACAAACAATTTCGGGGAGTATTCATTAATCTTCAGGAAAGAAGTGGTTTTTTTTCCATATCAGTTATTCGATGAATACGCGTTGCCACCCCCCTGTCCCCCCCACTCCAGAAACGAAACTCCGATATTTTTGATAATGCAGACGGACAGATTATTTAAATCTTTCAAAAGCGCCCATTCAAGCGGCTAAGAAACATAATTTTACACAACATAAGATAGATTTAGGCGCATCACAGTGATTTTAAGACGGAATTTCAGCGTTATTTTCATTCCAGGCGGCCAGATATACGCCGAAACTCAAGTGGTTGGGAGTTTCTTTTAGATTTTCGAGTGTTTTTTTATTCCCCCCCCCCCCACCCGGGGAAAATTTCGCGTCCCGGATTTATGGCGGCTATTTTTTGCAACCGGCGCCACCCCCCACCGTCGCGGCGGTGAATCGACGTTTCGGAATTCAATTTTCCGAACACTCGAATCGCTTGGAATTTATCGTTCAGAACACTTTTACCGAAGCGAAGTCCCGATTTATTGGGTCGACAACTAAGTACAATTAAGTATCGCCAACACCTCTTTGGACAGAGATAAGCCGTAGACGGTAGACGAAGGCGCGTATAATAAGATACGTTCGGCTTAAGAAAGGTCGGAAATAAATTTCTACTCGGGAAATATTGGGTCGGCAACTAAGTAATTGCGGAATTCACAACAACAAGTGGCGTCGTACATATTTTTTAAGTACGCTAACATCTTTGGACCGATAAGATACATTCAGCTTCTCTACAATGTCCTAGTGTTGAACTATGGCGATCCGAATAAATAATAGCTTTTATTTGGTAATAATCGACCTCCACCGGACTTTCAGAGCGCTCCTCGTCTTTTAACGAAAAATTCCCCGACCGGAATTTCGCGAACCGGCGGTACCGACACCGCCGTTCTTTTGAGGCTTCATCACCGTAATTAAAAATATGTCCAAAGCCGCAATTACTTAGTAAAGGGACAGTCGTCGGGCAGTGTCGAGGGGATGAAGTGAAAAGAGCGTGAAATATTAGCCTACAGTTGTGGATTGGCGGTCGCCTAAGGGTGTGTAGTACGAGAGGGTTAGCGCCCAAAGTGGAGGGTACAACTACTAATTGTACCTTATATCGTGAGAGGGGGTCAACTGTAGAAGGGACCGGTGAGAAGTTGTTGTTAAGGCCTTCCAGTTTGAAGTGGGGCCGGCCTCAAGTCCACCCACCCACCCCTCTCTCCTCTCTCTTGAGGGTGAGACAAGATGTCGATGGCCACTCACAGAGCTATTGGGTTACCTTGGGGTGGAGGGGCGGAGGGGGCGGTGGGGCGAGGCGCTTTCAAAGAGAGTCTTCCGCTTTCAAAAGCCGGCCGGCCGCCAGCCCACATGAAACGAGAGCCTATAAATCTCACTCTCACTCTGTAAGCTTAAAGTTGGCGCCGGTCAGCGCGGTCTGTCTAAGAGGTCAGTGTTGTGTCCGCTGTCGGAATACGATCTCCAAACAGTCTATAAACGGACGCGGAATTAGAGGGCTTCATTACCACTGAGATTTGAGAACCCGCCCGGTCGGTTGCACATTTATAAAACCTCCCCCCCCCTCCCCATCAGTGTATATAGGGTCGTACAAAAGGTGGGCAATTACAACCCCCCAAAGAACGGCTGCTTTCTCCGCCCCAACCCTTCCCTACTTTGGATTTCGTCTGTTTCCGCCTCCTCTCGACGCGGTTTCGGCTGCTCGCCGTCTTCAGTAGGCGTTGTCAGTGACTTTTCCGGGCCCAACTCACAGGCGAGAGGTATTCTAGACACCTTTCTTTGTTCAGGAAAAGTATTTTTCAAGAATTTTCCCCCTTTATTCAAACGCCTTCTAACTAAATATTTGGACGTACTTAATTAAAATCCAGTGTTTTGCGCTCTCTTATCAGATCTTCAGAGCTGAAACCGGGACTTAATTTTTTTCATTCAATAAAATTGGCTGTAAAATTGAATAAGTGTTCAATTTATGTTGACAATAACCCAAGTAACTTCTAAACATATTGACACTTATACTGATAACGGATGATAAAAATGTGCTATTGAACTATTCAGTGTTTTGCACTCGCTTTTTAGATCTTCAGACCCAGGACACGGACTTAATTTTAACTGTTACATTTTCACGACTGTAAACTACAATAAGCGATATTTATGTTAACGAGTAGACAATAACTGAAGAAACACAATGGCTTTGTCCTCTTTTTTTTAACCCTTTGCACACCGTTGTCCCCTCTCGTGGGGACTTAAAGTCATTTCTGGGCAACTTTTTGAGACTTTTGCATTCTTTCTCTTGAAACGGCACAAGACATCGAATCGAAATATAGTAAAATTAATAAGATATATTGAAGAAATGTCGGCTAGTTTTGTGTCTGAACTTGAAACAAGTCTGAAACTGGAGACAAAGAGTTTCAAAGCTGAGCAGCGTTTCTGATAGTGATAGAAGTGATTCTTCTCTCGGTAAATATCATTTTTTTCATTGAAGACTTAATCTGGACGAAATTAGACAGCAGTGACAGTGAGTAACCGGTAGCCACCAACATCCTGAATCCGGACTGCAAAGGGTTAACAATTGGACCCGGTTTCTAATTCTATTCACCTAGTATTAGTTTGGAGAGCGTATCAACCCTTACACTGTTAACTGAGTTTCACAATCTCCCGGTAGCTGGTCTAGACTTAGGAGACGGAATTGTAATTCTATTCACGACCGTAACCCGAAAACAGGATGGGGATAATTGAAGGGTGGATATTGTAAGGCCGCGTTTTGGGCAGGGGTTGTTTCGGGGTGGGGGTCGATTATGAGACCAGCGTTTCCAAGTATTCGCAATTTTGCGCGATTGGACATCAAAGTGTGTCGTACCCCGGCCAGGGTGTCAACGTCAGGCGGGGCGCGGCGGCGTCACCCCACCCGCAACAACCCCTCGGCGCTAATTGTCCCCACCACCCCCGATTATGCCCCAACACACAGTACAATGTTGTATATTGGACACTCGAAATTAAACCTCTTTGTCCGGCCCGAATTCGAACTCGGACGCAGGGGAAACAGGTTGTTGTGTCGAAGTGGTCGGTCCCGGGGTGGGGGTGGGGTTGAGAGGGGTGAGAACGGTGGCGGGGGATGGGGGTTGGCTTCTGTTTGTTTTTGACGGTGGCCGACAACTGGACAATGGGCTACGTCCCCGACTCCGTTTTCATTATGTTTCCTCCCTCCATCCCTCCCTCCCACCCTCCATCCCTCTTGCCGTCCGCTTAAGCCGATAGAACCGGACCGACTTGGAATCGCTCTAATCCGGTGAAATTGCGGTCGTCCGATTCCGATATTCATTTCGAGGATTTACAACAACCCTCCCGGTTCCGTTTCTCTCCCCTGACAATAAAAAAAAACCCCCCAACGGGAATACGGCCGCCCCATTAAGAGTTATTGGCCGACCGATACGGGGGATTGTAAATCCCGGAAAAATTACAGACATATTCAAACAATTAAAGATATCATTATATATATATATATATATATATATATATATATATATATATATATATATTTATATTATATTGCCAACCCATTACGCAGCCAAAGTAGGCAGAGTTAAAGAAAACGACTGCTGAGAGCTTTTCTCGACTTTCCTTTCTGGATAAAACCTAAGCGATAAGTCCCATAAACAATAGATTGTATTAGCTATTAAAATGGATTGGGCCGCGTAATTGTTTCAGATCATCAATTGAGGAATATTGAGCATCGCTGGATTTTCGAACGCGAAACGTCATTCGAGCAATTAACAGTAGACAGTGAAGGGTCACCTTGACTTGAGAAGGTTCTAGGTCCCTTTTCTGATGTGCTTATGGTCTTTAGATGCCTAGAACCGGGCTTTACAAAGAATTTCGATTCCAATCTAATATATTGGGTTGACAACTAAGTAATGGCGTTGTACAGATCTGAATCACAATAATGGTTTTTATTCGGTCATCATCGACCTCCACTGGACGTCCAGAGCGCTCCTCGTCTTTTAATGATAAAATCTCCCCCCCCCCCCCAATAAAACGGTCAAATACAATTTCATTCCAACAATACTTATCCTATTGTAAATACAGTGCCATCTACAAAAAGGTTGATTTTTTTTTAAATCCGACAACGCCGGTCGGAACAACAATTTTCCTCTAAAACAATGTATTCCTTGTGAATCTTCATGGGGGTGGGGGGTGGGGGCTAGTGCGGTCTCAATAAATCCGTTTCAAACTTACCCCGAGGGGTGTAATTTCTAATCTGGGAGCCCTTTTACGAAATGACTGGCCTTGGAACAAAACCCTCCCCCCGCCCTTCCAGACACAAAACCAAGGAATAGAAAATAACACAGAAAGTTCCCTTTGGACGTCGAGGTAAAGGGTGGCGGTCTCTCTCACTCTCTCTCTCCCGGTAATGGAAGCCCTATAATTATTAGCGTAGGGCAGATAAAACCCCTCCCGGGCACCGAGGGCAGATAACCTAATCGGCTGTTAAATGGATAGAGGGAGAGAGAGGGTTGAATGAGAGAGGGTGAGAGGGTGGCGTGTAGAAGTTCTCTCTCTCTCTCTCTATGTCTGTGTAGCTCCCTCATGGCCAATCGTCGGCCCATCATTTAAGGGCCCCCGGCCGGCTACTACTTTAATTCGAAAGGCGACCGTTCCCAATTTCGCCCTTCTAATTATATTTCGGCCAACAATCAAAATGGTGGGCTAAATAGGTTAGAGAAACAATACCTCCCGCCCTAGTTAGTCCCTACCCCCCTCCGCGTCGTTCGGTCCGCCCCCAACGAACTAACTTACGAACAGTGGACACCTGGCTATTACGGGGTTCACGCTCCGGGAATAAACTTAAAACCCTCGGAATGGCCCCAGATAGAATTGACGTAACTGAATGTGCTACTGAAGATCCGCTCGATTGTTCTAGTGGCTCCCCACAACGTTATAGGAGACAACACCCCCGAAGTTTCGGCTCCGTTTCGCAGTCGGGCTTTACAATTCAATATTGTCCGGGCGTTGATGGGCGAAAAATAAAGGGGCGGTGATATTATGTGCGCTGGCGGGGATAATTACCCCGAGGAGAGATCGTCATAATTCCGGCGGGTTTTATACGGGGCCGGGAAATTGGATCCCGGCGGATGATTGTAGGGGCGCAGTAAAAAGAATCGTGCAGTGCAGCGACGACGTTTTTACTGCGCTCATATTCCTTACTTCTGCGGGGGTTTGGGGTGGGGGTGGGGGTTGAAGACGCGGTAAGAGTTCCTCCCACCCCCCTTTGGACATTGTCGTAGTTCTGGTGGGGGGTGCAATAAGGACATTTCTTGGGGAGAGTCCTTGGGGCCCTTTATGGATTCAATCAACCTGTACTCTCCGGCCCAAAGGACGAAGCAGAAGAGAGGACACAACGGTTATGGGCGTTAAAGAAAACGGCAACTGAGAGAGCTTTTCTCGACTTTCCTTTCTGGATAAATCCTAAACGATAAGTCCCATAAACAATCGCTTATATTAGCTTATTAGCTATTAAAATGAACTAGGTCGCATAATTGTACGTCACTGTATTTTCAGTAAGACAATAAAGGGTCACCTTGACCGAGAAGGTTCTAGCCCTTTCTATTGTGCTTATATATGGTCTTTATGGTGCAAAGATGTTGACGTACTTAAAAATATGTACAACGCCATATGGCGAATTCCGCAATTACTTAGTTGCCGGCCCAATATCAAACCCTTCTTCATTGGAAATGCTACCCCGTGGATTTTTCGACCCCGAATGGGAAAATTCATAAGTTCCGGGTTTACAATATTTTGTGGCACGTTTACCAGTCTCTCTCTATAAGGGCACGAAATAACTATTTAAGGGAGGCAGGTTGCATTTATGGTTGCCATGGTTGTCCTTCTCAGCCCTTAACGTCGTTAAGCGACCCACAACCCTCCCCCCGCCCATCGGCCTGGTTTTCAATTACCCGGAGGGCAATAATAGTTAGTCGTCGGCACCGGTGGTAGTATATTCCGCGCATTTAAAACCTTTCCATTCGGAACAATTTGTTCTACGTTTCACTAAGTGGATTCGACCGGAGAAATTCTCTCACTGCCACAACATTGTATGCAACATATTGGGTATGCGCCGGTGGTATATGACGGGTTGTTTAGACACTAGGGGGGTGGCCCCGACAAAAAATTTGTGATCCCCGCGAAATTAATTAATTTCCATAACTTAAATTCAGACGGGACCCCCGGGAGGAATGTCGCTTTTGAGCTGAATGCAAGAGCATCCTCGGGGGTGGGGGGGGGTTGGTCTGGAGGTGTACCACTTCTTCAGGAATGTCTCAGAAGTGAACGCCTCCCGCTCCGACGAGAGGGAGAGAGAGAGAGACAGAGAACATACTTGGCAAGATTTGGGGGTGGAGGGGGGTGGTGTTCAGTAGTGTGATAAGGGATGTGATAACGGACAGACTAACATTCCAAGCGCCCCCTCAGACGTCTCTGTCTCAGGCCGTCGGAGTTGAGACATACACTAACTATTCGGTTAACTATGCGCCCCCACCCCCCCCCCCAAGAACGGCAGGAGGAGGGACTTAATTTCAAAATTATAATATATACGGTAAAACGAGCTTCGATATGCTAATCCAATATAGAAAACCTTAACGTCACACGGTGCCAGATATTTCAATTTTTTTTTTTTCACTCCGAAAACTGGGTGTATAAGTCCGTAAAATACCGTCCAAAAAGAATCGAAATACCTAACCAAAAGAAAAAATTAAAAAAAAAGGTTTTTAACCACTGAAAAATAACACAGAAATATGCTTCGGAGCACAAATGTCGATTTCACTAAACAGAGCGTCCTCCTAAAGACTCGTTTATTTCGTCGTTCCTAAGATTGGTTTACAAACAGAACGCTACTGGCGGTGGCGCAGAGCCGAAAAAACCTCCGAAAAGAGATTGACTCGGAGAAAAAATGGTTATAAAGTCATTTCGGGGGATGAAAACCGCAAATTTCTAGCTCGAAACGAACAACGGAAACGGTCCGTTTTGGCGAAAAAAAGCGGCTGGAAAATTGGTTATTAAGTTGTGCTTAATTTCGGGGGATGAATATCCAGATTTTCGTCTCTATTTCGGCCCGGAGTTCTCAAGTAAGTCCAACTGAGCTCTGCATTTTGGAAAAAAGGGGGGCAAATGTCGTCCTAATATTTGGTGAAAAATTTGTAGAATTATATTTAAACACGTGTTAAGTAAAAATTCCGATTCGATATAACGCGGAGTGTATATTTTGACAGTGTCCCGGGTGATAATTTTGTCGGACGTGCTGACGCGATGCTCCATCTTCGTTCGGGCTTTAATCGCGAAATTCGGGGCGAAATCGAATCGGTCGTTTCGTGGCCCTCCGATTCGGTTAACGTCGGACAATTACCGAATTCGGCGGCGCGGTAAATTCAACCCTTCCGCCGAAGTAACGTTACTAATGGACTGTTACTGTGTTACTAATGGACTGGTGATGATGATTCCCGGATTTAATGCAATAATTCTGTCCCTTTAGGCCCCCCTTCCCCATCCCCCACCCCCGACAGTGGACGCACAATTTCCAGAACATATTTCAAAAACCTGGTACAATCGTACCGGCGTGTTATCGGCGTAGTAACAGCGACCAGTAACGACGGTGTATATAAATTAGACACACTTGTTACTGCTACCCGTTTAGCCGTTTCAGGCGGGCTAGAAAAGCGTGTTCTACCGGTACCGGTTTCGGTACAGTGGGCGGCATTTGGTACCGCAACTATGCGGTACACAACTATGAATCACTCGAAAGTTTATGTTCCACGTCCTAATAGCTGCAGCCGAGATATTTTGTACACGTAAATGCGGTTTACATACAGCAGAATAGGGTATGTTACCTCTGTCGCACTTATGTGTTTTATTGTCCTTCAAACAAGAACATTTAAACTGAAACATATTGTAGCATAATTCTTTTTTTTGTTAAGGACCTAAAAACTATCCAACATAAGTATAATTTCCTTTTACTATAGTCACCAATCTGAATCCAATTCTGTCCAATCTGTCTTAAGGTTCAGCTCTCTGTAATCAAAAATTCTGTCTCCTCCATCCAGGCAAAAAATAAAACTTTTGCTCCCCTATTCATAATGTTCATTAGAGTTTATTGTACTAATCGGGATAGACAAAAATTCTGGACCTAAAGATCAATTAATAACGATTCGCTCGACCTATTTAATAAACTTCCTTGGATAGAATTTGTTTTGTTCAGTTATTTTATTACATAAAATACTTTACGCGTTTTACACCCCAAGTGATACGAAATTTTTTTTGAAATTTCTGTTGTCAAGCGGACCCTAGGGGCGCGATAGACCGACAGAAAAATGTGTTTTTTTTTTAACGATAACTGCGCTTAACTGTGGATGGGAATTATGCGTAATTCTCTATGGAAAATGAAGTCCGGACACTTCTAGGACTCACCTGTCGGTAGAATTTCAACGTGGGCTTCGTTTCAATCGACCACTTCCCCAATTAGGCGGGCCACCTGCCCACTCCACAGCTACCCCCATTTCGGGTATGTAAAATATTACAATTCGGACCGTAAAAGGGCCGTTTTACCCAAACGGAGGGGTCTCTGTAGGTGTCTATAATTTTTCCAGAAATGAAAACCGACCGGTCACAGGTGTGGCGCACTTTGTTTTCGCCTCTATGCTCAAAATCTCTTCAAGTGCCGATTTCACTTGATTTACAAATTCGGGTCACGGCGCCTCTAAACCCCCCGGGGGGAGAAAGCGCATTTTGTCCCGGGGTGATATGGAATTTCAGACTACGGTTCGGTCGGGTGTTAGAATTTTTTTTTTTCGCACTTTTTTTCCACCCCCCCGTCTCGACGCTCTGAAAGTCCGATCCGGCGATAAAAACCGGACTTCAAACCGGACGATCACTGAAGCGGGAAGACGGGGTGTACGAAAGAGGTAACAAGTTTCGCCACCGGGACACTACTGAAGGTGGCGAACGGCCGAAACCGGTCTGGAAAAATAAAACCGGTGGTGGGAGGGAAAACATTCGTGTGCCGTTAATGTTTCTTGCCGGGATAAAAGCCCAGCGGTACAAGTGGAGATTGAGGGGTTGTTGGACTGGACAAGTGAGCTGCCATCAATCCTCTGCCGAGGGGGTTGTTGAGGGGGTAGATCTCATGACTCAGAGAGAGAGAGAGAGAGAGAGGGAGGGGAGAGGGAGATAGGAGGGCGGACACGGAACAAGAGCGATATGGATGACCTCCCCGTAATCAGATACCGTCCGACCCTAATGCACATTTATTGTCCAGTTTATATTTGTCTTCACTTATCTCAAACCGCGGGGCCCTCATTCTGTTTTCGCCCTATGACCGATGTCCGTTTCCACCCCTTTCCAGACTTGCCCCGTACAACAGACAATCGGAGAGTATAAATTTATTACAGACTGTTAACGTCCTCCTTCAACCCTCCTGTTTTAAGGAAAAATTTGTGGCCCGAATTTTTTTATTCAATCCCGGCCCCGATTTACACCCGTATGGAATTTCGTGAACCCGTTATAAGAAAGAGGGAAAATCTTGTTGTACGAATCCCTACGCCCTTTCGACAGAGTACGAGGATATAATTTGAAACCGGTACGGACAATATAAAGTGTCCATCATTCGTCCTCCCTCCCTCTGTACACTCTGAGCGCATTACAAAGGACAATTACACGGGGGGTGTGAGGCCTATTCAAAGCGGGGCGGAGGGTCGGCAATATTGACTGCGGGGGTGAGAGAATATTGGGTGGAGGGATGAAAGGAAAGGGGTTGCGGGGTTGACACAAGCGTACCGGAAAACATTTATCCAAATATACTGACGGACAAGTCGGTTCTCATAAAATCACTATAATATACTGCCACTAGGTGATGATGACTACTGCCGGTGGCGGATAGTCAAAACACGGCGAGCGTTACTGACCGGTCTATACGATTTCTGCCTTTCCTGCCGGCCGGCAATAAATATCGTCAGTTATTATTATTATAAACTACATTTATAGAACCCGCCCTGAGAAGTGTGCAGGCGAAATTCTAATCGAAAACACGAATTATGGGGGGGACAAACGGTCTCGGAATATAATAATGTTGTATCATTTGATTAGAATCAGTTGAACGGCCGAATGCGAATTTGCCGTTAAACCCCTTCCAAAGGGAGCGAGACAGAGCTATTCCGACTTATTTATTATTTTTTTTAACATTTATTTAGCGTGATTCCTTCAATTCCCCTGTCTTTATCTGGGGGGCCGAATCTATTTCTGCATCTCATAGTATTTAGTTTTAGTACAACACTTTTGGGGGAAGGGAAAGGGCTTTATAGGCGCAAACGATTCTCGGGTCCCGAATATATTCGTTATAATGATCTTTTTTCTTTATGGCTTTTATATTTTCACAAAGAAAAAATCAGTCAAGCAGATTGGAACAAATAAAAAAATGATCATAGTGTCTTCTCTTTCCTACTACTAGTTTGGTCTTTTCATAGACCGGTTTCTGTCTCTCTGTCAGTTTTTCGTTGGTTTCACAGTTAGTTTTCGTTCAGGAACAGACTACTTAACTGAATTCAACCGAGTCTACTACAATTTACGAACACGCGTTGGTCTAGTCGGAAATTTGTATTAAAAGTAACTACGCCTTATTGAGAGCAAAAAAATTCACAAATTTCACCCAGAACTAAAGAAATATATTGTGGGGGATGTTATTGAAAAAGGCGAATATTACGGGGGACAGATCGAACCGGAAGGTCACGGAATTGTTGAAACCAATCCAGTAAATATGGCGGGCGGGGGGGGAAACACACCCCCAAACCTGACATTTCACTACAATAGGGATGAAACCCCCGCCTCATCCATGTCCTCCTTTTCGGTCCCGATCTAATGTCAGTCTTATTATATTAATTACAGCCCTGAAAATTTCCCTCGGTCGGACGGGGAGAACTCCCGGCACTAAATGTATACATCAGCAGGATGTATACCGACGGGGGGGTGGGTTTTCATCATTAAGTCAGTTGTTTGGGGAGGGAGGGGGTACGAGGTATAACTTGGCATTTGTGACTGGGTAAAGGTCGTACGGGCAATAAGAGAGAGGACGCACAACCACCCCCATTGTTCTTAAACCCTTGTCCTTTAAGAAAACTGACACAAACCACCCCCTCGAAAAGGCCAATCGGCCTTAACTCTCCCTACCTGTTAGGAAAACACCGTAGTCAGTACTATAGTAGAACGTTCTGCTTAATTTTGTCCCTATATATAAATCAACTGTGTATGGGAACGTCCGGGAAAAATAGGAATAATTTTTGTAGCAAGTAAACGAAAACCTCGAATATCTCAAATGTATTGACTGAAAATTGATGATCGACACTAATTCAAAGATTGATAGAGCTAAAATTTTGGCATTCCTGTTGTTCAACATTTCAGATTTCAATATATATATAAATAGGCGTGTTATTTAGTCGTGCAATAAAGTACTTATAACTTAACACTTACTTCTGATTTTCTGTTCGTCCATGAGCTGTCGCTCCAGGCTGTCTTTGACTTCGCGCTCTCTGAGCACGTCCATCTTGAGTTCGGCTGTAAGAATAGAGAGAAAAACAAATTAATATTAGTAGTTTTTTTTTTTTGGGGGGGGGTTGATATTAGGGGGAAGTTTTCTAGGCCAAACCGGTCGGGTATAACTCGCGCCGAAAAGGAGATTTTTTCTTGAGTGTTGCGGGCTCGGCATAGACACTGCGCCGTCCAACTGCCCAATACCGCCCCGTATAGGAAATTATTTTATGAAAAAAAAATAAAAAAAACCCTAATTGCAATTATATGACACTGATTCTAATCCGATTCTAACCACAGATTCGAAAGATCAGACGGGGTGAAAATCACTCGTATAAACTCTCTTTGGGGAATTCCGTAATCTGTCATTCAAGAAACAGTACAGTCGAATAAAAAAAAAAAAAAAAAATAAAAATCAGTGAACGTCTACACTGAGGCCAATAGAGAGTTTTCCCTTTGCCCGTAAAAACGGGTTTATTTCCGGTCGGTCGGCCCTAATAGACTTTCCGGACGGTTAGGCGGGTCGGGAAAATTCGATGAATGCGAAAAACTGAAAGACACAAACCTCCGATGGCAGGAGGGAGAAAAACGGGGTTGGGAGCGTCAGGGGGTTGGGAGGCTGAAAAAAAGAAAAAAAATTAGGAACGATTGAACGCCAAGTCCCACCCCTCACTTATGGGGTGGGGGGGTGGATTTTAATATCGGCCGACACACTGACCCTATTGAGGGGGGGGGCGGCGGCTATCGATTTTTTGGGGGTAGACAATAGGCCTAGTTCTAGACACCCCCAGTTATCGGCCCGTGACACACTGTTCAATTCACTCGAGTGCCATAAATTCATTTCCCTAATCTGGACCGCTTATTAGCGGTTTAGATGAACCGTCGAATGAACGGTTCGCCTAAATTTAAGGAGAAAATATTATATTGTATTAAAGAGACGGTTAGTTATATTTTATTTGAGATGCTCACATAAAACTGCGGGGGTCAGATTCAATCATTAAATTCCAACTGTACAGTCGAAAATAATAAGAAAAAAAATAATTAGATCGTAACTCCTGAAGTACCGTTTTTCCGTGACCTAAAAAAAGACTACAAACGAATTTTCAAGATAACTGAAGAGGTAAAATTCTTAAAAATTTGAATTCTCTACCCTTTACTTGTGCTACTTGAACCCGGCTTATTGTTCGTAAGAACTGAGGACAGAATTTTCCTTTTTATTAAAATTTTTAAAATACTTAGAACCACTTAGTATTTTCCGATACATTGGCTGAAGTGTTTTGAACGCCTTCAATATATTTCTTGTCTATATAACAGACCGCATTTAACGTATTTATAACTCAAGGGAGGGCCAAACAGAATTATAACAATCGCCGCCGGTTCACCTTTAATTATAGCTCAACCTCTGCGGCGCCCCTGTGTATGTATTCAGAGTGACGGGGGTGGGGGTTGTGCGGCTTTTGCTAAGAAAACCTTGACGGCCTCTGGGTGTTCATCCCCCACCCCCCGCTCCAACCCCCGCCAGGAACAATGTGTACTGTTTGCTCGGGGGCGAACACAAGGAAGGAGCAGAACCGAAACTTGGTTTCAGGAGGAGCGGGGGCGGGGGCGGGGGGGTGAAATACAGGGCCCGGAGGATACGCCTACAAAATTCATCCCTCCCACCCCCGCCCCGTATTCAAATCGTTGGTGCGGAATATACCCGCCGCCTTAAGACCACATATGATATTCACGCCGGCAGTGGGCAAACACGCCCAACCAACTTGGCGCCAATAACAGAACCACTTCGGGTGATACTTTAAAAGGAAAGAGGCGGGGCTTGAGTGAAATCGTCAATAGAGGTTGAAGGAGGATTGGATTGATATAAGTGTATCGGTCCGGAAATCACCCATTAACTATAAATTACAATAAAGCGACAGTGGCGTTCGAGCAACACTAATAACGAATGGGCAATAATCCTTACACATTTACTTCATTTTATTTAACGGGCTTATTGAATTTTATTGGAATTCACCGACAAGTGGGGCGTTGTACAGGTCGAATAAAGGGCATTATTGATTGCAGGAAGCCGAATGCATCTTATAAGTGCATTGAAAACAGTCTACGGCTTATCCGCGCAAAGATGTACAACGCCACTTGTTGAGCGGTGAAATATTCCGCAATCACTTAGTTGCCGAACCAAATATTTCGTTAGAAAATACGGACGTTGCTATTGAAGACGGCGTGTGGCCTTCAGCCGTCTGGCGAAAGACTAGATTACAGTTTCAATGGTACGGACGATATTCTCGGAATTCCAACGTCGCGAAGAAAATTCCAACCCCGGCGCGCCAACCACCACTAAGAACGCCGCCCACGTGCGAAGGGAGTATAACCGCCTTCAACAGAGTTTGCCGAATGGAATTGAAATTTAATATGGGAGAGACTTTGAGAGTGTCAACACTGGAAAAGGAGACCGGGACGACGACGCTGTAGGGGATGGTGGGGGGGGGGAGGGCGAGGGAGAGCTGAATTAAAAGAAAATTTTCGGTTGTTTTGACAAGCGCCAACGCCGAGAGGGACACCCTCGGACTATGCAAATATTAATCCAGGGAGGGCCGGGCCCCCCCCCCCGTTTTCCATCCGACGACGACGCGGGACAGACGACAAAGACAATCCAAAATATAAACGAATATTTCCGCAATTTCGTCCGAGAAAAATTTCCCAGAAAAGCGAAATAGCTGAGCCGAAAATTCGAGGCCAATCGCTGTACTAATAGACGCTAATTTTTATGATTTGACATCGAAGAAAGCAACTCGAAATAATTCTCAAAAATATAATTGTATCCAGTCCAAGGTTTTCTGTAATATAATTTCGCATACAGAATAATTTTTTTTTATTAGTTTTTGTTCCTTTGTTTCGAGCGAGTTTCTATTGTCAATTGGCTGTAATAAACTTGAGGTAGTTATTGTCAATGAGGGGGTCGAAGAACGCAGACTGTGATAATATAAGGGTGTTGTTAGCGATCGTCCCCACCTCGGAAACGGTTTATAATTATCAATTTCAGAAGCGAAAATGAATCCCCCCCCCGTCACGTTCAAGTTGTTTCCGAATCCTCGCCATCATCCCCCGATCTCACACTCGTGGATCGTAATCTTCTTACTTATGATCCCGTCCCTTCGTATCGCTCTCCCAACCCCTGCCCCCCATCTAACCCTCGGGGGTGGATTTCACCTCTGGCGACACTTGAGAGTTTGTTTTAATTAAGGGTGGGTTTGGGGTGGTGGGGGTGCCTTGGGCGGGGGTAGTACGCGCCAGGTTTTGAGCAACTCTCGCCCCGGGTAATCCTGTTACTACAATCACCAGAAAATACCCGGACGGATAAGCCGCAGTTCAACCCCCCACGATTCGGAGGACGATTGTAGGGGATGTGAAACAAAACCCCGTTAGGGTTGGAATGTCTTCAAATCAAAGTGCACTTCGAGGGAAACCCGGTTGGAAGACATAGAGCATAGAAATTCCAAAACTTCTATTCGTTTTTGGCTTCTGAAACCTGTCTAGTAAAAGATGATATTCCCAATTGTACAAGTCTATTAATCAAATGCGTGGAATTACGTTATTTATTCCCCCTACCCTATTTGATTTGACGTACAACGGTTACGCGGTTTAAAGTACAGCCGATGCGTAAAATCGTAAATCAGCCCCAAGCCGAGGGGCGGTGGGTGGCGGTGGAGGGGGGTGAGTTGGGATCGATCGCGAAATAAGATGTGAGGGGGGGGATCTGAGGATGAGCATTAGATACTAAGATTGCTAACAATGAATAAAGGGGAGGAGGGAGAGAGAAATATCTATATATATATACATAAATATATGAGGAGGAGTAGGGAGGTAAGGGGGATGGCTCGGCCTTGAGTTAAGGGTTAGGGTTGAATATAGCACGTGTAATTAGAGCTATAAACCCCATTAAGGATGAAATAATTGAATTTGGTCTCGGGGGTGGTTGCGTGGGGGGCGGGGGCGGGGGCGAGAAGGGAAGTAGGCAGTCATTATTGCATTTACATCCGGTTTCCGGTCTGACGGATGCGAGAGGGACTCCTATTAGCAGGGGTGGCGGGGGGGGGGTGGGGCGGTTCTCATTCAATTTGTATCGGCGTTTTGGGATATACCCTCCAACCACCACCACCACCACCACCAACACCACTCCAGTGACCATCTTAGAAATTCCAGCTCCCTTAATTCCAGGGTTTATAGATAATTTACTGTCTACAGAAAAAAAATAAAAACCTTATTCTCGCTGGAGACACTGAGCACTTTCAAGTGGGGGAGGGGGAGGAGGAGGAGTCGAAAACACACCTGAGAATATAACTCCCCCTGGGACCCCTTCGTCGGGGAAATTCCTTTTCGAAACGGAGATAGTCCTCCGGCCGGGGGTTGTCTTTTTTCTTCGAGACCGCTTTTACTTTATATGCATATGAGAAAGTTAAGAAAGTATTCCCCTGGCTTGTTGTTGTTGTAGTTGTTGTTGCTGTTGTAGATATGTGCTGAGCACCTCCGGGGGACCATCATCATATAAACCATTCTTGTATCTCACAGTAATAATCATCAGCGTTGGGCGAATTATTATTTTATGTTATCGGTTCCCGACACACAGACGACCGACTGTATTCGTTTCCGGCTTTTCGCCACAATCAGTAGCGCTTTATCTTTGCGCAGATAAGATTCTTCGACAGTCGAAGGTGGAAGGTCGATGATGGCCGAATAAAGGCCGTTATTGTGATTCGGACCGCCACAGTTCCCATCTCTACGGCTTAACCGTGCAAAGATGTTGTGGCGTACTTAAAAATATGTACAACAAGTCGGGGTTGTTGTGGCGAAATCCGCAATAACTTAGTTGCCCACCCCCGACATTCCCCAATCGAACTCCCGGAATTCCAGATCCAGATTATCATCGGTCGTTAATCCCGTCACTGCTACTAGCCGTGCGTTACTTACTTCTCCTGGGGAAGGGGTGGGGTTGGGTTTTGTAGGAACAAACAATCTGTGCATCGCTCTAAGACTCGAGGCCGCCCTTAAGCCGGCGGGCATTAACATAAGGGCGGAAGGCGGGCGAGCCCAAGTCCCTCTACCCAAATATCGTCCCCCAACCACCCCCCCCCCACCCGCTCCCGCTGAATACATTAGCCCCGGGGCGGTCTAATGTGAACTTCCCCATCAAGATATGGAAATTGGGGCGGCCGCGTTGAATGTTATCGGTGCGGATTTATGATAATACCCGGCGAAACCTTCTTCCCTTACACCAAGAATCGGCAACAACACCGACAGCCTCCTCTCTCTCCTCTCTCTCTCTCTCTATTTTGAATATTAAATAACACTTAAGGGACAGACGGTGAGGGCATAACTTTCTTGTTGTCTGACCGCCAACGGGGGCTGGAGGGGGTGGTTTTCAATTAAAGGTTAACAATACCAGTCCAGGGTAAGGGGGTAGGGGGGCGCTCCACCCCGTAAACTAATCGTGTTTATCACCAGAAACGAAACCTCGATTTTAAAAATGAAATATTTCCCTCGACTGACGACGAATTATTATTATTTGACCGTCTGTAAACCTGTTTTGTGGACAAAATTTCACCCCAGAATCGTAAACCACGCCAAAGTTGAATTCGCCCCCTCGGAAAATACAACTCAAAGCCGGACAACGTTAGGAATAGAATCGCCAAAATTAGAACAGCATACACAACAACAACACATAGACCGAAAATTCCGGTATAATAAAAAAAATTAAAGAAAATCAGCCAGTAATTAAAAAGCCGACAAAGGCAACACCGCAGTAATGAAACCCCCTCAGCACCGAACTTAAAACGCACTACAGAAAATCCACAAAACGGACTGAATATGGCGAGCAGCCGAAACCGCTCTAACTGAAGACAGAAACAACGTTGACCTCAGTATATTTTCAGTTTGGATACAGAGCCGGCCATCGCGATTTTATTATAAATTCCGGCGTCTAATTGAATTCCCAGAAATGGCGCAGTGCGCGGTAAAAGTTGTACCATTTCAAAAATTGCAGATTCCATATTTCGTTACGGTCACAATGATATTTTCGGTGTTCTACCGTCCGTAAAACGGTGGCCCCCCCCTTAAAAAGTTACCGAACTGTATCGGCCGTGCATTTTTCTGCAACAATGCGCAACAATGGGCAGCAACAATGGGGCCGCCCTCGGGCTGTTGGCGGGGCCAAGGGCATGGGCAAGGGCATGGGCAAGGGCAAGGGCATCGTTCCCATCTCCCAATAGATATGAATAAAGACCGCCTCCGGTTGTTATTGGCGAGGGGTGGCAAGGGGGTGCACAACCCAGTATATTGGCAACAGACCGCGAAAAGAGGTTGCAGCCCTTTTTTTTTAAAAATATTTCTCGACCCTTTCTCCCACCCCCGGATAAGTAAACACCTGGTGGTCGTCCCCACACCCCCAAGAACGGTAGGAAATTCGCATAATTTTTGCCCTAACTTAAAGTCTAATCGCGTAGATAGGATCCAAAACAGTAAAATAAAAATCGCTCATTCTTCTGCTAACACTAAATTGAATTCCAAAAAAAATTGATTAACGGAATTCCAAATTGAAGGACAATTCGGCTGGTTCGGTCTTTCCACAAGTGACAGCGACAGCGCATTGAGGACGCCCCGAAAAAACCCCGAAAGTGACTAACACACGCTACTGAAGACGGCGAGCAGCCGACCGAAACCGGTCTAGCGAAAGAGCACTCCAGCGCCCGTCGCAGACCACAAAACAGGTTCCCCAATGTTTAAGCCGCAGTTTGAAATCCGCGCACGATATTGATAAATGTCTACAAATCTAGAATTTTTACTTCCATAATACGTCCAACAATACCGAGGGGATGGAGCAGAAGACTTTTTTCGGACGTTGAAAAAAAAAAAATCACCTGAATTTTTTTCCCTATATCTAAAAATAACTCAGGAAGGGTATTTTTTTGAGCAGCCGACCGAAACCGGTCTAGCGCAGCACGGCGAGAGGAGACAGAAAAACGCAGGATATGTACGGTGATTCCAACCCCTCGTTGGCCGCGAAAACAGGTTTTCTAAAATATTTCCCCGCAACTTTCAAGCCGTCCAGTCTATTATCAAGTCGGTTTCAAATCTGCGCGCAGGTTCCAGGAATAGGACGTTCTGGAAGATTTATACAATTTTCACTTCTACAATACTGCGACCGCGTCCACAAACAATACCGAGGGGATGGACTTTTTTCGGACGTTGGAAAAAAAAATCACTGGAATTTTTTTCGCTATATCTACATAGAACGCAGGAAGGGTATTTTTTTCTGTGGATTAAACTTATTGCCTGAAGGGAGGTTTCTTTAAAATCTAAAAACTGATTGAACGCTGTCGATGGTAATCGTGTGTTGTGTAGGGATGAGAGAGGGAGGTTAAATTGTGCTGTTTTTGGAATTTCTGTCCGAAACACAGGATTATTAGCGGGATTTTCAACGGGGTGACTACACAGGGTTTGTGTTTAGGGGCCGGGTTAAATGGGACCCGGTTTAATGGCGCTATAATACAACTTGGCCCCGACGCAGAGTTATATTGGCCGACACCCTCCGGGTTATTACCCCGATGAATGTTTTAAGCCGGGGGGGGTGGGGGGGTGGTATGAGGACGACGCCGTCACAAGACCGCGAGCGAGGATTTCTTATGAATTATTTCTCAGCCGGCCCCACGAAAACAACCCCCACGAAAATGTAATGACCGAAGGGTAGGGGAAATTGTCATTTCAGACGACCCTGCTCCACGGGGGCTGCGGCAATATCGTCATTCTTGGAGTACGGAGGATCTGGAAATTGTTGAAAACCGTTTTATATATTCATTGGACGACTCTAGTGCAATTGTGTACAAACTGTGTGACGATGCAACTGATGCATTCATCCTGTGGAATCGACTTAAAAGAAAATTTGGACTCTCAAGGACATCGAAATTGGCCTCAAGTAACAGACTGAAAAATATATAACAAAGCGATATCGCTGGCATCCAGAGATATTACAGTCAAATTAATGTTTCCAACGTCACCATTTCCTCTCAACATACCCGCCAAATCCCGGTTCCCGAATTTCCACTCCAGCCTTTCTCCTCATCCCGATCCACTCTTATAACCGTCCATCATCCCCCCCATCCCGCGTCAAATACACAATTGCACCCTATAACTGTAAAAAATTTGATTGTGAAAAATAAAAAGCCTGAGTTATATGAGCCGAAATGAATGAATTGAAAAAAGGTAAATCGGAGGGTAGATGTACCGTCTCTTTCCCATGATTAAGGTTTACCATTAATAGACGTCCAGGGGTGGGGTGGAGGACAGGGAGCGTGGGGTGTTGGCTCTCCGGGGGTAATAAAATCCGACAAAACCTACCCTTAAAAAAGATATAAAATAAGAATAGGAACGGCCGTAATAGGTGCCCTCCAACTAATTGGTAGTGGTGGCCATTAGATGGCGCTAGCGGTGTCTTCTCTCTTATGGGGGCGCCCCCAATTTGTCTTCGGGGGCGGGGCGGAGGTCACATAATAATCAACGCCCCTTACTTCCTGAGGGATATGCACGGCGGGGTGGCAATCGCGTTAAGTATTTAAACCTTAAGGGGATGCCCGGCGGGGAGGGGGGGGTGGGGTGGGTGTGTTTCTTAGCGCCGTTATTTATTTTCTTCTACTGTTTATTTCTGTTTGCGCCCTCCCCACCCCAACGTACTTATAATAACCCAACCTCCCGAACAACGTTGTCGCTAAAGAAGAAGTATGTTGTGAGAACTCCCAAGCAATTTGTCCCCGACTGTGGTACCAACTAGCGGTATACCGCCCTCACCCACCAAAATGGGGGTGGATTCGCTGTTACATGTTTTATACGCCGCCCATTATCCAACAACGCCGTCTTAATGGTGCCATCCTCAACTTTTCTCTCTCTCTCTCTCTCTCTCCTGTCTTTTTTCACGACACTACTTAAAGTAGACCGGGGTTAGGGGGCGGAAAACAAATTACCGCGTTTTTGAATCGATTACTCGGGAAAGCTGAGGAAATTTTCGGCCCAACGCTTTACGGCCTCTCTGAGGACGGAGAAAACCATTAACGCACACGCCCCACCCCCCTCCCCCTTCAGAAAACTGGTAGGAAGGAAAATTTTAATATTACCCCGTGTTTTTTTTTTATCGCCGCCTCAGGTGTGTGTGTGGGAAATCAGAAAATTAAAAGGAAAATGAACCCCCCCCATTGAGGGACGAAAAGGGATTAAGACGACTGCTCAAATTGCTGCTTAAACACAACCGTTACCAATAAATTATTAATTTACAACTGTATTTTAGAACCTAACTGCCTACTACAAAATCGAGTTGTAGGATTCAAAAAATTCAATCCCCCGGTAATCCGTGAATACTTCCTGAAAATCCTACCCCAGTAAGAGCTGTAGTACCTTCAAAGTACATTTTTCAATACATGTAAGCCATTAAATGTAATGAAAATATTACTATATACAGAGGGGTCCAAAAAAATGTATCCACCGTTTAGCCAAGTCCATAACTTGCAAACTAATTGACGGAGTAATTTTTGGTAGTGTTATATAGTTTTTGTAGTTGGGGCAATCGGGCCATACAATACGTTGTATTGCGTCTTGTATTCTGACAAGATAGTCAGTGTTCTGTTGTGTCAGTTGTGTACCTTCTGTTAGTCGAGTAAACGTGGGCTGGCGCAAGGCCAAACATTCGATGAAAGGAATAGTCAGTATTGAAGCGGTATTTTAAGTACGAAAACATTAACGAGGTTCAACGGCGATGGCGAAATGCAGTATCAAATCTTAAGTTGGACTTTAGCTACACTTTCATCAAAAAGGGTACAACTCGGTCAATCAGTTTGCAAGTTATGGACTGTCAAACGGTGGATACATTTTTGGACCACTCTGTAGGAAGTCAGTTTTGAAGCGGTATTTTAAGTACGAAAACGTTAACGAGGTTCAACGGCGATGGCGAAATGCAGTATCAAATCTTTAAGTTGGACTTTAAGCTACACTTTCACCAAAAAAAGGGTACAACTCGGTCAATCAGTTTGCAAGTTATGGACTGTCAAACGGTGGATACATTTTTTTGGACCACTCTGTAGGAAGTCAGTTTTGAAGCGGTATTTTAAACGAAAACGTTAACGAGTTTAACGGCGATGGCGAAATGCAGTATCAAATCTTTAAGTTGGACTTTAATACACTTTCACCAAAAAGTTTAACTCGGTCAATCAGTTTGCAAGTTATGGACTGTCAAACGGTGGATACATTTTTTTGGACCACTCTGTAGGAAGTCAGTTTTGAAGCGGTATTTTAAGTACGAAAACGTTAACGAGGTTCAACGGCGATGGCGAAATGCAGTATCAAATCTTTAAGTTGGACTTTAAGCTACACTTTCACCAAAAAAGGGTACAACTCAGTCAATCAGTTTGCAAGTTATGGACTGTAAACGGTGGATACATTTTTGGACCACTCTGTATCAGTTTTGAAGCGGTATTTTAAGTACGAAAACGTTAACGAGTTTTAACGGCGATGGCGAAATGCAGTATCAAATCTTCAAGTTGGACTTTAAGCTACACTTTCACCAAAAAAAGGGTACAACTCGGTCAATCAGTTTGCAAGTTATGGACTGTTAAAGAGTGGATACATTTTTTTGGACCACTCTGTTACGGTAAGAAGGAATTCCATTCCAGTAATTAAACTGCTGAATCTTACATCCTATATGCACGTAAAGTTCCACGTTTCTACTGCTATAATCTAATACTGTATTTTCGGATTCCCCAGCAACAGTTAGCTGATGTATTTTCACTTTATAAAAATGCGCTATTAAAAAGTTATCTTTGGGTCTTATTCAAGGGTGATTCATCCTTTTTGTCTTTCGCTAAACCGGTTTCGGTCTCAGGTATTAAAAAATTCCAGTGTTTCCTGTCTCTCTCTCTCTCTTTTTGGGACTACCCGCGGCTTTTCCGACCGACTTTTCCCAGCTTGTAGAACACCGGGAAAACTGCGGAAAATGGACGTGAATGGCGCGAATGGGGCGTTACCCTTTGTCGTTTGTGAAAGTCGAAAACTATTTTAATTCGCCCCCAACTCTGTGTTTAGACACTGTTAAAGAAAGGGCACTAAACAGCGGTATTAATCTCGAAGACAGCTCGCCGGTTCCTGTAATTGCGAATCGTAAAACTGATGATAACAATAATAACAGGAACGGCGGAAGGAGCGGAGGACATTTTCGAATATTGGAGCCGTTTTCGACGTTTCGCTCGGGGCTAACATTTCCATCGTCAATTAGACGGAGGCACCGGTCGTTTCTCTCCCGGTTCTGGAATAGTTGGGAGGACCTTTTAATAATTCCTGGACCCGACTATAATAACCCGCCATCGGGTGGGGTTTTTTTTTTCATTTTTCTTTCGTACGATTCCCGAGTCGTTTTCATTCGTATATATCTATACAGCCTGGAGGTCCGCGTGAATATAAAATGGGATTTTTTATTTCGTACTAATTTCCACTGTCGCAGAATATTGAGAACGGAAAATTATTTGATGGCAGAAGAATTGAACAATTATCAGACAAACATCGGTTAGACTGAATTTCATCCAAGTGCAACTGTCGTAGATTGATAATTTTATATATATATATATATATATATATTTTTTTTCAATCCCAGTCTCGATTTACACCAAGTCGGAACGAATTTCGTGAACCTGATATAAGAAATAAATACTACGTACTATGGAACGGTGCTTTATAGTTTCCGATAATGAACTTATTCGTTTATGTAAAATTTGATTGTTGGGCGTCCATTTTAAATATATATATATAGAGTTTTAAATATAAGATGAAGAATTCTTTAGTTTCCTCTCCGTGAACAGGTCAATTAGACGACGATGATTTCTGTCGTGTTTCAGGCTAGATCTCGGTGAAATATATTTTTTTTTTAAATTTTTTTTTAAATTACTTGTCAGATCAGGTTTGTCCCTTAGTTATTTTTTTTAAAGTGTGCTGTTTTAAAAAATTTTTACCAGTAGCTGAACTGATGCAGGAGGTTAAAAAGTTGATATTATTATTTTTATTGCGGCAATTATTTTGGTACGGGACCGACTTTCCATATTTTTTTATTGTGGCTCTATACACCGAAAAGGCGGACGTTTTCGCGACGCCGAAACGAAATTCCGGTCTGAGAATTACCAAGATTTAATTGCCGAGAGAGAGAGAGAGAGCCGGGAGCTTTTTCTCTTTTTTTTCCCCCCGGCGGACAAATAATTAAAACTGTTTAATCAATTATATTTTTAAGTTCGACCCAACCTGACGAACGATCCCGGTTCGGTTGGCCAGTGAAAGGACGAGGGGGGCGAAACTCTCGCGTTAATTCTTTCGGTACGTGACTTCTGTGAGCCCGATTAATCTCCCGAAACGGCATTTATCACTGTTGTGCGTGCGCGCGGACCGCAGTGCGCACGGCGGTGCGTACGAGCCGGCTCTCTGCCCTAACGATTCACGTACCCAAGTCCGGGCACAGAAAACGATTAGAGTTTCGTTATTTGTTTTGCTCCCTCCCTCCCTCCTCCTCCCTCTCACCCTCTCGTTCGATATTTTATCATTTCCAGTCGGGTCATTACGGGCTCTTCCCAT
Source organism: Lethocerus indicus (assembly GCA_019843655.1). NCBI lineage: Eukaryota > Metazoa > Arthropoda > Insecta > Hemiptera > Belostomatidae > Lethocerus > Lethocerus indicus. The sequence continues at coordinate 13,633,535 of JACDQD010000012.1, read as the reverse complement.
ACACCCGGTACCCGGTTCGGTTAATAACCGTTTTGAAACGGCCCGATACACGCTGTTTGACTACCGACGGTGGCGAAGTGCCGAAACCTGTTGGGCGCGGGACGAAATCTGGAGTTCTATCCCAATCGGTAGAAAAATATTTTCCCATCAGCGCCCCAATATTCATCATTTTACAAGTTCCTACAGTCTGATGATTTGGTGTGGAAAACGTTGGAAAATTTTGGGGGGATTTTTTTTCTACACGGTTATCACTTTCTACTGTGATAAATTCCAACAATTTTCGGATTATTATCGGATTGAAATTCCTGTAAATTTTGCCGAATTGTGGGCGGATGATTGGAGAAGTCGAATAGGGCCGTTGAAAAAGTACATTCCAATAAAAGGTTTTTATATTAGGTCTGCGGTCAGAGCCCTACCATATTTACCATAATGCGCGCCCATTAGGCGCTTATAAAGGGCCCATTCAAACTGAAAAAGGTATCGAAACTGAGAGTATCACACTCTCATACCAAAGTTTCTCCCGACCCCCAGAGCCTCCCAGAATAATGGAGGCCAAAGAAATACATAAAAATAATAACAACCGTAAAAGGATTAACTATGGAATTGGTGAGAATTCAGAAAGGTCAGAAATACATTTCTACTTGGAACTATTGGGTTGGCAACTAAGTAATTGCGGAATTTACTACAACAAGTGGCGTTGTACATATTTTTAAGTACGTCCACATTTTTGCACAGATAAGCCGTAGATGGTTCTGAATGCACTTATAACATACATTCGGCTTCTCTGCAATGTCCCAGTGTTGAACTACGGCGATCCGAATCACAATAACGGCCTTTATTCGGTCATCGTCGACCTCCTCCACTGGAAGTCCACTGGAAGCGCTCCTCCAGTCCTTTTAACGAAAAATCCCCCGACCGGAATTTCGCTGAGCGTTTCAGAAAGGACCAAATAATAACGTGTCGAATGATCTTATCTGTGAAAAACATGTTGACGTACTTAAAAATATGCACGACGCCACTTGACGGTGAATTCCGCAATTAATTTTCCGTTAAGTGCTGAGGTTATTCGCAGGATTGACGGCTTTTCCCTTTTTCCCCCCAACGATTAAGTCAGTTCAGAATTTATTGTTAAAGTCAATATAAATATTTTCACGAATGTCTGCTAACTAAAAGAAAAAAAAAATCCGCGTTCTGGAATCGGATCAACGGCCTACCTGAAAGGCCCCTGTGAAAGGTCTCCTCCTTGTAACCCTCTCCTCTGAGAAGGTCCTGAATTTCTTAACGACTGGAAGCCAATAAAGTGCGCCGACAATGATGCGCGTCCAATACAAAGCCTCTCTCTCTCTCAACTTAGTTACACAAGAAATACAATCTCTCCAAACAACGGACTCGGTCCGGCGCTATAACAACAACAATAAAATGTTATTTATCCCTTCGGCCTGTTGCCAATAGAGAGGGGCCCCTCCCTATTTAATTACCCGGTCACTGTCTGCAGGAGGAGGAGCAGGAGGAGGAGGAGGCTCCTCCGGACAGTAAATAATCGGCACAGAAATAAAGAAGAGAAACGGACGAAAAGCGTACAAAGTTATAAATTGTAAAGTTATGTTATGTACCCGCGGAGGCTGGGGGCGGTGGGTCGATCGTTTCTGCGAGTTATTTACAGCCCCCGGTGAAAGAGAGCCGAGACTCATCGGGACGGAAAGTAAATGAGCGCTCGTAAAGGGCCGAACAATAAGTCCCGAGGATATCCACGTCCTCAACCAGCCCCCCCGTCTTCGTCTCAGGGGGCCCCAATAATTCGATTCATGTGTTATTCAACGCATTGAGATAGGGAATCAAAGTTCAGGACTTGAGGAAATAGGGCCGCTAAGGCCCTAAAGTCTCTTTCCTCCTAGTGCTGAAGATGGCAGCCGTAAAGTTGGTGCCGATTTTCGACAGGTATATTAGGGCGGGTCTGAATTTTATCGGAATTATTGAAAACAGAAATGTCACGCGTACATATTCTGAGAGTCGGTACTTGGGGGCACAATCGGAAAAAAAAAGTTCGGTTGCGATACGACTTAATTTTTCTCGGTCTTAGAATGCGCTCTTTACGGCTGAAGCCGAATGGACTGCGCTGTTTAAAACCGAAGATTTCGATCTCGAAGATCGAGAAGATACGATCTTCATAAGCCGAACAACGGCTACATAAGCCGTTAAAAATCTGGCGGACCGCAGGAGACACAATTTCCGAAGCGATTAGTGACGGGGGATGAAAAATGGATAATTTATAGAAAGGTCGAGCGTAAAATGTTTTGGGGAGGAAAGCGCCGCGATGAAAAAAACCTTTAACCGCCCCAATAGCCGGGATCTTCGTCCGAAGAAGGTAATGCTCTCTCTCTACCTTTTACCAATTACCAAACGGCGAGACAATAAATCGGACGAATTGAAAAACGTCCGGAATCGGAAGGGCGTCATAATTTCCGGACGAACTACGCCCAAATGTACACTTAAACAGTTTAAATTTCCACCCTACTTCGGACGGACGGTGTACCTTTTTGAGAGAGACCAAGTAGGAGTAAAAGGAAGGGACCGGAAAAGGGAATGCCACACGCGTCGAACTGTTCGATGTTTATTGGAGTCGGTATCGGAGGGACACGGGCCGGTCATTAGGTACGAAGGCAAGCGTTAAGTTTTAACACGTTTCAGCGTCCAGTGTACACGTACCCGCACGTCCCCACTCTATACAGTAAAGGAATCGGCCGTCTTCAGTAGTCGCCCCCAATCGCTATACAATAGGGGCCATCAGACGTACAACCCTGGTCAATGGGGGTCGCCACCGGGGAAAAGTCTTTCTAGACTAGGTAGAACTATGAATTATAGTGTACCCTCAAGTACAAGCAATAAACTTATCTTTTATTATTTACGCTGAACGGAGCAACGCCGGCTACCTCAACAATTTCCCACTATTACTGCTATACAATAAGAAACATTGGGTTGAAATTTACTTGAATTCGGGTTTTCACCTTTATTAGGGCGTCCACGACGGATTGCGCTTTCTATTATAATTAGGGTTGTTTTTTTGTTTTTTTTTAAATTTGGGGATCTGGAGTACGCCAAAGAGTGTTAATTTTTATACATTTCTTTTCGCGTTCTAATCAACTTTACTTTACCCTTCAATTTGACAATTAAATTCGTTCACAACGACGTATCGATATTACGAAGCCCCCCACCACCTACAGTAAATTTTAACAGAAAAACCGTCTAATACAGACGACAATTCGACCGGTAAAAACTGTACATATTTGAGTTACAACACTGAGACGGTCAAAAATGAAAGTGTCAAGTGTACCCGACTAACGAGGAAAGGGGGAAATGTTATCAAAAATTTTTATTGTAATAAAAATTTTCGGTTAAAATTCGACCCGTCGATTTGGAAATTGTGTCGAAACGATTTTCTGACCTCAGGGAACACTATATGTATATATATAGGTGGAGGCGGTTAAATCTTACCGGCGAACGCCCCGCCCCGCACCGCGCGGCTGTTATCAGTTTACAAGAAAGCCGAACACCGCCCAGTCTAGGCGCTTTGGCTCTCGCTATCTTGTCTAAACTTTAAGCGTATAAAAGCCCCGTCGTCCTTTTGTCGACCAGCCGGGACTTGTGTGCCTCTCCGGGCATTTTATTTGCGCATTTAAAACGTTCTTATTTCCCTCCCCCTCTCTCCAGCTCCAGCTCCAGCTCCAGCTCCAGCACTCTCCCGGCCTACAGAATATACGATCCGGCCGATAAAGGTCGTGTGTGCATTTAGAATACGGGGGGTCCGGCGCGAAGTTTATGTTTCGCCCGTTGTAAGCAAATCCGCGCCGTTTTCTTTCTTCTTTTGTCTGGTTCTATTTTTTTTTTGTATGTTTTAAAACGCGCGCCGCATATCAGTTGTACGGCTCCAAAAATGGAAACGTAAACGCGACGCCGAGCGCGCCCCCTGCGTATGTAATCTGTCCGGTAATAAACCACTATTGCGCTATATAAAGACAATGTCCCGGCTGTGTTGTATTCGGGGTGATGAAATTTTATTACAACTCTTGTAAAATAGTGTCCTGGATATATATATATATATATATATATATATATATATATACAGAGGTGGTCCAAAAAAATGTATCCACTGTTCAACAGTCCATAACTTGAAAACTAATAGACGGAGTTGTCTCTCATTTTTTGGTGAAAGTGTAGCTTAAAGTCCAACTTAAATATTTGATACCGCATTTCGCCATCGCCGTTGAACCTCGTTAACGTTTTCGTACTTAAAATACCGCTTCAAAACTGACTTCCTACGGAGTGGTCCAAAAAAATGTATCCACCGTTTGACAGTCCATAACTTGCAGACTGATTGACCGAGTTGTACCCTTTTTTTGGGTGAAAGTGTAGCTTAAAGTCCAACTTAAAGATTTGATACTGCATTTCGCCATCGCCGTTGAACCTCGTTAACGTTTTCGTACTTAAAATACCGCTTCAAAACTGACTATTCCTTTCATCCAATTCTAAGCCTTGCGCCAGCCACGTTTACTCGACTAACAGAAGGTACACAACTGACACAACAGAACACTGACTATCTTGTCAGAATACAAAACGCTATATAAGGGCTTGTAGGGCGCGATTGTCGGAACTACAATACTGCCAAAAATGAGACACTACTCCGTCAATTAGTTTGCAAGTTGTGGACTTTTAAACGGTGGATACATTTTTTTTGCACCCCTCTGTATTTCGGCTGTGTAACGCAGGGTGTTGCGCTTTAAGGGACAGGGCATTACTGGAAAAATTTTTTTGCATTTCGGGTTAATTATAAGCGTGGAAGATGGCACCATGTGGAGGCGTAAATTTTCTATTATACGGGGGGGATGTAATTTAATTTTTCTAGGCTCAAACCAATAGGGCCAACACACAAGGGCGGCGTTATATTTTGGTCTGTAATTGTTATGTAATTTGAACTGGGGACGAGACATCAGAGTCAACGGAAGGAAAATAATAAGTCGACCGAGGCCAATTATTCGCAGGGCGAGGGGGTTGAAACGGGTGGGGGGGCGGATGGTCGTTTGAACGGAGTAAAGAATATAAGACCCGGGGAACATTTTTCGGTACACCTCGTTCTCGAATTACACCCCCCCCCCCTGCGAGGTCCTTATTTTATTTATTATTCATGCTTAGGTAAACCCCAAGGGCGGGGGTGAAGACAGAGAGAGAGAGAGAAAAAGCTCATACCGGAGGGTAATATCTATAAATGCGTCCGGACCCCGACCAATATGCCGAGGGGTGAAAATTGCGTCGCCATTAATTTTTATTGCGACCACTCTTTTCAGGGACTTTTTTTGTCTCCTTCGGTCCTTTCTTTTAAAGCGCATGAATGATTTATAAAAGACGAAAAAAAAACCGAGAGGCAGATGAGAAGAGGGCAGGGTGGTAACTAGGGGTCGACGATTAGGCAATGAGCCTCGCCATCCCCCCAAAAAACCAACCCCACGGGACAATTTTCTGCGGTGTAATTTCATTTTTTTTTTTTTTTGTGCAGCCCAAATATGCCCGCTTTATTAGGCGTGATCATAAAATATTCATTTTATTGTCCACTTTATGTCCACTTTATGCGACCCTACGTTACAGCACAGTCGGTGAATAGTACAGCGATAGTGTTATTAGATTAACACGTTGTGTTAACAGACTGAATGCTACTGAGGGCGGCGCGAGGCCCGAAACTCCGAAATGGGTCCGGGGGTAATTAACCGAACACCTCGGGGCAATAATTTTAAAGCGCGTAGTCGGCTTACACGAAACCCACAAATTTTACCTGGGGGGGGGCCCGAAGTCCAACAGACGTTATTATTAAAAGCAACAGTTAAATTGTTCCGGAAGGGCCCGTAAAGGGCCTAGAAAATCGGGGGTGGGGGGGGGGCCTCTCTCTAAGTACAGCCGCTTTAAGCTCCCCCCCCGAGCCATAAATTCAACCGAGGTGTGCCCTACACACACCATGAAACAATAAGGGCGTAAGGAGGAGTTTCGGTAATAAGCCCACGCCAATTTAAACGTATATAGATGTATACATATATAATGTATATATATATATATATATCGGGGACCTCGATTGTAGGCGTCGGCTATTATAGGGTAGCCATGAAGGTAAAGTTAAGCCCCCACCCCCACCAACCACGTGCTGTAAGAAGATACATGCAGAAGGGCTTAAGACCCCCAGATGGCAGCCATTTATAGTGCCTAATTTGGAAGCCTAGTGCTAGCGCTGGTGCTGGTGCTGGCGTCCTCCCACGAGGAGTTATAAACTGTACGGATATTTTAATTTCGGACCACTGCCTTTATAATAGCAATCGGCCTCAGGGCGGCCATATTGTACCCCCGCCCCCCCGATTCAACCCCCAAACCCATTTACGGCCGGAAATATAACATTATATATAATATAACGACAAAATACGAATTATTTTGTCAGTATAAATCGGTCATAAAAACTTGTGTCGAGAGTATATACTGTGAGGGGGTGAAATTTCAAAGTTCAAATACGACGGAATAATATCGTACGGGAAGGAAAATTTACAGATTGGAAATTAAAAAAAAAGCCTTAATTCACAACAGCCTTGATTCCTATTTAAGAGAATAAGAAATTCGGGTAAAAATTACAGTTAAAGCAACCCCAGACGGGTTTACCCCATTTCTATACATAGTTTTGAAAATTCCGTGTCCCTGATCAATCCATTAAATAAGGGAAGAATTGGGAAAGAAGCTGAGAGATGCGGGAATTCAATTATTTGTAATATTAGTCATATTTTGTTAAAGTCTGACCTAATCTAACCGGACCTGGACGCCCAAACTGTTGGAATCAGTTCGAAGATTACGGTTGTACAGTTTTAGAGTTGTAGATACAATTAGTAATAGCGAGAAATAATTAATAAAAATTGGACTTACAGGCGTCGAGATGTTGACTGCAGAGCTGTAAGAGGGCAACTGGGCTATTGTAAATTTTCCTACCCGATTGTTAGTGCTCGGACTTTGGATCATAATCCCGGTCCCGGTGCCGACCGCCCGGCCCTAAACCACCCTCAATTCGCCCCAATATTCACGTTTTAAAATATTCAAATTTAAACGGCTAAAAACCGATACAGTTTAATTTTTCTACGGCCCTTCGGCCTTCAGTCGAAACTATTATTTTTCGGCCTATCCCTGGTGCCATATTTTCTGTTTATCCGATTTTATTTTAAAAAAAAATATATATTATTTAACGCCTTTATATAACAGGAGCTGAAACCTCAGTACGCATTTTGTATCTCTTATTTTAAAGCTTTTTATGTATTCGTTCGAAAGTTATGAAATTAATTGCCTGAAATGAGGAGGAAAACCCCCCGCCGATAAATACCCTTAAATAAAAGGTTTTTTTAGTTTGTTCTCCAGTTTTGGTAGCATCGGTGAAAGTGCCTGGAAGGCTGAAAAGGCTAACTAAAAAAATAGTGTCGACTAATTTATTTCCCGTTTATTCTTGCGATCGGTTTCTCGCTAATGTTCCTTAGGGATAGCGTAGATTTCCTGTCTTTCTTCTGTCTCTTTTGATCTTCGGCAAAACTCCACGGTATTCCAGACTATTCCTTGGGGATAGTTCTCATCGCTTCCTACCAAAGCGACCTTGAGGGCAGGGGAAAAATTTAACAGGACAAGTTAAACGCTTCAATAGAGGTCAGCCTCTTTTTGGTAGGACGTAACGGCCGCCTGTAAGGGTTCTATCGAGGATGAAAACGTTATGAATCGTCGATCGAGAAGACGTGACACGCCATTATAACATTTAATCAAAAAGCGAGACCGAGCGCGTGCTTGAAGAAAAGTAGACGGACGGACGGACTGAAAATGGAAAAAGAAAAAAACTAAAAAAAACAGCCCGTCTTCACAATCCGAAGAAACTCAAATACGGTAATGGGCAGTTGTGGGGCGCGGGCCTCCATTAATGGGCCGCCAATTTGTCCATCGACGGGAGTTTGGGCCCCCCCCACTTTATCAGCCGGGGCCCAATACGCCTAATACACCACCCACCCACCCACCACCAGACTTTTGATTTACAGTTCCTGGACGATTTCCAGCCGCGCCATCATAGTAATCATCCCCGAGCTATTCTCCCCCAGCTCTTCTAAACGTCTCGAATTGCTCAATCCTCCCCTGTTCCTTACAACGGCCGGTACGCGGATGACCCGCCGCCGATGGCTATCTCGGGACACAGAGACTAATGCCATATCATGAATGGGCATAAATCCGTACATACTAAGGGGGCGACACGAGGGAAACAGATATCCCCCCCCCACCAATATCACCTCCTAGGGGTCCTCGTGGCCTACGGCATTTCAAATTACAGTGGGCTCAAAAAAAAAACCCCCGGCATGAGCTCCTAACAACACACAACAATAAACGGCCTTTATTTAATGTGCCGGAGATTTGGAACGCGGGCATTTCAACGTGCCCAACTCTTCCAACAATCGTCTACAACTTCCTCCAATCCCAAATTTTTTCTTTATTCCAAAAAATAGATCGTAAATTGCTATAAAAATTAATAATTTTCGTCTATTTTTTTTCGCCCTGCTGATACGAAATACGTCGGTGAAAGATGGAATATTTAAATAAATTGTTGTACACTCGGAGCCGCTCCCCCAACTCCGGTGTGTTTCGACAATCAGAGATACGCCCTGGTCCAAAACAGAAGTTGTAAAAGCAAGTGGACTCTTGTGCAATTCAAAGTGTCGCAATAGCTATTTTACAGCGTTTTACAGCGACCGAATTACGGACAGGGAAACAAGAAATGTAAATCTCCAACACGTTCAACATTGACCATTAGCGAAAGGCGATTTTCAACATTTACCGGTCTAAGTCAGAAATAAGGGTATTCAGTAAATATTTCGGACATTGCCAATGTTGACATTCACCGGTGAAATTCTCCAGATTTCGATGTTTTATAGATATCAAAAAATTTTCCGTTTCTCCTCGTATCGGGTGGGGGTTCTGAACTCTGAAACCTAAGAAACGGGTATTCGCTAACTCCTAAGTCCTGTAATTATTCTTAGATTTTTACAAATTATTTACATTATTTCTGTCCGTCTATTTACCGAGACTATATGATTATTTGCAATTGATAGGATGCGAAATTTAAAATAATGAGCAACGGATAAGAGATAAGGGAGATATCTCCTTCCGCACGAATCGATTGTTATCCGTTGCCCGTTTGATATACTGGCCTCGGCCTCCCATTGTTGCCGTCCGCCGTCTTCAGTAGTCGGCGTTATTTTTCCACCGATAACGAGTACAGCGGCGGCCACGATCTTCGGCGCCTCCCTATCCGGGTTTAATTAAAAATATCGTCTCACGGAAACTTAGCCCCCACCCCTGTAAAACCGGGCTTAAAGTCTCAATTAACAGCGGTGAAACCACCACCCCCTCCACCCGCCCCCACCTACCCCCCACCCGAGGAGATAGTGATCGTGCATTAGGCCCGGAGATGTTACACTGCGATATGTGTAAGTTGAAGCTTTGTGCGGACCACACGGTTTGTACCGGTCCGCTATAAACCAGCCCCCCACCCCTGTACCTTGTACAGGTACCACGGGCCCGTGTACCTCCATCCCCTCCCCCTCCCCCGCCCCATGTACCTCTTCCCCATTATGTTAATCGGCCCCGACCTCTAGACCACTTTTATTTTCGTTCCACCTTCCTCCTCCTCCTCCTCTCCTCATCCTCCTCCTCATCCCATTCCTTTTCTCTTCTCCCACTTTCCGTTCGCGACCTCTCCGGCCCCGGCTAAGTCGCCACCATTTATTTACGGTGTCGAATTTGTAATTCTCGCCCGTACAGAGGTCGGATTAGGTGGGGGGGCCGTTGTCTGGTCTCGGACCTACCGCAACGCCGTTCCGCAGTAGGGCTTTACAATTTTCGTCCTTCAAATTTTGAGTAATAATCGGCAATATTCCAATAAACTAATTGAAATTTCCAATTTCAAAAGGTCCACAATGGGGATTTGAACACAAAAAAAAACGGTGGCAGACAAATTCGGCTAATGCAGAATTGCACAGAAGCCAAACTTTATGACTATAAAATTAACAAAATAACAACCTTAGGGCGTCCTTCAAGAGGATTCTAAGAGAATCTTGTACAATTTCAAAGTTCCTATCGGATTTTAAGCCACCTGAGCATATTACACGGCCTATCTCATTATGTCGGGATCTCATTACTTGAGGTCTATAATTTAAATATAAAATATCTAGATCCTAGTGGATTTGAACATAGAAACTCGGTAGCCGACCAAATCGGCTAATGCAGAATTGAACAGAAGCCAAATTTTATGATCATGAAATTAACTAAATAACGACCTTAAGGCGTCCTTCAAGAGGATTCTAAGAGAATCTTGTACAATTTCAAAGTTCCTATCGGATTTTAAGCCACCTGAGCCTATTATACAGGGCCTATCTCATTATGTCGGGATCTCATTACTTGAGGTCTATAATTTAAATATAAAATATCTAGATCCTAGTGGATTTGAACATAGAAACCCGGTGGCCGACCAATTCGGCTAATGCAGAATTGAACAGAAGCCAAATTTTATGATCATGAAATTAACTAAATAACAACCTTAAGGCGTCCTTCAAGAGGATTCTAAGAGAATCTTGTACAATTTCAAAGTTCCTGTCGGATTTTAAGCCACCTGAGCATATTATACGGCCTATCTCATTATGTTGAGATCTCATTTCTTGAGGTCTATAGTTTATAATTTAAGTATAAAATATCTAGATCCTAGGGGATTTGAACATAGAAACCCGGTAGCCGACCAATTCGGCTAATGCAGAATTGAGCAGAAGCCAAATTTTATGATCATGAAATTAACTAAATAACGAACCTTAGGGCGTCCTTCAAGAGGATTCTAAGAGAATCTTGTACAATTTCAAAGTTCCTATCGGATTTTAAGCCACCTGAGCATATTACACGGCCTATATCATTATGTCAGGATTTCATTCCTCTAAGTCTATAGTTTATATATCTATAAATTTAAATATAAAATCCTACCTTTTTCGTAGTTGATCTGTCTCTCCTGCTGCCTGGCGTTGTCGGCGGCCACCTTGAGCAGCCCCTGTATGTTCCTGAGCAGGGTTTCTGTCGACGAGACGCCCGGGTCCACCTGGGGCGGTACACCGGGGCCGCCGCCGCCCCCGCCCCCGCCACCGCCCCCGACGACGCCGCCCCCCAGCGTCGAATAGTTCAGCGCCTGGGGTGAAACGCTGCCGGCGCCGCTCGAATTCACCACCTCGCCGGAGTCCGACAAGTCTGCGTGCAGAGAAAAAAACAGATAGGCCGAGTATTGTTGGCGAAATATATTTCGGATAATGAGAAGGGGAAAAAAAAAACAATATTCGGGACGAATAATCGGGGGGATGACACGGACAGAAAGCGGTTTCAGTCGAAGATAGTCAAAGAGGAACTGTCAAAAATGTCTATAATAGATTTTCCATCTACTGTAAAATATAATACAACCATAATTAAAGACACTGCTAACTGTCAAGAAATTTACTACAAATTTTTATCGAATTTCTCCTATTATTAACATTTCCAACATCAGACTCGTCTGCAGATTTCCGTTCTAAATTATTTTCTAATTAATGTTGACAGTTTTCCGAGATTTCACCGGTAAATCCCCGGATAAGTGAATATCTCCGACTGGAAACGCTTTCGTCGTACGAATAAGCGCGTTTACGAAAAAATATATAGAATTTTACTCGAAACTCGAGAGTTTCGGCCCCCGTTTTTTTTTGCGGTCAATTCAATTATTAATTGGACGAAAAATTAGAAAACGCCCCGCGGCAATAACAGGGGCCGTGAGTTGTTAGCGCGTTAACTCATTCGAAACGCACAAAAAAAACGGACAAGAATTAAAACCAAAAAAAAAGATATTAGAAACTTTAATTTAATAGCGAGCAATTAAATCGGCGATTCCGTAACGATGTCCCCGTTTTTCCCTTTATAATATTGAAAGGCGGTACGAGATTTTGCGTTTACGACACTCAAAAGAGTAAAACATGATGTAAAACGAAAGCGAGCGCGAACCGTCATTTTGAACTTTTCAAAACCACTTTTCTCGCTCCGTCTTTTTCCGCTAATCTATTTTATCAACGAATAGAGAGATATTTATGTTGGTGAAAAAAATTTTTTTCTTTTTTTCTGCGGCGCGACGGTTCGCACTGGCATTTGAAAACAACGTATAAATTGTTTCTTAAATATTTATTTACCTATTGGATCTGGCAGGTCGGCAACCGGTATATTATTGCTCCTGCTGACCGAAGTGTAAGTAACTGTAATTGAAAACACAGAGATCAGATCCGAGTATTCAATTTTTATTCAATGATTTCAAACAATTACTCGGGGGGGAAATGGTTCGACTCGAGCGGTTTTGAATTGGCGAAATTGAAAAAAAAAAAAAAAAAAAATTTTTTCAGAAAATTCGTATCGCGAGAAACTTACGAGATAAAATTAGAAAACAGCGCGTCCCTCGGCCACTATTATCGTAATTTTAAACGGGCTCTTGTATAATGCATTATTCAACAATGATATACCCGACTCTGAACAGGCTAATAAAGCCCCGAAGACAAACAACGCCTCCGCCTAATCTATTCGTAGCGAATATTGCGATTTTAACGTACCGATTCAATGTTTGTACATTGTCTTCTGCGCCAGTTTTATGACGTACTGTCGTAAATTCTATTTACGGATAAAGGGGAACTTGTTCCAGATTTGTAGTCGGTTAATTATTTCCATTTATTGCACCGCCGATATCAAAATCGGTCGAAATTCGTTTTAACATACGGGGGAATGTTGATGGAAATTTCACCTATTTTTTTTTAATGTATTATGTATTATGTACTCGTGTGTGTGTGTGCGTGTGTGATGAAAATATTCAACAAAAAGGGTAGTCGGTTTTTGGCTCGAGTGCCAATTGAAATTCAACAGGTCTAAATCAACCCCCCCCCCCCCACCGAACTGCACCCTCGCACGAAACCCTTAATTGTCGCCCCTTTACTTTCGCCCCAATTCTTCCGATTTTAAGTAGTGTTTTTCCTTTTATTAAAGTTCAGATCCGTTAAGGGGGAAATGGCTGAGACCGATCGAAAATATGTACAAAATCTATATCTTATAGTCTACGTTTAGCGATAGGGTTTCAAACGAGACGAATAAATGAACTGAAAAAACTGTGCCTACTGATGACGGACGGGTGAAAACGGAGGATTATTAAAACGGTCTTTAGATGCGATAATTTAACGATATGATTTGACCGAAGATGGCGAGAGTTTCGATGAGATTTTTCGACCGATATTTCAACCGAGAGTCGGGTCGGTGAAAAAAACTACTGAAGGTGGCGAACAGCCGAAATTTAATTTATTGTATTTCTGGGGCCGCGCTTGGCCACGACGAGCCGGGCCGTTTGTAATGTCCGGGGGGGAACGCGTCCTCCATACGGGGAGAGATGGAGAGGGAGGGAGAGAGAGGGAGGGATGGAGGGTGGGAGGGAGGGAGGGTTCCACATGCAAATGCGATAGCGGGTAAGGGCTTGTAAGGCCGCTAATAACACTCCTAAACCACTGGACCCCAACACCATTCCAATTTATGCCTTGTCCCCCCCCCCCTCACTGTTACGGGGGGGGGCCCCTCTTGTTCCCCACTTTTTCTTCAGGATGGGGAGAAATCGGGGGGGGGGGCGGTCAGGAGAACACACGGGGCAGATAAAACAAGGCAGAAAACTATTATCGGCCTGTTCGAGTTCGTATTTCTGGCATTGATCCCCTCCCTTCCTTCCTTCCTCACCCCCAGCGCTTTATCAATTCTGTCCCCCGTTACCCCTCCCCCCATGCGGGCACAACTTGTTCCGCCCGTTCCCTTACTAATGGAACACTAATCTTAAGTTATTTGCCACACGGCCCGGAGGCGTATTTACGATCGCTTTCCCGGCGTCCGGCGTCGTTCGCCCCACTTATTGTATACAGTCGGTGGCCTACTGAGGACGGCTTTTCGCCGTCCTGTTTCGGTCGAATCAAATAACAATATAAACGCACAATTGGGCCAATATTTGAGACATTATTTTCACGAAATTTTGATGAGCCAAAACAGAGTGGCCCGGAGGTGGAAGATGGCAAGAGTTATTGGATTTTTTTACGCGCCCGAGATTTACAGAGGCCAGAAAACCGGGAGCCGTACGACGAGTGTGTTGTACATTAGACCGAACACGTGTGCACGAGAGATAATTGATAGATACCAGAACGGTTAATAATAAAGATGATGTAGTGGCCGGCGTTGGCGAAATGAGATATCAAAAAGGAGGGGGCGGATAGGACTGAAAATAATATCGAAGCGGGGGGGCGGGGGCGGCCGAAAGAACGCGCCGCGGGCTTAACTGGCCGGAGTCACGTGATGCTAACCGCGGGGGGGCCCCCCAGTGGGGAAAGAGGCGCTCATTGCCGTTTTACACGATCGGCCGGCAAAACGAGGAAGAATAAGAAGAAGAAGAAGAAGAAAAAATAAAATATTTATGCCGCGCTGTAAACCCCCCCAACCGCCTCATACTCGTAAATCGAGGCCGCCCTCTTATAAATTAAGTCCTAACGCCGATATGGAATTCGTAGAGATTGGTAGCCGGACAGGAATACTGCTGTTTTTGATTTTTTTAAAAAATTTTTTTTTATTTTCTATTATTCTACCGACTCGTGAGATCCGTCGCGTAAGGACGCCCCCAGATGCGTTCAATTATTATTTACCGGGGCCAATATTTACCAGAAATTAATTTTTTAAGTTCCCCGGTACAAAAACGGGGGTTAAATTCTATGGTTTTTCCTTAAAATCTGAATTAAGATTTATGGAGGGCATACCCCCAGAGGGCATACCCTTAGCAACAAAGGGACAGTTTATTTAGTTTTATATATTAGGTGTATCCCAAAAGTAATCGACAATTTGATAAGATGTATTTCGGTCTTCAGGATTTCTTCCTGGCGCCGTCGATAATAGTTACTTTTTTTTTTTGGCGAAATAAAACGAATTCCAATATCAAAATGTCAAAATTACTTTCGGGTACCGACAATATTATACGCGTCCACAATACTTGTCTAGAGAATTTGTAAAATATTTCGACTGATATTAACATTAAATATTGCACACTAGGAGGGTTCGTCGCATATCGTTGACGATATTGAGGTTTTAAATTACCGTAATTTCGTTAAGGAAATTTCAACTTTTCTCGGTCAGGAATTGACAAAATTCGTACGGATTTTTATATTTTTCCGGGGATAAGGGGGGCAGATATAAACAGGACTCGTGGGGGGTGGAGGAAATATTACTATTATCTGATGAAAAGCGGCATTAATCATATAAAAGAACGAGGCTGGACACGGGGGGTGTGGGGGGGGGGGCGATGTGCGTGTTTCGTGATGAACAGTCGCCAATAAGAATTATCGAGCCGCATATACATTAAGAGTGGGGCCGCCGCTGTTCCACGGATCATATTCCAAAACCGGATTAGTTGGAAGGCGGAAAGGCTTCATGAAAACCTGTATATAAATCATTAGGCAAAGCCCCCGTTCCAGTTATTATTATTGTTATTTTTTTCGGTGCGATAAATCGCGATAGAGGAATTTTTGAACTTGTTCGAAACAGTCGGATAAACGAAAATATTTTTTTTTTAAATTATATTCGACGACGTTACGATTTGACGACACAAATCGTACCTCAATTTTCAGAAAGTATACGCGAAACACCAAATGGGGGATAGTTTCGAGCCTGAGAATTTATATCGAAAAATCGCTAATTCGTGAACGAATACGAACGGGACAATGTCAGAAATTAACGATCAGTTCTTGGGGGAATATTACAGATTTTTCTGTACAACGACATCCAACCCTTACAACGAGTTACGAGAGTTACTTCGACACTTTTTGTACTTTGAAATTTCAAACATGTCCGTTCGAATTTCACAAAATCGCTGTGAACAGTTTAGGAAATCTGGTTTCACCCCAAACAAGAAAGCCAATAAAATTTCCCCGCCGGTAATTTACGGTGGCAGTAAATTCAAATCGGTCCCCGGCATGAAATTCAATTCGCGTAAAAATTCCCCACCCGACCGATGGACAGGAAAAAAATCTCTGCACTTCTGGAGGAAAAAATAAATATGGAAACCTGGAAGTGTGCGGATTTCAAAGTGGAATTGAGGAGAATATTTTCAGTTGGTCAGAAACGTGTACCGCTTTCGTTATTGAACTACCTGATAAATTCAGTGCGCGTTCTCTTCCAGTTCATCTATAAAGGGGAAAAAGTTTTTTTCTAACCAAACAACCCCCCCGGCCACGTTCCTTTTTATATATTTATTTATTTTTTAGTTTTACTCCGGCCAGAGGACTTATTTTCAACGCGGCTCTTCAAGTCCGCACGACCGGCTGGTTTTATTAACCAGTCTCTCTCTTCTGGAAGTTTTCCAATCTTATTAAAAGTATCGTTTACGTACGGTGAAAAATGAATTTTTCATTGAATTTCAGAATTGGCGAAAGCGAAAATTACCGAATCGCGAGGCCGTTCTCTGAAAATAGTATCGTTCAAATTCTTGCGGCTATTCGCCACCATTCCTCCTGTTGAGTTTCCTCAACTTTAACTCTACACTTGCACAAATATCCTTGTAACAATCTATTGAGGAATTGCAACTGAAGACGGCCAATAAAAAAATTTATTTGAAAAAATACTGAAAGGTCTATGGAAAATGGAAAATTCAGAACTTTTGTTCATCCAAAAGTATCTTAAGGGACTCAAGGCGGTTTAACTTAACATTTCATCGCCGCTTTGGACTTTGTTCTGGGCCAAGGAAAAATGCGAGAACTGTTTGCACGGGGCGTTTTCCTTTTTTTATTTTTCAAAAATCTCATATCGAGATGCGGGATAAATTTCCAAAATCGTAACTCCCGTACATCGTACACTATCAGTTTTTTAAGCTACATAACCGCGGCGGTGGCTCGCTTAATCTCAGAGAATTTTAAATTATTCAATTAGGCATCTCCGCCAAAATCTAACAACGCTCAATCTCGTTATCTGACGGCGAGAAAAATAAATATACAAAAAAAAAAAAAAAGAAAAAGTCTCTAAGATTCCAATCTGTTGGCTAATTTGAAGTCCGCCACAGAGCAAAGAATCCCGGCCGATTCAATCTTTCCGCCGGACGTTGCTTCAGTGGCGCGAAGAGAGTTCAAGAAAACAGTTTTATTATTATACCAGATATTCGGAAAATTTAAAACCTAGATATAGAACTCTAGGGGGATCCTAATCTCGGGCCTAACTGAACATGAGAAATATTAGTTTAATATACCTGTTTTGTGGTCTCCTAGGGGTTGGAATAGAGTGTGTAGGTTCGTGATGTTTTTTCTGTCTCCTCTCGCCGGTTCGGTCTTTCGCTAGACCCCGGGGGGTTTCGGGGCCGCTCGCCATCTTCAGTAGCGCTGTGTTAGTAGTCACTTTGGGGATGTTTTTGGGGCATCCTCACACTACTACAGTACATGTGAAAGTGACAGTACTGCAGTGAGGATGGCCAAAAACATCCAAAGTGCTGCTGACGGTGACTGACACGGCGCTACTGAAGACGGCGAAAGGCCGAACCGGCGGATGGGGGAGACAGAAACAACATGACGAACCTCTAGAACTCTCTAGAATTCTCTAGACTGTCTGGTCCCAGCGTTAACTTGTATATATATATATATCTTGTATAAATCTCACCTTGGTCCTTGTCGTCGTCATCGTCCGGGTCTGAGGGGTTGTCGTCCTCGTCGTCCTCGTCCTCGGGACCCGTCTGGGCGCCGGCCTCGCTTCCCGAATGGACGTCCCCTCCGCTCTTGCTCAGGTTCAACACTGGACTGTGACCGTTCGAAGAACCTGAAGAACGGGCGAGAATTTAAATTATGGGGAAAAAATTCCAAAGAAATATTAGAAATACTGGCAATACACAAATTTTCCTCTGTTGAAATTTAATTTCCGTCCGACCGTTCTACGTTTAGACGCTTTTTTTTTTGTACATTGCGATTAACCCCATTCGCCTTATAAAACTGAGAAAATTTCTCTTCAATTAGAAATTTCAACTGATCGCAATTTTCTCCCAAATAAGAAGCCGGAGAGAGTTTTACGATTCCTTCTGAGGGATTTAAGTATTCAAAACTTTAGAGAGTCATATAATAATAATTTGTTGAATTATCTCTTCGTAACAGACACATTTGGACGCGCCATCCCGACGTTATAAAAATTCGGGTTTTTTATATTTAAAAAATTAACAACCTAACAATTTGAGAAATTCAATTTAATCTTACCGTTGTTCGAACTGAGATCCCTGACTTTGTGGTCCAGTGCTAGAGCCCTTTCCGCTTCCCCTCGTTCCTCTCTTAACCTGCAGCAGAAAAAGAAAACATACTGATTCTAGGGATATTCCGTTAAATTACAAAAATATTTACCTGTCGTACAGAAAATTTTAAAATATCTCCTAAAACATCGAAACAGAAAAATGTCACAACCGTTTCGTGTCTCGCTGGTTTCGGTCTTCAGTAGCGCTGTGTGTCAGTCACTGTCGTCACATCGGATTCGATACACGGCCAACGCAGCGACTACTGAAGATTCGGCGAGCGGCCGAAACCGGTCTGGCGAAAGACCAAACCGGCGAGAGCAACAGACCTACAGTGAGATGTCAGTTCAATCCTGGTTATCTGGATTTAACGTTTTATTTTATACCTATTTTCATTGC
The DNA here is from genome assembly GCA_019843655.1 of Lethocerus indicus. Classification (NCBI taxonomy): domain Eukaryota; kingdom Metazoa; phylum Arthropoda; class Insecta; order Hemiptera; family Belostomatidae; genus Lethocerus; species Lethocerus indicus. The sequence goes on along the minus strand of JACDQD010000012.1, from coordinate 13,614,733 downwards.
CGTCGGAATTTAAAAAGAACTACTGACGGCGGGAGAAACCTGGCAGAACAGAGTGATATCATAGAAGACCGTATCATATCCAAGACTGTAGACTTATGGAAGGCGTTTTTTCCTCCTGCAACCCCTGAAAATTGTGTCCCGGTACGGGGGGTGGAAGTATGATAAACGGATGGAAAATAAAGAAAAGATAAAGGTTTTCCGACCGAAGAAAAATGAAAAAATAGACCTTCGAAGGGCGAGAGGGGGTGGCGACGACGGCGGGGGGGTGGAGGGGAAATGAGAAAATTTAAACATATTGCCCGTGAAGTGGGGTCCCGTACCCGGGTGTCCGTACGCGGCGGGCTAAAAGCGAAGACGGGGGTTGAAGAGAAAAAACCGAAAACCACCCCCAACTGGGCTTTCATGAAGACTTATGGAAGGGCCACCGGCGTTCATCCCTCCGCGGGCCGCCTTCGACTGACACTCGGATAACTTCTTCGGGCGTTCTTCTTTTATATTCCCATTTTTTTTCACCTCCTTCTTTTCAGTTTCATCTTTGGTCCCATTAAGCCCCCACCGCTGAAGCTAAACGGATGATAAAGTGGGCGCGAATTCGGCGCCCGGGGCCCATCTGCGCCCGCCGTTTTATATATCCATTTTCTTCATTTAACTTTTTGTCCCGACGCCCCCATTCGGTAATTGAAGAACGGGACTTTTTTATGGAGAAGACTTGATCTCTCACGAAGAGAGATGTTAAAGTACCACACTAATATATTATAGATGGACCCATAAGGATGTTCTGTCATTTGGGCCGAATAAATAGATTAACACCGCTTTTTTACGCGCAGTTCGTTCAACTGAGGACAATCCAGAAATGTTTAATAGTCGGCCAATAAATTAGGGACGGTTTCCGCGTCGAGAACTCGAATTATCATCAACTTCCTGTGGGAATAATGTGGGGGAGGGGAAGAAGCTCGGATTTTTCCTGTCTTTGGAAGGGGAAAAAAAACCCTTCCGCTGGCGCACAACCGGCGGCGGTTTTCAAACGGCCAAAAATTGAAAAAAATCCTGTACTAGCGGTCAACCTAGGTACTTTGTTAGTGATAATTGTAAATAAATAATTAAGAAAATGAGGAATTACAAGTAAACTACATCGAAAATCCCCCTCAAAGTCCTATATTCAGTGGGCAGATTTATGACTTATTGTTTCTTCTAAAGAGCTCGGAGAGTTTTCGTTTGGGGGTGAAATTGAGCCGACGAAAAAGTGAAAATCGGTCTCTGAAAATTACCCCCGATTTATGCGGAAATAAATCACAGAAACTTCACAACGAAATCTTAATGAAGCCCCGAAACTGAGCAGTGGATTTTGTCGGAGGCGGACGAAAGTGGAATTGAGCAATTTAAATACTAATAACGCCGACACATTTAAATGTTATTCGATATTAGGAGAGAAAACCTCTAGGCCGAGTTTATCTCAATCGCTCAATTTGGAATTGAGGGGTGGGTGGGCTAAGTTGGCGTGCACAAAGCGGTATAAGCGACTTATTATTTATGCCCGGGGCCAGAACTCAAACCCTAATGGGGCACACAGCCCTAATACTTTTCAATAATGTAATTGGAATTTTCCGAAGGGAAAAAAAGGGGAAAATATTCTGCGCTTCGGCGGACAAACCCCAGGTTTTTTTTTTGTATTTTTTTCAGAGTTTTCATTCAAGAAAGTAGTCAAATAAATTTCAAGTCAATTCCGCCCAATCACCAGTAAAAATATCACTGAAAATTTTAGACTTTGTTTCGGGCTTTAGTCCGATAGAATTTTGATTGTACCACAGTAAGACAATATTCTTGTCATAATATAAATAAAACAAAAAATTTAATGACGATAAATACACTTCTTTCAGGCTTTAGGAATAAAAAATCAACGGAATTTTAATAAATCAAAATCTTAGATAATTTAAACGCATGAAAACCTAAAAAATATAGTGCTACTCCAACATTATTGTATTTCACTGTTGTGACAATAAAACGGTGTAAAAAATAAAAAGAAATTGTACATAAATTTTTCCTAGTTGCTCCGTTCAATTCGAACTATTTCGAATTTAGACGCCCTAACACCCTAAAGGGATATATTTTTGGGTAACAACTAAAAAACGTCCCTTTTGGCTGTCGTTTTGACTAGAAAATACAGTCGTTCATTGACTAAAGGGAAGAAATGAATTATCAACCCAGTTCACCGTGAACTTTGGGGGGGTTGGGGGGGGGGGGGGGTTGGAGAAGATGTAAAAAAAATTATCCCGGGTCATAATTCGAGGCATTAAGTTGTTACAAGTTTTACTTACAACATGTTCAGGTCTCCTCTCGACCGATTACGTTTTCATGCTCGGTAATTTACATTTTAACGGTTCCCATCGTTTTTTTTTTGTAATAATTAAAAACCGTACCGTCAGTGTACACCCACCCCCACCCCCGTACAAAACATTTACATATTCGCCCTCCAATACAGTGTGTAACTGTTACACTGACGAGCGCGATTTCTGTGTAAACTGCGAATTTTTTTTTTGTATAAACACTTTTCTTTTGCCGCCCGTAATTTTGGCCACAGCCAATTACGAAAAAGAACGAAATATCGACGTAATTTTCCGAGGAAAAATTTCCTATCTCTCTCCAGGGACGGGACAATTAGTTTCGACCCGATAACGATCTGATCCCTAATTAAAATATCGGACGTAGATCGCGCCGCCCCAAAATGGAATAATCGAAAACCAAAAAAAAAAAAAAGTAAGAAAAAGGTCTCAAATGAGGTAAAATAATTAGCCGGGATAATTATCGTCGGTACTTGTCCAATACAGGAGTAGGTTTTCCCGTCGATTCTGTTACATTTTCTAAAATACGAAAGAAAATTGAGCATTCTATTTTCGGGGCTGAAAAACCATTTTTCGATGACAAAAAATATTTTTTGACAATATAAATCTGTCACTTGTAGGGCCAAAATAATCTTTCGCCATAGAGCAATTGATGCACTATTGCAAAATTGCACTATTTCATATTTCGCATTACATCTGTATCATACGTCGCATTACATTTTCCTTTTCGGAACAATAATTTTCCCTATTCGCAAGTTCTGGACAAATTCCAATTAAAATTCGCACAATTTTTTATCTATTTTTCAGTTTTTGTTTCAACCACTGATTCATTGATTTATTTCTTCTTCGCGGTTTTATAAAATATAAAAGCCACAAACTCACTACTACCGCGTACGGAGGATAACGCTAAAAACTCCTGTTCCCGAAACTGCCTTTGTATTCGGGCTTCTCGCCCTATTAACTGCGCTTAAGTTCATATTCGCAAATTATGCCACGTGAGGATTTTCCAAACGTGGGATTGGATTATATTTCTCGTCGGTAAAATATTGTTTTCAACCCTATTTTAATGACTTTGTTTCTGTTCAGCTGTCCGGAGGAGCCGGTTCCGAGAGGGGGCGGGGGTGGGGGGCGAAAGCGCACGCTTTTGCACGCGATTCAGACTGATGAGTTCCCGAGGGAGTCACAGGATATATACGGCCGTAGACGGCAGCACAATCCCGCATTAATAACGGGAGAACACGAGCCGCCCCGCCATCCCCGCCCCCCGGACATAAGGCCCGTACATAATTCGCGGGGTTCGAACCCCGGGTACAAGCTCGCGTGTCTCCTCACTTGAAAACGTCCTCGCGTGTCTCCTCTTCCAGAGTTCTCAATTTAATACACAACTGAACACAGAAAAAAAAAAAAAATCCGAATTCCGTTATAAAGTTTTAATCGCCGTCTACAATTATGATTGTGTTTTCGGCTAATCTGGCTAATTGGTTTCTCGCATGTTTCCACCCCCCACCCCCCCGCCACCCCAAACCCGCCGACCGAAGGGTAGAAAGACGGAAGAAAGAAGGGCAAAAAAAAACCCCCGACCTCTGTTATTGAGCCGCATTTTTAGTCGGCCGATTACACTCAGATTCGTTTCTGCCGATTTTTACATTTTTCGTTTTTTCAATTTTTCCTCCTATTGAAAAATCGGGCAGAGTTCGTAAAATGTGAAATAATTCGTTATTTTCTGAACGGGTTATTTTTGGGGGAAAAAATATTGCAAATTGTAATTTATTTCTACAGTTTTATTGTAACCTTAATAAGAGACGAATGGCTGGAAAAATGTCTAATTTTACGATTATATTAGTACCTTCCGCCGGTTAGGTCTTTCGCTAGACCGGTTTCGGCTCTGTTCCAGTGCCTTGGAGGGGGGGGGAATATAAATTTTTAATTATTTCCCCCGTAAAACGCCGAGATATTGGGCCAAAATTTTTCCCTTATTCAACGAATGGATCTCGTAAATAGGCCGGCTTAAATTGGGGCCCCATTCGGACATTGCACTTTAGCGCTACGGTTCCAATTAGTGGCTATTGATTGTCGGACACATTATCACTATTTCAGTTGAGGAACGGCTGGCAATATCTCAAGTATGAATTAATTGACTGTCGGACGTTGGGCGTGATAATTATATCTCACCCCCCGGCCGCCCTACGGCTCGGAGGTGGCCCTTTCCCTCCATTTGCCTTCAAAGGGCCCCCCCCCCCTCGGAATATCTTTCCGCCACAAGTCATGTGCCGGATTCATACGCGGTCATGAAATCGTCAGTCGTGACAAATGCGACAATATTGTGTTTCTAATGAACCGGTTGGGGGTGGGGTGGGGAGGAGGGTCCGCTCGTTACCGCCCTTACTAATGAAGTAACGCGAGAACAGGAGAGGAACAACCCCCACCATCCTCCCATTGCCCGTTTGAGAAATTCATCCCCTCGAGATCCACAACACCAACCCCTTAATTACAATTAACCGACCTATAATTTCGCCCCCAACTCTGGCCAAACCTTGCGGACGCCGCAAATTTTCCCCCTGAAATACTCAAGGTTGAGGAAATAATCTAACTGACTCTATTCCATATATGATGAGAATCTCTAATCAAACGTCTCTATCAATCAACCCCGAGTTTTCATCAGCAGTGAAACTGTTTCTGTTGGAAAATTCCGATTACATTAGAATTTTTTTTTTTATCTAAAATCAGTTTTATGCGATGATCTTCTCCAGCATTGATTCCGCCACGTGTTGATCACCGTTTCGTGATCCCTGCTCAACGACAACCCCAATTTTCAACCCTGTTATCACTTCGTAATCCTCTCTGAAACACCTGTTTACATTGTTTTCGGTATTATTGGGGAGAATTTCGAAAATTCTGCGCCGAATTCGGATTTCATTTCAAAACCACCCCACCCCCCACCGGTTAAACCTGTTAATCTCGACGAAAATATCTCGGTGATAATTTCGGCCAGCCAATGCGTCAAGTCCGCCTTCCGCTCTATTCAAAGCCGGAGCGCTTATTTACGAGCTTCGGCTTAAAATGCGGACCGTCGTTAATTAAATCGAAATTAGAATTCGCCCGGTAATTATTTAGTTTTTTTCAATTAGACGGCCGCCTCGATGATTTATAGCCTTTTACTGAGGCGGCTCTCGCCATTCTCTGATATTATTATCCAGACGATCTTCGTTAGGGACACGAAGCCGTTGATGACGTTGATTTCTTTAATTTATATAAAAAAATTTTTTTAAAACCCAGATGTTCAGAGAGATTAGTGCGGCCGAATGTTTGGTCGAATCGAAATTTCCCGAACAGTTGCGCCCCTAGACAGTAATTACAGGTGAAAAATAACTTTTTTTTTTAAGGATCTCTTTCTACTGGTAATAATTGATAGCGTAATTATCGCGGGACGCCCCCCGAGATTATATGACAATCTGGAACAGTTTCTGGATGAAATACCAGTCTATTTAATCTACGCTAATTCGAATTTACGGTAAAAATACTTTAAATATTGAGCGACTTCAATAGTCGCCCAACTCCGTTTATCTTCAAAATCGAGATATTTATGGGTTTTGGGTTTCGACGAATTTAAAAATATACTAACGTATCATACCGCTTAAGTGTTTATCTGAGGGTGTTGAATTTATAGTTTCCCTATTAAAATAGTGGCAATTATTAAGTGAATATTATTCGAAGAATGGAGTTGGGCCAATTTCAAAATTAACAATCGGATTCGTTATAAAATTTGAACGTGCCCAAGTCCATTCGACATAATTTAAGCATAATTTATGCGATTCGAAACATTTTTCGAAACTACACAACGTACAAAATTACAAATATAAATTTATTACAAAACAATTTACTACTAGATTTTGTCCGTGTGAAAGGGATTTGAAGAAATCATGGTGTTCCAATATGGTATATTATATATCGTAATAGGTCTATTATGTCCTCGAATTTTGCTGTTTTCCAACAATCAATTTTCCAATTTTTTGTAATAAATTGGGGACTTTAAAATTTTCATTCTCATTCATCGACGTCCCGTGGAAAAATTTTATACGGTTCATTTCTGACGAAACAGTTTATTGATTGTCCCATCAGAAAACTCTTTTAAAAATTGCATCTTCCAATAATTTTGTCGATACAAAATTTTCTCAGTAATAAAATTATTACCTTTTTCCGACACTCTTCAATAATCTCAATTAACGGCGCTTTACTGCTGTATCAATCAATCTTACTTATCAATCTCTTAAACTGTTTTCTCTAAAAGTTTTCACACACAATGACCCGACAGTGCAACTGAAGACGCCCGACAGCGTTCAGATTCAAATTAGTCGCGGTTCAGATTGAAATCCTCCTGACGGAAGCGGCCGAGTTTGTTTTTTTGAAAAAAAAAACTCTTTTTTGTTGGGTTTGATTGGGGTGGTTGGGGGGTGGGGTGGGGCAGTGATTGGTCGCCTTATTAAATACGTTATCTGTAAAACACAATAAAGCCAAGAGATTAGGGCAGCGCGCGTTTACTCTATTAGCTTTGCTCTTATGGCAACTGCCGAGGATTAAAAACCAGATAACGAGGTAGCGTTTGTTGTTTTTGTTTTTTAATTTTTTTCCTTTTTCCCTTTTTTTTTCGGCTTCCCGCCCACCCCCATCCTCTATCTGGATTGCACCTGTTTGTTGTCTGTTGCCTTCACAACGTTGAACATATGTCACTGATACTGCCGTTGGGCTACCGTAACCGGCAAATATATCCATCCAGCCAGTGTAAATATTAAATAGGGGTGGTGGGGTGGGGTGGGGTGGGGGTTGGGTAGAAACTCGGTTAATTCGGCTATTAAAATTACAACTGGGCCTAATCTCTATTTTCGTTCTGAGATAAAATAGACGACGCCTCTAAAAACAACAGGTTTTCGGAGAATTTTATTAATTATTTTTTTTGTGTGTGTGCTCGCTTGCCCGATAATAAAACTCCGGGCATATTTATTGATCAAATAAATAATTCGCGTACGGCGAACTTACGCAACACTGCCGAGACACTGTGCCGAGAACGAAATGGGAAGCACGGTTTTTAGTCCGTCAGCTCAATGAAAATGCCTTCTGCAAGGTTGCCGCCGCCTTCAGTAGGCAACGCGATGGGAATGGGCGGAAAACTCGCGGCGAGAAACCATTTGAATTTCGGTCGTCAATTTCCAAGAATTTCATGATCGGTCCAATTCAAACACTTTTTTCTTATTACTTTAAGTCACGAGTGCAATCACGTGACCATTGCCACATTGAGCAATATATACGCGTTGAAATTTATTTCGGATAAACGAAATCACATATTAATCTGTTTAGATACTATAGGGGAGGGTACTTGAAAATGATAAGTTTGACTGTTTGAAGCTTACATATTACGAAAGCGATATTGTTTCCTTCTTAAGACCTGTTTTGTTGCAGGTGGCGTTAATGTTCAATTCTCCTAATATCGAGATGAATCTTTTGAAGGAAAATTGAATGGGGAAGGGGGGGGGGAACGGGGCCGTTCCCACCCCACAACCCCGCCACCACCACCCCCCCCACCCCCAATCGTTAACAATGATTGATTACGTAGCCCATCGGTTAATTACATTTAAAACCGATTGCCGAATTGCCCTAGCCGCGGTACAAGTGGTGGGGGGGGCTTGGGGTTTAGGCCCAGTTTCGAAAATCGAATTACTCGGGTAAAGGAGTCGAGGACTCGAGTATCGAGCAGTCTTTAAAGTGTTAAGTGCCGAGTTGAAGTGACTGGGGGAGGGAGGGGGGAGAAAGTGCTGGACGGGAAGGCGAAGTTCCAATCGATGGGGCGGTACTTAGCGGCCGGTATATATCAAGTTCAATCGAAGTTATCGCAGATTGAGTATTTTATGTCCGCAAAGAGAAAGTTGTTTCGATAAGAATCTGAGAAGATAAGGGTGGGGGGGGGGAAACCGACGATGAAGAGGAATGAATTAGTTCGGAAGAATTTAGCCGTTAAATTAAAACGCCAGGCGACTTCTCTTTACGGCGTTAAAACGACGTTTGAGCAATTCCGCTGATTGTTTAAAGCCCCCTCTTTAAGGGGGTTCTCATTGCGCAATGCGCTTGGCTCGAGTTACACATTTAATCAACAATAGAGCAATTAGTAGAGCTAAAGGCGGTCCTATATTACAGAAAAGTGATGAAATATCGAAAAACCGGCAAGTAGGATAATGCATCGAAAACCGTGTAATGAAACCACCCCCCACCCCCCGTGAAATTAGGTTTCATGTCTAATAATAATGGGCGGGAGGGGGGAAGGGGGTAGGGATTGAGGAAACCGAACCCTTGGATTTATCTCAAGCCAGAACCAAACCGCCCTTACGCCCTAACAGCAGAGTATTCATTAATTTGATATACCTGTTTTGTGGTCTGCGAGGGGTTGGAATATACTGTGTAGGTTCGTGATGTTTCTGTCTCCTCTCGCTGCTGTTTGGTCTTTTGCTAGACCGACGTTTCGGCCGCTCGCCATCTTCAGTAGCGCTCTGTGTTACTGTCACTGTTGGGGCACTTTGGATGTTTTTTGGGCATCCTCACTGCACCACTGTCACTTTCACATGTACTAACACAGCGCTACTGAAGATGGCGAGCAGCCGAAACCGGTCTAGCAAAAGACCAAACAGCACAGCGAGAGGAGACAGAAACATCACGAACCTACAGAGTATTCATTATTCGAATCCGTTTCCCGGATGGTAAAATTCCTTCAACCTACCCTTGTGCCTCACTTCGCGGGGGTTGGAACCGACGGCAGGAATGGACCAGAAACTGTACAATTTTTTTAGCACTAAAATTCGACCGCAACTAGAAATGCTGCACAGCAAGAGTTTCAAATTCGTTACACTCAGATTGCCTCTGTAGAGGGCAACTTCGGGGCAGCGCGAATCGTGAACTTTCACAAATAATCGGGCATTTCATTAAGTCGTTGTCCTCTCACTTTGCGCTTGCACTTTCGTACAATAGACGAGACGAGGGCTGTGACCTTTGCACGTGACATACGCGCAATTTATTCAGGGAGGTTTCGAACACACGGATGCACGCCATCCTCAGTAGAATACAAATTCTAATATTAATAATAAACGATAACGATGATTGCTGATTCTCCTACATTTTTCCGCCAGAAGAAAAAACAATTCTGACCCATTGTCTGTAGATTTTTCCTCTATCCTGTCATCTCCTAAATGTAAAATATTAAAATATTGTTGAGATAGACGCCTAACAACAGGGTTGCGAAATGCAAAGGGCCCCCTTGTGAAAAGGGCGTTCCTCCGACTCGGATCTGGTTGTGGCTCCCCCAGCCCTATCAATATTTAATACCAAGACAAAGCTTACCATCCATTCCGAACTCCACCAACCCCCCCCCATTTCCAGTTTCTGCCCCAACCAACCCCCGCCCATCATCCCTAGGCAGCGAGCAACAAGGTCTTGTTGATTAATTAGCAGTTCGGGCTCAATTAGAAGCCATAACTGATGTAAGATGGATAACCCGGTTGGGGTTCGCAGTCAGGAGGGAGGGATGGAGGAGGGTGGGAGAGTGGCGGGCAGAAACGAATGGGAGATTGGTATCGAATTTCCACCACCCCCACCCCCCCCCACAGACCCACTTCGAATCGCCCTCGACGGTGATGAAAGACGGAAAATTATCAACAATATCGCCGTATACTTGCTGTTTGTGCGAACACGAGCCGTTTTCATGACCCCCGTCATGACTTCAGCCGTCACGAACGTCAACAATTGATGTTGTGCGGCGTCGAGTTACTCCCTTTCGGAAAATTGTGTTACCGAATACGAAAAGAAGCTACTGTATCGACTAACAGAATGCCGGAAGAATTGTTGGATCGAAAATAATTCAGTTTATTAGAATCAGAACGCAATTACGCGTTGGTAATTTAAATAACAAGAGATCGAAGAACGCGACACCAAAAGTTTAGCAATATAGAATTATTTTTTTTCTCCTAGTGTTTACAAAATTTGCAATCAATTTACAAATTATTGGTGGAGAAAATAGATTTTTCTGGACAAACAGTTTTTGATTCGGTTCAACTGAAAATATGTTTTCTTTCTGATGTCTTTGAAAAGATCCTTCCAGAGATTTATAGGCATCCCCATACTCATAAGAATCGACTTAACAGAAAATTTGGACTCTTAAGGCCATTACTGAAACGTACATCGAAATTGACCTTAAGTAACAAACTGATAAAAGTCCTTCATGCACCCCCCCGGGTATGTTTCTAACCACACAATCCAAAAAAGAGATTTATAGGCCCCGCAGAACTGGTATTTCGAATTTTATTATTTTTTTTTCTAGAGGAAACGTTTCATTTTCGTACTTCTCCACGGAAGCTGTACAGTCCTCGCCGGCCGTACAACGATCCCAGTTGCCATTCCGTTTGGCAACCGAAGGCAGCCCGCCGAGAACTCAGCCAGGCAGATCTCGGCTGAGATTAATCGCGAGAAGTTGGGCGTCTCTCCTCAATTAGAGGAGCCATAACTGATGTAAGACAGAAATTGAGTACGAATCAGATACCCCCTGAGAAACTAACTAACTAACCCCCACCCACCCCCAACAACAACAACAACAACGGAGAGGAATTCCCTTCGGATTCGGCCACTGTTCTCTAATTCTCCTTTCCCATTGCATTAACCCTTTAACTCACCCCCTCCCCACCCCCACCGTTGTTACTCCTCTTAATCTCCCTCCCCCACATCACCATCCCCAGACATAAAATATGAAACGGTTTTTCAGCCGAGACGAGCGGAGTACACAGAACTAGGGGGGGGGTGATGTAAGCTTCGTACGAATGTAAAGTATGAAAAATTCCCTTTATACAGCTGTAGAACCGTTTATAAATCGCCGAAGGAAATGTATTTTAGACATAGCAAGAACATTTCAGTGAATTATTTCAAAGAATATCAACCTGAGATATGTTTTACAAAATGTCGTCGGTAAATGCTGGACTTTCCGTCTTACTAAGAGAAGAAAGCTCAATCGGGAGATACGAAAATCTGAGAATTTTAAAAATAATGTGTTTTTTCTGGGTCCACTTTTTATGCAAACCGGGTAAAAATATCTCGACTGTACATCAACTGTAGGTGCTACTGAAGATTGGGAGAAGCCTCCAAGTGTTATTGTCATTGATTGAATCAGAGAGAACTGACGAAACTTCCTTGTGATGGACGGAACTTAAGCTCCCAAACTGTGTGTTTTATTCGGCAGATCTAAAAGGTCCTATTACTGCTATAATGCTTGTTGAGTGTTCGAACAATTGACCGTATCAAAATATTTGTTTTTGTCCAATGATGGACGGAACTTAAGCTCCCAAACTGTGCGTTTATTCGGCAGATCTAAAAGGACCTTTACTGCTATAATGCTTGTTGAGTGTTCGAACAATTGACCGTATCAAAATTTTTGTTGTTGTCCAATGATGGACGGAACTTAAGCTCCCAAACTGTGCGTTTATTCGGCAGATCTAAAAGGACCTTTACTGCTATAATGCTTGTTGAGTGTTCGAACAATTGACCGTATCAAAATATTTGTTGTTGTCCAATGATGGACGGAACTTAAGCTCCCAGACTGTGTGTTTATTCGGCAGATCTAAAAGGACCTTTACTGCTATAATGCTTGTTGAGTGTTCGAACAATTGACCGTATCGAAATTTTTGTTGTTGTCCAAATGATGGACGGAACTTAAGCTCCCAAACTGTGCGTTTATTCGGCAGATCTAAAAGGACCTTTACTGCTATAATTCTTGTTGAGTGTTCGAACAATTTCTGTTGTCGTCGAACAATGCATGACACAGAACATTGTACAGAACGTCTTATTATCTCCCGTAGTTCTCTGGACATCTGTGCCAGGTGTTGAAGACTCATCGGTGAGGAATGTGCAGCAACGGCGCGGCGGAGCGCCATAAAAATCCCACCGAACTGAATCCAATTAGTGGTATATGCGTGTTATGTGCACTTTGGAAAAACTAGGCTCGGAAAAACCCTTTACGGACGGATAATTGGCCGACGACGACGACGACGACGTGGTTCATCCTCTCTAGTCCATCCTGTAATTAGATGACGTTTAACGGCCACCTGGAGGGTCGAACTAAGATTGGTTTTTATTTTTTCCCCTTTTGTCTTTTCATTACACAAATAAACGAGGTATTTAGACCGACAGGGCCGTAAACGTTGCGGACGCCTCTCGGACATGCCATATCGTTAAGGGAATTTCTTGAAGGGCGGGAAATATCTGTGCTCCTCTAACAACTGGACGGTCACTTTTTCGGTCCTTAGGGCTATCTCAATTTAAAAAAAAAAATGGCAAGGATACAGAAATCTGTGTGCATTTCTTTTGAAGGCCGCGAATACATAATATCGGTCGTAAATAAAATTTCCAACCGGCCGAATTTAATCGGCCCGCCGAAGCGGTTCCTGTTTTGTTGTTGTTGTTATTGTTGTTGTTGTTGTTGTAGGGCCCTTTTCTTTTCCCCGTCAGATATTCAGACGAGATAGCCGGCCGCGAGATAAAGACATTCTCGAAGAGGAGGAATTTAACATCGTGGAGGGTTGGGGCGATTATTAAGATAATTGAACCGGGCAAAATAAAAGATTCTAATCGTCGGAAACGTCCGATAGTCCCCCCCCCAACCCCCGCTTTCCATTTTTTTTTTCTCTTTCTCTTTTCCCCGAGGAATGAGAAGAAGACGAGGAGCGGAAGGATTAACGACCAGGGATAATCGCATTAAGTCGAAACATAAATTAGACTGTATATATTTCCAGTTGCAATAATTTACTGTTGAATGTTGCTACGGGTGGGGGTGGTAAAATGTCTGCGCGCCCCCGGCCGACGACCCCGGCTCGGCTGCCAACTGTTCGAATAAATTATTCGGAACACATAAATTAATATACATTTGAACATTTATCGACGGGTTGAATACATTATAGGCGTTATAAACGGGACGTAGGTAGTGGGCGACCCTAGCCGTTAGGGGTGGGGTGGTTGGGGCGGGGGGGTTGGGGACTTTGTTTGTCTACACCGGTTGGTAGTCAAAAGACACGGCCGCTATAAATATAAAACGCGCTTAGAGACCTTGAGGTAAGTTGGAAAGCCTATAGTAAAGTGCAAAAAGAGAGGGGAAAAAAAATCTAGAATTATTATTCCAAATAACATACGAGTAGAGACAATCTTTTGCAAATTCCGACTTTCGCACTAGGGGAGGGGGGGGGTAAAAAACCTTATGTTTCTACAGTATTATTTAAAATAATAGTCAAACTTGAAAGTCAAACTCGAGTGAACTTCTAGCCAAAATCCAAGACTAATTTTCATGAGAACCGTTTTTTGTAGATTTATTTTTGAACTACGAAACTTGAAGAAAAACTTTAACTATCGACCCTCAGTCAAAACTGTTCCAATTGAACATTTTTCATTCAAAGAATAATAATTTTTACCTGTTGGAATTTTTTTGAAAAAGTGAAATAATTATCAAAGTATAGAAAAAAAATCTTTCGCTTGTCTCATCCCTTTACCAGATCGAAAAATTTTCGATTCGTTTTCACCCTTATTTTCGGATTTATTTAAGAAGAATGGATCCGGAAATGTTGGACGGATAACGAAAGAAACTGTTGGATGACCATCGGCCCCATATTGCGAATCGAAATAACGCCCCTAACGTTGCGGATACTTCCACATTTCAGCGTACCAAAAAGCATTCTGGCGCAGACATATATATGTTATAATAATTCGGATTCTGCGGAATGGGCGAATAGTTGTGAGAGGACGCGGCCCCCCCCCGTCCCGATTAAGATTTCGGAAACCGGGGGTGGGGGGGGGAGGAATATTGTTCGGTTGCAATCCGACGATATTAAATCTCCCTTCTCTCCGACTAAGCCCCCCCCCCCTATAAACCGACCCCAAATTATTCCATTCTGATCGTGTGTCTTCCCGGTCCGGTATTTCGCCCCAAAATATTAGAGTTGCGGAGCCCAACCCAACCCGCCAACCCCCGTCAAAACCACCCCCAGAAGCATATTGAAAGGAGACATTAAATTTGGTAAAGAATTCCTCGTGTCCATCCATCGTAATACTGGTTTTATCTGGCCTTGAATTATTAATCAGAAAATAGAGAGTTGAATGAAAAAATATTCCGATCGGCCGTTGAAATATTTCCCGTCTGAAAGGGGGCATAAGAGTGGTACAATTTTTGGTAGAGTATTTGAGTATTTTTGGGCCGCTTCGGAACTTAACTTTCAGGAGTTTTATCATCGGGAATCGAACCCTGGTGCTCGAGGAACGGACTTGTATTGCAAATAGTGGTTAAAGAGCTCAAAGTTTAAGATCCCCCTCCCCATCACCATCCCCTCTCTCTCTCTCTCTCCTGTTGTGTAATCCGACGATATTAAAATCCTCCTACTTTTTCCCCACCGTTCCCCAATTGCGGCCCTTTCCAATTATTCCATTCTGACCGACCGACCTCTCCTTTCCCTCTCTTTGTCCCGTTTTGCGGGAGATCCCGCCCGCTACTATCCAGGAATTTATAATTTGTTCCTCTCACTCTCTCTTTTTTTCCAGCTCCCTCAAGGATTTAACTGGACCCCCCGTTCGACCCCCCCCCTTTTTTTCTTTCCTCTTCTCTATATATTGTGCTCAAGGGTTGGCCAACCCGCCCCCCACCCTCCCTACGTCTAATCCCGCGTCCCGGCTCTAATTTATCCCCCACCCCCTTCAACCCCCCCTACGGCCGCAACGATTACCCTGCCGTGAAACCGGCTATTTGTTTCCGTTTTTTTTTTGCCCTGTACGGGGCCGGGGGGGTGGGGGCGCTTCTTTTTTGGCGTATAAGTAAATCTCCGGAAATTGCTTCTTGAGAATGAATTACAGCGTTACCTAAGTAACAGTGAGGATTACGGCTCGACGTCACGACCTTTCATCGCGCGGTAAGTTTCGAGTTATACTGAATCGTCTCAACAAAAAAAAAAATTCGTGTCAATTACAGTCGAGTATTTTTTTTTCCCCCCCCATATTGTCTCACGATTACCGACCGTCCCCTCTGAAATGTCCCCACGATTGTTTTCCGAACCTCCCTTACGCCAACAACCCCCCCCCGACGATAAAAGCGTATTATGACGTGTCCAAGAACTATGCGCTTCCAGGAGGCAAGGGGGAGGACAAAATGGAAACAATCGGTAAGAAAGAAAAAAAGGGACAATAATCTACGGCGGGGAAGAAGCCAATGATAGGAGTATATACGCTTGTGTTGGGGGGGGGGGTTGGGGTTGGTTTCCAGTAGCCCTGGAAAAAGAGCCGCTATGAGGGAGAAATAAAGACATTCTGGGGACGTAATGAGAAAATGCTTTTAACGCCGTTTTTCCCCGGGGTTGCCCTCTCTCTCTCTCTCTCTTTCAACCCCGTCGTTCTCCGGCCACTAATGTGTTTCTTTATTGGTCTGAGTTCAGAATGGGGGGGCGGGGGAGGTTGCTTTATCACCCCCACCCATCAACCCCGGCCTAATAACGTAATTATCATATCCGAAAAGCTTTACTCAACCCCCAACCCCCACCGTGAATTTTTTCCGACTCCTCTTCCCGTTGTTATTTCCCCGGGGTTAAAAACTTCTGTCTTCGCGTGCCTAATGTTTTTTTACAGTCGAATAGGTTTTATGTTCACCGTCTTATTTACGACGAGACAGCTTTTTTTTTTGGTATTAATTTAATTCTTTCAACCCCCCATTCATGAATTCTCTGCATATAACATTCTTTTCGTAGTATTTTCGTAAAATTCTAGAATTCGATGGTTACGTGATTTCCTCACTACGCAGAAGAGTACATCGGGTCGATCAAATGTACATTATCGAGTATAATTTTTACAAAATTACAAAAAATGCTATCTGGCTTCGACAAGGTTAAGTTGCCCCGTGTGTGGGTCCCGCGTTTTACCCTTCAGATAAATCATAACAGGCTCCAGGAAACCTCCAACCACCCTTTCCACCCCCCCCCCCAAAACCAACCCCACGCGCCGCCCCTGTTCTGCCGTGGCCCCCCAACCCCCGAAACTAACCGAGACTTCCGACAAACTTTGTTAATTCCTTCCCTAATTCCTCCTTCCCGTCTCCGTCTCCTCTTATGAGTTTTCGATTCCCCGCCCAGAGGTTCTTGTAGAAGGAGAGAGAGAGAGAGAGAGCGAGCTCAGGGGGTGAGTTTAAGGCGCATGATTATTAATACCCACGCACAACGCGGACTACGGGGGGGGCTGGGGGGGGCAGCTTCCTCCGCCATCCCAAGCCTCTTGCCAATTACACTGTGATTAATTGCGACAAATTGAGAAGCCAGGAGAGAGAGAGAGAGAGAGAGAGAGAGAGAGCGAGGAAAGATCGTCAAATTTTCATTACATACCTCGCGACCGGGAAACCCGTCGAAAATTGGAAACGACGTCTTAGACCCCCTCCACCCCCCACCACCCCCCGACCCCAAACAGCGTTTTCCCGAAACTCCACAGGGATCTCTTGCCGAGACCAAATTGCGTTAGCATTAAGACTCTCCCACCTCCTTCTCGCTCAGCCGGCTGCTCCTCGGTTCCTGAAGAACTTGTGTATATAACTTGTGACGTTTTCGGAACTTAAGTGATTTGTTTATTACCGTAGACTGGATGGAAGGCCGGGGTGGGGGTGGGACTTAAGACCGCCGAGAGGCCCTAATTATTAAGCCCCTCCGGAAGTGCGCCGGGCGGAGGGGGTTTGGGGGGGAGGACCTCTTCAATCTGTAATCCTGTCGTCTCCAGGACACGGGGGCCAAAAATCGATCATCCCGGCCCGGTTCCCAATTTCAGTTTGTTAACTTCAATCGACAACATTACGTCGGCAAGATTTATTATTTAGCCGGTCTTCAGTCGTGCGTTTAAAAAAGATAGTTCAGGGGACTGAATTTAGGGGTCGGAACCCTAAGACTCGAGAGGTTTCCGCTTCTCTTAACCCCGGACAAGAGGGCAGTTAAAAAATATGCCGCGTATTTTTCCAATTAACCGAATCGCGGACGCAGTGTCCCTGCGGAGGGTGATCAAACAGCCCTGTCTGGACGGGGGCGACAAGTCCGACGAATGGGAATTAATAAAGGGAGGTCGCACCCCCAACCCCTGTCGTACACCAATATTTGCCCTTGGTGGGGGGGTCGACCCTGTACAGGTCATTGATATGCAAATGGGACGTCCGGCAACACCCACCAACCCCCAACAAACTACCCCCCCCCCCCAGGATGTTTATTGGGAGGAGTCCTGACGTTTCACGGACTGACCCACAACCCTCCGCCCCCGGTCGGCTTTATTGTCAACCCCTATTGGCAACGGCGACACACCGTCCCGGACTTAATACAGTCCCAGTTAGGCGCCTGTAATTACAGGTGAAATGGGCCAACCGGTTGGGGGATGAAACCAAAAGAACCGAAAAAACCGAAAGAAAAATATATAATTATAAGGAAACTAATAGAAACCGTCAGACCTCTAGTCCCGAATAGAATCGCAGAGGGATGAAACCTAAGCGCAACAGTTTTTCTGCAGTGAATAATGAATTGAAGGCTAAAGAACACACCATCAGAACCGATTGAGGATTCTCGCCACAGTTAGTAGAATTCTTTTACAATGGATGAGGCCGTTCAATTTGCTTCGGACATTTTCGGTGGGTATTCAGTTTCCCAAACGCGAGTTGGGAAAATTGCTCCTATATCTTTTGAAAGAAAGGATGTCGAGGGGGTGAAAAAAAAGGCCGTTTCATTATTACCACTCTGGTCAGTAGGCCCGAATTCCGATTTTAGAGGAGAGTTGAAAGGCGAAAATTGACTGAAACAAAAATGAAAGGAGTACACAACAACAGCCAAAAAAAAAACTCGATACGAAGGGGAGAAATATGACACTTTTGTTGAGAAGGACGGGCGGGGGTTCAGTGTCGTACGTGGAAGCTTTCAAGCCCTAGGAGAAAGGGTTGGTAGGCGGGAGAGAGAGGGTGGGTTTCGGTAATTGAAATCTGCCGACCCCAGGGCCCTATCCTCGCCGATGCGGCGGCGCCCCCCGCACAACAAAGGGAAGAAAACACGGCCCCAAAAAGGGAGAAGTTATTTAATAAACTCCCCGCGCCAAAGGGCCAAAACGGCAGAACGGATTCAAACCGAGGTGGGCACCTCCCCTTCCTACCTACCTACCAACCCCTTTCCTTCCCTAATTATTTCCTAATTAACGAGCCTGATTTCTGCAAGTGAAAAATCCACCCTGTTACCGACACTTCGATATTCGACTTGATTTTTTGAAAATTCGATTAATTTCGTTCAGCTCTATTGCAATTGCAATCTGGCTAACTACCGAATGGTGGCCATTTTACGGCCTAAATAACCCGGGACCTTTCAGATAATATAGAAACTAAATCTAACAGTAAATAGATTCGCAACGCCTAAAATAATTACAGATGCTACACCATTTTCTTTACTTTTTCCCTTCAATCAACTTTTCTCTAGGTCCGCCCCGCTCCGCTTGTTCTCCCGTCCCGATTCTTTGATGTCGCGTATAATTCCTGCTTCCGCCGAAATTAAATCATCCCCTCTTGCAACGTGCGCCCAAGAACGGGGAGGAAAAGGAAAGGAAGAAAGGGACAATGGAAAATTCACGGCCCATTACAGGGGGGGGGCGGGGGGGGGGGGTGGGGTGGGGTCATTGAAATTTATAGGCTTTTCCGATGGATCTGCTCGGCGGTCGCGGCCCTGGGGTTGAGGGTTGTGTGTGGGGGGGGGGGTTGGGTTTAAGGGAGTGTAATTTGTACATTTTATTACGAAAGGAGGATTACCAGATTTTCCTTTGTTGAGGAGTCTTTCTTAGGCGATATGAGACCCTACGGACTACCCCCCACCCCCCAACCGTAAAAAGTATAATCCTCCCCCTTCGAATGGTATCCGCACGGCTTCAACAATCCAAATATTAGCATATTTCCGGGCGTTCATATTTCTTTATTTACGGCCGGATATTCTCACGGAATTTCGGACAATATATCCCTGTGGACATTACATGGAATTTCCATTCGGTCGCAGCCCCGGAAGAATTTTTATTTTTTCGATTTTCCTGGCCGAGAGGGACAGAAGAGAACGAAATGTACGGTATCGAAAGAATTCGTCGCTCCCAATTAGTTATGTGAACGGAAATGGATATAGTTTGTTTGATAGTGACAATCCTAGGGAGGTAGTAAAACCAGAAAAAAAAAAAGAAAAAATTCTCGTGTCTTACAGAAATGTGAAAGGATAAACCTATCGATTTATATTAGTGTTTTTTTTTTTTTTTAGGGCGACCACCAGTTGTTGGGTGAATTTGTTGTAACACCGGTCGGATTCTTGAGCGGAAATGAAAAAGAGATATCGTAGAGACACTGACCCAATTAGCCGGATAAAATAAGCTTCGGGTTGGAATTAGTGGATGGGGGACAGCTGCGGGGAGTTTTTCTGTTATTATTTTTTTTTTTTATATATTGTAATAGGCCTGATTTATCAGCGCCTAGCTGGCGAGCATTTAAAGTTTTTCAGCCAAAATGAAATAAATTTAATTTCTAATCTCCGCCCCCCCCACAATGTTAGACACCTTCGGACCTAATTAGGCACTGCGTTGAGAATAACGAAGATAAATAGTAGACTTTTATTCTCTTCTCAACCTGATAATCCTATTAATTTTCCGACTTTATGACGTGTTTCTTCGATATCGGCTCGGGAAATGAGGAAAATGACGCTGACCAACGGCAAGAATTGGGCTTACTGCATAAGTGAAAATGCTTCAGTTGCCCGGTTTCGCAAAGTACCGGAAATGCCTACGCCGAGAAGGCCGATTTCGGTTTATCACTAGAGAAAATTATCGTCATCTATATAAAGAAAAACCCTCGGTTATTGGATATGAAAAATTCTTCTTCCGTTGTGTTCCACACCGAATTCTATCCCCTATTATTAATAGCCCGATCTCTACCACCCCCGACGGATTGTTTGCAGACGCGTGTCAGTCCGCTATAATTTCCGTCGTGAAACTGTGTAATCCGATTACTTGAAAAGGACAAAGTTTCAAGTAAGAAGCGCTAGTTAACACACGTCTGGAAGGCATTGTTCACCCCCCCCCTTCCACCCCCACCCCCCAGAGTGTGTGCTGGAGATCGCAATCTCAACGTGTAGGGTCGTCCCCACCCCTCGCCCACCCCGCCATTCCCTTTTCGCTATCAGATAACGCGCAGATCCACCCCGCCATCCCCACGTGGAGATCTCATTGTGCCCGCATTGTTCCCCAGCCCCGTCATTAGAAGGAACAGTTACCGACCGAGCGCCGTTCCTGCCCTTAAATTTTGTCCCATTGTCCCGTCCGGGATCGATATATATCGGCGCCCGATAACGACCCCCCCAACCCCCTATGCACGGTATCGGAAAACACATCGCCGGCCACTGGTTTAGTTATATAAATTATATAAATTAGAACTGTGTTCGCTGGGGGGGGGGGGGGGGTTACGATGGGGCCGAAGGGGGTGAAAGTAGTAATTACACCACCCCCCCCCCTCGGCCGCCCACAAACTAATGAATCATAGGACAAATCGTTGAAATTCTCATCGATATATAACCGATGCGATAAAACTGGAAAAGTCTTTCCAGTAAATTAAAAAATTTTAAAGTAATAAAAAAAGGGGGGGAAACCAGTTGTAGTTAGTGCTTGTATCAATGTTGCTTATTGTATCATTTACAGTTGCATCAATAAAATAGGGAAAGAAAAAAATTATACCCGGTAAATAGATAAAATTTAAAAAAACGGCGTTTCTCCTGCGTTAATCTCTGTCTACAAGTGTCAATTGAACATCAACTGTATTTTTAGAGTTGTCGTTGATATAGTTTAAAAAAATAATAAGTTCATTCCGCGCACTGAGTGGCGTTTGTGAAAGCTCTCAATAAGACTTGGACAAACTTCCTTCCGGTTAAAGTTAAGGCTAATTAAGTCGTAAATTCAATAAGATTCAAACGAAATCTTCCCTTTCACTCACCAAATCGAAAGTATTTCGGCAAGGGGGGAGAAAATTGAAAGGTAAATTTTCATGCAATTGCAATTCCCCGTTCGGTTCCCTGACGCAAGGGATTATACGGTTCGTCATCGGTTCCTAAAGAATGCGAGAGAGCCAGAAACCGGTTCATGAACAGCTGAGAGGCCGTTGAAGGGCAGTGGGGTGGTGTGGGGGTGGGGGGTTTGTCTTTGGCTGAATCGAAACGAGAAATAGAAAATTAATCAAGACAATACGCCCAACCCGTGTTTAATTCGCGGACGCCCAAATAAAACTATATCTCCAAAGTATAAAACATTTGACCGTTTCCAACCTGTAATCTCAATTAATTAAATTATTCCCATTTCGCTTTCCGCCTCCTCTCCGCCGTACTTTAAGATCAGTCGAGATAAAGTCTACAAATTATTCGTACCCGGGTGTGGGGGTGGATGGGGATCGAATTTTATTTATTTATTTTCGTTTCCTTTTTTTTTAATTGACGATTCCCAATTAATTTTTCCCACCGCGGAATCCGAATCATTAATAAATTATTTCTATCCGGCGATTCGGTGCAGAGACAATTAATTGGGCCGAAACCGAAAAAATGTTGACAGTATGCATTTAGATACGCCACCGAACAAGGTACAAAACCTCAAAATATTGTCATAAACTACTAAATATAATTGTTCCAAATTTCGATTTCCCTTAGCCCAATTTGTGGGAATACGCGCTACTTTGGATAATTCACTTTTCGGTTTGCAGCACAAGTGCATACAGGATGCTAGAACCTGTTGATGATAGTAAGCGGCCGAAACCGGTCTAGGAAAAGCTATTACAAGAACCTTTTTTCGTTGCGATGGATCGAACGGTCAAACGCTCAAGTCGAGTTCGGTTTCTATCTGGTGAGGGGGGGGGCCAAAAATCTCTACAAGTGGACAGTGTAGGAGGGAGGGAGGGTTCACAGTTCATTTGAAAAATTCAAAAACCACTCGGTTAGTCGAATTAAAAATTAATCCGACTGTTATCCATGAAAAAGAAATTACCGGCGAGGGGGTGGGGCGCTTTATGAAAACAGAAAAAAAATGCGATCGGTTAACCGACTACGGTAGTGGGGTGGGGAGGGTGGGGGGGAGTTTAATATCCGTTTCTAATAATGCGGAAAGAAAAAAGCGGAACGTTCTGTGGCTGCCCGGACGGGGTGGTCCGAGGGGTTGTTCGGAGGCGGGGGTTGTTCCTTTGTAAAACCCGCGGCGTGCAATATGCACACGGGCCTGGAGATTAGTATTGACTCAAGGTATAAAGAAGAACAAAAAAGTGGGGATGGCAGTTGGTGGGGGTGGCCTTTTTAAAATGCATGGAGGAATCCATGCTCGGATACAACCCGCCGGCGGCACCATTCATCCCCGACGTCTCGCAGGAGAGCCCCCCTCCGACGGGGTTGCTACTTGTGTGGCTTTACCCTAAGTGCTCACCCCTCCTTTGGGGTTTTTTCGCCCCCCCCCCCGGTACCCAACCCCAAATGTAACTGCCCGAAGTAACAACTCGATTGATGATTTGACTAAGACCCCAAGTAAAGTTTTTCTCAGACGAAGTAATTTCTCCAAAATCTAGATTCTTATAGTTAGCCCCACTGGTAATAACAAATTTTATTTCGTAACTGAAGGAAAATTAACCATAATAAATTAAATCAATATCTCTGGACAACTGCCAACCATTTTTTCTGCAGAAAATCTTCTTTTCTCTAGGCTAATAGCATATTATTATAGTATAGTAATTCCCAGCTTAGAACATCGTGTGACCAAAAACATATACTATATGTATAAATCTGACCTTGAACTGTCTGTATATACGATGATCTGTTCAATGATGAAGGCATTCACCGACGAGACTTGTTTTGTAAGGGGATGAAGACACACCCCCCCCGTCCCTATTGAAATTACCAGATCAGGGTCGTCTCGTACAGGGTATAATAAGCCGTAAGGGGCGGGGGGATGGGGCGGGGGTTGTAAAAATCGGTGTATAATTACCCGGTACGGTTGTTGGGGGTTTAGAGGTCTCTATCTCTCAATTAACGACAGTGCTCTCGGCCGTCGCAGTCTGAGTGGGGCGCTGATTACCGACTCTTGTGATTAACGGGCGAAGAGGGGGAAAAAATCATCACTTTCAGTCCGCCAACCACTCGTCACTCGAAGGGTGAAGGGTTGAAGAATTAACGGGGCTCTTTTCTGATATTTCGCCCCGTGCCGCAATTTGCAGAAATTTTATAAAAATTCCGGTTCATTCGGGAGTGAATTGACTGAAAATAAAGAGGGAAACTACCGAGGTCGAACGACTGACGGAAGGGGATGAAAATAGCGCGGGGAAAATCGAGGAAATTTTAATAAAAATCTTTCAATAATTGAATTAGCCAAATAGTCAAATAGCGCCATGATTCCTGGCTGTTTAATATGTAACAAAAAGTGTTGAAACAGTGAATAAAAATAAAAAATTTGCGATAATCATACGAACATAAACGAGTACGTTTTTAAGTCGAAATATTCGTGTATCTCATTGTAGAAAGTCCCGGCTGGACAACGTTTACGATTTATTTTCAAATTTGAACTCTCTCAAAAAAAAAAACATTTCTCGGAATCCAACTATATTATATAATCGATCAATTGCAAAGAGCTGACCGGCGGAGTGTTTAAACACGGCCTGAAACAGATATATGCAAATCGGGGGGGGAGGAGAGGCGGCGGCCTAAACTGGAAAGTGGAAAAAAAAACAGAGAAAAAACGATTATTAATATTATTATCGAACCCCACAATAAAACGGTGTCAGATATTGAATATAAATCAATTTGCCCCGATTATAAAATGACACACCCGGTGGGGGAGGTGGGGAAAGGGGGGTGGTGGTCGCAATTGCTGCGACTTTCACCCTGTGCGACCGGTCTTAAAAATTAAAAATAATTTTGAAAATTACAATTTCTCTCCGCCCCCACTGTGTGTGTACTGACAATATTGTCGGTTCTTGCGAAATACACCGTTTTTATGAAAACGGTCGATTGTTCCACTTGCGCAACAGTCTTTGGAATGAAAAACAGTTCTGATTCTAAAGAAAAAAAAAAAAAGTTCTAACGACATGAGAACAAGTGCGTGGCGCCCACTACAAAGCACTTTGTCTGTTTTCTTCTCTTGAAATCTTTAAACGTAGCTCCAATTCCCATCGTCGCTACTACAGCGATTGGAATGTCGTAAACGCCTTCGGTTTTACTGTTCGATATTTGAGCTTATAGACCGGTTTCACTGGGTAATTTATTTCAGACAGTATTCTACCCAACAACTGGATTTTATTTCAACTGTTTGGAATTTAAATTCCCGATGATATTTCCTCCGTTTTAACTCGATTTTGGGGGGCACTTCAGTGGGGGTGAACACCAGAAAAGAACTATCGGGTCGGCAACTAAGTCATAATTAGGGCGCAAACACCCAGAGGTGAGGAGAATCGGCAATTATTTAGTTGCCAACCCCAATAGATTGCTTTTCATTACGGATTAATCAAACTTTCAATATTGTTCCCAGAGCTTTCAATATATATGGGCAACCGGTTACGCGAAAATTCCTAGTCTTTTTTCCCGACCGCTAATAAGCGCCTAATCCGGGGGTGGGGGTGGGGAGGAAGGAGGATTTTTTTTTTTATAGATTCGCCGCCCCCCGCTACCCTCACCCCCAAAACAGTACCCGGTTTCAGATAAATTCCCGTCTGATCGATGCCCGGGCGTTATTGTAATGCTGAGATCGTCGGGGCCGGCCATCAAACTCAGGGACTCGTCCATTTGTCATTTTCCTCCACTCGGTGTGTCTGGGACTTCCTCAACGTCGGCCTTAATAACAATAATGGAATCGGGTAGCAGATGTTGCCGAGCCTATCTCTTTTTCGAATGAGAGCCCCCCTCCAACAACCAAAAACCACCCCCGTAATCTTATCTTAAAGTGTGCGGTACACATTTTTCTTCTTCCAACCCTCCTGCGTTTTTCGGGGGGGGGACACAATTTTTAAATTGTTCTTCGTTTTGGGCCCCAGGGCTTCTACCACTAAAGTCGTCTGCACTAAAAGACGTTGGGGGCGGGGGCGGTTGAGCTTTAATGACGTTTGCTCTCAACCGCCCCCGCCCCTATTGCCGCTCTTAATCTCAGTTTTCCTTTCGATATTTTTTTTTTTATCGCCCCCACTACCTCTCTCCTGTTATTTTCAAAATTGTCTCCGATCGCTCCTATTTTTTTTTTGTTCCTGTTTGAAGAGCCCCGTTCAATTATCTTCGGGCGGGGGGTATATTTAATTTCGGGGTCGCGCTCTTTGAATGGAGAGAGTGAGCAAGAAATTGTTAATTTTTTTCCGACACCTCTCCTCCCCCCCCCCCGGGGGGTTTATTATACCCAGTAATATAATTACGGTATCCACACTTAAGGACTTATCTCGAATGTCGCATATACTATCGCTCCCTTCTATTTTTTCCTTTATCTACATATATACTGAAGTCTGTAGCTCTGAAAGTAGTAATCTCCAAAAACGACAAAGAAACCCTAAACGCATAAATAGACAGAAAATTGCCCCCCACAAACTAATATGTCTGGAAGCCCAGATATTTGAAGAAAGGCAGAAAAATATTATGCGTAGAATAATAATTAAATACTGCCTCAGTATGGAAATGGAGTGATTGGGTCGGCAACTAAGTAATTGCGTATTTCACCAACAACTGGCGTCGTACTTTACATATTTGCACAGATAAGATTCCTTATCTTATACGCGCATCCGAAGCCATCTACGTCATCTTATATCTGTGCAAAGATGTTGACGTACTTAAAAAATATGTACGAAGCCGCTTGTTGTGGTGAAATACTCAATTACTTAGTTGCCGACCCAATAATTTTCTTTTTTAGATTCGTACAAAACCCTGTAATTTCCCCCCCTTGTGTTTTCTAGAAATTAAACCCAAGCACAGATACAGGGATTTGAGGGGCGGCGGGAGGGGGTGGGGGGCCCTAATGGCGGCCAGAGCCCGCTGTCTGCCCGTGAGGGCTGTTGGCGCTGAAAAATGACTTATTAGAATGAATAATGGAAAATTGCGGGATGATCGATTATATAAAAGTGGGACGAGAGAGAGAGAGAGAGAGAGAGAGAGAGACGGAGAAAAAGCGGCGGGGGAGTGAGAGAATGCGGTGCGGAAGAGAAAGAAAAAAATATAGAAAAAAGAAAAAAAAAGATATATATATAAAGAAGGGTAATTGGCACCCGGCTAAGTTGGAAACCGTCAATCTTATTATAACGTGATTGAGTAACCGGAGACTGGGTACAGGGTGATTACCGTAATTTGGAGCCGAATCCTTATTTATCCACGACCATATTGTAAATCGGAAAGTTCCGTAAGAGGTGTCCTACAATCTGGACTTATCGCTTCTCGACCAACTAAGCCGGTATATAAAATTCGACGTACCAGAAATTACAGGAGTAACATCGCTTGTCTAAGCCACTTCTAAAGGAAACGTTTTTATTCCGTCGAATATTTATAATTTTCGAGAAAATTGGTGGGGTGGGGGGACATTGGAACAATTTCGATTTTGTCCAATAAACCATTTGCTGCACTCATTTGGATGACTTACAAAAAGTCAGTGCATAAATAATAACAGTCAACTTTGTCCTACTATATATATTATTTAGTTTCCCCCCCCTTTATAAATTTCTAATTTTTTGCATGTATCAAGGGCCAGAAATATGTACACCGGGATGCTTTAAAGTTGGTGCGATTTTCGGTCGGGAATTATGAGGCTGGAAATAAATTATAAAAAAAAAAAATATATAGAAATTGCATCCTAAAATGGCCATTCTACCGCCGGCGTCGAATGACCATCGATTTTCCAGTATCTAATTCGGGGGCAGACCACGTGACCGGCTCTGGCTGGCCTCCGTTCCGGAATAATCGGCGGGGGCGGGGGCGGGGGCGCTCCCAAAAGCCCAGGGTCGAGAGAGAGAAAGGAGTGTACGCCTTTATGGAAATTCGGCTCCATAACTCTCAGGCCCCCCGGTATTCTTTTATGCCTAAACAGTCGATAAATCACAACTATTACCCGGGGGCAGTGTTATGATGGTGCTGTGGGGGCGGGGGGGGGGCCCACTCACTTAACTACTGTTGGGGGCCTCCCGCCTTTGGATTGAGTTCGGTGTCTGCCCAGCCCCCTTTTTATATAAAACGGCCTATAAGGCGATGGAAATTCCAGCGAAAAAGATCATTTCATTTTTTTTTTTTATTTATTCCCGCAAAATTTAGGGACACGATAACGACCTGGGGGTTGTTGGGGTGGGGGGCACAATTTATATAAGGTTGACGGAGACAACTAACTCAATAAAGATAATTGGGGTGAGTTAAACATGTTAAAAGGGTGAAGAACCTGCAAATTTTTTTTTGCAATCGAATATCGAAGAAAATATTCTGCCGGGAATTTTCGGATCTGTCCTAATTTTTATTGACAATAACTTCGGGTTGTTTTTCATTTTTACTCTGTACCGTAGCTTGAAAATCCTGCCCTAGTACCCTAAATCATCGCGTTACATATTCCTTTTATTCCCCGTCAAATTTAAACACTGAAACCGAAGACTACAATAAAGAAAATGTAGCGATTTCTTCGCCGTACAGAAAATTTACACATAGCATAAGTTATATAATATTGCGGATTGAGCACTGTAAAAAAACCGGTATTGTCGGAGGAAAATATATTGAGTTGCAACAACTCTGTTTCGAACAAAAATAAACCCGTACGCCAAATTATAGCTCAGTGTAACGATTTATTTGACGAATTATTTGAAATTGCGGCTCCCCCCCCCCGTATAAATCATATTTCGGTGGATTCGAAAGTGGGATATTGTAGACACCTCGCTTCGGCGGACGATGACAACAATTTTCAGTATATTCCAGATAATCGAAAAACTGGAAAATTATCCGGCTTTTCCGCGCCCGTCTTTGAAAAAAAAAAACCGGTGTCCCCAACCTGAATTTCAGGTTCTACGACGAGTTAACACAATCTGTAATTTATATCAATAAAGAGATGATTGATAGTGGACCGGTGAAAAAGTTCATATTTCATTATCTCGACCGGATGGAGCTATTAATTTTTACGGATTTCGAACGAACGGCACAAGTAAAATTAAAAAAAAAAGGAAATAAAGACCGATGTGGAAAGGGAGAAGAGAGAGAGAGAGAGAGAGAAAAAGGAAATAAGAAGAATTCTTCGGGAGATTCGAACTCGAGGAAGGGGCGTAAATCAAAAGGTCTTTTAGTCGAGCCATAAATATTTGGCTCGAGAGATTCACGCTCGATTCAGAATTAATATCTTTAAAAATGAGTTTTTTCTTGTGGTCCTCGGGCGGGGGGGGCCCCACTTCTACTTATTATTATTTTAAACCCTTTCCCATAAAAGGTAACGTCCACCGGTCATTATTAATTCATATTTAGTGTCCGTAAAAAAAATAAAAGAGAAGGGGGGGGCCCTCCTCCGGGCCGCTCGACACAAACGATGCCTGAATTTATGGCTGAGCAAAGATTTAATACTTTTTATGACGATAACGAACTGTTATTATAGAACCGTTGACAAATCCCCCGTTGGAATAATAGCGGATACCCGCCCTTTTTTTTTTTAAAAAGCGAAGTTTAAGCTACCGACGACGGGAGAATCCAACTCTGAGAACAGAGTATAATTCTGGTGGTATAATGCTGGAAAATTGGGCTCCAGGTGCACCGGCTGGAGTCCGTCCAGCGGCTGGCTGGCGATTCCCTTATCTCGGTTTCGGGATATCGGGAAGAGATCTGGAAGCGGACGTGAACAATTATAGACAGAAAGGGGGAGGGGGGGGGGGAAAAAGAAAAAGGGAAGCAGAACAGAAGTTAAATTTCGCCACCGTCGATTTAAATCCAGGCCAGCCTGGAGCCGTTGAACCTGAAGGTGAGCCGGAATTTTATTTCATTTAGTTCTTAGCCGAAGTTAAAGTAAAATAATAACTATATATACTACTGAATAGGGTCGAATCTTTGTATAGATTAAGAAATACTAGAGTTCGAGAATAAGCACGATTTTTCCTGAAATTTCCCCCCAGGATATTTAACTGCATTCCAGGCCTTTAACCGACTGCGAACCAAACTACTGGAGCGTGCATAACACAATTTTTTTTTCATTATTTGTTAATCACATAATGCAACAATTGAATATTGACTACGTTAGAACGAAATTCTAAGGACAGAAAAATATGTTCTATTTAGAAATACTTTATTATCCCTATATGTACTCAAGAATATAGGTACTATCCCAGCGGAGTTTTTCCCTTTTTCGAACATCATTTTCTCAATATTTCCAGCAATTATTTTGGTAATTTTTTGCAGTTTTTTTTTCATAACACGTTTACGACCGTTTTCTCTATTCCCTTTGGAATGTTTGAAAAGCTGTTAACACGATTTATGATTTCGTCGTACGAAACTGCACCGCGTTTAGTGACATTTTCAGTATGGGGGTATTTCGCTATCTACCCTCGTAAAATGTTCGGGGGATGGCGGGGCGGGGGGTGGAGGAGGGTATATTTGATTGCGTGTAAAACCGACTATATCCTCACCCCGCCCCGACGGGGTGGGGTGGAATCTTTCCTACGGCCGGCCAAACATTGCAATAGGCATTTTGTACGGTCGAATTCATTCCGCAACCCCCCCCCACCACCCCGCCCCAACAATAGGAGAGATAATATAACTGCGGATCTCTTTCATCTCGCCGCGGTTTTATTAATACCTATAGCGTTGAAGCTGGAGGGGCCTTGGGGAAGTAGTTGGGGGTTGATATAGGCCTCGGTAACATCACATAGGGGTTGAAGGGGGGACAAAAGACGACATAGTTATATAGGACAGGCCCGTGGATTTGTGGGGAGGGGTTAAAACCCCGCTGCATTCCGTTCTCTTCGGGGACAAAGTCGATATCATATTTTTTCCCCGAAGCACTGTTGCCTGTTTTTTCTTTTTTTCACGTCTGTTGTTGTTTTACCGATAGAGATTTCATTGGTTCCAGCACCGCGTATCGAGAGACATCAAAGGTCGAAGGGTTCGTCGGGGTTGGTGGGGTGGGGTGGGGTTGCATCGGAAAAACATCCGAGCTGCACCCCGTTTCCGCCCCCGCCCTAGAGAATTTAACAAAGCCGTTTCGCGGATATTTACGCGGTATTTCGTTTTTAAAAATTCACCTACAAAACGTTCCCAACGACAATAATGCGGTGTCGTGAACGAAAAACCGCCCCAGATTGAGTGAAAACTGTCGAAAACCAAACTGGGCTATAAACAATTTTGTTTAAGTACGGAAAGTATTCAATTCCATTATTGACACAACCCTATAATTTAAAAAAATCACAGTGAAATACGGAATATTAATTCAACCGTTGAGATGTTTTGCGGCGTTTACTCAAAATCGTATGACTATTTTCGGTCATTAATCACTCGATTTATAAAATGAAAATTCAAAAACTCCTTCGCAATTCCAAATCGGCTCTGTTGTAGAT
Organism: Lethocerus indicus; assembly: GCA_019843655.1. Taxonomy (NCBI): domain Eukaryota; kingdom Metazoa; phylum Arthropoda; class Insecta; order Hemiptera; family Belostomatidae; genus Lethocerus; species Lethocerus indicus. Next base: position 13,583,776 of record JACDQD010000012.1, on the reverse strand, counting down.
CACACAACACACCCCCGCTTAAAGCTCCGTCAACGAATTTTCGAAACTTCGTAAACGGCCGGAATTTCGTACACGTTTCGGTCGTGCGCCACGAAACCATTTTGCGGCACGAAGACGAGGCCCAGTCGTCATCGAATCTCGATTTACCCCCCCATGCCCCCCCCACCCCCTGATGACAATAATGGATTGTATTTTCCGGGCGGAAGGGAAATGGATTGTAGGGACACGGAATATTTCCTTTTTACTCGTTCTAAAGTAAAGTAAAGGGAATCTACTATCATCATCATCATCATCGTCGTCGCCTGTGTGTGGGGGTGGGGGGGGGGAGGGGGTGAAAACGACGAAGAAAGAGTGGGCAAAAGAAACTGATGCAATTTTGATAGGACTCAAACATTTGTCACTAACAGCCGGTGCCATATACTATATATATATATATACGGAAAGAAATATTGAAAAATAAATAACAACCCCCCCCGACCAACCCCTAAGGTCGACATACCAGCGTCGTCGGGGCTGCGATTAATTCGTCATCCCTTAATAAACCGCCCCCGCCCCGCCCCTTCGGCTCTCCGGACGTTTCGAATTTCCCCTCACGTCCCGATTTCCGGGAGGGTGACACGGCCGCCAATTATTTGTCCTTCCCCCCCTCCCCTTCCTTCCTCCCTTAGCACTGGCGGGCTCAACAGGACAATTAGGTTTTACGCCCCGGGATTTTTCTCCTTATTTTTATTTTTTTTACCTAACACTCCCGGGGGAAAATGAACGCTTCGGCCGCGTTTTACGTAATGGGGGTTTGGGAAAAAATATTTTCTAATTTTTCTGACGGTTTCGATTTTATATAATTATAGTAATACAATTTGTCGATTCGCCTTTTAAAAGTTGTTTACTACTGGCAATGGTGAGATATAAAAAAAAAATTTTACTGCTCAAGTTCCAACTTCCAACCCCGACTGATTATTTCATAGAGTTTTTTTCTTTCGGCTTTGTTGTTTTTTTTTCTACCGAAGACCGGCTCTGAGTGTCGACGTATTCTGTAGCTGTTGTTGTTGGACACGCGAACGTTGTGCGCCCCCCCCCCAACACGCATATTCTACAGAATTGAATATATAATTAGCCGTGGACCGAATATCGAGGAAAATCGCAGTCGGAAGGGATCGATGCGAATTTCAAAGTCAACCCTACGGCTGAAAAGTCCCAATTTAAGCCTATATACGATGAAATATATCTGCGCTCTAAATTAAAATACGAAATCATCCCAAGAGCTGAATAATAGTTTTCAGATGCGCCTATGCAAGGCCCCCTCCACTTACGTCATACATGCAATCGCTATAATTAATAGTTACTTTGTTCAATTTACCTTTCTAAGTGCTTGACGATGTCCTCGTAGGCGGCCCTGCAGTTCTCCCAAATACCGGACCTGTATCAGAAAAAGAATTTTCTTATAGTTGTGGGGGGCGCCCAATTCAGAATTGGGGGTACACATATAATTTGATAAGGCTGGATTAATGCAGGAATTGATATCGGTTCGATACACCTGTTAGTCTAGACCGGTTTCAGTAGCCAGTTATGGCGCTGTAACAGAATGCTACTGCCGACGGCGAACTACCAGAAGTTAAAATTCCGTCATATTTTGTCGCTAGTCCAATACTGAACTCGGTAAGAATAAAGTCGATAAAATTTGTAAGACGAAGCCCCCCCCCCCACCGTCGAACCCTCTTTCCAAGAGACGTCTTTCCGGCTTATTAAATAAGTCCTCCCTTAAGTCAGCCCCCGTCCGAGAAAATCCTGTTTTTCTCCGATCGAAATTAAGACTCTCTGCCTCGGCTGCCTCATATCTTGAAAGTCAAAAAAAACTCAATGAAGTCGGACCGGCCGAGATTAAAAATATAAAATATACAAGGTGTATTTTGTCAAAGGAAGTCGGAGATGAAAAAAAAATTCCCGATTCCTAGCGCGGCGACGACAGAACGTAACGAACCTAATGAACGGGGATATTCCCCACCAACAACCCTTATAAAGGAATAAGGAGGGAGTATAGGTGGACTTCTCCTTTTAATCAGAGCCGGATTAGGATTAACAGCACCCTCTCTCTCTCTCTCTTCTCTCTTTTTCATGAAAAGGAGTAAATATCAAATGTATAGACCGAAAGGGAAAAAAAAAAAAGCTTTTGAAAATTTCACAGTGTTTATTTTAACACCGGAGGGTAGGGGGGGGGGAGGGGCGTCGGGGAAAATTAATGAGAAAGGGAGGAGGGATACCACGGCTACGTCATAACAATGACGTCTTCGATATTAATGCCCGAGTTAGGACTCCCCCGCGGAACGGGGTGGAGAAGGGCGGGGGCGGGGGGGTTGAATTTATAGCGAACAATTTTAATCCCTCATTAATTGGTCGGAAACGAGCATCTGCTACACGCCGAATTACGTAAAACAAAAGTTTTACACTTTACTATAACGAATTTAACGGTATATCCTGACTTCGTTGATTGTCCATCGAATAAGGGTGTTGTGGGGTGCGAAATTAATCGTTAACTGTAGTCAGAAAAAGTTAACATAATTTATATGTTTGTGGGGATAAATTTCGGTTCCATATCCCTTCGGGTTATCGAGAAAATTTAAGCCGTCCTATTAAAATTGAGTGGCCCGGATTTAAATCCGGCGTCGCGACGCGCTCTGAAAACGCGGCTAATTACGCCCCCCACCCCAGTCCACGGTTTATACAGCTATAGGCCGGGGAGGGTGGATCCGGGGAATTGTACGGGGGGGGGGGGGTGGTGTCCCGCGGGCCATCCCCCCTAACCGACGACATCAAACGAACTTATCAACATGTTATAATTAAAATGCTAATCATTCATAAGGGCGGCGCGAGGGAGGAACCGTTCTCGCGGAATACCTAAAATTTGGCCTTTGGGGGAATCGGCAAGTCGAATAGTGACGACAGAGAGAGAGTGAGAGGGTGAGGGATATTTTGTTTGAATTTAAATCAACCCCCCCCCCCGTCAACCCTTACACCGCGTGTAGGGAAAACAACCCTTTCAATGATTTATTCCAGAACTGATTATAAACAACTCTTCTTTGTAAAGCCCGCCACAACTCGTATATTATTATTACGGCGTTATTAGAATTTCAAAGCCGAGCCAACTGCTGTTCTAATTTACCGGTTGATCGACCGAATTATTCTGAAATTCCTTAAATTCCTATCAGGTAAGCACGAAGTTGCGTGAATTATTTTTTTTTGTCAAGGAAGTAATCATCGTTACCCGCTACTTAATGTCCACTTCTTACCGGGTACACAATCGGGATTATAACGATATATTTTTTAGTATTAATGTTTCGATAATTCACCTGAAAAATCATTACTCAAGTGGATGAAATTTCTTAAATTCCGATCAAGTAAGCACGAAGTTAGGAATTTTTGATAATACAAGTTTCGAAAATCCTGAACTCGTTCCGCTGAGAAAGAGTTGTTTTTGTCCAGGTTTCGAACGGCAGGTGGCAATTAATATTTCGCCAAATAAGGGGCGGACGGGGGGTGGGGGAGGGAGGGTTGGGTTGGGGGAAAAAATGTTTTTTAATGACTTAATAAACCTCCGACGCCATTAGATATTCAAATAGCGATGTGTCGCTTCTGCCGCTTCTTCTGGTCTTTTGCTTTAAGACTTGAGGCGGACTTGAGCGCCTATAAATAACTTGGCTGTTAAGTCGGACCGAGCTTAGGCGGTGCTTAATGGGTGGTCCCGAGGCGCTGATTGGCCTCGGGCAATAAACAGGCTCGGCCGTTTATAAATAAAACCTCCCGGGGGCGGGGGCCCAACTACCAGATGCCGTGTGCAATTATATGCAGGCTGCACTAGGGGGGTGGGGGGTTGGGGGTTCAGCGTTGTACACAGGCCCATATGGGAGAACCCCGGATAGTGTAAAACTACCGCCTATAATTTAGGCCTAGCTTGTAATTTTAGGCCCCCACGCTTTGGGCCTCTATATAACGCCCAAGCCGCCCTAAACAATAAATTATAGTATTGAGAACGGCAGTGGCTATTTTCACTGTAATTCATGACTAGGACAAACAAGCGCTATTGAACGGCTTAACCGAATACAGTATCCGCCAGATTGCTCTATTTCGGGGGTGTAACAAGAATATTTTCAATCTATTACCCCCATCGGTTGAGGGTTTAATAATTACCGGATATTACTTGCACGCTCTCCACCCACGTGGACAGAAAATTCTGTCCGCTTCCATAAAACAACACATTAAATTTTTTCCTCATAAAATATCGATAGTACGCTTTGGACACGAGGAAAAGTTTCCCTGACGAAGAATCGCTGGAAGAAACTACTATTTGATGCTTATATAAATCTAGTAATAAATTTTTATGTAGATTCGGGGGGGTGGGGTAAAATGAACTGAAAACTGTAGATATAATCAAACAAAAATGCTCACGACAGACTGATACTAACAACAAATGTCTTCGATAGCAATATAAATTGTTAGACAAAAATGAACTTGGGGGTGATTCCCCCCACGAGAGAAATACACCCCCGGAGGGGGGGTAAAATTAATTTTTATTTGCTTTCCGGCAGGTCTCCCAATTTCGGTAGGTGGGAGATTATAAATCTTAATTGGGAGGAAAAAGCAATATATATATATATATATGAGAAAGGAGGAGAAAATGGAAGGCGTAAGTGACAGGGAAAGAGAGAGACCTCTAATTGAGAGATGTACTGTTGTGGGGTGTGGGGGTGGGGGGTTGAGAGGGGTTTTGCGGGGTCGCTCCCTTAACAGGCTTAGCGGGGGCCGACGAGTAGAAAACTCAGCAATTGTAAAATATTCTTAGGGCCGACAGAGAGCGAGAAAGAAGCCAAAGTGGAAATTCAAGAATCCCCTTTCGGGAATTCACCCCAACCCCCAACCCCCCAAAGGCCGGGGCCGGGGCTAAACTGCTTATTGTCTTATTGTCCAATGGTGAAGCCCTTAGGGGCCGAGGTCTCAACCCCCGGACCCCCGTCCAACCCTCGGTTGTGTCGCAGGTTAAACGACCGATGTCTCGTGTCATGATTATAACCGGTAGGGATTCTAATTCTGGAAGGGGAAAAAAATAAAATTCCAGTCACTCCTCTAGGTACCGGAGGCCGCAAATTTTGAACCTTTATTAAGTCAGATCTGAGAACAATTAGAAAGGATTTGGGTCGTTTACTATACATTATAGAACCTACAATACTTTTGTAAGGGGAAGGGTGGAAAAAAACCCTCAACGGTCAATCGTTCCTGTTACTCCAACTCTGTCAGTCCTTTATCTAAATCCGTTAATCCGGGTGTAATATTTACAAAAAAAAAAACCCCGATAATTCAAGTGCCAAGGGACAGCACAAAGGGCTGTCGGAGGGCTGTATAAATTGTCCGACTCTGGAAAAAATATGTAACTGCCCTAATCCTCCAACTATCTCGGACTGAAAACAAATCCCATAATTGAAATCGTCCTGTCGTTTAAACGGGCCCTTTGTTGACTCGAGGCGCATCAGAAAACAAAAAAATTAATAAATAAACGAGTGAATTTAAAGTTGCCGTCGAGATGAACTTAAATACGCCGAGTTTCGATTGTATCACGACCGGTAAGCGGATTATATCGGACTCGGGTTCGATTTCGAGACGGACGTCGAAGGGATAGTTTCGAATAGAAACGATTCAACGCTGTCTTTGAACCTTTTTTGGGACCGTCCTAGGACAAAATTACTGTTGTGAGATGAAATTTTCTGTAGACAAAATCCACCGGTATTGCAGTATTTTTTCGACGGACGATGACAAATTTCAAACCTTACAGGCGATAAATATTAAGGAAAATAACCGCTCTATCCCATTATGTCAGTAAAAAATGTAACAAATTTCACTCTGGTGGCCACGTGGTCTAAAAATATCGGAAAAATTGAAAATTGAATTGGGTTTTTCGTTCATAATTCTGCTCAACCGTCACTACTTATCGTATCTTATAGTCGTGGCAATAGAACATTTCAATATAGAAATTAAAAAAATGTTAATTTAAACTACCTCGATATCTTCATTATACATTTTGCCCCTTAAGTAGGTGAATTATGTACTACCATCAGAATTAACGATATTCTTATTTCAATTGAGACCCATTTCTGTGTGGGGGCCGAAAAAATGTCGTAAAACGTGGTAAAACTCTCCGAATTATAGACTATCCGATTGCAAATAACCGGTAAAATTATATACTTCGGTCGATTTATATACTGCAGAGTTTTTGCAGCGCTCTAATTGCGTGGGATGGGGCCGACTTATGTATATTATTAGATCAGGTCGATATCAATTCGGATAGTTTCAGATAGTAGTAATTGGTGATATGTTGTGTGTAAATTTGCGAAAAAAACGTTAAGAAATTCCCAAACGGCCCTCAATTACCGGCCTCGTTAGGCCGCTCGGATAACGGTCCTTTGTTGTGAAGTGCGAAAATAAAGAATTGAAAAGTTTCTCTGAAATCTTTCGGTTTTTCGTAACCGCAATGCCGATTCCGGTAGGCCGACTGCAATTATTAAGCCCCGACTGGCCGACTAGGCCTAATTGGGCCGAACTTTTGAATTATTCAGTCCGTGGAACAATTGGCGGCCGTGAAAATTCAATATCAAATATTGAATATTCGGCTTGATGATTTTTTCCACTCCGTTCCACTGTTCGAGACGCCGACGCTTTTTCCGAAAAAATACTTATGCAACAATTCAACAAAAAAGAGCACTTTATTATGAGAAATATTTATTTCGGATATACTTAAACTGTGATAAGGGGGTTGATATGGTCTTGCACATGAGACGAGAGCGTCGATAAGACTATTTATAATACTATAAAATACATAGGGGTCCAAAAAATCCACTGTTTAAAAGTCCATAACTTGCAAACTAATTGACACGGAGTTGTGTCTCTCATTTTCGGTGAAAGTCTAGCTTAAAGTCCAACTTAAAGATTTGATACTGTATTTCGAAATGGTCCATCGCACTGACTTGAACCTGACATGTTAATGTTTTCGTACTTAAAATACCGCTTCAATACTGACTATTCCTTTCATCCAATGCTCGGGTTTGCGCCAGCCCACGTTTACTCGACTAACAGAAGGTACACAACTGACACAACAGAACACTGACTATCTTGTCAGAATACAAGACGCAATACAACGTATTGTATGGCGCGATTGCGGGAACTACAAAAACTATAAAACTACCAAAAATGAGACAATTCCGTCAATTAGTTTGCAAGTTATGGACTTTTAAACAGTGGATACATTTTTTTGGACCACTCTGTATACTGTTCAGTTAAGTGGATGGTGGATGTTTTCTGAATCTATGACCGAATATGTTAATGGCCTATAGCGAAATTGTCGACCGGCATTGTATTTCCTTTCAATCTTTTCGGGACATTCGAGGGATGCTTCGAGGGATGACTGAGTCAGTATTGATTAGTGTAAAAGTGTTTACCTGGCGAGGGCGTCCATTCCGGGTATTGGCTGTTTCATGAGGGAGGTTGGGTCCTGCCTGGGCTGTAGGGCCGGGTGGTGCTGTAGGGCGGCGGCCCCGCCGGGGTTCAGGATGGCTGTGTGGGCCGCCGCCGCCGCCGCCGCCGCCCCCGGGTGGTGGTTCAACTGCATGAACTGCATGTGGTTCAGGTGTGTCGGCGGGTGGTTGTAGCCGTTGGCGAGGAGGGGTGACTTTTCCAGTCTGGGACCTTCTGTAAACAAAGAGGAGATATTACATTTTTGGCCGCGAAACCCCCGGTTGAAAACCATTATCAACAACTTTCGCTAGGGGCGGGTTCTCCGGAAGTAAAGAGTATTCCAGGGTAATCATGCAAAACAGAATACTATCAGTGCATGTCCAGAGACAGATACTTATGCAAAACGCCACTTATGGAGAGCCACTATAGTGGCCCGTAGTACCTCAGTGGCATCTTATGGAAGGCCACTATAGTGGCCCGTAGTACCTCAGTGGCATCTTGTGGAGAGCCACTATAGTGGCCCGTAGTACCTCAGTGGCATCTTGTGTGGAGGCCACTATAGTGGCCCATAGTACCTCAGTGGCATCTTATGGAAGGCCACTATAGTGGCCCGTAGTACCTCAGTGGCATCTTGTGCAGAGCCACTATAGTGGCCCGTAGTACCTCAGTGGCATCTTGTGGAAGGCCACTATAGTGGCCCGTAGTACCTCAGTGGCATCTTATGGAAGGCCACTATAGTGGCCCGTAGTACCTCAGTGGCATCTTGTGGAGCCACTATAGTGGCCCGTAGTACCTCAGTGGCATCTTGTGGAGAGCCACTATAGTGGCCCGTAGTACCTCAGTGGCATCTTGGAAGCCACTATAGTGGCCCGTAGTACCTCAGTGGCATCTTGTGGAGGGCCACTATAGTGGCCCGTAGTACCTCAGTGGCATCTTGTGGAGAGGCCACTATAGTGGCCCGTAGTACCTCAATGGCATCTTATGGAAGGCCACTATAGTGGCTCGTAGTAGCGAAAGGGTTAAATGTGTTAATCCCCGTCAGAATATTAAAGACAAAACAACAATTGAGTATGTTGAATACCCAGATTTCTTCCAAAGCCCCTGTTTTTGGATACCTAATGCGACCTAAGTCTCAGAGTCGGAGAGAGTCTCAAGAATTTTTTCTATTCTATAATGGATCGCGTAAGCTCCCAGAAGTACTTTGCTAACTGATTTCTATCCGGAATCCCAACCGGATCCAGTCCGGAATTCCAACAAAATGAAAATATTTCACGGTAATTCAGGGCGAAGGAAGTACGGAATCAGGGCCACTGCAAGAATTTTTAGCCGAGAGTTTATTGATGGACGAGAAACACAACTCTTTTTTTTTTTTCTCTTTCCTAACGCGCGAGGGTTAGTTTCATTCATAAAATAGACCGGCACAAAGACCCTTCTTGTCTCCCTTCCACCCCCTCCTCCGGTTCTTTTATCAGAACCAACAACTTAAGTGGCCTTCTCCTCCACTCCTCCTCCTCCTCCTCCTCCTCCTCCTTAGTTTTCCTTGTGAAAGCAAATAAATAAAAAGGATGCTGGATGGGAAGGGAAGCGGAGATAGTCACATCCGGGTATGTTGAGATTTCTTAATAGGAAGCTAAAGATTATTTTCACTGGCTCAAGGTTGGGCCGGCAACAGAAAATGTTCGGGAAATTTTCGGAAAAATATTAAGAATATTCAATTTCGGACGGGGTCGTATCACAACGGTCAAATTTGATGCTGATCAAGTGTATTGCAATTGATCAAGTGTAGATGCCATTCCCAAGTTGTCGGGACAAAGAATTCCTGGATCGATCCCGATTTCTGTTATGGAACGAGGGTTACGGCTCTCACCCCCTATAATCCCTATTTTCAAACTTTCATTACTACCCTTCGTCATTTGAATGCAGAAATGAATGGTGAATAAAATTTTAATGTCAACCTTTCCATCACCTGAGTACCCAAAAGGCCATTGCTATCAAATATGCGAAACTAATCGACCTATGTATCAATAAATAAATTGTATTAAATGAAACAAAGTATAAATATTTAATTTTTAAATTCGGTCGAAATTTAATAATTGGACAACTCCGGGTCAATTCCAATAGGGACAATTATGCCCTGGTTAAGTAAAAAAAAAACTAGGGCCCAATTTACCTACAGAAAATAATACAATTGGCTTTTGAGGCCGCAAAATTCCTTCACAGTTCCGTCTTAATTTCTACTACTTAATTTTCCCGTTGGGGGTTCAATAATTAACAACAGTTTTCCGAAATTATACAGGACTCAGTTGACGTTGTTGGTTCGGCAATTCGGCTTTCTGTTAATCTGGTTTTGGCATGACTGGAGCCGAAAAAGGAAAAGTTGGGAAAAAGAACGCCCCACAGAAAAAGAAAATGAAGAAAACTCCGACTGACATTAGCCCAATTGACGTCGCCGAGTTGGAATTTCAAATTTGTGCGAAAGGTGAAATTGAAAAATGTATAAAACGCCCCCCGGGAAAAAAATAAAATTTTCCCCCCCCCCGGTACGGACCCCCGATGAATATTTCATGCCGTTTTTAAAACAATAACAGCCCCTAATGATGTCGTGGTCTCATTAAACGATTATTTTATGGGGGGTGGCAGGGGGTGGGGATCGATTGCCCTTAGTTTTTGCTCATGAATAGACATCATAATTCTACTATTGCGATATTATACAACGACCAATTTTCTACTTAGGTTTTTTCCCTTTCTCTCTCTCTCTCTCTCGAATATACTGTTGCTATTGCCTGTATTAAATAATTGATTTCAGTTAACGCCTCTCATTTAATAATTTGAAATTTTATCACTTAAAAAGAAAAAACACTCGCCGGTTCGGTCTTTTGCCAGACCAGGTTTATTATAAATTGGAGTCGGTAGGGAATATTGGGATATTGAATAAGAAATAGTCTCGCAAAGTGGCTTAATATTCACCCCGTCAATGCTCAAATTTTATGGCTTAGCTTAAGGTATTTTGTCCGTGTCCGCTACCCTTGTTGTACTAAGCGGGTTTTCGCCCCCCCCCCCCCAAAATAACGTCGGTAAGAAACAAAGGTTTTCGATTCAAGACAGCTGTAAATTTGAATTTCTATACTTATATGAAAAGGATTAACGTCTCGGCCGATATCTCCGGTCGAGTTCGACAACATCAAGTGTGTAACCCAATAACTCGAGGTTTTTTTTGGGGGTTGGGTTTTTTTTTTAATGTTTATTCAACAGATTCAAAAAGTCCGGGCCGTTCAACATCGGCCCTATCGTGACCCGAATTCATGCACGGTTTCTCCTCTGACGATGATAGGAATTGCAGTTTGAGGGGGTTTGGGGGGCGTATTTCTACGCTACGAACGGATGTCCGAGCAGAAACCTGGAAAAGAAACATGTTCACCGTGTATATGGTGGTGGCTAAATTTTTTTTTTTTAAATGCTTAATCGAATTTTAGGAAGCCCCCGACTGACCCCCGAGGGGGGTCAGAGCGTCCGAGGAAGACACACGAAAGGGGCAGAAACGGGGGGGGGGGCGAAAAGAGAATAAATAGGAAATTTATGCTGACTCCCGCCACGGATATAATTGGCTGAACTTGGACACAACAAATAAGTAAGTTTATGTAGTCCAATCGTGGTCTTAAAACCTGTATTACATTCCTCTGGAATTACACTAATATTTTCACCCCAATTGAAACAGAAATATTACAAAAATATACTTCAATCGCTCCTTTTATAAGGAGTCGTTCCTCCTGAACTGAGAAAATAAACTATGCAAAAGACAATAATTCCAGGGGGTATGCTGGCTTAATCAGTTTGTTAAATTTATAATTTAAGGAAAATACAGAAAACAGAATGTTATTTTCAGACAGTTAAGTCCTTAAATGCCGGTATGGGGGTAATGGTAGTAGGAAAAGAAATAATCGAAGGACAATTCCAGAATGACCCGATTAATTCGAGAGAATATTTTTTTATAATTCGATCCTTCGACATTTATTCGAATGGGGGGAAAAAAATCGGGATAATCTCGAAGGGATAATTGCCGCTCCGACCAAGGGATTGCCGTCTTTATTGTTCCGATTTAACATAAGGAAAACATTTCTGGTACCGAGAGTCGAAATTAAAAATCGATTTTATTGGCCCCAGTTGAAACCGGTAAAAAAAAAAACGGTTTCCTTCGGCGTTGAAATAAAAACTAATAAGGAGGGCGGAAAACAATTTGTATAATGCCAATAGGTCGGCGGACCGTCGTTTACATGCAAAACAGAGTTAATAAGAAGCGGTCTTGACCACAGTTGGACGCCCCTTTGTTTCCAGTATTGTAGATTATTAGAGGGTTCATTCCACCCCCTCCCCTGGCCACCGTTCGGACGACGTTTAAGGCCGGTTTAATTGCGGTCGTGGAGATTCATCAGCAAGTCAAATCCGAAATAGTGTTTCGACTATTCGCCGCTCGAATTAGAGGGGATTGGGAAATCGGGGCGCGTTTCTAACGCATTCCCACGGGGGTAAGGAATGTGAACCGGTAACTGGGAATCGGTTTTCGGTAGAATTCCATCCGACGGAGGAAGGCGTGAGGGCGGGGAAAAATTCTAAATTTCTAGCCCTAAGAAACTTACGTGGGGGCCAATTAGGTCCGGCAATTTGGGTGAGGTCTCGGTCGCTTAGGACTTATTTCCGGAATTGTTTCCGCCGTTCGCCATCTTCAGTAGTAGCGAGGCGGTGAAAATACTAAGACTAGCGAGGGGTGGGGGGCAAAATACAGCTCTTTCAGCCGGAAACCGGATGAAATTTACGAAAACGAACGATTCCAAAGTTTCGTGAACTCGCGACTTGGAATCGGTTCATCGGGAGGAATTCCATCCGCCGCGACGGCGGAGAAAAATTTTAAATTTCCAGGTCTAAGAAACTTACGTGGGCCAATTAGGTCCTGTAATTTGTGGTACCTGCAAGGGAGAGGTCTCAGTCGCTTCGGACTTATTTCCAGAATTGTTTCGCCATCTTCAGTAGCGAGGCGGTGAAAATACTAAGAACTAGCGAGGGGAGGGGGGGGGGCAAGTTTAAATCGAATAAATCGTTTTTCAGAGAATATGTATAAGTTGCAGAAGTTTTACATTAATTGAGGGGTTCAATTTCTGAGGGGGGTTGACCAACTTTCTTATCAGTTCCAAGCGTGTATCGATTATCAGTCTCACTGTAGAAATTGAAATAGTTTCGCGTATTTAAATTCTGCAGAATTCAATGGCGGCTCATTTCACTCGGATGGAAATAATTTCAAGCCGAATATCGGCAGTATTTTATATTTTCGAGATACGGACAAAGTAACCAACCCCCCGGGATTTGTGCTGACAATGCTCGCTCCAATTGGACTTTTCGGTATTGACACGCGAACGCCCTATTTCGTTTCGAGTTGATCGATACGGTTGATGCTATCCGTTACTTCGATCGCAATTTCTGTTATGTCGCAGAATATCCGACTCCACGGAGTAGGGAGGGAGGGAGGGATGGAGGGAGGGAGAAATTATTCCGTAATTTATAACTCAATTTGAAACCATTACTATTATTATTATTATTATCATTATTATTTCCCGTCGGAAAGGCAAATGGACAAGTCAAGTTTGGGGGTGGGGTGGGGGCTGGGGTAAGAAACCGATAATGTTTTTCCTCCCCCGATTTCTACTCTCTTTTTTTCTGTCGCCGCTATATTTGGGAACCGACCGTAATTCATTTTCATATTTCGAATAATTCTACTAGAGAAATAAAGATATATAAAACACTGTGAAGGCAATGATAATTTACACTATCGATTACTGAATATTCAATTATTTCCTTAACAGAAGCGAGCTCACGAAAACTGAATTCCTCGAGGAGGCTCAAAAAGATGATCTAACCGTAAAATATAAATGTTATACTGAAAATATACTTTTGTATGCTTGAAATTTAAGGAAACTAATCGTAGGGATGACGCGTTGGATCGTTCTTGGAGCTTTTATTTCGAGGATTTCGTTTTGTCTCCGCGTAAATTTTCACGAATTTTCAATATTATTCCCCGTAAATAAATCGGGAAAGGGGAGGAGGCGGCTCGTTTTCGAAAATTAATAGAGCTATTAAGAGATTAAAGTATTCTTCTTGTTTCTTTTTTCTCTTGGTTTGAAATCTTCTCCCGGCGTCCGCGTCTTGTTGTAATCCGATTCTCTCGGCTGTCTCGCTCAGGGCCCTGTTCAGTCTGTTTGAAGTTAACTTTAATGAAAACTCTCAAATGTTGAGACGTTAAAAGCGGGCTGACCGGTCTCCTCCTCCTCCTCCTCCTCCTCCCCTCATCCACCTCCTCCTCCTCCTCCTCCTCCTCCTCCTCCTCCTCCTCCTCCTTAAGCTTCGTTTTTGCCCGCGTGCCGACAAAAAGGACTCGAGAGCGAAGAGCGAGAGAAAGGAGAGAAAGAGAGAGAAAAAGAAAAGGACATTAGCATAAACTGACCGTCCTTAACTGGAGAAGCGGCGCAGGATGCGAGCGCGGCTACTGTTGAAATTTTACAAAAACGCGATAATCGATAAATAATTATCAGGGAATAAAATTGCCGAAGGGGGGGGCCGAACGTTCCTTAGCGGGCCATAAAAAATATTATCATTTCCTTTAATCGGTTATAAACGCCGTATTAATATCGGATTTAACCGATACAATTGAATATCAACAGAGTCATTGATCCTCATCAAAGTAATAGATTTAATAATCTGAAATATGTTCGAAGTTTGAGCCAGGTATAAGTGAAATAAATTCAGTATGAAACTGGTAAAGAACTCTGATGATTTTAGTCTGTAGCGTCGGCAACGAAGTTTGCGTAAGAATACCGTGCGTTTCGGCCGTTCGCCATCTTCAGTAGCGCTGTGTTACTGCCACCGTTGGCGCTCAACGTACAGGCGGATTAACAGAATCCAACCGCGGTACAGGTGAAAGTGCAGTGAGGATGCCCCACGAAAAACGTCCAAAGTGCCGGGACACGGCGCTACTGAAGATGGCGAACGGCCGAAACCGGCGAGAGGAGACATAAACACCAGGAACCCACGCTGTATTCCAATTTTTCGACTGTATTTTTAGTAGGCACTTTATGCCTCGATATGGGCCGAATGCTCTAGTGTCGATGGCGACCGTGAACCGTTTAAATTTTATATAATTACAATGAGTGTATTAATTGAAGCTTCATTATTAGGGAAGCTCGCTGATTATATTCTTTCGGCCCTTTAGGCCAGATAAGAGACGATACTGGGGGGGGGAGTATAACGCCGGCAAGGGAGATTGAGGCATCTACCCCTCTGGGGGTGAGTACTGTGCTGGCCCAGGGGTAGTACCAGTGTCGCGGGGTATTCATCGGGGGATGGGGGAGGGGGTGGGTTTGGCGGAGAGTGGCTCGTTAGCCGGTGATTACTGGAAAGGAAGTGAGGCCACCGCCGTGGAGGAGGAGCAGGAGGAGCAGGAGGAGGAGGAGGAGGAGTCGTCTGCTTGGAGGCCGATAACGCCGCTAAGGATATGCGTGGCCACGTATAGCAAACACTCTTGCCACGACCCCACTGTGATGGATAGGGGTTGGACTCAACTCATCCGTCTCCGTCACCCCCCCGCCCCTCCGCTCACCCTTATTCATTTCTTTTCCTCCCTCCGACAATAGTCAACGGTACGCATCCAGATTGCATATTATTAAGAGGGATGTTCGGGGACGTCGGACCCGTTTACAGATTCGGCACGACCCACCACCACCACCCCCCCCCTCCCCGCACGCCCCAATCGCCACTTCCCACCCTCTCGACATCAATATTCATTCTTCATTTAAGAATGACCCCGACGAGAGGTACGAATTTCCTGAGGGAAAATAGTTAGACCCCTATACAGGGTTGGTAGAGACACAACTATTCTCGCTACCCCAACGTCTTCAGTAGCGTCTAAACCGTGGGTATAGACCCACTTTTCATTGCAATGTCTGAGAGTTTCAAGCCGGAATTAATATGCGTATAAAACTGTTGTATGTATTTAATTTAAAAAAAAAATGTATATATAAAATAATATCATCGAGAAAGCGGTTCACACTTGGCGACCGGTTCTTTAAACTACCCTCCGAGCGAATAAACAGTATCCCAGTGGCTGTACTAAAGGGCGGTTACCTATCCGAAGGTACTGTACTACCGAGGCGGAGTTTACCTGAGTGTCGTCGGTGAACCGAACAAGTGGCCGGCACTTAATTAAGGGCGCCGGTTCGACAAAAAAAGGGCCTTCTACCCTTAGTGATATTGCGGGGTCGGTAAAACGTACTTTCCCAGACAATTACTCCGATTTCTGTGCGTTTCCGCGTTTTCAAAAACGGAACGTGTAATCTCGTTACGGCCGTTTTACAACTCCGACTGCCCCAATTACAGAACTTTTAAAGGGAAAATTCACCTGGCGAATAAATCACGAGCATGTGCCGCATTACCGTCTTCTACCTCGCCAATTACCAGACGGTTTTCTGGACCGATTTTCAGGATCGTTTTCGCGTCGAATTTTCCTCATTTTCACAACTATGTCGGATAAATAATGCGGGAATTATCGTATAAA
Source organism: Lethocerus indicus (assembly GCA_019843655.1). Lineage (NCBI taxonomy): Eukaryota > Metazoa > Arthropoda > Insecta > Hemiptera > Belostomatidae > Lethocerus > Lethocerus indicus. The sequence continues at coordinate 13,567,686 of JACDQD010000012.1, read as the reverse complement.
ATATATTAAGCTTTTTACTGTAGAATAGTAATTTGATATACCTGTTTTGTGGTCTGCGAGGGGTTGGAGGAATACTGTAGTAGGTTCGTGATGTTTCTGTCTCCTCTCGCTGCCGGTTCGGTCTTTTGCTAGACCGGTTTGTCGGCCGCTCGCCGTCTTCAGTAGCGCTCTGTGTTACTGTCACTGTTGTGGCACTTTGGATGTTTTTTGGGGGCATCCTCACTGCAGCACTGTCACTGTCAGTTGTGAGGTGCCAACAGTGACAGTAACACAGAGCGCTACTGAAGATGGCGAGCGGCCGACAAACCGGTCTAGAGAGAAACTCAACAAACCTACGGTATTCCAACCCCTTCGCAGACCACAGAACAGGTATGCTGAACAACAACAAACTATGCCAACAACAGTGACAGGAAACTGTAGTTTCGTGATGTCTCTGTCTCCTCTCGCTGCCGGTTCGGTCTTTTGCTAGACCGGTTTTGCTGGCCGCTCGCCATCTTCAGTAGCGCTGGGGCTTCATGTTTTTTGGGGGCATCCTGCAACTGCAGCACTGTCATCACATGTCACTCACTGGATGCCCAAAAAACATCCAAAGTGCCTAACAGTGACAGTAACACAGAGCGCTACTGAAGATGGCGAGCGGCCGACAAACCGGTCCAGCAAAAGACCGAACCGGCAGCGAGAGGAGACAGAAACATCACGAACCTAATCTAGAATAGTAGTTCTAAGAACAAATTAGTCGTCGTAAATTCCGCCCGGAAAATTCAAATTTCCATTAAATTTGGGATATCGCCGTCCGTCATAAGCCAGATATCAAGAACTCTCGGCAGATCACCAAATGGGTACACAGCGAACCGCTCCGAAACTATACGTTCGGATAATTGTATATTCCCACGGGAGAAGATGAAAAAAGAAAAAAAAAACAGAGAGAACAATAAACTCTCCGGGGCCGGTATTTTTTCCGTTTCAAACTTTTGGAACGCTCTGGAAAAGGTAGAAATAATACGGTCCGTCTGTGTGTGATTGTAGCTCACTGACCAATTAGGTTTGTGGGGGGAGGGGGGGGGGCCCGTGTCTGTCCGTCCGTCCGCATAAGTTATATATATATATATATAGCGTAGGGCCGAAGAGGGAGAGATAGAGAGTGTAATTGCAACCGTTTCAGAGTTGTAAATAACGTTCGGTCCCTGAGTTTCTCCGTTTAATCTCTGTAATTCTCCGACGGCCACTCGGCCCCGTGCACGATCCCCGTACAAGATCTCAGGGAGAGGAGGGAGGGAGGAGGGAGGGAGGAGGAGAGGGAGGGAGGAGGAGGAGGGGAAAAAAAAAAGATTAAAACGAGAATACTACACGGGCCACAACGTCTATAGCTGGGGGTGTCTTACTTAATAGCGAGGGTTTTGTGGGCAACAAATGAATGCCTAAAAGCCCCAAAAAAGGTGGGGCACATTCGAGATATACATCTCACTTTTTCTTTTTTTTTCATCCACCCCCTCTCTCGTGTTCAGAGTCGCGTTCAAACGACGCCTTTAATAGGGTTCAATTTCTTAAATCGGACCCGCTCATTTCTCTTTTACCTATCACAAAATTTTCGGAGGATATTACTTTCGTAATACTTTGAAAATTGGCCGGATACCGTAGGTTTGCCGTGTTTCTGTCTCATCTCGCCGCCTGTCGGGGGGCGTTTCGGCCGCTCGCCGTCTTCAGTAGCGCTGTGAAGGCTCACACCACTGTCGCACCGTCGCATGTACTGCCAGACTGTCTGTGTGCAGTGAGGATGGCCGAAAAACGTAAAAACGGTCCAACGGTGACAGACACCGGAGATACTGAAGGTGGCGGGCGGCCGAAACCACGGTCTGGCGAAAGGCCGAAACCGGCGAGAGGAGACAGAAACACCAGAAAACCTTTTCTGGTATTTTAAATATCATAACGGGGTTTATTTTCCCTCGCCCCCTTCATTCGAGATACTAAAAATACCCCTAAATTTATTAATTTAGCGCCCTTCTCCAGTGATAGTTAGCGCTGATAATTTTCGATGGACTGAGAAGCGGAGAAAGGAACAGAAATGCGAGAATATTTTTTTCAATACTCGGCCTCACACGCGTTATATTCTTCTTCTGCATTTCGTCTTCTTCTTCTTGTTTTTTTTTCGGCCGCTCGCCATCTTCAGTAGCGCTGTGAAGACTCACACCACTGTCACTGTCGCATGCACCGCCAGACTGTGGCACTGTACAGGTGAATGTGATAGTGCAGTGAGGATGCCCGAAAAACGTTCACACCGGAGGTACTGAAGATGGCGGGCGGCCGAAACCGGTCTACCGAGAGGAGACACAAAAAACGGTATTTTGAACTAATCGGTCAGTTAGTTTCAGAGACAGAATTGTTTTAATCTATAGACGACAAGTTTTACGATTAAAAAAAATGCCAAGTTGACGTTTGCACTTTTAATTTATCGCACCGACGTTTAGGCGGAAAGAAAGAGATGTGAAAAACGTTGGTTTTTAAGCGGGGCGATAATTCATTCGTTATTAGCGGCCGACTTTTAATGGATTAAAAATTAAAATTTACATAGAAAGATAAGACATTCGTTGGATTCTTTTCAGCTATGCTAATAACGGATAGAAACGAGGTGAAACAACGGTGTTTAATTAAGCAATTCCAACCGTAATAACCCGGAGACCGTATGTCTTCCAAACTTGGAATGAAATTACAACAACAATAATTGATAAGAGTGATACAATTAATCGGCCCCGGTCTTGTTTATTCTTTCAAATGAGCCCTACTACTAATCCAGTGTCATCAAACTTAATTACCATATTACACCGATGTAATTATCCGTTAACCCGGTCGTGCCTCCGAACCGCCTCATTAACGTTGTTCCCTCCAGTCCGTCGGTCGGGGTAAATAGATTTTTTAGATAGAAAAAAAAAAAATTATCCTACACACCGTTCATTAACGACGTGAATTGAAATAGTATATTAGAGTCGTCTGACGGCGGCCGTATTAAGGCTTCTCCCCAGTCGGCGGTGATATTTCGTCGGGGACAAAATACAAACTCGTAAACGGTTTAAATATAGTATTTAATGGATATCAAATTGGTTCAGAATTTAAAGTCAGAGGACCAAAATTGGCCGTTCGCCAACTAGAAATTTCATTCGGCAGCTTTGAACTTTCAAATATGCCGGAATTGTGCGAGGGAAATTCGCACGCTCAATGGCCGAAACCGACTCATTGTTTTCGGACTGAGCGTAATTAATTCTGATTTACGCCATTGAGTTGTTATTGATGAGCCTGACTATTTCTTGGCTAGGAGGTGCGAATCAATCGAGAGTGGCGACCGACCGGAAGCGTGGAACGCCCGGTTTGATCAATGTCCGTTCCGATCCTGTTGTTTATTATCGGTTAAAATCCCTGGATTTCCTCCCCCCTCCCTCCCCCAGGGGGTGAGATCCGTTTTAATTGGTTTTCAGTCAAATTGACTTCGGACCAAATTCACCCCCGAGCGTCGGATCCCGGTACAACATGCATGGCCGGACAAAAGGGAAAAACGTTCAACGTTGATTTAACGCCGCCCAAACAAAGTCCCAAAACGGTGTCCCCCGTTGCGGCAGAAGAAGTGGGCTTTGTATTGTGACCCGCGTGGATTTTTTTCTATAGGTCATAAATATCCACGAGAATTTACTAGCTGATGACGAAAAATGTGCCCTCCAGCCGACCCTAATCAACGTTGAATACACGTTGCATTTCGTGTGCCAAAGCGGGCGGGCGAAACCGGTCTAGCAAAACGGCGAGACGGGACAGAATAACATTTAATCTACGACTAAATTCTCAATCGATTGAAAATCACTTCACGAACAACGCCACGAATCGGGCTATCTGGCCATTCTTGAATATCAACTTTTTATTAGTCCTTATTAGCCAGGAATCAAGTTTATTATTATTAACATTGTTAACCAAACCTCGTTAAATTTTTCGGCACTAAACTCAGGAATTTTTGTAGGTTCGTGAGATGTTTCTGTCTCCTCTCGCTGACGGTTCGGTCTTTCGCCAGACCGCGGTTTTACGGCCGCTCGCCGTCTTCAGTAGCGCTCTGTGTCACTGTCACTGTTATTAGCACTTTGGATGTTTTTCGTGGGGGGCATCCCCACTGCAGCGCTGTGTCACTCTTTCGCGTGTGCACGACGACACCGCGCTACTGAAGGTGGCGAGCGGCCGAAAAACCGGTCTGGCGAAAGACCACAAAACAAGGTATATTGAATCAGGAATTTTTATTACCGTAATTATTGTACAAGTAGTGGGTGAAACGTTAAACGCGGCAAGAATTGGCCGGATGAAGATGAAACTGAAACCGCTTATTTGGATAGCCGAATTTCGCGGTGAAGAAAAGTCCGAAATTTCCGGGTCAATTCGTCCGAGACTCATAATTCGTGGATTTCCGTCGTTTTAACAGCGCACGAATGAAACCCAACAGAAAAGAAAAAAAAAATGAAAAAACCCGCCCGAGTGTGGACGACTGCAGTAGAAGGCAGGTGGGATCCGGAGGAGGTAAATTACAGCTTCTCTTCGGTTCTTTTCACCTCTTTCTCTTTCTCTTTCTCTTTCTCTTTCTCCGCCCCGTTGTGTTGCATTAAGTTCGGGCACGGCACACAATACCGGCTATTAGACATTCAGTGAATGAGGAGAAGACTACGGGCCTTATAGGCCCCCTCCCCCCGAGATCGAAAAGAGCGGCCCAACACCCCTAATTAATACTTCTGTTATTTAGGCTGAGGGGAATCGAGCGAGCAGCTAAAGACCCTACTGGAAACGGACCGTAGGTTCTTGAAGGGGGCAAAAGATCTGGCAATGGGAGAAAATAAAAACTGAAATGTCAATAAAACAAGTCTTTTTACAGCCACTCGACACTGTGCCGATTCTCGGCTTAGTCTATTTAATTATTGTGTAGTCAATAAGAAGCCGGGATAGTTCAGCGGTGACTACAAATGAAAAGACACTAGAGAGGGCTGTTTCAGAAAAAGGATTTATAAGACGCCTTAAGTACAGGAATGCAACTTTTTTTTTTGGGGGTCGTACACGTAAGTCCGTTTTGGACGTCCTGTAAATCTGCCGATGAACGTTTGATACCGATTCGAATTAATATTCAGTAGTCACGGATAGTGTTCACCCCCCCCACCCCCCCCAATTCGCCCCTGCCATAACGTACCATGACCTGTTCGTGTTGGCGTTCTCTCGGGGATTGGCAAACAACGATTAAAGCGGAGACGTCGATAGGATGAGGAGTAGGAGGAGGAGGAGGAGGAGGAGGAGGAGGAGGAGGAGGAGGAGGAGGAGGAATTAGCTGAGGTAGAGGAGTGCACAACAACAACTCTAAGCACGCAACTCTCACAGAGGTTCTTTATGGACAAACTTCATTTCACGACTGTTAATGATATTGGCGGGTTGGCTAAAACCCTAGGTCGGCTCACGTGTCCCGGGGGGGGGGGGGGGGGGCGGTTAAAGACAATTACTGAAAGAGTTAACCCGTAGCTCGGACAATTCACGCGACGTTAGGCCATAAGAGCGCCCCCGCCCCCAACAGGGATAATGAGATTCCCCCTCCCCAGCGAAACTTTTTCAATTACAGAGAAAGAGATAAAACAGATAATGGGACGTAGGCGCAAAATCGCGTGTTGACACAAAAGGGCCCCCATACCTTGGACCTACCGGGGGCCACAAAATACAATTCTTGTGTCTTCAGTGCCAAGAGATAAATGTCTAAGGGATTTGAAACCTCTCGCCACGGAAATTGGACACAGTCCAAGAAAAAAGTTGGAGAAAACGAAAATGTAATGATTCGATAAACTATTATTGTTCATTCATGAAATTATGACAGAATTGTCGAAAGACGGTGAAAGTAGTTGAATAACAGACGGGTTTTTGTTCGAATTTTATATAATTTTAATACTCGTTCTGGCCCGAACAGCGATTTTCGCATAAAGGATTTACAATTTCAAAACTTTTACAAGAATAAAAAAATCCTCTCAGGTCATTACCCTTCGATTGAGTTAATTGTACGATTATTACAAATTATATTATTCTTTGTTAGAATAGGTTCAAATAATTGTAATTGGAGTCAGATGAAAAATTACAATTTTGAAAAATTCATCAGTGAAGTCCGCGGAGAGGAAATTCCGGCCGGCCTATTGAAAGTACAATTACGCTTTAAATAATTGCAATTACTGCGAAAATTTTAATTGCGAAAAGGCGAGCTCAGAGTGATAGAGATTAAACTTTCCTCGTTACTATTAAAGATTATGTAAAATACCGTCTGAGAGAGAGTTTTGGTGTTAACGCATCGGTTATATATTTGCTGTTTACGGTAATACAGGACCAGTGAAGTCTGTAATATGGCTAATTGCCGAATTGGAAATTGGGCCGAATAAGGCAAAGCCCGATTAAAAGTCCGTTTCTTTACGATTTTATTGAGTAGTTGCGCCATACGCTCCAGTAATAAACCGGCCGGTTTAATTTCCGTCCCAAGTGTTCTAACGACGGGCAATAATAAAAATAATGTATTCAAATTACAGTTTCAATTACAAAACGGTTTCGACGCCTATGATTTTTGCTGCTTTCAAGTTTGTAATACCATTTTCATTGGGTTATAAAGCATGGTCTAACAAAATTCTTGGTATACCTAAAGTTTTCAGAATAGATAAAAATATGTATAAAAAAATCAAGATTGCTCGAATAACTGGTAAGATTTCTTGTTAAATTTTTTTTACGGTTGTTTTCTTTCGATCTTCTGTCTACATCTAAGACAGGATTTGTACGCAATTATTGTAAACCTGTCTAGCAAAAGACTGAATCCGTGAGAGAAAACTCAGAGTCAGACAACAGTAGTGGACGGTCGTATCTCACGCGAGATAATTAAAATAATTTATCGAAGTGGGCAATAAAAGAAAAAAAAAAGAAAAAAAGAAAAAGGAAGGATCTAGAAAGGGGATATTCCAACAAGTCGATTCTTCCGAATATCTCCAACGACTCGTTATTATAAAATCCAATCGGTTTCGCATATATTAAATTATACGACCGGTATCTCCGGAGACCATATAAGCCGTTAGGAATCCAGACGAATTAATTATTCGAAGACGGTCAAAATAGCGCCTATCGCGGCGTTCGGGAATAAAGAAAAAAAAAAGAAAAAAAAATTGGTTCGCAACAAACGTAATTTCCACTCCAATTAGCATATTTTATAATTCAGAAGCCGGACGCGGGGAAAGCTCGGGGTTTTTTTCCACTCTCTAGAGCTTCTTCTCGGCCATCAAAAACCGATCCCTTATTAATATTTCGGTACTTTAGGTTCGTGATGTTTCTGTCTCTTCTCCGGTTTGGTCTTTTGCTAGACCCGGTTTGTCGGCCGTTCGCCATCTTCAGTAGCGCTCTGTGTTACCGTCACTGTTGGGCACTTTGGATGTTTTTTGGGGGGCATCTGTCACTTTCACATATACCGTGTGCAATACATCCAAAGTGCCCCAACAGTGACAGTATAACACAGAGCGCTACTGAAGATGGCGAACGGCCGAGAAACCGGATCTAGCAAAAGACCGAACCCGGCAGCGAGAGGAGACGGAAATATCACGAACCGTTTTGTCCGCCTCTCAATACGATTAGTACTCTCATATCATATTCCGCTTTCCGCCATCTCGAGTAGCGTTCCGATCTCTACCGAGGAGACAGAAACCGACTACTACAGTATTCCAACCCTTCGCAGGCCACAAAACAGATATATCGAACATATGTGTCTTCTACGCTAGGGTAAAAGTAGCATTCCGTATGTATATCCTAGTCGAAATATCGGTGTATATAAATGTAGAAAGGTTCACGTTATTCGTTCATTAACCAACACTTGTATATTGTCCAGATTATTGTCTATTTAAGTAACAATAGTTTGGCGATTCGGGCTAGTTCTAGGAGGATATTTTAAATCTAGAATTATATATATCGGGTACAAGTGATTGCTAAATAAGAGATGTTTGTAGCACGGTGCTAGATTTGTGTAGGGCCCAGTATCGAGACCCGTCCAGCAAAGGGCAGAACTTGAAATAAAAACGGGGATCGGATAATTAACGGCGTGAAAACAGGGGGGGTGAAAAAGAAAAGGAAAATTTAATTTTAATAGACTGGATTTCCTGGCCGCCCGCATCAATGGATCGTTAATTAAGACTATAATCCGAGGATTATGCGGGCTAACAAATGAATTTGCAAGTATGTGAATTATATTATAACGCCCACCGGTGTTGCGAGATTCCTCGCAAACAAGGCCGTTTTTATTGTTACGTCTCTCAGCCAGTTTTCCGCCCCCGTTACAAATATCCCCTATCCGGGAATAAAATTCTGTACAATCCGAGTGACAAGAAGACGAAACCATTCTCCTCATCATAAACGGACTTTCACATTCCGCCGGGAAAATGGGGGAAGAGTGTCCCTGAGGAAGATTAGCTGGGCGAAGTATAAATTAGTCCGGGATGAAAGTTTAACTTTACTATATTTTTAGAAATAAAACTGTGACGACTGGAAACTTATTTGACGGCCACTTTATAACTGTAATTTTTCCCCGAAAATATATCTTCCCACGCCTCGTTGGGGGTGCGTATCGGACTGAAGTGTCCCTTTTTCCATCCCTTCTCGAAGTCAACGCTCAGTGGAATAACCCTCCCTCGCTGGTTTGTTATTATGTTGGCCACGTCCCGACCCCGAAAAAACATTTGTCACCTCGTCCTCCCTTGCGGTTTCCCTCCCCGTCCTACCGCCCTCCCTCACCCTCTAATTCTCGCGCATTATGTTCCCATTTATTCGCTTCCCGGCCGCCGTCTCCACTTTTATGAATACAAATGAAGCGGGAAAAAGGAAGAGAAGAAGAAGAAGAGGAGGAGGAGGTGGAGGGGTGGCTACCCCGTAATGTAAGAGCATTAGCTGATAGACTTTTTCCACTTCGGCGCCGTTTATAACTTCGCCGACGTTAAAACCGCCGAGGGAAAGTGGCGCTGCTGAGAAATGGAGGAGGGCCCTCATCCCCAAAGCCGATAGGCGAACCGTTCAAATCCAATAACGTTAAAAGTTAAGCGCGTTTCGGGAGGTTTCTTTTTCATACTTTTTCCTACCGGGGGATGTGAAATACCGAGGCCCCCACCTGAGCCCTCGGACTTATTTATAAGGGCATTTATCGTAGCGCCACGGATTGAGAAGTAGGTTTCGAACCTTTGAAACGTTGCCGCCCGACTAATTGTGTAAATTTCAGAAAGTTGTATTTAAACGAACCTAGAATGGGCGAATGATGGAACTTCACTAAATATTCTCACAGTGTTAAATTCCACAGTAACAGTCTCCTGAGACTTATTTATTACTACAATTTACCGACCGTTGATTAACGATTCTTCGACGCTGTGGTAAACCGATACACCATATTATCCCGTCTGTTTTTTCGACACGGGATTATTCTTCCTTCTCCTCCGTCTTCTTCTTGTTTCTGTTGATTCGAAGAAATAATCCCGCCCCCCGCCCCCCCACTCAACATGCCCGGTTTTTATGTATACATTTTAATGCCCGCAACATCATCGCGTATTAACATAAAAGGTGAGCCCCAGACCGGTCGTAGCTCGAACCCTCAGCCGTGACCGCCTCCCCTTCATTAGCATTCAGGTCTGTATTTCAGTGTCTGTTAACGCCCAATTGTCGTCCCTCCTCCGATTGAGCGCTAATTGCCGAACGTAATTTATTTAAAGCTGGCTGCGGGGGCCTCTAATTATATCTTCGATTAAACGAGCATAAAACTTTTAACACACTGGGACGATGGGGAGGGGTATACAATGGGATGAGGAGAGAGAGTTTGTTTTATTCCGTTTTACGGACTAATTAAAAAAAAAAAAAAAAGAAAAAGAGAAAAGAAAAAATATCCGAGAGAATAAAGGCGAGGATCGGAAATAACCGTGTAAGAGTTAATGTATTCAAATCGAATTTGTTAGCGCGTTAAAGAATGTGTTTAAGCCCCCCCGCTTCGGTCGTACTTGTACCCTCCTCTTAGCCGAGGATGGGATGGGGGGTGGTGGTACGGACGCAGACTTGAGACGAATGATTAAACAATTTCTGAACATTAGCTTCAAAACAAATTATAGGATATTAAATCTCCACCCCCCCCCCTCGCACAACCCCCAACCGACCACCTATCTCAAAGTTTGGATTTCTACCCGTTTTCTCGGCCGTCTGTTTCAAGTTTTCAACGCTTCTTCCCGAGATATTTCAGACGTCCTGAAATTTTTTTTTTTATACTCGGATAATCACCGCCCTTGTCCCAGTTTACGCTGTGTACACTTAGTCGTAATTCATATTTATATTTGGTTAATGCAATGAAATTGTACCCGTCCGAAACTGGACCGGTTACCCGCTATTTCAGTAAAGAAAGAATCATTTCACACGCCTACAATTGCCAATTGTATTCAATATTCGTGTGAGATCACGGACAACGATGAAAGCCGGACATATTATAAATCTCATTCATCTTGAAGACGCCCGAAATTACCGACAATTAGGCTTCCGTAAAAATACTTTATTGGGAATAAAATCCGGACCGGGTACCGGGACGGGCGGTGTTAATCCCGCCGTTGAACCCGGCGTTAACGGAATTGCCCGGATGAAATATTCATACCAGCCATTTAGGCCTTTTTTTTCTCTCTCTCTCTCTCTCCCCCCGCGACTAACAGCTCGCATTACATCCCCATTTCGCTACCCGTTATTAAAAAATAATAAAAAAACAGGAACGAAAAACAACTGAGACCTTTCCCCAGGGGTGGGGTCGCCCACCAACCCCATATGCCAATAACACCTGCCACACCCCCCTCCGTAAAGTCACATCCATCGCGCTTTACAGCGCCGCCGCACGAACGGGCGCTTAAGTTGTACTTAAACGCGTCCGCGTGTCTGAACTGCACGCGTGAAATTCAGATTCAGAATTTCCGCGCTTTAATCGGGTTCGACGATAATTCGCCCTTAAAATTCTGTATACGAAGGTGAAAGTCGCAAAGTTCAAACAGTCAGAATAATATTGGTAATGTATTCTTCAGTCCGTGTTCTGGTCTTCTGGTCAGTGTGCTTTCGATACAACGAACAATTAAGGACAATTTTTTTCTTTGGAGAGCATAAAATTTGGTTCCAAAACTTTATTTATTTTATTATTTTACGAACGGAAAGTTTTCCACGAATAATGACAAAACTTATAAATCTCTATTGCAAATGCTCCACTTTCATGATAACAAATCGAGACAGGGTTAATCATAATTCGGCTGTATTATTGTTTGCATATTTTTCATGCGCTGAAAACTCCCGAATTTGCTATTTTAAAACGTCCAAGGGAAAGGCTGAAGTGGCGTTATGCGAGAATGGATCTATCCGACTGTAAACTTTCAAAGTGTAAAAAAGACTCGCCCGTAATATTTATATCCCGTAGACGTTTCGCATAATATCGCATGTGAGACACGTGTGGGGGACAAGTTAAGAGCGCGTTTCCGATTACCGCCCTTTAGGGCGCGTTCCCCGTCCGCCGCGGCAATTACTTCTTCTTGCCGATCGCCCGAGTTAATGGAATCACGGACGGGGCTCGGTCTGGAAACAAAATAAAGAGAAGAAACGAGGGGTAGGTGGGGAGGTTGGGGGGGGGGGGAAGAAACAGGATCGGAAGGGAAAAGAAAGACGGTGGATAAAAGAACAACATCTGCGCGGGGGGTAAAGAGGGCAGAGGTCGTCCGCCGACAGGGGGGTGGTGGGGAGGGGAGGGGCGGTTGGGAGGGAGGAAGGAGCGCACCTTAAAAAGGTTCAAGGTGAGAGAGAGAGACCTTTGTTTGCTGGAACGGGGCGCTCTTAAATTGGCCGGCTATCGAGGCCTGAATTTGCTCGGCCAACAACCAACTGGAACGAGCTGGAATTATCTCCCAGTTTATACCCGTCCAATAGCCGTGTCACGTTAACGGATATAATTCCAGAGAATTTAATTCTGAAAACTGAGGAACCTAAGTGGTACAGGAGCATCCTCGAAAATTTACCCAAATGGGGCTGAAATTTCCCAACAGGTGAAATTCGAGAGCTGTGTTAAATCCGTACGAAATAATTTCGTTATATTCAATAGTGTCAATTGGAATAACATTTATATTAGATCAATATCGGATATAAACAATGGAAAATATCGGTTTAACGTCCGAGAGCGGAAGCGCTCGGCGATTCGACCGAGGCCTCCATTATCAGCGCCGAGTTCATTATACGACTTTTTGTAGCGTTTAACTGAGAAAAAAAAATAAAAATAAAATATGAAAAGAGCGAATTATACATTCCGTATATACGGACCAATTAGTGGCGCGGAGGCGTAGCGCATTCGTGTGAATAGGACTTGGTCTAATTTCTGTTTTCTAGCACCGGACGCTAATTGTTCCCCCCCCCCCACTTTCGTGTTATTAATTGTACTTTCCGGGGGGGGGCCCTAAAGGGAGCCGCCCGCGAAACGGAAAAGGCCGCGTCGAAATTAAAAAAAACCAAAAAAAAACCTGAGGTTAAAAACTTTATAAAAGTGCTGACACGGCTTCTAGAGATCTCTTTAGAGATTATCAGTTGTAATCGGTTTTGGAGTTTGAATAAACTGATTCAGTTAAAGACTTTTTAAAAGTTTGAACCATCAACGGACAATTTGGTGCATTCAAATTTTCATCAAATACTTAGGACAGTTTTTGTATTGGCGTATTGGCGTTCGATGAACTAATAATTAAATAATAAATCCCCAGTCGAATATCGAGACGCGGACGGAAATGAGAGATTGTATGAAAGGTATACGAGGTTCGTTGGGTCGGGAGAGAGACGACCGATTAAGTATTTCAAGCCGGTTCCTTATTATCTGACTTTGTTTCCGCTGACGTTTCTTCCATCCACTTTTCTTCCACAACATCCTCAGTTGACTGGGAATGAGAATCGGCCGCTTTATGAAACCGATTTAAGCGCGGATAGCATTCCCCCCACCCCCTGTGGTAATTGTGACGTTTAATACTTTCGTAGAAGGCTGGAAAGGTCCGAAACCAATTCCAAAACGCGTGACGAATAAGATAGGCCTCAGTTTCTGTATGAGTTTCCCATACTACTACATTGGAATTCACTTTGATTTTGCCCCCTATAAGGTAAGACCACGAAGTGGACACGTGCAAAATGTACTAAATGTACTCCTGCTGCAGTAATCGACCTATTTATTCCAGAATAGAGGTCCAGCACTAGATTTGTTTCAGTTTCCGCTTCCCGCTTGAAACGAGAGTTAAATTTGAAAGCTTTCCGCTTCTCGCCGCACGGCAATATTAGCAACTGAACCGATTGGATTGGGGGATGCGAAAAAGTGAATGTTTCTTAGGGTGGCCATCGGGGTTGGGACCCGCCCCTAGAGCCGGTCTTTCGGGCGCCGGCCCTTCGCCAGATAATTAACGCCGTAGGCGTCAGCACTCTAATTATAAGCTTCCAATCGCACGATTTATAGGCCGGCCAATATTTTTCTTTTTTTCTTCGCCGATTTCAATTTATCCCCGCTCTGCCTTCCACCCGCAATTCGGCCCATCGCTTCATATTTCGGCCGAAAATACGTAATTCAACAAAGATTCGCCGTCAAGCTCTGCAAAACTTATCCAACCACGCGTATCTCGTGCATACAGCGCGTTGTGTACAGAAATTACCGAGGCCGAGTGAACTTTCCCAATCACGATTTTCTCTCCTATTGAGCGCAACGCGAACTTTCTCGGACCGCATCGTACGTTTCGTACAGTTTTTTTAAGGGCGCTATAAAAAAAAAAGGATTGAGACGAATAGAATATTTCGGGCCGGCAACTAAGTCATTGCGGCTCGTTTACATCTTCAAACCTATAGAGTATATTCTGAAATACATTTATTGCGTGCCAACTATTAGCGTCGTGCGTACCAAAAGATGTACGATATGACGGCGCAATTATCTAGTTGCCGATTCAATATTTCAGTCATAGAATTAAAAAAAAAAGCTTGAAAAGCTTGTAAAAGTTCCCCCAAATGGAAATTTAACCGGTCATCAAGTGACCGAGTTATTAAGCGGATGGATTCAACCGGAAATATGCGTCCCGTAACTGAACATAGGAAAAAAAACAACAACATTGTTTGCCGACATAATTTAGTTGCCCGGTGGGGGACAATAACGAGAAAAAATTATTAAAACCCAATTTGTCGGGTTGACGCCCCAACGTTAAACAACTGGCGGGGGTTGGTGTTGCGGGGGTTGGACGGCTAATCAGCCGTCAGCCCCCCCCCCCCCCCCGGCACATCGCCAAATTTGCGTTTATTTCCGTCCCGGATAATTGAACTGTTGACAATTTCCGAAGTATCATCCGAAGTAAATATACGTGTCGCATGTTTGGGTACACAACAAATGTTTGGCGCTCCGTGTTGTACCATCGTTAGGGGGCTGTGGGGGGGTGGATCGGGTAAGTATATTTGATTTTTGGGGTGGTGGGGGGTTTGGCGTAAACGTGATGTAGGACACGGGACACACTAAACGAGGTGTCTTGCGCTAAAGTCATATATATATATATATATCCCTCTCCTCCTCCTCCTCGGAGGAGGAGGAGGATGAGGAGGAATAAGGTGATTCGCGTGTCGAGCCGTGTGTGTCTACTCCTTTCCCGGAGGAGTCAATCAGTCCCTTATGGTGTGTTGGAGTGGAGTGGATAGGGCGGCCCTTAACGCTCCCTACGTGGAACTAGCCCTAGAGATGGAGGGCGGGAGGGAGGGAGGGAGGGAGGAGGGTATATCAGACCGAAACACGGGGTTACGACTGTTAAGCCCACCGAAGAGGGTGTCCGGAGACACTAAACCCCGAGGACGGTTATAACCTTTCGGACCTTTGATTAAACTTGAGGATATTAAAGGAGGAGGAGGAGGAGGAGGCTCTCTGAATGTCCCCGGCTCACATATAACTGGGCGATATGTACTTGATTAACTGTTATTCGACTTATACGAGTCCCGTCTATGTCCTTAAGGGCTCGGGGGGTGGAGAGGGGGGGGGAGGAGGGCGAGAATTCAACTCACTTACAGACCGGTCTTAGAAGCGGAATAAGACGAAAAAGAAACATATCGTCACTCCTCGAAGCCGTTCAACGAAAACCGACCAAAACACCGATAAGTCCAAAAAATAAGATCGAGATACTGACTTTTATATTCGGACAAACTCAATTTTCTAATGCCGCGCATTGAGTTTTAAATTTCTAGAACGGTTTTTTATAGTTTTTTTTTGATAGGTATGGCAGAGTGGATGTGGGGCACGCATAACGCGTCCTGATGCCGTTGAGTTCGTGCGCAAAACGGAAACATAGAGATTGGGGCTAACGATTGTCTTCCGTCGACGCCCGTCAGTGTCTGTGTGTAGCATGCGTCTGTGCGCAGCATGTGTCTGTGTGCAGCATGTGGAGCATCGGAGAGGTCTCTCTATATTGTTTCAATGGTTGTTGGTGCCTGGCTCCCTCCCTCCCTCCCTCCATCCCTCCCTCCCTCCCTCCATCCATCGCTCCGCTGGGGCCCCCCCCAATCGAAACCAACTTTCCAACTTGTGACTGCTATCTCTATGTGTGTCCCCTGTGTGCCAATTGGGCCCCCCCCCCACCCCACCCCGGCAACCCGTTGTTCGCCCATGTCCCCGTGAGAACCTAGTTTAAAATTCAGCGTAGGGCCCCCGCCCCCCCCAACCGGGGATTGGACAATTGTCTTCGAATAAATCTTGCAATTATATACATCTAGATTGGGCCCCACCGCTCTGCGGCCTCAACAATATACGAATTGGAAGTTCGGTCTATTCCGTCCTGTCGGCCTTAGAAAATTGGTAGGTTCCTCCCCAACGTCGGTAGACGAATGAAGAGGAAGTATCGAGTATAAAATTACCTAACGGGTCAAAGAGAATTTGAAATTCAAACTGTAATTCAATGGAATGCTGGTTTGGGGGGGGGGACGGAAGGAATTACAGAAAACGTGGAATTTCCGTTCCGAAAGTGAAAACCGGTGACGACAATTAGAGAAACGTTATTATAACGATGAAAATACTGAGACCGGATCCAATTATCGAAGCCGCGGCGAACAGAAACTGCGATCGGCCTCTTCCTGTCGGCCAATTCGAAAAATTTGGAAAAACGTATATTGAAAAATATTCAAATTTCTATCCGCGAAAACCGGCGTCGTAAGATCATTTCATCGGGAAACGGGAAGAGAGGGAAGTACTTTTAATGGTCTCAATCGCCCCCCCCAACAAGAGTACTTTTCATTCCGTCCCGGTTCCTTCCTTTGGCCGTATACAGTCGGAATGTTTATATACGTCGGAATTTTTCAAAAAAAGGCACCCCAAAGTGGGGGAGCGTTTAGCAAGTGACTGTTGGGCAGATGCTTAGGGAGTGGGAGGAATGTTAATGTCTGTGGGGAGAAGCCCGGAGACTGCGGTGTTCGCGATGCCTAATTGCCGTTTATTCCTCCTATTAGGGCATTCGGGGGGTTGGGGGGTGGGATGGGGGCGATAGAGCTGTCTCAGGAACAGTTCGCAGCCTTCCAGGGCTTAATTAAAATACTAAGAACGGCGGACATGCGCCGGTCTTCAATTTGTTTTATATTTTTTCAACGCGGCGTTTAAAATTTTCGAAACGCCAGACCGGTTTTTCCAATTGTTCAATTTGTGATCTGTGGGCCAAAATTATGACAAAAGTACTGTGGAATATTGTAGTTTCTTGGGGCCGGCTATTGAACCTACTGAAGGTGGCGAACAGCCGAAACCGGTCTAGTAACTACTGTACAACAAGTCCTCCACTCGAAGTAGAACAAAAAGGGGTTGAAAATGCCACTTTTGTCTTATAAACTGGACCAGTTTCGGTGTTTCCCTTCGCCTCCCTCCGCGTTACCGGTCGTTATTCTCTTAATATGTATAAGGGGGTATTACATACGGAATATATTTACATACTCATTTTTATTTCCACTTCATTACATTCCGATTGTTGTGTCAAACTACGAGCTCCCGACGGTTGAACAGTTACAAATCCTAATTGACGGAAATAAACGGTCAGTGTAGGCATTGTTTAACGACACTTAAAAAAAATGTCTCCCTCGTCACGAACTATTAATTTAAACAGGACATAGTGCATTAAACCAGTGCTAAATTGCCCCTCTAAAAAATTCCGCAGGTCATCCAATTCTGGGTCTTTAAAGATAGACGTTTTGCATTGAAACGAGAAAAAAACCATTTTTTTTTCTCTTTCAATTCATACCTCGTCTACCGCACACGATCCGAAATCAGAGAGAGAGAGAGAGACAATTCGACTAGCTTTGAATAAAAATCTTCAAACGCAGAGAGAGAGAGAGAGAGAGAGAGAGAGAGAGAGAGAGAGAGAGAGAGAGAGAGAGAGAGAAACTTCACGAAGAACAAACGTAAAACTTCATCCGGTTAGATTAGATCACCGGTTGTTCGATGTTCATACTTAGAAAAATACTAAGTCGGGCTTTGCCGCCTCGGGAATGTCCGCATTGTAATACTTACAATGCCGAAGACAATAGAAACTGTAATGAGAGGTTAGTCTTTATTCCGAGGCCGAACTGAATAATTACCCGTAGTCTTTTCGAATTACTAATTTTCAGAAATAAATAATCAGGAATAGAGGCATTCTTCCCCCACGCCCCACGGTTTTACGGACTGGTAAATTAAATTCGATCTTATTTTCTGATAATCAACCTAATTTGTTTATACATAATACGGCCTTTCAATAATTATTCGTACGGAAGTACAATACACTTGTTTCAATATGAATCCCGACCCCTATTATTTTTCATGGTTGTGCACAATTTTTTTTTTCCGCTTCACACTTCCGTAGTCTTAAATTAATGCCGGTTTTTCTTTTTCGTTTTTTTCTCTGTTACCGACGATCTTAGCAAACCTAACAAATTGGCTTTACTGTAAGGCCATTTCTCGCCCCCCCCCGAAGGTGTAATATGGACGGAGTTTTCGAATTTTGAAGAATTAAAGGATCCCGAATTTATACTCGCCCGAGGCTGGATAATTGGGTGTGTTGGGACCAAAATTTTTTTCAATTAAATATCGAATAGAAAGTCCGTCCGGCAATGTCGGATCTGTCCGGATATTTTGTTCAATTGTAGGGGGGAATATTAAAAGTTGAAATTTTGCGCTTTGAATAGTAAATAAGTAAATTTTCAATTTAACCGGATCAAACGCGATTTCCTCTCTTACCTTTTGCTGCTAATCAGCGCTACCTAATTCGGTTTTTCCTTACGGAAAAAAAAAACCCACGGAACCGGTAGTTTTGTGGACGGGACAAACAGTGAATTGGGCCACAAATAGTGGCCCGGTTGAATATTTCTGTCGTTGTTGGGCCCAGTTAAATGCAGGTCGATTGAGACATTGGTAGGGGACCGAACGACTAACAAGGAAGTCGAAACTTAGGGTCTCGAATATCGCGTTCACGTTGACCAACTCGCGTAACAACCGACTGTATTGTTTTACCAGACGCCCCACTATAGACCGGTATCTCTAAGGGGCCGAATTAATATTGCCGAGGAAAATTCGAAACGAATCGTTAAAAAAAGCGTATATACCGGGGAGGTCCTAGAAATTAAATTAAATTTTCTTTTACCCGGACATTTAATCACTCCAAATAGTCATTATGTCTAATGGTCAGGAAAATTGACATTTTCTATAATCGGTCCGAACAACACTTCGGTACGAGCTTGAAATGTCCTAAATGCGCTTGAAAATTAATTACTTCCACCGGGCAAACTACTTATGAATCCAGTTGAAAGAGAACTTCCTTCCTACCGTAAACGGGGTAAGACATGAATTAGAAATTTGGATCTGTCCCCCCCCCCCCCAGTCGGGTGACAACAATCGATTTTAATAATTGGGTTTTTGACACGCTTTGACTTTGAAATAATTCGTCGTCCTAATTTACTCAACCTTTACGGTCAATAGGTACAATTGAGGGATGTTTTTCTAATATTTAGAAATCCATCACTCGACGGATTTCTAATAAATGGACTAGAAAAATGCTCTAGGAGTCGGTGAAATTCAGTCTGTAGTGTGGAAAAAAATTTCCATTGTATATACAATATGTTTGTACAATATTGTCCTGCGGGACACTTGTATTAAAAAGGGTTAACGGAGTGGACAGCGGCCCCGGGCTATGAAAACGCGTGTAGAATTCTCCGGTTGAGGCGGGGGGCGCCCGTTTATCCCCGGACAAATCGTCGCCCGGCCCCGATTTACCTCGACCTAATACTCCTGGGGGGCGGGGGGGGCCGGCCCTAGGTTTCATTCAATTTGCATGCGGCCCCTCCGAGGGGAATTGCAAGCATTCCTGCGGTATTATACCGCCCCCCTCAAACAGCCGGCCAATCCCCAGTACCGTTAATAAATCAGAGACCCCATTATCGGCCGGGGCTACTTCCACCCCGCCACAAAACTAGCCCCGACGTTACTCCAAATCGTTATATAACGTATGCACAATGTGTCTACAAACAAGGTGAATTCGAAGGGTTGAAAACGCCCCCAGTCATTTCTCCACCAATTACAACTATCTATTGTAGGGTACACGATGAGAAAATTTGGTATTGACGGGATTACTTTTGGAGTTACTGGAGATCCGAAATAAACAAAATTCAATGGGGTTAAATAAGTAATAATACTAAGAGGATCGGCCCTAAGAATCTACCCTTCGGTCGGACCCTGATGACGGCAACCGGTGAGAGTACCGAAACGCCGCTCGAAGACAAGAAAAATCCCGTAAAATCCGCGTAATATCTCGAGACTGAAAATGTATTTCCGCTGTAATTGGAACCCGGACGCTCCATTACAATCCGTTTTTCGGATTCGGCAATTAAAAGTATCGCGTTTCATCAATAAAACGGCAAAATTCATAGAAAAAAAAATACTTTTCCATCAAATGACAGCGACAGTGTACTCCATTATAGAACGGAAGACAGCGAGGAACTGATAGTAAATAAATAAATAAATATGATAGCTCTGGTAGTTTGAAAATAACGCAACTTGTGGTACGAAACAAATCGGAATTAATTACGCTGTGGCAATTGCCATTTTCCCCGAGCAATTAACCGGCCGACCGGGAGAGTCTGTCTATTCGGTCTGTAATTTGCCTTTTGCCAATTGTCTGCGCTCAATTAAAACGGACGCCGGCTCAATTCCATTAAAAGTATTTCCCGTTGGAGTAACGATTGTTACTGTTATTGTTGTTGTTGTTATGCACACAGGAAAAGAAGATTGGAAACTGCCGATTTCATCATAGGCAACGGGGGCGGTGGGGTGGGGGCGGTTGGGGGCGGGGGTGGATCTGTCTAGTGCCAGAGTTCTCACAGGGATTCGAACGATTTCACCCAATTGTCTACACACACACACACATAATAACAATAACAGTAACAATCGAGAATATTTTTTAATATAAACCAATTTCAGCGTCTAATTGGTCCCGCGTACGCAATTCCGCCCGCCGTATAATAAATAATTGTTTCGCGGCCGAAAGTCGAGAGTTCCACTTTCGTGATCGGCGTTATAAACGATTTTATAAAAGTGTTTCGAGCACGAACAATAGATTTTTTCGTCTCGCAATGAATACGATAAGAAAAAAAAAACGGCTTGTTGAATTCAAATTCGGCGCCGTTCGATAAGTTTTTGTGAATTTCACGAAAGAGCATTTCATTGAAGAAGGTCGAGAGCGAATCTCTCGGAAATTCGGTCCAGACAAAGCCTATATAAGTCTATATATGGGACACAGGAGGATAGAGACCTGTCTATAAGCGTCTGTCAGTAAAATTTAAAATTTGAAGTTTTACTCCAGTTCATTTCTCTCAGACTGCCACTTGAAAATTAAGCTCCGGACTTTCATTTTCATCCACCGTCTGAACTACAGTCGTCCGTTATAATTTCGTCCCATTATGCAGTTAAAAACGGGCAGAGTGGGATTAATTGATGGGGAATCGCACACGGGGCCTTAATCTTAATAAAGAGAGAGAGAGAGAGAGAGAGAGGAAAAAAAATCCTCAAACCGAAGATGCCGCCTCGCTGACCGCAATTCCAGCTGAATTTTTTTTTTTGCCTACACACGAATTGTGTTGGGGGAGAAAAAATCCGAGCATTAAAGCGATAATTATTCGGGGGTTTTTTTGGTTTTTTTTTCCCCCCCCCGGGTTAAGCCGAAACACGTTTTGCGGTCGTCCCAATTTCGAACAACCCGAACTTCATTCCCCAACAGTCGACGCTGTAAATAATATCAGTTTTGTAATTAGCGAATTAGCTTCGCGGAAATTACGGTCAGAACTTAGTCCAAAAACGGCTTATATCACAATTACGAATTCCTCGGGGTATAACAGAGGAATAGTGATTGAAACTATAGTTATAGGTGCGATACTGCAAACCGCAAAACGTAAATTACATATTAGTTTATGAACCTGTTCTGTAACAAAATATGTTATTAGCCAACCAGGTATTTTTTATAAAGCTGCGTTTTTTCCTCGGAAAAATATCACTTTACAAGATAAAAGACCCGTAAACGTCAGTACAAATTTAATTAATTAATACTCAATTCTGTTGATTATATAAATTTGTTGGCTTTGTTTTGAATTTACAGCAAGTCATGGAACGGAATTCCTCCTTTTAATTTTATCATTTGAGTACACAATATTATTTCAGGGTAATAAAGTTTGGAGGAAATTTTTTGATTATTCTGAAAACAATTTTGCTGCTTACGAACTTTGAACTTTTTAGGTGCAGCATATTGTAAAACCACGGTGATTCTTAAAGGATTTAATAGAAACGGGCTTTGGGGGAGACTTTGTCTAGAGAAACGCATTTCGTATCCACCCAAAAAAAAAAAATAACACTTGCCTACTGTACATGGACGGCGCCGTTACAGCCGGCTAATGATGGCCGCCGGTCATAAAACAAACCGATCTAATCTAACCGGTTTAATAAATTTCCAGTATAAGCGGGCAGATTGCCTATCTTCTATCCGGTAACACGGTACGTCACTTAGGCCGAGTGCAATATTCGTTATTATTTAATAATTTTGAGAATAATTAGTTAAATACAGAGGTACGCCATTAGACCGACCGGTGGCACGCCAACGCCCTGTAAAACTGATGATAATAATGAGTTTTTATCCGGTAATATTAATTATTACATTTATGTAATTGGACTTTATGATGGGGGGGGGGTTGGCTTTCGTAATTCAATAGCATAATTGGCTATTTATCTTGTACTTACAGTTTACAGCCCCGAACTAAAATCAACCGGCTAAAAGTTAATACAATAATAGGCATAGAACGAATTTTAAAAATTTTTGTTCCGTAAAACAGATTTTAAACTAATTCCTTTTTTATTTTCAGTTCCCTCTTTTGAAATATCCGTTACAGACTCGAACCCCTTAATAATGGCGCCCGACCGTATTTACATCGACGGTTTTTACGACTAATTTACGATTTCTTCTTTTACAGCCTCCGCCTCATCCCAAGACTCGGTATTTACATCCAAATGCCTCATCCCTCCTCCCTCAACCGTCCCCTCATCCGTGTTGAATCGTTACATTGTACTACTAATTTTCTTCTTTTTCCCCCCCCCTATCAGTTATTGGTTCGGCTTCTATAGACGTTTTCTATGCCAGTTTCGCCCTGGAAACGACCCGTTTTTGATTCCGTTGAGGCGAATTCATTAAAGGGTTTTTCTGTTTTTTTTCAAGTAAGGGCGTTATGACAGGTAAATGTTCCCCAGCATCGATCCCACCGTCGGGGCGGGGGTTAAAAAACAATTCTGAAAACCGTGGGGGTGGGTTTTATACGTAAGTTCGTTACGGGGACGTCGGTCTTTGAGAGAGGGTCTTTGAGAACACTGCAAACAGGAGAGAACAACCCTTTAGTTCCGATAATTATTTGAACACAAACTGCGGCCGAACACCTGCGCTGCAGTACCGATCGATAAGTCCCAGTCACTAGTCAAAAGCGCTGGTCAAAAAAAGTTTCACAATCTTTCAAGTATATTACAAAATCTGTCCACTGACAGAGTTTTATTTGGTGAATTTCGGTATATTTTCTGTACTTTTCTGAACTAACAACTACAACTCTCGCAGCTTTAAGCTCCTGAAGGTTGACAGAAAATGAAACAGAAGCTTAACTTCGCCCATTAGAGAAAGTGGAAACCACAAAAAAATAAATAAGCCAGGATTTTAATCTCCAATTTAAAATATTTTGAATTTTAATATTTTTGCAATTTCTGAACGTGGTCGCGAGTTATATAGAAAAGGGATTAGAAAACTCAACATTTTATTATATATGACGCCCATTGACTGTCTCAGCAACACTTTTATTATATTAAATCTGTTTGAATATAAAAAAATTGAGTTTGACGCGCTTTGAAATAATTCCTCGTCCTAATTTATTTAAACTTTACGGTTTAAGACGTACCTTTTGAGGAATGTTTTTATGCCCTATTGCTTCTTCAAAAGTGGACGAATTTATAAAATATCTAAGATTTAGAAATCCATCACTCGATGGATTTAAGGGGTCACGTACAAGGTTTTCGGCTTCTCTTCACCGCCAGTATCGACTTGCCTAGTTGATATCTCGGTTATTGTTACTATTCCCTTTTCTAGGGTCGGCTATAGGGTTGTTCAGAGCGTCCCTAGGAACCCAGAGAAGGTCCTAGGAGCGTAACGGTTGACCAGCGGTGAGAGAGGGCTGATTAACGAGCTTTAATTGCCGGGAATTAAACGGGAAGGAAAGAAATAAAAAAAAAATAAAGAGTGGGGAGAGGGATGGAGGGATAGCCGGTGTTGCGCCACTAAGTCACCCCTTATCTCGGCAACTGAATTCGCGGGAAGGTGCGCATTTCGACCGATTAATCTTCTAAAGGGGTGGTGGGGGTCTCGCGCCCTCACCACGGCTATCGATTTGTAAACCGGATAATTATCGAGGGCCGTGAAAAAAAACAAGAAGAAGAAGAAGAAGAAGAAGAAAAGCAGAAGAAGAATAACGCGTGTGAGGCCGAGTATTCAAAAAAAAAAAATTCTCGCATTTCTGTTTCTTTCTCCGCTTCTCACTGCATCGAAAATTATTATCGCTAACTATCACTGGAGAAGGGTGCTAAATTAATAAATTTAGGGGTATTTTTAGTATCTCGATTTGTACAATGAATGGGGCAAGGGGAAAATAACCCCGGTATGATATTTAAAAACTGAACTGTAAATTAGGTTTTGTGGTGTTTCTGTCTCCTCTCGCCGGTTCGGTCTTTCGCCAGACCGGGATTTCGGCCGCTCGCCATCTTCAGTAGCGCTGTGTTACTGCCACTGTCGGCAGTTTGGATTGTTTTCCGTTTGGGCATCCTGTCACTGTGCCACTTGTAACGGCAAGTGTGCCATCCAAAGTCGTGCCAACAGCAACTACTGAAGATGGCGAGCGGCCGAAACCCCGGTCTGGCAAAAGGTCGGATTAGGCGAGAGGAGACAGAAACACCACAGACCTACGGGGTATTCCAACCCCTCGCAGACCACGAAACTTTTGATTTTGAGGCGTTATTTCAGGATATTCGACTAAAAATTATTCCACCCGAATGAATAAAAAAAATAGTAGCTGCAAATTTTAATTTTCATTTCTTTAATAACGCAACGGACCCAAAAAATTCTTGAGTAGTGGAGTGTACAACCCCCGCGCATTACACGCATTACTTAGTTTGTTGTGATCTATTTTTGAAATTCAAGTTTCGCTGTGTTCAAATTTTAATCAAACTGGTTGTTCGAGGGACGGTCGTCCATTTAAAAAAAAAAATTAATGGAAATCCCAATTTCCGTATTATAAAAACTTACATTTCCCCCAGTTTCGACAATTATTCAACAATAACTCTGGTCAATTGTCCGGCTACCTGCGCGGTACAAAGCGATTTATTTTTTAATACTTTATTATTGCGTTTTTTCTATGTGCAGAACGTATGGTATATCGGGCGGTAAATAAAGTTTCACTTTGTTGCGGCAAGTTCGCGGACGAAAGGGACTTTGAATAGAGTCGAAGTTATCGGCCTAGAAAATTAATTTCTAATGAGACATACAGACCGTTTAAAAGAGAACTACAGGCATGGCGACTACAACCAAAGTAATCTCTACGATTCTGTTGTTAATTATTAAAGATAGGCAGAATGCTATTGACGACGGCGAAAAGCCAGGACTGGAAATACTGGAGAAATTAGTGAAATCACAGTTTAATTGAGCGCTGCAGTATTTTGCCACGTGATGCATTGAGAGAATTAACTGGGTTATTACGACCTGATTAGTGGTGGATTTTTTAAAAAAAAAAAAAATCATTATTAGACGATTAAAATTTCGAGAGCGTTAATTGGGCAACAGTGACGATTGGGCAATGCGAAGTGGTTACGCTCTGTGGCCGAAACAGTTTTTTTTTTTTCCTTCTTCGCAACAACAGCAAATAAATGGGGGAGACAATTGATGTCTATTGAAACAATTTCGGCTTCTGGTGGGATACGAAATGGAGGGGTATATATATATATATATATATATCGGAGGTCATTTTATTGTCATGTAAGTATGTGACGTCACCAACTGACCAACTGACTAACCGACCGGCGGTCCAAAAAACCGGTCCGACCTCATTGAGAACTGGTTATAAATGACAGGTGATAACTGTTAAGCCCACTCCGGTCCAAGATTTCTTTTTCTCTCTCTCTCTAATTCTCCCAATACCAATTTGTTCGGTCGAACTATTAAATCGATTGCCGCGGCAATAGAGCCAGTATATATGTATATATTGATATTTCCCGAAATTAATTTAATAAAAAAAAAAAATTTGGACCGTCCGTCTGATTGAATACTATCGAGGAACTGAAATACGGCCCGATACGCTACTGAATATGGCGAGAAACGGAACGGTCCGACTACAATTAAGACTTGTAGACGTGACCGCCTTTTCGCGTTTCGACTACAAACGAGCCATTACACAATTCACCGGCCGAATTGGGGTGGGGGGGGGTGGAATTAAGACGTATTACAATATAATGGAAAGGAACAATTAAAACGGCGAAGGATGAGGAGGAGGAGGAGGAGAAAGGAAACGAATTCTTATCCGTGAGAAACAGAATCGAATGAAGAGAAAAAAAAACCGGTTCAATGTCTCCGTAATTGAAATGAGTTCATCGCCTAATTATTATCGAAATCATTAAGAGCGTTAATAATTTGCATTTCAAATTTTTTTGGTGTCGCCTCCTCCTCCCCCCCCCCGTTCCATCCCCCTCGGTCTTCTGGGACAATGTAAATTCAATCCACCTTAGGACGGATCATCGGAGATAAGATGAATGTCCGTAATAATTTCATTAAACCTCCAATAACACAGGGGTTGATTTGCATCCCGTCTTACTTCGTTTTATGACACCTGATTTGAGAGACGATATTTTTTCCTCGATCAATAAACGGGAATTGTTCAATCGAATCGCTGAATCTCTCCTGAAGACGGGACGAAATGATTCTTACAACGGCCATCTGGGCTAAATAGGTGTACTATTTATGGACTAAATGCGTGACAATCCTGCCATTAACTAGCTGACGTTAAAACGTGAAATTGAACAAACCCTTGATCCAAACCTTAAATCAGAATTTTTGCACATAAACTTAAGTTTTCATATAATAACTATTGACAACATTATATCCGTCTGCAGACTCATCAATTGTGATCAATGTGCATCATCGTATTGACGATCGCAATAGCATATTTTCGACTTTTTCGGCCCAATTTTTTCAAACCAACAGCTCTATCAACAGCGAATGTTTCTCAATGAATCTTATTAGTCTTTCTCACATGACCAGCACGTAATATTGACTTGAATGGGGGCCGACGTTTTCACACCAGTGAAGAGGCGTATCCCGAACGGTTTCTCAACGGGCGGACTAACCAGGCGCTATATTATAGGGCGCGAATCGAACCCTGGCACCGTTTGAGGGATTCTGTAGATTAAAAAAAAAAATTTTAATTGAAAATTAATTGAAAATCGATCCATAACTACGCCAATTATAATCCTCGTATACAGCGATTTTATCGTCCCTGGGCGCCGTTTCCTCTAGCTCTAATCAGGTTTCAATATTCATTATGTAGTATTCTTAGTGAATATTGTTCATATTTTACCGGTCAATCGTAGGCACCTCCGGTACTTTGAATTCACTCGGCAATTCATGTAAATTAATCTCTAATATTTTACTATAACTGTATGTTTTTTCCGTCTTTAAATCTTCTGTAGCTAACCGCATATTTGCGTAGCTTATCGACCCCCCAACTTTCGAATGCGGCTAACCAAATTTTCCTACAATTACAAATTTCAACTTTATATTTACAATAGAGAGTTTCAACGCTTCATAAGAGTTATCTCCGCTGTTATTATTGCCCAGGTGCATTCGGCAACACGGCGGGGGAGGATGTGTGCATTGTTAGCATCAATTTTATTACCGATTGACCCTTTACCGCGGGCAGTTCGTTATCGTAGTCGGGAATATGCGTACGTGTCCCCGGGTGTTGGGGTGGGGGGGTGGCGAACCGGGGTTCCACGGTTAGCACAAAGGAGTATTGTCGGGGTTGTTTGTCGGCCAAACAAACTGACCGCCGGCCGGCCATTGTCGGCAGGGGCGCGCACCCCTCCTCCGTGCTGCTGATTAACTCATATCTCCGGGGTGAACCTCCAGCTGATTAGCACCGCCCCGGGGGTGGGCGGGGGTGGCGGAGGGGGTTGCAACGCATATGCAACGCGGATGCAATTTCGAATTCGCCGAATTTCTCCGGCCAGGACCGGCAGCAACTTCGGAAGACATAAAAGGGGTGGGACGAAGTTTTCCGAAGACGAAAGCTACGAAAGTACTTCTGTAATAAATATCCTGACGACAGGTCCTGAGGACAAAAAGTTCCACTGAAGACGGTAGAATCCTGACTAGACACGGAGAGGATCGGTAGATAAGCGCACTATATTTATTATTAATTTTTCAGCTAAAGGGACTAATATTTTACATGTTGGGAACTCTACCCTACAAATTTTATTTAGCCTCATTTTTTTCCTGTTTTTTTTTTCCAAGCGCCCATAAATTACGCATCGGTCCGATTCGATACTTATCTACCTGACGATTGTGTGGCATTTATACGGCGGACAGCTGGAACCTGTTTACGAATCGGTTCTTGGACAACAACAGATGTAAAGCACCTCCTCTCTCTCTCTCTCTCTCTCTCTCTCTCTCTCTCTCTCTCTCTCTCTCTCTCTCTCTCTCGGGAGTCCTCCTGGGAGGAATTGGGCCCCCTGCACCCCGGGAGAACTTGGACTTCCTGTACCGTCCACTATCATTAGTGTGTTCGACTCGGTTATGTAATTAGTGCTGCGGCATGCCTGGATCCCTTCTTGAAGGGGGGGGGGAATATAACTTTCCTGGACGTTTTCCTGAGCATTACGGGCCGTATAAAAGGGCCCCCCCCCCGGCGGCCTCAAATTATACCGGCCGGCTCGTCAATAATTGGATATTTATGCGAACATTATTGGACCAGTTCCTACCGGGGACCGGTTCCGAACGTGTGGGAACAATTTATGTAAAATGTTTCATTTTGTAAAGACAGTTGAGTACAATTTTAAGAGAGTTAAAAATAATATCGTAACGTCTAAACATCTGTAGAATTCAGTCAACACTAGGACGAAGAGAAGCGTAAACTTGGCCCCCCGGTTTATATTTTCTCTATTTAAATTTCCTTTTTTTTAAAAATTATGCGCCAAAATTTCGGTCGTAATGCCAAATATGGCCGAACCTTCGATATAATCGGCCAATTTAATATTGAGAATTTATTAAAAATTCACGGAAACGTGTCTAATTGACTCTCCCGCGTTTATCATCCTCTAACGACGAACGGCTCAATAAATTACAATATAGCGGAGCTAATTTACCGATTATCAAAACGGACGATGATAATTTTAGCGCCGTCGTTGTTCTTCTTCTTATTATTATTATTATTGGGGCCCAGCGGGCGCGCGCGAGAGTAATTATTAATAACACCGCCGTCCTCTTTACATACGCCGGCCAACAATGCTTTTCGGAGTCGAAGAAAGGAATGAAAAGTGAAGAGAGGAAAAAAAAAGAAAAAAAAAAGAAAAGAGTTTCAATTAAATTTGCATATATGTTACTCGAGGGTAAGTAATTGCTTATAATTTTCTTTGGACCTAAATTACACTCTCCAACTCACAAGAGTTCAACGCTGAATATCTCCCCAAACACTTATGGGGAAGAACCGTAATATCGAAGAATTTTTCGGGCCGCATCTTTAAGTTTTTCGAAAACAGGAAAACGGCCGAATGTATGAGCACTGGAAAATTGATTCCGGAAGTACTGGAGGAATGGCTCGGATGGGGGGATGAGGAGGGGAGGGGTGGTGGTGGTGGAGAAGTAAGACCCCATCCGGTTTCGAACTGTAGCTAATTCGGATAATTATTACCAATTACCGGCTAATTAACAGGTTTTTATCCTCCCCCCCTTCCATCGAAACCCCGACTAAAAAAATAATAAGAAGAATAAGAAAAAAATAACTACGTCTGAAACAACTCCGAGGGGTCTCATTTGGCCCGAAAATCTCAATACAAATGTCCCCTCCTCGCCCCGCCTTTATATAATAACAGTGCGTGAGAGGAGGGAACGGGCGTAACGCGGGGGTGGAACTACGCATAATCCACAAGTATAATTATACGTGAAAGCTAAAAGCGGGCCGCGTTTAGCACGGTAGGTAATGGAGGGGATAGCATTTTAGTTTTACGTTTCCGCCTTTTAACGGCCGGCCGTCCCAATTCTGTCCGCCCTTATCGCCGCCCAGAAACACGAGTTTATAACACAAAATTCAGATAGTGAATATAGGGCATTTTATGGAATTAACAGAAATACAAATGTAAGATTCAGTGGGTGACAGGATGCCGGACAGATTTATCGCTATAGTAATACCCCCAAGGGCTATAAAGTACGACAGTATCTAATGAATTGAAAATATAGAGGGGCCCAAAAACTGTAACTTGCAAACTAATTGACGGAGTTGTCCCATTTTTGGTACTGTTATAGTGTTGTAGTTGGGGCAATCGCGCCATACATTGCGTTCTACGGGCTTATCTCGACGAAAATTGAACCAGGAAGATGGATAGGCCGCGTGGTGGTGCTGTAGAGGAGGTTCCACAGACTTAACACCTCTGGACTTTTACCTGTGCGGGGGGGGAGGGGAGGGAGAATACTAAAGGACGTCGTTTATCGACAAAAAAAACCACGCACATTGCAAATATCCATTCATGTGAAAAATATCCCAACTGAACACAGTTGCAGTCAGTGGATTGGTGGTGCAGTTGGGCTGCATCGTTTCTGTGTGTGTGTGTGTGTGTGTGTGTGACGTTAATTGTGACCGTTTCGAACGAAGCCTACAGTGTGATATCATCAAGTGTTGTACTTTAAGCTACACTTTCACCCAAAAAACGAGAGACAACTCCGTCCCTAAAAGTTAATGGACTGTTGAACGGCGGATACATTTATTTTTCCCCGGACCCCTCCGTATATCGAAAAGCGTTTGGATTCGTCCACTTTTGCCCCCAATTCCCGGGTCCTCCCGAGGGTTCCCGCGGGAGGAGAACCGCCCAAATGTCGCCGATTGCGTTAGAATCGGAATAACGATGAGAGGTCTTGGCGGACTTAAAAGTCTTGAGGACAGATCTGATGCGTGGCTAGACGCGTCTTGTGCTCGAATGAGGGACAACGCCTCCAGCTCTGTCTATTTAATAAAAAAAAAATTGAGCCCGAATTTAAATTTCAGTCTGAAATATAACCAGAAAATAGTATCCTTGTAGCGCCAAAACCTCGTGTTGCTATCAATAAAAATTGACCGAAATTGTGTGATAATAAATACTTCGTTTTCTTCCTTTTTTGCTAAACCGTGAAATAAGTTAAAACCTCGAAATCTGGGTATATTTCAAGGGGACGGGGGGGGATCTTAGATTTTATGAAATTTTCTCTGACAGTCGGACAGGAAAAAAAACCTCTGTTTATTGTAATTGTAAGCGAAATTTCCATGCGTAATTGAAAAATCGACTCACCGGAAATGTGTCCGTTCTCGTATCCGGGATAATCGCCGTTGTCCAACCTGTGTTTCTTCAGCTGCTGCGAGAGGTGCGAGGCGGCCAGAGAGAGGCCGACGGGCGCCCGCTTAGGAGGTCGTCCCGGCCTGCAACTATCGTCATAGAAGACAGTTACTGTGATTTAACGTTGGGTCAAAACGTTGAACAGTTTTGACCCTCGATCTAGTTGTTCGCCAACTGAACAATACAGTTGGCTGGATAATGAATTTTATTGGGGGTCGTCACAATCCCGCGACCTCCAAATATGAAAATTTGAAGATAGACTCGGCGATGAAGATGTGCCGACCCCTACAGTGAAAGCATGCGTTAAAGAAACAATATTCCAGTAAATCTAGACCGGTTTCAGAAACCGGTCTGTGTCCCAAAAGTGGGTGAACCGAAGCTAATGAGAGGGTTGTAAAACAAAAAAAAAAAACATGCTATGTTAACAATTTCCGATAGGATATCCTGTACCTACGAACTAAACGTGCGGCAAGTTGACAGATATATATATAAAGGAAATTGGAAAGAGAAAAAAAAAGGAGGAATTAATTAGTTTTAATTTAGAGGCTTTAAATATTTCTTCGGACATTGTACTATCGAATGAGTAAGTAAGTAAATACCAAATATATATCTATATATGTCGTGATGTTGGTTTTCACATGGACATGTGAAAGTGACACAGTGCTGCAGTGAGGATGCCCAAAAAACATCCAAAGTGCCTAACAGTGACAGTGACACAGAGCGCTACTGAAGATGGCGAGCGGCCGAAACCCCCGGTCTAGCAAAAGAACAAACCGGCAGCGAGAGGAGACAGAAACATCACGAACCTACAGTATTCCAACCCCTCGCAGACCACAAAACAGGTATATTAAATATATATATATATATATATATATATATATATATATATATATATATAGGTATAAATTAAAATTGTTAAAACATGGATGTTTTCTTTGAATGATAAATGTGAGTTCAGTTTAAGAAGTCCTTCTCAGTGTAACGCTTTTGAAACTGGGTTCAAGTATGTTATTTCAACAGAAATAACATTTTGGGACAGAAAATCTTGGCTCGTCCATCTTCTTAGACCCGTCTGGAAAAATAGACGTTCCTTTGACACAAGATTCGGTCAACAGGGAGTGGTACAAATTCGGTCTGTAGATGTTGTACAAATTGTGTTTACGCTGTTGCGGCGGGGAAGAGGAGAAGGAGGAAGTGGAGGAACAGGAAGAGGAAGAGGAGGAGGAGGAGGAGGAGGAGGAGGACAAATATTGGCCAAACATATATAGATCGAACAGAGAGCGGTTGGTAGGTCTATTTGACAAAGCCACACGTTCGAAATATTTGATGCATTTCGAAGACAATTCGAACCGCCTTAGAACTACCGAATTTCCAAATCCGCAATTCGGGTGGTTGTTCGGTCCACCGGAACCACCCCACCCGGTACCCGGTTACGGCCCACATTATTGACAGCACACATCAAAGACAAACACCTGGGGTTCAATTCCCGGTCGTACACCAAATTATCCTACAACGGTGTAACAGTGCTGACACGACGCTACGACAACCTAGTTCAGTATTACTAGCGGCAGTAATTGGACATTTAAGTACATATTATGATTGGAAATAATTTCTGATAAGAATAACTGATAAGAAGTCGAATTGAAAATAGAGAGACGAGGTCGGTGTTCAGTGATCTCGACGGAGACAGGAATTGGGTTAGGGGGGAAAAAAAATCCGGAAAAACCGAAAAAAAAATCCACGCCGGCCACCGGTGACGGCCTACTGGCTCTGATAATGGGGGGGGGCCTGAATTTATACTATTAGGGCGTTATTTACTGTTTAGAGCCGCCAACTGTACATCGGTAGAAACCCTGAAGGGACAGTGGGACAAAAACTGGACTTGCGGACATACTTTCTTCCCTAGGGAATGCTGTTTGAATTTGACAATGTGTTGTTCACTGTGTCATGTTTCTAACTAAACTTACGGACAGTAGAAGGACATAAAAAGTCCCGAAGTTTCATTCGCGTCTCAGTCCTCCTACACGTTGAATTCCTCTCTCACCTGTCAACCCCCTCCTGCCCCTCCAGGACGGCTTAGCGAACGCCAACGTCCTGGAAATCTCCGTGTCTCTTATTTGTCCACACCCCGGCTTCCTACTACTGCTACTGGAAGTAGAAGTAGAAGAAGAAGAAGAAGAAGTACGATTGGGCCCCATAACTCAAAAGGCCGGGGGCAGTTAACCAGTCGCTAAACAAATCCGGGCCTCCGAGCTACTGTTTGTTCAGAACAAACAGGCCCCGGTTTCTGTCGGGACGAACAACAACATTTACAACAATTAAATCGTATATTAAAGACTTCCTTTCCGCTCCCGCTTCCCCACCATCTTCTCTTATTATTTACGACTGCCACCACCGTTCTCCCTCCTGTTTTCTTTATCCTTCCCTTTTCGACTCCTTCCGCTACATTAAACGTTTCTTCACGGCTTTCCCGCCGCGAAACCCCTTTCACTCGGTTTAATCTTCCCGACTAGTTTCCTCACCCCCCCCCCTCCCCACGGATCCCCGTTAATATATTATAAAATCCCGCGATTATTCGAATGTTCCCCGAAGGTTTACGAGTCGGACTTTCGTGGACGCCCGGTTTTAATAATACACGGCAACGTTAGCCGTAGGACCGTTTAAATCGTAAACCGGGATGATTTATGGGGCGCCCTTCACCCGGGAGAGATCCCCGGCCCTACCGGCCACTGTAGGCGACTGGGCGGCGAAAAAGCAAAAAACCCGACAATAAATATATATTTTCTCTACCGAACACGACCGTATTCCACACCGCAGGGTTACGAGAGGTTGACAGACTCGTTAACCCTCGTTAACTTGGGATAACGGCTCGTAAACAGGCGAGCCTCTACCCCTCGATTCGCCGCTACCAGAATCTGTATACAATGTATTCAATATAAAAAAGGAAAGAGATTACAAAATGTAATTTCGTGATTCGGGAATTACAATAAAGCGGTCGTCGAACCGTATGTCTAAAACTGGATTCTCTGTATACCTTGTTCGGTATTTGTTGTCGGGATTCCTAATTAATTAAATTGACAATTGGACAAGCCGCTTTTTCAGTGCTGTTGAAATTCAATCTAATCGAAAAAAAAAAAAAAAAACCCTTCCATTCCTCAATTGAACAAGAAGACCCGTTTCACACGGAGTCTGTGCGCACGGTAAGACACGCCGTTTCCCTACATTGAAATTTTCTCTTATTTTTTTTTTTCTTCTATCTCACGCCATTGTTGTTTATTCATATTTTGTGGGTGGCGAGGTGATAAAAAAAAAAAACAGCTTTAATGGAAAAAATAATAATCCCGGGCACACACGGTATTTTCTCAGCCGTTTCGTCCCCGATAATGAGCTACCGGTTCCACCCCCACCCACCCACCCGCCCCGTTAATAAATGCAAATTCGACGAAATTTTATTATTATTATTATTTTTCCCTCTTTCCAGTTAACGAAGACACGTGTTAATTAGTGACACCCTCCTTAGCGGTATACTGAAATTAAAATTGCCCCGCGGTGTGAAAAAGCAATTTGTAAGTTCGGCCCCGTACAAGTGGAACAGTGGGAGACTTCACACGGACGGCGGCCGTAACAAAGCGCGCAATTCCAAAGTTAATCCCCCCTAAGTATTGGCCTCGCGAAACGTAAAAAGGGCCGTAAAAGAAATAATTGGAGATTTTTAAAAAAGTGATGACAGCTCGATAATCCTCAGGTGTACAAAAGGAGGAACAAAACTTGAGGCAAATCTAGTACAACTTCACTAAGTATGAACAGATTTCCTTCACTTCGGATTTTGTCCTTATCGCTTACGTTTAATACCTGCGATTTTCGGGAGTTTCTAACAAGTGGAAAAACCCTTCTGGCATAAATCTGAATGGATCGGGGGTTCGGAAAAATTCCGAATATTTTTCTTAACAGCCTCTCGACTCGCCTAATGGAGTACACAGTGGAATAAAACAATGTTGGAGCAATGTTGGACAATAATAGTTGACCGACGCGTATGAACAGTGTTAGGGGACGATTGTTTTGCCCTCGGCAGTGAACACAACTCGAATTCCCATTCATTACCGCCCCCTCCCCGGGCCCACCCCGAACATAAAGAAAACCAATTAGACGGTGTTATGAGCCGGTGATGTATCGTCAGCGCCCTATAACAGTAGGGCAGGACAATAGGGTTGGGGGAAGTGGGGGCAGGATTAAGTATCTCGGCGGGTGTCCAGAGCCAGCTCATCAGGAGTCATCCGGCGGACCTAATCACGGCCAGTTATAATTTTTACATCCAGTCGTTAAATGTAAATTGTCTTAACGGAACAATCGCTTTCAGGACAGCAGTCTTCGGAGCCCCAAGTGGAAATGTCAAATATTTAAATCCTGTTTTTATGCCAAAATATAGCTTCGAGATTGAATATTATACAAATGGAATACAGTGTTTATTATTTGTTGCTTTTAATCGAAACGATAACTACCAAACGTATAGTATCTATTGGGTCGGCAACTAAGTTATTGCGGATTTCACCACAACAAGTGGCGTTGTACATATTTTTAAGTACGCCAACATATAAGATAACTCTTCGATACGTTATTATTTGGTCCTTTCTAAAAGCATTGAACCAATGTGACATTTCGCTTTTTTATGCCTGGCACAGGCTCATAAAAAGTTGTACGCCGTGTACGGCGATGAAGCCTCAAAAATGATGGCGGATCGCCACAGTTCAACACTGGGACATTGGAGAGAAGCCGAATGTATCTTATGCGTGCAGTTAAAAAAACCGTCTACGGCTTATCTGTGCCGTAGATGTCGACGTACTTAAAAATATGTACAACGCCACTTGCTGCGGCGAAATCCGCAATAACTTAGTTGCCAACCCGATATTTTGGCCGAGGGAGCGTAAAGTAAAACTTGATTTAGATTCTCCAACTGACGGTGCTACTGAAGAATCGGGTCTGAAGAGAAAAATGTTATAATTACTGAGGAATGGTATCTCATTTGTAATGCGCGAAATATAATTTTTGGCGAAATTATGGCATGAAAATCTAAAAAGGAAAGGGAATTGCACAAGGTTCCGAATTGAGAAGAAACATTGTATTGTTCCGAATTGTGTTGGCAATATAGAACTTTTGCGCAATTCAATTGGGCCCAATTTAGTCTACTTTGCGTTGTGTAGTGCCCACACTCCCACTTCCTTTCAGTGCCTTCGATGGCAGGCAAAAATTCTGTCGGCACAATTCACAGTGCAATCGAATGGGAGAATTTTAGTCATTTTTTCATATTTTTTCTCCTCTAGCTGCTGGTTCGGTCTTTTTCTAGACCGGGGGGTTTCGGCCGCTCGCCATCTTCAGTAGCGCTCTGTGTTACTGTCACTGTTGTGGCACTTTGGATGTTTTTCGTGGGGCATCCTCACTGCAGCGCTGTGTCACTTTCACATGTACTGAAACATCCACTGAGTGCTAACAGTGACTACTGAAGATTCGGCGAGCGGCCGAAACCCCCCGGTCTAGCAAAAGACCGAACAGCGGCGAGAGGAGAGAGAAACATCACGAATTCCTACACAGTATTTCCAACCCCTCGCAGACCACAAAACAGGTATATCATTTTGGTTTTTTCTTTAAGCCCTAGGGCGTTATATCGCGTTAGATATAATATAGATACAGCTTAAGCTATCTCACCACCTTTGAGTAAGCCCGGTGTACACAATTTTTTTAAATTTTTTTACATTAACGTTTACGGAGGTTTTTACTTATTATTTTAGATGGAACGAATTTTAGATCCGTGAACGAATTGCGCGCATATATAAATATGAGAAAATTAAAAAAAATATATATATATATATAGGAACGGGTCCGACTATATATTTCAGTTATGAAAAAATTGAAGTCCACTTTCGGGTTCGGCGACCTCAACTCCTGGGACGGTCGTAAATCTCGCGGGAGGAGTCGGGAAGAAAAGAGGAAAAAAAAAAAAGAAAGCCCCCAAAAAAAAGAGAGAGAAGATAAAAAGGAGCGGGAAAACGGGAGAAAAAAGGAAGGCGGATAAATAAAATCTCAATAATAATAATTTATGTTACGTATTACTGTTATTGCGCTTAAAAGAGGCGGAGGAGCAGGAGGAGGAGGAGGAGGAGGAGGAGGAGGAGGGTGATCGTATAAAAATTTCTATGAAGCTAGAACGGTTGGTGGAGGGTGGGGGGTTGAGGGGAAGGGGGTTGGCGGTTCAGGAATAATTTCATTAATACGGCGGCCTCCATAAATAACAGCATTAAATGTCAAAACGAAGACACCGCTGGCCTCGTCTCTTCGCCGGCCACCAATAAAATAAACGTTTAAGGCTTCAAAACCCGGGCTTCAAAACGGAAACTAATATTGAATACATTAAATTTTTACGAACTAAGGGAGAAAAGAAAGAGACAGAGAGATAGAGAGAGAGAGAGAGAACAGACGGAGACGGGAGAGCGCTTATAAAAGAATTTTTTCGTTTATACCGACGAAATGTAACTGAAAAAAAAAAAAATAAAAAGTAAAATTCAAATCAACATGTCTCCCGGCCACCGACTCGAACTTTGTCCGAGATTAAGTACCGCCTTCTGTGATCTTCGCGCTCGCAACACGAGCCACTTTGTTTTTTTTTAGTGGCGCACTTTTATTAACTTTTTTTTTGCCGCCCGCACTCCAAGGTTGTTTCACTACGGCATAGACGGGAACTTTTTACTTATTTTCAGCGCGAATCAAATAAAATTTAAGATTCGGATCACTCATCTTTTTGACTGTGATTCGATACTTGATCTCCTCTCATTCTCTCACAGCTACTGACGATAGCCAACGCCAAAAAAACCCGTCTAGAATAACAATAATCGCGGTATTCAAAATCCACAATTTCGGGATAAGCTGACAATAGATTCAGAAATAAGGGCTCGGGCTGTTTATACGGGAAGGGTTTTCTACTCTGTACTCCAGAAACCCGGAGGCCATCGGAATAATTCCGTTTTTTTTTTATATTCATTGTACAAAAGAGTAGGGTGGGGTGGGGGTACCTATAAGGAATTAAACGGCCCGTAAAATGAATTGCATCCCTAATGCGGGACACATTATTATTTTTTACTCCCGCGTTATTCCACGGAAAGGGAAAACCGGGAGGAAAGCCGAGGGAAAGGAATACCTTTCTGTGGGCCGGGGCTGGGGGGTGGGGGCGGGGGGTTATGTTTCCCGAAGGCGGTGTGTTCATTGTTCGGAAAATTACAATCTTTTTTCCAGAATTGGGGGTAGGAGAGGGGTGGAAGGTTGGAAGGGGTGGGAGGGGGGTTGGCGCGGAGATTCGATAAAATTTTACAGTCAAAACGGATGAATTTTTAAAGAGGGGCGCGGGCCTCGGGCCAACACGGCCGCCTTAACAGAGTCGACAATATTATTTTTGGGCCCGAAAAATAGGTACATTTCAAAACTACCGTATTTAATAAAAAAACTGGTAAGATTCGATGAATATGAAATGAAGATTAGAATAGAATGGCTGAGAACCTATTGAAATAGATACAAGAAACGCTAATGTGAAGGACTAAAATGAATTATTTCCGAATATTCTTAAAACTACCGAAGTTCTACAGGAGGTCATGACATGATTTAAGTCTACATAATGGTCCGACTTAAAATATTATGATTTAAAATAATACTGCGAATCTCCGAGCATACCAAGAGTTTGGCGATTATGTGCACCGACGCCGGAAGTTTCCGTTATCTCGACCCGGAAAAATTCCCATCCCCGGTTATGATTCCGCCCCAAGAGAAAGGAAAATATCGTTTAAACAAAAAAAAAACACGAATTCTTATTATTACGGTCGATTAAGAATGAAACGACACGCCGGAGGGCGACAAGGCCCGTATTCGAAGAGAGAGACGAGCTCTAATCTGGAGCGGTGCAGAAGACACGGGGTGGTTGGGGTTGGGGGTGAAAAAAAAATGAAATCGGAAGGGTGGTCCAGAATTACACGGGGATTGACGGGGAGAGAATAACCCGGGGAGTTTTCGGCTTATGGAATTGTGATAGGAGGCGATGTGGGGGGGGGAAATATTTTTTTTTTCTTTTTTTGTCGTCGGAGAGACATCCACTTTTGTCGCCGATCGCCGGGTATTCCGGTGTTGGGGGTCGGAGGGTTAAAAGCTAAAAGCACCCTCGGGGGATGTTCTGGAGGTTGGGGTGGGGGAGGGATGGACGGAAAACGAAGGCACACGCCTCGTCATTTCATTATGCTTCTGTTCCTCCCCTACTCGTCTATCTGTATCGATAAACACCGCCAGCGCCGGCGGGGTATTTTATGTTTATAGAACCCCTACCTCCCTCCACCCCCCGACCGCCCTCATCCCCCAGGAACTCCTGGAACCTGAGGACTATAAATGCGTATCGAAAAATATCGCCTCCCCCGCCCTTTCTAGAAGTCCCTGTGCACAGTCTGTCGACCGGGATACTATTTTTGGGCCGAAGGTGCCCCCCCTCCCCCCCGACCAACCCTTTGGTACGCCAGCTGCCAAATTATCCGGGCCCTTAATTCCGTTTTTTACTCCCCACTGTCGGTCGAAATTATGAATTGAAAGTGTACAGGAGGCCGGCGGTATGTTACCTATTTTTACTTCGTCCAAAAACAACCAATTTCTACTAAAAAAAAAAAGAAGATTTTTTCAGTATTACCCGGAAGCCCTTTTAGGTTATAAGTACCTCCTAAACAATCGGTCAATTGTCCGACGTTTAGAGGGGCATCCGATTCCGAAGTCATGGACGAGGGGGGCCGCCCACGCACGTATCCCGGATTTGGTCGCCTGCCGGGGAGGGGCGATTAAACCCTGATCCCTCTAAGCCCCAGGATTGACCCCCGGAGGAGAGCTTTGCCCGTTTACAAATTGACCTTCAGCCGGCCCCGACCCGAAGCTTTGTCACACAAGCCGGTACGACAATGAAGGAGCGCCGGCCCCGGCTTTAAATGTTGCCCCCACCCCACCCCCACGGAACAGATCACTAAAACTCATTATCTACTCATTAATCTGCTCGTTATCCGCCCGATAGTCCTCAGGGAATTTTCGACTAATCGTGTAGATATTTCTCAGAAGTCAAATCGGTTTTAAACAGAGTCAAGGAGCTCAACCGAAAGTCTTAAAGCCGAGACTTAAAAATCCCTTACGGAAATCCTTGCATTAATTCGGGCGATAAAATTCAGCACACATTCTGGATTAAATATAATTTTTATCAACATTTGCGGCGAAGGCTATGTAGGTACTACATGTAACGCGGCATCTTATCGGATCACACCAACGCGGTGATACCAGCTGTGGCGAGAGGCCGGAAACACGATGTTCGGGGTCATCTACGGGGGTCAAGGGGCGGCGGGCCGGGGTCCTTTTGTGTAGAAAAGGTTATATTGCCTATTTGGCGCGACCGGTCAGAAATCCAATCCCACCCCCTCCTCCCCCAGCGTCAACGGCCCTTCTCCTG
Organism: Lethocerus indicus; assembly: GCA_019843655.1. Taxonomy (NCBI): domain Eukaryota; kingdom Metazoa; phylum Arthropoda; class Insecta; order Hemiptera; family Belostomatidae; genus Lethocerus; species Lethocerus indicus. The sequence goes on along the minus strand of JACDQD010000012.1, from coordinate 13,526,941 downwards.
GAAACCTTTACGCGAAACGTCGTTAGAAAAGAGAAAATGCCGAAGAGAAAATAAGGAGGAGGCGAGGAAAGAGGCCTCGGGTTCACGGGAGAATTATAGTTGAGATAAAAGAGAGCCGAAAAGCCTGCCCTCCACCCCCGCCCAGGGGTGGGGGTGGGGGGGGGTTATACTGTTGTTGCAGTATTTATAGCCCATGGGCCGTACCCCGGGGAAGCTTTTATAGCGGGGTAGTCCGGCTATCGCGTCCCGACACACCGACAATCCCTGCGCCAAATCGCCCATTCGATAACGAACAATTAAACATATTATTGCCGCCCCCCCTCCCAACCCCCCCGCCGGACACATATCGGGGCCCCAGCGTCAAAATAGAAACTTATTTACCCGGCCCCGAAATATCCCCCATTATGCTTTATTATATTTACGGGTAGGATAACAGTGACCGAAAGTCATGGGGGGTTGAGTAGTAGGGTCTCGCCCAGAAGGTGGCGCTTCTAGTGTTTTTAATTGGAAACAATAATTTTAATTCAAATTTAAATTAATTAATAAAGGAGAACAGCTTATAATTCGTCGTAACAGCACACATTTAGGTGTTTACGTCCAGATGGGAGGGAGGAGGGGGCGATTGTTTTCCAAATAGTACAGACCGGAATTATCCCCGGGAATTCTGTCTCGCGGGGTTCTTTCGGCCGAGAAGAAAGGTAGGCAATAAAAATCGATTTCTCCCGTAAATATAAAACGGGGCCGGCCACGTGTTCTTTCCCAGCGCCCACCCCTGTGTGTGTGTGTGTAATCAACGGTCCATTTTACTGCCCCGTCTACGACTCCGTTATTCCTGTAAAACATCTCCCCGGGAATTATTTTCGAATTCCGGGATTGTTTCGATTTTGGCGCCCCCGCCCTGGAGGGTTTAGGGGCCACGATATGAATTTAATTAAGGGTCTCCTTAACAAAACGATATTTTCTGATCCTCCTCCCCATCCCCGTCGGCCGGCAACATTGGGCAAAGAATTCGTTGCATTTTTTCTCCCCCCCCCCCACCGAGCTCCGGGACGACGATGAGTCAATATTCCTGGACTTCATTTAATAAATGCCTCGAAAACGGCGTTTTTTAATTTCGACCGGATTGGGGGGCGCGAAAAATCCGATTTGTTTTCCTTCAATTTGCATCCATTTGTTATTGTAATTCTAGTAATTTTTTTTTTTTTTTTGGGGGGGGGTATCTCCTTTTAATTTCCCTCTTATGTACATATGCATATGGAAGATGAACGCGTTCGTACGGGGCGACTTTTTCGATTTCCAGGTTTTGTATTAATTGATGGGGGTTCAATATATGCATACCAAGTGAAACTGTTCACATATTTGTTTTCATTGTTTCGCCGTTTTTTTTAATGTTGAATGGATCACTATCAGTTTAATAAGAATTTATCGTTTAATAAAACTTCCTCGAACACATTTATATTTGAATAATTTAGCTTATATGAAAAATGTGGCTGTTAGCGTTACACATATCGTGTTTCCCAATTTAAGAAGACGCGCATGGAATAAGTCATAAATGCGAATTGCGGACAAGTTGTTTTTCTATTTCGTTTCTTTATCGGCTTTGTTCTGTGGCAGTAGACAAATCGGGTTGGAATCATAACAGAGCAGAAGGCAGCCCTGATGGGTACATACATCTGCACCCCCCGGGCTTATTTCAGGGGGGAACAGAAAAATAGAGACGTCAGTAGAAAAACACAATGGGAACAAAATATTATAACTACTCCACCCCCCACCCCCTCTGTTACCCGTATCGGTGACAACCCCTTCGCGGGGGTGAAACCGAGCTAACTGTTCGATGTTAACGTTACCGTTTTTTTTTTTTATGGATTTATGCCCAGAAATTTGATTTCGCCAACCCTCCCTATCCATTCCGGTCGTCTTTACTTGTTTACTCCCCTATAATCCAATCGGATGGAAAAATAATACAGTTGCAGCGGAGCGACCCCCAACCACTACGGGGTAGTCGGCGACAACCCCTTTTGTCCATTCATCCCTTGAATCAACAAGGGTGGATGTGCCGCCGGGGGAGGATTACCGCTACAATGCCAGCCCTTATTACATATTGGGCCGTCTTTCCCCCACCCATACCCCCATGCACTCTTCGGGCGTATATCGCGCGTCACGATTATGATTTTTGGCTGTTGGGGTGAGCCGATGAATCGGCCCGTGAAAACTGTTTCAGACATTCGCAGAATCATTTATCCCTCCCCACCCTCCATCCCCGGGCTCCCTATCGCTTATACGAATATTCGTTTTCTTCTCTCCTTACTTTTTTACCCCCTTCATTGTCAGTTACGCGACCTCCAGCCGGCCGTTCATGAGAATTGATGGTACGATTTTTATTTTGTAACACAGAGATTTCAGAATCTTCTAGCTGTGAAAACCCGACCATGCGTTGTCCCCCCACGCGCAATAAACGTTTTAAGATCCGATTATCGAGGACGTTAAGGGCCGAACTCGGCAGCAGCAGTAAAATAACAACAACAACGTGCGAATATCTTCAGGCCAAATATCCAGGGACGCGGGTTATTATTATTACGGGCCGTGTATGGGGGTTGGGGGGGAAAGCGATAAAGTAAATCCTTGAATGGGCGATCCTCTCCGAGGAAGTGATGGAAATTTTACTGGCCAGTTATTAATTAGCGTCAGGGCTTTTTAACGGGGCCGTTAACCGAATTCATAACTCCAAGTCTGTCCCTTGGAACAACAATAACCGCCAGGATTATGGGGGGGAATTATATTTTAAAATTGTAAAATTCGCTTGAACCGCATTATATTATGTGCTCTTTCATTTGCACATAATCTAGTTTTCTGGAGTAATTGGACTCTTACTACTACACTCTTACAAACACCAAGTGGGGTAGAAATTAAAATCATTGTTGGGGGTGGGGAAACAACGATAAAATGCGATAAGAAATATGTAATTTTCCAACATAAAAAATACCCTGAAATTTTTAGTATAAATGACGAGAGGAAGCAATACATGGCGTATATAAATATATTTCTGAGCGGTGTCCAAATAAAGTTCCCCGACCTCCTCATGACTGGAGCTTTTCACCGACTTGGGTTTCGGGAAAACTCAAGTTTCCCCCCCTTTTTCACGGAGAAACTCTTATAGCGCTGACAGGCGGGGTAAGAAGTGTCGGGGGGGGAATAGTGAAACTCTCCCTTCAAAGATGTTATTAGTAATACCCCTTTTCTTGTCCGCCGATATATACAATACCGGGGAGGAGAGGGTTAAACGTCGATCTCATTGTCCGTCTTCTTGCCCTCGACCGGTCGCGCTACGTGGACATCACCCGGTTTCTTAACCCCCACCCCAATTTTAAGGCGAGTCATCCGTTCGAATTTTCAATAACGGCGGACACGGTACAACCGCCCCCGGGTGTTCTTCAGGCTGGACGCGACGTCCGGGCTTGTGCCGGTTCTTCACCGGGGGTGGGCGGGGCGGCTTTTCCTTTTTCTTTCCGCCCCTCTTTTCGGTCGTCATCGCCCGACCTTAAATCGTGACCTTAGGCGCCTCAATCAGTCAGGTCTTAGGAAGCGGAGGGGCGGGGGCGGGGGGCGGTGCATTGTTCGTCGAAGACGTTTTTGTTTTATGTCGCCCCCGCGTCAGTTTTTAGTCCGAGGAATTTGCGGCGGGAATTTCCACCCTTTTTTTTCTCTCTACGTGGTCTCTATATAATTTTGAAAAAGAAAAAACTGGACGTAAGCCGCTTCCAGTAAAACATTGAAAGGTAATTTCAGCGGCCGGATCCGTTTATTGGATCCTTTCAGTTCGTTACTGAAGGAAGAACCGGTCTAGCTTGGAACAAAGTATGCGAGTGGTAATAAAGTTATGAATTTGTTAGTGCAGATATTTCGTATTGGGACTGGCGAAATTGCGAATTGCACCTGAAATAATTACTCTTTCTACCAATGCATTTGGGACTTTTTACTTGCAACGTTTTATGGGAAACAGCTGTCTATGAACCGAATTCTAAATGAGTTTACGCGAACCCCCTTCGTAATTTCATTACGACCGCGAAATTGACTGTATCCCGGACAATGCGTTCAGTTTACGTTTAATTTAGTTAATTTTGCAATTTTTAATCGGAGCAGTCTGTTTTTCATATAGAATTTAGATTAGCCGACTGCGTTTTGGGGGCCCGGCTTCGGGGCGTTTCCTGGAATTAATTTGATTGCTTCCTTTTCTCCTTTTTTTTTTCTTTTCGCCCTCCGCCCCTCCGTCTCTTCCGGAACAATTTCGTAACCGAAGTACCTACACCGGTGTGTAATTACGCCCGGTTTTCCGTAAGGGCCGAAACCGTTTCGAGGCCCTTAACGAGGGGGGTGGGTGGGTTAGGCCGCCTCTTTCCCTTCTCGCGCGCTTTAATATTAATGCATTCGGCAAGGTGTATTTTATTACCCCTTCGCTTTTGCATCTCCTCACGGCAACATAGCGTCGGGCCGTTTATTAAAAACTTAACTCCGGACTGGCGTCTTGTGGTTTTTATATCCTCCCCGGTCAGAGAGAGGGAGAGAGAGAGAGAGAATGAAAAACGGAAAGGCAAAAGAAGAAGTAGGAAATTACCCTCGTGGAGTAAGAAAACAAGATTCCGAACACTTTCTCTACCTTCCCGTGTGTATTTCTCCCCGAGGCCGTCTCACTCTCTCCCTCTTATTCTCCCGTTCCGAGATAAAGAGAGAGAGAGAGAGAGAGAGAGAGAGAGAGAGGAGGGAGGAGGGAGCTATGAAGGCCGAGATTAAAATATTATGCTGATGAGAGACGTTGCCCGTAATAATGTCGGATTTATATTCCTCTTCGCCTTCATCTTCGGTGTACCCCACCACCACCACCCCCCGCTCCTTGTAGGCCCCTGAAGAGCCGAGAGAGAGGTTTTAGGGCCCCCAGGGCCGACACATTCCCCGTTACACGGCAGGCTCTGTCTTCTTCTTCTTCTTCTTCTTCTTCTTCTGCCGGGACGGAAGCCGCAGTTCGAATTGATTTGGAATTTTCTTTTTCTCTCTCTCTCTCTCCCTGTTTTTATCCCCCAGGGAAACGGTAATACGGGAACGACCGGGACCAACTCGAGACGACGGCGAAATAGACGGGTGTAAGTTTTGAATTAAATATATCGAGGAAAGTGTCAATGTCCAATGTAACAAAGCTATTGACAGCACAAAGTACTTTTCTTAATTCATTTACCTTCAATGAAAAGTGCAGGCAAAGTCTTGTAAATATGTAATAAATCTCGTATAATAATCGAAAATGTTGTTTTTTACACTCAGCACTTAGTATAGAGTCCCAAACCATATTCCGATCGTTATCGTAAGCCTTCATACGATAATAGATTTTAACTTTAGTATTCTCCGATAGAAAACCTACTATGGGGGACCCTCCGTATATATATTGTGACGTAAGCGGCTAAGTCCGAGAGGCCTTTTATTACTTCAGGGCCTCGGAACGTTTTATAGCCCCGAGTTCCTTCCTTTTACGCCTTATGGGATAATTCGATCCGGGCTTAAATCGGAAATGGGGGCCGAGAGGGATATAGTCCGAAAACGACTATTCAAACAACCGTCCTGCCGCTCTAAAGGGCGGGGGAAATAATTAAATTCCAGTTCAAAGCCGCCGGTGTCAAGTTCTGAATGTTAGGTTCGAAATGACCGTCTTCCATAGTCACGCTGTAACGATTTTACCGTATATAATAGGCCAAAATTGATAGTTTTCTCCCGGCAAATAAATACATATCCGGCAGGACGAGAGGAATATCGACAGGATTCACCTAGACCATTTTTAAAATTTTAAAAATTGCACAATTTTAAAGATTGTGTCTTACTCAAGTGAAATTTCGCTGTAAAACATCAGCTAGGTCTTATTCAATTTCCGGTTTAGGCTGCGATATTTTTGTTATTGATAACTGAGACCACCTACATATTATTTTACGGCTTTTGTTCTGTGTGGAAAATAATATTTCTGTAAACTTCCACCGAGAATAATGGTCGGGGGATGAGTCGGAAAGAATGCTTTGATTGGTTGGGTTGACACCTGGAGCCCCCCCCCCCGGCCACCCCCTTGGACTATTCAAAGGGCTTTCACCGCGCGTTTGTCCCCCTACCTCCCCCCCCACCCCCTTTATCCGACATGATTGCCTCCTGCTTCCACCGTGAAATTATCCTCAAACATACGCTTTTCTCACCTTTTGTCGCCTCCGGGACGTTGCAGAATGCGCTACGCGAACGACCGACACTCGACCGGGAGAGGTTTCGAGTCCTGTGACCTTCCGGGACGGCGTTCCAGGAAAAGGTGGAAACGCGTTGTATATTCCCCATACTCATAGAAGACTCTCTGTACAGTTTCAACTATTTTATTGCTACAAACGCAGGGCTTTAATAAGTGACAGATGCAGTGGAGAAACCCAGTGGCCTCTATTAATTTTTCATCAACATTGATGAATTTTTTCTCATGACCCCCTCGCTGCTTATTTATATAACGAAAACAAGGGAAGTTATTCTCCATTAAAATTCGAGATAATTATAACTTTTATAATAGGTACGCGATTCTGCGAGTACAATGGCCGATTCCGCAACCTCTCTAATTAAGCCGGGCGACATTGAATCGCATCCGAGGGGCGAAAAGGGAAAAAAAGTTGAAACGGGTAAATTTTAATTCCCTCGGCTTTCTTAATACAAGATCATTCCGTTCTCTCCCCCATTCGCCCGGAAGAAGAGGGAAGAAGTCTGACAACTTAAACTTGGAAGTCGACCCGATAAAGTCGAATAAAGCCCGAAAGGCTGATTAAGACACTCCCGCTCAAACCAACCCCCCTTCTTCAATCTCTCCCACTCTTTCTCTCTTTATAACTAATTCAAAATTTAATTATAATTTTTGGCCATTGCGGGACCGGCTAAGATGTTTGCGAGAAAACAGTTTTCATTAAGAACGGGGAGGGAGGGGGGTCGTTTTGAGGGCGAGGGTTTCGGGCGGAGAGAAGCGCCGCGGGTTAATCTGTTAAACATCCCCGAACCCGCCCCCCCCCGTCTCAAACAACGCCTTTAATAACCAACCAGTCGTCATCCTGTCTCCCTCCCCTTTAACAAACCTTATTATTGACTATCCCCACCCACCCCCAGGAGTTGTACGTCCTAAATTAAACGTGTATATACACGCCGAGTTAATGAATGCAAATACGCGCCCCGAAACCCACCCCTCCCTACACGACGGTGCTCACCACCACCAACCCCCACCCCCCATCATCCCGCAAAACATAATATTCATGGGCAGGATCACCGAGCGTAATATGCGCCCGGCCTAAGATTCGGTGAAAACTCGAAATTTTCATCGGAAAATACCTTCCACAAAAAAATTACGCCGACAACGAGTATTCAAATTGTAATTACGCGAGTCTAATTGAAGCATAATTACGACCAGTAAACATTTATTTTTGCAAGGTGAAACAATTATAAACGGTGAAAGGAGAACAAGGATTCGAATCTGAACAAAATCTAAATTACCTCAGACAGAAATAATAATAGAATAATAAATATTTCACCGGCAACAGTATAATACTGAACTTATATTTTCCCCGTGAAATTTGACCGTACATTTTGACGTACACTTGATACCAGTTTTTCTGTCGCTCTTGTACACTTGTGTGAGAAATGTACGCGGGGTGAAAATTTTCATTCGCCGACGGAGAAGGCTATTTCTGAACGTCGTTAACCCAGATTGTGTTTTACGAGCGGCGGAAAAAGGTGGAATTATCATCGTACATGATTAATTAAAAGAGGGAAAAAACAAAGGAGAAAGAAATAGGGGAGTGCGGTGTGAGCAGGAAGGGTGGAAGGGGTGGGGTGGACTATTATTTTTAATAATGTCCGACTTTTAATTTTCGAGAAACCGCAGGAATTCGTTGCGAAATTGTATCGGCTATTTCTCGCCCCTCATCAATATCGTAAATGTTCTTTCCATTCCGAATCATCATTTCATAATCTCTGAAATGTACAACTGAATTTGGAACTCTGGTCCAATTCATTCTGAACACTGAATGTCCTATCGGATATCCGAAACGCCCTCATAACGCCCCTCTCCACCCCCGGAACGGATACTACATGAGGGCCGATTCTTTTATTATTTTTTTACCACTTTTTCTCTCTCTCTCTCTCTCGCGGTTAAAATAAGGGTAAGTTACCCTTGGCAACTGGCGTACGACGTGTGACTCAGGGCCTTATTGGGCTCGGTCAACTCTCGGACAAATCGATACGTGTTGCCGTTTCGAAAAGAGTTCTTTCCCCCCCACCCGCACTTTCAGCTTTTTATCGTATCACGCCAACAACCCCCAGTTCGGGTTGTACAACAGAAAATAAAATTCGGATGTTAAAGTATCTAGAAAAATTGTGGCCGGTTTTAAAAGTACGGATAATCGGATTTCTCCCCCCCCCGGAAAACTCAAAATAGTCTCAAAAAATATTTCCACACCAACAATCTTCTTCCAATATCTTCGTTTCATCCCTACAAACGACAGAAAAATGTCCGACCAAAAAATGACGAAATGACGCCACCGAATACACAGTCGATTGTGGGCCGCAGAAAAGCAAATAAATTTCAAAAATTATTTATATGGCCGTCGGTAAGAAGAACAAACTGGGCATTGTTGACTAGTGTGAATAGACCGGCTCTAAATGGGCCGTCGGAGGCAACATTCGTTCCTCTCCCGTCTCGAAATCGATCACAACTGAAGATCAGCATGTCCGGAACGGACATAAACCCCGGAGGGGGCAAACACCCCCCCCCCGCCCCGCCAACCCCGACTGAAGAACTCCGGCTGTGACCAAACTGGTTAAACAAACTCGGTTTTGTCGGGCCCCCCTTTCCCCACACCCCTCCCCGGTGTGACTACCATTTATGCGGCGTATAATTGAAACATTTCACTCAAGCCTCAACAATCAGACTAAAAGTTTAACGGAGAAATACCGATTAAAAAAAAATAATTCGGGATACAGTCTTACACAGTGTTTTAGAATTTTTTTATTTTGTACACTCAACTACGTATAGTTCTGGGTACAATTGATGAGTGTTTTCTTTTCACACGAATGTCTCGATAAAAGAGACCACCCGACGATGGCACTTTTTCCAGGTATTTTTTTTTAGAATTAACAACAATTTACGAAACAAAGTTTAAATACATCGAAGAGCACACTTGAGTACGGCCTAGATTATAGGATAATTATTTTGCCCGGTCATAATCAATAAAGTGATTGAAGAAAATCGCATTAGATTATAACAGTTGAATAGGTCGTTTCAGCGGGGTTAGTGAAATTAACGGGCGATAAGTTAAATTTAAAAAGGAAAAAGGATTTTGCCGAAGCAAAATTATTAAAATTGTTACGTAAGTAACTAGAAATAAGCGAGCTATAAAAATTATTATTACATTTAATATTTTTTAACGGAAACATATCTCTCGACAAAATGATGAATTTTCGTAAAATAAAATGAATTTCGTATCGATAAATTGTATTTATATTTTTTTTCTTATAATCAATTTCTTCTAATTTAATGTGACACGTGGCTAGTTTTTATCTCTAGGCCGGCGTCACATATTTGTGTCAGTTTAAAAGAATACTTATTTTACTTTTTTAGACTGTTCTAAATAAAAAACACGTAAAATCTATTCCGATTGATTTCGTATAATCGCGAAAAAAATCTTGGGCTACGGTGGATGTTTTCTCCAGAACGTGAATATAAGCCTCCATAAAAAATTCTATGTTCCATGAATTCTTTTACACCGTCCAGTCCCGTAAATTAATATATCGAGCAATTTGAGTCTAGTTAAAAAAAAAAAAGAAAAAAATAGGGAATCGTAGCTGGAGTGCCGCGTGATATCTGGAAGGCGTTTTCACCTCCAACAGGTACACACAATATCGGTAAGCGTGCTTAATACAAATTTTCAAGATTTAATTTATACTTTGGAGCGGCCGAGAGAGAGAGAGAGAGAGAGAGCCCAAGGGACTCTTATATTGTAATTTCAAAGGGCCCTCCCTTTTTAGGGTCGACTCCGTTCTCCACCCCCACCCCCTTCCCGCCGCCACACCGCCTACACCAAGAGGTAATCGTCCTTCTGAAAACCTAATTTAATTTCACATCGGGGGGAAAAAAAAGGCGGGCTCACGTGATATACGCCCCTATCACGACATTCACAAAACGAATAAATCCGTCGGCTATAGCGAGCCGGAGAACAATTTTTCTTTTTTTTTTCGTTTTATCCCCGTTTCAAAAACTCCCGTGTTGTTACCCCAGCTACAGATCGGATCGGCCTTCGATACGGCTTGTGTAATTGAAGACTCGAATTCGACGGTATTTCGCCAATTTCTATCTCGGAATTATATAGTCTGTAATTCGGTCGGCCGGTTGCAGCGTTACCGAACAGTATACTAGAAAACTCTTTACCTAGGCTAATTACACTGGGCGACAGTATGACAGAATTACGTTGTAATTTCGGTGAAAAATCAGCCAGCCGTAGAAATAGGAATTAGGAAATAGGGGATGGGACACCGCTCGGACCTGGAAGAGGACTGCTTGTACTCCAGGAGTTAACTGAATTAGATCTAAGATAGTTATTTAGATCGCGCTTAATTTAGACCACACAGTATTTTGTTCCCCTTCTAAAGAGGTACGACGTTTCTCACAGTTTTCCGGAAGGGACTTTATCGGCAATTGGAGGCGAGGAGGAGGAGGAGGAGGAGGGAAAAAAATTAAAGAAGTGCGGCTAATTCTGGAGATTCTGGTATACGTTTTCGAGGTCGAAACGGGGCTAATGGATTCGACCAGAAACCACCCCCCTCAAAAAGGGGTTGGAGTGGATGGCGTCTGGACCGCGCCGATGTACAGTGACAGTCTCCAGAATCTCGACGGACGAGACAAGAGAGGAGTTCGTGGCCCGCTGCAAAAACTCCCCCCGGGGAGGCGGCTCACCCTCTTTTCTGTTTAGATTTCGGCTCCAAATCTTTTTTTTTCTCTCTCTCTGGTACGGGGCCCGCCCGTATCTGGCGCTAGACCGGTCGCTCTCGAGAAATATAGGTCTTTAAAGTATACAAAACGACCCGGCGACGACGCCAAACCCACCCCCAAAAAACCCCTCATAGCCACGACTAATATTCCGGTAGCGCATAGATTACTCTTCTAGCAATTCTATCTATCTTTTACAGTACCATCAATATATCGAATATATAATAAATGCTAATATTTACTCTATATTGGTCTTGTATCTTCGAAGACTTCCACCAGAGTAATGTTCTAAGTTTCTTTGAATTAACGTCTTCAGTGGTGTCAATTGAGTAATAATACTAAAAAAGTTAATAGCATATAGTACGATTCTCTCAGGAGGTCTTAATAAATCAGCTATATATAGTTTAATATACATTTAAGTCTCCAGACTTTATGTTATACGACAAAAAATATTCTGTCCGGTTACAAATCTGAGTTTTCCTACTGTCACATTCACGAATTCGTGGATAATTTGCACGTGCATAACACGTCACGTGCGACTCCGATAGGCCTAGTTTGGGAATCTCATTCCACGTATTTTCGAGTATTTTTTTCCTATTCACTTCCCTTACAAACGCTTCCCTTATTTCTATACAAGAACAAGGACGTCGACAGGAATCAATGTAGCGGCATCAATTATTATCTACGAGAAATATTATTCCACTAATAATCTTCTTAAGTGCGTTTCTTAGACGTTTCATTCTATTAGAGGGCAGAGTTTTAGGGGGCAGAAGAAAAAAGAATTCGTGTCCAGGGTTGAGGAATTAACGACGGGATCGATCCCCGTTGTAAATAAATGGAGACGGGGGGGGGGCGAAACAATAGTTGACGCCGGGAGTAATGAAGCGCTTTGAAACAACAAAAAATAAGTCGGAAGATAACGACTGAGCGGTGTTCTTTGTGTTTTCAGGATCCGGGACCATTTTTCATAGAGCCCCCCCCGCCGCGGCCCCCACCCACCCCACTGTCTACCTGCCGCTAATTAATCGGCGGGCGAAAATAGAAAGACCGGTCTGGGACTAGACGATGAGAAAAGGAATACTTAGGCTATGCAGGAGTTTCGTCTAAATTTTCGTCTACTCTCGAAAAAAAAGAAGAAAATGACAACGCCCAGAGTAGACATGGCCGGAGGACAGGAAGGGCCGGTTATTTCAAGGGGCCCAGGAGATATCCGTAAGAGGGCGATATGTAAAAGGGCGGTCGAAACGTCGAGGGTTGTAGCTTTGACGGTGGCCAGATGTGAGGGGGAACCCGACGGCGCCAACCCCCCCGGGCCAAAATAAATCTGTCACAGATTGGGGCGTTCAACCCCCCACACCCACGACACTTGTCTCAGTTAATAGGCCGGGCTACTGTTGCGCCGAGGGTGGAATCGCCCTGGGACGACCCTAAAGGCCGTTATTTACTGCGCCCCCTCCCTCAACTAGACCCCAGAACAGACCAGACCAGACCAGGAAGTACCACTGTGGACGAACCGGGTTCAGTTATGAAAGACAGGCGTCTGGAGTGTTTTCACTTCGGCCCACAGTTAGGCGCTAATCGATAATTATAAAAAAATTCAGTGTTTTTAAATTCATCCCCAGGCTATTAACGTGTGAGGGACAGAAATCGGTATCGAACGATATTTTTTTATTTATTATACAATCAACTATATGCCAGTTATAGGTACAATTGCGGTTTGTATAGCTTTATATATTGTCAGTTTTCAGTCGGGTATAGGGATTGCAGACGAAAATAAATTCAATAAAATGGAAAACGTAATTGAAGATTATGCGACTCGCTTTTTTACATTTTGTACATTGGTCAGATTTGTCATGCCTTCTTCAGTAGTCTTTGATAGCCACATATAGTCAATTTCATCCCTGTATCAACTTCGTCGTACTACCAATCGTCGAGAATCCCGGCACAGATTCCAGTAACGCCCCGCCCCCATAAATTCATAATTTCCTTCCGCCCCACAATAATCTACAATAAAAATCCCGAGGCCATGAAATTGAGTCGCCGAGGGTTGATTTCGAACGTGGACGTGGCATGATCAATAGGGACTTGTAACGCAATAATTCCTCCCGGTGAAGATATCGTGATACAAATTGCTTCCTGACTTTGGGGGATTCGTCCGGTTATTTTTATTTTCTGGGCGGGGGGAGGGGGTGCGACCACCGCCCTCCCGATTGGCCAATTTAACAAAGTGGTTTTCTGTGCCTTCCCACTTTAGGCTACACGTAAACGTACACCGCGTATATATACATATATATGTATGTGTGTGTGTATATAAGGGTATCAATCATCCGTTTCCATGACAGTTCCGTTTCACCCCGACCTCCCCACGTACCGCTTTCCTCATTAGCGCTAATACGGGGGGGGGGGGGTTGGAAAGGGGATGGAACAGGTGAAGAAACCCGAAACCGAGCGATTGGGGTCGGTGATCGATTCCTGTAAATGAATCCGTTTCCCCGGCGAATAATTACGGGGGCTCAATTGGGCGTTAACTCGATTGTTTTCACGGCGGTGAAAAAAACTTTCGATATCATTTCGGTTTTCGTCTTTTTTTTTTTTTTTCGAAACGATAACCGGCTCCGGCGAAGTACGATAAAAATAAATAATTAGCGTAATCAATCCGCGGGTGAATTACATTCCTAAACCGACTACCAACACCGGTACAACTAGCCGAAGAATGGACTGGAAATTGGGCCGAAAACTAATTTCTTTTTCAACCCCCTCAGTGAGTATATAAAGTGTCGGTTATTTTAGGTCGTGAAGGCACACGATCCGAACGGAAAAATTAATCAATGGTAACACGATACGGGGGGAGGGGAGGGGGGGGGGGGGGTTGGAGGCATCCACCACCGGTTGGGGAGTTGTATATCGCTCGCACGACCCCCTATAAAAACTTAATTTCCACCAATTTAATTTATTTTCCGGCGATTGGTTTTTCCCGCCTCCCGTTTTTTTTGTTGTTTTCCGAGTTTTCCTCCAGCGGTTTCCGAGTGTGTCTTCCGACGGCAATTCTATACGCGGCGGTCGCTTAATGGAATAATTAATTAACACCAATTGTCGAGGGGCGGGTTTGTGTGTGTTTTTTTTATCCGGCGCGTCTAATGGGGGTAGGCGCGGCTACGCTTCACGGATCGTCGAAATGTTGTTTTTCATTTTTTTTTTCTTTTTTTTTTCGTGAGTCCGTCCTCTATACCACCCTTACCGATACGAAAGGGATTTCGATTACTAAATTACTTAGGAGTAGCGCCGTCCGTTGCTTAATAAATTAATTTCGGACAGCCCATTTGGAGCAGATCATCTGCCAAAAATTGATCAACGAAATAAAAATCATTCACCCTAATGAAGTTTCCAAATTTAAATGATTTAATTGGGAATATAACGGAACAATTTTACAAATTAAGAGGCGAAATAATTGAGGAGGGAATATTGCCTTAATATATTGAAAATATTAAGGGCCGAAATTGTTACCCTGAATGAATATTTTGAAATTCGGCTCCGGCCACCAGGTAGCCGCCGGTACCGGTTACATGTGTCGTCGGGGAGGGGAAAAAAATAATCATTACACAAAAATCCTCTTCCAGAATGGGGACAAATGCGATTTTCACGATGCCGAGCGTTAAGAGGTTTTACCCGTACAATGGGCGCCTCATCTCAATGGGGCGGCCGCCTCCTAATCGCGGCCGAGGGTAGGTATCTTTTTAAAGGCGCAACGACAACAGAGGCGGGAAAAGAAATAACAGGCAGTGAGTAGGAAAACCAAGAAGGCGTGATCTAATTGAAATGCCTACAATACGGGGGCGGAACAGACAGAGAGAAAAAACTACCCCCCCCGGAGGAGATTGTCCCTTTTCGATAGCGGGTGAGCGGGGTGAGGAGTCGTGGACCCTCCGGAGGTGTCCAACCCCTCCCGCTTCAACAAGTGTCCCTTTTCTCGCTCTCTCGGCCGCCGAATAAGGGCTTTTTTCCACCCTTCCCCCCGGAGACACTCCGACCGAAAGCTAGGCTAGTCACACGGGGGTGTGTACTCCCTCTTTTGTGGGAAGCTCTTAGGGCTAATCTCCAGGAGTGGTGGAGGACAATGGGCGGGGGGTGGGGCCCATTGAAAGTACCTACCTGGTGTCACTTCGGTACCGGTAAAAAGCCGGTAGAAATGCGCTATTAATGGACTATTTTAGCCATAAAATAGTCTCACATTGTTGTATATATATTTACGAACGCATGAGATTCGGCATTGAAATAATTTTATTGTACACCTCGGTGAACGTAAACTAATAAACTTTTACAACGGCCCGACTCTCATCGCAAATTACAATCTGAAAATTACAAACGTAGACCATAAGTATTCATAGAGGATGACGGCCGTATCATTAGTAACATCCTGTGTCACGGACCCCAACCGGGCTGTCGCCGATAATATTTAAAACGGAAAACAAAATAATAATAATTCCCCCGACAGTAAAATACACGTTGCCCTCTCGTCCAATCGACCAATTCGTTAATGAAGATATCCTGTTGAATAAATTAACAATCGAGGACTCACGAAAACATAAAGGGAGAAACGAGAGAAGGATGACGAAGGAGAATATATATAATTATTCTAATTGTTAATGACCCAATTTTTTGGACACGGCCGTTGAAACGTACATTCGGATATTACGCCCTCAAATTACAGCATTGGACCCGTTCGTCACCCCTAAATAATGTAACGAGTTCAAACCTAATTGTACGTGGCAGGGCGGGGAATTCAGGTGGAACACCGCCGCGAGGTCGATTATTATTTTACAGAGATTTGTAAATCCGACATTATAAAAAACAAAGAGCCGAAATTACTGTAAAGTCGTGGCGGGGAACGCGAAAAAGCCGATATGATCTTGCCTACTGCAAGAGAAACAATTTGCATACACGTCGGCGGAGTTTGCAATTAAGTGTGCGATCGCGTCTCAAAACCCCCCCCCGTTTGTGTTTTATGAAAAACAGGGGGCGGAAAAGTGGGCTCACGCTCGCCCCGAAAAGAAAAAGAAAAAAATTTCAGAATGTGTCCACCGTACGCGAAAATACGCTGAACCTTCGGTAAAAAATATTTGTGAACCGATGAACACACACACAAATCGTCTTATCACACTGTAAAGTGACAATAAAGCTACTGTAAAACAGCAATAACTGGGATATTTCAATTGAAATCGGGCAAATAAGGTTTGCATTTCTGGACTGTAAAACCCGACTAGCCGTCTAAAATGCGACTCGTTGAGTGAAACCTGTTGAAATTCACAAAAAAAAAACAACAACAAGAAATGAAAACAGTTTGAAATGTCGTAAAGCCCAGATTGTCCGTGAAGAGATAAAAAACAAAAAAAAAACCCCGGCTAATTGGGCCGAGATCTGTTAATTATACAGAGGCGGAAACAAAAATGGATACTTTGAAACAACAATTAATTGGAGGAATGTTGAGGCGATCCGAAAACAGGAAAAAAAAACGCCGTTAAGGAGGCAATAATAATAATGCGAGGACTTTTAGTAAATTCCTTAAAAGGCACCAATTACTATACTACGGGGGTGAAAAAAAGAGAATACTGTATTCGGGGCAGAATTTATTTGGATTGAGTGACAACTGCAGATGTTGAAAGTAACAACGTACACAACAAGAAGGAAATACACAAATGTAGTTACAGAGTTTACAGTTTATCCCTTATATATTACATTTGCTATGAAGTTATGGCTTGCACATAAAATCTGTCCGCCGATAAAATCGACATTTTTTCCGCCCCTTGTGTAATTGAAGACCGGGAGCTATCAATTAGCCGCAGTCCAATATCTACTTTCAGATAAGCCCTCTAGACACAGTTTCACAGTTTCAATCTAACCTGTTTACAACCAGATACTTGCACAATATGCCATTCGAGGGCCCGATTAGATTAGACGGATCTATACAGGACAGGTGCGCGTCCTACGTTCGTAGATAGAATTTCACATAAAAGTTACAAATTATAAACTGAAACAAAGGGGAAAAAGGAAAAATAATAAGTGAATAATTCGAAAACGGGACACAGAAACTGTTGGACGGAGATTGCGTCACGGATGCCACACAACAGGTTGGGGCCGAAATGGACTCCGATCACGATATCCGGTTCCGTTCGATTTATAATTATTGTTTATTAGCGGGGTACGACACCGGGAAAAAAAAAAAAAAATATGACGAGGACAAGAGCAAATAATTTATTCCAATTTGACAACAGGTATAAGCGACGTTCGGGTATAAGCCGTTCGGGGAGGGGGATAAATACGGGTTTATGGAAACGCGCCGATTTAACGTGTAAAAAGTTATAGCGCCAGTAAAAAAAAATCACAAAAATTATAGTATTCGCAAATGCGAAACCAATTTCCATTTCGGCGGGCAACGAGGCCGCCGGCGTATTTCGTTTTTTCGATTGCGAAAATTTTCATAATTAGAAAAAAAAAAAAAAAAAAAACCGGCTTAAAAGAAAGAAAATCGCTGGTAAAATACCGATTTAAATTGCTCTGAAAATAAACATCTTTTCGTATCTTAATTAATTGGCCTTATGGCCTCAATAAACGGACGGGGTTGTGATACACATCCCAGCGTTGGGCAACGACGAAAATTTCATTACGTAAACCGGTGCGGATCCGCTGCGATTATACCGTGGAAACCGACATATTTTGTTGAAGCTGAAATATATACACGAAATCGGGGAGTTTTCGCAGTGTTTTTTTCCGCAGTCACGGGAGAAACGAACGAGCTCCGCTGGTTATATAACGCCTCTTGTATCCGAAGATTCGATGGCGGGAATATTTCGAATACTAGATAATTTAATCGACATTTTTTTACGATGACGCGGTTTTAACACTTTTCGAAACGTTTAGAGAAGAGAGCGCTCAAATTTCAGATTTCAGAGATAATAAAGAACCAAGTGCGGGTTCACGTATATCAGGGCTTCGACTACCTCCTTCAGTATTGACTAAACTACTAGACAGGACGCTACTGAAGACGGCCAGAAGCCGAAACGGCCTGGCTTCTATAAATCGTCGTCTCCAAGAGCCGCTCTCCAGCGTATACTGAGTATACGAGAGAGGGTGGTTATGGTTTAATTGTTTATTTTCATTTCCCCCCCGCCCCCCGCCGAAGTGGAATGCCGATCAGTCGGTAGCTCTGGAAGCTATTTTCCAGGCTGTAAAGCATCAGTAGCCGGGGGGGTGGGGGTGGGGGGTGGAGGCGGATTAAATCGCGTGCGAATCTTCCAATTATACTTTTCAACGTTTGACTAATTCCCGCCGGGAGACATCGGCTGTCCATCAAACTCGGGCTGCGTTAAACAACACGGAGAGGATCTAATGAACTGGCAAACGGGAGGGGGTCGCCTGGGGGTTGTTTGGGGGGTGAGCGGGGGGCGGGGGTTGATGCCGCCTCCGCCCAACATTAATTAGGAAAGCGGGAGGCCGGTGCATTACTCTTATTGGCGGCGGCTCAACCCCCGTCGCCCGAATTTGTCAACCGGGATACCAACCCCCAACCCCCACCCCCAAACCACCCATCGGATCCCGCGGGATAAACCCCGAGGATTTAAAATACAAATTGTCGCCTTTCTCTGGCGATTATACGCTCGGATTTCAGCCGCCGCCCGACCGGAATACCGGGCCCGGAATCTACACCCCTAATTAATAGCCACCCGCCCACCCCTTACCAACCCCCTCTTTTACAACTCTTCCCTATTTCGGAAAATCCCGATCGTTTCATTCAAGACGAACC
Source organism: Lethocerus indicus (assembly GCA_019843655.1). Lineage (NCBI taxonomy): Eukaryota > Metazoa > Arthropoda > Insecta > Hemiptera > Belostomatidae > Lethocerus > Lethocerus indicus. Next base: position 13,508,117 of record JACDQD010000012.1, on the reverse strand, counting down.
CGGCTTTAAAATAATTTAACCAATCGCGATAGAATCTTCCTTGTACTAATATTAAAAACGCTTGCGAGAAAAGTAATAATACAACTGATATATATATATATATATAAATATAGTACTAAAATTTATAAGTTTTTGTCTGCGGTCAGAATCGTATAAGGAAATTTATGCTAATTCGACTGGATAATTAAAATCAGTCGCTCTTATAACATGCCGCGAAGTCTTCGGCGACTTAAGCGGAGAGAATTCTCGACTAGCGAATTAACCTTGCGGCCCCCCCCCCTCCGGAATTGCCACCTAATTAAGGCCGAGTTTTCTGGCCGATTGTGTCGGAATTCGAGTTGGGGGAGGATTTTTCATTAAGCCAGGGGCCCCCCGCAACCGAGAGGGGATTTAATTTCGAAAGGGGTTCGGGGGTCGGGGTTGATCCGGGGGCCGGGCGGGGGCGGGGTCGGGGTTGACTCCTCGGGGATAACCGGGTGCCGGCTTTGAAAAATAACAGGTCGTTTGTCTAACTGTCGCTTCGCTTCCGATCCCCGACCCTCCCTCAGACTCCACCACTGTCGGATTAGGGAACGCCGCGCCTAAACGATACCTTCCGCGTACCGAACACAGAGACAGATCCCTGTCCTTAATTAATTAACTTAAAAAAAAAAATGAGCGAACGAATGGGGTGGACAGAGAGGGTTTCTGATACACTGCCGCGCCTATGAGCCCGGTTTAAGCGCTAAGCTCTTAAAACGCTAGGAGAGAAAAAAAACCGCTACGACCAATTACAAGAAGGTAATACTGCGTTTGAAAAAATTAATTAAAAATCAGGTATGTAACAAACCCAGAAATATATGCCCCTGAAGTAACTTCCAACCGGCTGGCGTTCCTGGGGGGGGGGGGGGAAACTCCCAGAAAAGCTGTTTCTTGAGTAACCCCCTATACTTTGGGGCCAATAAAGACGAAAAGTATTATACCGCAATTACACAATCGTAACATCCGACTGGAGAGTGAGGAGACGAAGAAGAATTTCTGGCTGTGTGTAATTGAAACTGGTGCATTGGGGACAATTAGGGGTGCGGTGGGGGTTGGGGGGGGGACGATTAGAGCCGTCCATGTCCCCGTAGCTCGGGGGGCCCCCGCGGCCGGGCCCCGTCCCGACAAGACATTGAATATAAACGACAGGCCTGCATAATTCAGTAGAAAGGAAACGTTGTTTCACCGACTGGATTAAGTACGATTATTACTATGTTTTTATGTTTTTTTTGTCGGCCCGTTGTTCCGTAACTCGGGGCCGAAAGTTGGGACAGATAGGGGGACGGAGATATGTGCTACCGGTCTTTTTTCGAAAGCCCAAACACCTGCCGTCCGCTAAGCCGCTTCCTCACAGTTCTCCCAGCCCCCTTCTATATAATCCCATATCGTTCTGAATCATCCCGGGTTAGCTTTGAATTTTTTTTTTTGCATCAAGCCCACTTATGAAATGCAGCCGTTATGCGCAGATGTTGAAAGTTAGTTGTATCCAATATTGAAATTTCAGAATAGACGGAAAAATTTCAGTAAGTCCCTGATTGTTAAATTAGGGTTGGAGGGCAATGCAAGAGGGTTTATACCTTCATTAAATGTCTCATGTAAAATAAAAGTCCCAATAACTATTCGTATAAATTTAATTTCCGCGAGCGGATATATAGGCCCAACACTTGTATATTGTATGTATTTTTCAGATCTGCCAAACACTACCACGATCAGTACTTTTCAAAAAAATGTTTGAATTCGATTTTAAAGCTGTTGCAATTTTTTTGTTAAAATATTAATACTCGGAGGCCCCGGTGTTCATGTCCCGGCTTAAAATTGGCGTTCTGGCCGCGATTATAAATTAAGGAACAGTTTCTGAACGGCAATTTAGCGGGGTAGTTCAACACGCGGCGGCCAAAACCACCCCCTACCACCAATTCAAATTTAAACGTCCGGGGGGCGCTTCTTTCGATCCCCCCGCCCCCGCCACGCCCGCCACACACACGTGATATGATGTGAGGGTTGCGGGGGTGCTACCCACATTGTTTTCCGACAAGAACAGCGTCGGAGCGTTAATTAAACTCGCATTCATTTCCTTTGTCATAACCAGCCGGGGGTTGAGTTGGCGTTAAATAAACCGGTAGCCATTAAAACGGGAGAATTCCCAAGACTTGGTGCGCGGGGGGGGAACGGCTTAGAAGGAGAGACGAGAGGCGTTACTAGGTTTAAGGTGTTATTATTATTCTATTAATGCTGGCGGAGGGGGTAGGCGTTTGGGGCCCGAGGGGCGCGGGACAATATCCGGGGGCGGGGGCGAGCGGGGGTAACCTCCAGCCCAATTAAAGGCTTCTGAATAAACCAGCCGACAATCTAAGCCCCCACCACCCCTCGCATCCCGGTCCACGGCCGTCTTAGCCGCTCCAGCTAGTTAACCCAAAGCTGCACAAAGACTCCTCTCGGGGTCGGGCCACTATTCGCATGCTAATATAAGGGCCACCCCCAACTCAACTCATAAGGTACCACCTCAATCTCTCCCTCTCGCGGGGGTTGGATGGGCGGCGAAGAAGCCTGAACCCCCCCCCCTCCGCACCCCGATTGTATTTAAATCGTAACGATTTTCAACCCCGTAATTAGATTCGACCGGAAACTGTCCCCCCCCGGTGTCTCTTAAACTTAATTCAAATTCCGCCCTCGATAATTTGATCGCAACTCTCAATCTGCTCAGAAAGGACGCGGATAGGAAACGGGCAGAAGTATATTGACGCTACTGAAGATTGGCGGACGATAAAGTTCGCTTCAAGGCCTTATTGGAAATACAATAGTGACGACCGGACTAAATTAAGACCCGGAATATTAATCTACCTTAAAAATAGTAATAGATAATGAATTCGTCGGCCCAACGTATCATCATTTTTTCTCTATGTTATTTCGCCTAGACAGGCATCAATTCAAATAATATTTTAAGACATAATTTAACTAGAGAATGTTATTCTTGTCCAAGAATAGGATGAGAAGACGTCGTCTATAATGAGGTGGGTTGAGGACGTAGCATAAGTTACCCGGTACAACATATTAAGGGCGAAATTTTTTCCCTGTTACTAAAACTTAAAGTTGTACCGTTACTAACAATGTTCTGTCAATAGCGCTTTATCAGATAAGCTGAACTGTGGCAGAGCTCGCGCTTTAATAAATTCGTACACGTAATAATATCCCGGTGCTATCCGGGAACAAATGTCTTTCAATAAACCGGTCACCGGGGACTCCTCTCCTCGTTAAATATGTAAATTGTACGTCAATTATGACCCCGGGTATAATTGAAGTAATTTATTCAAATGAGACAATAAGGAATGCACGCGGCGGTTAATTATTTTCAGAATTCCGTAATTATCCCACTCCTCTCCCTCCCCCAAGGTCCCTTCAATGTTAGTGTGAAAAGAACCTAATTAATACTAATGTTGTCCGACCGATTATCCTGAATTTTTCTTGATCGGGACGCGAAAGTCCCCCGCGTCGCGAAAACCCCGCCGAAACGGAGACATCCAGTGGAAGATTCTTAATACAATTCGCATGCAAATATATGTAGGGGGTAGGGAGGTGAAACTCATAAGGTACGATCTTTCCCACTGGGATGCCAACCACCCCCCCCCCAAACTCCTACACGCTTTCCCATTTTCCCGTACACCTCATTGTATTTAAATCAGTATCCTCCTCCTCTTCCCTTCCCTCCTGGTTTATTTCTCCGAAGATCCCCTCCACTACACCCCTGTGTGTGTGTGCCTTTCTCATTTTGTCCTACGGCGAATAGAGAGAGAATTAGGGAAACGGCCCGATAAACATCTAACGCCCCGAGTCCAAACGAGCCTTGCCTTCCCCCACCCTCCCTATTAAGAAGAAGATGCGAGGAAACTGGTTGTAAATCGAGTTGTAAGTCGGGCGGGAATGGGGGGGGGGTGGGGGGGGGGAGTGGGCAGGCTGGAATTAATCGATTCAATGTTGAAGGAAAATCGGAAGAATCTGATTCCTTGTCGGCGTTGTACCAACCACTGGACTAGGCTTGATCCTTATATTTTCATATAAGGACCTCAAGACTACCCCGAATTGAGGAAACAAATATTAATTCGGTTTCTAGGAGCGCTTAAATATTAAATCCTGTTTTTTCTGGGGGGAGAGAGTAGTCATTGGACGACAACAAGGAATAGAATTCAATAAGGGACCCCCCCCCCTCCATGAAACGGGAAACAAAACATTATTGCCTTATTGTCCCAATATATTGTGTGTTATTGTATTACGGCGAAATAAAAAAAATAAGAAACGGGGTACGGAATTCAGACATAAAGTCGGCAATTAAAGTGAGATTTGTTGCGTCCCGAACAACACGGGGGAGGCGGGGGTTGGGGTTGCGATGTTGGGTTTTAGTAGTTATTAAGGCATAACTCAGACGGGACATAATGCAAAGAAGAAGAAGGAGGAGGAGGAGGAGGAGGAGACTTGGAAACGTTAAAGTTGCGGGGACTTGCTCCTGTAGAGCCCGGTGAAATATAACCGTGGGGGAAACCTACACCGCCCTACCACCTTAAAGCCCTTACGCTTAGTAGAAAGGGCGAGAGATGGAAGTAAGGGAGAGAAGATGGGGCTTATTAAAATGTTGCACCGTCTTATTTCATAGGTTGCTGAACAAATGTTCCCTCTCTCTCTCTCTCTCTCTCGTCCCTATCTTGTTCCTCCGTCTCTATCTCTCTTTCTCTTTCGGCCTCTGTATAATTTAAGACTCTCCCTCGCTTTATTGTTCACCGGGCAATGTGTCTTTTCCCCATTCTCTCTCTCTCTCTCCGCCCTTATTTAATTGTCCCTTTCTGCGTTCGGCTCTTTCTCGGCTGCATTCCTTCTCCTCTCCCTCCCTTTCCCTTCTTCTCTCTCTCTCTCTCTCTCTCTCTCCCTCGTGCGGTTTTAATTACGTCCCTATTTTCGCGTTCCTACGCGTTGTGGAAAAGACCCCCAGAGCGCACAGCGAGGTTTATGCCCTCGGAGGACGTTTAAAATGGATGGCTTCATTTCCGAACAAAGGTGGAGTAGTTGCCGAGAACGAATTTCAATTATTTGCATCGGTTATTCGGCCGTTTCGGAAAATAAACCACAGGACGTGACGTTAAGTCGGTAGAACGATGCTTTTATATTAGAAACCGGTCGGTACGAGTAATCCAATGCGGCCCCGAGACTCTGGACAATGAACTTATTACGGAGATGTACACTACTGTACGGAAAAGTACAAAGAAATGATAAACCCGAAATGAAACTTCGGACGCTCCCCGTGACTTACGAAAATCCGTACATAGCAACACAAAAATTGACGACGTTGAAGTATTAAATGTTCCTTCAACTTTCGAAGTTTCTACTCCCCCACCTCTTTTTTAAAGTAGAAAAAAAAATTCGCACAATTTAAGGAAATCGTATCCTTAAAACGGTATCGATTAACGACTTACAAAATTCATCGTCCCATCGAGACAAACCAATTCCTGTCGACAGTCGATGCAAAATTAAAAGTAAATCGTCATGACTGAAACATTGTTCTAGTGGTACACAACAGGAAGAACTGAAATTTCCCAGAACTCCCAAACATTTCGCTTTATGGTCGATTTTTCCATTTGGGCGTGCGAAGCAACAACGGCGACGGTGAAATAGAAAACCGGATGAAAGGAAATAACCGAGATAGCGAGAGACAGAAGGCTAATGTTGGATGGGAACAAACAAGAGGAGCCCGAAAACAGGGGTTCGGCCCTGCCAGAGCACAACCGGCCTATAAATAAGACGGAGCGCTTCCAGATATTCGGTGTCTGTGATTTGAAGAACGTTTTCGATACAGATTATCCCCCGATGAAGGGGAGGGGGGGGGGGGTTTGGATGGAGGGAATAAAAAATTTAGATGTTTCTATGAGCCGGATGTGTGACGGCCGAACCAACAGAAAACAGAGTTCTCGATTCAAAGCGGGGCTTCGGTCGGATTTACGGCCGGCAAAAAAAAAAGTACGCTACATCCGGGTAAATGCGCTTTTTTTCTTAAAATTGGATGAAACGGCCAATTTAAAGCGTCGAACAAAATATTTTAAAATCTGAGAAGCATACGGAGATGCCGAAAAGACGGATAGGTGATTGGAGTTTCCCAACATAATGGTTACTCGGATCTGTAAACATTTCCTAAGGGGGGTTCTCGTCTTAAACAAGCAATAACCGTGTTAAGGATAGAACACGTTAGGGTTGCTATTGTCTTACCCCATTCCCCTCGCCCTTCTGTTTCTCGCTCGTCCTTCCTTCCACCCTACTTTATCGCCCCCGTTCCTCTCCCTCTCTCTCTCTCACTCTTCTCGCTTTCTTCTCTCTGTGTCGGCAGGAAATTGCCGTGTATAAATTCACCTTAAAATGACGTTAATGAAATTTCAGCCGGGGGTGGTCGGAGTGGGGCGCCGGCTCTCCTTTTTCCAGCAAACTAGAGGGCAGATTAATGCCCCAGGCCGTGGTTCCCTATGTGTCTCTCTCTCTCCCTCCCTCCCTCCCTCCCTCTCTCTCTTTCTCACACCCTCCGCTTCCTTTATTACAATGTCTTCTTCTAGTCCGGTCCCTTCACCCTCCCCCGACACCTATCCCCCGTCTAATTACCGTCGGGCTAAGAGGACCCGGCAGAAAATATAACGCGAAACTGGGGAAAAAAATACAAGAGAAAAATACACCGAGGGGAACTTATTTCCTCGAGAAATTTAACAGCAATTTCAGTAGGGAAAAGAATTTTAAGTTTTCAGAAAGCCTACAATTCAGGGTGGAGCAAAATTCAAGTCTAATCTAGATCACAATAAAGCATTGATTTCAAGTAGGGGCTGACACTGGGTGTTTGGAATGTTAGGTTAATATATGTAGTATAATATGAAGAGAAATAAAAATCTGCAACTCTAATTATAATTGAATATAATGAATTTCATCTTTCAATATGTCACGGCCCGTAATAAAATTTGTGTAAGACAAATCACCGCTAACGGCCCCGAATTGGAATCTTAGCCGAGGAGAAAATCAAACGAATCACCCCTTTCGTGGAGCCCGAATTAATAAGAATTATCTCAAGACGCCAGTCAGAGAGTTCAGGAAATGGAAACATTCCGATTCTCCCAACCCCTTAGCCCTTACACCCCCCCGCCACCCAACCCCCGCTTACAGAAGGCGGCCGCTTCATAATGCAATTTTCCAGTCGGACGAACGCACAAAAGGAAAATCTTGAAGACACAAGCAAAACAGCGAGGAGGGGTGTAAGGGGTGTGGGGTTCAAGGGAGGGGAGTTCACGAGGGTGCCTTCTCAGCAACACAGTGGCCTTTATCCAATTGTCTCACGACTATAGCGAAACGACAATATTTATGTCCGGATTGAGGAGACGGAAAATCCGAATTGCAGAGAAGGGAAACATGAAAATTCCTGATTAACAATTATCTTTTAACCGAGATTCCAACCATCGACGGCAGAGTAAATGTACGAATTTTAGGTATCGCTTCGGGGGTCCAAGAGGGATTGGGGATATGATATGAAAAGTGCGATTCTCAGTTCTTGAGCTAGAGCCGGCGTTCGGCACTTGAGCAGTGCACTACGAACACTTGATATAGTGCACTATTTCCAGATGTTCAATCCGGGACCTTTTTGTTTCGCGAGACCGTAGGGATAATATCGAGTCGATAAAACAAAACCGGGAGAGCCACCGTCCTACAAAATGAATCGGTTCTTTCTATTGTTTTCCGTTGTTGTTTTTTTTTTGTTGCGTTATCCTCTTTTCCTCCTCCTCCTCCTCCTTCTTCTCTCCTCTCTCTTTCGGCCAGCATGATTAGCGCGCTGTGGGCTTTTGTCTCTTTTCGCCCAGCGGCGGTTTGGATGTGGGTACCTTGATAGAGGAGCCCCGATTGCCATCTGGGGGTTGCCTTCTCTCTCCCTCCCTCCCTCCCTCTCTCTCTCTCTCTCAGTGTATGGTGGAGTACGGTGGGCCACAATGGGCCCGCTCCGCGCCCCGAAGAACGGACCACGTGCTCTCGGCCGGGACCAAGCCGTTTCCTCCCCGGGGTTGTGTTTTTCTCCCGCCCATTGTGTTCTATTGCATAGTCTTTCAGAGCCTCCACATCTCGAGGCTGTACAAAAGCTCCTCTTGTTCTAGAATTCGGATATGTCCGTTTCTGGCTGACCATTGTTCTCGGCAAAACTGAGATATACTGTTTCGTTCCTAGTCATTGTGTTGGGCACACTTCAATTATGCTCTCAGTATCGATCAAGTAAACGCTCGAACCGGTCTCAATCTCGCCGGTTCGCTAGACCGGTTTCGGTCGATCCTGTCTATCAACGGCGGGAGAAACTCATAATCAAGACGAACAATCTGAGAAAAATAAATTTTTCTGAATCTCCAAGTGTCCAAGACTAATGGGCCCGCTTAATGAAATTATTACCAACTGTGAACTGGACATCGTGATTATTCGAAGAGCTGGAAAACCGGGGGGGGGGGCGTGTAGTTATAATTTTAAACGGAGAAATTAAAATAAACCGAAAGAAGAAAGAAAGGTGGATTATTTTTTTTTTTACCCCCCCCCGCCCCTAAAGCCTCCCCGATGCACGCAACAGATGTCGACGCGCTACGGCTACGCCTGAACCGTGTCAATGCCAAACGGGGGCGGGGGCGGGGGTATATAACTCGTCGAGTTAATGAGCGGCGTTTTATTGTAATTACAGTCTCATTTCACACGGAATATCTTTATTATTTATTAATTAGGCCGAAGAGAAACCGACCGATCGCGCCATCTGCCCGAACAGATCCCATCATCGGCTATCTGCCCCCCCATTTACCTATCCCAGTTTATTATCAAATTGTCTCAAGACTGTTAGGCCAGATTAGATTAAGGGAACAGACAACAGTGGGAGAATGCATAATAATTGTTTCAAGACCGGATTATGTAAATACTGTTTCCCGTTTATTAAATCCCAAAGAATTCAACTCTCGATATCGATAACGGAATACCGGATAATGCAATTTGATGAAATAAATTTGCAATTGAATGTAAATTCAAACCCATTACAACACCTATAACTGGGTCCTTTTTACATTTTTATTTGGCACTAAAAAAATACATAAATTTCAAGTTTTTATCCCGACTATATTTTGTATTATTTATGATTATTTTGAAACTTAATTTTATAACTCAGAATATTTTGCCAGAAATTAGATTACTTCTTTATTCGGTTTTCACAATTTTTCACTTACCCCGTTTATCTAATCTTAAATCGAGAGTGTTTATCTTTAATAACCAATTTTTTTTTTTAATAGTATCGTTTCCCACCGATAGGCATTTTATATCTGGAACGTAAAATAGGGAATTAAACGGTAAGTTAAAGTAAAGCCCGGAAACGTCCGCCGTGTTTAAAGTTTATTATCGGCATTCTCCGGAAAGTTCAATCCCCCACCCACCCTTATACGAAAATAAAATATATTCCTTACGGGGCGATTCGATGAATAATCTGGCGCGTGGTTCGTAATAACAAAAAGGGAGAAGATTAGCGCGTGTCCTTTTATTGAATGACTTCATCTCATCTTTTCCTCTCGGGACAACAAAAGATAACACAGAGAAGGGACACACAAAAGGCTAATATATATATGCTGACAAAGCTCACATCTAAGCGGCGACACGAAATTGCCAACCTCCTTTATATTAAAAATTAAATTAATAATTACCGGCGGACTTTGTACACCATTGTAGGGTGTATAATGCGAGTGACATTTGAAAGAGAGAACGAAATTAAATAGAGACCGACGATGCTTAATCCACTCAGCTTGATACAACTTTTGATTGCAACAGCTTGAAAAGCGCCACATTCACCACTGAGCTAAGCCAGAATTAACTTAAAAAATATTATTCACTTTTGGCTTAATAGAGAAGAGATTTTCTATCGAATACTCATGATTTGCCCGCTGTAAATCTCCGTTTAGATGAGCTCAAAAAAAATATTCGACTAAAGTACATACAGTAATTCCTCCTTATTAGCCAAGGTTCACTCAAATTTCTTCCACCACCCAAAACAGGTGTCCTAATTAGTTCAGAGCATCTCACCTGGAAACAGAACAAAACGAGTATTTTAGCATTTTATCAAAATAAATAACGCATTCAGTATTCACAAAATACAATTTTCCAAGTGGCTCACTCTAATCTACGCATCTAAATCGATCTTGTACAGTACTGAATCTGTTTTTCAGTTTTGTCACTGTTGCGGAAATCGCGGAAATGGAAGATGACCGGAGAGCGTTTCCGAACCGTAGCGGACCTCCGAACCTTTTTTCACTTTTTAATTGACAACTATTTCCTTCTGTAAGCGGCGTTTGTGCAACCCGAATTCCACAAATCACAACTCTCCCAGTCGGAATTGTGAAAACGGATTTAGGCAATTCCTCTTTCTTCTAATTGGAAAGAACGGGGCACGAAACGAAAGCGAAAAAAATAGAGAAGAACTCGAGACAAATTAATTAAGACCGAGAAGAATTCCTTTTTTTTGCCACGAGAGTGAGGGAGAAGGAGAAATTAATAAAGGCGGTGTGGAAGGGAAGGAGAAATTATTTAAAGGAAGTAGGCAATATCCGAAAAGAGGATTTAAGGGGGGGGAGAGAAGAAGACACAACGGAGAGAAATGTAAAAAAAAAAAAAGAAAAAGGTCTCAGTTGTTTAATGCGGCCCCACCCCCTCCCCACCGCGCCGCCCTTTCATGAAAAACGATTCCCTCTAATGAACCCCCAGAGAATTATTAAGAGGCGCCTACTTATATTTAGCGCTAATGTCGAGATTTAAGGTTTCCGATATTAATTTGCCTCGGATTGTTTCCCCGATATTGCCGCTTCCCTTTTCTAAATTGGCGGGGAGAAGAAGAAACCGGTAATAACTTGAAATTAGCGAAGCCTAATGAATTTATTTTGGACTCTCGTGGAAAAGGAAACCGGTTGAGGGGGAGAGGGGGTGGAATTATTATTAAATCGGGAAAACAAAAGGTTATTAAAATTTCCATCTCGGGCAATCGAACTCTGTCGAGATTGTTTCAAGTTAAGTCCCTTGTCCGAAGTTACAGTGACGACAATAGTATATTTTCAAGCTGAATACTCTAATTTTTTCGCCATCTTCAGTGGCATTCCGTCAACAGTTGTAGAACCCAATAATACAAAAAATACCTGGCGAAAACTCCTGAATCAACGGAGCTCTGACGGAGTTTTCGGCCGGAAACCGAAACTCTCAAATAAAGAAGTTTGTTTGAACTTAGTTTCAAGACCGGCTTCGGGGGTGGGGGGTGGAAGGACTTTGGCATCTCTCAGGGGTACTGAATATTGTACGAATATTATCGAGTTCGAATGCAACGAAGGATAACCCTCTAGCCGGTCTTTGAAGGGCTCGAAGGCCGTCTTAACGCGGCCCTACACCGATCAGAGACCTCCAGCCCCCCCATAACCGACAACCGATCTTCCTTTTATAACAAAGGAGTGGACGCTTCATTTAACTTCCTTTCGGTTGTTTAAAATTCAATTCAATTTTAGTATACGGCGAAGGAGTAGTACACCCCACCCCCAACCCCTTTAATGTCATACGGCGATTAATCGGTCGTTGAAGCCGTTGGTCCGTGACTGGGCTTCTCGGTTAATCCACTGTACACATTTCTCGCTTCAAGGGCTCTATGTACATTACTTACAATACTTGGAGATGTGTTCAAGGGCCCGTCATTATCCTAGGGTGGGTTGACGTACACCGCGCGCATTTGGGATATTTAACGCGTGGAAACACAATTTCACCTATAGCCCCGAAATTATAAATCAGTCTCTCCCCTATAACAATGTATATATATATACAACGTAATATACGCGTTGTAATGATGCAAATATGTCGCATGCTACAACTGCCGCTTTCAGTCTGTTGCCTCACGACTGAACAATGAGACAATGGGCAAATCGACGTGTCTCCGAATTGTAGATACAATTCTTCGAATGGGAGATAATTACAATAGAGGGAAATTGGCGAAGTGGAAACGCAAATAAGGCGAGCCGGCGAAAAGAAAAAAACTGTCGCAAGACCTGTTTTACCGGAAGTTATCGGTGCGCGAATCGAGACTTCTTATCGGTCTATCTTTTTCCCTTTGCCTAGCAGAGGAATTCCTCTTGTTTCCTCTTGCCCTAATTGCCCCATTCATATACCGGCGGTCCTCCCAATTAAGCGCCCGCCACGTCGCTCTGTCGTCCAGGACGGAAAGCTTTCTGTGTCAGTGCTAACAGACTGCTTGAGGAGATACAGGAATTTTCTTGTCTGTTCTGAGAAAAAAATTCGGAACTATCACCGGCTCCAACTTTTGTGGACTAGGAATAAGATTTGTCTATATTATTAGGAATCCCTATACTTCGTATGGGGTCTAGTTATGAAATTAATGTTTCCTTCCCCCCCCGTTCCCGTCACGCGGAATGAGCAGAGCTTGTAATCCACCGGACTTAATTCGAAATGACACGGGTTTAGATTCCAATTTCGAAAATTTCCTCTCGTCTCTTCCTTCGCCGGCGCCACCCCCGCGTTTTAATTTCAGTTCTCTTTGTTCCGCGCCTCGCATTTCTCACATTCGATATTCCGGCGTGAAAACAATTTTCGCCGAAACGAAACCGGAAATTACTCCGAGTAGGGTTGTTGTGCCCCTTTCTTGTTCTCAGTTCGCGACCAAGTCGGCCTCCTCCTCCCCCCCGGGTATATACGGGGGATGGTTGAATAACCGAAGCGCCGATATGAGCCAAGCGTCCGTTTAATGGACCGATGAATAATTTCTCTGGGGGGTAGAAAGAGACGAAAGAGTAAAGAGGGCCGCCGCAAAACCGAGTTAGGCCCCACCCCCACGACAGAAAGGAGAGTTAAAACGCGGTAATTACAAGGGGAGGATGGGGGAGAAACGAGGAGGAGATAGGAGATTCGTAGACGGACACCAGAGAGAGAGAGAGAGAGGGAGGGAGAGAGAGGGAGGCTTTTGTATTCGGGGGAATGAGAAGCTTTTAAGCCCCACCGCGCGCACTCTACGGGCCGCCGGGTTTGCCAAATGCCGCCTCCGGGTCCCGATCAAAAGTCATAACTAATTTATCAACCCCCCCAGCACACCCTCCGACCGACCCCCACGGGGGATAACGAAGTTGTCGCCGCTAATGAAATATGAAAGGATATGTCGGCGGGCTTGTACCTCTACACCGGCTTTTAGAATCCATTTACAGTCGAGTACCTTTTTCGACCGATCGTCAATACCGTAAATTCAATTACCCGCATCGTTGTTTCGTCAATGCACCAAGCTTTGAATTCAATACTTGCGTGTCAATTACATACTGCGAATTCGACTACCCGACGTCATAACCGCTATTTCATATCTGATGAAGGCTTCTTAAGTCGTATACATATATGTATATATAAATGAACACCGACGGTATTAATATTAAGAGGCGTTGAGGCGTTGCGAAGAGAAATTCCGGGGGGCAACGCTCACGCCCGTCGTGCAGTAAGTGGGCTGTAGGTACAATAAAATACAATACTTTGTAGTATTATGCGTTGAGGTGCGGTCGCGGGTGAGTGCGCCGGTTACGTACAAGCGCTTCGCTCGTGTCAGCACAACTTGACCAATTTGAAATAATCAATTTTGAGATAAATTACTTTTCTGAAATTAATAATTTCTGAAGGTTTGGGCGGGGTTTCGGCCGCTCGCCATCTTCGTTAGCAGTCACTGTCGCCACTTTGGATGTTTTCTGGGGCATCCTCACTGCCCACTGTCACTGTCGCTTGTACTGTAGTCTGACTGACACAGAGCGCTACTGAAGATGGCGAACGGACGAACGCCCCTCCCCGGCCAGCAAAAGACCAAACCGGCATTCCAACCCCTCGCAGACCGTGGAATTAATTACCGTGTACGATTGTTCTGAACTGAAGATGGAACGCGTAAAAGCATCTCTCTTTACGCGGTTGAGAATTTGAAATTTCGGCCCATCGCATACAATCTACCCTTCTCGAGAAGTCCGCGGATTTCGAGTGCTTTAAAAAGGATTGTTTGTGAAATTTTATGAAAATGAAATTATTTCCAGTCACGTGGTACGACGGGTCGAGGCCGGAACGAGAACGCCACGCAGTGCCAAGAATAACACTAATAATGCGGGCGCAACAAAACGAAAGGAGAGGAATGAATAAGAGGACGGAGAAGAAGGAGAAGAGGAAGAAAATAAAAGCTGTCGATACAAAATGAAGACCAGCCTTTTATTAAAAGTGTGTCCACCTCTCGGGGGCGGGGGGGGCGGGGGTTGTTCAATTTAATGCTCGATTTATCCGAACAATTCCGTGGGGGGGTGGGCGCACTCTGTTCATTGTATGCAAATGGGGCGGTCGGACCTCGGCCATTATTATAAAAGTGTTTTGGTGGCGGGGGGTTGGGGCCATCCCGTGCCGGACGAGGGATGACGACGGGACCGTGAAATTGATTTCCGATACGGATTTCGGTGTATCGGTAAGAATACTCGGTTGAAGGGGGGAAAAAGAAAAAAGAAAGACAGAGAGAGAGAGAGAGACAGAGACAGAAAAAAAAATTGTATATATTATAGAATCATAAAAGAAAAACCGACGCCGCCGTAAATGACAAGGCTGGTGGTAATAACCGGGCCGCAAGAAACAGGGACGACAAAAGAAAATGTCCGGACGGACAATGGGAAAAGTCGGAGGGGGGAGGGGACTTAATTAATTCGGAGATGACGGAGCAACCGGCCATTGTTACCGAAGTCCGGCAAAACAAACTGAACAGAGTATTGTTTTACAGAAAGCTAATTTCCTTTCAACTTTTTTCAACTTCTTATGCAAGGTATACCACCGTTTGTGACACTTCTTGTTTTTATACGCCATGCAATTTAAATTCAACAATTTGCAATCGAATTTGAATTAAGTCAGACCAGTTGTTTGGAAGCGGAACAAGATTTCAAGAATTTGAAAGTAATAAAAATACAAAATTATATTCTGAAAAAGCGCATCACAATAATAAACTCTGTGCTTTATACTGCGATATTGTGTCTAGCCCTAAGCACAGTGGTATAAATCAATAGCTCTGTTATTTCAGCAAATATCGAATTGGACAATCGTCGAGACATTTCGTATTTTTACCCGGATTTTTCAATAAATCTGAAAATATCCGTTCGGACGTTGCCCCCTCCCCCCGCAGTCTTAACGCGGCCATCAGATATCGGACAATTGGTTGCCAAAACCGAGTCTATTTTTTGCTAATCGTTCACAACAATCTCCCAACTGAGAAGAGGATAAAAGATAAAATCCCCCCGACTCGTCGAAAAATTCATCCGTTTCAACGTAAAATTCGGTTGAGGTTGTTTCGCGAAATAATTATAAACGTCTACGCGAAAACGACGAAGAAATATTCGTATTCAAAATAGGAAATCGTTATTTAAAGATATACACGAATAGATTTGACTGTCGAAACGTTCATCGTGTTTAACATACGTTAAACTCCATTAAAAAATAATATCTTACTGAAAGTCTTGTTGTAAAAAAACTAATTTATCGGGGTTTGACGACCAACTGTAAGCCGAGACGGAGATTATTAATTTTTGACCAATTTCGAGAAACAAAAAAAAAAAAAAACGGTATCGGAATATTTTCAACGGCGGGCTCAATAAGTCGCGAAGGCGAAAACGCGAAGGTCGTTGAATTTGCATTTCGATCGCTTTCTGCCAACGGCGTATAGCCAGGCATCGTGTGATAACGAAAGCTTCGTCGAATATTTCCCCACCGGTCGACTTTTGACTTGCTAACTCGAAATGCGTTCTGTTTTTCCATTTTCAGAAATCGCGGGGTTATTTTCGTCACGCGTTACAGATAAAATCAGAAATCGCGAGAGATCAATTTTAAAAACTCGGTCGAAATGAATAATTTTTCACCGAATCGTGAACTCTTCGACAACAGTTTTACAAGGAGAATATTAGTTGAAGCCGGACCGGTGTTAAAAGCGCAAATTCCGTTTTTTAACGGAAGCCGTGTAATGGCCGCCCCCGCGGCCGATTATTAGTCGGGCAACGCTCTAATTATTAGCAAAAAGAGGAAAAGGAAAAAAGAAACTATTAAAACAGAGAAAAGAAATAACCGAGTCAGCGAGGGGGGAGGACGATTGGATAATTGTAGGGGATGTGGGGGAAGCTCGTTTGTTGAAACAATTGGGTGTTCAAAACAACGCATTTTACGTGTGCGGGAAAAATTAAATGAAAAATATCTGGGCCACCTCGGGTCGCTTGCTTTCTCCGCGCCGGGGCCGTTATTCTACATAGGCCCCCGCCCCCCCAGCCCCCCCCCAGAGACGATGATGTTTATGCGCCCCGCGGTGCAACAAACCTTTCGTAGAAAAAGGAAAAAACCACGATATCTCTCAACCGTTAAAAGAGGTTCAGAATAACGCCGTTGAAATATCGACCATTCGTATGCTGGCAGGACTGCTACTCGAGATGGCGGAAAGCATAAGGACTGTATACTGCTGTATATGATATGAGAGTACTAATAGTATTAGAGAGGCGGACAAAACGGTTCGTGATGTTTCTGTCTCCTCTCGCTGCCGGTTCGGTCTTTTGCTAGACCCGGTTTGTCGGCCGCTCGCCATCTTCAGTAGTTACTGTCACTGTTAGCACTTTGGATGTTTTGCACACGGTACATGTGAAAGTGACTGCTGAGGATGCCCAAAAACATCCAAAGTGCCAACAGCGCTACTGAAGATGGCAGCGGCCGGAAACCAGTCTAGCAAAGACCAAACCGGCAGCGAGAGAGGAGACAGAAACATCACGAACCTATCAAAAATTCTTTTGGTTTGGTCCTAAACCCAGGTTTGGTCTTTTGCTAGACCGGCGGATTCGGCCGCTCGCCATCTTCAGTAGCGCTCTGTGTTATACTGTCACTGTTAGCACTTTGGATGTTTTCGGGGCATCCTCACTGCAGCGCTGTGTCACTTTTTCACATGTACATGATGACACCGCTACTGAAGATGGCGAGCGGCCGACAAACCGGGTCTAGCAAAAGACAGGAGAGGAGACATAAACATCGCGAACCTACAGTTTTTTTAAATATATTAGGAATAGAGATTTTTTAAACGTTAGAAAAACCTAGTCTGACCCTGATGAAGGGACCGTTAAGAGGTCAGAAACGTCGGAAGCGGACAACACCCCCCGGGGGTGGGGGGAAAGGGTAAACACCCTTACACTGGAGCTCGCTAACAGTCCACCCTGCTACCCCCAGCATTTCACTGGATGGTTAGTCAGTGGTAATAGCATTATTGAAAATGTTGGAGAACGTCACGTGATGCCACTGACGATGGCGAACAGCCTTTAGTTAGGTGGGAAATTTGAAACAGAAAGCTGCAACAGATCTGGGGGGGGGGGATTTGAACAATCCCCCGAGAACTTTCATTACGACGGTGTTCAAGTGCAGTCGAGACGAGTAAGTGGACAGAGTCGGAGCGTAATTTAAAGAAATTAGGCAAGAAAGCGTCGGTTGCGGACCATCGAGCGTGTAAAACCGTACTCGGTTCCCCTAATTGTTTACGTTGAAGCGTTGACTCGGTCACAAAACACAATCTAGACAGGATTTAACGACCGTTAGACATCTCTCTCTCACTCTCTGTCTCTATAACGGACAATTAAACCCGTGTTGACACAATCCAGGGCCCCAGCGGGGAGGGGGAGGGTTTAATGCCGGACGTCGGCTATAATTATTGTTATTGGGGGGGTGTTGGGGGGTGGGGTGCCGCCAATAAAACGCCGTCGTAAAATCTCTTCGGAATTACCAACCTTTCAACCCCCGTCCGGCGCTCACCGGTATATTGACTGTTGTGTCAATATTGACCGGGGTTTGAGGTCGTAGTTTGAGTACAACTCTTGAAAAGAAAAAAAAACCGATGATTCATTCGCGTCTCGAATAAAAAAATAATGGGTCTTAAAGTTATCTATTGTAATTACTATAGTGCTCTTCTCTGGTCTTCTGTAGACGAGCTTATTTTGTCGATTTGCGGAAAATATTATTTTCAAATTTTATTTATAAATAATATAACTATAGAGTAGTTCTCGCCAGAAGAGTATACAATTTTGACTCGTTGAGGGTATTAATTGAGAATTGATTTGTGAAATTTAGTGTTATTTTACGTACAGTACTCTCGTAGGGTTGTTGCAACCCACTATTAAAACAATTGTTTCTTAACCCTACCCGAATCTCTACCCCAAAAAACCCTTCCCTACTTCCGACAGGACTGGAAATTGTTCTCGGGTATCAAACGAAAATAATTTCATAAAATAATAAGCAACAGGATCCTGGCTGGTGGGGGGGATGGGGCGGCTTTCTGTAGGGAAGAAGGTACCATCAAAAAGGCTGTCCTCCTCCCCTCAACTCTCTCTCTCTCTCTCCCTTATAAACCGGAGAAAGAACCCTTCTGGATTAAACAAAGTATTTACATGATTAATTAAGTCGCAAAGGCAAATTAAAGACTCTTTTCTCGCTACGCTCATTAAAACCGAGAAGGAGGGCCGGGTGATGGAAGATTGGGGGAGAAATTCGGGTGTGGGGGATGAGAAACAGACGGATCCTGGAGGAGAGAGGAGAAAAATCGCGGCTGAAAACCTCTTTCTTTTCTTTTTTTTTTTACAAGTTAATTTGAAACCCCGGGATTTTATTAGCCCGGTCTCCTGTTTCTGCTTCCACCCTTCTTCGTCCCCTTTCGCCATCTCGGGGGCTTTTATAATATAACGGAGGAAGTTGGGATGAATCCCGGAGGGGAGGGACCTTGTTAACACCGATTTTTAGGGAAGAAAAAAAATATATATATATATATATACAACGCGGAAATTGTCCGGAGAAAAACGTTTTTCCGAACCGCTGAGAAGAAATGGCGCCTGACGGTCAGAAACAGGGCACTCCTGTGAGGATGTTTCCAATTTATATTTTTTTAATCCGATCTCTCAAATTGAACACCATCTTGCAACAGAAAAAGTCCTTGCTGCTCAATACGAAATTCCGCTTTTTGGAAAACTGGAGCTTCTCAACGTTCCTTTACAATTCAGAAATATCTCATTGGAAGATGACGAACATCGCCCCTTCATTTTTTTCCCCCTACTTCAACTTTCCTAAACTAAAGGGGAACAATCATAAGTTGGGCCCTCGGTTCGATTCTAATATCAACCCCCTCCACCACCCTGCTCTCTCAAATGGAGAAAAAGGGAGAGCCCTTCTAATGGCACAATTCCAATCAATTATTCAAATCTGGGAATTGGGCCCTTTAAGAGCATCCCCCCCCTCCCCCCGTCCCAGTATAAACAGCATATTAAAATGCATATTAGGGACAGGGCCTTGGGGGTCCCATTCTCGGTATTTATTTAAATTCCTTATATATATTCTTTTGTAGATGCAGTCTTCTTGATGGTTGATTGGTCGGCGGGGGAGGATTGGGGCTGGTAGGAGGGGGCTGCGTTTAGGCCTCCTTTTGTATTAGACTGTTGTAATTGGATTATAGCCTAACCCCTTGGAGGGGGGGACGGGGGGGAGGGGGAGGGTTATCTTAATATCTGTGTTTCTCCGTCTCTGAAGTTTCTCAATATGTTTCGAAAGGGGAAGCGTGGGACGGGGGGGGGGCGGGGGCGGGAGGGTGTTTCGATACAACTCCCTTAATATAAAACCGGGTAACCCTCAGCAACCCCCACGAGTCGTCGCTCAGGGATTAACCGGAGGGCAAAACAGTTCTGACATGTCTGACATCTTTTATGAACGAAACACATAATAAAAAGGTTAATTTGATTAGCGATCCTACTCGCAGTTGGTCTCAACTCTAGTCTTATGTCTATTAGAAATATGTAATTTTTGGCTTCGATTGCGACAACCGATAAAAATATTGTGTTTCAACTTGAATTAGACTTTGAGGCCTACTTACTCATTGGAGACAACGATTCAAAGTGAAAATGCACTGTCCCTTACCTGAAACAAAATAAAAAAAAATTATTAGTTAACATTATCCAATTAAACTATATATCATAAATATAGTTAATAACTTATGGTGGTGGAAACAGAGTCTGAGGAACTGAAATACATACAGGGCGTTAATGCATGCAAAATCATAAAAATTTAGGACACTCTTTTTCTTCGCCTAATAATATAATTTTATTTATTTCAAATAATTTTAATGCTTTCGAATTCGAGGGAAGAACACTCGTGTTTTTTTTATATGCGCTTAAATATGTAATTTTCCCCCAATAATAGGTTCTGGAATGGTTCAATTTTATATACTTTAGCATCCTTAAGTGAAGCCTTGAGTGAAACCGTCACTTAGGACCGCCGGTGGGAGAGAACATCTCGGTGTTTAAGTCCCCCCTATCACCTAATCTAGGGCCGGTTTGAAGGGCTCGGGGGGGGGGGCGGTTTTTAAAAACATTATCGGCTAATATCGGCGTGCGGGGGTGGAGGGAGGGTAGGGGACGCGATTCGTCGTCAACGGCCGGAGAAATCGAACCAGATAAGGGGCTTTTAGGGAAGGGTGACTTTAAAGTGGTCCCTCCAACTGATAACGCGGCCCCGGGGACAGTAACCAAACCGCCCCTATACGCGTTAACCTAGTAACAGAATGTACCCAAATTACTCCACTGTAACTTGAATATAATTTAAATTATAATTGCTACCCCCGACCCAAGTGTGGGGTTCGTGGAAAAGTTTCTTGAATAAAAAAAAGGGATTTAAATTTTCTTGACTCAACGAAGAGCCCACCCCTGGTGTAGATTATGATTGTATTATTGTACAAAATTCAACTCCACCCCGTCTAATCTCAGTACGTCAGAACTTATTTGGTTCGCGCGGATGATTTATGTAATACAATCCGTCTGAATTTGCTCCATTCCCTTTATCATTTACTGAATTCTGACGAATCGCAGTTTCATAAAGTGGTTCCCTCCCTTGTTCATAGGGGTTGGTGCGGGGGGCGGGGGTGGGTTGAGGGGCGGCCGCCTCCTTCTTTCATCGCTGATTTATACAAATGATGTCTGCCAGGGCGTTTGCATCAATCATCCCCTAGCTGGGTGGGGGGAGGTCGCGTTACTCTACCCCCAGAGCCTATCGAAAAATAATATAACACGAATGAGACGGAACAGGAATAAGGAGAAAAAGAAGGGAAGAAAAAGAGGAGATCTCTTCCCCAATTTCATCCCTCTTCGAATCCAATTCTCGTAAAGCATCGCGTAAAACACTTCATTTGTTTCTTCGCCTAATCAAATACGAAGTGGCGGGGGGTGGTGGTGGGGTCTTTCCCCTCTTTCCGGTTTCGTTCACACCCCCGCCAAATCTACAGTATCCGGTTAGGGGATAATGCGGATTCCCGGCCCCCCTTCCCCCCATTAAACGGAATTTAGGGTTGGAAATCGTAAAATGAGCGCTGAATCGTCCTCGCAATAAAAAGGTAAGCCTGCACTAAAACTACTTAATTACTATTGGCCAGTTCTACAACCCTACAGAAGGTTTATTGTACGAGACATGTTTACTTGGTGTACTCAAGTTGAACGGTATCACCGTTATAGCGACATAACCGTTCATAAACCGACATGTGTTTAAGTACCTTTGTAAAACTAGGTGTGGAGCGAGTGAAAATATTTCATCCCCATTCATTCCAATTCTGCTGCTCGAAATTTCTCAAGACCGCCCTTTCGTACGCGACCCTACCGATGCGGGGTACAGTCAATGCCCTACTGCTTGCTAGGGGAGCCGGTCTCAGTGTTATATTTCAGCGCGTAATTGTGGGGTGTGTTGCACCCCTCGTCCAACATAAGACAAAACACAGTGATTCTATACATAGGCCCTTAACAAGTGGCCAGAGGAACTACCTAAATACACCGATATGACATTCATTATTTACTGATTCACCAAAGGCTGGTGGCCTTTGAAATCTATTATTCGCGTTTTTATTCATATAATAACATCGTTTCATTAGTATTAAGACGAATTGTAATTGCTCAAAGTTCGAGTATAAGAAGTAGGATTAGGTAAAGTATTGTCAATTGGGCAAACAAAGTTCGGGTTAATATTTACAGAGGGACTTTTAGTAATACTGACATGGCAGCTTCGTATTAATTATTGACGTTATTTTCCTACCGGCGATGTTAGGACGTCATATTGTGTTCAGAATAAACTGTCTTATTTAAGGCGGAAGGAAGACACTGTCTGTTCGAGTAGCGTTCTCGAAAAGTCCCCGCCCGCCCCCCGTTTCGGGGCGTAAACAAACCCCAATTTTGACGGGTTCCCAACCCCCCACCGCCATCCCTTTTGTTAATTCCTTTTAATTGCTTTCCAACCTTCCGCCCTTACCCCTTTTCCTCCTTGTTGTTCTTGGGGAACTCGCGTTTGAAAATAATCTTTATAATTGCGGCGCGGTGCCCCCATAGGGGTGCGATTGAGAATTATGTTCGGGCAGATCGATATACAATTTTCTGTATGGCGAAGGCCGTCAGTACGCCACTATGAACCGACATATAGCCATTGTCAGTACCCAAATACAGGTTGTATAGTTTATAAATTTGATTTGTTAACATCCCTCCCAAGTAATAAGGCCTCAAACAGTACAAACCTCGGTATTAAAACGAATGTCTGTGTTCCAGTTGAAATTTCATGTTTCCAACAATCAATTGCTTGTACGGAAGCGTACTTTGTAAAATTAAATAACGCTATCCAAACACGATCGGATCATGAACAAAACGCAATAATCCCGTAAATATTCACTTTGCACGGCGGTCCAACACACATAGCGTCGGAGGGAGTTGGCCGAGCGTAAGGGCTGAAGGGTGGACAGCACCGGAGCGTAAAAGCAACCAGATGGCCGATTGAATGGGCCGGTGAATAATTAGTGAAATTCTCCCGCTGTAAACAATTATCCTCCTTTCTTCCCCGTCTGTCCCGTAAAAGGTGACCGTCCATCCCCCAATAAAGGCGGTAATAGAATTGGAAAAAAACGGCTTTCTATCGACAAATCCGCACAGTGGTGACTTTCAAGTTTGACTGGGAAAACGGGATAGAGAACCCGTAAATGGGAAGAGGCCGTATCGCACAGTATCTTTCAAGCATACCGGGATATCCGAGCAATAAAACCACGCCAAGCGCTACTAACTAACAAACGGTTTAATAGAATTAATTACGGGCGAATTATATTTTTATTTCCCCCCCCCCTTTCCCGTTTACGAAGGTCCGTCAAGTAGCCGCAAGAGGCCTATTTTCTTTTTTTTTATTGCCGTATTTTAATTGTGTCGTGAAATTAAACGCAATACAGTATAAGATAAGTGCGTTCTATTACGGTCAACTGAATAATAATAATAAATAAAAGTGTCTGTCGGTTCTGTTTTTTCAAGCTTGTCTGATGAATAGTCAATTTTCGTTGATAGAACTAATGTTGATAAAGTTTTGCGGGATGAAACATGTTGCGAACGTAATTATATTCATCAGATTTTCAATTTTTTTAGGGTAATAGGGTGTAAATACCTGTTAAATTCTGAATTCACGACTCGAAATTTTTGTGAATATTTTACATTATAATATCCTAGTCGGAGTATTTATGAGCGTTAATGTAAGAGCGATGATATTTCTGCCGCGGTTTTTTTCAAATTGAGATTCATAATTTTTAGATTTTCAAAAAGATAACGACAAAATGGGCACCGCAACAATTTATTTAGACTATCTCTTAGTTTGGTCTTAGCTCTTACATGAGGTGTAACATAATTAGGAGTAATGAAATTGTTAGCGTCATGAGCAGCGCCGTTTCCGGCCGGGAATTATTATTCACCCGGAGTGTAATTACATGCTCAGTTCGGGGAGGGGGCTTCTTTCGAAAGCGAAGGCGTCTCCCCACCCCATCCCTCCGACGAGATATTACGTTCAGATATTGTGCGCTCTTTCATCTCTTTTCTTCTCCTCTCTATCTCTCAAATACCGATTCCGGGCATGTACTATGGAACCTCCGCGGTCGCTTCGGAACCGGCAGAAGGAGGAGGAGGAGGAGGAGGAGGAGGAGGAAGGAGGGAAACAAAAGAAAAGGATGTAAAGAGGGAATGGAACGTAAAAGTAACACCAAAGCCCGAGCGTGAACCGGGGCCCTGTTGACAAATGGAAATTCATAATTCACGGCCGAGTTTCATCGGGGCCCCCTCCCTCCCTCTTTCTATCTCTCTTTGGGTGAAGCTCTCCGGTTTCGGCTTCCACAGTTGTTATTATTCACGGCGTTTCCAAATCAATCATCGCCCGTTGAACGAACGGGCACAATAAACCGACACCGCGCAGGGTGTGGCGCCAAAAAAATAAAAACTAGAGGAATAGATTCCACATAAATCAAGAATTCTTCTTCGTTTTTTTTTTTTTGAAAATTGATAGCCCAAAAGAATTTCTATCTTTCACCGTCGACTCGGGGCCCCGCCGTAGATTGGAAGTCGGTGGAAACATTAAAATGACCATCAATATGTTTCGTGCCGGCCCCGGTGGATTGAAGGGTGGGGGAAGAAAAACGAGCTCACGAGCCGAACGTATTTAATAAGAGTCATTTTTCCGACCGAGAAAACCGTGCTCTCGGCCTTGTACACAATCGAGTACAGTGAAAAGCGGTACGGGGGCCTCACTTCATCGAATGGAGAAGAAAAATTACATACAAATCTATAACACAAAAAAATTGACTACGGATTGCTACTGACTGTTGAGGAGAAGAAAACCTTATAGATGTCATTATTTTCCCAAATATTTCGTATGATAATTTAGAGTCGGTAATAATACATAATATTATTCATCGATTTATGCTTGCAGAGCGGTATTAATTGGAGTCCTTTCTTTTTTTTTTTATGGAGCGAACGAATAAATTGAGAGCGAAAATAAACAGCGAGAGAAAGCCCGAATGTAAATTCCGCGGTACCGCCCCCCCGTGATAAAACATCATCATACCGGATCGATTTTAAATTCAAAGTTCAAATACACACAACCGGGGCTTTTACAAGTCCCAGTCAACTCTCGGCTAAAAGTGGTAGAGCGTACAACAAGTTGGTAAGCCCGAAACAACAGCGGGGCGGTAAACATTGGGCAAACTATTTTGAATAAGAGCCAGAAGGGAGCAACCCCCGAGGGCCAGATTCCATATTCCAGAATGGTAATGAAGGATTTATTTATCTGTTGTTCTACGCTGAGGGAGGGGGGGGGAGGTTTGGCTTTATACAACGCAAATTAAGCAATAAATTATGGCCCATAAAATAGAAACGGGGGCCGAGAAACAGACAGAAAAATATTAGGTAATAACGATATTGAATCGTAAAAAATACCGTTAACTGTATAACGGAAAAATCTGCGTCGATTTTACATAGACAACCTTATTTTTAGGAGCGCATAAATAAACGTAGAAAGTTGTCGACATTTAGCGGTAGCATATTTTTTTCTCCACAATAACGGCCAGTAATAACCGGGATGTCTTTGAAGACGCTTTTGGTTTTATCGACAATTACGGTAACCCACTTTACCGTTAGTGATTTACTGACTTAAAATGAGATTTGTACGACGAGAATCGTGCAAAGTATTGAGGAAATGTTTCCCTGAAGATCACACAAAAAAACTCAAGATTTCTCCTAATTTACAACCGCTGAGATCTCATATAAGATTGAATAAATAATCTTCTGCTGTGTGTAAGCGCCGACATTTTAGGCCCGGGGTAATGAGCGTACCACACGGAGTATAAAACCTCACAGCGGGTGGTGGTCGGGGGGGTTTAGTCAAAGCTCCTCGGTCCGGGAGCGAAGGGGTGAGACAGGGGTGCGGTTGGGCGGCAATTTGCGTTCAGCGCACAGTTCACGCCCAAAAGACCTCTTTATTATAGTGCCGTTGGGGTTGAGGGGTGCGAAGCGATGGCCGACTATAATGAAGGCGATTAGGCGGGTTGTTCGCTCGAGTGACAACCCCCGGCGGTGGGGCGGAGACGACCACCAGCTGGCCGTAGGGGGGGGGTTGCCGACAATGCGACAGTTAGCCAGAGAGAGAGAGAGATACAGTAGCTAATGGCCGCCTCATACCTACTGGTATACCGCCCTTTATATACACGGGGAAGGGCTCCATTATGTATCGGACGGGGGGGGAAAGGGTCGCGGGGGTCCCCTTTCAAGTGTCTCTTCACAACTATGAACCACTCTAAAACTAGAATACAATTCACACAACTGATAGCTCTCATCCGATATTAGTTACATCCCCTAACAGCAGAAGAAGGTCCAAGCCAATTCGGAATTATGATCAACTTAAACCGGCGCAACTCAATTCTTCGCGAGACCGGTTTATTTCACATATAAACAGGGCCATATGTGCCCATCTGCATAGCTAGGAACGAATCTTTTACCAAATATATTGAGCACGACAACAGCACTGTCGACAGTAGGGCTGTTTTATGAATTTTAAAATTTACGATATGAAGGTGTAATGTTACTGACAGTGGCGACGAGCCTGGGGTGAGATCTCGTTGGGGATCGGGCCCCCTTAAATTATAGTTGCGGATTAAACCCTTTTGTAAACTGTTAAAAAGAAAGTCCTTTTAAGCATTTAATGCTTTTAGGTATTGGAAAGGGATTTTTTGTAGGCAGCATTTATTGACGGTCGGCTCGCCAGCTGTACAATACATAATGTATTGGACCGAAAGGAGGGTCTGGGAAGAGCGAGGGGGGGGACACATTCCACTTTGTCCCCAGGGTATTTTAGCGGCTGAGTGGAGGGGGGCTGCGACAAAATGGGGTCGTTCAGTGTGACATCAATAGAAATTTCACTCCGGCCAATAAACCCCCGTCGAGTGGGTTATTGGGTCGGCCGCAAATTAAAAGAAAAAAAAAAATTGAAAAAAAGAGTAGAGGGAGGGGGGGGGATTAAGAGCATCCCCCGACGCCGCCACATCACCAACCCCCCACCTCCCCCCTCCCCAATCGCGACGTCCAGATGACGCTTCCCCTACTGGTAGCCGCAGCATAATGAGAGAACCCCGAATAATAGAAAAGTGCCCCTCGCCTCCCTTTCCAGCGGGCACAATGGGACCGCCATTAGAAGGTAAACCAACTGGAAATCTACTGGAAGCTGGATTGCGGCCGGCCTATACTCGCCCATTGGCTACATTGTAATCACTGGGGGGAGGGAATTCATAAAAGACACTGCCTATTGAACCTAAACACTCCTACTGTATATGACATAAACGTTTCTCTGACGAAGATTATCGGGGGGAAGGGGAAACCAACGGCCAGAATGAGAGGAGATGATGAAGAGCGAATCAGTTCAAAAATTTTAGGCACAGTATTGAGAGTAAAACTTCCAAAAATGACACCCAGAAATGAACTAAAAAAACTGTCAAAAGTTGAATAATAACATTTTCGTAGTATCTAATATGAAGATTGAGATATGAGAATTGAGAGCAAAATTTGACTGGAGAGAGAATGGACTAAAGAATGCTCAGTGACTGAGCACAGGCAGCCCCGCCCCAAATAGGGCGAGCCCATAAATTACACTTTCGTTTCCCGACGATTGTTTTTCCCGTCCCGAGGGTGCCAGTCCGGGGCAGGACAAGTGGCAGGAACCGGAAGGGAGGCAGACATTCGTATTTGGGTTAAGAAGGGACACTGCCGAAAGAGGGAGAGAGAGAGAGAGATTAATGCCCCAGTTGGCACCGCAAAAGCAACAGGTCCTCGGGCCGCCCCCGCACCCCCAACACCAACCCCGGTCGTCTCCCCCTTTATGTACCCCACCAACGGAACAGTCGTTCTTCAGTCCCCCAGGAGTGACGGGAACAGCGGAGGGAGCGGGTCCTGTTTATTTGTTCTTTGGCCAAACCGCTTCGATTGAAGGATAGACACGAAAGGAAGTGTTCACGCCCCGCATACGATGCAGGATTTATTTCAAGACCCGATCAGGAAAAAAAGGACAAACATTTAGAATCAGCACGCAGAAAGCCAAGAAAGAAGAATCCTCAGATCGCTCTGGGACCAAGAGCTGGTTTCATCTCACTCCCATTACGAACAAGCAAAGCAGTGAATCATTTTAAAGCACCCAATTTTCTTCGGATCTATTTCATTAAATTATATTGTAAAATACCCTGGAACCCTGTGGATAGAAGTTTGCCGAATCCTCCCAGTTAGTACCAGTTAAATTTTGCAGTTAGTAAAGTGATTTCCCCATAAAAACTGGTTGTAATTTTACATTACAACCGTCTATTGAGTATATTTATCAGATTTTCATCTCGCTTAAGTATCCGTACATTGAATTTTTATTGGAGACTTATACTATCTGTTTCCAAGTGCTACATCTGTAATCTATTCGTCTATAATTTTACCCCTTTTATATAGGTATACCGTCAACTCATTGTGGATGTACAATTTTTTCTTGTTTTACGGATATAAAACAATATCCCGTTTTGACGTCCAGGTAGTAAATTGATAATAGTTGAAATGTTCGGTTGACTGGTCCTTTAAAATGAACAATTTTATTTAAACTTAAATACCGACACTAGTCGTGAAGTGTACCCTCTGGGGCTGAAAATTTCCGTTTAATTCGGCGGGGCAGCTCCCTCCGACCTCTTCTTCTCCAGCCGACTCCGGACATTATCCAGACGCGACAGGGATATCCCTGGAACGGGCACAAGAAGGGAATAAGACGAAGGAAGGGTCTGTTTCTCTCTATCTCTCTCTCACTCTCACTCCTGGGGGCTGTGGAGATTAATGCCAGTGGGGGAGCAACAGGTCCGGGGGTAAGAGGGAGGGGTATCCTTTTAACGTTAACTCTGGAGCTCTCTCTCTCTCTCTCTCTCTCTCTCTCCCGTTGACAAATGGGGTACAATTCCAGAACACCGTTTGCACAATCTACTGCCGGGACGAGTACACTTCCCGCAGCCCCCAAAACGACAACAGGTTTCAGACCCCGGGACTCCATCGGTTTCAGAATTGGCCCCTATTCGCTTTACCGCCCCCACCAGGGTGGCGACACATTTTTCTTCTGCGTCAGGACAATTTTCAGCATTTTACGATTTTAAGGAGTTTCCCTCCCGGCTGTCTTGTTTTTCTTCAGTGTTTCAGATAAATTCATCTGGTTTAGTCTATCACTAGACGAGTTCCGCACCATCGCTGATTTAACAATTATTTTCAAGAACGAGGATGGAAGAATTCTACTTTTAATGCATCTATGCACAACATAAAATTGGTACTTTTATAATGAATAATACAACAAAAATTATACAGACATATATGAACAACCGTGTTTATCGTATTATCAATTTACGACTACGATTACATTAATGTTGCTCGTCCAAAATTGGCTATCGGCCCGAATCGCTATCGGCGCGCCTAAATTTTTCCCAGTTCAAATTTTCCAGATGTCAGTTCAAGAAGTGAAGGTATTTTTTTTTTTTTTATTTCGTAATGGCCGCCGGCCCAAAAAAAGAAAACGGATCCGATAGAAAATCGTCCGGCCGAGAAACCGTTCATCGTTACGAAATAATAAGTTTTCGAATTCTCGGCGGAAAATCGATTTCAGAACTGGGCAAAGATTATAGGGGGAACGGCCGTCGAAAATAACGGAACTCAATTTCTTTTTTTCAAATAATAAGGAGAACCCCCACCACCCCCCCAACCCCAACCCTTTTCGGGGTCTCTCTTCGCAACCAATTCGGTAAAATTTCTCACTTTCATATACTCGACGGAGGCGAACTGTTCGCACTATACGAGGTTGTAGCAAAAAATTTATTCGTGGAGGTAATAGATAAAATGTCCCGTATCTGCATCTTTACCCCTTGTTTAAAGGAACTCGTATTTGATTAGGCGTTAAATACGCTTTACGCTTAGTTGAAACGCGTCGGAGAGAGAGAGAGAGAGAGAAAAAAGAGGAAAACTTTATACCACACTGTTTACCACGATGTGTTCAGAACGGGATATATGAGAGGGAAAAAAAATTGTACGTATATATATATATATATAGGGGAAGAGTCGGGTAAAGGCGCAAAAGCTAAAGAACCCCGAAGAGCGTAAAAGGTATCGGAGCATAACGTGATCGCACACACTCTTTTGTGAACCGAGAGAGAGAGAGAGAGAGATGGAGCCCATTCCGAACCACAGGACGCTTCCACAACTTTTTCTCCTCTGCTTAAAGTAGTTAAGTTAAAAGAAAAAAAAAAGTGGGCGGGGGGGGAGGAGGGGAAAGAGAGGAGTTCATAAGGTCTAATGTAGTATGTGCAGGTCGGGGCCCGTTGCACAACACATACTCTTTCTCGTCCCAGCGACATGAAAGGGTTGCAAATTTGCACACGCATTCGGTCGGCCGGCGGAAAACCGGGGGCGGTTGAACGGTGAAGAAAACCGGAAAATGAATTTCCGCCCTAGTGAAGAGGGCGGCCTCACGAAAAAATGAAGGAAATGCACCCGTTAACAAATAAGACACCGTACAATATATTCGAGCGATAATGCAGATAAGAGAAAACAGTTTTTAATTCATTCCATCTTCTATTCAACTTATCTGAAAGCTTCAGCTACTGGAAATTACCTAATAATAAATTAAAACTGCCTGTGATGTGACACTCAGAGAGGAGATAAAATAGCCAAGGAAGTAGCGTACAATGTAATAGAATTTTACATTCATTACAAGAATTTGGGATACACCCCTTTCCCATTAGCAAATCTAAGCCTATCCCCTATTCCAATATGTAGGTAAGTTATCCGTATTCCGCAGAAGATTGAATACTAATGTGAGACAATTGTAGGTGTTGTTGTAATCATTGTTGTATATATCGGTCTTGAGGACGAACATGCGAGGTATCGCAATTGCATAAGCTCAAGGCGGGATGACGTACATGTCGCATGTTGTATCGATCTACAATTCCGACAATTTCTCTTGCACTTTCACTCTTTCAGAACACGTCTCAAGCAATTGACCGATAGCCTACCAATTCTGTCAACAAATCCGTTGTGCAATCGGAGCGAATATTTTTTTCTCGCGCAAAACACGCCGTAGAATTTAATTTCTGGACGTTTTCATCGCGCCCAGAAATATTTCAAAAGATAACAGAATTTCCCATCGGGGCCGCGTCGAGGCGGTGGGACTCGTTTTGAAAAATTGCATTCCTCCCGTTTTCTTGAATTCCGCCCGCGAAAGGAATGCACCTGAGCTCGCAACCCCAATTATAAATTCGGGCTCAATTAGAACGATTACAATTGTGGGCCGAAAACAGACGGAAAGGAAACGGCCAGAGAACAGGGGTAAAAATTCGCTGGGGGGGGGGTTGCGCAATGCGTAATTATACGCAGATGAAACCGTACGATTAAGCCGTAATCGCGTAATCCGCCCCCCGCCCCTTTTCGCAATATCCAAATTGGATCTATGTCAGATCAAGGCGGGAATTGCCAAAAGGGGATGGAAAATCCGAAATTTAGATCCCATAAGTCAGATCGACAGTTTTTCCACCGATTGTTTCTCGAAGGGGGAACAATATTAATTAACGGACGACGGGCGGACTTTCGCTTTTTTCTCTCTCCGTATCCGTATCACGAACGTACGGAACGGTGTATGAATATTCATAGAGGGAAAATGAATTGGAATCCAATTTGCATAAACACATGTCCGCGGGTTAATTGCTGTACTAATGTTAATGCGCAAACGTAATTTATTGTCGTCGATGAATGGCGCGTTATTTGACTAATGTTAATCGAATGAATGGAACGAAACTGCGCGAGGAATAACTAATTCGTATTTTCTTCTTTTTTTAAATTTCAATCGTGAAATAAAAGTGAAGGGAAGATTTATCGAGGTCCGATACTTTTGAATTCGAGCCGCGTATAATTTCTGTTTGATTTTCAGCATTTTTAATGATACGGGAAGTGATCGGGCGAACAATGGCGCGACTGGGCGTCTGTTAAGAAAATATGTCGGTTAATTTACAGTTTTTCACCTTGGATAAGCCGTGGACAGAAAATTCTCAGGAGAGAATGTCAAATTTATAATTTGAAGTATACTTGAGGATGATTTTTCGAGCGGTTCAATGAAATCTTTCCCATCAAACTAACTTTTACAGCTCGCCGAATATAAATGAAAAAAGTGACTGGCATCGATTGAACCGTCGGTTTATTTGGGGGGGTTACTCGTTTGTCGTTTGACTTATCGCTTTATTCCGACGGTTTACCCCACAACCCCTAAGGGGGCATTTACAATGACAATAATAGAAAACAGATAAAATCGCGGAGTCACCGCACAATTGAATAAAGAGACGATAAAAAGCGAGGAAAAGAGCGGGGTGCACTCTTTAAACTGACAAAATGACTCGGCGTTTTATTTACTGTACGTGTCGTCCGACTGCTTATTGGCTAACGAATAACAAACGCCCCGCCGCCCAGTACCCCAACCCCGCGGACGGAAAAAATCACCCGCCCCTGGAGGGGGGGGGCACAAGAAGAAGGCGGAAAAATGGGGTCGAAACTACCCCTCGTGCAGCTGCCGGACCGGCTCGATTGCTCTGGATTAGCTTAGCCGGGCGCACAATCCCCGTTTACAATTTACAATAATCCCGCGTTCGGAGAATATTTAGAAGAAATTTTTTCTAAAAAAGACAAATATAATTCAAAAATCTCCGGCCTCAAGTATTCCGATCTGACTCTACTGGCCCGTCCTCGAATGAAGCGGGAAAATTACGTCGAAGCTTCGTTCGAAAATTCGTTGTCTGTTATTTAATTTTCTTTGATTCAATACGAACGGATTAAAAAATTACGTCTCAAAAGTGAGATAGCGATCGGGGCCCGCAACAATCGGCCTGAGAGTTGATGTAAGAAGATAGCAATCGTCAGTTTTAAGATATTTTAGATATTTCTAGATTTTCTCGTTCTTTCTCTCTCTCTCTCTCTGTCTCGTCTCTTTCATCAGACCGATTACAGCCGGGGCCCGACACCTTGAGAAATCTCTTCGCCAATGGGAGACGGCAAAAATTGCGCAACAGCCGGCCAGATTTCTCAAATTGCCCGGCACAGATAGGGTTTTTTTTTTCTTTAACCCACGTATTTTCTCATTCTTACCCTCTGTCGGAGAACAACAAAAAATGTTCGAATCGAAAAAATATATATTCCAAGTTTCATGATGATTATATTATACAGAGGGGTCCAAAAAAAAATGTATCCACCGTTTAAAAGTCCCTAACTTGCAAACTAATTGACGGAATTGTCTCATTTTTGGTAGTGTTATATAGTTTGTAGTTGGGGCTTATCTCGACGAAAATCTACCAGGAAGATGTAGAGGACTATCCACCAGGTTCCCCAGACTTAACTCCTCTGGACTTTTACCTGTGGGGATGTTAATTGTGACCATTTCGAAAACCTACAGTGTCATATCTTTAAGTTGGACTTTAAGCTACAGTTGAGACCAAAAATGAGACAACTCCGTCGATTAGTTTGCAAGTTATGGATTGTTAAACAGTGGATACATTTTTTTGGACCCCTCTGTACAACTGGAACATAAATGAATTCAAATAAAACTTTTATTTCTAATATTTAATTTTTCTAAGATTTAATACAGTTAATTGTAATGAATGAATCTGTTAAACATAATGATTGTAACAAAACGGTTATTGTTTGCAAACTTTTATTTTTGCCGAAATTAAATCGTGTTAAAAGCATATATGTATGAAATACAAAAAAAAAAAAAAATGAGAAAAAGTTGAAATTTTGGACACCTACCTTGAACGGTAGGGGACGGAGGGAGCCACATCGCTTTTACATTTACCGCAACATCGGCCCAGTAATAATTTTCTCTCTTAAAGCTTTTCCATTTAGCGCTTTTCCCCAATTGTGTAAACGTGTGGCTGGCGATTCATTCAACGGGCGGGCGGGGTTGTCAATAAGGGTTGGGGTGGGGGGTGGGGGTGGTTTTGAGGAAAAGGGGGTGTGTGTTTATCGAGGTGTTTCTCTTTTTCAGATATGTTGTGTGTCTTGGCTGAATATATCACATCATGCTTACAACAGAGATCTTATATGAAAAATGTGTGGGGTGTGTACAACATTTACTAGACATTTAGTTTAAAAAAAAAAAAAAAAAAAAATTGAAACAAAAAAAGAAACGAAACAAACGGAACGAAACAACACAGACAAAGAAAGTAAACGATAGTTGTGCGACAGACTATGCTGAATTGTGCAATTACACTAATCAGTCCCACCGAGTTTACAGACCGTCAAAACTGACCTAATCGTTTGGCCTAACGACAACCGACCGGCGGACACAATGTAGGGTTTCTGGAGCAAAGAAAAACTCATAATAGTAGGGTACCGTCCGGAAAAACGACATTTCCTCCACCCCCACCCCCACCCATCATCGAAGCCGACGTCCTCAAAGCGTTTCGCCGGGCGTTTATCGCCAAGGACAATTTTCCCGGAGAATACCCGGCCGTCTCTTATCGTCGGGAAACATCAAAAAGGGAAATTGTTGGGGGTGGGGGGGCGGGTTGGAAAAGCGGTCGGAAAATTTTTCGCTTGTTAAATCGGTAAATCGGGACGGGGCCGTTCGAATTTTTCTTACAAGGTTCGAAGTGTTACTCGGTGAAATTTCGGCGACTGAGGTCCTTAAGGTCGGACTTAAGGCGGCAAAGCGGGGATAAGAAAGGCGCCGTTGTTGGAACGACGTACCTGCAACTGTTGGCTGCACTAGGATCGACACCTACCCGGAGGATAATCCCAAGAGAAGGTATCATTATTTCCCGCTTCTTTCCCTTTTTTTCATCCCTTTCTCGGCTCTCTCGGCAACCCCCAGCCAGCGCCACAAGGCGATCTGTTACTGTCGAACGCACCCGGTTCTCACTTCAACACTTGCAGTAGCACTTTACGAGAAACCTTATTTTTTACAGATTATTGCGAGAAAAAAATCCGGAAAATAGAAATATAATAAAAAAAAAAAAATCGCAACAGTTAAACATTTTCAACGCGACAACATAATTACCGCGTTAATCGCCCAATTAAACAGGGTTCTCCTTCAGTTCGACAACGAGTACACGTACGGCCGAAACTTAAAATAAAAAATAAACAATCGTGCAGTAACAACATGCATCTATTTATAATTTATAAGGAACGCACATTTCAAAATTTTCCACATGCAACAAACATAAGGAAAAGGGGTACACTAGAGAGTACAGCATAGAGTGATTTGGCGACATGCCATCATAACTGTGTGCGATCATGCATTTTTTTTGGAATTTGAGTTTGCTAAAAAAAAATTATTTTTTTTTTTTCTTATCGGATATATATTATATATATATATTGTTATTTTCTTAAAGAGGATTCTGAGAATGGGATGTGGGACGGTGCCTACCTGTCGGTGGCTTTTTGCGACATCAGGCACCTGCGAACAAGAACAAGAAAAGCAGTCTAACTAACGTGTTCTCGCCACACACCTCCTCCTGATGAGAATATAATTAAAAAAAAGTGCAAACAAGTAAACAGAAAAAAGAGAAAAGTAACCCTCTCGTCGAGAGAACAAAACGTGTCTATTTCAGAATTTCCGCCATTTCGCAACATTTGTGCATTAAGCACACACCGAACGGTTACTTTAATCTTTCGTCTTTTGATTTTTATTTATTTATTTTTTTTTCGATTACATTTTATACTTCTTTTTTTTTTTTTTAAAAAGATTTTGTCAAAAAAAAAATAACGAAAACGGAATAAACATCGACGTAAAGAAAACCTGAGGTGAGGCATATTTCTTTTTAATTTCGGTTGACAAACGCATTCTGAACGGTAGAATAAGAAACACATAGTTAAACTAATTTTCTGGGACTTGTTCAGTTATTTGAGTTAATGCTAAAAAATCCTCGGGCTCGCTGCATGCGTAAAAATAAAATAAAAATAATAAAAAAAAAAACAAATCAAAGAGTTCGTTCTGCTCTTGTTGTATAAGGCGAGTTAGTTTCGCAAAGTAGAATAAGAGACGGAAAATTGTAAAAATTATAAAAACCAAAATCGTAGTATATAAAATTATAAAAGAGGACAAACCAAAAATAAAAATCAAGACAGGCAGGCAGTTTTAAACGTGTCAACACTCCACAAAGCTAAACATGTTCCAACACCTCTGGTATGAATAAAATTAGTAACACTATTTCACTTTTTGTATTTTTTTCTCGACAATTACAAACTTAATATTATCCGCCCGAGAAATATAAACAGTGTTAACCGTCTATGCAGAATTTAAAACTAGACCGTAGCTGTAGACTTACATTCTATTGAAATTTTGGGACAGTTTTAAATTAGACAGCGCGGATATCTGTACGTAATTTATTGGGTGGCATAATTGTTATTTCTGCATAACTGGAGGAGAACGCGGCGGGGAGGAAACGGTCTCTCTTTTTGTAAATAATTGGCCGCTAAAATGGGGCGCTAAAAAAAAAAAAATAGCGGCGGGACTTTAAAAACTGAAAAAGGCTCCAATAAAAAGTGGTAAGTTACGGCCGCGTCGTGAACGCATAGCCGTAGGGTTTATTGCCGCTGACCGGTAGTCGTACTAACGTCGGTCGCGGCCGTTAATCAGCAATAATATATATGTTAATTGAACGCCCACCGTTTCTGGATAATTGGAAGGAATGGCGAGAATAAAACGCGGGAAACGCCGGCCGGAATTGAGACGGCTTCCAGGACGACTTCCGGTTCGGCGGCAGGATCCTACCGGGAAGGAGAGGAATAACAGGAGAAAAGTCTTAGGGGGGGGGGAAAACATTGCGACAGATGTTCAATCGCAGTAATCGCACCCGAGGGATGCTTCCATTACTGTCCGTCCCGAGCTTTTTTTTTCCGGCCCGTCCCGAAACATTCTATTTTTTTTCTTTTTTGCTTTCATTTCGAAAAGGTAAAACGATACGGCAATTCCCGAAAAATGCGGCCTCTGACAAATGATCGAAACGCCCCGGGAGAAAAACACACGGGCGGAATCGATTCGTCACAAAACACACACACACAGGTACTTAGAGACAAACAAGGGGTTCGGAATATAAGTCGCGCTTGGCATTTTTCCCGTATTCCCCGACGCGGAAGTTGCGGCTTCTCGCCGCCGTCAGTAGCAATAGAGACGGGGACGTCACGTGCCATAAACCATAACTCTAATCTATCGACGTTTCTCACCTATATTTACGGCGTTGTCTAAGTAAGTAAATGATTTCTATATGGATATGGACACCTACGCCCAATTTGGGAACTTTGGGAACTGCACTTTTATATGGGAAGCGGCTGTATACCGGGCTTAATTCTTCAACTCTGAATTGAAGATCGTTACAACGTTGCATAGCTATGCTATTCAGAGCGGCGTGGAATTGCAGGTTATAAATTTAATTGAAGGAATACAATTAATATTGGGCCCCCCATTAAAAAATAAAATTGTATTGACTGAGCGCTCGGGAAATTTCTGCCCCCTCTTTTGAATATGGAAATAGGTTGTATCGAGTGAATTTTTCAGTCAAGAAAATGCTCAATGTTCGGCCCAATTAGACTTAGACTTGTGAATATCCTTATTGCCCTTCGAAATTAGAGTTTATCTGGGCAGTTTCCAGTAGTGGTTTTGAGGCACTTGTTCTTCATTCATTCCAACGTCCTGTAATGGGGTGAGTTTTGACCGCACTTCGGGTTTTTCTGACTTAGACATATCGGGCCTACGAGGGGGGGAGAGGGGGGGCCCTTGAGAAGCCTTCGGGGCCCATTTGTAGCCCCCCCCCAACCCCCCCCCCCTAGCCACCAACCAACTAATTGTTTCCTCCACGTATTGGCCTGTCATCCGGCAATAATTAGGGAATCGGTACCCCATCGGTACACCCAACGCGTTATTTGTTAAAACCATTACGGGCCGCGGTCGTAATCTCCGCCGTCTGACGCGAGAACGAGTCGTAATTTTCTTCTATTTTCTTTTAATTCCTCTTCCCTTCCCCCTCCACCCCAGGGTCGGAACAACCGGTTCCCGAAAGGAAACCTCTTCCTCATCGTTAACCGGCTTAAGGTCGGTTCTCCGACCGGGCAATTGTGTTGGGCCGCCTTTCGACTACTCCGTTATCTCGCCTCGTGGTCCCGATAATGGGCCGGTACAAATTGGTGTATATTTGTTTCCAAACGCCAGTTCGGTCCCGCGTCAAACGGTATAAATACTGGCGGAACGCTACTGACGATGGCGAGCGGCGGCGGACAGATGGCCCCACTTTCCGACTGATTGTTATAACGTTCTTACAGATATTACTAGCCCCAACGGTTGTCCAGAATCTAAAAAAAGGTATAGGGAGAAAACCAAAAGTGCACGAGGGAGTGATAAGTGGAGTCCGCCCTCATGCCCCGGGCCGTAGGCGGTCGGCATAAAAATTTTCAATATAAATACAAAAAGATCCCCCGTAATATGAAAAAACAAAAGGACGGATCTCTTTGATATGGACAGAAGAAAAAATGAATACAGAAAGTAAGACCATATTTCATATATATATATACGCCGGGTGCGTTATCGAAGGGGACGCCCCCCTCCCCCCCACAGGGCCGGAGGCGGCGGCCGGACACGCCTCGCAATTTCCATACAAAAAAGGGGGGGCCCCGCCTTTTTAAAAATACAAATCGAGTACGATTGAGCCACTACACTGAAGCCTATCTCTAAGATCGATCCAGTCCGCAGAGGCCATAACGCGGCCAAATTATATCACGAATACGAGGCCGTGTCTCTGTGTGCGCGTAAAATTGAATAGGAAATTTATATGGTTTCGCCCCCCAGAGAACAGTCTGCCCCTAATCCCGATTAGGTTCTTCAAGGACCCCGTCCGAAAAGAAACCCGCGGGTTCCTCGTCCTCGACGCCCCCCTGTTACGTCGGGTCTAGTTAGTAGGCCCTTTCTTTCGAAATTAAAAAAAATTAAATATTCTCCAGGAAGCAAACCAACGAACTGACATGAAACATTGTGCCAGTCTGCGTCTGGACGCCCAAATTGTCAACACCTGGCGCTATACCCAAAATGGGCGGGGTGGGGTGGCTATCATTGTATTAAGTACTTTGTTTTGACAGTGTTTCCGGCTTTATGGTGTACCATTTTCCAGTGTAATATAAGGCCGTTTTAAGCAGACTTCACGAGCTGGGGAGGGAGGGGGGTCGTTCTCTCTACGGCTTAATTACGCGCGGGCCGCGGCCGGGCCCCAAGCGCTATAACAACCTTTAATACTTTCGCAGGTTAAACGCCCCCCAGGCGGAAGGATAACGGTAAAAATTGCCGCGAGGGGGGGGGGTGGAAAAAATCCACAACGGTGCGCGGAATTAAGGGAATAAGGGAAGGCCGGGCGGTGACTGAGCCCCAAGTGGTTTGGCGGGGAAAAGGAAAGGGGCGGCATAATTACAAGTAAGACACAGCTACTAATTCCGGTTGTAAATCAGTGAACCGGAGGGAGATTTTTAGCCGGGGAAACGACCCTTATATATATATATATATAAAGGTATTATAAGGGATGATTAAAAGGGAGCGGAGCTTGGGGGCGTTAAGGAGCTCAGGAGAGGCGACGGAGGCGGAATTGTAATATTAATTTCACGGGCTGGTTGGCCAACGCCGGTTGATTTACCGGTTTCGGCCAAATACCTGCAACCCTTTCTCAATTATTAAAGGAAATAGAATTAGACAGTGCCACTAGGAAAGGCTTAATTGCGGGGCTTATCTGCGGGAGCGTCGCAGCTATAGCTATACATACCCTCTGCTAGTGCTAACTAGCACTGGGCTCGGCTAATGGAGAGTGGGCTGGATATTGGAGAGGAGACCGAGTGAGTGAATCATAAGGGAAATTGCCGGCTTCCCAACAACACCCCAGTAATAAATCCGCCCCTCCCCGACTAACGACCCTCAATTATAGCGGGGAACAAGTTGTACCACTGAAACACCGGTATGGGCTCGGTTATTTCAAATTCATCTTCTAAAAGGATTTCACAATTATCCCATCCTATAGCTATTTATTCGCAGCCAGTTTTTTTTTATTACACCTAGGTTTTCAGCACTACGGGCCTTCGGAATTCCAAGCCGGTCAGCAGGATCTTCAACTGCGATCTTCTGGGGCAAAAGAAGGGAGATGAAAAGAATAAATCGATGATGAGAATAAGTACGCAAAGCGGGGTACCCTCGACACGATTGACTACGTTAATGGGGGGATATACCGTAGGTCGTGGATAGAATTATGTTGACCGTTAGGAGAGAAATATCGGCAGAATAGGTAACATATAAGGGTGTGCTCGGGATCAAACGCTCGACGGGTGGCTAATCCCCCCCGGCCCTGTTACTTTCGCTACTTCCTGAGGTATAATACAGCAGGGTCAGGTATAATGATTACCTAAGGTGGGAGAGGGGGGTCTTCTTTGAGGGCAGACAAATTTTAAAGCCGGCCGGCCCGAACATTAACATAAGAATATGCTCTTGGGGCGACACACGGACAGGCTAAATCAAACGGCGCGTGCTCAATCTCAAATTCCTTTCTTGTGGCTTCTGACAGCCGCCCCCTCCCTCCCCTCTACGTCTTCACACCCAAGTCCAAGGATTTGCACGGTCCTCAGGAGTGCCGAAAAATTCGGGGGAAAAAAAATTGCGGTTACGTCTTGAGTCTTGAGGAAAAATTATTGGCCTACTCGAAGGTGATGCAAAATTAGGTTGGGAATTGTACAATGTTAAACTGGAATTGGACGTCGTTAAACGGGCGCCGCCTCCAACACAGAGGAGCCTCTTTACGCTCTAAGGTTGACCTTTCGCCGGCATCCCGAGTTATATCGAGAAGGAGGAGTTGGTTTATACGAGTGGGGGTGGTGGTGGGGGAGGGAGGGGGTGAGGGTCTGACATTTACGGTCTTCTCCGGTAGCGTCTTCGCTCCGCGTCTAAACAACCCCAACACGCCCTAACACAGTTTCATGGAAAAACCTGTCTGGAGGAGAAGGGGACGGGGGAAAAAAGGAGAAGTCTAAAGGTCGTCTATTTTAAGTGACAAAGCCGGCAAGCAACATTCTTGTTTTTTCAATTCTGTAACAGCCGGCCATATTATACTGTCCACAGTGCTAGGTTTTATGTTAATCCCGCTTAAGAGTTATGTATTGGCAGAAGAAAGAAACTAACAGCCCCAACTGTCGCAACTTAAAGGCGTACACTGTGCTAATATGGCAAGCAACAGTGTGGCGCCCGTGTTGCCCTCTGTAGATAGTTATTTTTCCTTCCAATATCATACAGCCGTCATTTAAAAACTTAACATTTGTGACAGATTCGATGGGGACAGACGTACAAACTAACACCTTTCAAATTTAACTACATACAAGAAGACATCTTGTTTCAAACTTATTTCAAACCAGTGCAGAAACAGAATACAATCCTGAATATTGTCTAGGCAAGTTTTGTGGACTCCTAAAGTTGATGTGCCCTCGAATCCTGGCCTTAAGTCGTAATGGGGTGAGGGGGGGGGGAATTGCTTCTCCCGATGAAGAAGTGATTCTATAAATTTTTTTATCTATTAATAATTACAAATTGTACCGATAGTACCTATAGTTTTCTTTTCTGGGGGCCGTCCTGTTATTCAACCAACTCCACAAATTTTATCCTTGCTTTCACCTGACCATTAATAACGAGTATGGGGACAGCCTACGACGGACGGATCGTGACCGTAGGAGACCCGAAATGCGGATAACCGTTTCGGCGATATGCGGGCGCGTTATGCCCCTCCCCCCGCCCCCCAACCGCCCCCGGGCGGATAGAGCCGGTGAGAAACCGCCCCCTCAGAACCAGAGAGGGACCACTGTTATTAGTATAATTGTCGGTAATTGGCCCTCGGATACATTCCTGGCGGGGCCCTGAACAGTTTCCATTACTCAGTCACAGTTCACCGTATATCACTTGGACTTGTTAATCTAATTGCGTTTCCTCCACCCGCTTCCACACCCTCCCCGCCACCCCCCAACACACAGACACAAACCAGCGCTCTCCTGTAGTACCTGGAGAAACGTGCGTATCTCCCCATCACGATTCTTTCATTAAAATGATACGACTTCCCAGCCCCCCCCCTCCGGGGGGGCCTTTCCAAAGCCGCCGAG
Source organism: Lethocerus indicus (assembly GCA_019843655.1). Taxonomy (NCBI): domain Eukaryota; kingdom Metazoa; phylum Arthropoda; class Insecta; order Hemiptera; family Belostomatidae; genus Lethocerus; species Lethocerus indicus. Next base: position 13,465,974 of record JACDQD010000012.1, on the reverse strand, counting down.
CTTTAAGTTATTGCGGGTATATTCTTCGTTCTCCCGAAATATTTCGGCGTGTTGTAATTTTCGATAATCTGCAGTCTTCCGGCGCGCTCGTGTCCGTCTTTATAGGGCCTCGTCTAAACGACGCCCCAATAAAAGGGGGTCGATTTCGAATCGATAACGGCCCTTCTTTGCCCTCTCCCGTACACGATATTAGACGGCGATTCTTCAAAATTGTAATTAGACGTTACCGTTTTAAAGGTTTACGATCGAATACCTCGGGGCTGGCTATTTCGTACCAACGTCGGTCAGTGTTAACAGAGACCGAAACCGGTCTACTAAATTAGCTACAGAATGGCGGGGCTTAAATACGGGGGCTTAGAGCGGGACAAACAAAAACAAAACTTAACAGAGCGAGACGTGGGGCCCGTTTCAATAAAGCCCCGACCGAGCGCCGTGCGATTAATATCGGCGTTAACGAGAAAATTATCGAATGCGGATTTATTATTTTCGATTTTGAAAAGTATAAATTAAAGCGAAGGGACAGTGACGACGCCGGCTGAATTAAAACATCGGGAGTCTTTCTCATTTTGAATTTAAATCAGGGAATGAGTCGTGAGTTCATTAATTAAACTGGTAAGGGCGAACCACCTCGGTGAGGGGTCACGTTCCCATACACGGGCCCCAATACCATCTTGTTGTTATATTACACTGCACAAAACTCGAATCATTTTATTCTACACGTCCTCTCTTATTTTACCTCGGTCGCCGGTCGAAAAATAAATTGAGTTCATTTATACAGAAATGAAATTTAAACATTTCAATTTACACCAATTGTCCGGTCAGTCTGTGAATAAAAACGTCAACATAATTGTGCATACTTAAGTAATCGGATAATTCTCATTAATCATTAATTGAAACCCTGTAGCAGTGCCGTGCTGACAGGATGCTCCACTGGCGCCCAAGAAAACATCCCCTAAAACGGCGAATTGTATTAATAAAAATTTTTATATGAGGTAAATTCGGTTCAAAATTTCCCTTTAATTACCCCTGTAAACTGTCGGACAGAATTCTTAATGAGTTTATAGGAGCTCTTAAAAAAAATAGCGGACGTAATTTACTTTCAATTAGAAATCTTCGGCTGATGAGAGAGGCTCATAAACTGGAGGATACTACTGGAATTACAGTGCTACTGTATCTAAACCGCATTAAAACCCGATAATAACCCTCCAGAGACCACAAAAGCTGTCCGACCCCCAACACAAGACCTAAAATGTCACCCGCGGTGTACAGTCGGGCCGTATAATAAAACGCGGTCACTTTATTCCTAACTCTCCTCTTTTTTTTTATTATTTATTTTTTTATTAACATCTGTTATTTGGATCCTTTTCGGTGTTTGTAAAGCCATTATCATTCTCCGATTGTGCCCTCATCCGCCGGTTACATTGTTGCCACTACAATGGGGGGGAGGGAGGGAGGGAGGGAGGCCCTGGGGAGCATCCCCGGCTCAGACTTTATTAATAGACTGGCCCCCCGGAACCCCTCAACGTCATATTTCAACTGAAAAATAGACCGGTGGGCTACAGTTTTGTGCTCCGATGGTTTTTCACTTCGGTTACATATCTCTCTCTCTCTCTCCCTCTCTCTAACCATCCCTCCCTCCCTCTCTCTCCCTCTCACTCTGCAACTGTCAGATTGTTTACGGGCCCCGGCTCAGAAGAAGAAGCCTCCCAAAAGGGCCCTTCCAAAAGGGGATTCCTGTTGCGGTTTGTTACCAATCAGTTTCCGTTAACTCGCCGGCCGAATGACTAATGGCCGTGGGGCAAATAGAAAAAACCTATATCATTTTCACACAGTATAACCGAATTAACACAGGCTAACTATAATTTCAATTACAACCAGTTTTATAGACCGGTTTCGGCGTAACCGCATCGTTAGTACATCTCAATACGGGGGTTAGTTGGATGTAAAATAAAATTCTATAATTCGTAATTTTTTAATTAAAAACGGACCAAAAACGCTGTTCATATCCTCTAAACCTCGATATCCTTCAGAGATATTACATCTACTTAGTATTTCCTTATTTATAATTTGCAAAAAATGTAAGTAATTTTGCTTTCCTAAATTGAGCATAGGTTTCCTCTCTAATCCAGGATCGGCTTACAAGGCCGCTTAGTCCCGCGCTAAATACCCTTTTCAGAAACACTTTCATCCCCATTCGCCTAATCGGTCGAGAGTTTGAGGTTTTTTTCCTCCCGATAGTGGCACTGACCGGCTTTATTAGCAGTTTCATCAATAAGGTATTAAATCGTTATAATATCGGCCGTACCATATTTCAGACGACGGACGCCACGTACTCCGTAAGAAAGGGTCGAGACGGCACATCGGCGGAGAATAGGCCGAAGTTGATACAGTCTATAAATAGACAATCGCTGTCGCAGGTTAGCCCAAAACAAATAACTGAAATTATTTACCGGACGAGAGGGTTTTATGTTTCGACAAGACTGTACTATGGGTTAAGGGGTGGTGGGTGGGTGGGGGGGGGGTGGATGGTTATACTGATGAAGGTTAGACAATGTCCATTAGGTTGGCTTTGTAGAAATGATTCGGCCGGTGGGCGGCTCCTCCCCCTTTCCAGAGAAGTAACTACCTGACTATTTCATTAATCATATTGATTTTTTTCCTCCTTCTCCTCATCTCATCTCTCGTCTCTCTCTCTCTCTCTCTCTTCGTATTGGTTTTAATTTATCTGCCGCTTTCAATCGTTGACTCGTTACGGCTGCCGGGGCCCCTGTTGGTTTTCTATCCGAGGGGTGTTGGTTGAGGCGGGGGGTGGGTGTGGGGGGTGGTGGTGGAACATGTCTTCGCATTGTGTCTAATCGCCACTGACAGACAGGTACTTAAGACTTTAGAAAAACCCCGCTCCTCCATTATTGCCTCCACGGTTCCTTTTATTTTAGTTTCTTCCTCCGTTCCTTCTCTTATTTCTTTTTTTTTATGACATCAATATTTATAATAGGGCGGAGGTCGGCCGCTGTCTTCTGCGGGGATTAACATCACCGGGATTCGTTTCGGGGCGGTTATCCTTCCGACTAATTCGTCGTAGTTCCCTGAACGATTCTGGAGCGGGCTCCAAACAATTTTTTAATTACGCGAAAGTGATAATAGTAAGACATTTGTCAGTGTCTCTGCTCGGAAACGAATATTGCGGAAGAGGAATAAATTAGTCCAGGAGTAAAGGCTGGAGAACTCGTATTTAGAGTGTAACACACGCCGATCGGAATTAAATAAAAATTAACAATGCGAGCCTGTTTCTTCTTTAACAGTTATGCCGACAAAAAAAAGGAACTGGAACGTTATGCAAATGAGCTGCCGTCAAAGTAAAAAAGTCGAAATCGATTCATCGCTGCAGAACGACATTTCCAGACCGGTGGCTGGGTAAAAGACCCCCAGGCATCGTTCGCGAGTCGGTTTTTTTTTTTTTTTTTAATTGGGGGCAATTATAAACAAAATGCCGAGCAGCGAGAGTAAACAACAGTTTGAGGTCGGCCATCAGGAGCCGGGATCAGGGTCGGTGACACCGCCCGGGAGGATTCCTGAACGGAAGCCCTCAACGCCGCTTCTCAATCTCCCTCTCACAGCCGAGGGGAGACAACCGGGGCGGTACCTCCCAGCCGGGGATCCTTTTTCAGGAGGACAGTTTTTCGACCGAACCATTGTCGGCCACCATTGACAAAACAAACGTCTTATATAAACTCTCTAATGTTCAAGGGCAGAACAAAAGTCCCGGGGTGTTATAGATAGAGGTGCGGGGGGGAGAGGGGCACAATGGAGTCCCGGATTAGAAACGGAGGGCCCGGGGGGCAATTTTCCCCGTTTTCGTCACGGCCCGCGGAACGGTCTCCTCCACCTCATCCTCCACCACCTCCTCCTCCTCCTCCTTCTCTATCACAATGGGATTCGTGTTGGTTTTGGGATAAAACAGATCAATCATAGGCCGGGCTACTACCTGACCGTCTCTTCAACGCCGGGGCCCGGCCCAGCCGACAATTCCCCCAGTCTGTCTCGCACGGATCCCCATTAAAATAAGGCCGCCGGCCTGCAGGAGGACTTCGTTCTGGCGTACAATGGGGGGGGACCATCGACAACTCGGACCGTGTCATATTCTCTATCTTATGTACACACATATATGATGCCTGCCTACTGAGATATCCCACGTTACGTGCATAACGCGCTATACACGTCAGGAAGGGTTTTTTCCTCCAACAAGGACCAGTGGATATTTCAGCCGCCTTCGCAGTGTAGTTTCGCCGAAACGGATTTTTAATGGAGTACGAATAATTTATGGCATTACCCTTGAGTTCGGATACCGAAGGGGAGTCGGTGAAGAAAAACGGGACTTTCAAATCGGTTCGGTACTGAAAGTGGGGCTTTGACGGTTTCATGAAAAAATTGGAGATTGTTCCAGAAATGGGCCCCAGGATGAAGAGGAATAGTTCAGAAGTTCGGAAGAACCGAGATGAAAGCAAATCTTTCACACACGCCGGCAGGAAGTTCAACAGACTAACAATCAAGATAGCCGGAGAACTATAGTTACGGCTAGTGAAGTTTGAGTGAGAAGAACAGATTTTTTAATTACACTCTTTACACTTAATACGGCGGTGCGCAGTATCATTTAATTTTTTTGTATTGTAAGAATTACGTCTAAACATGTGTGTCTTTAGATATGTGTCAGACGGTATGGACGACTCGAATTTGACGCGTTATGAGAATTGTACTCGGAGATTGTGCAACAACAAGCACAACTTGGCCACTTGGCCAATAAGGCCAAGGAACGTTAAAGGCCCTTCGACTCTCTTTCAGGATTTCTCCCGAAGTATTCAAAACGGTCGTATTCAATAGAGGAATTGCGAAGAACAATGGGCAATAATGAATTCCTACAACTTATTTATTACACACGAGGCGTTCGATAAGTACATCTACTACAACAGATGGCGTAATCTACATTTGCGACACGAATAAGTTGCGACGAACTACGTTTATGCGTTATCACACTGTTAATTAGATAAAGCGACGGCTGTCAGGAGTGTCAGGTAAAACAATTTTCAATATTTATATTGCCTAATGGGTTTCCTACCAAAGTATTCAGGCTAATATCGGTCGCATATTTTGTATTTTCTTTGATCTGCGATGAGATTGTTGTTGTATATTTGTAGAGAACTTTGTACAAGGCCGGCCCCCCTGGGTGGTTTATGCCACGATTAGGGCATGGCGGCACTTGTTTGACTAATTGATTCCCCACCCCCCACCCCCCCCCCCCGCACAAACCACCGAACCGTGGCTATTGTCCGCCCCAAAAGAAAGGGGTTTTTTTTTTTTCTCCCTCTTTCTTCTTCGGACTCAATCTTTGAAGGCCGATTGGACGTGGACAGAACATTCTGCCCCACCCCATTGCAGCCGTTTCCATGTCTTCCTGTCGTGTTTTATACAACATTTCAGTAGGGAACGAAAAAAAAATCTCAATCCCAGAAATTTGTAAGGCGTAGGGCGGAAAATTGCCCCTGGTGCACGTAGATAATGAAACTAGACATTAAGTAAGCCGTTAAGATTTTTCCCAGGGTTTTATTGAGCCGAGATTCAGAGGAAATATTTATCCGACGTCTATATTTAAATCGATGATCTCGAAACTCGCATTATATAATTTTACTTCTTTAATGTTTTCTCATTGTATCGCTACTGGTCGAGAGTTCAACTTTAATACACAGATTAACTGTAATAAAAATGATAGCAGAATTAGCGTAAATGATTTTAATTGAATATTATTAAAGTGGGATAATTGAAGGAGTAGTTGTTGCAAATTGGATAAATTAACGCGTACATTGTTTACACGTAGGCCCTGTCATATGTCGGGGGGGGCGCCTTCATTTCTGTAAAACGAGCCTCGAATTTCGAACATCAGATGCAGACGTACGGGGTACAGCCTTTAAGATACCTCCCTCTACCACATCCCCTAAATTCAAGTTTTGACAAGACAGGGGGTGGCCGGGGGTTGGGAAAGGGTAAGTAGAGGCGAGAAGACTCGAACGACTCGACGACAGTTTGAGCTTTTGAGTTTTAGAAGTTTGGGAGCTCTAGGCCGCCGCTGGGGGCCTGTTGGAGGGGGGGGGGGAGGGGAAGGAGTTGAGGAATATAACACCGGGGTTTGTCAGGAACAGGACGAAGCTCCTGGCCTCCGTCATCATCCATCACCTACGGAGGGAACAATGTGGCGGCTCCCTGTCTTCTGCCGAAGAAATGACTTCTTAATTCAAGCGCGGTAATCCTCAGGGTGAGACATCCCCCCGCTATTGGCCCGCTAAGGACTCTATCGGTCAATAAATATCTTCTTTCCTGCCGAAAATCTAGTCTGTTTTTATTTTCCACAGCAAGAGAAATTCTGTTCTAAGAAGGGTTTTCTCGTTTTCCTAGTTCTTTGAATTTCACTGCACCTCCTGTACACGTTACATTATCCCAACATTATCTAAACGCATCAATAATTACGCAACATCCTTCACTCCGACTGTACACAGAATTGTCGATGTTAAATTGTAATTGATGGGAAAAAAATTATAATCAAGTATTCAACGGCCAGAATGTTGTAATTAGTCACATCCCGGCCGTTAGTTGATATAACAGAATCCGTGTTTACAGTTGGCGGCTGTAACATGCGAGAAGGGAGCATAACAGAACGCGCTAAGTACCGCTATGCTCTGCGGTAGGATCGAAAATTGGCCCAACATGCTTAAGGGGTTACGAACCGGCAAATTATAGACGCGTGTAGGCCGGAGCCCGATTTAATGTACCCATTAGTTTGCACAGCGTACACTTTTTTTATGGCGGTCTGTAATCAACACTAAATAAAAATAAAACTCCGACTTTAATTAATTGCGGGCTGTTTCGGGTTTTACGACTCCCATCCCCCCCCCCTAACCCTCACGCCAATTTGGTCTTTCGACTTCTTGACACCTCCGTCTGTGTTTTTATTTCCGACTGGAGCCGAATTTAGCCCCTGTCTTGAGCCACGGATCGAGTCCAGAATTAGAAAACAGTCTGGAAAAATTGATCCTCCGTCTAGCGAAGAGTCTAGATACTTCTATACTTATGCGCGTTTCACAAAATTTTGCCAACGGCCCCGGTGTCCAGGTAGCGTTCAGCGGCATAAGTTACCTGACCGTTGGGGGGGGCGGGGAAGGGCGGGGGGTCGAGGAGGAGGAGGATACCGTGACCGTAATGAGAGCTTCGGCCCAATCCGTCAGTCTAAGGATTTGTAAAAGAGGAATAAAAAAAAAAAAAATCCCTAAAGCCAAGAGAGATGAACGGCGGATAAGATTGGAGAAGAGCGGGAGAGAGAGAGAGAGAGAGAGAGAGAGGGGATTATTTTACCTGCGGTGATTATACTATTGCGTGCTCAGCCCTTTGGCCCTACGCATCTGGGCCGACGTCCTCCCTCCCCACCCTCTGTTATCTCTGAGCAGCCCTTTCGTGACTTATGACTTAGCCTACAACGACTCCGGTCACAGAAACGCACATCCAACTGAGTTCGTACGCTTTAATTTTGTTCTTTGTCTCAGATAAAGGGACGGTGGGGGGCGCTCTATTATGCTATAATTGAATTGTACGGACAAGCAAAGTGAACGTCGATAAGTCTATTTGTCAATAATCAAATCACGTCAATAAATAATTGATTGTAATTATTTATTAATACGAGAGAAGAGACGATCAAAAATATGCTGAAATGTATAAATGAGAAATGTTGGTATTGAGCCGTCAAGAGAAGGCAAGAATTTGACTAAACGAAATGGGTATTATTAAATAAAAAATGAGTCTATTTCGGCTCCCAGTTATTTGGGCTTAAAATGCAGTGACACTGACGGATGTTTGTGTTACGTTTATTTCATGAAAATCCAGAATTGTTATTGATGTCTATTCACGTGTTTTGACCCGGGGTTGTCGCGCGGTCTGTTCAAACGTTAAGTTTAGAAGGGCAGAAACAGAGCCCAGCCGGAGCCGTAAGACCCACGAGGGGGGTTGGGGCATTTCCCACCGCCAATAAGTCCGGGGATTTAATTTTCAAGTGGAAACCGATCTATCACCGGGGGGGAGGGAACTGGCGCAGGGCCGGTTACGGCTGTTTTTATGCCGGAGGTGACGGTCGCCGGACGATCCATAACGTCGGGGCGTCGGGACGAGTCGACAGATGTACTTCTGGAGGGAGGCGGGCGAATAAAAAAGGAACCCGGGGGGACCGGATGATGGATGGCCAAAACTGGCGGAGATTACTCTCCTCCGTTACAGTCTACTTATAATGCAAATACTACACCGCTGTTACTCTATTAGATCATCTTCGACACTAATATTTCCGATGTAACCGAATCGGCGGTGTAAAATTCAAACGTTGTTCGTCCGTCCTTGGCGTAACAACGGCCTCAAGAACAATAATGTTCTAAACACTCTTGAATTGGCAGCTGCAAGCGATATATATCTATATTCATGTAAATGTGGCAGTTTCACCAAGCCTTGCCGTATTAGCAACAGTGGATGACCCCCGAAGTCACCGAGCTGCAACCGGGCGGTTAACGGAATAAAAAAAGCCCCGGGCGAAACGCTGGCAATCGCAGAAAAGATTTGTTGTCCGCAGTTTATTATTTTTTTTCTCCCCTCTTCTTCTCTCCCTCTAACACCCCCCGCCCGCCCCCTCTCACACTTCTCTCCTGGAGGTCTATTAATTACGAGGGGGTTGATGGGGTCCCGGTAATTAATATAGGTGGGTGTATGGGCCGTACCGATAACGCCGGACAGGGACCGAACCACCCTTAGCCCCAACGGGGGGGGGGGGTTTCCTTTATCCGTCCGGTAAACATTTCCCACCTTTTCGGCAAAGATAAGTATCGATCGGAATGTCGAGGAGGGAGAGTGAGAGAGGAAGAGAAAGAGGGAGGAGAGTAAATTCGGTTTTTCATAAAGTTTGTTTTGCCCTTATTAAAAGGCGCCTGCGGAGAGGGGAAGGGCCCCTGGGGGTTTAATCGAACCCGGCACTCCGATAAAAGTCTAAATACTTTCTTATTCCATTGACCGACTCTTTAGTGTTATGGATGGGGAGGATAGGGGGGGGGGCGACTTTAATTGTATGTTTTGTGTCCCTTCCGAAAGTCCCGGCTTTTAATTATGTTGACGCTCGATTCCGTTTTGAAAATAGGATCGGTTCGATGAAATGAGGGTTCGACATAGCTTAGTGTTCGATTCTCCAACCACCCCCTCATCCCTTCAACTAAAATGAGGTAATGCCCTCCAAACAACTAGGTTTGATAAGACGAATAAATTAGTTCAGAAGTAAAAGTTAAAAAAAAACAGGCGCCGGGCAGCATTGAGAGCATAACTTTGACACATGCTGCCCAGAAGAGATATTCGGAGCTCCTCAATATACCCTGTTTTTTTTAATTCGGAGCAAAACAAATGGGACTGAAAGTCAGATCATTGTTACTACGATCACAAAGCAGAAAACAAAATAGAAATAAAACAGGCCGTCAATAATAAAAGAGAAGTGTGCGGGAGTGGACCACTCGACTGGGCTAAGGGCAGATGAAGGGCGGGGAGGGATTGGGACGAACACCGCCGACAGCGTCCCCCTCAGGACAGCTGTCCCTTTAGCCCTACCGATTGATTCGTATTTGATTACCGGGACGGGCGCGCACGGAGCGAAACGACGAGGGGAGGGGGGAAAAAAAGTGAAAAAACAACGGGGCTGCCGAAAATACAAAAAAAAAACTGCCCCACTCTAGGGGTGGCTAGAGGGCGACGATTAATTCGTCATTTTTGAACGACGTCCGACTCCATTCTTCTTCGGCCACCCTCTTTCATAACATATCCTCGGAGAGGCTTTTCCTCGGGCTCCGGTCACGGCCTGTTATTTCCCCAGCAGCGTTCAACTCCCGTTCAACGCGAACGAATCGGCTATTTTTATTTCGTCTTTTCTTTATATATCCCCGGCGAATCCGGCCGAATAAATACGGTAAATTGAATTAACCGGGAGTGTTGAAAATGAACCGGGTCGGCCGGTGTTAAAATTGGCGATTGGCCGGCCGGGCCGGAACGTGTCCGTCGAAATTGCCCCAAAACCGGTTTTCGGACTGACGCCGGCTTCAGTAGTGTATTAGGTCAGTGTGCACAGTACCGCCCCCCCCCACCACTTACCGAAAGGTTATATAATTCAATCAATTTTGCGATCGGCTGTCCTCTAAAGCGGTACGAGCGATATGCGGGAACGATTTTCTAACAAGCGGAGGATCAGTATCCTTAAGGAAGATTGGCAGGATAGAGAACCAACCGCAGGAATGAGCCCTGTAGGATTAACACAACTGTATTACTAGTAGTAAAATAACCGTTTTGGTGACGACTTGGGAATATTTTATTAATTATCACTTAATTAAGACATTTAAAACAGTCTCCGAAATTAATATTTTAACCTCGCTATAAATACTGAGAATTGCGAGAAACCGTAAACTACAAGCGGCTGAATATAGAACAATTATTTAGGTATTATTTTGATTTTGTAAATTTAATTAAGACATTTAAAATTTTCAAAGGCAAATATCACTGCTAGTATAGATGCGACCGAAGATAGAAAAATGCTCGAATAATTTCATTTTGATTCTGTAAGCTTAATTAAGACATTTCAAGCGGTACCCAAAATAGATATTTTAATTTACCTCAATGAAATGATACACCGAAGTAATTTCGTTAATGAAATAGGGCGTAATTCTGAAAAGTTTCGGCGGAATAATTTCACGGTTTTCGGGTTCAGCCCTAAACCGCTGAAAAGAACAAATGTTAATCGGGGAATGAAGACGGAACGGGGCGGAATGGGGGGGTGGGGGGGAAGAGGAGTCGGATAATCCTTCGGGTTGGCGTAAATTATCGAATTATCTTTCCAGAATTATCTGTCCGGTGGGAGCGGGCTCCGGGTCCCGCCGGCGGAACAGATCCCGGCCGGCAGATAAAACTTTTATAAAACAGAAATTATCGGTCATTATTTGGCCTCGGGAAGACGACCTATAAATTACCGGCCAATTTCCGTTTCGGCCCAACAGGCCCAACAGGCCGGCGGCTTATTTTCGGACAAACGATTTGGACGAATTTCGAAAAAGATATTTCAATCGAAAAACCGAATTCAAGTAGGAAAAGTCTAAACACTACTGTCGCCAATTTCGAGCAAGACCTATAATCAAATTTGTCAAACAGTGCATATTAATTTAAAAGAATTACGGGGCTTTAAACTAGACTAGATTTTCTCCCTCAGCATTTCGCACAGTAGACTTTTCGTAACTAATTGTTTTCTACAGATTAATTGTTGCCGATATATATATATGATGCTACTGAGGGCGGCGAGAAACCGAAACGGCTTTGAACCTACGTAAAGTCTCCGGGTCAAATATAACGTATGGAACCCGAACATAATTCGTGCTATAATCGTTTTCCCGACCCGATGTACGAAATTGTTATTATTATACTCCCACGTCGTTATAACTCCTCCCCCCCATAATACATATATCGGCCGAAAGCAAACGTTGGAATATTATAATAATGGTTAAGAACGAAAGCGTGAAAATAGAATGGTGACGGTCTTATTCATTTTTCTTTTATCTCTCTCTCTCTCTCTCTCTCTCTCTCTCTCTCTCTCTCTCTCTCTCTCTCTGATCTTGAACAATGCTCCTTGATTAGTGCCGACGTTCGCAGCCAAGATTATATGTATCAAACTACAAGACGGCCACGCCATTACCGGCCAGATATTCATTCTCATGGCAACCGACACTCCTTAGTCAGAGTGAATTTATGTCCGATCCAGTAATCCGTTCAGTCTTATGCCAATTTCACGATGTCGGGCGGTAATTCTACGATGTTGCGTTGAAACAAACAAGGTATTGCCGATGAATCGGGTAACAAGTTTTCAGAAAGGACCGTTCGGTACAAATCCTTTGTACCGAATATATTTTTTTTTTTGGCTTCCAAACAGAAGATTTGAATTCGACGTGAGGAATGAATTTACGAGAAGATTTAACGGCCTCTACACCAAATCTCCCCCCCGTACGGCCTTCTTAAATTAAGCCACGAAACTTCTAATTATTTATTGGCCTTCGGCCTCAAGGTCCTCACTATATATATATATATTTCGACGGGGAATAATATCTTATTTTATAATTAATATTGTCTCCCGGTTCCGAGGATAGATAGGCTTCGGGGAGGAAAAAAAACCCCCGACTTCTGCCGAGAAAGGCGGCCTTTAAATCAAAACCGGGTGCATTGAATCAACTTTTATTGGTTCGACCTGTCGGCGTTCCAAACCCCAGTGATCGATTGCGACTAGTTCGTTAGAAGCATCCAACAAATATTTATATATATATATATATATATATATATATATATATATATATATATAGAGTTTGAGAACTAGAAAACGAAGTATAATAAAAGATAATCTCCGATGAAATATATAGCTCATGGCAACATTGACTTCGTGCACAGAATAATTCTGCACTAAACAAACCGTATAGACAATTGTCGGTTTTAACGATAAATTTTACGTGTATATATATATATATATATATATATATATATATATATATATATATTAAAGTGATAAGTAACAGTGTAGTGTGTAACTGTACTCGACTAATGGACCAATTGAAGGGCGCCGTAATGGACTGGAGAAACTGTAATAAAGCGCCGGGCACAGTTTATAGCTGACAGGATTTCACTTCCGTCAATTACTCTAATCGACTTTTCAGGCTGGCGGTCTCCGAACTGCACTTCGGATTTGGTGCAGATGTTCGGGAACAAACTGCACTCAAGTGAATTCCAATTGGTAATTCACCGCCGGCGTTGCCGACCTCCGAACGTCGAGCAACACGCTTCGGCGGAGGCCAGAATGTATATATATATATATAGTAGCCGGTGAAAACTGTAAAGTTGGCACGTTTCGACCGTAACAGCGTAAACAACGGTCCCACGCACCGTTGCCCTTTACCGTAAAGGGGCGCTGAGGGCGCAGTCGGAAGCGTCCGGCAAAATATTTCTCCGTTTTATTGTTACAAATCGTTCCCCCCGCCCCCCCCCCCCCGAAAAACTTTCCGTTTTCCAGATTTTCGTCACGGTCCGTTTTTCCGGTGATGGACAGTCAGAGCGGTTGGAAACAAAAGATTCGTTGGCAGCGGTCAAAACCGGGGCCCCTGCAGTGTGTGTCGGCTTTCCCACACAAGGGACGGCGGACGGGGGCTGGGGGCGCTTCTTCATTTGCATACGGAAATTAACTGAGACATTCCCGGTTTTACTGTAGAACTGGTCCGACCCCGAACGGCGGCTGCGGAGTAAACAACAAGATGCCGAAATGAATGCGTTATTTGTGAAAAGAAATAAACTGGCGGACCAGCCGCCCCCCCCCCCCCCCCCAACATTAAGCCCGGGATGCCGGAATTTTAAAACACTGTAACTGACAGTTCGTTGAATAGAGCGCACTCTAAAACGCACAGAAATCAGGGAACCGAAAAGGCAGACGGAGAATTGATTGTACGGCCCGTCCGGACAATATATTGTCGGACTTTAGTGGACTCGCGAAAGTATACCGGGAAACCGGGAACGGGAGGGAACCGGGGGGGTAAATCGAGGTGCTCCATCAGCCGGCGGCCCGCCTATAATTATCCGACTTCGGCGGTCACGATACGGTGTGGAAAAGCCCGAACCGGTACAAAGTCCGCGCTTTCACGTCTATCTCCTATGCGAGCACAACTTATAACGGCCACTGTGCACAATTTATATACAAATATGAACTATTTCGGGAGAAGTTCAACAACTTTGCGATCTACCCCTGCCCAACGAAGGGGGGAAATATATTAGCTGAGAACTTAATCTTAAACGATGATATACATATTTTTCAGTTAGGGGGAATATTCTTTGAATTGCAAACTTGAAAGTTCAGAAATCTTGTTACAACACGCCTTCACGCCTTGTCGTTAAATAGCGACTAGTGTACAAATTCTGTAATTTGGACAAAACGAACAACGGCTAATTGAACATTTAAATTGCCGGCAAATCGGCGGCATAATATACGAATTGAAAGGGCGGACACGACATTAATTTATGGATGTTCAATGGATGTGTTCTCAAACTGAAATGAGGGCCGTGTGATGTGACACAGACTGCTAATATCGGCCGCTCCAGTTAATATGGAGCATGAGAGTTCAGAAATTGTCCGTTAATTAAGTATACAACAATTAAGCATTAATGCTTAATGAGGGGACGTTAAACTGAGAAGACTTGAAACAACATATTATCGCAGAACGGTCTCTCTTAGGCGGGGCAAATTCATTAGGCGATTTAACTTTTAAAAGTATGAATATTGAACAATGTTTACGGCGATGCTGGGAAGAAAAAACTTCAATTCATTAGTATTGTTCAAGCCGTTAATCCATTTTAAAAAAGTGTAAATAAGGTATAATTTAAAAATTATGCGCAACTTATGTCTAGGCAGAAATAACCCGTCCATCTGTACGGTCAATGATTTTTCAACCGTAATTAAATAACTGTTTAATTATCAAAGCTTCCTATTGCCTATTTGGCACTGTACATTATGTGCAGTATTAGCCAGAGTTTATGAGCAGGAAGTAGTAATAATTCCTAATTCTTTCGGGAAGTAAAAGGCGTTATTTTTAATTAACACTTCAGATTCCATCTTGGTTTTCTACTCGGTTCGGCGTTATAAATAGACTGGAATTTATAATGGGAGCTAGGAATTTAATATAGATTTTAAAATGGCCCAACAATATAGCGGATTATTGGGCTACTTTTCAGTTAAGGCGGCCGACACAGAGGGACCCCCGGGGATCTTTGGGGTAGGAAGGTTTGGGACTAGTTCAGTAGAGCAATCCCAACCCTACACGGGGGGGTTATAGGGGTAGCTTAGTAAAATCAATACTGTTTACCCTCTTGTTATATAGAGGGGTAGTTTTTTCGGTAGCACCACCATCCCCCTCGCCCCGGGCCTATTTCCGCAGCTCTTCCTTTTCACCCGAATACAACAAGAAAAAATTCCAACAGAGTTTTTTCCTTTCCCTTCTAAATTTTAACTCCGACGGCACTGCGCCACGAAAAGGAGATATTTCGGACAAATATATGATAACAATTTACGAAAAATTAATTCGCTCCCGTCACGGAAAAGTGCGATTAATCGGTGAAGATCGAATCTTCTTCTTCTTCTTCTTCTTGGGGAAAAGCGAATAAAAAAAATAAATAAACAGCTGCCCCAACAGCGATCGTCCCATAACTCAAAATGCAAATGACCGATTGTGACTCGAAAATTAATGAATCCACGGCAGGATTAATTGGATTAACGACGGGCTACCGATGGTTTTTGGACGGAAAAAGACGAAAAAAAAATAAATATATATATATTCCGAATCAATATTCAACAGATGCGCGTGATTCTTGGCAAAAATGCGTTCCGTAGCCAGCATGAGGCCTCATAACTTTGTCATATCGAGCTGATTTAATAACAATGGAATTTACATTGAACCAATCAACTAGTAATATCTAGGCTTATTACAGGTGGTTAATATGCTGACTAGACTCATGAAATCGAATTAAAATGAATACAATGTATGTATTTCACATCGCTCTGTTAGTGAGATGTTGGTACTGAAATGAATATTTTCCCATAATGAATAATTATAATATCGTAAATAATTAAATAACTCATTAATTCCGATAGTAATCACAGTTAGGCTGTCTTAAACTGTAAGTGAACAATTACTAATAAAGTTTAGAAGCCATTTTATTTGTACTAATTAGCATAAGTTGTAGGCTTTATAATAAGGCGAGTAATTCGACGGCAAGAAACGATATTAAAATTCAACAATTTCAGTGTTGTCCAGATTAAATCTGTTGGCCGATAACGCTATCGCAATGTAATTCCGACATTTGTGTGGAAACACAGGGCAAAAAGTGTACAAAATATTAAGACAAAAAGAGATTCAATTAAAGCGTACAGTAGCCCAGTTTTGTAATTTATCCCCGGTAGGATATTTCCCGGGCCCAACTGGGCGTAACGAACTCCGGTTCGCAATTAGACAATAATTCTGGTCGAGACAAAAGCATATTAAAAGCACGAAAAGGGGAAAAAAGAAAAAAAAGAGGCCGTAAAACCTAGAAAGTGCCCTCTAATGCGATTAATGCCGGTTTGTGTTCAAACCAGATTTCTGAAACCATTTTTATCTATTTCGCATCTAAGAAAACTTTTACGGTTGACTCGCGCAACATTAAATTGTTTATAAAGGGCCCCAGCTCCCCGACTCCATCACTTTTATACTGATTAATTATGCCCCAGTTGTTGGCACATGTTCAAGTTCATTCATCGGATAATTGCGGCCGTTGCAGAAGAAAAACTGATGAAACATTCATTAAAAAATAAAAACAGAAAATGGGAGGAAGGAATAACGCCGAAGAAGAAGAACAGTCCCGCTCTTCAGGAACATGAAGAATTACAAACCTGCGCTAGGTATTAATAATAATAGTAATAATAATAATGCCGGCGCTCAATTAAAACACGTATGAAATTCAATATGTAAATTCCGATTCGAGGAAGCAAGAAGGAAGAGAGGTTAGGCCCCTATTAGCGGGGGAAAATCGATTATTACCTGTCGGAAATGTTTTCGGCCACCTTATTATAGAAAACAATATAATAAAAATAGATGGCGAAGGGATAACCGGTTATTTTCAAAGTTAATTAGACAAGATAAATACGTTGTCTGGTATTGGGAAAATTCCGCCAGACAGGTCTTATATTGCTTTCCACTTGATAGGCGGGGGAAAATTTTTTAGGTTTTTCATCTGGCTTAAAATCGATTTCAACTTGAAATGGCTAATATTTCTGCAAAGCCGAGCGGTTGCAGTAACGGAAGTCGTACAGGCGGGATCAATGCATTACTTTATCTGTTTTCCCACATAGCCCAATTACCGTTTATATTTTTCCTAACAATAGGGATATAATACGGGAAAAACTGGAACGGTTTTCTGAATCCCACCTTACGGATAATGGATTCGGCATAATCGGGGCTATATCTTAGGCGCAGTTCAATTCTTATTTCTATTGATATTGAAGGCAACTGCAGAATCATCGTAGGGTCAGTGGCGTTTCATAAATTATGGAGTAAGCCGTTGAAGTCACCCGTCAGGTGGACAGGCGAGAGGAAGATCCTTTTACTGGAGGAGAATTTTTTGTATTTTGACGCTGGACAGGAAAATACGAAAAATACAAATTCATAAATAGTGCTAGTGCCACTAGAGCCCGTGCTTTATGGAATATAAACGGTGGAACTATTTCCGAAACCCCGAATATTATCCCGTTCGACGGCTTTACCCGAGGAGTTTACAACCGGCAGCCCGAAGGTAACGACCGAGAACTCCCAATACAGGTGAAAATTCCACGATGGAATATTCTAGCGAGTCGAATGTTCCGTTTCTCGGTCTCGCCGAAGTGTTGAAGACGTTTAAGCCCAATTAGGAAGGAGCCGGAAGCCCTCTCTCAAAGACGCACCCAGAGCTAAGGAGATTAGCTAAGGAGAGGGGCCCCTTTATTAATATATGCCCGGGGACTTACACCCGGCACGGGGCTTACCGGCTGGAGAACTTTGCCAACAAAGTGATTTACACCTGGATTCGGATAAAGGTTAAGTTGGCGAACTGATTGTTCAAATATGCAAGCTGGTCTTAGTCTGCAGTTCAACCTGAGGAATCACCAAAATTATTTTTAATTCAATGAAACTCAAATTCAAATTTCATCTATCACGCATTACAGAAAGCGATGCAGACACACTTTAGGCCCAGTTAATATATTAAAATTCTGGCTGAGAACTAGCTGTTGAAACGAGGTTAAAATCGTAACGCCGTGGATAGGAACCTAATTGGGGAAAAAAAAACTAGTTAAATCTAGGTCTAGCCTAGGACCAAGTGATAAAAGCTTGCCATAAATTAATTTCCCTACGTCATAAATTATAGATTTCGTTAATATTATTTTCTTGTGGTTCGATCCCAATATCCAAACTTGGATATGCCTAAATACTACTAATACTATGGAAATTGATATTGCGCTCCATTTTCATCTAAGTGGGCGAATGTTTTCGAAATGTTATAATATTTTGAAAAACTGCCGTGAACCGAGCCAACAATGCCGGAGATATTTTTTATTGCAAAAAATAATTTTGTTTTCGCGAGATATCCAAAAAAACTGTGGGGATTTGTAAGCCCGCATTCTTTTCCGATTTCGTCAAAGACAATTATGGCTAAAATTTTAATTAATTAATGGATTAACATTTGTTGAGAGGAAACGGTGTATAGGCACGAAGTTGGCGTTACAGGGCCCCGTGCCCAACTGAAGGTTTTCCCCCACCGAGCTCCAAAACTGCGCCGGGGGGTTCCTACCCCCTCGCTCTCTATCTCTCTCTGACCGAGTACAATTCTAACTGCGCATCTCCGTTTCTCGGTTTGGATTGCCCCCACTGCCGCCTCCGTGCCGGGGGGGCGGGCGGGCGACAGACACCTGTGGCGCCGCCGCCGCCGCCCCCGCCCCCGTATAACAATCCGGCGTTCAATTCACCCCGACCCCACATCCCAATCCGGGGATTTATTGTCGGCCCCTTCAACGAGGCGGGGGGTGGTTGTCTCCTGCAGACAACGCATTGTCAGTCCGGCGGACACGCCTCCCCAACCACCCCCCCCCCGGGAGACGCCTAAGTGTACACAGTTGTCCGTTGCGGGGAGGAAAGCATAATACGTTTTGAACTAGTGACAATACGCCTGCAGTAGTCACGATTCGGTTCTTCGGCCGGTCCTCATTTCTATAACGATATTGAAAATATTATAAAAGAAAAAAAAAAACACTTACAAACAGCGTTTGACCGCCTTTTTTTTTTCAACCGCGCGCAATGTCGTAATCCGTCCAATTACTGAATAAAATTTCGCACATACAACGACATTACTGTCAGCGTAAACACAGAGCGGCTCGTTTAATAATAAACCGGATATTTTGAGAATTCCCAACGCGAGAAATATTCATTACTGGCGGCCGAAATAAAATATAGCTATGAAATAAAAAATTTGACGTTCACGAATTTATATTGATTTCGTAAGAGTGGCCCCCCTCCCCCAATGGGAAAACATTCGTTAGAATATTATTTGCTCGCTAATACGAATTTTTATTGTATACGTTAATAGAAGGTATAATTATAGTAGACCGCCTCTGAACACTCGGAATTAGGCCCATTGAAGAATAATATTAATTGCGGTCGCCGAAACACACCAAAACCTGGTATGCCCGGAGGTGGTAGGTTGGCCGGGGGGGGGGGAAACCACTTATCGCCTATCAATTATCTGCCGTCGGGCATGAGGACGGAAAGGGGAAGGTAAAAGAGGTAAGGGAAAGGAGGAATAATAATAAAAAAAAAAGAGAAGACTATAGTAGAGGAGAGAATGATAATTGGGGTTCGGACAAGCTGCGGCCCCGACGGCCCAACTGCCGGTAAAGGGAACCTTTCTTCTGTTCGCCGTCACCGTTTCGTTGAAACTTACAGAAAAAGCCCACGAATATATATAATAATTTACGGATGAGGTGTAAATCTGAAAATACAAGAGGAAACGAAGATGCTGGTTTTTAATGTACTGTAGACGACCGTCTTTCCACGGTTTTGGTCGAGGAGTTCGCAATTCGGAAAATTTCATTCTTCTGCACTGCTACCGGCGGGGTTATTCCGATGTAAAAAATATTTCCATCATAAATAAAGTAAGTCTGAATGATTTCTTGGGGTCTCCAAGACCCAACTCAAGGACCGGAATCCATAGCGTATGTGTTCGATACGCCGGTTTTTACGGTCGAACGAACGTTTTTGCATATTAACTTCGATGCTCTCGGACAACGGAAAGGCTCTCCAAGGGGGGTAATTTTTTTTCCTTCCCCGTTTCGATAATTAGGAAATGGCGCATATTCAAATTGACCGTCGGACTGTATTTAATTCGGAATCGGGTTACAGCTTTCGTGCTCGTCGTGTTTTCCGCCATCGCCGGTCGTTTTTTCTTTATGTCCCCGTCGCCGAGGCCTAGATACGGGCCCCGCGGCTATATACAAGCGCTGTAAATAACGATAGTTCTTTTATTTGCCCGGAGATTAGATTAAATTGTAATATGAATTTTTTTTTACGGCGTGAGAAAAATTATTTCGGCTCTATTCTTCCTTACGGGCCGCGTGCAATTAGCGGCGCCCACCAAAAGTGTAAGCCTTAAAAAATATTCCTATTTCTGTGTTATAACTTCTATAGTATATTGGACTACAAGACCGCCGACAGCAGTTACACAGGGCCGCGTCCTTGGAATTAATACAGCGAAGTATAATTGAAGGCAATACGGTACCATTATCTTAAAACATAATTACAGAAAATATTCCATTAATCGCGAGTTTACACAGTTAATTTATTGTTAACAATTACAAATTCTCCGGCTATTTCTCCGGTCGAAATTCGAAACAGAGAACACTCCCACTCAATCGCCGCTGTTGTTCTATTCGATTCCGGAGAGATATTAGCATACAAATAACCATATAATTTTAAAGGTTCGTGATCTGTTGTATCCGATTCCAGGCTTTCGTCTCACGACACAATCCCGGACGTTGTTATTATTATTGTAGTTACATTTACCGAATAAATCAAATATAACCGACTTTATCTTTTCGTAGTTTCGATCGGACGGTTGTACAACAGTCGGTAGTACAACCGGTTCTCTATTACTGAGATACCGAGAACTGTTGTAAATGCTAATAAAATTTTTTTAGAAAAATGAACGCGCTGCACGCTCTGACGTAAAGTTTAATTGCGAATACGACGACTATTAGCGCATCAGTCAATATTAGAGCGAGGTTCTACGCCCTCCGTAACTGTAATTTATGATGCAGTTATTTGCGTTCATTTCTCCGCGAAGATAAGTTTCGTAATGGAATTAGCGGGAAATAAAATGCGTAAAGCGTAAAAAAAAAGATATTTAAGATGAAGATTGTTCAAGAGCTTAAGACAGTATTATTTTAACGAAGAATTTTTTTTATTTTCAGATTATATTCCTCCCAAATCGTCCCGACGAGATGATATTCAGCGTCCCATAAATAACTTAATATACTTTTTCCTCGCGCGGTTTGCCGAAATAAAAGCCGAATTTTTTTTCGCCTTCTCCATTTCTTTTTTTTCCTCCTTCCCAATTTAAACGAAACCGCAAACGAGTATAAAAATTAAAACGGGGCCGCCGTCCAGATTCAGTGTGTGTGTGTGGATTAACCCGGGGGATGGAGCGAAGGCAAGAAGACGCAGGGCGGATAATGAGCGGGCCCCCCCTGGTTTAACCGCGTCGAAGCGGGGGTTGGTTGGGGTTGGGGCCACCCCTCGACCGCTTTAAATATTTAACGATGCGGCCAACCCATTAACACCGGGTCGGGGGTTGGTCGGGGCCATCTCTCGCGCCGGCCACTGTACAGTCCACCGGTGGAGACGTGACGGGGTGGGCACCCGCGCGCGCGCCCCGTTTTAAAAATGTACGCCCCGATTAATATTCATTGGTAGTTTACTTGTGGCGGTCAGACTTAACTGCGGAGAACCGCCGCGGCCCTCAAACTCGGCTCAATAATGCAAGCAACCCTTTCCCGACCGGCCACAACCCCCCCGGTTGAGTGGGGTCCATCCACCGACCCGGCGAGCGCTTATTACAACTCGGTTTCAAATCCGGGCACATTCCAAGTACACGAGACGAAGTAGGGTTTTGGGGCCATTTACAGACGATACTGAAGACGGCGAGGAGCCGAAATTAAGATCCGGAAAGATGAGCTTTTCTTAGCTAAATTTTTGGACAATAAGGCTTCGAGATTGGGGGTTCATGACGTACAATAACTGTCCGACATTGGGGACGGAATGCTACTGACTGAAAAGCCACATTTTTGGACTATAAGAGATTTCACGGTTTGGGGATTTTAACGTCCGCATTTCATAATAAATGCATATTTACGCGTAGGGCGCCTGCGGCCGACGCTCCCCGGAGCGTACCCCCTTCGGACCCCGTTACCGGTAGTCGGCTTTTAGCCTTTTGTCTAAACCATTTCAATTTCACACGCGGCCGATACAATAGCCGGCCTCCTGAACCAGAATGACCACTGCCGCCTCTCATTATTCAAATTACAATTCCGACTCCAAAATGGGAAAACCGGTAGCTTATAATTTATGCATAAGTATATATATAAATTTAGAGAAACCGATACTCGTAGTTTATTACTGACAAGGACAGAATGCTGAGGATAATGCGCTAAGTTAAGAGTCATCGGGTCAATAATTTTCTCCAATATAGAATCTCGTTTCGGCCGAATAAAAATATATTAAGAAAAGCGAATAAACGGGAAATTATAAATTAAGTAGGGTTCAAGAGCGTTTTCTTGATGAATGAAAATAAAATTTCGTATAACATATTGTTGAACAATACGCTTATTTGTGCGAAAGCGCAGAAGGAAGCGAGAGCCTAATCTGAAGCCAGCTTATTCAATAATTCAAGCCGGTGGGGTGCTCCGCCCCCCCAAAACGTTTCCCAACCCTTTCTTATCTTCAAAGCTCCCTTCCGTATTCTCCCTTTAAAAAAAAAAAAGTAATAAAAGAAACGGCCCGCCGAAAATCTCTCGGCCGATGAGCTTGTACCGGTTAAATATTTCGCAACCGACCGATCACAACCCAACCCCCCCCGGCCCCTATAATATTATACATTGTGTAATTTGACTACAATATAGTTGTTTCGGTGAAAAATACCGAGCCACAGGTAGGACCGGGAAGACCTAAAAGTGACCACAAAATTGGTTACCGTAACAAGGCCGGTTGTGACCGCACTCTGTCCCTTCCCCGGCGGGGCGGAAAGGGCGTTACGGCGTTTTCGTCGACGAAAACTAGCTGCCAATAACGAAACACGAAATTTCTGTTAACAGAACCAGCATTTTAATAACGAGCGAAAGTATTATTCTTTTTACGGGTTATTGGCCGGACGAAGAAAATTTTTCACACTCGTCGGTTGGTCGAAACAATTTCTTTTCCTTTTAGGGGAATATCGTAAGAATTGATATTTTTATAGTTATTATAATTTGTAAAATTTCCCAGAATCCTATACATAGATATGGTCCCGCGAACCTTAAGTTTATATATCATTATCTCTATTTCGTCCGAAGTTTGATAGGTTCATATAGGCTTTGTCATAAATTAAGTCCCTAAGAAGGCAAGTTTCATCAGTAGGTCGGTGAGTCACTCGGACTCGTGTCTGCACTTTTACTACGGTTTAATACTAACACCGATTGTCACAATAGAAACGGGTATATTGTTAAATTTGTATTTACAGTAGTTTATAGGCGGGTCTATAATATTGTCAGTCTAGAGTAAATCAATCAGTCGAATGATGCGGCTTCCTGTATTGTCACTGGAGTGTTGTTACTGCACTTATTATGACTCTGACGGGGGCCACTTCCCGGAGGAAACGATTGTTGCAAAACGGGGCAGGAAGCTCACCCCCCACCCCCAACCACCCCGGTTCCACCCCCGAACGCCGAAAACCGGGGAATGCAATCGTCCGTAAAACTGCACAACAGTAGCGGAGGCCCCAGGTGTGTGTCGGCGCTTAACGCGCGGTACGTGCAACGCAGCGTGCCCAACAGGGGCGGTACACCTAACAATTGGATGAGTGCGCTTCGATGATTGAATTTGGACATGTTGAACGACACTAGAGCGCAGTGTTATTCGATAGAATAAGAGAAAATGAAAAACCGCTCCGATATCGGAGTAATTAGTTACTGGAAACGGTATTTCCGTATTAGGCCCGGACGCCGGTACGAAATGAACCGGAGTGACCCGATGACCTTTAAATTGGCGGAAGAACAACGTCGGCTACATTCACCGCCGGGTGAACCGCAGATATTAATTTCATTGATCCTGAATCTGGCGCATGGAATATTGAGAAAACACGTGGGGAAGTGCTGAAAGTGTACCATAAAAGTGACTATTAACAAAACATTATAACTATTCCAGTACTGGAGGGTGAATAAAGTGCTAAGGACATTAGGTTCTGTCACAACACATGACGATATTGAAAGGCCAAACGGATCGAAATCATTATAGAAATATGGCCATAATTGCCATTCATCGACGAGTATTCGTACACAAATTTAAGTATAGGCAAATCTGTGTCACATTAAGGGCAGTAGGTAAGTTGGGCCTAATTGGTGGGAATAAAGACTCGGTCTGTTTAGCTTTGTTAAGACTGTTTTTGAACACCGATCGGTTGAGTGAAGTAGAAAAGCCCTTCCAGGTGTCCACCACTTAATTTTATGTACCCCCGCGCGAACCTCCAACACACACACACACACAGGGAGAGAAACCGGAAGTGAACCGGTAGCAACGCCTCCGTGAAAACAACAATTCTCCCCTGGGAATTCTTTCTTCCGACCGGTAGCGGGCTTTACTTTGATGGGGCGGGGGGGGGGAGGAGGGGTTGTTTCGGGATCTTTTGTCTAACAATTTGAATTTTGCACTCACAACAACTTGAATGACCGCCAATTATTCAAATTGCGATTCCGACTACCGAAATACCGGGTTGGGGAAAAAATTATAATTTCAGAACAGTATTTACATATAAACACTCTCGGCCTAAGGGACTACCCTACGGGGAGGTTCATCACTTCGTCCGCGGACACCTCCACGTTGAGGGATAACGTTTTTTGTACGGCAACTAAGGGTACTTGGAGGAATGACAAACGGTAATAATAAGTACACGATGCAGAGATAATTCAATAAAGTCTTATCAATATTACGAAGGTGGTACAGGAAGCGTACCAACCGTACTAGAGAATGAACTAAACCTTTATGAATGAACTAGTATTTAAATTAGTCCTAAGAAACATTTGGAAAAGTTGAATTTTGCCTCACTTCGACTCTATAATTTTTTCTTCTTAAAAATCTTAAAATAGCGAACCGTCATTGTTTGGCTCCTGAGAAACTTAAACCGAACGAAGTTGTATTAGTTCAAGCTTTAGAAATTACAATAAACAACAAAACCTTTTACAACCTGGTCTCAAAAGAAAGGCTTGAAGTGTTGTCTAATATGTATTATATATATATGCGAGAAGGAGAAGACTATTTAATAATAGATAATTATAACCAACAGCCTAGCCGCATGGCCTATTTGTCGGGTGTCCGCCGAATATAAAAAAAAAAAAAAAAAGGTGGGCTCAAAATTGAGCCTAATTAAAGTCAATTACTTATAACTTCATTAATGTTATTATTAGTTTATTATGTTGAAGAAAAATTGGCACCGTTTAAAAAATTCTGCAGGAGAAAATTCAGGGATGACTGGCAAGTTTTTTTCCCCTACTAATAGATAATTCCTTTCGTAGGCGGCTCAGTTTCGTAACCCGACTCTAGAATTCCGTGCTATTCGATAGTTTCGATATTTTTAAAATGTTACATTTTATAAATGTTAAATTGTTAAATTTGCCATTTCTTGATTGATTTTTAAAAATGGTACAACATTCTAATTACACATATCAGAGTTTCATACAAAAGTCAAGAGTGTAAATGCGTCTGTTTCGTTGGATTATTTTCATATATATATATAAATAGGAATTGTCCGAGATTCCATTTTATACTTTAATTACAAATGAGTTTATAATGGAAAAAGAGGTTCTGTCGGCCCCGTTTTAATTATTCTATTATCGGCTAATTTTTTTGAATATTCATCAACATTATAATTTCTAAACAACCCTCTATTCAAATACGATGGAACCTAATATGAGATCCGGGACATTGATAACGTTTTAGGTTCAATTTTAAAATTACCCTCACCGGCCGCAGAACGATTACGTGTAATTGTAATTACTTGTTATAGTAATTTAACTTGCCCACTAAACTACACGAAGACATTAAGTGAAATGTTATAATTTCAGGCATTAGATTTTATATATATTAGTAAACGAATTCGATAAAAATCCAATTGAAGAGACTTCAATCAATTTCTAAAACAGTATACAGAAACATTAATTAGAGAGCGCCATTAAAAATCCCAACTTTTTCTAAATATTCTACTATTAATACTCATTTGTATGTTACAATTACTAAATAAATAACTGCGTAAATCTTAAATTATTGGACTTAATTTCGGTTACACCTTAATGTACGACACTATGCCTGAATTCGAAAAATAACTCATATTACATACAAGATAGATAGGGCAAATTCTGAGCATTATTTTCACACATAATATCTCGTCACGATCAGGTTTCGATCCGGCGTTTTCAGGAATTCTCGCTCGGTAAGCCGTTTCGCTCAATTAAATGATATATTCCGCTGATATTATTCCGACGTTGGTTCAGTACGGGAGGGTAGGTAACGGCAAAACGAAAGGGAAGTTAAAATCCATAGTCCATAAAATTCGAATTAGAAGGGGTTGTTCGAATCCGTGCTCTAAATCCGGTAGTATCTACACCCCCACCACCACCACCGCCCTGCGTTAAGGGTTCAACACCAACAGCGGTCGGAGGGGTAGGGGGTTGAGGATTAACAGCCAATAGAGAGGCAGGGCCGGGTTAGCGTGATGTGTTCACATTGTGACAAACAATAAAAAAAAGAGAAAAAAAAACAGGAGGGAGAGAGGGAGAGAGAAAGAGGAAGCAGAGAGAGAGAGAGAGGGAGAGAAACGGAATACGGAAAAAAAGAAGGGGTGGGGAAATAAAGGGTTGGGTCCCCCACCTTTCCCACCCCTTCGGAGGTACCCCGCTCAGATACACGAATACATTCGTTATACACGTACAAATGGCCGACGGGGAGGGCGGGGGGTGAAAAACCGTGACGCTACCAATTCCGGCACCGAGTGTAATATAAATATAAATACAGTGAATTACACCTTTTACATATTATCTTCTAACAGTTCCCAACGCGCCAAGTCCGATTTTCAGTGTAGCATAACTTTCACGCCTAATCGAAATATTGTGAACAGTTTCCAAATGTACATCCCAATAGCTTGAAAGTCCCTCAAACCAGTATTATATTAACAGATAATTAGAAATTTGAGTTTAAAATGTTTATAAAATTTGGACGGAAAGGGCGGCCCCGCGCTCGGGGGATGATCCCCTGATTAAATAAAATATTAATAACGGTCAAATTTCTGTACATCAGAAATCGATATTTCAGTTGATTGTGGCGGAATTAAATATTGAATAACGACAGACATAACGTGAAAACTGTGTTCTATATCGGAACGAACGGATCACTATTGAGATATTTAGATTATAAATTATAGTTCTATATTCCAAACAGTGAGAGCTCTTATCAGACCCACTTAAGTATAACGGCCTAATTTGGTGGATATGAAAATTAGCTTAGTTTTCATCCGTCGAACTATAAATTCTAAGCGTTGATTTTCAGACAATTTTCCAATCTTGAATAATAAACTTATGGCAATAAAGTAAAATAGTAATTGTGGGTAAATATTCGCCAACATATTTCTCGCTATAATTCTAACTACAGATCAGGATTGAAACGGGACTGAAACATGACACAGTAATGTTATTGCTGAAGGCGTAGCGCTGCACTCCGACATAGTTAAATTTTATTATATTAAATTCGGATCTATTTTCAGCGGCAAATTCACTATCAATTATATGGGACAGGAGGAAAAACAGGCAAAATCCCTGTATTAAACCATCTCAATATAAATTGAAAAATTGAATATAGGCTTCGACAATGCATAAGGACGAGTTTTATGCCTAGTTCCATTTTTATGTTTATATCTTTCGATCAAAAAAAAATTATTATACACCTCAGAGGTCGTTATACTTTCGAATATTTCGACTATAAAACGCTATTTCCTAATGTGTTTTCAGTATTTATATGTTTAGAAAAGTATAGTCCTACAGCGGACGTACAGTTTGCGTGTGCGCGATTATTTCGTTTCAATTTTGAAGATATCAATAATTTATTTGAAATATTTAAACGCGTCGAATCTTCGGCTCATTTTCATTCCCGCCATTACGCACAAAATCATTCACTTATAAAAATCTTACACAATTTTATTATCGAGTCCAACTCGTCCGCGTAAAATTAAACGTTCTACAATTTAAAATCGGAGATATAAACGCCCACCGCACGACAAATTGCTTCCAAGATGAGAAATTGTTTTGTGCAATTGCTTTACATTATTTGGGCGATAACTTTCCCCCCTCTAAAATTGACCCCAACTATAGTATTTGTTGTTAGTCTTATTATCTTAATATAGATAATCGCGGGTCTGCACAGTGATTTGTGCAAAGTGTTCAGAATATTTCTAGACTAGAATCTGTCTGTTTAGAACGGTTTTTAATTTCGTTTTACGAGCGACAAATGTAGCCATAAACTGACTAACTACCGGCGGCGTGAACTCTAAACATGGGGGGGGGGCTTACGGGGAGGATTTTTTTTCCCAATTCTATTTTCTGTACCGTTTCCAAAGAAGGAATGTTTAGAATTTTTTATTACCCTAATTTCAAATGAAAATCTTAGTTCATCATCTCAGATTCATTGACTTCTGAGCGCTAACTCGAAAAACGTCGAATTCAATAGCTAAATATTCAAATTCGAATTTTCGTACAACGTGGGCGACAAAAGGGAAATAAAGAAAAGAGTTTAACGAATCTAAGATTGCTGGTTTTTATTAATCAAATTTTGTTCGGCTTATCAACCCCCAAGTACACAAAAATTCTATAAATGCACATCGGATACCGTTTAAAATATACCGGCCCGCGAGTCTATCTATATTTATATACATAGAAGATTGGGACTTCATTATATTTCACTTTTTTATATACTGGAGGACTTACAACTGCACTTTGAACGGGAATAAGTTATTCTGGAGAGAGACTGCCGACGCTCTCTTAAATATTTAGATTGCGTAGATCAATCCTGGAGTGGATATATTTTTTATTCAATAAATTACTTAATGACATATCGCCGCATATTTAGTGTAGTTCTAATTACTTAAGTACATCTGTTATGCAGTGTTATATGTCTAATCGGTCTCTACACCGAGTGCAATTAATGCGAAATCTGTAGCTGGGCCCAAAACATCATTTTTCTCCTGTCCATTTAAGGGGATACATTTTGAAAAAAAATAAATAAAAAACAACCCCCGAGGGAACGGATAGGCTGAATATTTCACTGGGAGGATTATTTTCTTGTTAGAGTAAACAAGACCGTTTTGATCTTTTAGAAGCCGGTCGCAGATAATTGAAAGGAGATTAAATCTACCCGATTCCTTTCACTTTTCAAGAAAAAAAAAGAGAAAAAAGGGAAGAAGTATAAAGATTAAATATTAGAGAGAAAAGTAAGTCTATTAAATGAGCGGCGATTTAAATATTCTCCGGAGATCTCCAGAACATTAATAGCTGAAACCCATTGTTGAACTATCGTAGGTTATTTTAAAACTGCTTTCTTCTACCTAGCTTTTATGATAATCCACCGAGTTATGTTGAATAAGTCATTACCGGTTTCACATCTGTTCTGTGGGTAGAAAAATTGAATTCTCTGCATCACATTTGTTCACTGCGGCGGTAAAATTTCAAGGCGCGAACTACCGAAGATGAACGAGAGTTCATCCGTTGGAGGGCCATAATTTTTGTACAAGTCTCCATTAAATATCGACTGTTGATTGTAACGAAAGGACGAGATGTTTCTAGGATTTTTAATTGCACGGAATTTGTTCAATCGCGCCAAAAAAAAATGGGGCAGAAACGATACAAAATAAAACACCGAACGCGCCATGAATTCAAAAAACGAACTATATAGATTTCTATAAATTTCGATGTTGTGATAAAAATATTTTTTAAACTTAGAACCCGAAACGGGAAAGGTGCGCCGTCAACGACCGCTGGGACGCCGGGTCCTCAACTTCCCGAACTCTTCCGGACAGCGGCTCAAGAATTACTCCGATTGTCACTGTATTCGGACGTAATTTAGTGATAAGCGCGACTGTAATTGTCGAAATAGGGCTAGAAAAATTGCAGGAGAATTGTGCTCTAGAATAATGTGGACGAAATTATTCCGAACAAAAAATATTCTCGCGGCACATTAGAACGATTCTAGGTATACTATTCCAATCTTAAATTGAAAGAAAATTGTGACAGGATGTCTAGAAAATGGCAAAGTGTACGAAAAGGAAACAACACTAAAAATCCCCTTAATAACTTATAAGCTGAGAAATACGTCTACCTACAGTACCTATTTTATATTAATCTCAATAAACTAAAAGCGATATTAATCAAAATTATTTTATTAGGCAAATATATGCCGGATATATAAATAGGAGTATGAAATATTTATACATATGGGCAATTTCGGGAACGCGGCCAATGCTTAAGGAATTTCAGAAAATTTCGAAAATTAATTCATCAATCACCGTTTACAGTTTTGTACGGCCGGTACACGATATATAACAAATTCGGAAATTATAGAAATGTCCCTTATATACTTTCTTTAAGCACGAGGCACGAGAACATTATCGAAATCGACCGGCACAAAAAGGTCTTATTTCTTGCTCCAATTATTGAATAATTACAGAAGGAAAGCCGGATAAAAAACCGTTCCGAAGAATAGAACTCAATAATTCTCGAAACGTTGGAGACCGCCCATTCGACAAATCGTCGTTCCGTTATTAATTCATTCAGGATTTTTTTTTTCTTTCCTGGATTTTTTTTTTTTTTTTACCCTCCCCGTGGACTCCATTACAGAAAGCGCTGTTTAATTCCCCGGTCGGTCTCTGTTCGCGGCCTATCTTGATGCCGGCGTTAAATGTACCGGCGGGTATATACCACTAGAACAAAGGGAAGAAAGAGCGAGGAATAAAGAAAGCCCACCCCCCCACCCAAAAAAAAAAAAGAAAAAACAGAAACAAAATTAAGAAAAACACAACAAATTGCCCTACCATAAAGATATTATAACTATAAACGACCGCGGTGGGCGGAAAGGCGAAAGAAACAAAATCGGCCGACAAATCTTTTTCTCGAGACAACATTATTATTCTTACCCCAATAATGAAAAACCGGTTTGAAAAAGGAAAAAATAATAATACTTCCAAATACACGGAGGAGGAGGGCGATAGATATTTAATTAGAATATTGCATTTTAGCTAAAAACAGCTAAAAATATCTAAACAACCAAGCCGGCTCTTTTAGAAACTAATATTTGAGTAGTTATTATTTGGAGACCCTTAAATAATAAGTTTGTCTACAAGAAGCCTAATTCATGTTGTATTGTCACTCATGCTCCAGATTGTTGAAGACTATTGTTGTATTTCGGGGGGTTGAATGGGTGAGGGGCGGGGTTAAAAAAATGCGTTAAGCCTGTTCAATTGTCTGTACATTTTACAAAATTTGACCGCAATTAATTTTACTGCCGCAATAGAGAAATGTGTTTACAGCGAGCCCGAACACGCCGTTACCCAAATCGCAATAATTCTAGATATTCGGGTTTGATTGATGCGAACGCCGAGGGACTTTAATGTCGCCTCCGCGTTATTACGAATTCCTCTCGTCGCGATTGGCGCTTTTAATAGAAACAGAAAATTATTTAAGCCCCGCTTATCCGAAAGCGAAGGGAAACGCCGGGACGGACGCCTCCGGTCAAAGCGTCCGCCGACCACGTGACCGATAATTATCGGGAATAGTTTACACTGTACGGGAATATATTCCCCGGTGGAGGAAATGACTATCAAATATTATACGACTATTTCCGAAACAAAACATAGCACTTGCGACACGATCGAATTATCACATTCGCGTACAATTTTACTGGACCGGACCTTGGCGACTGGAGAACGATATCCTACTTTCATTAGGAAATGACGTTTAGGCAATTTGAAAATACCGTACGCCCTATTGAAAAAAAAAGGTTTCTAGCGATTATAGGATCGTTTTTTTAGAAACCCTCGCGGTTAATGGCGATCGAAAATTAATTCGAGCGTTGCCGGTCGGTCGGGGCCCATAAACACTTTCCGTTTCGTCTACCGGTCACAGGAGGTCGCAGATCACAGAGTAGGATGTTCCACGCACTGGATTTACGCACAACGACGGGGGAAAAGAACAACCGGTTTCCGGGCACGTTATAAACAACGGTCAAAGTCTGTTGTAGGGCGGAGGTAAGAGTGGATTGGCGGGGCGGCGGGGGTGGGTGGGTATTAAAGTGTAGGCCCGGGCCCTAGGGGCCATTAGCGGCCGTTAACCGGCCTATATAGCACTCGCACTGTCACTTTGATTATAACTCGGGGGCGGGAAGAATTTACGCTCGGGTCGGGGCACCGGTCGAGAAGTAAATCTGAGGACGCGCCACTGGGTGTAGAGGGCCGGCCGCTCACTGTATATATCTCGAGGGGAGAGCGTCTCTGGTTCTTACCTGGCGGTAGTGCAGTCCCTGTAGAGTATGTCGAAGTCCTTGCAGGAGAGGAGCTTGCACCTGTTGACGCCCGGCTGTATCGCCCCGAGGCCCCTCAGGATGCGGACCTGCTCCACGTTGCAGACCAGCGGCACAATGTCCAGCCGCTTGAGCTTGGTGTAGACGGTGTGGAGGCCGCCGACCAGGTGCTTGAGGAAGAGCTCGAAGGCCTGCGGCAGGCAGAGCATGGTCTCGCCGGCGATTATGAAGGCGGCCACCTTCTGGCCCCTGTAGTCGACCAGCTTGCACTCGTTGGCGGTCGGGTCGGAGCTGGATATTGGCGGCGGGCTGGAGTAGGACCTGGGGGGGCCGTGGTGGTGGGCGACGGCCATCAGGTCCAGGGGCGAGTGGGGCACCATGCCCAGGAGGCCGAGGCCCGGCGGCGGCAGCGGCAGGTGCCTCAGCGGCCCTCCGCCGCCCCCTCCGCCGCCCCCTCCGCCCCCGCCGCCGCCGCCGCCGCCGACGCCGCCCCCGCCCGGCCCGCCGAGACCCACGACGCCCGGCGGCGGGCTCTGGTGCGACGACTCCTGCTTCACCGACCCGGACAGAGGCGGCGAGCAGCCCGGCTTGACGGGAGGCGTCGACGTGTTCGAACTCCTGTCGCTGTTGGAGGCCGTCTCGGCGACTTGCGATCCTGCGGCTCCCTGTTCCATCTTCAGTAGGACATAGTCGGATAAACACCGGCGAGAAGAAGAAAATACGACGCACTCTCGAACCCCCACTTCACACGCGAATGACACCCGCACGCGACCGATCGCACGAGTATAATAAATAAGAGAGGCGCTGTGTGGGGCCGGGGCCCCGCCCCACGGCGCCCCCTCCACCCGGGGGTGGGGGCCGCGCAGCCGCCCCTCCGGCCCCTCCGCCCCGCCCCATTGGCCTACCGAGGCCGGCCGCCCCCACCACCGCCCCGCCCAATAATACCCCCGGCCAGGAATAAAAGCCCTAGAAATATGGTTAGCGGGGGCCCGCCCCTCACCCGCTCACCCTCTCTCTCTCTCTCTCTCTGTGTCCCTCCCGCTCGTGTGACGACGCATTTTTCCTCGCGATTTATCATATACGTCTCCGCCGGGGCCGCCCCTCCTATCTCGGACCCGTAATAACAGTGCTCCCGCCTCGTATTTACATAATAACCGCTCCCCCTATCTAAATGGTAATACTCGCCCTATGTAATTATATGCCTTTTGCCGGACCTCCCGTATAAATCCGCCGCTAGTCCAGTAGAGTAGAGCCCATCTACGCGCCTTTGCCGCTCCCGGCATTTCCAGATATATATATATACATATATATCCTCCTTCTTGTTTACCGTCCAAACTGGCCGGCACGATCATCGCCTTAACTCCCATTGTCGGCCATCGATTGCCACCCGGGGCGCACCATTACCGCCCCCCCCCGCCCCCAAATCATACACCCCCAACCCCCACCCCCACCAACAAGCTACCGTCACTTCCTAAAACATAGGTGTTTGGGAATTTCCGCGTCCAATATCACGCATCCCTGTCCATTATCCGGTTACATTAAATTGGCGGTCGAAAATAATAAACGGCCCCCTCCCCCCCCCCCCAACCCCCGGATAGATTTCTGTAATTATAACGAACGTCGATAATTGACTTTGACACGGAATTTATTGTACAACAAATTTCCCTTGAGCGGGCTCCGGTTACACATTATTGAATATTCGCGATTGAGCTACTTATTGTCAGGGAAAAAGATAAAATTCCCGACGATAGTTTTAGAAATTTTTTAATTCGAATTCATTCTATAGGTTCGTAAAACTGAACTTGAACTTGAAAACTGGCGCAGTTCCGCCGCCAATTTCTTTCGCATTAATCGATAACGATCGCAGTTTTGACGCTACAGCAACCGATCACTTGCCAAACGTCGGCAAGGAATTTCCGTTGACGAACGTTCTTCCCCGAAGACTGGAGACAGTTGTGCTCAGAGGGCGAAGGGATTTTATTTATTTTTTGGAATTCAATTCGTTTTTGATTCTTTTTTTGAGAAATTGTAAGTAAAGGCCTTAATAGAGCGATGACAGATAGAAAATGAAATCTGTTGCCGAGAACGGTGCTTGGGGAATTATGCGCTCGGCGCCAGAAACGGAGTGCTCAGCTCTACCTAGCGGCGGACGCCTCAACTAGGCGGACCTAACCGAAAACCTGCCCATTATAGACACCCCGCCTAATTTCAAATAGTTTATAGAGTTGAATATCAATATCTGCGAATGTTATATTAAAATGGCGACGATTATGACAATATCATCACGAACTTCGTCGTGTTCGTTGATTCGGAAATCTCTAGCCGTTGGCCGGACAGAGAAGTGCGGTATTCCATCGAGGCGTGACGCGCTCCGAAATGGTACGCGGAGATTAAGTCAAATTTTCATACTTCACAGTCAATTCCCGCCGCCGACTGTACAACAACACAATGAAGCCGGTCGCCGGCTTCAAGGTTGTGTCGAAGGGCAGCAAAAAATAAGAGCCGCCCGGGGCACAATAAGTGCAGGAGAGCTGGAGATTCCAGCGTGGATATTCCATACAAAATCTGGAGATTTTGTACAAGATCTGGAGATTCTCTACGGGCAATGACACTAAGCAATAGAAAATTTAACGTATTTGAGTATCCGGTCCCCAATTCGGTTTCAATCAGTAGCACTGTTGTACTACAGAATATAAGAAAAACTTAGAAAGTGTCAGAATGGTGCTTCGTGGGCAGCTGACACGACTTCTCAGAAGAATAGGCTCAAAAATGCTATTTTTAACACCAAAAAGGCCATTTTTAACCCCCAAAAAGGCCATTTTTAGCCTCAAAAATGCCACTTTTAGCCTCAAAAATGCCATTTTTAACCCCCAAAAAGGCCATTTTTAGCCTCAAAAATGCCATTTTTAACTTCAAAAATGCCATTATTAGCCCCAAAAATACCAGTTTTAGCCCCAAAAATGCCATTTTTACCCACTAAAAGGGCCATTTTTAACCCCAAAAAGGCCATTTTTATCCCCCAAAGATGCCATTTTTACCCCCATAAAATGCCATTTTTACCCCCAATAATGCCATTTTAGCCCCTGAAGTGCCAATTTTAACACCAAAAAGGATATTTTTAGCCTTGAAATGGCCATTTTTAGTCCCAAAAATGATAGCTTTTAATCCCAAAATCGACACAAAAGCGTCCGGTCTATCTGAAGAACGATTAGGCGAAAATAGAAAATCGCATAACTAATGATATACGAATCAGTACGTTGGGTATGATAAATATGTAACGCGATAATTCGCGACAAAAATAATCGACAATTTGATTGAGATGTATTTTGGTCTTGAGGACTTCTTCGAGGGCGGGGGAATCGAAAATTTTCGGGTGAATATATAGTAGATTAATAAAATAAATTCCAAAGTCAAAATGTTAATTACTTTTGGGTACCACAAATAGAAATTCCTTCCTGACAATTTTGGGGTATAGTTATGCACTGGGACAGTAACAGTGCAGTGACAGTAAGCTTAGGTCGGAATGTTACTGACAACAATTGGGACACGCTATTAGGCCCACGTCTAGCAGGCGGATATTCTGTCTTTTCTAGACCGGTTTCGTCCGCCCTCCAGTCTTCGGCAGATACCGCAGCAAAGGACGAAACGAGCGAAGATCCTTATAAATATTAACAGAAATCCTGGGAAAGCCGTTCCTATATAATGTCAGTTATTAGACAGACTTCTATCCTGTTTTTTCCTCCCCCGGGTTGCAAATTTTAATCGATTACGCGTTGTAACGTGCGGCTTGACTGGAGCAGAGAATCGCCCCCCCCACCCCATTAAAATCTGTAGTTTCTTCCATAAAACAAGCGGTTCCCGTTTAAAATGCAGATGTAAGAAAAAGAAGTAGTAAATCATCATTTTTATTCCCATGAATAATGAGTGAGTTTCTTGAACTAGAGTCAGCCTTCTTACTTGATTTCCACAAGTCGAAATAAGAACTACTAGGGGGAAATATTCTATCAGAAAATCTTCAAATTGTTTACTCCCAATTAAATTATCTAAAATTTGTTCCAATTATAACAGAAATTGTTCAATTGAATAAGTACAATAATATATTTTAAACAATCAACTATAGACTTTCTGAGTAAAATTTCTAATTTCAATAATTCTGCTATCCAAATGGTACGAGATTTGGTACTTCAAACTATCCGGGAGAAATCATACCGCGGAATCATCAAAAATGATTACATTTTTTATTATATGTATTAGGTGTACCCGAAAGTAATCGACAATTTGATAAGATGTCTTGAGGAGGTCTCCAAGAGAGTTCTTCAGAGGGTTGTCGATAATATCGGTCAATATATAGTGGATTAATAAAATTTATTTTTTTGCAAAATAAAAAATGAATTCAAAATTCAAAATTTCGATTATTTCTGGGTAACCCTAATATATATTATAAATGGTTATTGCGGTAAAATGTTCAACCCCTATGGGATAGCACCGGACTCTGGTTTTGGAGGAAATTCCGTTCGGTTATTTGATAATGGACAACAGAAAGGGTTCTATTGAATAACAAATAGAGAATATTTGTTATTCATCTGGTTATTACATCTTATCGACATTTGCAAAATCCGACGGAATTTTCGGTTTTCCAAGAACGCCCCCCCCCCGGTTGGGTTTAGAAGAAACGAACTTTTTTTGGGGGGGGAAAATTGTCGGGAAATTAACGATAGGTAAACGGCGGCTTCAAATCAGTTTCAATTTCTTATGTAAACTTCAGTAATTGGAGGTTGTGTAGGACTGGCGGTGGGGGTGGGGGGGGGGGGGGGGTGGTGGGGGGGTATTATTTTAAGAAATGATTTTTTTTTTTTCATCGAATTTCATCCAACATGAAAATGGCTATAGATATAAATCTGAGACATTTCCAGTACTGGAGTACATTTCTAGGGTGAGAAAAAATTATTAAACGTAAAGTTTATTATCTGATTTCTATTGCAATTCCTTAACCCGGAATGCATGCGATAAATAATTAAATTGGGATATTTTCAATTGAAAAATAATTTCGATTCAACGCTTATTTCGTTCCCTATAATAATATATAGTGAATTTAATCAGAAATAAAGATCTTTAGCAGTGGAAAACTACACAAAACAGGTCTAGTAGACTAATTGGGCGAGTGGAGTTAGACAATTCGGCAACAATAAACCGGTCTAGTTATGGACAAAACAAACGGTATGATTTCGATCGCGCGATATAATAAAACCGAATATATGCAGCGATAAATAAAATAGACGGCAATAAATAAGAATTATGTGTGATATAGACAAGATTCGAGGTCATAGTATTATGACGAAATAGTTCAATTTAGTTCATTTGTGGTTCTCTGACTTAGTTCTGCGCGGTATATAAAAAGGAAACTGTTTTCTCAATTATATCCGAATCATAAATCGTTTAATTGACGAAATAAACATAAATTATTAATATGCATCTGGCAGTAATTGGCACGGGTCACGTGGCGAGGGCAGCCTCCTAATCAATATTTCCGAATAAGTTAATTACATTCTGAGTATATTGACGCAATAAATTGCGTAATAAATATTATAGGCTGTAATATTAATTTAAATGAGTAATTTCGAGACGGATAGGTCAGTGATCCGTGTGGGGGGTGGGAAACATTTTGTGGCTATCTTCAAATTTTTCAAAACTTCAAAGAATATATAGAATATCTTAAAAATTCTCGGCGTAAAGTGTTTAATTGTAATTTCGAAATAAGCCGTCCGCCTGGTGCAGGACTTTAAGGCTTGGGGACAGTGCAGACTGCATTAATGAAAGCAATTCGATATACGGGAAACCGGTTTCGGCCCCGGTCCGTGCATTTTCCACGACGCTCGCTGTTGTGGAAAACCAGATATTCTAGAATCGGTTGAAAACCGCTAATCTTAGACGGGGGTATTTGTGTTATTTATTGCAACGGTATAAAACTCGAATGTAAGTAGGGCGGGCTCGCGTCGGACGTCCGACTACTGACGATGGCGAAAAGCAGAAATCAATTCGGAGAACACAAAATATGGGGGGGGGGAAACACGTTGCTCGCTAATTTATCCCGATTTTGATTTTGGCCAATGTATATATATATATATATATATATATATATATATATATATATATATAATCGTGTATTGTAACAGTATTTTTCAAAAATCATACTTTCCATTCGAGAGTTTAAATTCAGAAAGATAAACGCACATGTTAGAAATAATATGCTACATACACGTAGGGGATACATTTCTTTATATAATCATTGTACATAATCCCGATCAAAGGAGATTTTTATGTAATTATTTCGGATTGATATAATCCACTAAGAGGACAGAAGTTATTTGAAGTGTTGCACTTATGATATTCATTTAGCATTGTTTTTCAGGTCCCAGCATGTTCGGTTATGTCTCTTTTTTCTTTTTTTTTAAATATTCAGCACCGGCGAAGGGTCCATTGTTATCGATTTCGTGACGAGAGTGGGCTGATGCAAATTGTCAGTGACAATATGAAAATACATTGTTACAATACACGATTATATATATATATATATATATATATATATATATATATATATTCGCCAAAATCAAAAATCGGGATAAATTAGCGAACAGCGTGTTTCCCCCGCATATTTTGTGTTCTCCGAATTTATTTCTCCAAATTGGAGTCGACAAAATCTGCGACCGAAACAGCGGTTTTTAATACGCATAAAATTTGTAGAAAAAAAAAAATTTGTAAATTAAAATTATTACTCGGCGTTTTCATTCCGGTTCCGATTATTATTCGCGAGCTGTTTATTAATTTTCTTTTTTTTTTCTGTCCTCCTTCTTCTTTGGTTTGTTTCTTTTCGGCCCGAAAACCGTTCACGGTCGACGGGAACTGGTTGCCCAACGGACCGAATTCAATGAACCGAAAGCGGCCGCCGGAGCTAAAGGGCCGGAAAGAAATTGGAATCGATTTAATATCGATTCGGATAAGTCGTGTAAATCATTTGTCAGAATTTTCCGGTAGTCGGGCCCCTTTCCGAAACAATCGATTCCGACTAGGGTCGGCGTTTGAGACCAATTTTTCAATTTTGAACTATCCTGTATAGGAAATAAAATAGACCGTATTTAGTGCAATTTCAATTTCAAACAATAGCGCTATTCCGGACAATAACACGGACGAGAGTTAATAGGGAATTCCGGTTCAATTACTCCTTTCGCCGAGAATGAACCGAGTCTCATTATATTGCCACTAATATCGGACAACGGCGGCCGTTGCATATTTCGGTATTAAGCAGTTGCTCTGGAGCTGAATTTTAATGAGGATTAATTGGAGTGAGTTCTTCTTAAGTTCTCAGTTTCGCGGCGGCGGAGGCGGCGGCGGCGGGGATGATAATTTGATTCATTTATTATACCGTATTTTTATTTAATAACAACACACTGGAATTGAAGTAGGGCGATGAAAATTGCAGGATCGCATTATTATTATTATTATTTCGTGTAACGTTTGGAGTCCGCAAAACCGAAGGATTTTGTCGCCTACCAAGAGACATAAGTGAAATACTGAAGAAATTTATTTTATTATAACATTATTGCACTTCAAGTTCTGCCACGAGTTGGGTCGGTAAAATATTGTCTCAAAAATTCCGAGAATCTAAGAATAAGAAAGTCTCAATTGAATCCGAGGAGGGACCATCAATAAAGTCCAGTTTTCTTGTAAAATTTCCATTAAAGCTATAATATAATTGTAATAAATAAGAACATATTGCATATTTTTGTTTAAGAGGGTACGTTAATTTTAAGCGTACAGACAGAATGAATGTTTTTAACTGTTTGAATTTGGTTGAACAGATGGATATAAAATTGGTAGGCCGGTTATGCTACCGGTGTCTAAAATTAAAAATAAATTCCACACCATGTTGGGTTTATTAATTTATGTTAAAGGTGGCGTATGGGGGGAATATTTTCTAAATAGGTTTTGATAAAGAGGGGAGGGGGCGTAAAAATCAATTTGTAACGGTCGGTCGACCAAGTGGAAGACGACGGCCGAAACAACAGTGCTAACAACAACACTAATCTACTGGCGGAATGCTACTGAAGACAATACCGGTCTGGTGTGGTGGAGAATTTTTCAAAACCGTCTACAATCCTGTCTGCGTTCCGGCTTCGGTCTATTTTCTATTCTTCCTCCCCCAAACAAAAGGTAAGTACCGATATCCCGCCGCGGGACTTCGGGTTGTTTTGAGGGGTGGTGGGGGGGTGGTGGTGGGGCGGGGGGCTAATTGTTCATCCCTCGCGATTTAAAGAGTCCGAAAATTGCGCCAATTGCGATAATGACGGCCCCCGAAAAGGTACTCTTTTCCCGGGGGGGGGGTGGGGGAGTGAGGTACATCGTAGGTACAGGCATAAGGCGGGCCGAGACGAAAGGAAGAGACGAGGAGGAAACAAAACAAAAAAAAATGAATACTCGCACGCCCACAGTTTAGGTACGTGACCCTCAATTTCACCCCACACCCCGACAGACAGTGCGGGGCGGGGGCGGCGGGGGACACCCTGCGCTAGTACCGAAGTATTATGTTTTCTCAAAGGGAAAATGATATATATATATATATAGATAGATAGCAATTGGGCTCTGAGGCCGAGAGCCCAGAGTTTAACCTAAATGGATAATAGCGTACCGTAATTGATAACCATTACTTGAAGTGGCGCTCGGCAATGATACCGGCCAGGGTGGGGGGACCCATCCCCTTATTCCCTTTTTTTCCCTTCCTGCAGGTTATCCATCACAAGGAAAC
This sequence comes from Lethocerus indicus, assembly GCA_019843655.1. NCBI lineage: Eukaryota > Metazoa > Arthropoda > Insecta > Hemiptera > Belostomatidae > Lethocerus > Lethocerus indicus. Next base: position 13,424,634 of record JACDQD010000012.1, on the reverse strand, counting down.
ATCTGGGAAATGTCCAACCCGAGTTTTCAAGTATCCTAATTGTCAAAATACTAATCTCTCGGGACTTAAAATCGCTGTAATTCATGCCTGAAGGACGCTGAATTAAAGTCTATGACGTTCAGAGTGTAAAATGGCGACGACAAGAACGTGATTTCAAGTATCGAATTCATCATAAGCACTTGGAATTTATGCATTGTTAAACCTACCTATTTTAAGTCCAACCGTAACTGGCTCATACTGCCTTTTATTCATTCCCGCCCAAATCAAATCCCAGTCACGTGTCACGTGACCCTCATACGCATAGCTGTGTGGCCTGTTTAGAGTATCACATACCGGCTATCGGCTGTCACATACAGACTATCGGGGTCTCATTATTTCCAAACAAAATATTCAATAGCTAGATATCTATTCAATTTTGGCGAGGAGAACACGAATTTCAGGCATCGCTTTATGCTGAATGTGAAATTAAAAATTATTATTTTGAAAATTTGCGATCCAACCAAGACACTGCGCACGGCCGGAGAGCCGGAACTTTGGATGAATCATCGCCTTTGCCCTTTGGGAACGATTGCCGTGTAAAAAATTAAAATATCATCAGTCTGGCGTTTTTCTGTCGCCACTAGCAGATTTGGCCTTGCTATAGACCGGTTCGGGTTGTTTTTTTTTTCATCGACGGTAGCTTCCCGTCAGTGGATTAGAGACGCCGTTGAAAAACGCTACCGGGGTTGGGGAGAAGCCAGTCTGACGGAAGATCAGAGCTCCTAGACTGGAGGTAGGGAAGAAAATGACATTTTACAATCTCGGAGCACCCGCATACCTAAACTAGATTTCGAAGGGCCTCGAATACCTCAGATGTATCGAAAATTACTGGAATACTGTTATATATAAAACGGCCATATTCATTAATAATCGCGCGGTATGAGAATTGCAAGAACGACGATATTCCAAACCCCCCAAACAGGCGGCTTAACAGGGCTAACGGCCCAATGTTATTTTGTGGATGGGACGGTCCGGGTATCGATTATGGGCCAAACGTACAAATATAGTGGGCGACCCCTCCCTCCATCCCTCTCACCCTCTCACCCTCTCTCTCTCTCGGTGGTTGATAATTCCGAACCGCGTTAACAGGGCCCAACACCGGGCCAAGACAATGGGGGGGCGGTGTCAGATCTCCCCGGGGGTGTATGGGGCCGTGGCCAACAATGGGGCCCTTATCGGCTCGCCCGAGTGCATGTGTGTGCATGTGCATCTGCATTTGCTTATCTCGCCGTCGACACAATGAGGCGGCCAGCCGCCCCGCCGCCCCCCCGCCCCCACCCCTTGCCGATAGCCCGCGTTCGCACTGTCATCCACCGCCTTTCTATCACCATAATGAGTTTCTAGTTGTTGCCACCCCAATAGGAGCAGATCACCAAACCAAAAGCCAGTTGGTCTATATATATATACGTACGATTGTCATTGTGACGTCTAGAAAGTTAAAAACTAGTTATACCATCGTATTAAAGACCCGGTTTTTATCTAAAACCACATACCGCATTCTGGTGCGAAAAATGTGTCGGAACAAATTGAAACCACCCGGTCGTTATACGGGAAATTGAAGCTTATTATTGTACCTTATTATACATACACAAGTATGTATAATTTAATTTTAGACTTACACGAGGTCGATCACAGGGACAAATATGCGATTGGAGACAGATTAATAATGCGTGTCACACTAACTCTCAACTTGGTAGTATCCTGCGCTCAGGAGTAATTTAGAGAGACATAATTTAAAAAAGAGAAACCAATTAGCCTATTCCATTGGCATGAACTGTGCGAAAAAGTGAAAGTGAACGAGAATAGAAAAAAAACTGTATAATAATAATAACGTTTTCGATGATGTATCGAAATAGCAGCATGTCAATGACGACACAACGACGAGGCCTTAAAAATAGACAAGGTGAATAGTTTTTTGCATTAAGGGAAAAAATCCTCTGCTATAAAAATCCTATATATATTAATGCAAATATCATAAGTATAATCAGAGCCAACTGTGTTCTTGCTGGCACATTTTCTTCCGGTGTTGTAGCTCAGAATCTCCGTCGTTTTGTGTTCACGGCTCGTTGATATAGAGGGGAGGGATGAAACGGCCGAGGGTTGAAATTAACTGGGTGAATGTCGGGCTATTACCCACTACCCCCGTTTAACAGTCCGCCCACCACTCCCCCCACCCCCTACGCTCTAGGAATAACGCAAAGTATAATACCTGTATTCGGCCCTTGATTTCTGTTTCAAGTGCGACGGGTTGTTTACGATCGAGGAAGTGGGTGGTTAAATAGGAAAACTCAAGAGTGCACTCAAAAATGCAATGGCGTATCGGGGTGGGTGGGTGGAAGGGGTGGCTCACATTAATAGGATAATTACATCCGGCATATCCTAGCAACACCCCTCGCTAGTAATTAGGCCCAAGCTGTCCACACCTCAGGTTTCGCTCGGATAGTGCTAGCTACACTCTGGGCATTAGGGGGTATTAGGCTATTTTTTGAAATTGTTCTAATAGAGGTTCGTCGAAATAGTGTTCGAAAATTGATGTTGTGCAAAGTGTAGAACATAGAAAGCATAATTGAATACGGCCGATGGGAAGAGCGTGCACGTTAACTGTGTCGCCACAACAATATCTCATTACTGCATTAATGTCCCTCTACCTCTTATTTTCCGCCCCCCCCCCCCTCCCTCGCCCCCCCCCCCCCCCCCACGGTTCAAAACGGCCTATTAGCGGTAATAAATGCGACCCGAAGGCGTTTATAAAGTCGCTTTATTATACCTTGGCCTTTCGACGACGAAAGGTCAGCTCGCGTGGTTAAATGTTCTTATCCCTTATCAACACACAACCCGGGGCCCCGTAGTAGGCAAAGGTCTAATACGGACCGTGGAAAAAAAAAACTTGGAAATCAGTCGTAAATTGGTACTTGTCACGTTGTTTTTCAAAACGGAAAATGTCCGTACGCATCCTCCGCATTACCCAACCATATAGCCGATCAAAAAAGTATTAAGCATGTGAAGGTAAAAATAAATTCTCATGTGTCATTTCGTATATCGAATTACAGTTCGATGAATTGATTAGATTCACGCGTATAGAAGCCTGGTACAGTATTATCGGTTTTTTACTATTAATGTTTCCTTTAAATTCCCGTAAATGTAGCATTAAAATTAACGTTGTCCTGACACAGTTCAGACGCTGAAGACAGAGAAGATATCCAGTTTAAGCCGCCGAAGGGGGGATAATGGACGGGTAGAGCAAGAAAGGGATTCGACGAGAGGATTTGGACGAACGGGAATGAAATTCGGGAAACCGGGATTTCAGATGATGGTCACGTATTAACTCCAGCCTACATAAAGAACACAGGACAAGACCTATCAAATGTACTAACGCATTAACAAACCCAAAAATTTATAAAAGTGAGGTAATTCAGAGGGCAGGATTTGACACAATTGAAAGGTGCTGTCAGTACCAAGTTACTATCCTTTTGGTGATCTTCTACCGTTACCCCTATAATAAATAGGGCTAATTAATTTTAATAACGCGTGGAATTTACTGCCCCCTCCCCCCCAACACCGGTCGAGCTCAGTTTTATTGTCTGAGAGGCGGGGGCGGCGGGGGGGGGGCGGCTTTAAAAGGTTATTAGCCGCGTAAAATCAGCAGGCCGGTCAAGCAATAACTCGGTGTGCCTGCTCCCCCCATGTATTGTAGAGGCCTTTGTGCCCCCCGCCGCCCCCAACCACGGCTATTGGATTTATTCAAATCCGAACCCTCCCTCAATCCTACCGACAGGACCCGGGGGTGAAAGGGTACGTGGTGAAAGCGCTCCCCTCTCATCAGATTTTGTATTTACAGTGTGGAAACAGTTCGATGTAGCCTCGGAAAAGGGGGTTGGGGGGGGGCGGCGGCGGCGGTGGTGGTGGTGGTTGCGGTTCGGCTGCATTCCATTAATGCACCGCCCAATTAACAAAAAGTCCCCATTCAAAATGCCCGGTGGGACCCGGAGACAATGAAATTGCACCGGCCAACCCCCACCCCCGTTCATCCCCATCCCACCCCTCGCCCCTCACCGACCAACAAACACATCAGCTCAAATGCCATTGTTACACGGCCCATTATTGCAGGCCGTGCACTACCGCACTCCCTCAAGCGCTGTAATTGCTCTGAGCCCTATATACACATACATACAAACATATACACATACACACACATATATATATATATATATATATATATATATATATATATATATATATAAAACAGAGGACACAACACGGCCGAGTTAAATAATACTAGTTCTGTTTACTAGTAGGTGCCGGGTTGAGGGGGGTCTAATAACCCCCCTATTAATACCCTAACCAATTTCGAATCGATAGTTTTGAAAATTGTACCCCCGTTGCGGCCCTCCTCTTGTGCCGCAGCCGAAATACTGCAACGCCCGCAATTAGCTTCGGGATTCGGCCCGAGGAACGATTAAAGTTGGCTAAAACGTGATTAAATTTTCGCCCGTGTTTATGCTCCTAGAAATGGTTCAATTCACTCCCGTTTCTATTATATATCGAGGTGGACAGTCTCATTGCACTACATCTCTTTGCCGGAAAGAATTTTTCTCGGGCAAGACTTCGGGAGAAAAATGGGGAAAAACACCTTTGGAAACAGGACACGAAGTCCAGAGTGACTTTAAAACGATTAGCGAAACCGAATCAAGTGTGTCGTCGACAGCGGCCGATTGAGAGGAGTACGGAGAGTGGGAAAAGAAACAAATTCGAGGAACCAAAAAAAAAAAAAAGGAAAAACAACGTCCAGTGTAATCTGCCGGGGGTCGACCATGTTGTGAAGTATAGCGGAGGCTGCGGGATTGGCCGTTGTCCGGGGGCCCACCTAGACGGAATCGTCATTAAAATGTAAAACCGGTTGCTCCCCCAGGAAGCCAATTAGAGGCCCACCACTAGCCAAGAACACAGAGAAAACAGTGAGAGAGAGAGAGAGAGAGAGAGTGAGGGAGTGTGGAGGAAAGAGGGAGAGAGAGACCACACGTTATTTTCCCCGGTTTATTTTTTAATTCTATTTTTATTATAGTCCCCCTTCTCCCTATTCTCCGCATTCCTTTTTCGTCTTCGAAATTCTCCCCCGCCCTCACCCCTGGCTCGGGGGACCCCGAGCCAAAAAGGAAACAAAAACTCCCAATTTTTACAGAGGCGGCGGCGGACACCTCTTCATACATATTTATTAAAAAAGAAAAAGAGAAGAGAGAGAGAGAGAGAGAAAAAAAAGAGAGTATCTAGAGTACCTTTTCGGACTCCATCCGAATTCCATCATTGGACTCTATTTATCACCCGGAGGATCCCCCTATCCCCCACAACCCCCCCCCTACCATTCTATGTGATAATAACGACGACGCTATAAAACGTGGGGGGTTTTTTCTTGTTCTCGGACATCCATCAGTTGAATAAAATGTAAATTTCAATGTTTAAATTACACCGCGGTCCACTATCCGGGACATTACTCCTTATGACCCCCAGAAACTGTAATTAAAGCGTAATATAAAGTCTGAAAGGGAGGGGGGGAGGGGACCCAAATTGATACCACGATAAATTAGAATATTTTTTTTTTTTTTAATCCGGCTTTCCCCATATATAGAGAAATGCTGTCGTAACGAAGGCGACCATTTTCGGCCTCAATACGTATATAATTTGGGGTTTAACATCGACTATCCGATACAGTAATAGTACAATGGAATTATTGTTAATAATATTCGTTAATGCGTCGTTATTATGCCACTAAAAAACGCCCTGGGAGACATAATATTAAAATTGTATCCGATGTTTCTGTGTCGATGCTGAAGATATAGCTGAATTCTATAGCTGAGTAATATTTTTATCATCACTCAGACATGGAATATATTTTCTCCCCTATGTTCAGGTCAGACAATCTAGTAATATGATGTCGGCGGTACATCTTTAAAATCTATCTTATGCAACATTTACATAGGTCGGACCGAAGCGGTCTGTGTAACCGAGGCGTAACTGTTACACAGTCTGTATTAATACGCAATATCAGTATTAATGATGACTAATGACGATTATCAATTATCATTAGCGGACGTAACTGGACGTACACGTCGACGTTGACGGACTCTCGATCGAGATTTCACAACGTTATTATAGCAAACGTTATTTCGAAGGTATTACAACTGCCCGCTAATTGAGTTGTGTTTAGATATTTTATTTTCTAGAAAATGATATTCAAACTTTCAGTTTTTTTTTTCTGATTTTTATCTCTGGATCCTATTACGGTATATATTTTAAATCGTCACCAGTAGGTATTGTCGTAGCGGTCTTAATCGAGGAAGTAAGTAAGCCGTCGCGAGAAAAAATATTAAATATGTAAAATGAATATTAATGGACCAGTGTAGTAATAAAGTGTGTTGAAATCGTATGCGTTGTTATTATAAATTATTATGTCATCCTTGAGGATATTGAGAGAAAAATAAGGACGAGAACAAATTTGAATAAAGTACTTGAGGAATTTTCACTACCGCCCGACCTGAAAATGTCTGCCTTCACCTTTTTCCGAGAACCCTTTTTTTAATTTAGACCGTTTTCGCTTCCCACTATCGTTTATTCTTTTAGTTTTTTTTTTTAATTCATTTTCTTTTCTGGTCGGCACGTGTCTACGCTTTCAGTTCCGCCGGACTGTCATTAACCGGCTTGGAAAAACGCGTGGGCGACGGAAAATATTTGCGTTCATCATTTATAATTAATTTTTTCGTTTTTATGAAGGGCCCCTCGTGTTTATTCGATTCGTAGGACGATTTCGCGGGCCGCGACCGAACCCGGCCCTGGTTCAGTATTAGGCCGGCGACACAAAAAGGAATCAAAGCTCTTGCCTATTGACTCTGCTTTCTTCTGCCGCTTTTAATAATTGAGCCAACATTGCATTTGAAAAGGAGAGAGGCCTTTGTGCGTCCGCCCTTTTAATAGAGAGAGAGAGCCCGGAGAGAGTGTGTGTGTGTGCAGGGCCACTAGGGCCACCGGAGGCCCAATATCTGAGGCCCCAAGCCCGGGGTTTGGGGGTGGGGGGGGGTGGGATTTGAGTCCTTTTTAACAGCCACCCCACACCCCCACCCCATCTCTTCGACACCGTGTACACGCTCTCGCTCTCTAATGTATACATTGATTTTAAATTCCATTTAAAAAATGACACATGACACGGTTTCAATATGGGCCCGACGACGCTTTATACGTTTCAGCCCCGGTACGTTCAGCCGGCTTTTCATGGGGAGGGTTTTACCAACCCCCCCAACATCAACCCCCGGGCTTTCCGCGACGGGACGTCCCTAAGATTTTTCCCCGGCTGCAGTATAAATTCAGGATACTTTAACAACCGTCATTCTTATTGACGTCCAAATCCACATTTTACCATTTATTTCGTCCTCAGTATAACAGCGAGCCCATGTTCGTAGTCAGTCCGGCCAATTATTTAACAATTTTTTATGAAATTATTTAATCATCAATAATTAATACAGTAAGAACAGATATATTGTTCACTGTAAGCCATTCAATATCTTGGAAACTGAAGACGAAATACGTTTTTACAAATAGGAAACAATAGAATTGCAATCCTACGATTCATTTACAACGACCTTGGTTAAACGAAATTAAACTAATAGGAATTTATTCATCGTCTAAAATTTGAATAAGCAAAATGAATTATACAATAGCCGAGGGGGCTTTAGCATATGCAGAACGGAGTTAATCTTGTACCTCCCGCCTCGTAGTAAATATAATAATTAAATTTATTATAGGCGGAAAGATAGAATCGGTCGGTTTTTGATAGCCGGACAAAATTAGCGTTTATATAGCCGCAGTATTATAATTACCATTAACTAAAGCAAACTCGGAGATACCCGGTTTCAATGCAAACTTGCCAATGCGTTCGCTAATGATAATTGATAATCGTCATTATTCATCATCATTAATATTGATATTGTGACCGGGATGCAGTCCTCGCTGCGGTAATTAACCCATTCGCCACGGCCCGTCCAGGCGGCCGCCGGCTACAGTAATTTACCCCCACGAAATAAATGTAATTTCGTCAATATCGCCTATATTGATACACAATCACCGGAACGGTTCAGCGTTACAACAATTTTCAATGCTACGAGTCCCGACGTCTTAGCGAATACGTCTGGCCATTCTTCTGGAGGATGAATAGATAGAATTGGATTATTTAAATTTTCTAATTTCCAACAACGAAATAAAGAAAAACAACGGGGTGGACAAGTGAAAAAAAAATGAGAAGTACTAGAGAAGATGGAAGTTGGAGGGCAAAATACCAATTAAAATTTTAAATTCCAAAAGCAATTACATTTTTATATTGGATATTTTGGGATGTACCCAATAAAAAAAACAACTATAATAAATAAATGGAGAACGTCTTAAATGGAAAGAAATGCACTAGAAGTCCTTTGGATGGTTTTCCCATCGACAGCCTTTGACTTGATGAGACATTTAAGTCCCATACTTAGGCGTAAGTTAGCCAGAAATTGACCGCGTCCCGACAGTGCTACCGGGACGAGGAAGCGCCCCATTGATCGTATCGGTGAAGAATGATGAAAATAAGTGGACGCGCGCCGTCCAAAAGGGTTTTTGCCTCCTAAAGATGCGCGGCTCTAATTCCACATGAAAGCGGCCGCTGCAGCAATCCAAAGGGGTAAAAAAAAATATGGCCGTTCGGTGAAGTCGGCGACCGTGACCAATGACGCCCCCGCCCCTCCTCCCTTAACCCCCGGTCCACCCCTCACCCCCCCCCTCCCGATCCATCCACGACCATTCGCTTTGACAACAATCCATTAGCCACACTTCCCACGTATGTTCCGAAAATTATCGACGAGACTAAAAAGAGGAAGCAATGTGGAGCCGGGAATGGACAAAAAAGAAAAAAAAAAAACGGGAAAAAGGAAGCCCGAAAGGGTTACACTCAATTTACTTCGGACGTCAGTTGAGCCCCCGCCACCCCACCGCGCGCCATCGCACGAATTATGAAAGGTGATTTATATTGCGCCTCCATCGACTTTTCTACAGCGGTCCCTCTCTTGTCTGCGTAATTTCCTCGCCGTAAACTCGATTCACGAGTTCATTATTAATTCCAAACGAAAATACAAGAAAAAACATCCCTAGTGCTCCCCGGCACGTTTCGAATCGCGCCCCAAAGTGACGACAGTTTACGGAGTTATAAAATCCCGGTTCTTACAGTTCCATTACGGTCCCACTCCTCGTTCGAAACAGGGCTAGAATAAGTAAGTTACATAAAAAAACTTTCCGCGATTGTACTTATAAAGATAAAATGTATTGCCGAGAAGGCGTTCCAAGTTCCGAAATCCGGTACTTAAATCTATAACGCTGACACGTCATATTTCCGAGTTTGCAATCGGTTCCGGATCGGCGATTTTCAAACGCTTCAACCCTACTTTGGGGGTTGAGGGCGCAAGGGATATAACTTAATCTGAATAGTGTCGAAGGGTGTATTGAATTAATTTGTCTTATTGGCGGTGTCTGGGCAAGTCCTATCCATCAGTGGAGGGCGCCCCACGAGAAATAGAAGCTCTGCGAGTCACTCACCCCATCAATCACAAGCCCTCTCACCCCTCTCTCTCTCTCTCTCTCTCTCTCTCTCTTCTATCTGAAAGCTTATGCTGTGTCATTCGGCCAAAGTTTTTTCCCTTTTTTTCCTCTCCTCTCACCAACCCTCCGCCGTGCGGATGAAATTGCGTTTGTTAGAGAAGAGCGAGAGAGAGAGAGGGAGAGGGAGAGGGAGCAAGAGAAAGACCTTATATATATTCCGGGCTAACCCCCCCCACCTCCCTCCCCCATCCATCCCTGGTAATTAGCACTTTCCTCTGCAGGGTCCGCCCTTGCCCGATTTACCACGAATAGAACCCCCCTGGCGGAGGAGGAGATGGAGGAGGAGGAGGAGGTGGATGGGGGGTGGGCCAGAATGAAAAAAAAAAAAATAACTGTCGGGGGTTGGAAACTGAATGAATCCGTTTTATTAAGAGTAAGCGCCGCCCGGCCTCACGGATTTAGCCCGTTCATTCCACAATATAAAAAGCCACCCCCCCTATTCAAGAACCGCAACCCCCAAAACCATATTGTTTTATTCCGTCGTCCGCCACCTAATCTCGTGTATCGTCAGATGACATCGAATCATTAATAGACGAAAGAGGACCGTGGGAATGACTTATGTGACGGCGCTCCGGGATCAGGTCCACGCACATAAGCCCGGAGTGACTAAGGGATATCGGATTTAAAATGTTAATCTAAAATAAACCACTGAAATAAATACATAGAAGGAATTTTTTAAGTTCCTAAAATTTATTTATGGTACGGGATGTAGGCATAATAATATACGGATAATAAACGAGTGAGACAATAAAACAGGTATTCCTCGTCCAGGTATAATTAGTAATTAACTCGCCCGACTGATTTTTCCATATTGGCCACACTTTAAGAACTTATGGGAATAACAATTCCCAATTTTTCAACGAAGTTACATGAAATTTCGGTCCTATTATAATTACCGTAAGAAATATGTTTTTAACGAAGTATATTCGTTTTTTTGGGGGGGGATTTCAAGCTAAAATTAATATCTATAATTGGCGATAAATTAGAGAGTTGGAAGCGTTTTACCGGTCGGAGACCTGTTCCCCCCTAATAGGGGAGCTATTTACTTTGCATAAGCCCGGGGTTTGAACCCGGTACCCGTCCGTGATAACCCGCGAACCTTCTTCCGTTGCCATAATAATAGCCATAAAAGTATTTCCGTAAAAGGATATAAGATAAATTTAAATTGGTCAGCCTACCCCTACATTTGACATTGGATCCAGTAATACTTGTAATATGTTTTGTATATGGATAAGAAACCTTTTATAGCTGTAGAGAGATTTGTTTTTTCTTCAATATGTGTTAAATTTATCCCTTCTAGTAACGTATCCGTGCATAATGGATTCGATATATTTGAACCGGTATTGTTGCCGATTGGGAGGAAATATACTGCCTGTAAATATTCAACTTTTCACCACGTAAAAGGAACTTAGAATATCACCACTGATATAATAAACAGTCATCCTGGAGAGTATACCGCTACCTTCGCCAGTACCCGATTTTCGCCAGACGAGAGAATTTCAGAACGGAATTCAAAGTTTAAAACGTTTGAGTCTGACTCAGAAATGGGGGTTTTCTTCGGCCGCCCTTCATTCAATTTTCCCGTTGGAAGTTGAAATTTTCAAGATATTTTTCAAACCTGAGTTTCCACGAACCGATATTGTATCGCGAAAATATTGTAATCGAATGAACCGCACAAGCCCTGCAATAAAAAACAACTATATTGCTATTGACTAATCAACGTCGATCCATTAAACTGTTGTTTCCTCGGGTTTGTCGGATAACTGAATTTTTAGATTATTCACGTTCAATAGACTGTTGTTGCAAGTTAAGTTCTCCGGTTTGTTAGTGTTGTTTGTGCACAGTAAAAGTATATTTAGACTGTAGAATAGCCCGCGGGCCGGCATACATGTTTCGAAAAACATTGTACGACATGTTTAATTCAAATACTGCTAAATTTAATCAGTTCAAATTTATAATTTAGACTGTTGTTCGAAGCCGTTTATAGTTATTATAACCAATTCGTTTAGATTGGGGTTAACAGAAAATTCAACGCGAGGTGATTTTTCCAGGTTATAGATAGTGGAATGTGGGGCGCAAGGGACCAATTCCAGAAGGTGGGCCCACCCCCCCACCCCCTCCCCCTCACGTCCTCGGTGGATTCCTGGGCGTGCCCCAGTTTGACCATCTGCCACAGGGTACATGTTGGGGGGGGGAACGGGACTTTATCTTCCGCGCTGCCGAAGAAGCAGAGGCCAGGATTTATGGTGCCGCGTGGTAAATGTCTCGTACAAAATCCGTCCGGCGTGCGACAAGATTGAAGGAAATCGGATCTTTTAATGTTTTTCCAATGTAATGGTGGTTGGGGGGGCGGGACGACGACGGGCCTGGGGCCCCTGTCTGCGTGCGCGTGTGTTAAGTGAGAGCGAGTGACGAAGCGTTTAGTTATTGGAAGGGAAACTTAAGGGAAAGCTCGGGGCGGGGTAGAAGGGCCTATCGGTTTATACCTCCCTCCCTTCCTCCCTTCCACCCTTCCACCGGTGGAGTAGACGCCGGGCACAGATTGAGATCTAAATGAGCTCCGTTTAGATGTTCTATTAAAGCAGTCAGTCAACTTTTAGGGAATTAATGTTCCCGCCGAGACACGCTAGAGGGAGGAAGGAGAGCTAACGTCCCGAACAGACGTTAAACATGTCGACGGTACCCAATCATTGAAATATCAACACCTCTCTCTCCTGCCTTTAGTACAACTTATATTTTCAAAATGAGATTCCGGAGATTGACGGACGAATGAAAGCTACAATGCTAATATGTTTCGATTCCGGCTTTTCGTTCGTTCATCACCAATTTTTTGCTTCGAATCCAAAAACGAATATACCGAATAACCAATTTATTACTTCGGCCGATCTCCCTTCCATCAATCAAAGGGGGTAATTCTCATAATTGGCAGTTAGCAATAAAGTATCACGATTTTATACACATAAACCGATCCAGCGAATAACCTAACCGCAACAATTACGGTACAAGCGGATATAAAATATAATATACATAAAATGATACGTATATTGCTTAAAGTTAAAGAAATAAATAATAAACCTCGAGATGTAGTGCAGATTATCAACCGGCGTATAACATGCGCAAGTGTAGTCCAGGATTTTCGAAAGCTATTTAACGTATATAAGGTGCATGCAACGAAGGTGAAAATGCACTGTTCCCTTACCTGAAAAAAAAGAAAAGGAGACATTAGTTAAGAATGTCCAATAAATATAATCATTATACATTATATATGAGATGGTAAACATGTATGTGATATTGTTGTAATATATTGATATAGATTTATCAAAGATGTGGCTGTCCCCTAGATATAGAGTATGGTTAAAAGTACCCTCCGTTCAAACAACTATTAATATAGTATATTAAACACTAAATAATAGATAGTAGATAATTACTCTGACCCTCCCTGTTCTCCCCACCCCCCTTAAAATTACACATTGTGTGGGGGGGGGCTCTCGCAATTTTCTGTACCATTATTGTACAATGTCGAATGGAAGACGGTGTCCTAAAATGTTGAGAAAACGTCCATCGAACTCTTTGATGTGCTCCTGAGGGAGGAAATCGACCAGCGGGAATGGGCTGGTGACGCGAGTAGGTGTAGGGGTGTGGAGCTGAATTAATGCAGCACTTGGCGCACAGTCCTAATTGGGTATCCTCCTCCTCCTCCTCCTCCTCCTCCTCCTCCTCTTCCAGAAATTGCATTTGACTCATTGGAAGAGACAGAAGAGCCAGAGAGAGAGAGAGAGAGAGAGAGAGAGAGAGAGAGAGAGAGAGAGAGAGAGAGGAGGAGCCTCATGTACGCTGAAGAAACCTGATGGAGCTTTCAGCGAGCTCCGAAACGACGTTAAGATTCTGCCGGAGAGACGCGATGGAGCCAGAGAGAGAGAGAGAGAGAGAGAGAGAGAGAGAGAGAGAGAGAGAGAGAGAGAGAGAGAGAGAGAGAGAGAGAGAGAGGGTGATAGAGGGAGGGCAAGCGAGAGAGCGGAATGGAGCGTCGAATGGAAACGCAATTAAAGTTTATTACTTATTACCTCTCCTATTAATAAAACTGAAATTTTGCGAATTTCATTTTGTAATCCATTGACGCATAGGGCCCAAGAAAAATTCTTCTCCAACTCTAATTGGAGGATGTAAGAAATTGCTCCAAGACCGGCAGTTAAGGCCTGTCGACGAAAGGTACTTTCAATCGTTTGCAGATGTCCCGGACTTTGAAGCCCCGACCAATTTCTCAAGATTAAGTCTGTCCGAAGAAGAGAAGAAGAGTGAAGAGGGAATCAATCATCCAAGGGGCGGGCGGGGGGGAGGACACATCTGAAGGTGGGTTCACATCCACTGCATTCATTTACCCTCCGCCCCGCCCCCGTATCACGAATAATTATCCGAGTAACAAGTTTTCTTCTCTGAGAGTTTTCTCCTCTCACGGCACGGGGATGCTTGCCGAAGCCGCGGTCCTAACTGGCTGTACTATATACACGGGGGTTGGGGGTGGCGAGGGGTACTCCTCCCTCCCTCCATCCCTCCCTCTCTCTCTCTCTCTCTCCTTGCAAATGACAGATTAATCAGCGGCGTTCTTGTGACTGGTCGTCTCGCTCTCGTCGAATTCTACCGAGCCCGGGGAGAATGAAGAAAGGGGCAAAGCATCAATCATCCCTTCTCTGTCAACAAGGAATTAATTAAACACCGTTACTCTAACCCCCTCCACCCTCCCTACCCTCGACGTCATCCACCACTGCTTGTCATCGCTTAAATTTAACTGTACACACACACACATATATATATATATATATATATATATATATAAAACTCCTTCAGGGGTATTGTTGAAAATTCAATAATTATTCGGCTATTTATAAAATTCTATTCTGTCCCATTATATTTTTTCCCAGGTCGTTCCTTGGGGGAAAGTCCGATGAAAGCCCGCCCGGGACTTTGGGCGGAGATGACACCGGACTAAGAGAGTGCAGTTTCTCCCTCTCTCTCTCTCTCTCTCTCTCTCTCTCTCTCTCTCTCTCTCACTCTCAGGGCGTCGGCAGTGTCATCAGAGGAAAAGTTACACGGTAACGATGAAATCCAAGAAAATGGACAACGCCGAGGCTTTTTCTATCGAAGGAAAACCCCCGGGGGCGGCAGGAGAACGGCCTGGAACAGGCGTATTAACTGGAGGATGACTCGGTGACTCGGTGATTTCTTTGAAAACGGAATACGGTATTTTCTCCGGCCCGAGAGTTCATTATCCGTTTCTGTGTATAATATTTTCACCCGTCGGTCAAAAAAAAAATGTAATTTAATCGCGAATTTGGCTTCAACCAGTTAATTTTCAAGGATTATATCGGTTCATTTTCAAAGATATCGCTAGACCGGTTTCGGCCGACTCAATAGAGTATATATGAAAATACATCATAATTTGTATTCAATTCTAGTTTGTATATAAGACCGAATGTCAATTGTGATTTGGACAGATTGCAATATATATATATTTCCAGAATAAATTTTTAATGAACATAAAATGAAATACTAAGTTTTTTAATGTACCCGTAATCTATATTTGAGTGCCGTGCATTTTTTATAAGGGTCGTATTTATCAATTTTCAAAAATTTTATTTTAATAAAGCCCCTCTCCTTCGGGCGGAATTAGACATTAATTGAATATTTTATGTTTTAGAAGCGAGACGTTAAAGAAAAAAAGCGTTGCGGCGGGGGTGGGGGGGTGGGAGAGGGTGGTGGGGAAACTAACGCCGCCTATTTCTTGCGAGCCCTTTTAGGTGGCCCAAGGGTCGTCGCCTAATGTTTCGGGAGCTCGGGGGCCCGAAATTAATTCAACTCGAGATTCAATTAGTGGCCCTTCCTTCCGCAATATTATAATTTGGCCGAACGCAAAAACCGCGGGGGCGCCCGTACGGCCGTCAAATGACGAAACAAAAAATAAAAAGGTTTGGAATGGGCGGGCAAAAAATATGGTAGAAAATGACAAATAACTAGATATTTAGTTTTGGGCACGTGCTTGGAACTATTGGAGAGTTTAGAATATTATAATTAATACTAATGTATATATACAGATAGGCCCGAAAATTGTATACAGAAAATGATTAAAATTTTACGAATGCTACCGGTTCAGCACTCGGTCTTTGTTTCGTCTTGTACACGGGGCGGTTTCGGATTCGGTACAGTTTAAGTACGCAAGAATCTATCACATATATATATATATATATATATATATATTTTTTTGCGGTTCTATCTCTCCGATCTTTTTGCGCGCAATTAACCCAAAGTTGGGTGCGTCACTTATCGGGTCCGCGGCCCCTTTATGGGCCCCCCATTAAAGCGCAGAAAATAGGCCCCTTAGCTGCGATTCAACGTGTACACACACACACACATACACACACAGACGGTGGGGGCAAACATACGCGGAAGAGAGAGAAAGATAGATAGATAGAGAGAGAGAGAGAGAGAGGCTCGATTTCTGTTTCTCCGCGATAGACTTAATCCGCCATTAGGGTTCACCACCCCCTCACACCCACCGCCAGAGAGATATTATCTCGGCTTGGGGAGTGTGTGTGTGTGTGTGTGTGTGTATAAAGCGACGTTATATTCTCTGTTTGTCCGTGTGAGTGGTGGACGCTATCGCATTTCCATGATGTAGGAAAAACCGCTGATTCCCCAGTCGGAGATAAGGGCGAGTGGGGGAGTGTGTGTGTACACGTGTGCGTGTATATATACGCGTGTGTTGGGGTTGGGGTGCGCACGCTTTAAACTCATGAACTTCCCCACCAAATAAACGGCTCCTTCTTTTTATACATATATATATTTTTTACGCCGGTCTCGCACATTTCCAAAAAGCACTCGGGTGAGTGGTGGCGGGTTTTGGGGTGAGGGGATGATGCGGGGTGGTGGGGGTTGGTGGTGTTTCGGCTCTTTCTCTTCCCAGGCCCCAGTCACTGAGATAACAATTCGGGTACGTTATTTATCGGTACGGTTCTGAAAGTGTCAGAAACCCCCAACCGCCCTCCGCCCGCCCCCGAACTTAGATAGCCCCGGATTAGTCCTCTTTTCCATTGTGAAATGTGAAATATGAAAGGGACACGGGAAACTGTCGCAGTTTTCTCTTCCCCGCGCGGTTTTTCGAGGCCCATTTTTCCCGCCCCTTATCTTCAGCGCTACCCAACTATGGCCTTCTGTCGAATAAAAGGTTTTGAATTTTAAGCCGTTTATACAAGAAACGTCGAACGGACAGTTTTTCTCTGTTCATTTATCTATTCGCCGATTCTTAAAAGCGAACGACCCAAATAAATTATTTCTTAACCGTGGGACGATCAATGGACACTCTGGAAAATAAGATCCAACCGACTCTGAAATGGTTACATACGTTGTAACAGATAAATCACACGCATTTAACATTAATTTATCATTAAATAAACATTCCGCAATTCAGTACTAATAAAGTACAATAAAATAGAGAATAGAGTAATTTCTGATATTGGTTAAAGTCAAGGTTCAGATGGAAAAACCTGAGGATATTATTTCGAATTGTAGGAAACTCCAATTGTTCTTTTTACGTTCTATATAACACGTTATGAACAATTTGTATGAAGTTCACAGTTAACGAGATACACGTAGAATTTCCCGGAAAATGGTGCCTATAAAAATTACCTTGGTCTGTGGTGGGCGACTGGCATTGAATGCAAATAGATGTTGTTGATTACGACTCGCCTAGATCCTATAATTAACTGTAGAGTAACCGCATATTGTTAATTAACTGTGCGACTCGCCGAACCAACTTTCCTCTCTAATAACCCGCTGATATTTCGATTTTTCCGACGAGTAATGGCCCAGTTTTCTTCAGACCGGCTTTCCGCCGGTCGGGACTCTTTTTTTTTTTTCTCTTGTAATCGCTCCTGAGATTAATCCAGAGCAGAGACATCATCGCGTCTTATCTATTCAAATGGGCGCCAGTCAGCATAAATCGGTTGCAGTCTGATAGCATTATAATTTATCCCGACATCTTTGAAACGAAGTTCGGGATCCATCCAAATTCATTATTTCCACCCCTCTGAATAACATTACCGGTTCCTCAGTTTTCGTTATCTCCCTTTGAATAGCATCTATTAGCCCTGGAAAATATCGACCGAAACCAACTTCAGAGACTAACGAAAACTGGTCTATGTACAGTTGCTTTATGGTATTCACATTGAATTCATTTTATTCCGAAATTTCGCCGCGGAATCTATGTCCAATCAATCGAAAATCGCTAGCGCAAACGATCGGAAATTGTACTATAGGTGTGTTTAAAAATTTAGTTTCGATATCCCGTCTCACTAATTTCATGTTACGAACGTGTCCGACCATTTTCTCGCAATGAGGTCCACATCGATATGAATATTGAATTTATTACGGCCGCAATTACCGCCCGGCGCTGTTCGTGGACTGCTCGGTTCGTAAACTTGAACGGTTAAAATCGGAATTAAAGTTCCGTCTACAAATTGCCGTCATTATAAACGGCGTGTCCGGAGGTGGCGAAAGTGGTTTGTTCGGTACACATACGGGAAGAATTTCCTCCGGCCCAACGCCAACCGGGTATTGTTATTCATTACTCGTCTATAGAGGCGGCGGCGGCGGCGGCGGGATCACCGACTGTGAAATTGGAGGTTACGGTTGAGCAGGTTCCCTCCCGCCGTGCCGTCCCCTTTTATTCATACTATTCCGTGCTTAGACTCTTTATTTACATAAGTTATGTTCCTGACCCGTGGGGATAGGGACGATAGGAACCCTTTTAACTGAGGAGAATTTCCCATTTCCATAGAGATTAGCGGCCCTAAGGTCCGCAGACGGGGCGTTTGGTGGGGTGGGGGTGGGGGAGGGGAATTGCCCGCGTCCATTGGGAATCAATCATTTTAAGCTAAGCCGGTACCATCATCCTCCCGCCGGCTTCAGGTCTTCAGCTATCCGACACTTAAGTGCTGCTAACGCCAGCCAAGTTACCCTATCAAATTTATCGTCGATATTCCGCGATAGAACTTTCTCTTATAACTCGAAGAGAAGTTTGAGAGATGTTTGAAGTACAAGAGCCGTGAGTCAACGATTTTATACAGTTTCCCATTTTTTTTTTTTTTTGGAAATTGCGGAGGAGTCGATTTATCCCATAAGGGATCGGTCAATTGAATTTCAACCCCTACTTTATCTCAGTTCTGGTTGGGGATTATCCGGGACGGCGGGGGGGGGGGAGGACTCACCGCCCCTCCACCCACCCTTAAACGGAGGGTGTCGACAATCCAAAGCGGCGATATATCACCGAGCGGTTTCGGCTGGATTTGTAACAAAAAAATGGAAATCCTCAATTAGTTCCGTGTTCAAAAATATTCTTTTTTTTTTTTTTATAGTACCCCCCTCGCTCCCCCTCGAGAAGCCAACTGCAGATGTGATTGTTTAAGGGGATTTCAGCCTATAGACTGCACGCTCCACTGGCCGGCAAAACCCGAAATCCCGATTGATTATTATTTACAGCCGTCATTAGAAATAATAAATGTAAATTAAAGTATATGTTGAGAAAGTTTGATCAGCATCTATACAAAGCTGGAGTTTATTATCCGCATCTAAACCTCCGTTAAATACAACGCGATATTCTTACTGTTTTTTAAAACTAGGGTGGTTTAAAAAACCCCAGGGTTTTCCCACAGTCTAGCACAGCGCTAGGGTTATCCTGGAGGACGATTGGGGGAGGATAAGTCAAAATAAATAGCTGGAAGTCAGAATGTCTTTCCGTGGTTTTCGGATGGAATCGGCGGGGGCGGCAGGGGGTCCGTTGACAGGCGACAATATCGGGGCATACGGGGCGCGTCATTACGGACAGATAAGACAGACTCCGGGGTCCACCCCGATGCGCCACCGGCCCCCACCGCACTTTGAAAAATGGTTTATTGCCGCTTCCCACCCCCGCACACAAAACACCTCTCCCCTCGTACAGTGGCGAACAAACCCCGGGGAGAAAAAGGGGGAAAAAAAACTGGGCACCCTCGGCAAACGTCTCCCACCCCGCTCCATCCCTTCGTCACACCGCCGACCCCCGCAGGCGCCACAACGATTAGGCCTACGTCAAGGGGGACACGAGCCGCCGAAATCTAGCCGCGTTTCGTATTAACCCGTTTTTCCAACTCCGCAACGAGGTCCGCACCCCTTTTGAAGCATTTTTGAAAATGGCTTTTTGTTCGTCAAAACTTTCGTTATACTCTGCCACCACCCGCTGCTTGGGTCTTTGACCGATGTCCGTTGTTTACTTACTCATTTCCTCATCCTACCCTAAGATAAAATTTATAAAATAAACGTACGGGATAATAGACGGGATGTCAATGAAATAGGGAAAATAGGCGCGAACAAACGTTTTCAGGGAAACGACCGCAATTTGCTGGTTAGGGCCATCCTCCCTTGGTCCGAGTCCCACGGCGTCCTGCCCGGAGTCGCAATCAAAAATTTAAAGCGAGTGCGTCGACTTCGAAAACACTCCGCTGCCAATCTACTGCCAACGCCAGGAGGGCTTTATTTATTCATACGCGGAGCCGGGGAAAAAAAGGAACGGAGGCGGCCACCCCCCCCGCCGCCCCCGACGTGTGAATTAATCCGCAACTCACGCCCACATGAACCCCTCAACACCCTTCGTAACCCTTTCAATTGCCCTTGTAAAAACACCGCCCTTTTAGTACTGTGTCGGGGCCCGGGAATAAAACCGGGCTTGGGGTGGGTGAAAAAAATGTGTTCCCGATTCCCGGCCAACATTCAGAATCGAGTGAGAAACATTAATAATATAAAAGGGGGGGTTAGCGGGCGTTTTCACCGCATTCGGCCAGCTCAATTTTTACATTTCACGTCTCTTGAAATTTCTTTTACCGACTGTTTCATATTTAAATCTCTATGTGTATAGTCAACGATTGTACATCGACGTCGTTTAGGACGGGCGTTTGCCACCCCTTACCCCCGCAGCATATTTCAATTGGTGGGGGGGAGGGGAGGGGAGGGGGTGTATCGCCCCTTTGGCTCGGGTCCAGGATAAAGCCGCTCTCTGAAGGCACCACTTTAGATTGTGGACGCGTCAAATTCTCTTATGAATAATTAGGCAAGGTGGGCCCTTCTAATGGCGGTCGCAATTAACGATTCGCTCCGAAGAACAAACGGCTTCCACGTCCCCCAAACACCCAAACACCACCCCCGAGCCATCATTTATAAACATTTCCGATTACGCACGTTTGTTCGCGTCCCTGTACACTCATAATCGTTGCCCCGGAGGGGGGGGGGGCGCAAACGGGAACCAATCGATTGGACGCGTCCCTCCGACTTCTGCGATTACAAAATTGGATGGCCTTTTCATAATTTCTATCCTTTATTATTTTTCTTTTCTATATTTTTTTTCCCCCCCAAGATACGAAATTGACACTGGCCGACTGTAAAAAAAAAAAAAAAAATTGAGACCGGTTTCCGGCCCACTGTCCGGCCGAAGCGAATGTACCGCATTTCACACTCGATCAAATTGTGAAATATAACGCATCACGTGGTCATAATATACGTCCGACTTCGTAATTTATTACGCCGCCGGTTAATCCCGGAATACGTTATCGTCTGTTTTATCCACCGACTATTTAAAATCTATTATAAATAAAGGGTAGAATCCCAATTTTCAATTCAAAATTCAATATACGAGTTGCGGTCATGCAAAACAAAGACCATTTTATTTGGTGTTTTCGACTAAGTCAAATCGATATAATTATTGGCGGTTAATGAATACCGATTATTGGAATGAATTGAAAAACGGGAACAAAGCACTCTCAATTAGCCGGCCCAATATAATAGATTACGCTTCGAAGGAGGAGGATATTATGTTTTTTCCCTTGTGGGCGAGGGCCGCCGCCCATCCGACGGATATTTATGTTGCTGAGCGGTCAGACGATTGGATAAGTTCATAAGTATATTATGATTGCAGTAGTTGAATACAGAGAGACAAGTCAACTCATACCATTAAGAGAATTAGACCATTATCCCTATTGGTAGCTATCTGTAGGGCCTATTACAGGAAGCGAAATTGATGGGCGGGACCTGAAATTGAAACCGGTAGTTCAGTCGGCCCTCCACTAGAGCCGGCCACCAAACTTACATAACTCCAATTATTGCTTTTATACTGCATTTCAATTCGGTTTAATCGATATTTCCGCTTAAACAACCCTATTTATGAACATTTTATATTTGCTATTTGAATTCGAAAACCCTCTACCGGAATTGCGCATTTTCAATGAACCCGTCCCGTCTAGACTACCGGTTTTTTGGTGCGCGAGGTCTACTGAAGACGGCGAGCGGCCGAAACCGGTCTATCAAATCGGAAATCTACCGTTCTATTTGTATGTGGCCTTCCATTTAAGCGTTACATAAACTGGATTAAACTCCTCCGAGACACTGCTTTGCCTCAATAATATATAGTGCATTTATTTTGTGAACAGAACTCATAATTACAATTATGATTTCGTCGTCATGATTTTTCCTCCAATCCCTGATTCGTGTATACGGATATATTTAAAAGTGCATGTATATAATAAACACAAACGGGTTAGGGGAAAAAAAAACATATCCCCCGCAGGTCTACTAATTGGTCGGGTCACGATTTGTTAACTCGTTTACAAGCCATAATAATAATCGCTAATTACGCATTGTGGTGGCCTGAAAACTTTGTAATTAGTATCAGAGTATAACAAAAAGCCCGGTTGGCAGTGTGCGGGTGGGGGTGGGGAGGCGGGGGTGGAGGAGTTTTGGATTGCTTCAAAATGCAAAAATTGTAAACTCTTGAATATGTACCGGTGCCGAGGGGGCTGGGGGTGGGAGAGGTGGTTTTTGAAAGCGCTGTAATTAAAGGAAGACGCTAATTGATATTTAAGGCCCCAGCGTAGGTGAAGCTCCGTTTCAGAGAGCATTTTCAAAAAGAGCTTTTTGCTTCTCCACAACAACGCCATTGTGAAAACGGTAGCAACGGTCGCGCGCTCGTTTGCCTTTATTAATCCTCCGGGAGGAATTAATAACAAGGTTTCCTCGCACTGTAATAGCAATAATAATAACAATAATTTCAGAATTGCAAATTGGCAAAAAGAATGTGGAAAAGGACCGGACGTTCCTGAGAGTGGATGAGATAAAACTGTCTACAGGGTCTCTAAACCACCCCCTCCCTGAAGTTTTATATGACAATGACTAGAATTAATTATTCGCCAGATTACCGGCATAACGCTACTGTCGACGGCGAGAATCCGTTCCTGGTAAATAGGCGAGTGAAGAAGACTGAGTATATACAAATTATGTGCCTCAAACACACAATATAGGAATCGGACAATTCAGTTCGGCCAATTACCATTTTATTCTGCAAAAAACCAAGAAAATCCAATGGACATTCTCCAATGCTTGGCGCCCTGTTTCCCGCATTTTCACCCGCCGTTCGACCTCCTCAGGGAGTTGTTTTTCACGGGGAAAATTTCCCTGCCACTTCCGAGCCGGGTCAACTTGCAAGCAGCCCCCCCCAAAGCGCGAGTTATTTCGTCGCGCTTCAATGAAATATAATAACCTTGTAATTACAGAATTCTCGGCGAACAATGTTGGATAAAGACTTAATGAAGGCGTAATAATTAAAAGAAATATTAATTTTTAAAATATAAGTAAACCAAATTACCTGAGATGACTTTTACCCTCCACATCCCCTGGCCCCGCGACCCATCATCAGTCCTAAACTCATCAACGTGTAACGTCTCCGATGTCAAAAGATATGCTGGCGTCGACTTTCACGTTTAATTAAAGATAAAACTGAAGTTTAAATACTTTTCAGAAGGTATAATTCGAGTACTTAAACAGTGTTGAAGAGGGACTTCGTAAAGAGCCTGGAAGTCGCAGGCACCAAAGTTTAACGCAGTACCGGCTAACGAATAAAGTGAATAAAACCTGCATATCTTGAGCGATATTCTTCATTATCTTTTCTCTTATGAAAACGACTTCGAGAGGAATTAATTTTTTCTTTCCCAGCACCAAAAGATAATATCTTGTTCAAAATGTAATATTTCTTCGCATATAATTAGTTCCGGCTCCAATAGTTTCCTTCATTACTGTATTGTACGACAAACAATATATGAGTCTTGCCCCCAAAATATATTCTAATGGCGGTTTGCCATAAATTTGATTCAACAAATTTCGCGCCTAACAATGTCTTTGAGTAGAGGGAAAATGGGAAATTGTAGAGAATTTAATTAGTTTGTTTCCAGCTCCATATTTCGTGAAATGCGTTTCTTCGCACTGCAGATTAAACTCGGTCGATCATTCTGTTCCGCCTCGAAATCTCGAAATTTACGGACGTTATAAAATTTCGTTATTGAAATTAATATTTTTGCCCGCCGAAAATTACAGTCAGAATAAAAGGGTTCTATATTGCTTTTTATATGGCGCGGGGGTGGACCGTGGGAGGCCCCTACTTCTTCTCGGCGGCGCTAAAAACTTTTGTGGTACTCGAGAAAGAACTTTGTTAATTTAGCGTTCTTATCTGAAATATTTTGGGTCCGGTGTCGCCGCCACGAGTTTTTGGATATTTCACTTTGTCAAAGGATGAAAATTTTAATATGAAATATTTCAATTGTTGGCCCCCCGCCGGGGTTGTTGTTGCTGTCGCTGTTTTTGTAGTTGTTTGTTAGTTCTAGAGCGCGGTCGTTAAATTAAATAATTCGTGAAGTTTCGGCCGTAAAAGGAGGAGTCCTTTCAGATTTCGATTCGGTGAATTTTTATTAAAACTTGCCGCCAACAGCGAGTGCATTACCGTTTTTATTTATTCACGTTGGGCCGGTTCAGGAATAATACAGAAGCGTAAGGATCTACAATATCAGTATTTTCGTACTAAGAAAATCCGGATTTTTTAATTACAGTTATAATTTACGCCATGATAGGTTGTTAACCAGCGTTTTTTATAATGAGCCCAATACGTTCGAAAATGTAAGGTACCGGTCGCCAGACAGTATTGAGAGCAACGCTTTCACACGTGCCAACCGGACGAGAGAATGAAATTAAAAATAAACGCTTAAAAATAATTTTTTTTTGTAACGATATCGACAATTTCGACGACAGTTGTGGAACGTTACCGAAGCCCCCCCCCGCCCCCCCAGTGGCAATAAACGCAGCGTCGGTTATAAGAAGCAATGTAAATATCCTTGAAATTGGCCCAGATAAGATTGAGAGCTGCCACCCCCCCCCTCGCCCCAACAAAAAAAAATAAGAATGCGGAACCCCCCACCCAGGTTGTCGGGGGTTGGTGGTGCGGGGGTCGGGGGTTATAGTGCTTAAGTCAACTGTAGTAGGAAGCGTATTTACCGATGCATTATTTTGGTTGGCGAGTGTGAAGCGAGAGGCGTGCGTTTCCCTGATAAAGTGTATACACTTATATGGTCCTGGGGGCTTAGGCCCTTACCTCCACCCCCCCCCCCTGACTACCCTTACCGGTATTACCATATGTGCTCCATCATGCGTTCACGCGGATCCTTCCCGGCTTCTCTCTCTCTCTTTTCCTTCTTTCTATCTTCCCGTCGCCCACCCCACCCCCCGGCCACCGTCTTTTTTCGCCGCCTTCCATAACCGATTCTTTATTCTCCCTTCTGGGCGCAAACTGCGTCCCCGCCCCGTGTTCGGCATTTGGGTCGGCCGTGAAATAAATATTGACGGACCACAGGCCCGATATGCGGCCGAAACCGAAATGGAATGAATAAAAGAAAAGGCCTTCGCTAGCTAACAGTCGAACGATTTTATATTGTACTGATCAATTCGAAGTGAATTATGACTACTAAGGCCATTACTAACAAACTATGTAGGTATACTGTAGGTTCGTGATGTTTCTGTCTCCTCTCGCTGGTTAGGTCTTTTGCTAGACCGGTTTCGGCTGCTCGCCATCTTCAGTAGCGCTGTGTTACTGTCACTGTTAGCACTTTGGATGTTTTTTGGGCATCCTCACTGCACTGTCACTGTCACTTTCACATGTACTGTGGCGGTTGTCAGTTTATCGTGTGTACATGTGAAAGTGACACAGTGCTGCAGTGAGGATGCCCGAAAAACATCCAAAGTGCTAACAGTGACTAACACCGCTACTGAAGATGGCGAGCAGCCGAAACCGGTCTAGCAAAAGACCTAACCAGCGAGAGGAGACAGAAACATCACGAACCTACAGTATTCCAACCCCTCGCAGACCACAAAACAGGTATATCAGACTATGCAGGTATGTTTCCAATCAAATCCCGGTCCCTAAAGTCTCATTCCCGTTATCAATTAACTTAAACGCCACTGGCCTAGAGATCCATCGGAAGTAGCCCGGGTACTCGTCGATAAGGGCCATCACCGGGTATCTTCTCCGTCGAGAGATATAAAAAAGAAACTCGGCAATTGTACCTATAATAAAAAAAAGTTGACTGCGCAATAAATAGAAAAGTTTTTAATCCGATGAAAGCGTCATGAAACTCACATAAGGCGCTATATAGCGGCGGGTCATGAAGCGCGTTTCCATATTCACAGCATTAACAACTTTCTTTCCGCGTCCAATTTAACCTATGCCAAATTTGTCTATGTCATTTTATATGGCAAAAGAAAAAAAAGAAGAAGGCGCGTCGCCGCCGCTAACAAGGCCGTCCCAGCCGGAATTATCCCCGGCCTTCGTTAACCGACGTTATAACGTGCAATTAACAATAAAGTTATAATGACCTCCCTCCCTCCCTCTCCCGGCTCTCCCTCCCCCGGCTCTCCCTCCGTCTCCGCGGCTATTTTGCATCGCTCATCGACACGCCCGTGTCCTGAGGCGTACCGGGCCCACTGGGTGAAAATGAACAGGGCCCTCGCGTGTCTCTAATGTATTCAATTAAGCGGAGGATACTTAACCCGGGCCCTAATCTGAGCGATCTCTAACGGCGGGCCGGCACGTACATTTACGCTGGTCCCCGAGAATATATTCGAGCCGGAATAAATATACGCCCCCCCCACCATCCCCCAGTATGAACTTTCGTGTAGCCCCCGCGGCGAAAGCGCTCGTTTTTGTCATTTGAAATATCACACTTTCACGGGTCGGCCGGGTCCTGTTTTTTCCACCGGTAATTTCCACCCTTGCGCTCCGACGGCGTATATTTCATACGGGGCGCTTTCTCCGCGAGCACGTGAAGCCGTAACCTTCCCATTTATAACACGGCACACTGGCGCGATGACCGACCAAACGTTTTCGCAACTGTACTCCGTCACTTTATCAATCAGGAGGGTGGTGACCCTCCTGCCGGAAGAGGCCTAGGGGTAGTACTACATTCCCCATCCCCACACCAGTAGTAGTAGCGACTATTCGTAGGAAATAATGTAGCCATAGCGATAGGACCGAACCGGACAAAATAGCCAAGTGTCAGAGACGACAAAGTGGTACTAAGCGCCGCGGTACAGAACCCAGCGAGGGAACGGACTAAAAACAAATATAAGACATGACCAGCACCGAGTTCACGGGACTGGAGAGGGTTCAGATGGGGCAAATCCTTCACCAGTAAGAATGCTGTGAATTGACGCTTTTTGTAGACGTAAGGGACGCTTTTAATTGACGGAAATGTTCAAACATATTCAACGATTCTTCTTGAAAAAGAGGACACGTTGAGAGGAATATGTCAGGGAAAATTTTGTAGAGAGCTCAAAATTCTACGCCTAAATTATAAATACGGTATGTAGGGTTTGTTTTTCCCAATCCGATCGCGAAGCGGGGTTTCACTCCCAGCTAATTTTATACAGGCGCCATTAAATCCAGGAGCGTTGACTTTATCGCCCAATTTGCCCGAATAAAGAATGCGCCTGTTAAAATTGTAAGTTCAGTTTCTTGACAATTAGCAGTTGATAATGTTTACACCGCCGAGTATATTGTTCGGGACAAAGAACACGGTATTTTTTTTTTTGTCCGTTTAATGAAATATTGTTCGAGGGCCGAAACTGTCTGAGGGACGCGTCTGAAAACCGGAGAACAAAGGGTCCAGGGGTTGGGGGATGGGGGGGCTCGCACGCTTCCCGTTCGAATGCAGCTTTCCAACTCGAACGCGTAATACGGGGCGTATATCATTAGCGGCGTGTCGGTAATTAAACTTAATTGTAACGATCCGGGCGTATAAACATTATGTCCCCCCCCCACCCCCCCCCACCCCCCTCGCGGGTTTGGGCAAGCAGCCGTGAGAAAGACCGGCGCTCGAAAAGGCGTCGATCGCATTATTTTCCGTCCTTTTTTTTCTCCGTTTTTAATTTCGCCCCAAATGGGTCACCGTTTGGGAAATCGGTCTGTCGCAAAAACGAGTGTGGAGTCATTCCGGGCCAATAATAGGTATAATTTGTGCGAATGTTATGGCAATTCGGGTTCCCAGACGGCAATTCGGGTCTTGCACGAACATACGAGTAGATTTGTCATATTGTCTACACACGGGGGGGGGGGGGTCGACAAACCTTTAATCTACCCACAACATTTTAAGGGTTCTTTTTTTTTCTTCCTTAAATGAATCCAATAAATTTATCGGACAGATTTCATTCTATCTTTGGGGAGCTCAACGCGAGTTTCCATAGTTGGATCGAGGGGATGAACGATGCTACAAAGAACTAGGGAAAAACTGAAATTTAACAGATAACTGAGTGCAATTAACACCTGGATTCTCGATCTCCTTCTAAAGATATCCGGAAGATTTGTAGGAGTTACAATTGTGTGTACAGTTCAAAAACGGACGAGATGTAGTTATATTTCCCAATAGTACTGCGGTGACATACCGCAAGAAGTACGTATACTTTGTACCTGACTGACTTGGAAAGGATAGTCCGATTAAATGTAAATTTAAAATAGTTCTGACCATAAAGCCGTAAGGAAAGAGTGGTTGATAATGGGCTCCGAAAATTGTGCCTAAAATCTCTATAACGGGTGTATAATACAGTGTATTAAATGCTTTTCAACTGCATCAACGATTGTTAATTTCTTTTAAAACTTACTGAAATTATAATTGGCGGTAAAAAAGCGCGGGCGGATCGATTCCAGACACAGGAGACAATAAGGTTTTAGGCTCGGCCGACGTAATTTGCATTAGATTCGTTAACGAAAGTAAAACTGAAATTTCTCCCGCGTCAACTTGACGCGGAGCCGAATTGTTGAATATTCAACAAAACTCTGGACGCAACATATCGCCAGTGTTCGGACCCACTTGAGCTCTTGACAGAGATCAAACCTAAATGTATTCACTGTCCGCTCCGTTTTGGCTTCTGTTCTGGTCAAAAACTCATCAATTATTCATCCGGCAAAGACGGACACAAAGCTCCGTCTCAAATACGATACAGTAATATAAATTCAGAGATCGCCATTTGTATTGGGTTGGCCAATTAATAAGTAATGGCCGTTTCTCGGCACTCCATTTCAATGATCTTAAAATAAAAAAAAAAATTAAGGTCAACAAAAAAAAATCTCATATACTATCTTATAGAGAAAAGAAAGCTCTTTCGAATAACAATAAAACAATATGCCGAAACACTTTTTTATTCACGCGCTAATTCAAATTGAAAAAACGGCCATTACTTATTAGCCAACCTATATATTATCCTGTGAACGGATTGGAAATTCATTTTTTCACCTTGTACGTTAAAACAGAAAAATATGATTTCAATTGTAGTGTACGACGTCAATATTTACATACAGTGTCTTAAAGTGAGGAAGTACAAAGGAAATGTTCGGGAAATTTAAAAATTCTCGCGATAGCAAATTGAACTTCACGCTGGACTTGAAAATTGAAATAAAATTTCGTCGATTTGAAAACTATCCAACTACCGGTCATCTATATCAGAACTCACTGCATATACTGTACAGTTATGTAACGCATCTGTTCACTATTTTCAAATCTCATTTGATGATATCCATCCCATGTTTTTTTTTTCACGGGGTAAAATACAACCGCGTGAAATTTGAAAAAAAACCCGAAACAACCGGATTTCTGTATTTGACCCGTGCGACGCCGTATCGCGTTACTAAACGCCCGTTTATAATCTCGGTTTTACAGCCGGCTTCCGAATTGAGAACTGAGGCCGGCGGTGGACGAAGAAGGGGATGAAGACGACCGCAGATGAGACCGCAGTGTCCACCAAGCAGTGGGGAAGGAAATACGAGACTCGGAAGTGTTGGTCCGCAGAGACCAAACAACATGACTTCAGTCACCTATAGTAGGCTACTGAATTGAACATGAATCCTGAAATATCAACGGTGGCAATCCAAACTCTAGACAATCCAATAATTATACTAATTATTTATAATTATATTATCGTAGGTTCGTGATGTTTCTGTCTCCTCTCGCTGGTTGTTTGGTCTTTTGCTAGACCGGTTTCGGCCGCTCGCCATCTTCAGTAGCGCTGTGTCACTGTCACTGTTAGCTATAATCCTCTTAAAGGGTCACACCCGCCCCACCCCCCCGACAATCTGACTCATACCTAGAAAACGGATTAACAAAATCCGAAGACAAACATAACCCCCAATAACAATAACAGAACACATATATATATATATATATATATATATATATATATATATATATATATATATAAACGACTGACATACTGACAAACATTACAGTACATGTGAAAGTGAGACAGTGGGCAGTGAGGATGCCCAAAAAACATCCAAAGTGCTAACAGTGACAGTGACACAGAGCGCTACTGAAGATGGCGAGCGGCCGAAAAACCGGTCTAGCAAAAGACCAAACCGGCAGCGAGAGGAGACAGAAACATCACGAACCTACTACAGTATTCCAACCCCTCGCAGACAACACAAAACAGGTATATCAAATTAATTATATTATCACTGACAGGTTCGCGTAATTCTGTGGGGAGAACCTCGGTTAGCAGGGGTCGATCCCCTGCAATTCCAGGATTTTTCCTGTAAAGAGAAACCACCCGAGTGGACTCCACCGGAAGGGTTTTTCATAGCGATACTACCGGAAAGTAATATATAATAAGTTCCGATCGAATTTTATTGTATTTTTTAATGTTTCCGGATCGTTTCCTGATATTCCGTGAAATTTTATTTCCATAAATACAGGTCTGTGTGCATTTCTGTTGTCAGCATGTGATTTACTGCCGGAGCAATATTGAATTTATTACTATTGATATATTCAATAAGGAAGTCTATACTCGCTGATACGTTAAAAAAAATACGTTTTTACGTACATTACTCAAACCGATACAGATCTAGTGTTTGAAATAAACCGAACCAAGTGGGCGGTTTACGGTCGGGTCGTTTCGATAAATGTCTCGGAATAAATTACTTTTTTGTCAGCTTCGTATTTTATTTGTTGCACTTGGGGGTGGGGGGGTGGGGGTGGGGGGAAAGTAGGCTTCACGGTTTTCCGATCCCGTTTTCTTTGCAATTGGCCGTGTCCTAACGCCCGATATCAATTATTATAATGCAACAGATTCGATCCCATTACCGCTATTACTGTCATTAGTCGGCACATGTGAACTGAAGACGGTTTTCCGAAGCCGAACGCGTCTGCGATTACCACATTAGCGCTTTTCACCACCGCAAATACGGCAAATATGAATTGGCTTAATTAGAAAACGTAGTTCTCAAAAGCGGAATTTTTTCGTATACCTTTTTCTCGGTGCCACCCGACTCTACTAGAGTGAAATGCAGTATTGTTTATGGCCAGATTTATGGCTGATTATATCCGAATTTGTATTCAGAACTGGAGTTTTCATTTAAAATCATTATTTTTGGTGGCGCTAAAATTGTAAAGCGTTTTTTAAAAGTATTAATTTAAAATCGCTACTACAGAAAGAGTAAAAATTTCACCCTTGGTCTTGTACATTGAAGATAGATAGAAATATCTAAAAATTATCACCCTTATCACTCATTCTCCATTCTATTATCTGCACATTTTGCGAGAACCTGTCTAGCCCAAATAAATTAATTATTTGAAATATAAATTTACACGTTTCTTTAGCCGGTATCAAGAAATCAGTCGGCCCAGTGCTACAACTATAGTTCGGTTAATATAGCTATTTCTAGTTTCTCCCCGTCTGTGCGACTCTCTAAAACGAAAATTGGAACGAGTCATTAATAACGGAGTTAACCGACCGAATATAATCAGCCTTTGCTTGTGCTTTCAGTGCAGTAGAAAAAGGGCTGTCGAATCGGGTCGACAATTATAAATCATATAGGTATTACAAAAAAAAACGTATAATAATTGTTAATTGCGTTAACTGCTACAATTCGCGTAATAACGTTCGGCGTTCGGTTATAGACGATTTTTGTATTTCGACACTTGTTGAACATTAACGGTGAGAATTGTGGACGTTTTTTTTTTTTTAAGAAAATACAAAATATTACCGGTATGTCCAAATGAAATATCGCAGTATAGACGAGTATTAGATTTAGTCGGTAAGTATGTTTCGTCGACAGCGGACATGCCCCATTACCTGACTATAAATCACCTAAACACGTAGAGGGGATGATGTTCCGAGCCATTGCCTCAACCCCCCACCCACAACCCCCAACTCATACTTTAACTACCTATCCATTATTAATAAGCCGCGGTCAGTGAAATGAATAAATGAGAATAAAAAGAGTCGCGAGAAATCAATTACGTGTTGCTCACTACCCGCCGGCATAAGACTTTATATACTTAAACTTCATACTTGCCCATATAACAATTCCACAAAATTTTTGTATTTATTGACAATAGTTCGGATAATTTGTTGACTGTAGATTGGTGTTGCCGAAAATGGGGCCACTTCACCGAAGGGCAAGTTGGGAGTTGCCGTTCTGACGATGCCGAGAAAGATATAACCAGTTTTTTTTTTGTTATTTTTGTAAAAAAAATAAATCGTTTCGATATCACAAACTGTGGAGATTAGAAATTGAAAATTGCTCTATTTAGCGCCTCAAACAAGAACTCAATTGCGGCCCCAGGAACAGGCTCGAGGAACACAATAATTTCGATATAAATCGGTCCTTGTAGTTTTACGGCATAAAATATAAACGAAAGTCATGAACGAAAGTTAATTAAAATACAGTTTTTCATAAGCCGGTCGGCTGTTATGCTATGCGCGGCACAGCAGATCTTTGAGGCATGATACATAAAAGATTGTGCAACATTACCGATGTAGATATATGATAAATTATTACGTCCGTTCGGAATCGTATTTAATTTATTCGATAATTATTATTCAACCAACTCATTCCATCAGAATGTGGATCTGGACGCAGAACGAACCAACCAACCCCCGACTTTAGTCTGTGAAAACGATTTTCTTTTTTTCGTTTTTGCTTTTACAAAACGCAGAAATAATTTTTAAAAAATCGCTCTCATCTCGGAACGATTTGTCGATGGTTTAGGAATGGTAACCCGGTTGTGATTAGCATTTTGAACGGTGTTTCCACCACCGTCAGTAGGAGAGTTATGAATCTGCGCGATGATGAATTGGGTCTGTTTCAATTTTTCTTTTTCAATTTAGCCCCCCACCCCCAAACGTATTAATGAACCCCCGAAGTCTATGACTAAACGCGCGTTCACGACTCGCTCCCGCCGAGCGGTATTCCTTAATACGCCCTTTTCCCCGCCCCCCCCGTTCTCCCCACCTTCTTGTTTCCCATTAATTCCCATCCCTATTCCTCTATCCTTCCCCCTACTCCTCGGAGTTCTATTTTAAAATGCGAAGCCCGTGCCTGGGCAACGGCCGGAAATGAGTTACGGCCACTGTGCGGTAGCCGCTCCACTCTCAATCCCGAGAATAATTTTCTAATAGACAATTCCCAAACACTGAGCTAAACTGTTGCAGGCGAATAAATACAATATTATGTGGAAAATCAAGTTATTTCTTTGATAGACTGTCTACTTTCCTGTTTCCGAGTCAACCTGATATATATCTATTTATAAGAATATCAATCCAAAAACTGAGGAAATTATAGTTCAAATTAATAGAGGACAAATTTGGCTAGTGACTGATATGCCTTAAGTGATAAGTACCGCTGATTTTTTTTTAATTTTCGAGGATAATCCCGTTGCATATGACTATGTCATATTGTTACTGCTTTGACTTATTTTTTAAAAAATTAAGAAACGTCCGGGCGACCCAATTAATAAAGGCTAAAGTGTGGAGGGGCGAATGAAAGGTGAAATTAATTTGATATACCTGTTTTGTGGTCTGCGAGGGGTTGGAATATACTGTGTAGGTTCGTGATGTTTCTGTCTCCTCTCGCTGCTGGTTTGGTCTTTTGCTAGACCGGTTTCGGCTCTCGCCATACGCTGTGTTGTCACTGTTTTTGTCGTACATGTGAAAGTGACAGTGCTGCAGTGAGGATGCCCTGAAAACATCCAAAGTGCTAACAGTGACAGTACACAGAGCGCTACTGAAGATGGCGAGCGGCCGACAAACCGGTCTCTTCTCCCAGCAAAGACCAAACCAGCAGCGAGAGGAGACAGAAACATCACGAACCCTACAGTAAAAGTGAAATTGTTTTCAGATGGAATCATGACCCAGGACGGGGAACGTCCTCTGAGCCTCTCTTCTTGAGGTATGAATGACCGAAGTTGAACTAACGTCTCTCTCTCTCTCTCTCTCTCTCTCTCTCTCTCTCTCTCTCTCTCTCTCTCTCTCTCTCTCTCTCTGAGGTATGAATGACCGAAGTTGAACTAACGTCTCTCTCTCTCTCTCTCTCTCTCTCTCTCTCTCTCTCTCTCTCTCTCTCTCTCTCTCTCTCTCTCTCTCTCTCTCTCTCTCTCTCTCTCTCTCTCTCTCTCTCTCTCTCTCTCTCTCTCTCTCTCTCTCTCTCTCTCTCTCTCTCTCTCTCTCTCTCTCTCTCTCTCTCTCTCTCTCTCTCTCTCTCTCTCTCTCTCTCTCTATCTCATAAAACAGAGTTCTAGACCGTGAAAATTGTATTTCTTTGGGGGTGGGAGAGGGGGGGATTTCTAATGAAATTAAACATTCTAAACTCAAGCCACTGGAATGACTGAAGGTATACGCACATAATCTCCTACTTTCACAAATCCTTTTAATCAATTCAATTTTATCAAGTCTAAAACAATAAAGTTTGAATATCAACCCGCAGTACGAAAACGGAACTTTCACAGATGCCAAAAAGAAATTTTAAACATATCTCCCATAGAGTAGTATTCCGTCAATGGCTTTAACCGTAAGTACCGATGTTATACGAGCGTAGCAATAGTCTATGACAACAGTGTTTATACGATAAACATGTAATTGCGTGTCTATAATTGATCATTTTCGGTTTCGCTATTTTGAGCCGAATTTATAGAGTAGCATTTAGCAAAGTGCAACACTGCAACAGCGTCGAGTCCATTGTTGTACTCAAGTTTCATGTCCCAATATCATCGATGTGTAGACAGGTATTTCGAGCCAAAGAAATTCAAATTAGAGAAATAATG
Organism: Lethocerus indicus; assembly: GCA_019843655.1. Lineage (NCBI taxonomy): Eukaryota > Metazoa > Arthropoda > Insecta > Hemiptera > Belostomatidae > Lethocerus > Lethocerus indicus. The sequence continues at coordinate 13,389,445 of JACDQD010000012.1, read as the reverse complement.
TTGTTCGTGAAAAAGAATATTGTTTACTGAGCGATAGGGCGGTATTGTACCGTTTGCCGGCGGTATAGGGGAAACGGAGGAAGGAGTTTGTGGGGGAGCAATTTGAAGACGGCGGCGAGGACCGAACGAAGTTTCACTGTGAAAATTGTCCGGGCGTTATGGAATTTATCTGGGCGTGTTCCGCCTCTGCCCCCCTCCGCCCCCACGGTATATATCAAAGGGTATCGGCCCCCCCATCACCGCTCCCCCCCCCATACCGCCCCCCTCGCGCCATTTTACACGCCCGAGGATGCTAAAGAGTTTATCGAGTAGAAATTCCTTCTTCTTTTTTTTTTTTTTTTTTTTTGTTCTGAAAGGACCTCGGCAACCGGAAGCCGAGATACAGACCGCCGGAGTGCTCACACTGAGTTTTTTTTCTCTCTTAATACGTTTATTTCACCCGATCGACAGCCCTTTGTAATATAAAGTCCACCCCTACAACCCACCCCACCCCTGCCTTCCACCCCGGGGAATTTCGAAAAATGACGAAAAGGGGGATTTTGGCCTACCCGCTGATGACGAAAATTCCGGCCGGTTAAAAGTTAATTTCTCCAACGTCCTAACAGGGACTTTACCTGCTCGTGAAACTGGACCAAAGATATCTCGATTTCGCGCTCAGAATCTCATCGTATTCAACTGTACATTATATTATTGGCGGATTACTACTGACGACGCCAGAAAGCCATACTCGAACCTGAGTATTCAAAACGTACAGAGCCCCGAAGATTGATGATAATTTTTACCCTTTAGCGCGAGTATCATTTAACGATAATTTCGTGATTTAAACGATTATTTCGTGCTATTATTTTGCCATATTTAAAGCGATATTGGAATAAAAATATATCCAGAGTACGGTGAGAAGCCGAGATCGGCCTACACTGGGGAAGAAGTTTCTCCTGTTTTTTAAAATTGTTGCCAATCTTCTTAATTTTAAATAAGCAAAAATCAGACTCAATTATTAATATATAAGGGAAGTATTAATAGAACACTGTTAGTCAGGAAAAACACATTCAGGAGTGGAACTAGGTTGGAGTCGGAGTGTCATGACCACCCCCCCCAAAAACTAAGATCCAGAAGAACATTTGGGGTACAGAATATGCCCGATTTAGATTATTATTGTTATTTCAAAACATCCAACAGACAATATCTTTCTCACTGGCTATTATAGGTTGGGGTGAATCACGGTCTTATAGTAGAGGGAGGGGCAAGGACAGAGAGAGAGAGAGACAGGGAGACCCACCCTTGTGGCTTTTTATATTGGCCCTGAGCTATCGGGGGGGCCACACTTTTTACGGTCTCCATACGGACCGCTAAGTGCACACACCAGCCAACGCACTTTTCCGAATATCGAGGAGAGGGCCATCCCCCCCTCCCTCCCCCCTCCACCGCCCCTACTCCTCCCACCCCTCTACCTTGAGGGTAACAAAAAAAAACGCTTATATTTTTAGTGACGATTATTCACTTCCTATATAGACGCCTAAGTGAGCACATCGTTATATATAAGCTTTTTTTGGGGGGCACAGAATATTGCGTTCCGAAAATTGTCTGATTTCCGCCATGTAACACTGTCCTACGGGATGCTTCAATCTATTAGGGTAATTCCGGCAAAAAGTCGAAACCTGTCTCGGTCCAATAAATAGAAACCAGTCTAGCAATAGAACAGTCTTTTTCTGGGCGGCGTTGAGTGACTCAAGTTTTCCACTCAATACCGCCTCGCGACTGGTACTTTTATCATAAATTCTGAACTAATTTGCTACAGATAGCAAATTCAGACAGGTAGGTTAATTTAATCGTAGAAAACTCAAGTTTTTCCAAACCTCCCTAAGCGTGTTACAAGAGGAAACATGTTGTTGGGTGACACGAGCTGTTGGGGTTGGGGACTGCCAATTAACTTTCTTATATATAATGGCTTTGGGCCGTGGGGGAGACCAAATTTATTTTCACTTCTGTTTATTACTACTACGTTTTTCATCTACCCCCCCCGGCATATTCAGGAGGGTGTCCTTCATGACACGGAGGAAAAATATATATATATATATATATATATATATAGGCGTTGGTGTCGCAGTGCACTCAGTGGGTAAGTGTAAAAACAATGGCGATGGGGGTTACGGCGGGGGTGGATGTTTGAATAAGGGATAACCGCTGAAAGGTTCCGAAGGGAAAGGGCGGAGAAGAGAGAGAGAGGGGGTGGAAGGGGGAGGGGGAGAGAGTATAGTTATAGTGGCAATAAAGGGCCAAGGCGAGGGCCAGCGCCCATATAAATATCCGAGTGGCGCGGGCGTATATATATATATATATTTTTTTTTTTCGGGCATATTGGAGAGCCGTGTCGCCCGTGAAAGGGAGAGAAGCCGGCTAAATATTATATTCGGGAGCTTCGCGTTATTTCTATACCCATAAATTACGGTTCGACCCCCGCGTAAAGGGTACGGCCCCGGCCGTAAAGACCCCGACCGAGGAGACCGGGAGAAAGGGAGCTTTGCCAGTGAGGAAAAATCTGAAATTGATAAAAAAAAATTCAGTTCATCCGCACCACCATCAACTGGACACATCCTTCTTGGCTGCATTATGGCGGAAAACCAGCCAAAGAAACCTTAACGAAGATTGGAATGAGTCGATCAGCTCGATTTAAAGTACACGCCCAGTGTTTTTTCCGATACTTTTCAACCGTTTTCCGGCCTTCTCGTTCGGAAAACTCCCTACGTCTTTATGACAGTATGCAGTCGAAACTTGTTCAATCGGGAAAACCGTCAATTCCAGAAGTCCACTGGACCATTAATATTCGAAGAAGAAAAGCTGGTTGGCCGCGATGTCCAAAAATGAAATTTTTTCATAATTATCTCGCTTATTTTGATATACCTGTTTTGTGGTCTGCGAGGGGTTGTGGAATATACTGTGTAGGTTCGTGATGTTTCTGTCTCCTCTCGCTGCCGGTTTGGTCTTTTGCTAGACCCCGGTTTCGATGGCCGCTCGCCATCTTCAGTAGCGCTCTGTGTTACTGTCACTGTTACCAGATTGGATGTTTTGCACACGGTACATGTGAAAGTGACACAGTGTTGCAGTGAGGATGCCCCCCCCCCAAAACATCCAAAGTGCCACAACAGTGACAGTGACACAGAAGCGCTACTGAAGATGGCGAGCGGCCGACAAACCGGGGTCTAGCAAAAGACCGAACCGCCAGCGAGAGGAGACCAGAAACATCACGAACCTACAGTATCTAGCTTATGTTTCGGTCGCGAGTCCGCCACCGATATTCGAGAAAATTTAATGCCTTGCCGGCAAAAATTATACGGAATGGCCGGCGGCTGAAATGAGTTGGGCACAGCTGCCTTTAACGGTCCTAAGGGCGGGCTTCGGGCGGCAAACCGAGCGCCTTAAAGTAAGTTCTCGCGCCTATACGATGTCGTCTCAGAAAACTGCGAGTATACGGAAAATAATATGTCTTTCAAGCGCAAGTGTATCGAAGTTTGTATTCAATACACTTTGATTTCGGTACGCGAAGCGGTCGTCGAGAGAGAACGGGGTCGAAGACGGAAACGGAGGCCGATAAAAATGCGGACTGGAAGAAGAAAAGGCGGCGGAGGCGAAAGAGGGTGAGAGGGATGAAGGGGTGGTAGGGGGTGGGGTTGGGCATGATTGATTGTGGGGCCCACCTTTAGGCTATCGATTTAGGCAAACTCCTCGATTCAAACTTATATTCCATCCCCCCCCCACCCCCCCCCCGTCCCTCACTTCTCAATATTAAACCGATATATCCTACCATCGGACAGAATAATAGACCTGTATATATATATACATCGGTAGCAATCGCTAAGGGGCTCTAGTGGAAACTGGTTCGCGTTTTGAAGGGAAGCGGCCTCGGCATAACGCTTATTCAACAGTCTCTCTCTCTCTCTCTCAACCCCTTTAGACCGTGGGGGGTGGTGGTGGGGAAACAACCCCACGACCGCCCCCGCCACCGGTTGCCCGAAACCTATTTACAGGGGCACAATAGGTTTTAGGCCCTGTTCGTACGATAGGAAGAATGATAGATTTACAGAAGAGTTAGCGAGACGATACTTGAGAAAACGCCCATCTTGAACGGAAAATTCATAATTGGTTGACGCCAGCTGCAATAAGAGGACAGAGTTCAAATTGATACTGGAAATGAAGAGAAATGGAAAAAAAAACTCAACAAAAACCTAATGTCTATCAGTTGAAAAACCGGTCCCGAGGAAGGAACGGTCAGGAATCGACTACTGGAGACGGCATAAGGCTAAAATAATTTCAATTTTCAAACTGGATTAAGCCATCAAGATCTCCATGTGATCCAAAGGGTACCGAGTGCGTTGTCTAATATTTCATGCAATTTATCTGTAAAAGGATTATATTCGGATTTAGAACCAAATTACTATTGCATTGGGTGAACAGGTACTATCCAGTATACGCTAAAATAACGTATTCCCGAATTAGCATTAAAGTGTTAACACCCCCGGCCAACCCCCCCACCCCCCTGTATTATTTACACTAGCCGTGCCGATTATATTAGAATGTTCTGAGCTAAGTGTAGGGCCATAAATAACAGTTCGGCGGGGGAGGGGGGTGGGGGGAGGGAGGGGTGTGTTTTATATGACCGGTGGAGCCACATTTTCTTTCTTTCCCTCTAGATTTTCCTGTATATTTTATTTTTTTAAAAATACTGCGAAGGGTGGCGGGGGTGGGGTGGGGTTCTATCGAAGTGGAAAACTTGAGGTGAGGAGTAGACGTGATTTGTGGCCGGATTCTGCGGTACAAGATGCACCCCCAACCACCCCCACCCCCACACACACACACACACACACCACATGCCGCTTGGGAGGACACGCGTCCCCGGACCCCCATTATTCACTTTTCTTTCCCCCACTCACCTCCATCCCTCCATCCCTCTCTCTCTCCGCTAAGGAGAACAGCGAGAGGAGACAGAGACAGAGAATATCGGCACGACATGTGAAAACCATTTGTAAAAGACGGGTCCGGCAGGGCCACCCCCACCCCCCCCCCCGCACCCCTGTATTTACATAAACGCGGCAGAGTTAGTTTACAAGACGATCCTCGGCGCGAGGGGTAAATATGGTAATACGAGTGTGATGTATACAGAAGAGACCACCACCCCCCCCCCCCCACCACCTTGGCGGATATTCCGAAGGGAAAGGGTGAAAAACGAGCCCTCGAGCCCATCCCGCCCGCGGCAACCGACTTTTTCACACTCTTTATTACATCGGCAATTTATAAACTGTCTATTCTTCTATACAGGAATTCCTCGATTAGTACTTTTAATTATTAATGAAAACGGCACTGATCGAACTTAACGAGCGATGGAGGGCGCGTAACGGTTATCGCACTCTCAATATATATATATATATATATATATATATATATATATATATATATATATATATATATAGACAAAAATTCATAAATAAGCGATGGAAATAATCAACGATGAACCCAAGCATCATAAATAATTGTGCCTATCGAAAACATCTAATCAGTAACAGTGTAGTGACAGTGCAATTGTCGGTGAATTGGTAAGTTAATTGGGGCGCGCTCTGTTGGCGCAAGTGGCAAACTGTTGAGCTCTACCGCCGGCCACTAGATGTCGCGAATTTCCTAGTGTAATTAAATTTAAATTAAATTTGTAAGAGGGAAAAGCGGAAAATTGTGGAAAAATAAATTTCCGAATGTTTATAATTGCACGGCCCTACAAGATTTGAAAACTGTTTTCCACTAGACCACTAAAACTAGGCTGTTATACGTTAATATTATGACATAAGAAATAACACTAGTTCACAGGACACTTAACCTACGGAACGCTACTGAAGACGGGCAGAAGCCGAAACCAATCAAGCTTAGGACAAAATATGGGGGAATCGTAAGACTGATCGTGCACGAGTAAAGCACGAGATTCGCGGCCACCCTTCGGTTTCTGCTTTCGTTTTGCATATTTTTTTCATCCCCCACCCCCCCCCCACTTCTCGTGTATTGGGGGGGGGGATGATGATTTATTGTTTCACAAGTCACAAAATTTCATTTGAGCGGGAATAAGGCGCAGCGGGAAGTGTGTAGGCCGGAGATAAGAGGAACGCAAAAAAATCGCAGTAAGACCGAGAGGACGGACGATCGATTTCAAACAAACCCTCTGTTTGCATAAATATTTTTTTCCCCACCCCCCCTTTCATTCGGCTCCTTTCTTCCCTTTTTGTTCGTCGGATGAAAAGGGAAACCCCCCCCACCCCCACTCTCACTATTTTTGGCCGAGAGGGAAAGTCGGAGAGGGTATAAAGGAAAAATTGATAAGGGGCTGATCGGAAACGGGGAAACAGACAAGAATAAACGACATAAATTTAATAAATAAGTGGACTATAATTAAGAACTGTTACATTTTTCAATAATGAAGAAATGACCACTAACTTACCCCCCCCCTCTTAATACATCAAATCCAATCTACTAACGGATTTTCTTCTCCACCGGGGAAGGTATTTTCGGTTTCACCCCATTGTCGATAGGACATTTCAATTCTAGTGACTACGGTGGGAAAATCGACTCAAAAGAATCGACTTGAACAGAAAATTTGGACCCTTAAGGCCGTTACTGAAACTGACATCGAAATTGACCTTAAGTAACGGACTGATAGTTTACGAAGGGATACTGAAACCGATTATGGGGTTCCAACAGGGGAGAGATCCGACATAGCTCGCGTCCAGAGATTCCAGTCGAAAATCCTTCGCAACATCCTTAATAATCCTCCCCCCTCCCCCCTCCCGGGGGTATGTTTCTGACAAGACAATCCAAAATGACCTCAACATACCCCGACAAAAAAGCAAAATCCCGGTTCCCGAAGTTCCACTCATCCCAATCCAATCGTTCAGTCCCTTTCCACCCTTACGACGGCTTAAACGCCCCCGGCCCAGAGATCATCTCGTGTCAAAAGGGTAAAAAAAAATAAAATTAACCGAGCGAGAGATAATCCTAGCCGAGCGGTGATATCGGGTCTATAATTAACTGGAACCGAGTGTTATCGGAGAGAACCGTACAGAGGCCGATACGCCGGGTACTAGTTATGCTGCTGGCGTTGGTGCTGGTCGTCGGGGGTTGGGCCGCCCCCGCCCCCGCCCCCACCCCCTGGGACCTGAGCTACCCCTATCACGAGGAGACCGTCTACTGGTACCCGACCGGACAGCCGTTCCGCGTCCTCCAGAACGACCTGGGCGAACGCGAGGACGGCCTCTGGTACGCGACGAGGTCGTTCGCCACCTCGGAGCACGGCGGGACACATCTGGACGCCCCGTTCCACTTTTCCAGGACGGGGCGCAAGGTGGCCGACCTACCTATCGAGAGGCTCATCGTCACAGGTAGGTTAATTACCTGACGTCTTTCATAGCAGAAATAACACCCCCCAACGATTTTCTATTTTACCGGAGCGAACCTTCTTCTGGAGGAGACAGAAACACGACAAATTTCCGAAGTTCATTTTCTTCTATAGAGACATTTATATTGAGGCGATTTTAACTCCAAGTAGGAGTAATTTGATATACCTGTTTTGTGGTCTGCGAGGGGTTGTGGAATACTGTGTAGGTTCGTGATGTTTCTGTCTCCTCTCGCTGCCGGTTCGGTCTTTTGCCAGACCGGTTTCGGGGCCGCTCGCCATCTTCAGTAGCGCTCTGTGTTACTGTCACTGTTAGCACTTTGGATGTTTTTTGGGCATCCTCACTGCACTGTCACTTTCACATGTACTGTGGCGGTTGTCAGTTTGTCGTGTGTACACGTGAAAGTGACACAGTGCTGAAGTGAGGATGCCCCCAAAAAAAAACATCCAAAGTGCTAACGGTTTGGCCGGACCGGTTTGTCGGCCGCTCGCCATCTTCAGTAGCGCTCCGTGTTACTACTGTCACTGTTGTGGCACTTTGGATGTTTTGCACACGGTACATGTGAAAGTGGCACAGTGCTGAAGTGACAGATGCCCCCCCAAAAAACATCCAAAGTGGCACAACGGTGACAGTGACACAGAGCGCTACTGAAGACGGCGAGCGGCCCCGAAACCGGGGTCTAGCAAAAGACCGAACACAGCAGCGAGAGGAGACAGAAACATCACGAACCTACACAGTATTCCACAACCCCTCGCAGACCACAAAAAAGGTATATCAAATTACTCCTTCTTGGAGTTTAAAATTTCCCAATATAAATGCCTCTATAGAAGAAAATGAACTTTGGAAATTTGTCGCGTTTCCGTCTCCTCTCGCATGGTTTGGCCAGACCGGTTTGTCGGCCGCTCGCCATCTTCAGTAGCGCACTTTGGACCAGACCGGCGAGACGAGACAGAAATTCCAACCAACCCCTCCTCGCACCACCACAAAACTAAAGGTATATTGAACTAAAATGAACTTCGTTAAGATTTTAAATTAAAAATATTTCAGTTATTGTCGATTAATTAATTAGGGGCCTGTCTAAATCCTGAATACGATTTTAATGAAACATTCAATATGGGAAAGTGACACTTTTCGACTCAGCCTTCCCTTAGGAGGCCTTCAAGAATGAAAATGAAACCAATAAAGAATCTTTTTTTTTAAATTTCAAAATGTCGATTCGTCTTTTACCGAACACGAGGACAGGAATTTCCGATAGGTTGTTCAATAAAGTCATTAAATAATTGATATTGTCTGGCAAACTGCGGTTCGGTTTCGACTTATCACTTATGGGGTGGGGGGGGGGGTTTCTTATCACTGCCTGTTGATTAGGCCACCTCCTAATAGATATATCTTTAATTTAATGCTTCACAACCTTTAATAACAGAGGGTAGAAAAAAATCATTTTCTCTTCAAAGTGCTGACAGCTGCCCTAAGGGCTGGTGGCGACAACGTTATTATGCATTTTGTGAAAACTGCAAGCTATCCTTCCGGTTATGCAAGTTGCAAGAATAAATGGTGTTTTTTTCCTTTATAGAAGTGATACGGCAGCAAGTAATTGCATAACGCGTAAACAGACCTTATGCAAGACACTAGACGAACAGTTGCATATATTATTTTTAAATTCGAGACTGAAGAAATAGTATTAAGTTTTCATTCGAAACGGTTTATTTTCTTCTACCGGGTTCATTGTTCGTCTCCAACTCGACTCATTGAACTTTTGCGGCTTCGCCAGAAGAAAAGGGAATTGGGTCGGTTTAAAAAAAAATTCGATGGAATTAACTACTACTAAATTCAATTTAAATTTGCATTCTTTTTAAATGGACCGGTAAATGTTTCGACTCTAGAGTATATATATTTAATTGGATGTACGCCGTTTTTAAAAGACATACTAATAAAATAAATTAAACAACGGACCGAATTACATACGATCTCGAGAACTCGTCATCAACACCTACTTTATTTTTGGGAGCCAATATTGAATGTTGTCCGCATTTCGGTAATTTTTCCAAATTTCCATATTGCGAAAAATAAAACAGCAACGTGACAACGGGGACCGATTCAACAGTGTTTCCTTCAACAATGTTCCCTTCAACAATGTTCCCTTCAACAATGTTCCCTTCAACAATGTTCCCTTCAACAATGTTCCCTTCAACAATGTTCCCTTCAACAATGTTCCCTTCAACAATGTTCCCTTCAACAATGTTTCCTTCAACAATGTTCCCTTCAACAATGTTTCCTTCAACAATGTTTCCTTCGACAATGTTTCCTTCAACAACGTTTCCTTCAACAATGTTTCCTTCAACAATGCTTCCTCCAACAAGGTTTCCCTCAACAATGTTTGTTTCCTTCAACAATGTTTGTTTCCTTCAACAATGTTTGTTTCCTTCAACAATGTTTGTTTCCTTCAACAATGTTTGTTTCCTTCAACAATGTTTGTTTCCTTCAACAATGTTTGTTTCCTTCAACAATGTTCCCTTCAACAATGCTTCCTCCAACAAGGTTTCCCTCAACAATGTTTCTTTCCTTCAACAACGTTTCCTTCGACAATGTTTCCTTCAACAATGTTTCCTTCAACAATGTTTCCTTCAACAATGTTTCCTTCAACAATGTTTCCTTCAACAATGTTTCCTTCCACCATGTTTCCTTCGACAATGTTTCCTTCAACCAACCAATGCTAACGCTGCTAATGGCTTCAATGCTACCGACCCGGTAGACTCTAGAGTTGAGTTCTAATTGCGAATATTTCCAGGTGTGCTAATCGACGTCTCTAAAGAGACTGGCGAGAACGCCGACTACCGACTGCCGGTCTCGGCCCTGACCGGTTGGGAGAGTGAGCACGGCCCGCTGCCGGACAACGTCGTCCTGCTGGTCAAGTTCGGCTGGTCGTCCCGGTATCCCGACAGGGAGAGCTATTTCGGGCCGGCATCGGTGCCCAGGTTTCCGGGCCTGTCAGAGGAGGCCGCCGATTGGATCGTCAATACGAAGAAGGTCAGAGACAGAATTTCCAACTGGAGAAAACTGGGGGTTTCAGTGTGAATGTTTAAGCTGAAGGTTGTAATTAAAAATACTGTATTTTGTCACTGTGGCCAGGTTGTTGGCGTGGGAGTGGACACTCCTTCACTGGACGCCGGAAACGCCGTCAAGGAAGTGGTCCACGTGTCACTCTCGAAGAACGACATTTACGGCCTGGAAAACGTCAACCTCAGACACGCGGATTTGCCGGTCAAATTTCGGCTGTTGGTCATGCCGATGAAGATCAGGGACGGTACAGGAGCACCCTGCAGAATCGTCGCACTACCGCTTGAAGGCTGATCAAGACGTTGGAATTTGGAAGGGCGCAATAAATATTTAACAGAGAAAACTTTAGCGCTATCGAAATGATTATTTTCTCAGTAAATTCAAATTCCAAAAACCGAATTAAATCTCAATGAGGAGTAGAGACAAGAGATGGCACCGGAGCCTCCTGCAGACTCATTGCACTTGAAGATTGGTCAAGATATTGGGACTTGGACGGATGTTTAACGATAAGAAAACTTTCGAGCATTTTTTTTTTCCAACACGAAGGCGGTTATAAAATAAATAAAGCAATATTATAGATGATAGTCTCTACAAGTAGTTGAACTCAAATAATGGATATAAACGATTATTAGAAGGAATCATATACAATACAGGGCATATTACATTGCCAAATCAATTTTGATTCAATAAAAGTTAAGGAGGGTGATAAATGTTATAATTTGATCAAATTCTATAAACAGAATTAAATCTCAATGAGGAGTAGAGACAAGAGATGGCACCGGAGCCTCCTGCAGACTCATTGCACTTGAAGATTGGTCAAGATATTGGGACTTGGACGGATGTTTAACGATAAGAAAACTTTCGAGCATTTTTTTTTCCAACACGAAGGCGGTTATAAAATAAATAAAGCAATATTATAGGTGATAGTCCCTACAAGTAGTTGAACTCAAATAATGGATATAAACTATTATTAGAAGGACATCTTACAACGCCAAATCAATTTTGAATCAATAAAAGTTAGAGAGGGTGTTAAATGTTATAATTCGATCAAGAGTTCCAAAAATATTTTGTTATAAACTGCAGTGTCGTTATTGTGTCATTGTGTAGTATTTTTTGTCCAGTTAGTCATATATTAGGGGTCTTTTTGATGGCTCTGAGAACAATCTGTGGGTTTATGTCTTATTTTTTTTTTTATCTAGACATTAATTGTATACGTATATTTCTACTAAGTACATTGGGCTCAAAAACAGAAAACCTGTTTACACGTACAACATATCATGAAACGGGTAATATCAGGAAATAAGTCAGAGTGGCAGCTTGGTTCAATAAGTTATTACTAATTACATAAATATTTTTTTTTTATTTAAAGTTTATCCTCACTACTAATCATTATTAGTTAATTTTATTAACGAAGACCGCACCACGTAAGCGGATCTAATTATGTATAACTAGTAATTCAATGCAAATTTATTCTTTATTTTTTTTATTTTCATGATTGTACTCTTTGCATAAAGTAATATGTTTTTTATTGTGGACAGTAATACAAAAACTCTACACATCTTGCTGCTTAATTCTTTCCATATAAATCCCAAATTAAATGCAAACATAAAGAACAAAAGGATTTTTAATCCTTAATTAAAAGTAGTTAGTATAATTGAAATAATTTGCAAAGTAAAAAGTTAATCAATACAAAATAAAGCCATCATAGCTTTTCTTTTATGATTTGCTTTATTTATTATATAGTACAAATGAAAGTAATATGGTTCATTATCTGTGTTTATGAGAACTACAGTCAACTGAATTAGTAAAAATGCAGTAACACACTTAAGAAAACAGAAAAAGTTAAAACTTATTATGAAATGTATATTATATGTTCCAATATTCTTATGTATTATATGTAATGTTAAATAAATGAATGAACATGAATGTTAAATTCATGCATCCAGTTAGACAATATTAATCACGAGTGAACCTTGCATGGTTAGATTCTTCATTTTATTTATTCCATTGCCGTTATAAATTATTAAAAGGATTTATATTTAGAGAATAGTCTCCTCTGAGTATTATCTATCTCACTATTACAAAGTAATAAAAGAACAACAGTTAGATAACTAATGTGAATATCTTAGGTAACTATTTATTCCTATTAATAAAATTTGCACATCTTGCTGCTTAATCCTTTTTTCATATACAACCCCAAATTAAATGAAGCCCCCTGTACTAAATTATTTATTGGGTAATGTTATGCTAATTTAAGGGAGGTTCTATCTGAATTATACATTCCATGATATAAAACCTGTTAATATAGAACCTAAGCAACAATAGAGGATGAGTCCATTGCCTAATAATAAACATTTATTACATGAATTAACAATAAGACCAACTGACAAGAAAATACTCAGATAAATTTCTACCTAATAATGAATGTGATATTGACACAAACTTCTCCACAATTTAATAAAATAATACATTCCTATATTCATATTTTGCATACGTCTATGTACAAGTGAACCAGACAAATTAAAAACAGATCAAAGAATTTTGTAAGCAAATTTCTTGATTATTAAAACAGTAGTACTGGCATCATTAAATGAGAATAATAAAATGAAATTATATCCTTGCTATATAACGTAAGAACCACCACAACCTTCTACTCTAAAATTGATAATTATTTTTTTAACTCTGTAATATAAAGATGCAAACATAAAGAACAAAAGGATCTTTAATCCTTAATTAAAAGTAGTTAGTATAGTTGAAATAATTTACATAATAGAAAGTTAATCAATACAAAATAAAGCCAATATCATACCTTTCCTTTTATGATTTTTTATGAGTCCTATTAATAAAATATCTATAAGATTTTAATGACAGCATAATTGAAATATTGTTTAACTTTCTATACTTGTTTATACATTTATTTATTTGTATATTTAGCAAGAGGTATAATTTAAATAAATATTAATGATTTAACCACTACTGTTTTAATAATGAATACACTGGAATTTATTTTCCTATAAGATTCTTCTATTTACTTTATCTGGTGCACTTGTACACAGTCATATGCAAAATATGTGTATGAATATAGGAATGTATCATTTAATTAAATATTGAAGAGGTTTTTATCAGTAACACATTCATTATTGGTTTTCAGTAGACATTTACTCAATTATTTTTAGCTTATTTAATGGATTTTGAAATTTGATAATAAGTACATCCTTATTGTTGTTCAGGTTCTACAGTGGGAACCTAAAGATGAAAATCTATTACATAAACTATCAATAAGATCGGCCTGAAAGAAAATAATCAGGCAAATGTCTACTTAATACCAATAATGATTGTGATATTGATACAAACTTTTATAAAATTTAATAATGTATTATTCGTATATGTGTACACATATATATTTTTTATGTATCTGTGTCGATGCGCACTAGACAATGTAAATCAAAGAATATTGTGAAAAAGTAAATTCAAATTCATCAAATATTAAAACAGTAATAGTCACTTACCCTAAAATTGTAATAATTATATAAATGCTATCTCTTGCTGCATATACAAATAAATAAATGTATCCGAAAACAAATATAGAAAGATAGAAATAAAAATCTTAAAACTATTGTGTTATTAAAATGTAATAGAGATTTGATTATTATTTACATTATTTATCCAACTGTTATTTTATGAAGTTGGTTTTTAACTTTTCAATAGTGAGATAACTAATGCTCAGATGAAAGCATTCTCTAAATACAAATTATTTTAATAATTGAAAATGATAATGGAATAATTAAAATGAAGAAACTATGATTTGTATTGTTTAGCCTTAATGCATGATTATAACATTTATGCCGTGGATTGATATAATTATCTGTAAGAATATTGGATGATATACACATTTTATAATAAGTTTTAATTGTTTCCCTTTTGTATAAGTTCTGACTGAAGTTTTGTAATCTTACCAAAAAGTGAAACCACATTACATTCATTTGTATAATAGAATATAATAAATAAAGCAAATTTTAAAAGAAAAGTTATAATATTGGCTTTATTTTGTACCGATAAACTTTATATTAGGTGAATTATATTTTCTTTGTATTTATAGTGTATATTATTAGTATAATAGTACTAACTATCAAAAATCCGTATCAGAAATTAGTGGTATATAATTTATTAAGATACAAAAATAAAATACTTACTTCAAAATAAATGTTATTCCATTTAAAAATTTACTTTATAATGTAATTCTATCTGACCAAATACTTTGTTTTGGCCAACATTCTTTTATGAAATCCATCTGAAGAGCATAATTGTTGGCTGCTAATTAATACCCGATGTATTTTGTAACTGTTCTTTATGTTTCCATCTTTATAATTCAGCGTTTTCAAAAAATAATAATAGATTAGAATGTTGGTGATTATATAACCTAATTTATAAAATTTTAATTTGTTAATTTATTTTCAATTATTGTCAGTTTTTATTTCAACATGGATCAGTTATTATTAAAACTTAGTATCAAATTAAAATAATGCAGAAATGAATCTGAAATTATTAAACAATTGCGGTTACGAAGAAATAGGATTTTATTACAAGTATTTTTTTTTAAAGTTGTCAAATAAATTGATATTATTATTGATATTAAAAATTAAAGTTTGAAATCTACATATTGTTAGAGAATGTTCATGAAAATTGAATTGATTTAGATACAACTGAAAATATGTTGAAAGGGTGAGTATTTGCAAGTGTGACTCTTCTAATGCAATTATAAGGGCTACCATACAATGGTTGGCTAACAGGTTTTCGAGCAAATTGGTTTAAGGACCAACCTTTATTGGACTAAGAACAGTGTTCTTGGTTCATTCCTCACGGTGGGTTACCGCGTCCAGTGTTCCATTTCGCAACCCCCTTCGTAAAGATTTACATTCGCTGTTAAAACAATATTTCCTCGCTCAATTTTTCGAAAAGGAAAAGCAGCCGACAATAAGAATAGGCAGTTGCTGAAAGTTCAGGGTAAACTTTCTCTTACAATAATCCAGACAAATATAGCTAAGGATGGCACCGAAGAATGATCCGGAAACAGCAAAACTTGAGGAAGGAGCTGGAAGACATTCTTAAAAAATGCAAGGTAAAGACTTGGCACATTATAGTCTCGATATTAAACAAGTTGAGCACATTTTAGAGTAGCTGCGAAACAAATTCATAAAAAAAAATGTCCAATAGTAATGAGAGCTTACGATTCATAAATTGTTGCAAGGTGTTGTGCAATAGTTATCCGAGGAATTATAATTCTGTTTTTAATTATTCTATCAATTTCATGCATCCATAATTTGATTATCTTGGTACTCAACAAATTACCTGAATCCTCAAATCATCATAATTATCAGTTCTTTCCCCTTATATTTTGATGTACAATATAACAGTATTTAATTTCAACTGATTGGAAAATTGAAAGGGGAAAAAGTATTTCTAGATTATGTGGTCTGATATAGAGTGTTGTAAATCAATGAATTTGTATATTTCTTACCTTAAAGGACGACCAAACTGCTGCAGCCGACGCGAAATTAACCGACGCCTGTTCTGGAGTTGCGGACGCGCCCAAAGTGAGGCTCACCACGAAAAAACTGCTGAAAGGACATATAAATAAAGTTAATTCTGTTCATTACAGCGGCGACAGCAGGTATAATTATTACAATGAAAAATTGCATCCAATATATGTTCAAAACTTGGTATTGAAATTAATTCAATTTGCCACCATGAAAAAAATATGCAGTCTAATGCTGGATGACTAAAGATGGCCGAATTCGACCTTGAAGCCGCCGATTAATGCCTTTTATACTTCCCCGCAATACAATTTATGCTGGAAAAAATGCATAAAAACGTCCTAAATCGACTGCAGTACAATTTTTCCACAATATCCGGATCTAATTTCACGGATAAATATGTAATTCAATGTTGGACCGATTTTCTTCCTATTGAAAATTCAAGATGGCCGCGCCCTTCCCCCGAAACGAATTCGTACAATGATCTACGCAACGCTGAATACAGTTGAAAGGCTATTGAATATTGTCTGAACTATATTGGTAGTTTATTGATGCATCAATCGATTGTACCCCGCTAAATTCTCTTCATTTGGAAAACTATTCGAGGCTTCAAGGTCGTACCCTGCGGAAGGGGACCCCCCACCCCCTCCCCCCACTTATATGTTTAAAGTTGTATACTGTAAAATTATAGAACTGTAAATGAAATAAATACCCGGCGTGTGTCCCTCCGTCTTCTCCTGATAATTTTGAACACTACCGACACATATACCGACGCGTTTTCCACAATTGGACGGCTTAATATTTCGGACGGTAGACGGGCCTGCGGTCGTAACTTTTCGCCATCTTTGTGGAGACTGAACCAGGTTTACCATCATCAATCGCAATTAGAAAAACTGTATTATGTATTTTTGATATATTGCATACATACATATATATATATATATTTATATTAATATTTGTACGATAATTATTCAGGCACGCAGTTACCGGTTCACTGGACGGAAAGCTGATTATTTGGGATACCTGGACCGGCAACAAAATTCAGGTCATACTCCTGAGATCCTCGTGGGTCATGAGTGTGGCCTACGCTCCGTCGGGCAATTTTGTCGGCGAGTATTATTAAAATTGGACAATTTTATTGGACGAATTTTACACGTTTCAAGTATTGTCAGACGATTGTATATTGTCCAGCTTGCGGCGGCATGGACAACATGTGTACGGTGTACGACGTCAATTCAAGGGACGCTTCGGGAGCCGCCAAAATGACAAGGGAATTGTTGGGATACGAAGGTTTCCTCTCCTCCTGCAGGTTCATCGACGACAAGACTCTTGTCACGGGATCGGGTGACATGAAATTGTAATTGGTTTAAATTTTTTATCGTCGCAAATTTTTTTTTTTTTGTGTTTCAATCGGGGAAATGGCTTTTCAGATGCGTCTGGGACCTGGAGGCGGGCATCAAGAAACAGGAGTTCGAAGCGCATAACGGGGACGTCGTCAGCATTTCCCTGTCTCCCGATAACAACACCTACATAACAGGTAGTGTCGACCGCTCCTGCAAACTGTGGGACCTGAGGGAGGGCAAGTGCAAACAAGTGTTCTTCGGACACGAAGGCGACGTCAACTCTGTATGCGTAAGTTGGAGGAGGGTTGTACGATTTTTTTTTTTTTTTATACACTTTTTCGCTTAAGATAAGTTGTTGTTTTGTAAATTATTTCTTCTTTGCCAGTACCATCCCGGCGGTTACGCCTTCGCCACCGGCTCGGAGGACAAGACAGCCCGCCTGTTCGACATCAGGTCCGACCAGCAGGTGGCCCTCTACACGGCCCCCGGCACGTCGCCGGGGTTCACATCCTGCGGCCTCTCAATCTCCGGCAGGTTCGTACTCTGCGGAAGCGACGACAACCAGGTCCACATCTGGGACACGCTCAAGGCCCAGCACAACGGTAAATTGGCCGGCCGATTGGCTGTTCGCCACCGATGACCCGGCCCACCGACTGTTGACACGTTATTGATTTTGAATTGCAGGTATACTCTCGGGACACGAGAATCGAGTGACATCACTTTGCGTCGCCCCCAGCGGCCTGGGAGTAGCCACGTGTTCCTGGGACCAGAACGTCCGCATCTGGGGCTAAGTGTGGACAGAAGAGAGAGGAAACTGCATTTCTTCACCAATATCCGCAAACAGTGCTGGTCTTCAGTTTAAAATCGGCACTTGAAAATGATCAATTTCATTCAGATATTTAAAATGTGAAACAATCCTGATAATAATTATTACCCCTTTTATGAAGTAATCTAAAAAGTTTAAATTGAATTCCCCTAAATTTATTCCAACATAAATATTACTTTTAAAGATTGTAAAATATCACAACTTTTATTCTTTAAAAAAGTATTGAATCGATTGGTGATCTTCAGTTAAATAAAGTAAAAAATTCAAATTGTCATTTCACAACATGCATAATTTGTTTCAAAAGTGTTGAACGATTTTTACATTGAAAAAATATTCGTAATAATTTATTTAATGGTTACCTGGTTAATTTTCTGATATGTACGGTATTTAGATTCACAATTTAAATAGTGTAAGGGATAAATATTGTTCCAGGATATTTAGCCATTATTAAAAAGTTATTTCGTACCGTAATCAATTTTCAATAAACACGCCTACATTATCAGCCTCGATTGATTTTAAACCTTTTCCTCTATTTAGGTTTGTTGTTGAAAAACTGTAATGAAAATAATTTTAATTTGCAAGCTGTATGCAACTACAAATAATTAAATTACATATGTACATATCTTTCTATACGGATGGAGGGATAAACCGTATTAAAAAACGAACAAAAATTCAAAGGAATGTATTTATTATTAATAATTTATATTATCGTCTACACTTACATTAGAGCTATACATATTGATCATAGATTTAATTCACGGGTAAATTTTAATGACAACATTGAATGGACAAAAGAAGCGTTGGTTAAAAGTTAACACTGTGTAAATATTACATTCACAAATCCGATATATATATATAAATATAATCTTTTGGACCATGCAGTTCTTAAGTACTATTAAAATATTTGTATTAAAGAGGACTGGGATAAAGTTAGCTAAACAATGTGAGTAAATCACGAGGAAATATTCTGTAATAATTTCATCGAAGAGAAAATATATCATCAAAAAATCTAAAAAGATCGGATATTAGATAACGGTAACAATTGCAAATCTTTGTACAAACCGCTCAATGAGATCAGTCAAAACAGTATTACATATATATATATATATATATATATATATATATATATATATATATATATATATATATATATATGCTGCAACAATTAGACTATTGTAAATCGTGATATTAACCAGCTTTCAAATTCTATACACTATTTAATGTAAATGTATTCGAAGATAATTTTTTTCTTTAATAATATAATAATAATTTGTTATTTTAAGTTGCAAACTACGATGCTCAATTACAAAAAATAAACAATAAATAATTCTACGTTTATAAATAAACCTGAGGTGAACAGAATTGTACTAAACTAAATACAATATAAATACCTTGTATAAAAAAAAAATCACCAAACACTAAAACAGTTGAACACAAATGTTTAATTAAAAAAAAATTAATAATCATCCCTAATTATACAGAGAAATAGTAAAAAATATAGTTATTTTTACATATTTTCCTATCGATCCCTATTCCTAAGTAAATATTCGGTAACAATCCAATTAGTGATTTAGTCACAATTTAAATTCTAATAAAAAACACTTACGAAGCAAACAAATATCGTAATAGTGGACAAATGTATTGCATGGAACCACACTTGAATGTTTTCCTTACAAATTTATTCAGATGTAAATTCATTTCCGATTAATATTTTAAAGTTTATTATATCAAAAATTACAGGCAAACAAATTAGCACAACGTGTTGAAAAATTTAATTACAATTTCCCGTATCACTATGTCCTATTTTCGTGCAACATGAAACTGAGTTGTTGCAGCAGAAGAAATTTACTGGGAGTGAATTTCTGTAATTTCTGCAATTTCCGAGTATATATATATATTTTTTACAGACACAGGATTCACAGACAGATCTATATTTCATACGGCATTTAAAATTTTTATACTTAATTGAAAATAAAAGAAGTGAGAATCTAATTGTCTAGATTAATTTTCATATTAAATTACAATTTATTAAAAAAATAATTACCAACACTTTTAATTTTTTAAA
Organism: Lethocerus indicus; assembly: GCA_019843655.1. NCBI lineage: Eukaryota > Metazoa > Arthropoda > Insecta > Hemiptera > Belostomatidae > Lethocerus > Lethocerus indicus. Next base: position 13,369,193 of record JACDQD010000012.1, on the reverse strand, counting down.
ATTGGTAATACATATTGTGAAAAATTTCAACAATTCTCCCAATCTATATAGGTCTATAATAGAAACAGTCCGGTGGAAAACCAACCAAATAACTAAACAAATCTGGAAAGACGTCCAATTACAAAATAAATTTGAGGGGAGTTATAACTAAGAAACTGAATTTTCAAATTTGGAAGACCTAATTATATAATGAATTAATAATTCTATTAAGTATTCGGGAACAATTATTACACCAATTCATGTACAATACAAGAAAAATCCTATGAGTTGAACAATTAATTTGGATTAATAATTGTTCACAATTATTTCCCAGTCTTCTAAAAACAATTTTTAAGTGAACAGGTAAAAATAAAACTTTATAAATGGTTTATCGATGGACTAATTAAAATATTTACTAACATCGTGCATTTGTTGGACACTAAACAAACAGATTTCTTGAACGACATTTCACTAAAAATACACTTAATACTGTGCAGAGTATCAGATCATTAAAACAAAGTAAGCTAATATCTAGGTACAAACTACCACTTGACCCATGTGAACAACATTGTTACGCAAAGAAAAAAAATACATTATTCCTACACTAATAACTTAATTTCTTTTCAACAAACGGTATTTATAATATAAGTATTAAATGTGCCGTTAGAATTACCAGAAAATGATAAGAAGTGTGCATAAGAAGTGTTGGGCTTTGAACGGAAGATCTACTTTATTCACTCATTCACAATTCGTGCCTTTCTCTTGCCAATTTCTAATCACTAATATTACCGAATAGTTAATGAAAGTAGTGCAACTTGCAGAAATTCAAATGTTCTGGACTAGAAAACAAACCGCAAAATAAAAAGGCGATGAAAATGATAAAAAGAAATACAAATTACAATGCCCTCACACTTTCCAGGGAAATTACAATAAACAATTTCGGACCCACGATAAATAACAATAATTAATTTATGAAACTGTTTTTTTTTCATTATCATTTTTTTCACAACGAATACATAATCTGCAATATGTATATATTGCCTAACTACAGTCAGCATGTCGGAGCCTCTACATACCTTTCTTCTTTTATTATTTTCTTTTTTCTAAGTACTTTCCACCAGTTTAATTCGACCGAGTAATGAAAGCTTTAAAGTAAAACAAAATATTACAGCTAAGTAATATATCTGCAAATGTTAACAGATAATATATATATATATATAACAGAGTTGATGTGAACTTGAGTTTATATTCAGTTTTCAGTTGTATCTTTTTCAGGTGTACCCATTTTGACAAATGCTTTTGAAAATTCGTGAAATAAATTATCTTTGAAAATTTTATTTATTTAATCTGTTATTTGGGACAAAATAACAAATTTGAGTAATGGAACACACACACAGAGTAAAAAGCTCTCAAAGTAACTTTTGGGCCACCCCTAAAAATGATTAATTGCAGAAATTTTCAAAGCCAAGACAAATATTATCTAAACACTTCTACTTTATTAATGCTACTTTTTTTGTAATCACTATTCGTTATGCCAGAAGCTGAAACTGAACGTGTAACTACCGTTTCTACAGCAATTGCCTTAATGGTACTACCTACCTTGGCTAAGAATTAAATTTCTCAATAACACAAATTCTAGTTAAAATTATATAAAATTTCAATGGACTCGCATTCCTGGCATATTTTTGTCAATACACATATACATACATGTATATTATATATATATAATCTTGTTACAAACAAGATGTTTTCAGAATACAACTCAACTGAAAATATATAAAGTTCACACGTCTCTCGTAAACAATAATACAAATTTATACCTACAAAATATAGGTAAATTTTAAAAAAATTTTAAAAACAATAATAAGTACAGTTTATCTGCACTTCACAAATATAATAATAGTAATTATTTAAATAGCGCAAATCTCAAGAAATGTTTCTCTCCTCCTTAACGTCTTGTCACAACAAAGTAGGTAAAATATCTTTACAAATATAGAAAAAAAATAGAAAATCAATTTTCTTTATCAAAGTATAAAAAAATAACTTAAACTAGAAAAGGTTGTTTAAATTGCCCTACTACGATCTACAGCATTTTAACAAATATCAAGCTGATACTCGAACCACAAGCTATTCCCACTCCAAGGAATGCTGCCAACATCGATGAAGCAATTTCCTGTTCGTGGGCTGCAACAATTCTGAAATCATACAGTAAAAAAATATATTTTATATTGGGTATTAAACTATGTATAATTTTAATTAGAGTTCTATTTTAATTTGAGAAAGTATATTATCATCACATGATGAATTTCTATTCAAAGTTAATATATATTCACTTAGAGATAATTTCAAATTAATAACACCAAGGAAAATTAGACATTTTTGCATAAACTTTTGAAATAATAATTTTTTCTTCAGGATTAATCCCAGTGAATTAAACCTAGTCTGAACTTTTTTTGACATCTTTTCCGGTAAACAAAAATTAACATTAATAGTTTGCACAATTGGAGGGTACCGACTTTGGAACATTGATGAAAGTAATATTGGCAAGATATCCGTTCGAAAGACCGAAGAACACTATTATGGCCACGTAGTACCAGTCGGAATTGACTAGTACAGGAAGGTGGTGTCTCGGTTGTGCATTGCAGAGCATCACTAGCGGTATGAATATAATACGGACTACACTCATCACAGCGATAATCCAACTGCGTTTCTCGGGCTGGAAAAATTTAAAATATACGCAATCTTATCATTATATCCATTGTTAATCCTAAATATAAGCTGCCGCAAGATGAAGGATAATTGAAAACAGTTTATATGGAACATGAGGGAGGAAAATATGAGTGAATTATATTGAATATCTAATAAACATTGTAGGAAGGTTATAACCTTCCTCAATACAATATACGTAGCAGAAGTATTTTCTACTCCTCTACAAAATAGCCCATCAAAAAGTGATCAAAACGTTCTGAGACTAGCATTAAAACATTGATTGTAAGGTTATAAAAGTATATGAATTTCGATTAAATAATAAATTACGGAAAAAACATTGTGACAACAGCATACAGTGTAATAGAATAAAATCTATTGTTTTTCTTTTACCTCGACAGCAGATATAAACTTTATGTATCTGTGAATTGATAAATTGAAAACCTTAAAATGTTAATAATTTCGTTAAATTTGAAGAGTGTATATAAATTCTTGCGTAAAAATGTGCCGGGTCAAAAAAAAAAAAACTGGGTTAAAATCCAGTAACCTTAAAAAACATGTCGATTCAACAATAATTCATGGAAACTAGCACTGAAATACAGTAAAGATATAACTGATTCATGCTAAAAGTGTAGTACATGGATTGTGTACTTGTAGTTTGGAATATTAAAGGCATTGGGACATTTAAAGAATAGGACCATCCTGGCATAAATATCATATGTCTACTAACTGAAATAAGACTAAAATCTTGACTAATAACTTATGTCAACAACTATTCAATGAACTATGAACTGAATTTAACTGACTCATTTCTATATTGTAAAAAGGAACAATAGGTAATAAAATATTTGTTTTTATCCATTTGTCTTCACATAAACAATGGTTCAACAAAACAGCATTAGATAAAATCTCAAAGGTCAATTTTGGTCAAATATTTGTATAATTTGCAACAATTAGTTAAGTAAAGTATTTAAAAAAAGAAATCTTTGATACAAATAGTAAACTCATTTCAAATGAAAATTGAACAAATAATGATAAATAATTAATGATTGTAATAAGGTAGAAAAACATTAATTTTTAAATAAGGTAGAATCTTTGAGCACTGATCATTAGACAATGTTAACAGGCTTGCATGCATACAAAATAAGCCTTGACTATTTTATCTTAATTCCATGATTTAGTCACAATTAATTAACTATTTCCTCAGATATTCAACTTTGGACTTCCTGCACTTTGGTTCGCTGACATTTAATAGACAGGACATTATCATTTAGTTCCAGAACCACTTAATACTACTCTTACCACTAATCACATCTGTAAAATTTTATGATCTGATCAAAAAAAATACCAAGAAGGTTTGTTCATTTTTGAGGCAGTTTGTTATTTTTGACTGTATAATTGATAAGTTCCAATATTTTTTCTTCTCTAAAATAAACAATAAACATTGATTCTTACATTGTCTACACGAAATTTAGTATACAAAGTATTTAAAAAGTGTTATTATTAAATTATATTTTAATAATTATAAGATCGGAGTAATATATGAAACAGCATAGTCTTCAAGCTTTCATTTAGGTAAAGTTGAAATATTGAGGAGTTATAAAAACAAAAAAACAGGGAGCTTTTTCTTATTTTTCTGGAACAAGTTTTGCCTAATGAAAATATTCGTATGCATTCAGGTTTGCAAATATAATAAAAATAAAAAGGTCATGTGGGACAGGGTTATATCTATGCTAAACAACACGTCTGCAGCTGGACAGGAAAAAAGGGGTCATTTGTGTGCAAATATTGATAAGTGAAAGTAGATTATCGAATGAGTCACATGACATACATCTCTTCAAATCTTCACACTTATTAGTTTAAAGATTAGTTTTAAATAATAAGTCAGAAAGTCGTATTATTTTTTCCACTACTTAATTTATTTGTCAGACATTATTTATTTACTTTTATCTTTAACTGATACTGATGAACCTGTATTAATATTTTTAAGGATGCATTGTGCCCGTTTAAATATTTATTTAGAAATACAAAGCTGAACAAAGCAATATATATATATATATATAAAAACTGTACATACCCATTGCAAATATCCAGATACAAGACGGCCGGTATAATCACAGAAACTGTACAATAGGAATGTGACCACAGGAACAAAGTAAATATCTAAAAGCAAAATTAACAGTCAAAATATTTTGACGAAAATTATGGAAACTAATAAACCGTTTTGCCCACGTTTCTACTCACCATGCCATTCAGACTGGTTACCGGCATGCACTGATTTTATAAGAACAGTTATTGAAGGATAGACAGAGAACATAACGACAAAACAAAACCAGAGAGACATTCCATGAACCCAGATCTAAAAAGAAAATACAATCAATACATTATTAGTATCTAAAGTATTTTAAAGCACTTATACGAAAAGTGCTGTAAATATTCACATTGGTATATACTTTATTATTTTTGTAACGTTTAGCATCAACAAAATTAAATAATTGCACTAAAATTTAATTGAAGGTAGGCCAGACAATTAAAATAAAAGAACATACTTTTTTTATAATTCCTAAATACGATATATCCCTTATAATTGGGCTCTCTTTATCGCTGGTAACCGGCTCGTACTGAATTGAACCGTGGCGCGGAGTTTCTTTGCTATAAAATTTAAAAAATACCTGCAACAGACAATATACAGTTGGGCACTTTAGCTTGTAACAAAAGATCACGCATAGTTTAATTTCTCTCAAATTTAAATCTGCTATTTTTAATAATTATTACATAATTCATGAACAGGTTTCTATCTGTGTGTCCTCCAGTATTCTATCAACCTATACATACACATAAATATTCATTATGTAATTCACTATCTAAATACACCTTTTCATTATGCCACTTCGGGAGCTGAAGCATTATTCTTGCACTTATGATGTAATGCTTGGTGTTATAAGAGTAAGTATTTATTACTAGATTACTATATAAAAAATAAACAAAACAGTTTTACAAATAATATTGTAATCTCAAAATTAATAATTAACATAATACACTTGAATTAATAATTGAATTTTATAACCATTTAAATGTTTTCGTTTTGATACATCTTGCGGGTATTACAGTGGGTATGCAGAAAATACCAATTGAACTGCAACTTTGACTTACAGAAGTAGCGAGAAACATGTAGGCTAGCATCGCCAGGAGTATGAATATATCGGCCATAATGAAATAGACAAGCGCGCTGAGTATGGGCGAAGCTCCCACCCAGAGGGAGACTATTTCGGCTACCGCCGCCATAATACCGCCCAGCGCCTGGCCGCTGACGGTGCCGGCTATGTACTTAGATGGGAACTCTGCCGACTACGCCGAAAACGGCGCTCTGCAGTATGGCGCTGGCGACTGCAATTTTGAAAATAAGATAAAATCGTGGGGGGGGGGGGGGGGGCTTCGAAGCAGCCGATGGTGTCGTAAATGTAAAAACGAAACTTACTGTTTAACACGACGATAATGCCTAACGTCAAAAGGAAGAAGTCATACTGCCCTGTAATAAACAAAATAAAATATATTAAATTCTCAATGAAAAAACTGAGGGACTTAATTGGGGAAATAACATAAACATATTGTATAAACATGATGACATACAAGTTACAAGATAACTTGGGCTACAATATTGTTCAATAATTAAATAGTATTTAAGTTTATATACAAAAAATTAAAAGTCTTTCCTTCTACTGAACAATTCAGATCACATCTTACAATGTTATGCAATGTGTACATTTATCAATTAATACACAAAGAAAAAGAAAAATTATTTCGATATATAAAACTAAACTATATACAATAAAATATTTTGTCATGTTAATGAAAATTGTTTTAACACGAATTAAGCAAAGGCAAAAAGATTGAATCACGTCTGGAAGTAAACAACAAGGTAATCTCAAATTCAATAAATATAAATCAACAGTTTATGTGGTAATCAATATAAAATGGAAGAGTAAGTAAATAAATAAAAGGATAATAGTTCTTCCCCGTTGCTAATCGCGTGTCCATTGTATTGCTTACATAAGAGATGACTCAAGCTAATTTCCGAAGAATGCAATGGTTTTTTTTTCAGTCTTAAAACAGTGATAAGCGACAACTTACACGTATCGGTCTGCACTTTCACAAATACCGTTGTAACTATAAATAGTACGAGCATAGTCAGCAGGGAACCGATCATACGGAGATTCAAAGATATCCTGCCAACAGAATAAGTTAGTAGATATAATCGACGAAATTGATACACGGCGTATTAATGTAATACTGAATCAATTATGCCGATTGAGTGGTACCGACCTGTGATTTATCAAAGGGTTTATTATAAGGAAGAGTGTACTGGGAACTGTAGCCGCTATCGTCATGTACGACGTGAAACAGGCCTGCAGTTCGGACCTACCGGTTTCGGTCAACGTCACGTTCTTATCCAACGCTCGAAACTTGTACATCCAATACTGGAAAATAGAGTTTTTGAAATTTTGAGTTTGGGGGGCACAATCGATTAAATAATGGCTGGACGGTATAATAAATAATCGATTTCGTTGAGCTCACCTCTCCCGCAGTTATAAAGAAAAACCACGGCAACAGAATAATTGTCCCCAAGACGTAGAAAATTATGTAGGCGATATTAAACCTGAAATAATTACAAAATTAGAATTCATATTTAAAACCGTTTCTCTCCCAGTTTTACAATATAAATTACTAGTTTAATATTAAGGGCGGTATTCGAGGAGTATTTTCATCGATTTAAATTAAATAAATTATCAGATACAGTATACACAATAGGTGTATGTTTAGTTTTGTCAACTTTCAACAGTTGAAGCAACAAGTAACTTAAAGGCAATATATATATATATATATATATATATATATATATATATATATATAAAATCAATACAGTGGTTATATAAGAATGATGGTGATGTGCTTGAAATAATGTATATGATAATTAACTTGCTTGACTGCTTAGCTCATTTGTCACAGTTACATAATATTTTAGATAGATACATATGCATTTCTGTTTATGTAACAAAAATGAAGTATTAATATATATCGTGACGACAAAATATTTAGAGGTATTCTAATAGTTGGCATTTAAAGGAAAAAATTGGAGTATAACAAGGGGGTGAACAAAGGCTTAGGAGAAAAGCATTGAAAATTGAAAATAAAATTGGGGAAATTATGAGCCCATTGAACAAATTCTTCCCAACTCATAACTAAGGGTTAATTAGGAGTGGTCCTGATGGAGTACTTCTTCCCTATAATGCGATGTTAAAATCTGGATGAAAATATTTAATGGAACAACAGCTTTCTCAGGATTAAGTGTTTGGAAAATATGCATATTAAGGGGTCCTTTGTATCAATCGTCGAAATGTATAATTGTGCAGGGAATGGAGAATGTCAGGACCTGTCCGTCGGCTCCCAGGAGTTGAACAAAGGCTTGGTGTCCTTGACGAGGACATCGTCGTCCTGGGTGTCCGGCCTGACGGCGTGCGGGTCCTCGTCGAAATCGCTGTCGGTGTCGCTCCTCTGCAGTAGAGGCCTGGTGTTCACCGAAGTGTCCATCGCCGACCACTATCCCGGCGTCGTCGTCGTCGTCGGCCCTGTCCAGTCTTCAGCCGGAGACGCTCCCACCAGCTCGACACCGGCACGCCTTGACCCCGGACACTGGCATCCGTCCAAACGCCTCACGGTTCATTGGCCAACTTCCGATTTTACGATCGTTTCACGGCCGATTTCAAAACGGTCGACAGCATACGGGCCCGACACCGACGCCCGACGATACCGAATGTCAATAACATATGAACGCAACTGACAACCTCAGGGCTCAGATTGGCCAACCTTCGAATGTTAATTAATGAACGTAATTATAAATTTTGGAATACCTCCTAATTATTAATAACGTGTAAGTTTATAGTTAAGGTAGTTTTTTCTTGTATCCCCTCGCCGGTTCGTCCTTTGATTAGAAACAAAAGTAAACCGGTCCGGCGGAAGACCGAACCGCAGACATAACATTGAAACTATAAACTAAGATGTTAACAATCAATATGACTAATAAATTTATTATCGAAATTTTACCTTGTAAGCAACTGTAACTAAGAAAACCGTCCAATAACCCTATACATAAACGAATAGTAATATAAATTAGTGATAAATAAAAATGTAGGCCCGGCCGAAAGAATTGTAAATTGGGATTTAATTGACGGGTTATCGCGAAGGCCGTGCTGAAAGGAAGGTTACAGTCGGCCGCGTAGTGTTTCCCTGCGTACGTGTTTACAAAATATCATTCAAACCGATGAACACAAAAACATTCAAGATGACACCGATCAAAGATTCGAACATAGTGAAAATCGCGGTGGAAATGTCGGATCAGGTGCCGCAGTTGATCGAGTTCAATCAGAAACAGCCGCTGGCCGCTATTATACAGGAACTGTGCAATGGGTGGGGCCTCTCGGACGGCGACCAGTACGCCCTGCAATTTTCCGAAAATACCAACGAGAACTACATAACTGAGAAGAACAGGAACGAGGTGAAGAACGGTTCTGTGCTGAGGCTGACCCATTCGCCGGCGAAAAAGGCCGGCGATATACTGCAGAAATTGAACAGCGGCAATCAGGAAGAAAAGACAGTTTCGCTGCAGGAATTGGCGAAGCTGAGCACGGACATAACGTTCGCTTTCGAATTCATCAATAAACAGGGCCTTTTCCTGATCATATCCCTGGTCGAACGCGGCAAATGCCAGGGCAGGATATTGGCATTTCTGCTGATCTCTTTCGTCGAACTGATGGACCACGGCATTGTCTCCTGGGATATTCTGGAAGGGCCTTTCATGAGCACAGTGGTCGGTTACGTCAACAGCATCGAGAAGAGCGTCTCTCAGGAGGCGGAGGTCATTCAGGCGTCGCTATCGATTCTCGAAAACATCGTCCTGAACAGTACCACAAAATCGGCGCAGGTCGAGAGGGAGGTCACGTTTCAAAATCTGGTCGCCCACATACAGAATCCGAACCCCGTTATTCAGCAGAACGCTATCGCATTGATAAACGCTCTGTTCACGAAGGCCGATACGGCCAAGCGGAGGGCAATTGCCAGTATTTTGACTGTGAAGCAAGTGAGAAATGTTATTTTGACTAATATCATTCAGGCTTCTTCCGGTCAGGTAAGTGTCACAAAATATATAATTCATCTACAATATGCTAAGCTTATTTTGTACTTTTATCCTTTAAAATATCAATCAGGATTAAACAATTAATTTTATTTTTGTACATTCTAAATTAGAAATTATTACAACTTTTTCTTATCATTTTATGAGTAATATCCTGAAATTGATATGGACCAAATTCGGCGGGATATAAATAAATTAATAGCCTTAAAGGGCTAATTAATACCGATATTTCATGATGTCATGAAAGTTAACATTTGCATCTCACTGTATTTTTTAAATATTTAAAAATGGCATCATTACGAGTTTCATCGATGGGAACAAAGTGTTTAATTAAAGTAACAAAGCAACTTAAAGGCCACACCCCTGGTCATTATCAATTGAGAAAGTGTTCTCTTCATATAAATGTGCCAATATATTAGACCAAAATAATGTTTAAATATAAATTTTAAAAAATTAATAACTCATTAAGAATATGTAGTAGTGTTACTACTACATATTCAAGTATACTGATAGAAAACAAAGTTCCAATCACTTTTCTTTTTATATATCTGGTGTTATTTAAATTTCTTAATATGATTTTAAGAATCATTGGGAACACAAATAAATTATTTTATAAATCTGGAAGAAATTGAGCTTTAATATTTAAATAAATTAAAATAACATGAAAACTCCTCGTCTCCTGTAAATTTGTTTCTTTATAAAGTTTTCTTGTGCACTGGATATCAGTGCAATAGTGTCAGTAAATTGTTCTATAACAAGTTTTTGTAATAAAAAATTCTTATTCAGCCAGAGTATAATGATTATATGTTATAGTTAAAAACTATAGTATTTAACTGAGTGTACACATTCCATGGAAAAATGATAATGTTAAAATGACTACCTGATGTATAAACTGTATGGCTGTGTTATACACATGTATTTATTAACTAATCAAGAGTAGTGTGAAAAATAATGTCACCGTAATTAGATCAGAATAATTGAAATTATAATATTAATAACTAGTTTGAATATGTTGTTTTAGGTCGGTACAGAAATGGCACATCAGCTTTACGTCCTTCAGACTTTGCAGTTGGGACTTTTGGAACAGAGAATGTTAACGAAAATGGATTCCCAGGTAATTATATACTTCAAGTTGAAACGGAACTATTTAACCTGTGCAATCAGAAGATTAATCATAACTTGTGATGAGATCGTATGTTGTTTGCGCTTGAAACTTTTAAAACGTGTCGATTTATAACTGGAAGTCGTTTTACGGTTAACGGAATATTCGTTCACAGGATCAGGACGCGCATGATAAGATCAAGGAATTGCGCAAGATCGCGTTCGATACGGAAGGATCGGGCGTCGCAGATTCAGCAGCCAGGCGACAGCTGGGAGTTTTCGCCAAGGATTACAAAAAGCTTGGATTCAAGTGCGACATAAATCCAGCTCAGGACTTCACTGAAACGCCGCCCGGAATGCTGGCTCTGGACTGTATGGTCTATTTCGCCAGAAATCATACCGAGAGTTATACGAAGGTCGGATTTTAAATTTGTATATCATCGCGACCAACAGTTGTACAACCGCTTTCAACAACTGATTCGAATACATTACGCATTTTTTTTCTGCTTATCAGAATTAAAGAAGGAAAGATATTTCAACATCCTGTTATTCGGGACTTATACAGAAGGCAGTTAATAATTCTAATAATGGCAACTGTAATAATTATATAATAGGAATAACAAAAATATGAATTTTCAAACACCTAACTATAAGAAATTTGTTGTCTTCCGTAATTTTATCAGTTACTGAAGTTATTTTTTATTTATCAAAGTTTATATTTCAGCTAGTCCATATGAATGAAATTTTAGCTTCACTTGCAAAGCTACTTTTATTAACTTTTGTAGTTTCTTATGTCTGTAGGATAATTACAAAACTACATTTTGCTTATTCCTAAGCTAAGAGAGATCCTATTGATCTAATAATTCTACTACATAAGGTCTACTCTTCTTCCATCTGTTTTTCTTGAATATCTTTATAGCCTGTAATGATGAAATGTTTGTTACAGGTCGTGTTGGAAAATTCTTGTCGCGCAGATGAGCACGAGTGTCCGTTCGGGAGGACGAGCCTCGAACTGGTCAAAGTGCTCTGCGAAATTCTCCACATCGGCGAATCTCCCAGCGAACAGGGCCAGAATTACCACCCGATGTTCTTCACTCACGACTGTCCGTTCGATGAATTCTTCTGCATTTGCATCGTCCTCGTCAATAAGACGTGGAAAGAGATGAGAGCCACAACTGAGGATTTCGTGAAGGTAATATCACCGACTGTTAATATTATATTTTGTCGAAAATAAAATATAAACATGTTACGGTTTTATGTTGGGTGACGAATGGTTTTTGCGAGTGATTATAAAGGAATATATTTCTGGTGTTATATAAACTTGTTTCGCCCTGAGAAAAATGTTCTCAATCAGAATGTATTGTACACAAAGTAGCCGAATTCAATATTTGATGATATAATATTGAAATAAAATTATTTTGTTTGTTAAGTACCAACAATACTTTTAATACCAAATATTACTCTCATCAATGAGTGGAATAGGAGGTTAAAAATTCGAACGTGACCGCTATTTCACGAATCCTTACAATTACAACCGATCAGTACTGAATTCTCTTGTTTATTGAAACCTTTCTGATAGTGTAATTTTTTTGTTATAGGTGTTCAGCGTTGTGCGCGAACAGATCACAAGGGCGTTGTCATCGCAGCCGACGACGTTGGAGAAATTTAAAACCCAACTGCAGCTGCTTACATACAACGAGATAACGAACCTTTGGCAACAGGAGAGAACTACGAGGGAAGAATGGGAATCTCATGCGAGGCCAATTGTCGAGCTCAAGGAGCAGATAACGCCTGAAATCATGGAGTTGATCCAGCAACAGAGGCTCGGATTTCTTGTCGAGGGAACGCGCTTTACCAAATATTCGCAGAGGGGACAGGTATGTGGTCGGAACGCAATTTTAAAATCGTGTAGGACCGATTTAGGTTCGAAGCGGACGATTAACTATTTTATAGATTACTTGTGGAATAGTAAAGAATTACTAGTATACTAGAAGAATTTTTTGTGTGGATTATCATCTTCATTATCCATATAAATTGAGCAAATCTGATAAGCGGTAATAAACCTTTGAGGGTGAAATTTATGCAGGAAACTATTCCAATGGCTATTAATATGGTTCCTATTTAATTGTTAACTGTTCGACTTATATAAATAGAAAAAATATATAATTTTATATATAGATTATAAAATAAGGTATAACATAGTTATAAATGTTCGTGAAACTACTGTATTAACAGTGTCTGCAATTAAAAATACCAGTTGTAACTTGTTCTCCTTAGATGGGAAGAAAACTTGGCATTGGCATACCAGCCTATTAGTGACAGTGACTTTGCAGGAAATTGAGTTTTTAATTCTTTTTGTTTCAGGGGGGCAAAAAACATAATATTTATCCACCCAGTTATCATTATAAAACCAGTCCAGGCTGTTCTAATCATCTCATTAATCTACATATAAAAAATATTTCCTTCATCGATAATTCTACATTTCAAATTACTATTTTCATTTCTCTATCATTTGGCTGTATAATATGTATAATGTAAATAAGAGCTACTTAATAGTTTCAGCTGCATAAGATACTTAAATAATAGCTTAATAGATGAAATATATGTTATTTATTTCCCAGAAATGATAAATGAAAATATTTTATTAAAACTGTTTGGTGTGTGTTGGAGAAAATTAAGTTAACCAAATTAATTTAACGAAGCACTTATTTTGTATCAGAATTTCCCTAAAAAACTGTGTATGTACATACCTGTGTGTACATACTTATTAAAAGTTATTTAGTTTTGAATTTAATTTGTCCACATAGTAAAACAAGTTTAAAAATAATTAATTTAGATTGATGGATATTCACAGTGGTAGAAACTACTGTGGTATATATAAAAAAATATTTCCTTCATCAATAATTCTACATTTCTAATTACTATTTTCATTTCTATATCAATTGGCTGTATATGTATAATGTAAATAAGAGCTACTTAATAGTTTCAGCTGCATAAGATACTTAAATAATAGCTTAATAGATGAAATATATATTATTTATTTCCCAGAAATGATAAATGAAAATATTTTATTAAAACTGTTGTGTGTTGGAGAAAATTAAGTTAACCAAATTAATTTAACGAAGCGCTTATTTTGTATCAGAATTGCCCTAAAAAAAAACTGTGTATGTACATACCTGTGTGTACATACTTATTAAAAAGTTATTTAGTTTTAAATTTAATTTGTCCACATAGTAAATCAAGTTTAAAAATAATTAATTTGGATGGATGAATATTCACAGTGGTAGAAACTACTGTGGTATATATAAAAAAATATTTCCTTCATCAATAATTCTACATTTCTAATTACTATTTTCATTTCTATATCAATTGGCTGTATATGTATAATGTAAATAAGAGCTACTTAATAGTTTCAGCTGCATAAGATACTTAAATAATAGCTTAATAGATGAAATATATGTTATTTATTTCCCAGAAATGATAAATGAAAATATTTTATTAAAACTGTTTGGTGTGTGTTGGAGAAAATTAAGTTAACTAAATTAATTTAACGAAGCGCTTATTTTGTATCAGAATTGCCCTAAAAAAAAACTGTGTATGTACATACCTGTGTGTACATACTTATTAAAAAGTTATTTAGTTTTGAATTTAATTTGTCCACATAGTAAAACAAGTTTAAAAATAATTAATTTGGATGGATGGATATTCACAGTGGTAGAAACTACTGTGGTATATATAAAAAATATTTCCTTCATCGATAATTCTACATTTCAAATCATTTTTTTTCATTTATATATTGTTTGGCTATATATGTATAATGTAAATAAGAGCTGCTTAATACTTTCAGCTACATAAGATATTTAAGTAATAGCTTAATTGATGAAATATATATTATTTATTTCCCAGAAATGATAAATGAAAATATTTTATTAAAACTGTTTGGTGTGTGTTGGAGAAAATTAAGTTAACTAAATTAATTTAATGAAGCGCTTATTTTGTATCAGAATTGCCCTAAAAAAAAACTGTGTATGTACATACCTGTGTGTACATACTTATTAAAAAGTTATTTAGTTTTAAATTTAATTTGTCCACATAGTAAAACAAGTTTAAAAATAATTAATTTGGATTGATGGATATTCACAGTGGTAGAAACTACTGTTGTATCAAAATTAATAATCTATTAATAACAAACATTTAATGGTTTTTTGTTTTTTTTCATCGTTTGCAGAGGATTAAAGACAAATTTTGGTATGTCCGTTTGTCGCCAAGCCACAAAGTCTTTCACTACGGCGATTGTGATGAAAAGGAAGTGCCTTCAGTCGATATGCTGCCGAATAAATTGGCAGTTATCGACATTAAAGCTTTGGTCACCGGCAAAGAATGCCCGCATATGAAAGATGTCAGGTGGGTTTTTTTTTTTTTATTGAATCCTGTGTTATGGACTGCTATCAGTTTATGAAACCTCCTCGTTGTTTCCATCAAATGAAATATTGAGAAGAAACTGGTCGCACCTGCTAAAGTTAATAGAAATTGTTTATTTCGTACCAGTCCATATTTTAAATGAGATTGAAAATCATGTCGATAATAGAGTTCAAGTTTTATGCGTTACTATTTAACAAATATGGACTTCATAAAATAAAATGTGTACGACGAATTAGCCATTCCACACGATTCTTGTTTATTAACAATGTTAACCATTCCAAAAATTCAAATATTAGAATTGTGAACATTTTTGTCAGTTTACTTATAAATGTATACATAGTAATAAATACCTGATATGCAAATAGGTTTGAAATAGTTCCAGAAATACATAGTTTATTGAATTTGTGATATAATTGCTTTTCTCTACTAGTTATACACGAACAGTCTCGATTTCCATTACTGTTTATTTGAAAGTTGAGTTTGTGAAACAGTTCATTATTTCAAGCTGTAAAAAAAAAAGTTAATAGAAATTGTTTATTTCGTACCAGTCCATATTTTAAATGAGATTGAAAATCATGTCGATAATAGAGTTCAAGCTTTATGCGTTACTATTTAACACATATGAACTTCATAAAATAAAATTTTTATGATGAATTCTTTCCACCAGAGAATTGCTGGATCGTTAGCTTCGAAGAATTTCTGTTGTTTAAAAAAACTATTCAAAATTTCTACGGTTTTTTTTTTTTTTAGGGAAGAAAACAACACACCAACTCGCCTTTTCACTGACTTTAGATTCAGTTGAAGTTTCATCGCTGGACCTTGTCGCACCCGATGAACAGGTCTTCGACTATTGGACAGACGGCATAAACGCTCTCTTGGGTAATTTAATTTAAAGCAATTACCTTTTTTGAATAGGCTGCAGTGTAAATTTTGTACTGTCGGGATATATGAAGAGTAAACTGTTACAAAATCCAGTTTGAAAAGAGACCCTACAAAAGGAACTGTTTTATTCTTAATTTTTAGTTTGCCATAGTTCTTTAGTTTCAATTGTAGTCAATTCAGGTTAGCATTTATTTATAAGTCCTAAAACTGTTTAAAAAAAGAAATTACTTACAGTTACTTAATTGATGAAAACCATAATCATCATAATTGCTTTATATGAATATGAATCATGCAAATTTTCTGATACAGAGCAAGTTTTTCTTCCTTACTCTAGGATTAAAATATTTCAATGGAAGCCACAGTTAAATATTATTGTATTTTTTTGCTCTTCAATTTATGTCTTTTCGCCATTATTTGCATTTAATTTATGTCTAAATTTCAATTATAATATTCAGCTCATATCAAATGTTGTATGTTCTATCCTGCCAGAAAATTTTAGTCTGTTTAAAAATTCTTCGCATGCATGTCGATTTTATACATATGTTTTATTATTTTGCGTCTAATCGACTAGTGTGATTTATATTTTTATTACTACACGTTGATTGTTTGCTATTCAGGCAATAAGATGACAAGCAAGCAGACCGACAATGATTTGGAAACTTTACTTTCGATGGAAATCAAACTTAGACTGTTGGACGCTGAAGGTGTGGACATTCCTCAGGATCCTCCACCAATTCCCCAGGATCCTCCCAATTATGATTTCTGTTGTGAAGTTAAGTAGAAATCTGTCGTTGTTATAATTTTGCCTAAAAATAACCTGTCTACAATTGGGCAAAGTTGATATTAAATAAATACGCTGTTGATAATCATGAGAATGGTGTATAGGTAATTAATGGTTATTTTAGTTTGTCGAAAATATTTGTTTGGATTCCAATTTTCAGAAAACCTTCTTTTGGTTTATTTTTTGGGCAGATTTACGTTTTATTTATTTATTTACCATGTGATTTTTATGAATATCGATGTCATCACTGTAGGTCTATAATTTTGAATATTTTTATGTTAACTGCATTTTTGTTCATAGTCTGATTACCCATAAGTATTTACCACTTTAATCAAAGCTATGCATATGCAATTCTTTGTACTGTAAATATTTTAAATTTTATTTACATTGACTTTTAATATTTTCATTTTTAAAATGAAGCACATATTAGCCATTCCACATGATTCTTGTTTATTAACAATGTTAACCATTCCAAAAATCAAATATTAGAATTGTGAACATTTTTGTCAGTTTACTTATAAATGTATACATAGTAATAAATACCTAATATGCAAATAGGTTTGAAATAGTTCCAGAAATACATAGTTTATTGAATTTGTGATATAATTGCTTTTCTCTACTAGTTATACACAAACAGTCTTGATTTCCATTACTGTTTGAGTTTGTGAAACAGTTCATTATTTCAAGCTGTAAAAAAAGTTCATCATAATTTGTATATTCTAAAATGTATTCTTAGTGTTTGATTAGATTTTTAAGTATAAACTTATGCATGAAAAAGTCTCAGAATTTATGCTTCATTTTTATTGATATATTCTGTGGGACCTACACCATTCAGCTAGAGTCATTATATTTATGATATATATATATAATCTAGTCGAAAATGATTTCTTAATTAACCGATGAAGTGCACTTGATTAAAAAAAAAACATATTTTAGTATTAATTATACAAGTATCTTCATCATTGTACCAAAGGAAAATCTTGTATATAATTATATTATTTTGAATGTCTTGTATTGTGTTTACATTTAGAATTCTATACTGTTGTGATTAAAAGTTTTTGTATGATAGATACAATTAATTATTTAATACCTGTTTTGTCTTTAAGTTTTTATTTTTTGTTTAATGTTAAGGAATGAACTAAAAGTATAACCTTATCTGAGGTTATAAACTAATGATTGCTAGTTAAACATTACCAATTCAGGCTTAATATTTTAATTTCAGGAATAATTTAATGAATTGACTTATTTGATATTGTTGTTTGCCAGTTCTGATATTTTATGAAAGATAATATAATGGACACATTTTTAAATGGCTTATTAGATTTGAGAGCAAAGAAAGGAAGGTTAACTAAGATTTAGTTCTACCTTCTTATTAATCAATGAACCAATTAATTATTTAAAACCAATTAACTCTTATTCCCAATCTCATACATTGTAAAATATGTTTTCAAAGGCGTGTCTAGGAAAAGGTTTAATCTAAATTAATTAATCGTTCAACTTGTTTTATCATAAAATTTTTGGCGATTTTATCATTTATACTATTCAAAACATAGCTGATAAATGAAAATAAAAGAAAAACTGATATTTGAACAATAATATAATAAATGAAATGGACACTTTTGTATGTATAGATTCTGATGAAAATTTCTTGTATTGAAAATCGTATGAAAATAAAATAATATGAAATAGATTGAAACAATTTTATGGATAGAAAAATATGAAAATAAAAACCATAAATTCATTTGTAATTTTGTGGACCTAGTTGCATTGTAAAACAAAAATGTTTTGTTTCCTTCACATGCTTGTGTTAAATTTATAACAGGTAATTAAGTTGTTTTTTTTTTATTACAAATGGATTGCTTTTTAGCTGATATTTTCCTTCTTCATTATGCTTAAGATCAGGTGAAACATTTTGAAGATATATTTGTATTAAAATGATCCGAAGCATCCTATCCTATGTAATAAACTTGGACCCTAAAGTATAAGGTAAATAATAAACGTTTTTTATGTGCTGTAAGCTGATAGGTTGAAAAGGAAATTTGCACCTTTATTAGTGGCACTGCGCATTTTTTTTTCTGCAGTTTTACTTTTCTATGTATTGTTAAAAGGTGTAGTGTTGGGGGTCATTGTGCATTCCTACTGGGGCAGAGTATTGCAGAAGTGTTAACGCCTAAGCATTAAAGTACTAAGTTTCAAGCGTTATTATTACTCAGGCAGCCTCTTATTGAGTTGACCCGGCTTAGTTGAGCTCAAGTAACCCGTCTTTAAGTTAATCCGAGCGAGATTTCCTTTGTGTATTTTAAGGAAATTTTTTTTTAGTACGTTCGCCCACTTGGTTGGCACGACTGGCAGTCTTGTTCTCCACTTTTCGGTGGCCGGTCCGCTAAAATTTATGTCCGATATAATTTATTTCTTTTCGGTCGCGATTGCGCGTTTTAGTATTTAAAAATGTGTTGCGATTTCAGTTCTGTGTCCGTACATTGAGCAGCGGTGGTGAAATCTGCGAAAATTCGCGAGTGAATTCCACCCTTCGCACTGCAATTCTTAAGGGTCGGTACTGGCTTTTCGGTAGCCATTTTTTTTTTTTTCCAAAAAACTCAATTTTCTTTTCTCATCGCGCTCCGTTCAGAAGTCTTTTTAATATTCGTCTGCCGGTATAATAATTAGGCGGTAACGTTTTAAATTGCCAATAATTATGACCAAATCCAAAGTTCGAAACTTACCGGAGTTCACTTAGGGGTTGTTAAATTCCAAAGTTCCAGCCCAACTCCAACCCGCCCTGTTCACTTTTTGACCCTGCGGAATCGAACTGTTCGCTGCCAGTGGTAAGTTACAATTACTGTATTTATATTGTTGCAAGTAATTATTTATAATCTATGTTTGAAATAATGTACATTTTAATGCTGGTTATGGAATTTTAGGAAAGTTGAATTTTCTCCCCTCCACCGCTACCCCCCCCCACCACTCCCACCCCCACCCCCACCCCTACCCCCACCCCCTTTCCTCTTTGTGCCCTATTCAAAATTTCAATCCCATTATTTTCGCACAGTGAAACCTGCATAATAAAACGAAACACCGTTTGTAATATTGTTTAAATACATTTTAAGAAGAGTTCCAATAATTAATAATGTAATTGTACGACATAATAACTAGAGGCAGAAGTTCCCTTAGTGTAATGCTGCTGGAGTTTCTTTTTGCTCTTTAATTATTTTCAGTTTTTTTTTTTATTATAGTTAATGGACAAATTGTCTGAACTAACGGCAGTTAGTTATGTAAAATATATAAATATGTAAAATGTATTCATTTCGAATTTTCGACTCGATATACCGTCCAAGGCGGTTCAGAATTTACACTGTGTATGTAGGTTTAATTGTACCTCATGTTTTTTTTTTTTTTTTATGCTTTCTGAACTCTACTGACTCTAATGTAAGTCGATATTTATTCATAAACTATCCGGCTGAGGTTTATTAATCATAGAACAACTACCAATTTTGTACTATCCGAAATATCAGTTTCTAACTCATTATTCTTTTGTGACCCTAAAAACGGTTTCTCTTCTGAAATCTATCGGTATTTTTAAGCCGCTTTATAAATGTTGCAGCACTCAAGAGAAATCTTGAACATTTTTTTACTCCGTTATTTTTTCGATAACAATGGCCCCCGTGGAAAGTCTTTTCCGGTGAAAAAGAAATTTCGCCAGTCCGCTTTTCGAGTGTAATTTTTATATTCGAGTTCATTTCACTGCGGCCGGTGAATTTCGCTGAAGGTTTCAAGATACAGTTTTAACAGGGAACCGGAAGTCATCTCAGTATACACAGATTATCTATTAGTTTACCGCGCATTTGTAAGCGCCAATAATTCGGTCGTCAGAGTCTTCCGAAAGAAGGAAGTAACGGGTTGTACGGAAAGAATTTAGTTCAGATAAATTATAACTCTCTTCAGATTCGGCTAATTACTGGTCGTTTTTGTTCGATCGCCGTCTCCAATTCGTCTAATCGGGAGCGATACATTTCCGAATCTATTGTCTCGTCGTTGGGTAAAGGATAAATAATAGAGGATCCTTTACCAATCCCGCCGGACACGGAGCGTTACCTTCTTCGGGCGAAGACCCCGGCTTTTGGGGGTGGTTGAAGGTGTTCATCGCGCTTTCCCCCGGAGACCTCTTGAGCTCGACGTTTTTATAAAGTACATTTAGACGAGACGGCTTATGTAGCCGAGCTTCACAATACGGTCGTGGATCGTCGATTTTGATTTATTCGGCATTTCCGCTAATTGGCGCGTTGTAGAGCGTGGATTATTTTCGATTACCGTTTTAATCGGATCTTCGTCTCTGGTGGACGGCCTACCAGGGGCGTTCTTGATCTTCAAGACTGCACTTCCGTACAGTTCTTTCGGTTACAGCACGTTCCCAAAAATGCCTATAAATGCCTATAACGCGCTTTGTTCGTTACCGCATTCCGAGGCGGTATAGAACCGAGAAAAATTAACGTATCGTAACCGAAACTTTTTTCCAAATATGGCCCGAAGTACCGACTTTTAGAATATGTACGCTGTATCGTTTGTGTTTTCAATAATTCCGATATATTCAGATCTGTCCCCGCGCCGTACTGTTAGACCGGGGAAACTTGGTTGATTCGGTCGTTGTAACAGTACGTAATAATAATGGACGGTGGTTCGATATCGGCAGTCGAAGAACGTACATTATTTGGCCGGTTCAAGGGACGACCGAGAAGACGGTGCAGTTTGAAGTGAGAAAGGGCAACCCTCAGTTTTTCCTCCCCATTTGATTAATGGCCGAGTTTTTCCCGCCCTTCCGAATGCTCCGCCTCCCTAAAACTGCTCGCTATCAGCAGGGGGTAAGAGGTGTCGGAGGACAACGCATTAACGTTCGAACGCGTCCCCATTAAATTGTAAAATAACATTCAATATACCCGGCTGTAGAATTTTGAGGGTTAAATTTACTATAAATCCATAGAGCGCAAATAAGATTATGATTACTATTTAGCAACTAATGTAATGGAAATACTAATTAAAACCCCATTCATTTTTGCCTTTCTTTCCTTGTGCTGTCTTCTATTAACATTAATGCATTCGATGGATGTAGAGAAAATAAAATAGGGGAATAAAAATAGGCCAGTTAGTGTATTAGGTAATAGTGTTAGCCAGAGAAATTCGTGTAAATAAAGGAGGGGATATAGAGTTGAAGGTAAATAGAGAGACGAGTCATTCTGTATTCCTGGTATTTTCAATGTATACATAGACACAACGAATTGGAAAATAATGCGTGGCCCTGAATAAAACATTCCTGGAGACTAGTTTAACTTACCTGTTTTGTGTTCTGCGAAGGGTTGGAATACAGTAGATATCGTGTGTTTCCGTCTCCTCTCGCCGGTCTGGTCTTTTGTTGGGCCGGGGTTTCGGCCGCTCGCCGTCTTCAGTAGCGGTGTCAGTCACTTTTGGCACTTGAGCCACCGTTAACAAAAATCCCACACCCCCCCACCAACACAATGAAAACCACACGCCCCTAAACAGTGCAGTGAGGATGCACCCCCGAAAACCATCCGAAGTGCCAAATGTGACTGACACCGCTACTGAAGACGGCGAGCGGCCGAAAAAAGACCAAACCAGCGAGAGTAGACACAAAAAAATGTACGGTATTCCTGGAGACGTTCCCTAACTTATATATCTCGATGAATAAACGTAAACGGAGCACCGAGGCGTAGGTGAATATTGTAAGAATATTGATTTTGATGCGGAAATATCATGAACGCCGATATTGTCGGATGACCTCCGCGGTGTCGTAAACTTGGCCCGTACGAAGTCCCGATATCCCGCACCCTTTTCAGTCGGACGATAAAACAGGGTAGTGGGGGGTTGGATGGAACGGCGGCGGCTGCGGCGGCTGTGTCTGTCCCTTCATTAGAGAGAGACCCTTGACGCTAATCCGGGTCCAGGGGCCACCCCCGCCCCCGCCCTCTCGTAAACTCCACTTCTCGTAAAACGCCCTAATTAACATTTGCGAAACCGTCCTCCCCCAAACGTACCCCTACCCACGCCATACACTTCGTCCTCGGATAACAGAAATATATGCCCGAACGCTATCTGGGGTTCATAAAGTCCGAATTTTGTGCGGCGCCAAAAGACCGGAAATATACGCGTTAGGGTTGTCGGTAAATTACATTCGCGAACGTCGGCATTTTAGTATTGTGTGTATAAATTTTACGAATTTGGCTTAGTCCGAGATTCTTCCTCCCCCTACGGTGTTGTCCGCTTCCGAATTGTCTGTCCTCTTGGAATTGGTGACTTATTTGTCCCTTATTACCAACCTCTACCGATCCAGTATCCGATATCCCTATTGAAGTTGTTTTTTTTTTTGTCGATCTCTCTGGAATGTGTTACCCTACAAAATATCTGATGCTGAATATCCGAGACGCTGTTGAAGCACAGGTATAGGTAGGGGTGGGCATTGAGGAGTAATGCCATAATCCTATCACTCGGATATGTCGAAACTTCGAAGTTTAGGGTACTTGGACCGCCGGGACTTCGATTTATCGCCCTTTTTACCCGGCGCTCAGGGAAACCGACAGTTCTTTAACTCGCATCTGTCCTTTGTTCGGGCCCTTCGGTTTGGGCAAAGTCTCAATTCTCAAGGCGTGATCGGAACGGCGTCAATTAGGGTAGGTCGGACGGTGACGAGACCTCCAGGTAAGCACCTCGGATTTTATGATAGTTTAACCTTGGCCCGTTAATTAAAACAGAAAATATAATATAACTGGCTAACCATACGAGACATCACCGGGAAACAAAGTTGCTACTAAACGCCGTAGCGACAACTATCTAATAATTACAAATTTTCAAGTGTACAAAATCCCCGACTACAAACTTAAATAAAGTAAACAAAATGAAATAATTGATTATATTTACCAATATTAAAGAATCATGTTAGTAGTATGCGTTATTAGATCGGATTGTCAGTTTTTTGCAATTTAGTCGCCCCGTGTTAAATGTTCACTAGATTAATAATTGTTACACTTTAACTGCCACGCGCGTTTACAGTGAAATCTCCTTCAGGCCACGCGTATCGCTGTGCTAAGTGTTATTCTACGAATAACAAAAAATTCCTCCCAAAAGATATTCCTCATTGCAGACTAAGAAAGGGGAGATGATGACGGGATTGTGGTACTCAAATGGAGAGATACGCTGGATGTGAGAATTTTGTCAACAAAGCACGCTTCTATCGTGGTACCGAGTACAAAAAAAAAATCGTAGAATTCGTGCCGTTTCTCCACTGAAACCGCTAGCTGTTGTTGTATATAATGCAGGAAAGTGTGCCATAGATTATTCCCTGCAAAAACACCCTGCAGCTCATAGAAAGCTGGTCCAGGAAATGGTGGGTTAAGTTCAATTGCCAAAAAAGTCTTCTTGCTACTTCTACTCTGAGAAGAGCAACTTGTCCTCCCGTTCTCCTGAACCGGTCCCAACTTCCTATTGAAAATTAAGTTAAAGTTTAATACTTGGGACTGCTCTTAGACAGAAGATTGATACGGAACCCACGTACAAGACTGAAACGTACAGAAACGAAACGACGCTACAAATTACTACTAAGACTCCTCGACTACAGATCAAAACTATCGCGCTTAAACAAATTATTAATTTACAACCTATTTGGGCCTACGGAATCGAACTGTGGGGATCCACCGAGAAGTCTAACTCTTATAGACTCCAATACTTGCAATCCATAATCCTTCGAAAAATTCTAACGCCCCACCATATCTCTAAGGGAATAATCCACAACGGACTAAAAGTCCCATTGGTTCGAGAATTAGCAGCTTCCGGGTATAAATCCTTCAATTCCAATCCCTTAATTCGACAACTTTCCTCACTTCACTTTCCCGATAATCCCTCGCGTCGCCTAAAGCGGAGATGGCCCTTACGACCCGAGTAAGGGCAGGAGTACCATCATTGGGTGGCTTCTCCTTCGAGAGTTCAGCGAGTGAGTGTACAGTTAGAGCACTGTCACTAGATACAATTGTAGTTGTGACTATACCAATAAAAAAAAAAGAAAAAAGATTATTCCCACCAAATGGTTTCCTATGATTAGGAAAGGAATAATTGTTACACTTTACAGGATAGTGTCGAGCGTGTATTCCGAAGTGTGCCCCATCGAATGAGTTGTACCGTGCGGGGGGGTACCTAATCCGGTTACCTTTCGAAGCCGATATAGTTCAGGTGTCCTGAAGTGACGAGAGCGCCCCCCTCCCCCATCGAAAATATTAATTAGGACGTGTTAGGATGAGGACGTAAGTCGGGGCGGGGGCGGTGAGAGCAGCAGCGAGGTGAAATATCGAGCGGGGTGCGCGTCGGGCCGGCGCGTAGGTACAAGTCGTCGGCGTCCACCGGGGTTCGGCCCGGGACCCTTCACTACAGTGCCGACTACCGACAGAGCCGGTCGTCATCCGCCAGACTAAAGAGATAGAGAGAGAGAGAGAGAGAGGTCATCCGCCACGGTACCAGCAGGCACGGCCACCGACCACCAGCTCTCAGGTAGGCCCCCTCCCACCCCTTACTAGGGCTTCAATTTACCCCCAGTGTCCCCCGGCGGACGGGGACCGGGACGCCCCCTATACCCTCCCTCCCGCCACCCTACAATCGCGAAAATCGACTAGAGGGCGCTGCACGTGTCCCGACAGGGGAAACCGGTTCAGGTTTTAGTAGGTTACCCTACGGCCGAATATCCCCCGCATACTGAACATAACTGAAAACTATCTGTAGACGATTTGACTTTGCCCGACAGAATAACACCGTCTTCAATATGGCAACCCCCGGACAGATAAACTGAATAACAAATGTCAACATAACTCCTGTTTATTAACACCAGAAATACTGGAGAAGCGAAACATTCAAAAATCAATTGCATTATGCTTTAAAACACTAAAATAAGGAGCTGTAATCTGTTTTACCGGTGTAAACACACTGACAAGCATACCATATTTACGTTGATAATGTATCAGTTTTTGTTATTGTTTACATTGTTGTAATGGAACAATTTTTCTACGTATTTCGTTTATTTCCTCTCTCTATTTTCATAGGCTGTAGTTGTTAGGACGCTTTTACAAAAATCTATCCATAAAATTGACATTTTTCTTCAGATTT
The DNA here is from genome assembly GCA_019843655.1 of Lethocerus indicus. NCBI lineage: Eukaryota > Metazoa > Arthropoda > Insecta > Hemiptera > Belostomatidae > Lethocerus > Lethocerus indicus. The sequence continues at coordinate 13,342,980 of JACDQD010000012.1, read as the reverse complement.
GTCCTATAAGAAAACAGTTCACGTAACAGTTGTGTGCCTGCACTTGTATTTTAAACATCTTCCTTGTAAAAATACAGATTTTTATTGTTTATAACGCGTTGGAAAAAACAAATTGTAGCAAACTATGTTGTAATACCGAGTGATTTTTTTTTGAATTTATCTCATTTTGCTTAGATTTTCAGTTTTGTGCAATGCTTTATTAGTGTTATTAGTAGCCTTGTATAGTAATCCTTTTTTTTTTACAATGAGAACGTACAGTAACAATACTAGAATGTCTATGAATGTGCATGTCTCTATATGTTATTTTCCAATAATTTATGATCATCAACTCTTGAGACGCTCTGTTTACACTTGTTACTTCGAGGCTTCTCGCAGTCTTCAGTAGCGTTTCATTAGCAATACATTATGTACTGCGGTATATATATATATATATATATATATATATATATATATATATATATATTGGTAAGAATAACGAGTATCCCTATAAATATCAGTTATTTATAATCCCGTATTTCGTTGAGGCAGCATCCAATCGACATTATATACACTGTATTCGCCGAGAGGCCGAAACCGTCTCCAACTATAGACCGGTGTCTCTTTGTGTTTGTTGATTTCTAGTATTTAGTCTAGACAACTGAATGTTCCTGTCTGTATCTTTTAGGGTTAAAGCATATTTTTATCAGCCAAATTTGTATCATCTGGTTTCAATTAAGATCAATATTGTTGAAATATTCCAAGTATTTAATTTGTGTTCGGTTTAATATCCCTATTTGTTTTGATACAATTTCAAATCAACCCGATATTAGATTGACAGAAATTCTTCATAGAAACTTTGTTAATATTTTATATATTCGGTTATAAATATTCATAATTCGTTGGTTAATCCTGTATGGATGTAAGTTTATGGTTTCGTGTTAGAAATATAAAAGTATATTTAAGGATTTGAAATCTTCACCCCGAGACAAGTAGGAACGCGGTAAATTTATCGCATTCAAACGATATTATGTAACCCAATTATCTAAGGGTTTTTTCATTTGGTGTAGTATATTATTGACAAGCTAAACTATAACTATAAATACCTATATTATGGGTCCACTAATGTTAGGAAATGACGCCTTGTCACGCAGTTCTGTATCCTTGGAGGTGCAGGATCAGTAACAGAGGGTCGTCTTCGGCACCTTGCTGAACGCTACTGGCGATGGCGAAACACCGAAATATATAGTCTGGAGTGGAGACAGAATGGATGGTCTCTTTTACTATTTTATTTAGAATTTAGAATTTCTCTGGAAAAAACGCGTTGGAATGACAAATATATTTGATATATAGTTATTTGAAATATCTAGTTTAATGAAAATATTTATATATAATAGAAAATATGTCGATGAGTTATATCGTACCTGGGCTTCACGACGGGTGATGAAACATTGCGTCACATCGCTAGTTCAAAAATTATATTAAATTTAAGTTTTCAGTGTTATTTGTTTCAAATATCGCTTATTCACTTAGCTGAGAATATATTGCTTTAGGTTGTTTTCAGTTTGTTACATCATAGTTCTTCGAGAATCTTACTTCAATCTAAATATTTAGTTTCGTCGCACTTTCAAAAATGGCGACCTTTAATACTAATGTCGTTGCAAATATGAACTGCGGGCAAGTGTAATTCTTTGTCAATTCACTCCCGGTAATTTTCCAGTACATTTGCTTCTTGTTGCTCTCTTTGGCGGCGTGACCGGGTCCTCTATCGATTTGTTTTTCTTCTAAACTCATTAATTCCCAAACAGAGTTACCCCCCCCCTCCCTCTCCCCAATATTATCATACCTTTTCAGGGTGCTCAACAAGTATGTTGAACTTTTTCCGAATCGTCCTGTAACGGCTTGAGTTAGATACTCAATATATAGCAATAAAATTACATTGTTTATGAACTGATCTAATTTGGTATATAGTAATATACTTAGCCTGGGAGAACTTTTTTTTTGAATAGATTTTCAAATAATATTTTGTTTTAAAACGAAATAAATATTTAGTATCGAACTGTATTGAAGATCAAACTTCTCATCATTGTCAATAGGATTCTGTTACTGTACATTGTCACAATCATGTTTTACTCCCATATCCGGTCCTGATTTAGACCAGTTAAGGCTTCTCGCCAACGTCAGTAGGGCAATCTTAGATATTGTGACGAAAAGTTCACACTAACGGAATACTACTTGAGACGGCGAGAAGGCTAAATTCGGTCCGTGACCGAAATCGGCGAACGAGAACGCATAATTATGTTTTTATTCGACGGCATAAATCGCGTGTGTTAGCCGGTAGCGCCTGTAGATGCTAACCTGAAAAACACGAGTGTCGTGCGGGTTTGAATTAGCATCCGGCGTGACGGGAGCACGGCGCACTGAAGAAGCTCCTCCCAGCGTGAGAATGAGGGCAAGAAGAGACATAAGACGGGAAGAAATACTGTTTTTATAAATATTTATATACCCTCGCAACATACAGAGTGCAAACCGTGTCCACTCGAGAAGCGGTAAAATTTAGCATTAAATTTAAAAATGCATTATTCATGTTATGTAGATACACGCTTGCGTGTATAACTTTAAAATCTTGCCGATGGATGCTCCGTTTGGGACTTGGCGCGCTCGTACATCAATTCCGGTATCCCCCGATTTTAAGAGAAATGTCCCCCGACGGTTTGGAATATCATCACGGTGGCGGGCGCCAGCTCCACATCAAATTGCAATAGGCCTATTGATTAGTAACCCTTGGGGGGGGGTAGAGGCGAGGGGTGGAATAACAATAAAGTCGTCCGCTCTCTCAGATATTGAGGGGGCGTTAGGTTGTTTGTAACCATCAGAGTTTACTCGTTAATCGACGGCCATAAGGCGAAATCGGGAAGAGGGATGAAGATTCAGTCTTCATATGAGTGAAAGGGTAGAAGGAAAATTGAGTGGGTGTTGTATGCGGTTTGATCCAACTGGAAATCATTTCAAAATGATAAAATTACGACGGTATTTTGATTTTGGTTCGGGGGAAAAAACTGCAAGGTGCAAGTTTCCGAACTGTTTCCAAGATATTAAAAGCGACTACTTCAAAATCTTTTCGATTTTTCTAGCCACCGAACATTCGTATAATCATGTAGGTTTAAATTGCGATTGTAGTAATTTATTGTAACATTGTATCGTATGATCCGTGGAGCAAACATTTCACAATTGTGGATTTGAATTTGCTGTCGATTAAATAAATCTGTTTACTGCAGTTTCGTTCTTCTTCTAAGCCGTCATATAAACTGTATAGATTTGAATATGTTTTATAAAAGTCAGACTGTCTTCCTTCCTGGGATGTTCCTGGGATGATCCTGTATGAGCGGGCGTTAAGATAAGGAGAGCGACTACGGGAGTTATGACCGGTTAAGGGGGGAATCTATTTATGACGAGCCTGGTTTTTATGACACCTCTCTCTCTCTCTCTCTCTCTCTCTATTTAAGTATATCATTTTTAATTTGGCCGCTTCAACATGTTGCTGAACATTTTTCTGTGTTCTCGAATATGACCGTATAGATCGATACGCGTTTGAGATTCGGGAAGTCGGAATTCAGTGACGAACAGAACTTTGGTTTAATTAACAGAACCGCTCTGTAGACCGCCAGGTATTAAGGTAAATTAGGCATTAGGATATTAATTACGGCCGTATGTCATTATTGCTAATGACATTGAATGGTCTAAAGAGGGAAATACACGCAACGCTTACTAATCAATTGAACGGTAACAGTAACATAAGCGTGGATAGGATCGCCTGTATGTTGTGACAGTCGGGTTCGCATAATCCGGAATTCATAATTCATGTTAGGATTTATTAAATCTGGAGCGTAGAAAGGTCACTGTCGTCAGGTGACTCATATCTTCAATATTCGGTACATTATTATGATATATTGGTTCAAAGCGTCTCTCGGTCTGAAATTCTGGCGATTGAGGATGGAACTCCAGTCCTGCACTTTGTCCCTTATTTCTGTGCTATACTTCAAATACGGAGAGGGTACACGTGATTTTGACCTACACGTGTCCACTCTCTTGTCCGGTCGGAATCAGAAAACCTGGTATTCCGTTATTCATAGACTGTCGTGTTTTTTAAAATTTCCATATTTCGTCGCATATTCATTTCTTTGTCCCTCTGTCCGGTTCTATTAACTGGACGGAATTTTTCTTATCGGCTTCGCGCTCTTAAATTTCCCCGTGAAGTCAACGACGAAAGGGGCAAAGCAGAGATTGGTATGGGACGAAATAGTTGAGTGTATTTATTTTATTAATTTTTTATTTTGTTCGTTCTTGTAATGCCGGTTTGTAATTGTTCTGTACTCAGGGGTGGTTGGGCCTCTGAACGTTGAATATTCGGTACAATAACGATCTTTACGTTTTGAGGATTACAATTCACTCGTTCTAGTTCATTCTCCTTTTCTGAACTAATCATCTTTACTTCTGAACTAATTTATTCCTCTTCATCGTGGGCTCATTCTTACCACTACGCTGAGGTTTCTCCCCATCGCTGACCCTATAGGATGACTCCAGGCATTTGATACCGCAGACGAATAAAGGAATAATAGTGCGCTTTTGAACCAAGTGGAAGTTTTTATTGGGTCAAGTTAGATTAAGTCTGGGAGACGGATAGCGTGACCTGCGTTCCACCAAGTCCATCTCATAATTAAAGACGATAAATAAAGGTATACTCAAATAATCGAAATTTTCAGTAGTTTTACGAGTGGGGTTGAGGCTGGCCGATCCGATGTATAGTTTATATGGACTGGGACCGTCCGAAAGCCCCTCATGGTTTGACCCGGATCGAAGCGAGGCGACCTCAAGACTCGCGGGGTTGGCGGAATAGGTTTCTCTGCTACCGCTTACCCCTGGGAAGGGGGCGGATGGGGGGTGAGTCTTCCTGTGTGACTTATTCAAGAGGGGGTGTATGAAGGCTCCCGGCCGCACAAACACGTGTGTGTGTGTGTGTGTGTGCGCGCGACTAACAAATTCAGACTTGAATTTTTGAAGCGAGTCGCAACCCTCCCCAGGTACACTTCCCCGGCAAATTCTTCTTGTTCTCGGCTGCCGGACACAGACAGCACCTAATATAAGGCGCCCGCCTACCGTTTTACTGCATCCCCTATCGCATGCATAAACCACGCTGTAGTGCCTCCTGTTGACCCGCCTTGTTAACGATAAACTGATTATTTATGCGTGCGTCGTACGCAAGGGTATCGATCGTATTATTGTGTATAAGATGCCGGGTGTTAGAGTGCGGGGGGTTTGGATTATCCCCAAGGAGATCCTGTTTCCACTCACGCATTTCCATACCCGCCAGTTTCGCTGAATTACCGGCGATGGCGGAAGGCTAAAGACGCCATAAAACCGATAATTTGGTTATATATCTGATATATGGTTAGATCGAAAATTCAGCCAAATCTGGAGTGACCGGTTCTGGCCTCTTTCCCGCTTTTAATTAATTGCCAATATAGTCTATTAATATGACAATATAACGAACTCCAAGACACTATAGAATATACTTAGTAAATTTATCAAATATTGATACAGTATGGGGCATTACAGGATTGTCTTGTGGGTTTAGCATGACGAGACTATTTTTAATTTTAATCACATAAATGGAACCGAACCGTTCCATCCATGTAATAACTAAAGGCATATACCAAACTAGAAGAAAGGAAAATTCATTACAGTAAAACAGGAGACATTATTAAAATTATGCGACGGGGATTTAATTTTTTTTAATGTAGACTGTAATAATATCTCTTTGAAATTTCTCTCGAAATCAAAAAAAATGAATCGTTTTTCTTCATTATACTATATACAATTTGGTTCCGTCCCTTCGCCCTATTTCGGTAAAATATAGTGATGTACTTGAGCGTGAGGGCTCCCGAAGGGTCGTTCTGAATTTTCGTAGCTACTCCAACGGCATTAACAATGAACCAGTTCCGCGCCCCAAATCGGAAGCTTTAACTGTCCTCCAGCGGTCTTCATATTCCCGAAACCGAACTTTACAACAACAAGTCCCGAGTCGGACTTTCGTTCCGCCCGATATGCCCGCTCAAGTGTGCCACCGCCGACTAACGGAATCCGCTTAGTGCGGACCGCGGTACGCTCAGTGAAGCGCTTATACTTACAGGCCGTATAGCTTCGGCGGGTGTTTTGATTATTATCCGAAAATCGGGACAATTCCCGTCTAATAATTCCGGAAGTGCACGCAATAAAATGCACAAACTTCAGGTAACGTCCTGAAAAAAGATGGGTAACCCAATATGTGGCGTTATTAAAAATTCGATTAAAACTATTAAAAGGCCGGATATTTTACCGTAAAATTACCCACTGGTACAAATGTCCAGTTTACATTTGTTTCGGTTTATTCCGAATTAGTTCGAAAACTGACTATATTGAAATTAACAATTATTTATTTTGTCCCTCGGTACGATGCTCATTGTGTAGAATATATGATGGGGCTAGCCCTCCGGCTTAATCCCTGCGAAAGGGTTTCTACATCCGTAGTGAAATACCCACCGCTACCGGTTGCATCAGTTGGAAACGCAGAGTTCAATAAATATAACTTAATAATTCCATGTACTACATAGAGAAGCAAAAGCTTTTAAAATGGACTTAGAATTAAAGTAAAGAAATTTCTACTTAAGCCGTATATATATTGGATTATTGTAAATAGAATCAATTAATAATGCAGCTTCATTATATTAGGGGTAAACAAAAGTAATCAACATTTTGACTTTGGAATTCATTTGATTTTGCTAAAAAAGAAACTTTAATTATAATCTACTATATATTCACCGATATTATCGACAACAACTCTCTGCCACCCCAATTGCCAATATAGTTTATTAATGTGTCAATATAACGAACTCCAAGACACTATAGAATATACTTTGTCAATTTATCCCCAAATTTTCGATTCCACTCTTGAAGAACCCCTCAAGACCAAAATACATCTTATCAAATTGTTGATTAATTTTTGAGTATCCCTAATAGTTTCCTCTATTTTTTATACAGTTTGTAACTAAATATTGCGTAACAATGTTCGTAGTTTAAATAAATTTTTTTTTTTAGACCTATCTTATAAAATTCCACGTATTAAAAGTTGTTTTTTTTTCATTTGAAAAATGTCGCAGCTCTGAAACTGGCGCCCCCCTCCCTCCCCTCTTCAGATTGTACGTAATATTACGCACTGCCAGTAGGCCACACTTCACTCATACTTTAAGTGTACTTATATATATATATATATATATATATATATATATATATATATATAAATATATTGTAGGATTTAATGAGAAAAACATTTGAAACGGTCTGTAGTTTGTCCGTTGGGGTGCAGAGGGACACAGGGTATTACAGTTCGTGGCAAAACATTCAGTTTGGGGCGGGGGGTGGCGGGAACGTTCCTCTGTGGCTATATCGAGTGGAAATCCATCCCCTCGACTGTGTCATAAGCTCGACTGGTTTCGGCTTCACGCCATCACCGATAGTTATTATTCTAGACGCGGGCAGCAAAAAAAAAAAGGGGGCTTTGAATATAGTTTAACATACCTGTTTTGTGGTCTTCGAGGGGTTTGAATACCGTAGATTTTCTGCGTTTCCGTCTCCTCCCGCCGGTTTTGTCTGGAGTCCTGGAGACTCTTGGCATCCAAAGTGCCAAAAGTGACACCGCTACTGAAGATGGCGAGCAGCCGAAACCGGTCCAGCAAAAGACCGAACCAGCGAGAGGGGTTTAAAAAAAAAGAACAAGGAAAGAATGTACTAGAAAGAATTCCCTGTTTACAGCGTTTACTCAAATAGTTTACCCCCTAATTCATCGGCTGGATTTAAATTTTGCCATCAGATTTTATGGCGGCCTGAAAGGGATTTATTCAAAGTGTGGCCAGGAAGTAGAGAACCCCGCGGAAGTTTAATGTCGCGCACCACACCCCCCCCCCCCCAGCCAATCTGTTTTACGAGCCGATGCGTTTAACTGCAACCCCCTGTATATTTTAACGGCGCTCGGTGAACATTCCCGAAAACCCTGAACAGAACGTGCAATCGTGCGCGAATCGTACCGGTCGGAAAATAATAATTTCCGATTCCGATTTTATACGTTTCCGGATGTATTGAAAAATACGCGGCTGTACGATGAGAGAAACAAATAAAATATATCGCAATACAGTCGTCGATTTCGCCCTTTTCTGACAATCGCGAAAAGCCGTTTTACTTTTAGACCGGAGATTGGTCACTTGGAAAATGGGATTTTTGTACCGTAGATTATTTTTTTTTTGTGTTTCTGTCCCTCTCGCTGGTTTATACTTTTACTAGACCGGTTTCGGCTGCTCGCCATCTCCAGTAGCGGTGTCGCTGTCACTTGTACTGACCAAACCGGCGCGAGGAGACAGAAACACACAAAATCTACGATAAAATATCTGATTATCGAAATTTAAATTAATCAAGCAGGACAGCGTCATTATTATGAAGACAGTTCCTGAGGGTGTGACTAATTTTCACAAACTATAACATATACAAAACCCATTTTTTTTTTGCAGCTCGCGTCTAGAATAATAACTATCGGCGTGTGGTTTTATCTTCATTGCATTGGGGGGGGATTTTTTTGTTGAAAAAACAGGTATGTTAAACTGGGATTTTTTCTTAATGCACTACGCTCGTTAATGCTTGACAAAAAAATTTTTTCTGACCGTTTGTCAGATATATCACGAAGGAGTTATTATTATTAGTGTATTTATTTCATATTAGCGACAGTTCTGAAAGGATTGATTCAAATGTTTTAAGTGAAATAAAGCAGGTTGAAATAGTTTTTTGGTATCGACAGAGAGCAATCGATCATTATTCTTTTATTAATAACATAACGACGTATAAAACTAGAACACGCTATGCACATTATATACTCTAGTGCAGTATATAATGACCGACTTCAATTTCATATAGCGTTATCTTTAATTAAGTCTGCATAACGTATTCAACGTATGTGCACATGCTAGAGTGCAGCGCGGTCGAGGGTGGAGGGGCCGGACAAAAAAAAAAATAATAAAAATGTCCATTTTAATACGAAGAAAAATGGAGTAATTGCATAATTGCATTATCTGACCGAGATAATGCGTTCATCATCATAAAATATTCAATGCCGGGACCGGGTCCATTAACTGTGTTTTCCACTTTGGCTCCGCCGCGAGGATACACTTTGGTCCGCCCATCTAATACAGTAAATCATCCAGTAACTAGCCGGTTTTTTTTCACCCTCCACCCTTTATTAGGCCCTGAATTTCCCTTCGTTAGAAGTATTCCACTGGCCGTTATGCGCCGTCGTCATTTCCCGTCCCGCGAGAGCTTTTTTTCGGTCACCCAATTAAAGCCCGATGATAGGATAAGACGTGATTATTTTCCTTTTCGTTTTTTTTAGCACTTTTTTGAGTTATTTTTTAAAACTTCGTGTATACCGAAATTATATTGAAAAATTAGAAATTCGTAATTGATTATTTTAGCAGTTCAGTGTTCATTGTTTCAATGCTGTTGTGTTGATTCTCCATCGAATTTTCGATAAAAACTCCCGTTTTTGCCCTCCCCATACTCCTTTTTCCCGAAGTGCCCATCTCTTCTCGAAGTGCCATTCTTGTCTCAGTTAATGGTACTTTCCACTTAGAGGTCGTTAGCCGTCTTAAAGGCGAGTCCCATTCCTTACGCCAGAAGAACGTAAAACTCAACGTTGCAGAAGATCTCTTAACCAGGGTTGCCGACGGCGGCAATGACATTGCTGCAACCGGCAATTTAACACTCCCCGATTTAATTCTGAATTTTCTGTAAGATTTTTATTTAAAGATCTGAATAATTTCAGTTTAAATACATAATTATTACTTGGTTACATTTGAATGTAAAAAATCGGGATAGTCCAGTTCTCTAGTTTCTACAATTACCGCTAGATGGAAGCTGGGGTTTGTCTTCGGGAACGGAGTGGACGAAAAGTTCGACTTTTATTTATGAAGTCCGATCGCATGGGACTTGAGAATTCCCTTCAATTACTTCTTTTTTTCGGGACTTACTCTTATTGTATTTGGTCATCGCGCCACTTTTAATTGGGTGTGCCTTATAACTGCACTTTATAGATAATTCACTTATATTGCAAGTGCAAGATTATTGCCACCGTTATAGGTCTTCATTTTTGGGGCATATCTACTCTGAACAAAAAATGTTGCAAGCTCCATCCATATGACGTTCTAGGCTCAAAAATAATACTCTTTAGTGCAATGTCCACTAGCATTATTTGCTGTCTGATACACATTAGATACTACGAGTAATTAGATATTGAAAAATACCTAATTTAACCCACCTCTTTAGTAGCGTTGTACCGGCTATATTGTTTACAAGTGTAAATACTTGTTACAATAACACACGTTTGGATTGTACAGACATATTTAACGTTCAGTAAAATGAACATTCAAGATGTTTTGAGATGTTGTCCGTGTAATGGAGTCGAGTGCACTTAAAATTGCCGTCGAATTGCAAATAAACATTTAGGCGCATAAACAAAGCCCGGCAAATCGGTCGATCAGTGTTCAATTAGATCTTGTTTGTCAGTGTTCACACTTTAACGCCCCTGCAGCGGACTGGCGTTCGCAATAAACAAAGTGGCGATTTATGCTGCGTTTTGTTGCGGGACTTATCGACAGGAGGGCCTTGAGGGCCTAAGTTATAACAGGGGGGGGGGGGTATAATTGTTTGGAAGAGTCCAAGTGTCCATGTTAAGTGGCCCGTTTTGTTTTATCCGAACTAAAAACGTTTTGTTTTATAATTTTTTAATCACTATTCAAGTTTAGAATACTTGAGTCTTTTAACGTGTCTGTAGAATTTTTTTTTCGGATTTAAGGGTTTCCGCAAAAAAAAAGAAGAGTAAATCAGTTCAGGATTTAAAATTATAGGAACAGTCGTCGGGCAGTATTGAGAGCGAAACACAGTATCATAACTGTAATATTATTTAGTTCCTACGGCTATTTCCTGCTTAACTTTTATATTGTTATTGCTAATGAATTACAAACGTGTGCATAATAAATTTCGTGGTCCCATTTTATATCGGTTTCGGCCTGTCTATAGATTCTTCGTATCTAAGCGACCCGTTTCAATTTTAATGTACTTGTTACCCTATTGATATATATATTAGTAAATGGGGGAATAGTTCGCATTGTAATTCCGGGAATGTTACAGTTTACAAATCGACCAGTAGTCAGTTGCGCTTCGGGTGGTGGGCGAATATTAAATTTGGTTAAACTCCCGTTTCTCGTTCCGGGAAGAGTGGTGGAGGTTTGTGAGAACTCCCCCTGAGCTTCCTGTTCCTTTAATTGAGTGGGACTGTCGCCAACATCAAGAACCACCCCCAACCCACCCCCCCCCGACCGCCACTTTACTTTCATCTTTCGCTCAACACCCCTCCCTCGTTAGCACTCGCCTTTAATGGCGGCCGACACACTACCTGTAAGTAAGTGGGCGAGGGCTTGAAGGAAAGTCGAGCTCGCGGACACGTCAACGGCGATTAGAGCGTAACATTTGCATAATTAGTGTAAACGTACGCGTATAATCCAATTCAGAGATTTTGAATTCGTTAAATTATCCGGTCTGGTAATTGGCGAGGGTTTACGAAATCGTCCACTCTGCCCACTCCGCTATTTTTAGCGCTGTGTTACCCGATAAAGCGTCCTGTCAGCACTGTTACTTAAATATGGACCTCTAGAAAAAACAGGGGGGGGGGGGAACAACAGTATATTGTGGTGTATATACTAGAGTTCAAGTGCTAATCTCGTATAACCAGTTGAATTTAAGGAGATTGAAACCCGTTTCAGTGACTAGATTTCTAGTGCTGGTTCTAGTTTAAGACCGCATAGGCGAGTTGTGACAGACAGAGTGTTATCTGTATTATCGGACTCTGATGCTTCGAATGTTGTTTCAACGAACCTTTCACACAGAGACAGCCATCGATCCGGTCGAAACCCACTTTCTGGGCACATTCGCCACTTTTAGAACTCCCGGCGGTCTTATAGGCCGGAGAAGTTTTATTCCAACAAGTGTGTGCTATTAGACCCGTTTTCCCATACTGGAAACTATCGGATAACGTCTATTATTTGAAATAATAACAATTCCGCGAATCAGTATTCCGCCGGGACGGTACCCATAAATCCGAAATCGGGGGTGGGGTGGGTTCTCACTTAAGTTCGCCCCCCCCCTCCCCCCCCTATGGGCGTCGGTGGTAGTAAGGGGCAGGAAATGGGGTTCTGGGGGCACAATTTCCCGAAGCGACCCTCCCCCAAACCGCCCCTAGCTCGACACACCCATCCGCCCCACGCTCTACTGAACATCCCCCCGAAATTAACAGAATTAGATAAATATACAACCTGTGCAATTCATTAGTGTGATGGACAACAGTTGAACCAAGGCAATTAATCTATTCTTCTTTAGGATTATATGTGCAATAATATTATTGCGGTTAGTCCAAGATTATTACTGGGTTTAACCACCCTAGTGACAAAAGCTCATTTATGATTTATTATAATTACAGTATAGTTTCTTTGACTTTGACAGCCGTTTTAAGCTTTCGCGTTTCATTACTCTTCATGGGTGTTTGCAGGTTTAGGAGAAAAACTCCCGAACGGATAATCGGTTCTAAGATTCCTAATACCCGAGATACAGTCCTCTCTGCTTAGGTCTTAAGCGCTACGAAGTTCCCTTCCTTTCTTGAATAAATTGAATCCGTTGGGCGCTTTCGGATATATTACTCAAAGGGCGGGAGATTAGCTGGCTAGGGATAGGAAGGTGTGGAATGTGTCTAATTGAAATCTGAATAGTTCTGGGGGTGCGGGGACGGGGATGGGTTCTCTAGGCCGCTAATGTGTGCGATGGCGAAGCTGCTGGGGGTGACACTCTCCGGTACCGAGGCGTACCGCAGCTAATTGGCTAAGTTGCGGCTCTCGCTTTATCACACACACACACACACACACACACACACACACACACACACACACACACACGACAGAGAGACCGACAGAAACCAACCCCTAGAACACAAACTCGGTCACCGGTTCCAGCCACGTCTTCCCTTAGCCCGGTGAGCTCAAAACCCACCCCTAATGTAGAGTTGCAGTTGATGTGTTAATCGAAACGAAGGATAATTGAAATTCGTATATAAACGCACACATGTACAACATACTCATCCGTGCACTGTCATCTCTATTGTATGTCTCGCATTTTGGTTTCTCTTCTAATTAGTATATGGTATAAATGTGTTAACACTCTGCTAGTTGTCTTCACTTGGCATTCTACCACAGTATATATTCAACGGGGCATCTTCTGCCCTTTCTTTATTGGGGTACGCTCTGCTGTTAGGAATTAAATCCGAGGCTTTGTACTTTATTCGGGCCTAACTGAAAAGCCTCAGAAAGGGAAACTAAGTTCCTACGAGGGGAGAGGTCCAAACTCCACCCCCACCCCACCCGCGAACCGCCCCGTCGGTTTCAAACTCTGGGAATAGTTTGTTTTCCGCGACCGGTCCAAGATGGAATAAAAGCCTTCGCGCTCTTCATCCGAAGAATTTAAATTGAAGCCGAGTTTAATGTCGCGAATTTGAAACTTGTTCCGTATAAGTGTGGGAAAGAGTTTCTTTCGAGCTATCGGCGGTTTTACCCTTTGTGTCCACCCACCGCATTCTAAACTTGTGTACCCTTCCTGTATTCACTTCCTCCCCGTTAGGGCGTATTTACGTACGCTCTTCTGTTTGCAAGTTTATAAAATTCGGGAAAAATATATATATTTGTTTTCTGCACGAAAATTAATGAAATATTGCATAACAATAGATGCAATCGCATACCGGCATACCTCCTGTGCTCCCGCGGATTGTACGCAATAACATTTTATTGAATTTGTAAATTGAGATATTGAACAATGTAAACCATCAAATATTGATAAAATTCAGATAATACAGTCCAAAATATCAAGGAAAATAACTGAGGCATTCTACCGTGTGGGAGGATTCTGAAATAGAGCGATTTATAAATAGAATAATTCAATTGAGTGGAACAAATATAGCTGTAAATTCCCTAAAATTAAAACCATATAGTCGAAATATATTGAGGAAAAATTCAAAAATAGTATAGACACCTTAGGACATATAAATTTTCTTTCTGAATTTTTATCCAAATCTACCCTCTGCAGAAACTTCCTGGATTAACCCCTGGAGAAGCGATTAGTTTGGGGGAGGGGGAGGTATTGCCCCGTTCGTCTGCGGTCCGGATTATACTTTTAAACCTTGTTATAAATTTGGCTTTCGGAATATGTAAATTCACCTTGTTGGAGCCCCCCCCGGTTGGGGGGTGGACGACTACAATGGGTTCAACTGCGCATGTAATTGTTTCGGTTGGCGGTAATTTTTCGGCCGCGCAAACCACAAACTAAAATTGAATATCGATTTTTTTTATTTTATAAGAGCAAAAGAAAATTCGCCAACGTTCTTGGGGGTTGTCGATTCCCTGGGGTGGAATATTACCGAGCGGTAATTTGAGGCTATGAGTGGACCGCGTGTAATTCGCTAATTAAAGAGTTATTTTGGCACCTTAATTAAATATCTCTTAAACGGACGACGCGATGGTGCCACGTCATTTTGCTTTAGGAATTCTGGAAAGTGTAAGTCTATCAGAGAGTCCTCCAGAGAAGAACGGTAATCTATCTAACTTGTTCACTTTTGATCGCTGTTTAATTCGTAAATATTCCATATTTTCCGAAAATAACAACGCCCTGATATATATTTCAGATGAAAATTTTAAATCTAGCGTGTCGTCTGGTTATTTTCTCGTTGCCGGCGAATTCCATTTAGGAGTTGAGGAACACTTAAGGCGGGAATTCGTGCGGAACGAGTTGTCCCGAATTGGGAATATGAAAATGGCGGGATCAAAACTGTAGCACTGTAGCATGAGCGGCCTCCGGCTGGCGAAGCTCATTGTTAATGCAGTCTGTGTATATCTGAAAAGTCCCGGATTGCGCACTCGAAACCAGGTCCCCTTCCCCCCCCCCCCATTCAAATTACAATAGACCCACTAATTAGTTGGTAAGTGCCCGGAATAACAATAAACTTGGCCACTCTCTCTCTCTCTCTCTCTCTCTCTCTCTCTCTCTCTCTCTCTCTCTCTCTCTCTCTCTCTCTCGATATACGAGGCAAAAACAAGGTCTCGTCGTCGCTTTTCAAACCGATTCCACGTTACGCACAAACTAATCAGTGATGGATATTCAAAAAGCAATTTTATTTACCGTATTTTTATCACTCTTATTGTGTTCACAGCTTCAGATCTGCAGTATTGATGCTCTTAATTAGTAAAACGACTGTGTCCACGTAGCATCGTGTCCGTACAGTGAGACGGTGCATACACGAACGTAGATTTTATATGACTTTAAAATCTCCACTCCCCTGAGCTGTAAAAATTACAGTAGAGCTACGTTCGCAGAATTTATTATAACCGCTGACTGAGCATCTCGGCCGTCGCGACAATTTTACTTCGTACAAGTTTTAATTGACGTAAAATTCGGATCGGAAAACTCCGCCCAGTTCAAAATCACCGGAGGTTTTTCAGGGTTTAGCGGTTAAAAGCATCCGGGCGCCAACTTAAAGATCGTCCCTCAATCAAGGCGGCGGCTTTAACGCCGGCGAGTTTTGCCGAAAATTAAAACTTCGATTAATCGGAATTTTTAATGGGATCTGAATGAGTGCGGAAAGAGGCCGAAAAATAGCCGACTTTACAGTTTATCGGACCACTTTGCTAATAACGTAACACTGTAGCGACCCGATCTACAGGTTGATTTTTATGTCGGTCAAAAATTGAAATCTACCTATTAGATTTTTATGTCTCTTCTTCTTTGAACGCATCCATTATATAGTTCACAGTTTATTGCCATATTGGTGTTAGAGATATGACCCTGTCAACTCGGAACGCTACCGGAGATGGCGGGAGGCCGAAACAAGCGGGGAGCGTAGTATCTCGAAAGATAGCATTCGAGAGACACCCCCCGGCCTTCGATCGGGTAATATAAACTTGGCGGAAATGGGCGACGGGGCTCCGGTTACGGGACGTATCATCGATTTTGACAAATTAATAAAACGGTCACGTAGCCCGGCGGCGGCCGGCTCTTCTTAGTATTCGATAAAGTGGCTCACGACCGGCCGAATGTCACGCGTCGAGCTCCTAATGCGATTTGCCCGCCCCTCTGAAACAGACCGCGCTCTATTTTTTACCCCATTAATTCCACCCGGGGAAAAGGGAACGAAAGAAGGAAGGAAGGAAGGAAGGAAGGGGATAAAAGGAGAATGAATTTACTTCGGCAGGAACTACATTTATTGCGTGTTTTTATTATTGGCGAGACTAATCGGCCGAGGCCGGTTTAGCAACGTCCAAATTGATAGAGTGACTAATACGGCTAATGAAGGTGGCAAGCAGCCGAAACCGGTCTAGGAAGAGACCAAACCGGCGAGAGGAGACAGAAACACACTAAATCTATGGATAAATTTCCTTTTCGTCAGGTTTTATTTTATGGACGGTTAAAAAAAGTACTGTCAATAGCGATTTGTAATAAATTCTTAGTGTCCTGTCTGAAACTACTGTTATGTTAGTAAAAAGCCACTCCTACGAATTGCAAAGTGCTGCCGTAATAGCGTCACGGACTCGTGGATCGTTGTAGCCGGAAAAGTTAGCTATAATAAGTGTACATAAATTTTCGAAAATCTGCAATTTGTATTTGCAATCGGCATAAATTAACACCAGCTGATTGGTAATGGGGGAACGAATCAGTTGGTATCGAAGCGGCTGTATATTTACAGCCAGTTTCGAGTTGAGCCCACCCTCTCGATTGGCATTCACCGGTCGGCTTAGAATTAATCATTCATTCGTTCCATCGGGGGACGGGGGGGGAGGGGGGGCTCCTCTCCAATCATTAATTCACCGAGTCACTCCCGCGAACCTCGGGCTCTTGCCACACAGATTGTCTCTGTACCGCCGCCGATGTTGCCGTTTGGCAACGTTTATCTTCGAACGTTAGTTAAATATGAATTTTAGTTGATCATTCTGTAAAAGAGAGGCATGGAACGTTACTGTCTAAAAGTAGCTGTAATTGAGCCGGCTGGTGTATAACGTGTATCGTTCGTAAGAAAATGAAATGGTGGCTGCAATTTATCTATTTATCGTTTTACCGGAATTCTGAGTAGGTTTTGAATATTTCATTAAACTTGACTCCACGTAATGATTCCTGGAAAAGGGTGACAAAGTACGCTGAGGTATGAAGCGAATAGGGCATTGGTTGCCGGGTTGATTAAGCGTTGATCAGGATCATACGAGATACCCCCGATCCTTTTCGGGCGGGAGAAGGAAAACTTCGTCCGGAAAAACCCTTCCCGTACACGTGGCAGTACGGGGAAAAGTGGTTGTTTCACTCGAAAATGTCAGAAAAATTGTCGCTGACTAAGATTAGCCGGGCTAAAGATTCAGGTGAATCGCTCTATTCGGTATTTGTGGTTTGGCCGTAAATTGCCGAACACAGGCCGCGTCATCGTTTCAATTTCGAAACTTAACTCGAGCGGTTCACTTTTGCCAAACACTCGTGTTCTATCTAAACGGTGGCAAATAGTTGATTTCAGAACTTGAATATTTTTCAATGATAGTAACGAGATAGGCGGATACAACTGGTATTAAAACAGTTCTCAGTAGCATTTGCCCCATTTTTGGAAATGTTAATTGCCTCTTGCCGGAAATAATTAAATCCCTAACGCCCCCCCCCCGGAGACGTTAATATACGTCATTCTTTCTGTTCCCGGCGGCGCAAAACGTCGGATTCATTTAATTAGAGCGCTGAGATGAAACCGTCGTTGAAATACGACAGTTTTCGAAATTAAACAAAGGAGGCGTGGCACTGATTCACGGGACGGCTAAAAATTAGTGCGTCGGCAGCGACTGACTCCCGCCCCTCCCGACACCCTGATAAACTTTATGAGTTATAGGAAGGAAGAATAATAATAAAAAAAAAAAATTATAAGTCCCCGGTGCTTGTGGCGACCGTTTAAAAAAAAGTCCCCCGGACGAATTTAAGCCCCCCGGCCGGCGGCCAGGTGGCACCGATAATTTTTTAACGGCGCGAAACGGGGCAATTAAAGCTCAGTTTCCCGATAAATTCAGCCCGGTGAAAATGTTCTGTCGCACAGAACGGCCCTTTCCAGGGCCAAAAAACGCCCCCCCTCCCCCCCGACCTGGCGCCTGATTAGCGAGGAATTCCCCGTACCGAATTTTGGCTCCGGCCTACGCCGGTACGACTTTGGCATCCGGGCGTGAACCTGTAGGCAGAAAGGTTGACTGATTCGAGATAGCGAAGTTTCGGAATACCATCATTTCTGCACGTTTTTCGACAGTAGGTTGGGCCCAATCCCCCCCCCATTATAATTTTTCTGAAGCAACGTTTTTTTCTTTGTTCTAAGAGTTGGGAATACCGGATTTGACCGGGAGAGATGTACAGCATATGCCGTATTGCATTAGTGTACAACTGAAAATCTTACATCTTGTCCGCAGCACGAATGTACCTATATAATCGTTATTATAATACCAGCATGCTTAACGCTCGAGTGTTAATTCAGTGGGGAGAGTTTGTTCCGAAGGCAAGTTTATACGGGGGGGCTGAAATCAAATAAACTAGGTGGTGGGGGCCTCTTTCGGGGTCGTGTTCCGGCTGAAATTGGACACAGGGGTCGTCCCCCCCGCCCCCCCCCCAAGGCCTAACTTTTGGACGAACTGTCCACTTATCGGCTAGTATTTCGCTGGGGGTCTCACCCTTTTAATTGGACCCAAAATTCAAATCTCTTTCCACCCCCTTCTATCCCTCTCTCTCTCTCTAAGTAATAACTTTTGCTCCAATTAAGCTCTCCTTTTGCGGTACCCAAGGAGCCCGGATAGTACCGGGTAGTAATTGCCGCGTCCCCCTACGACTTGTCTCTCGAAACTTCTCTCCGAGAGTTACTAATTTCGGACATTTTCGATAACCTGAAAGGGCCCTATACAACGTTTAACGGGTATTGCGCAACTTGTGTCTAGATTAAATTGCATTGTTATATTAATTTACGCTATCTTGGGTAAATTATTAGGTGTACTAAAGTGTAGAATATGTTTTTTTTAAACCTCACACTGCATACGGAACTTGACTGTCAAGTGACAGTGACAGTGCAGTGACGATGCCCCCGAAAAACATCCAAAGTGCCAACAGTGACTAACAACGCTACTGAAGATGGCGAGCAGCCGAAACCGGTCTAGAAAAAGACAGAAACACAAAAAATCTACACTATTATACAAATTCAGGACATATAACACACGGACTCTCACGATGGAACTAGAAACAGGCAGGACTTAAGAAAGTTCAATGGGAGGAAGAGAACTTCCACTGGGTCGAATTCTTCTCGTGTTCCTTCCCATTGTACGCGTTCCAACCGTAAATTACATATTAACATACCCCATCAGTACTCTCCAATCCTCTGTTATCGTCTCCGAACTGAAATTTAAGCGCTCCGAACTAAAGTCCAATTCCTTACTTTATCCTTTACTGCTGTATAGTTTACAGTAGTTCGGTATATTGCGGACGGAGTGGCGGTGACAGTGGCGCAAAAACAGAAGCCCTATCTAGCTCGGTAGTAAATTAGTTAGCGGAGGCAGAAGCGATATAGATTATAAATTGCGCGTCCCGCCTCTTTTTAGCGGGTAATATCGAAGTTCGTTTAAACTTTTGTCATATATCCGGATGGATTAATTGTGCGTATTACACGGGGACAATTATTGGAGAAGTTTATGATGAATAGCGATTATCGCGGGAAAATTACTAAATTTCCTCCGGAATTTATTTTTTTAATGAAAGTTTAATTTAGTTTCAAATCCGAGCCGGGCACGAGGCGGTGGGTCTTATCTCGCTGCCTTTTCTCCCCCCACCAAGTGCTCATAATTCATAAACTATTGCCGCTCATAAAAAACTTTTTCTCCTTCCGAAAGTTAAATAGTCGAAGACGAGGGAAGTTTGTTTTTTTTTTTAAAAACTCGAAAGTTCTATCTTTAGTTCTCGAGGAAAATTATTTTAACCTTAATATCGAGACCATCACCGTCGTCGCCTCAAGTTATTAATTGCGTTATATTTAGATACAGCGCCTTTGATGAAATATTTACAAATTGTTTTTAGCGATAAACCGGATTTTTGCTTCTCGCTTTATTGCAATATTTTAAAGTAATTATATAGATTAAGTGGGCGAATATAGACAGTAATTTGTACTAGAGTAATTCGGCGTTTGAACCCGACTAGGCTCTTTCATTATGGATGCGTGCATTTATTATGTATTGCAAGGGAGTTTGTCGTTTTATACACGTCACTAATACTACGGTACTTGCTTCGTGTATGGCTTATTTTCGACCTAGCTGGTATACGAAAGGAGGCCACCACCACCACCACCACCACCGCGCCCGAGTGGTACACGTACTTCCGTGCGCTCCTTTTCTCTGCCGAGTTCGGCAATCCCGCACAGCAGCCTTGTTATACCGGCTTGGAGGCGGGCCTCAAATTGGGCGCACATTTTTATTTTCGTACAGCGCTAACGATGCTCCAGTAATTGAAATATAGCACTGATAAAACAGCAGTGGTATGCTTAAACATGTGTAATATCTGCGTCAAAATCAGTTTATCATCACTTATAAGACAATATGTACCATAGTGCGAAATTCGCGCCATTTGTGAAAATCAATTGAATTGATACATATTCCCTGATTTTATATATACGTATAAGAAATCACATATTATAAGTTAAAAATGAAGGTGATGTTACATAAAAACTCATTAGTTTGTCTGTTCTCCTACAGTCGTTTTATACATTTTTTTGCATTTATATTACTGCTCGTTTTAAAATTGAATCCGTACATACATTCCTCCCCCAATAAGAATATATAAAGTGCGTGAACTTTGATATCTTTGATCCGAAAAATTCAATTTATCACCAGGGCGACGCAAGCTACTACTTACTCGGACGTCCGGACTTATACCCACACTTTCGGCGCTGTGAAAAGCCTTTTCTGATTCTTGTCGCCAGAACTTTATCCCCGCGATATGATGATTGAAGACAGCGCCGGGGAAAATACCCAACTGCTTCCGTGAGAGTGAAATGGACGAGGATAAGAAATAGAGGAAAACAAAAAAAAAATAGTATGATAAATTAGATTTTGAATTGCTGTAACGTGTCACGTTTTTAAATATCCGTTTGTTGGTGCGCAATACCTCGTCGATTGGACGAGGGTAGTAACACTTCGTGTTATAACTGAACCTTATTGTCCGCCGATTTTTCAAGGGCGTTTGAATTCAAAAGAGTTCTGGATATTGGCCGAGAAGGGTCGAATCTGAGAGCTCGGATACGAATCTATTTGAGGTTCTTCAAGGTCCTGATGATGGAAAAAGGAGGGGGGCTGTACTGCGGGGAGCCATAAAACGGAATCAATCGCACCGGGAAAACTCTTCGGTGGAACTGAAGAGCAGTTTTTTATTTCTCTTAGTCCCCGCAACTTCGGCCCCAATATTTTTCTTGGAAATATGAAAATTTTATCACCAATGTTATTTTTTTACAGCGTAAAGTTCTTGTAGACCAACGGTGCCAGGAGATAACAGTCCTGACGGCGTCATCGCTCTTGCGAAACGTCTCTTTTCCGTAACATATTTCTGCGATTAAACACTTCTTCGAGACCTTTCTTGTATTATTTTAAATTTTATTCTTGCAAGTTATTTATATCGCCTGACTAGATTGGCTTCTGACCTCGTCAGTGAATTTCGCTCCCTTAATAATCTTCGGATTAGTCTCCATCTGGCGGCTGGCTCCTTAGGGTTGGATGTACCCTATTGTAGTGTAAGTCATTCGCCCGCAGGTGTTTCGGGGTTGTTGCTCCGTCGGGGGTGGTGGGGCGCTATTAACTGGGCCGGGAAGTGCGGGGTATTTGATCAAAAATATTCGATTGATTGGCGGTCGCCGTGACGACGGGGCTCCCGAGCCCGTGACGTATACAGAAAAGCCCGGGTAGTGGATTTATCCCCTTTTGCTCTGGAGAAAGGGGAAAACGGAGAGAGGGAGTTCTGGATGCCGAGAGGGTCGAGAGTTTGAAAGAGCCTTATCCAGATTTCCAGCCTCATTCATGCCGCCGCCGCCTCTCCTCAGTCCGTTTCGCCCGCTATTCCCGGTCCTCTCCCCCCCCCCCTTCGTCTTTTTCTTTTTCCCCAACCGTTCGTTTTCGGCCCATCGGCTCCCCCGAAATATCCCTCCCTCCCTCCCTCCCTCCCTCACTCTCGCCCGCTTTCTTGGTTCTTGGTTCATTCATTGATTGCTGCCGAGGGGGCTCTTCGGGGTTTCCAGCTTTACGATCTGACTCAGCCACGCCCCTACATCTCCACCTTTCCATTCGTCAACGACATAAGAATATTTCCTGCCCTGATATATATATATATATATATATATATATATATATATATATATATAAGAGTATGATAGCGATGACATTCCATTAATTATTAATTACCTTATTATTGTAGGAGCATATATAATGTCATCGCACTTATATTGTTTTTGATATTTTTTTTTTATTTTGAACATACAACAGGATTCTGATTACACAAGAAATAAATCGTTAATTAATAACAAATATTTACCTCACGTTAAAGTGAATTTCCGACGGTCGCTACTGGCGATAGGAAAAAGTCTAACGGGGGGTTGAGGTATAATATTGCGGTACAGGAGTTGCGAATATTTCGTTCGGAGAATTTGCATCGAAAACGGTCATAATCCAGCAAATCCTTCCCCATTCTGGACATAGGGGGGTGAATGGAGACGGATGCTTAGGTCGATAGACAAAGCTAGATGTAGGGGTAAAGTGAAGGGAGGGCTGTTTTGAAGGGCGGTGATGGGCGGGATAGGGGCGGGTGCTGATCGGATGAGATTGGAGCCGAAGGGCTTCTGCCGATGCCAGCCCTAATGGACCCGAATGCCCCGGCATGCAAATCCTATTCTCGGGCATTTACCACCGCCCCCGCAGCCCCAGCAGAAAATAGAACCACTCGGACGGTCCCACTTAGCCGCCGTGGCTATGGCTCTGATTGCCCTTATAATACTAGGACTATTTAAAACTAACAGCTCATTATAACACCTGGCAATTTGTGTACTGACATGAGTGGCCCTCCCTTGTTCAGATGTTATTTCACGTACACCCAGTCCTTCCGTAGAATGTTTTTATATTTTCAAAACATTTATTAAACGCGTACTCGTGTGATTGTCCCTTAAAGTTTACTACACATGATTAATATAATATGGAATTCACTTAATAATAATGATGTATTACAATAAATGAATACGAGAACAGGACTTTAATGGCGAGCATAGGCGAAATTTAATTTAAACGTCACCCAAGTACCGGCTTCTCGCAAACGTCAGTAGCGTTCCAAATATAGGGCGGAAACCCCCAACCCCCAAGAAACTAAAACAACGTCTCAGTAATAAGACGTCCGTACCAATTTTCTCCATTTCTTTTACAATATTATACCTTGGGGCAAAGTGCAGCTACAAAGTGAGGGCGGATTTAATAACGGGTCGGACGTTTGGAAAGTTATCCGAATCCATTAAACTTAAAAAGCCCGAATGTCTTGTCCGACTCCGGTTTTAAATCCAATTTGGACGGCGACGTCGGCGGGACAGAGAGAGAGAGAGAGAGAGAGAGAGAGAGAGAGAGAGAGAGAGAGAGAGAGAGAGAGAGAGAGAGAGAGAGAGAGAGAGAGAGAGAGAGAGAGAGAGGGAGGGAGAGAGAGAGAGAGAGAGCGCCAGTGGCCGCACCCAACCGGCCCCGCAACCGGGAATTCAATTCCCACAGGAAAAAAGATCCAATTCCCGAAGTGAATTGGGTAAATATTTTCCCCCACCCATGTATTTTCATCTTTTTCTATTTTTTTCTTCTTTCTCCCTCGGTCCGTTACTCTCCGCCCGTTTCCGGTCGCCGTCCGGCAGCCTTCCTCCGCTTTATTGTGGCCGTTATAAAAGAGCAGCCTCCTCCCCCCTGAAAGGTTTCACCCCTAAAGGTTCCGCCAACTTCTCGGTGGTACCCGCCGATGAATACCTTCGCCCATAATGAGATCTCGTGTTTCGATGATCGTGTTTCGAACTTGATGAAAATTCCAATCGACTGCGGTCGATTAGAGGTGTTAACTGGTCCAAACTGGAGGGTTCGAACTGCATTTTAAATAGAGGATTGCAGACATACGATGAGAAAATTTGTTAACAGTCGTTTGATGAACCTTATTAAAACAACGCCTTTTATTGATTACTTATTATAATGACCCTTGTATTATGCACTCTTTCTTTAATATTTCACAAGTAGAGATGCAGGATGACGATATATATTGGACATATTAAATATTTTTATTACATCTATTAATATCATAAAGATCTGCAGGATACATTAAGTCTCCTGTCTGATCACTTGTCACTCCAGTTCGGATTAGAGCACTTAATGAAATCTGGGCAATAAACACACATTTTCCTTGGCTCGTATTAAGTACAACAAACGTGGCCTTATCCGCCTCCCCCCCCTCCCCGCCGCTCTATTGACTAGTGGCCGTTCTTGACATATTTATTTTGCAATCTGAGAGAACGATAAAGTCGAACGGTCATGAGACATTGAATTTTAAACGGCTTTTAATATCAATATACCCCGAGATATACCATTGACCCTTCATCCTAACTGGAACCAAACGGACAAGTTCGTCTCTCGGTTTGACAGGGCAATGAATTTCGAAGGAACCGAAGCAAATATGTGTTCCAAATTTAAAATGAACACAGATAAAATTAATATTCCGGTCAGAAATCTATTATAATGTTTCTCTTCACATACCGAATAGCCTTCTTTCCACCAAATCCACCCCCTTTATAAACTATGGGGGGCTAATTATTGGTAATATTTGAGGGGAAGGAATTGTTATAAAGCTACCGAACTGTGTCCACGTTGAAATTTGCAATTCAAAGAAAAATTCGGTTACGAGAGGGAATTAAATTTTCAAAATGGACCAAAGAAGATTGATGACACCGGTCCCAAAACAATTGTCTTAACTACAGTTCTTCTTTTAGTGTAAAGACAAAAAACATAGATCATGACGTACATTATTACTGCCATTAATTATTTTTTAAGGAACACAACTAAATACTTAACAATTTTCTAATGACTGTCGTTTCTTTTTGTTCCAGGTGAGTGGTCTTATACTTTTATGATTTTTAAGTATTTAAGAAGAAAAACGTCTTCTTACACCACCTACATTCTCCTCAGATGCATGATACTGCAGTTTTTCTGCGCCTTCTACCAAGGTACTGTCCAAGTTCAGATTGTAATATTGTTTTCGAATACTATACAGATTGGGATTATTTTCTCCAAGCGTTGATTTAACGGATCCAAGATAATACTTTTACCCTGGAACACGGGGTTATTGTGTATAATGGGAAAATATATTGGTATATAAAAGGTTCTGAAGTTTTACGTTACTTTGTCTAGGTCTATGACTGTATCTTCTTTTAGGCCAATATTGAAATGATTACGTTGAAATCATTATAATCTTTTTTAATGCACATTACACTGTTGTATTGTTAATTCAATGTGTTTTTGTGCATTCGCTTAAATCTTTGATCCATCTATGGAGTTTTGAGATCAATTAGTTCCATTTTTTAAATTCATAATATTTATGCCCTGCTTTGTGGACTTCTCTACTTCGCGGGTTCAGAATTTCTTACGGCCCATAAGACCCGGATTATAGCCTTCATTTGGTCTCATTACTGGTAAAGGTGGAACCACCCCCCCCGCTCCTGCGGACCGCTGTCTTAATAACGAGCCCTTTGCCCTTTTGAGAAGCTCCTTTATCCCTTAAAGGCACCGACTGGGCTATGAATAATGCCCGCCTTAGAGGACGGTATTATCTACAATTAGTAGGTTATATAATGAGCTACGTCCGATTCCTGGGGGAAAGGATTTCCTCCGTCCAAAGGAATCGACGGAAAGGTGTATTGTACAGGTAGGGGAACGGTAGAGGAAATACTTTTATCGGCACATCGTGGGGAAATAGAAATTGAGTTTGGTTTTTGGCTTCTCGCCGAAATCTACCGTATTCCAACTCCTTGCAGACCACAAAACAGGTATTCTAAGCTGGGGGTAGTTATGTTACACGCGGTGTTTAACCATTTTAACTCAATTCTTAATTAGCGTAGTGTAAGCCTATCCGAGAGGGGCTGGGAATGTGTGTAAAAGTGTCGGGTGAGTCATTACATTGTGCCTTGAGCGGCTCGTTAGCACAGTGCTATTTACATTGTTGTTCGACTAGGCGGGCGCTAATGATCGGGGGTGAGGGACACCCCCCCCACCCCCGGGAGAGAAGGAGCCATGTCGGAAATTGAGACCGGCAATTAATCTCAATTAAGAGAGTCTCGGCGGTCGAGAAACGGGGGTGAATGCTACCAATGTTATGTGTGTAGTTACAGGCCTTCGTTTATAACACATTCCTGAAGGTGTAACGGCCTGCAAGAACTAAGAAGCTGTTCTAAAACCCCTGGAAAGGGGGATTTTTACCCCCTCGGAAATGAGATAACGTGTCCCTAATGAAGATTTCCCGGGAGGAAACCCGCTGTAAGAATGGAGCCACGACGAAGAGGCGTAAATTAGTTCAGAATGAAGATTAAAGAACAACTCGCCTGGGAGTATTGAGAGTAAAACTGTCACAAATACCGAGCAGAAGAGAGAATGAACTAAAAAAATATTACTGGGCGTTACGCAATAATCTAGATTGTTTATAGACTGGTCAACGAGGATTGCACATGAGAGCAATTATTGAACTAACAAATGATTAATACATTTTAATTGTTGACTGGTAAGCTCTGTATTCTCTCTTATCTCAGGAATATTCAGAACCCCGCTAAGTTGTAGGAAATAATTACCGGTTTAAACTCGCCTTGCCCTTCATCGTCGCTACCGCTTAAGTTAAATACAATACGAAGTTTGCTCAATTTTATAGTCTCTTCTGTAATCCCACTGCCGTGTTATCTACGGAAAATTAGGGAGGGATGCTTCAGAGTTACAGCCGGCTTTCATAGCTGTGGCCACCGGGTTAGGCTGAACCGGGCTTTTCAATTGAGTGAAGGGATTAAAGGGCTGTTAATGGTTTATTCGTCGAATCTAAAACTTGACCTACTATTCGACGCAATCCGTGACGAGAGAACCTTTCGTCCTGAATTCTGAAGGACACATTTTATATCCTAAATATGTTAATTTGAAGCGCGTCCATTTATATCTAGCATTTTTTTTAATGAAGTCTACGATTTTCAGCTAAGATTGCGTTTGAAACTCTTGCCGAAGATGTTTGGCCCCTTTCTTGTCTCTTATAAGTAAGTAAATTTCGGCCGTACTAAAAGAGGGGGAACTTTAACTTCTCTTTGAAGTCTTCGAGGGACGGATATGAAATCTTGTCGTAGTTTACTGGGGCATTATAAGTGTACATAAAACTGGGGTTTCTTCTTTGTAGGATAAGACTTTTAATATCCTTTGTCTCGCGCGATACGGCGACATTAATTCAAAAGTTACTTCGAGTCCTGCGAAACTTTATCCGATACGACAGATACCCAGTTTGGCGTCGGTGATTAAACAGTACAAGCGATTATTAATTTTTGTATTTATATTGTACAACCGGAGCAACTTGCGGAGGTTCATAATTATTATATGGAAGTCGTCGATGAACTCAACATGCTATATTTTCCAAACGTTATCTCTTCCACGGCACACTTTAAGTAGTTTCTAACAGCCAATATTCGTAGCTATTCCCAGGTTAGTTTTGTTGCGGAAAATCGGTTTTCCCGAGCCCAAGAACGTGCTCAACGCGATGTTGAAATTGATAATGTACAGACTTATCATTAAACCGGTCCCACTGTCTTCTGCCTCAAAGGACCTATTCTGAATCAAATAAATAAGTGAATATACTTTTCGGAGACTAATAAAGAATATTATTTATTGTCACGTTACAAACAAGAAGAATTTAGGAATATTATCACCGCCTTGAGGATATACGTGCTCTCCCTTGGAACTGTTCCTGTCTCCGGCGAACCTTTCTTCGACGCTTATTTGTCAATTTCTCCTTGGCAAATATGAGCCGAACGACAGCCCTGAAGTTCCCTAAGGTTGTTGTTTGGAATTCCCGGCAATTCTACTGTCCCTGTCCGAAGTATCCGGGAGACAAGCCTTGACGATAGACAGAAAAACTGTACTAAAGGACACGTATCCAATAACTCCCGCTTTCGGAGAATACGGCACTTGGTCGTCTTCGTATGTCTCTGTTTCGGTGGCAGAGCGAGCGCCTTAAGCACGATCGAGGTCGCAGATGACACCTCGCAGGTCACCACCACATACTTGCTAATGTTCCCAACGTACGCTATTAGGTCCGCCGCTTCTTTCCGCTGTCGACAGAAACATATGGGACGTATTGGCATTTTTCCGCCTTGCCAATACAACTGCAATCGGAGGATATATAAGAAACGGAATGCAGCGAGTGATTAGGGTTCTCAATTTTTAAAGTAATATAATGCATGGATGAAAATAAAATTTGTTTCCCCAACTAGGTTACTAGTACATATTCCAGCTTTAGAGGTTAGAGTACACATTAGCCGAACGATGAACACAGTTATGTCCGAGTGGCACGAAACCGGCAGCAATCCTGTAGCGTTGTCAGTGGGGTCTGTACAACGCCATCATTTCGGGAGGAGAGTTACAGCCCCGCCGGTCAATACAACATGAACCGGCCCTGTTCTAGTTTAGTGGATACAATTATGGTTATTGGAATGGTTATTGGTGGGTCCCTGGGGGTTGGGGGCTGGGGGGGGGGGGGAGGGTCGTCCGATCACCCTTTTGAATTATAGGTCTGCCCGGGGACCCGGCGATGAAGTGAGGTGCTACGATTGGACATCGCTTTCCATTATATAACCGGAAAATCCGGCCGAATTTAAAACGGAAATTTACGTTCGGATACTTGCACCAATCTTTATTTGGCCGCGATGCGTAATTTTACAGATTTTAACTCACTAAAATACTCGGTTGACGAACTACCGGTAGAAATCTGGATAAATATTCATAGAGCCAATTATTATATAAATCACATTATTATTAATTGTAAAGCAATTTTGACTGAATGCCGGAAGGCTAAATAGGGCCAAATATACCCGTGTATGAAAATAAATACATGCATTAAACATTTAATTGGTTTTTGTTTGGTCACAGGCGCTTTTGATATGCTCGGGCCACGTGATTTTCGGTAGGGAAATGTCATTGTCGATCTGTTCTTGATTACATGACGGCTGTCGGCGATACCCGGGGGAATTGTTTGATTACTCCGTCCGGGTGTGTGCGTACACCCGGCGCCAAAATATTGACGTTATCCAACGGTCGTTACGAATGCAACGTTTCCCCCGATACCCGGGCGTCGTCCGGGAAATTAGCTATGCGCCGTCGGGACCGTTGATGCAACCCAGCGTTGGGTAATATCGGTCACAATGCGGTACAGCGGGCATTGGCGCGATAATTTGAAATGTTTAATAGGGACGGGAATCGCACTATAAAGGGCCAACTCGGGGGGGGATGTTATGTTAGCATTATACGTTCGCAGCGCCCCCAACCCCTCCACTGGGTATTCTACGACGTTTTCATTATTTCCAAAATACACCGGAAGCTTCAATATCGCAGATGGTCATACTGTTCCTGTATTTTTGTCGTCTCTTTTTTTCTCTCGTCAATCTCTCTCTCTCTCTCCCCTCTCTATAAGAGTACTCTCGTTTATTAAATGGGCGACCCCCTGGCTCTAAGGCGCGAACGGTTCTTTGACACCGCACGAATAAAGTCGTATTGTTTTATTTACGGCTCGGTACGCGAACAACGCGAGACCGAAATCAAATTTTATGCGATCGCTTTCAATTAAACACACCTCTCATTACTCCAGGGACAGTTGGTAAATATCAGAAAAAGCTATAAGGTGTCTACAGACCGAAGTTTGTTGAAATGTCAGGTGTTGAGCAATTTCACTATATTATTAGTGCTATTAACGGTGGCGAGAAGCCGAAACCTTGGGATGAAATTACGGTATTTTTCCGTCCGCGTGAATTTTCAGATGTACATTTCGTGTTTTATGGACGTTCGTGCGTGTTCCCCGGTGTTCGAACCCTGATGTAATTTTTCCAATTCATACACCCCACCCCTCGCCATTCTTCATCCCGCTAATCTCTGACGTCAATAAAGATAATGGAGGATTAGGGCCGGTGCCGCGGGACCTCAGGCTTTTCCAAGGATTTTCCGCGTTATAAATAGCTTCTTCTTATTTCTCTGTCGGATTTCTCGGGAGCTGCGAGAAAACGGCTCCTTTACGTGGGGGGGGAGGGGGGACGTCCGGGGATCGATTCTTAACGTAGGGCCTCCTAATGGCATTAGAGAGCCCGTCGGGCCATTAGAGAGGGAGGGCTTCTTCGGGCCCTCATCTCATCCCTTTGCGGATCCGGTTCCAGGCCGCCCTTCGACCGGACATTTCGCCCAAAAGACGGAAAGATCCGGTTTCCCCTTAACTCTTTCCACCGTCTCCAGAAGAAGCCGTTTTCGAGTTCAATATTTCAGCGCACGAGGCCTTGATTTTCGTCTCTTGTAAATCTTGTCTGGAAGAAGATTAGAAACTGACCGCGTAGACACGTACCGTTGTAAAAGTCCATATATACACT
Organism: Lethocerus indicus; assembly: GCA_019843655.1. Classification (NCBI taxonomy): domain Eukaryota; kingdom Metazoa; phylum Arthropoda; class Insecta; order Hemiptera; family Belostomatidae; genus Lethocerus; species Lethocerus indicus. Next base: position 13,312,103 of record JACDQD010000012.1, on the reverse strand, counting down.
AGACTTTGAAATTTAAAAAATGTATAAATTGTACAGCGGGATATCAGAAATAAAATGTCGATTTATATTTTATTCAAATAATAAATCTACTCATATTCGCGTATATTCACAGTTCTGATGTCTTGCAATGTGACGAATAGCCACACTTGCAGTTACAGTACTCTGGCCACTCAAGTAAATAAGAATCCTATATAGTATTACATAATATAACCTTGGGGCACACACACACACACGCACACACTACTTTGCGGTTTTCTTGCATAATGCCTAGGCAATTTACTTATTTTTTTGGCCATCGCCCCTTTTTCCCCGTTTACCGTTACTGGGCTGCATCCAGTTATTACATTGAACCAACTTGTGATATTACAAATGGACAACCAAATTTCAAAGTACAAAGTATGATTGCTATGGGGTTTATAGGGCGAAAAAGTTCATTGTGGAAACAATATTTATTTGCTCTCAACTCTTTTCCGTAAAATGGTGTGCAGAAGTTTTTTTTAAGTAATTTAATAATTAAATTCTCCGTATATAGTGAGCCCGATATCTTGACAAAAGGGAATTTTGGTGCGGATGAGACATGTTGATAGACTGGGCGACACGTGAGGGGGTAAACCAGTAGAGAGGTGGACCACCGCTCCGCAGAATCCTCAATGAGGGGGATGATCTGTTTAAGGGTTTTTTTGTCATCCTCTTCTTTTTTTCTCTCATAACATAATACTCAGATTGTATATAAAGTGCTTGCGGGTTTATGCCCCGTGTGGCCTTATTATAATTGTATTTAAACACTGAATATTAAGCGGTATAAGTTGGAAAAAAAAGCTCTACGAAGCATTGAATGGACAACGGAGGTCGGTGGCAAGGAATCGGAAAATTGGAGAAGGATTGTTGAAGAGTTTGTCTATAGCGTGTAGCGCCAATTAAGGAACAGTAATAATAGGTAGACATAAATGCTCAATCTTATTAATTATATATAATTGCTAGAGGCCATTGGAGGATATAAATTTTTCTTTTTACACCTTATTAATTATGATTCCGTATAATATTCTTCCTATATTGGGTTGATTGTTGTCCCAATTTGATGAAATATTAAGAAAAAATTAACGAATCCGTACCAGTGAGTCTGCCGCGGCGCTATCTTATCGCGAGCTTGGGTTCTCTGACCTCCGGTTTGAACAGAAGATAGAAGTTTTTGTGAGAGAACAAACGTGTTTCGAATTTCGAACTCCCTCCCTTGTTAATAGGGCCAAGGTTGAAGTTATATAAACAGTAAAGTAAACACCGAGTGAACTCTCTAACTAATTTAAGAACTTCGTAAAGAAAAATTAAAGAGCTGAAATATTTCTTTGCACTTGCTATATTTGGGAGGTAATTTTGTTCAGTTTAATTAGGCGACAGAAATAACGCTTACCAGGTTTAATAAATCCGTATTCAAAAGATTAATTCTGTACATCATTTCTGAAATTAGTTTTTACAATTCTGCTCATATTTACAAAATATCAATTCAAATTTATAATTGCCAAGCGTTGAAGTCAAATTCGAGTTAATTCAAATTTCTTCAGTTGCTCCTTATCCCTTCAGTTTTAACTCACTTGTTGAGAGATACCAATTACCGAACTGAATTGAGTTATTATGTAACGGGTACTTGGGTACCCCAAAAAATTGTACTCTGGGGAAACGCCTTGATATTGAACGACGAAGAAACTTAAAGCAAAGATACGCAGATCTTCTGTTGCGGCCTTCGAAACTTCCCACAGTTCATATGACCTTTCTCTTTTTCTCTTCCTCTATTCGAATCGCGCAATTTGTTTTCTCATTATACTCTCATATGAGCAATTAACGACTGTTCCGAGGAGGTGAGAACCTTGCCCGTATAGGATAGAGCTTAGATCGAGTGAACGGAGGTTTACGGTTGAAGCTCAATAATATGTACGCGTTTTAGGAAACTGATAAGGGCTAATCAGTTGATACGGATAGATGTAGTAACCGTAACTGTTGTAGTTTTAATGTGATTAAATCGACAGTTGTTTCCATCGATATCTGTATACCTCGCAGATTATTCTTGGTAAGCGCAGACAGGTAAGTGTATGGACTTTGGGGGGGACAGAAAAAGGGGAAAACAGGGCTTTGTTGATTATTCACTTCTACTTTACTTGGATATTTCATTGTGTCGTCCCGGCCGAGTGCTCATTTGAGGTGCTCCACATCTGACTCCCCCTTCTGGGTCCTCCGCCATCCGAGCTCTAAATGGCCCTCCTGTTTTGTCCCAACCACTCGAAAAACGTCCAAGTGGCGGGAGTCTGAATACACTTTTCTCATTCATACACGCGGGGGCTACAAACGGGGCCCAATTTAACCCTCCAGAAAAATTCTGATTGTTCCCTTTTCACCGCATCCTCCGTCATTTCAGACCTGTATCCTTCAGCTAATTACCGTCGGCATAAAACAATTCCACCGTTTCGGTATTTGTAGCCGGATTAAAGAATGAAGAACTGCGACTAATTCTGATCTACTGAAATGCCTACACTTATGAATTTTGCGAACTGCTGAACAATACAAATTCAATGAATGGAATACCGGAGTGAAACCTCTTAAACGAAATACAACCTTTCAACGGCTACGATATCCTAAAAAACCTCCCGTTTTATAAAATAAAAATTTAAACCGCCATAAACTACATTTTTTTTTGCAAACTTAAAGTAGGGCGACAATAAAAATTGAACGCTCTCGTTATCTGAAGAGGTCAGGCTGGGCAAACAGGAAGATAAGGAAATGCATTTGGTTTTTAAATATTTTTTGTACAGCGGGACATTTTCCTCTGCCCTGTAATTGTATTATTCCCCTCCACTAAAATTCTTGGCTCCAATTTTAGGCCTGTTCCCGAACAAACTCCGGGAAACTGGTGATGTAAATTCCGGTTTATAAAGCTGTCTAGCCATAGACACCGCCATCAGCGCGATTCAATCGGAAGTTAGTTGTATGATAATTAACGTAATATCATTTCCTGGACTGCGATTTTTCACCCAGTATTTTCGTCGATTTCGCCACATTTTGATGTATCAGAAAATCGTGAAAAAATATTTAGCATTTGGTATCAGGAGTTATTCATTCATTACACGAAGTTTAGGATCACCAAAGAGCAGGTACTTCTTGGACAGTGAAACATCAACTTATGGCATACAATTTTCCGAGGGTTTTATTAAATAGCGATGTTGGAATTAAATTCAGAAATGGTATGTGAGCGGAGGCGAATACTAATGAATTGAAGGAATAGGTTAAAATGAAATGAGAAAAAACAGACGAATTTAAAACCACAGGATTATAATCTTTATTCCTTGGAAATGACACATTGTTTTGAAGTTATCTACTGACACAACAGAACCCAATTAGAGTAGACAACAATACACCTCGCAGCCTGCTTATCTTTGCTTATCAAGATTGTTTCATGGTGAAAGATGAATCTCAAAATTCCGTTCACAACTATAAACCTGCGACCAGTTGTTTCTTGCGTATAATGGCGGAAAGGGTACTTTATAGTTTTGAGTACGTACAAAAAATATCAACTGACTATTCGATCGATTCACAGGTGGATCGAATCATTTCGTTGCGATTTACGAACAAAAGCATTTTATAAGTATATAAATGGTTCTACGTCTAGCCTATATCTACTATCACAGCCGAATGGAGTAAAAATAACAGTAAATAACAATCAATGGCAATCTAAATAAACATATTCGAACACCGTATTAACAAATCCTGCTCAGCGCAAAACTATTTGCCCTGCAACTTTTGTTCGCAGACATTTTGGTTTACTATTTATTTATAAATAATTAAATAGTCGGATTATAAATTAATAGAAACTAAATAAAATATGGCGTCAATATCTAAACTATTATTATTTATAAATATCATGTTTTGTTCTACAGTAGAATTCCGATTATCAGATATTCAGTGATGGTAAGAAGTGTAGGTCTAGTTTTATCTGTTGGTTTTCCAACAATTTCACAGTATAATTAGAATATTACTTATGTGCCTGTTAAGTGCTTGCTTTTCGTGCTTAACCTAAGTAGGATACGTTCACTCGCAATGAACGTATTTATAACTGGCGTTTTATTTACTAGTCAATATTTTCTAGATATAAAAGCTCTATAGGTAAGGACGCTTAGTTGTGCTAACCACAAGTCCAATTTTTCCACTTATCGACCCAATTTGGATTTTTGGATTTCTACTGTGAAACAATTCTCACTTTGTACACATAGTGAACACAAATATCGCGCTTCTATCGCGTTTTACTGTTTATCGTCCAGAAGATTTGGCCTGAGTAGAACTACCTCTTGTCCATCTTGGTAATGATGACGGCGGTGTTGATAGGCGTGATCATCTCCTGGTCGGCCCCGTCGGGCTCGCCGTTGAGCCCCTTAAGTATGATGTGAAGAGGCTTGCCCTTGGTCTCGGGCACACAGAGCAGCGTGAAACAGAACAGGGCCACGCAGCACCCGCCGTAAAGCCAGAAACAGCCGTGGGTGCCCAACAGCGAAGTGAACAGCGGGAACGTCTTGACGGTCATGAAGGACAGGGAGGTGCCCAAGAACTGGATGACCGAGGTGGCGATACCGCGCACCTCAGGAGGGAAAGTCTCGGCCATGACGATGAACGGTACGGGACCGGCGCCCAGCGAGTAGGCCACAACGTGGATCGACAGGGACGTAACGGGTATCCAGTTGAGACCGCTGTCGAGGTCGTCCCGGTTGTAAAAGAACCAGCCTAGAGTGCAAAGGGACACCGCCATGGCCAGGTAGGAGGTCATCAGGAGCACTCTCCTGCCGGCCTTGTCGACCGCCATGGAGGACATGAAGGAAGAGACCAGCTGGAGCGTGCCCACGACTATGGCCGAAGCGTGGGGCGACAGGGAACTGCCGGACATGTTGAATATCATCACGGTGTAGGTGAGAATCGCGAGGATGCCGCAGAACTGTTGGCCGAAAATGAATCCGAACCCGAGGAACATGGCCTTGATCGTGCCCCTGGTCGACCAGAGGGCGGTTATGTTGACGTTCTTCTTGACGACCCTGTTCTGAAGACGGGCCAGCTCTATTTCGGTCTGGACGAGGTCGCCGCCGCGGAACCAGAGGAGGGAGCGCTCGGCGGCCTCGCGCCTGTTCTTCGTGTAGAGGTAGACCGGCGACTCGGGCACGAACACGAACATCACGCAGTAGACTACGGGAATGGCGAGGCAGATGCCGGTGAAGACGTGGAAGCTGAGGTAGGAGCCTATGACGTAGCAGAAGACGCAGCCGGCGTTGAGGAAGGTCATGAGTAGGGAGCCCAGCCGGCCCCTTATGTCGTCCTGGGCTATCTCGGTGACGTACATGGGCGTGTTGATGACGGCCCCGCTGCACCCGAGGCCGACGATGAAGCGTCCCAGGTAGAGCCAGACGACGCTCTGGGAGGCGAGCACGATGAGCCAGCCGAGGGCGAATGGGGCGGCCACCAGGCTGGCGGTCAGCCGGCGGCCCGCCACGTCCGACAACTTGCCCCAGAACAGAGTGCCGCAGATGGCCCCTATGAAGTTGATGGAGCCCAGCCAGGAGATCTCCTCCCTCGTCAGGGGCACCTCCCCGACTGGAGGGTCCCCGGACTCCAGCAGAGGCTGCACCGGCGACGTCCAGCCCAACATCGTGCCGATACAGAAGGCGGACATGTTAGCTAAAACAAACAGAAACAATGTTTTTTTTATTAATCTACCGTCGATTGGAATTAATAGAAACATATACAAGTAAACGAAAGTATGCGTGAGGGAAATCTGAAACGCTGTCAGCTATACTTCTAATAGCGACCTGTTGGACCCTTAATAAGAACTCCAGCTAAGTGTGTGCTAATTCTCCTACAAGTGATGATAGTTTAATCGAATTTTAACCGATTTTGCCTAATTGTTTATTACTCGGATAGAATTTATTAATCATTATTTTGTTACGAAAATACTCGTAGTCAAATGCTTACATCGTCGTCACAGTCATCAAATCTCAGTGTGATTTAATCCGTTTTATAGAAGTGTATCGCGAAGCAGAGTAAATACACTTTTGGGATTAGGGAAATGGGCTTTAAATCCGACGAAGTGGCAAGACGGGGGGCGGGTGGTGGGGGACGGAAGGCTCTTCCGTCCGAGATGAAAGTCGGAAACGTAATTCGGATTCGATATTTGCCCGAATGGCGAGGGCCCTCCAGGCACCCCCAGGCAGCACACCGAAAGTATATAAGGCCCATGTGTCAACACGGTGAGCGGGACCGAGGGGGAAGACTCCCAGATGCGATCCTATATTGAAAAGCTTCTTCCATCTCCCCGATGTATATCTCCTTTCTGGAACGTACCCCCTCCCCGGTATAAAATCCCCCCGCGTCACCTTCATTAGCATATGAATTCGGACGGCTGTCGATTTATGCAGCCGCCGGATTTGATCTCCTCCGCGGCTTATCGAGACCCGTTCAATTTATTCGCGAAAGTATTCGGCACCTAGGCGAGATTTCGTTCCATTGTAACACTAAGTTGCTTGCGAAGTCGCAACACCAGAAGTTGGTGAAGTCCCCGAAGTCACGGGAACGGAGTAAATAACTCGAATAAATAACATATGTTTGGCATCTAATTGACGCCCATTTCCTAGGGTTTATTAGAGAACCGTTCGAAATTAATTTCATAGGCGATTCTCCCAACAATGTATGGGTCCTCAAACATCGCACTTTATGAGACAAAATCTAATATAAGACTTGTGATATTTAAAAAATACTGTATAGCTTTCTTTTTCTGCTCCGAAGAAAAACTTAAAATGACCGAGCATTTAAGCTCATTAGAAAAGGCTCGGATCAAGAACTTATTCCGCTGATTCTGTAAGTCCTGCCGGGTGTCCCCAGTTCACCTTTCCCAGCTCTAGGGTTTTCCCGATTTTCCGGTTGCGGCCAGTTTCGAACAACAATCGTGCATTACGTAAATCCGTCTGATGATAAGCGGGATCAGCGTAGACTTTTATTATTTTCGCCAGCTTTTTACACTCTGTGAAACCTGTCTACCGAAAACACGAGCGGTATATAGCCGGGGAATTGAATGAATTAACGTCTCTCTTGCGTTAATGTATGCAAATAATAATCAGGATCACATCTGTCGGCCTCGGTTCCATTTTTGTACTCCGCCTATATACGCATATTGCATACTGCCCTCGCAGCACAAGCCCAAACCGGCGTAGCCAGCCCATTGTATTCACTCCGCGTTCAATTTCCGACGGCCTAGGAACGAGACCTCTTCCCGACTTATACATTTGAACGAGTCCCGATCTATTTGCTGAATATTTACCGAGCACGGTTCATTTCCAAGGTTGGGCCTTTCTTGGCCCTAACACTTCATTTTTGTATCTCCACTGTTTTGTAAGCTCAATTCAGGTACGAAAAACATAATAGTGCTGCTGCCGACTCTCTCCTATTCCTTATCGGACTCCTAAGGTCCTTATTATAATTTCGGGATCGTTCGTGTTCCCAAATTGATTGTGACTAACGAGGCCAACTAATCGTGACGTACTAAACTTAAATTCGAATAAAAGAGTCGTATCTCTTGGACCAGTATTCTTGGACGCTCAATTCTCCGATCGAGTCTTATTTGTGAGAGCGGCGATGTCGCTCGACAAATAGAAGAAAGACGAACCAGACTTCAATTGGTAATTGATTCAACGACGAGTGATCTGAAAATTGGATTAGACGTCAACAAGACCGCTGACATCTGGATTCGTGAATAGAAAGGGCGCCCGTCCCGCGGCCGGTTATTATTGCCCGCAATTTTCCCCAGCGCCAAAGGCCAATCTCAATTGAACATCGAATATGTTTTCGAGAAGCCCAATCGCCGGCTAATTCGTTCGATTTTCGGCGTCTCGAAATTGAATTATCGCGACGGACGGAATATCTGTTCCGTTTTCGAAATATGAGCTGCGTTCGGCGTTGTCAAGGTCGGCATTAACAAAAAAGAGAAGGAGGATATTACGAAAAAGGTGTAACAATGATGCTGGAAGAAAATGTCTTTTGTCCGATTTGTTGCGCAACTGTCCGCTGCATGAATGCAATTAACATTTTGAACGGTTCATACAATATTTGTATGCATATAGACATATTATTTTTCTTTTCTAACAGGGAAAACGTATCAACAGATCATCTAGACATAGACAGGTTTCGGGAATCTCCTTTCCCGATATAATACTTGTAAATTTTGAGAATTTTGCGATAGCCTCGGACTTTGTTTTAGTCGCAGGGTAACAATGTATTGTGCGACAATGTCTTTTTCTTTTTAAAATTTTATCCCACCGAATGGGCGCGCGTAGGCAGCAAACAATTCCGGCGAATTTCTGGACGACTTCATCCAGCCGGCTCGTACTCATTGTCCTAGAATGGCGTGTCCGATGTTTAGGGCGATGAATAATTGGTTCGTTATGTCAACAATTAATGGAGCCGACGTCGGCCCATTGTTCCACCCAATTAGTCGTCGAAATGCGTCCCGAAAACGAAAAACACAACTGGAATATGTGACAATTGTCGAGAATTCATTTTTCTGTCGAATTGAAACTGTGTACAATTTTGTCATCACTGGATATTTTTATGTGCATATAATACACGCGTTGCTCTCTTGTATTATTCAAGAAATAAAACGTGATATGTTGGACGACGTTATAGTAGGACTGGATTCGCTGTTTCATTCTCTTTTCATTTTATATTATAACAGATGGAACCAAATCATCATTAATACGGGTTAAGGCCGCCTGATTATCGGCGTCAAATATATGCGATTTCCGCCACGGTCATTCCATCTTATCATTTCTCAATAACTCGATTCTTTGGAATTATTTTAAGCCGATCGAATCAATCAAACTCTCTTCTGTATAGAGCGAACGGATCCAAATAATACCTGAATACTTGCATATTCAAGTAATATAATATATGCATACTCAAAATTGTTTATATATGCTAAGAATATGTGCGTCTTTATTGTTTAAACATTAGCAATTGGAAGAGAAATATATCCCCTGGCATCCGGCAGTAGTTTAGACGTATAAAGACGTGCGAGCCGAAACTACGATTATTTCTTATATATAATAGGGTCGAAAATGTAGGAATATTGTAAGATTTTTTTTCATTCTTTTAATAAGTATGTGTGATAGTTTTGCTTTCATTACTGCCTGGAGGCCGGTCCTTTAACTTTGCTATTAATGAAACATCAGCCGTTACTACATAACGTGATATATTAAATAACCACTACTATCTGATGTTAAATTCAAAACAGGCCGATAGCATCAAACATTTTAGATTCTGTTAGTTGCAGTATCTGACTCGTTGAGAAATCGTAGCACAGTGCTCTGTTTGGACTTTACTTTTGATTTTACAGCGGTCGGATTCTTTGTAGTTGTTGCGACTGAAGCGGTTATATATAGATAGTTTAGTGTGGCCAGCGGTCGACAACACGGGTTTCGAAAGATCCGACACGCCCTTCGTTCAACTGGACGCCCTTTCCACCGGGTTCGTGTTGCACTGCGCTACCTGTTGTTGAGGGTCGAAACCGATACGGGGCCCCCCCAACAACAACTTCCTTTCACCAACGGGCCCAACGCCACTACTAAATTGGTCAACCGATGTTAATCACAGTGCGGGGAAATTATAATGCCCAAAAATAAAAAAAAAAAAAAACATTCAATATTTGGTCTAATGTTCAGCGTTGTAACCATTAGGTTTTAGTCTTTTCTGTCTCGTCACTTATATATTCTCTCGGTGAATCAGAGGGGGACAGCTATCGGTTCACTTATCCCAGTACCGAAGTATAACGTGGAATTCCCATATTCTCACTCGTTAAATAATTGTGTACTTCAACTATTCGTAATGCTGTAAACTGTACCGTGGTCGACTGTCGAAACCGGTCCGCTGTAGTCGAACCGACTGGAAGCGAAAGGAGACAGACGATTGTACATAGATAACCGGACGAGATATGGCCGGCGTTCGTTGGGGAAAGTCGAGAACGGAATAAACGAATCGGAAAAATTCTGTCTCGGCCCCGGTTGTGTACAGCGATTTTCACAACAGTGTACAGTTTCCTAATCGAGGATCCGTTTTTTTGTGTCCGATTCGTTCTTGAGGATTCGGCTCTTGAGGAACTTTTGCCGGCGGTGCAAGCGTCGGGGGTTTAAATTTGTGACAAGGATTCCGGGATTCTTAAATAACAATGGAATAGCATAGAACGGAAGCAACGCGTAAATTTAATCCCTGTTGAACCAATTACGATATTTATATGATATTTACCGTTCGGAAATGTCGAAAAGCCAGTGAGAACGTTGTTATTCGAGCAATAACATTCCCGATAGCGATCCGCCCCAGTTGGTCAATATCAACAGCCGCGAGTTTGTTTTCCATACGCCGTATCGAAAATGTCCGCCCCTCGATAATTTTCGCGATACTCTGTATATACAACCTTGGGGGATTAAAGAGAGGCGGCGCTATGGGGTAATAAAAATTCCGGGGGCCATTAAAGAGGGGAAACGCCGGTTAAAATATTCATTCGAAACTCAGATCTCTTCGGAAAGCCTTCGTTTATTGCAGGCCCGATAGGACCCGTCGGCCGTAGACTATTTATGCAGATTGGACAGTTAAAAATCAACAGTCAGATATCTCGTCGGAATTAGACCTTTGGGTTTGAGTTTTGAAAGGGGGGGGGGTTGTTGGGAATAAATTAAAAATTTAGACTGCCCGATAGAGGTTCGATTCCTGCGCTAATCTTACATAACCCGAGTCATAAATCCTATATATTTGGTGCGAAATCTTGATATCTCAGTCATATCGCTCATTTGGTTGTAAGCTAGACCGATGTAATCAAGGTTAAAATTAATATCATCGCAGTTACAAAATTACGTGAATATAGTTTTGATATATAAAACAATTAATAATATTTTATATTACATTATTCAATTGTTACTCTTTTACTCACAACAGTAACGCATTTTTATAATTGTCGGTATCAATAGATCGACTGCGGGTTCCCAAACACCGTTAAGATGTCTTACAGTCTTTTTTAATCGGAAAATTTAATTTAGAAAAGCCTCCCAATACGGGAACTTCGAGTTTCTTTTCATTTTGTAAATGAATTCGATTAATGCCACAAAAGAAGAACTGAATCATTCGGCAGTGGGTCAAGTACAAGTGGACGGTGTCATTGAATGCGATCGACGTCCATCCGGTTCGAAACTGGCAATATTCCAGGTTTAGCCTTCTTCGCGTTTCGAAATCCGAAACCCTCGCTCGTGATTTCGACTTATTTCCAATCAATCCTACGTTTTTCTGCAAGGCAAAATTGGAACGGCTGTTTCAATCGCGGTCGGTCCGAATTGCCGGAAAAAGGAGAGAAATTTCTGTTTCCAATTTCGCCTTCGTATCGACTCGGTATAAAATGAATTTCTGTTGGGAACGGCAAAAAGAGGCTTACGAAATGAGATTTTACAAGAATGTATAAACGATTTGCGAGAAGCACGAAAACAAAAATTCGAGTGTTCTGGAGTGGTATAGTCTAAAATCGTTATCAATTTAAATATGTTGCTCGAGCCTGGTACTGTCAGTTTATAATTGATTCCTGTAAAGACTAAATGGTTTGCTTATTTTCAATTTCTACAACCGATTTTTTTCCGGTTGACGCGTTTCTTCTCTCTCATAAAATTAGGACTCCTCCAATTAGGACCTCTCCACTGTAAACTGGTTTGCTGTTATCAAACCGACTCTTCAAAAGTCGTAACCCTCGTCCGGCTCATGCTGTCTGAGGACCCCGGCCTCAAGGTCGTCCGGTCGGCCGACAAAACAGGAAATACTTGCCAAAGTCAATTTTAACGACTTCGCCGTAATAATATCCATCCAGTCAACCTTTTACATGAATAAGAGCATTCAAAATTGCCAGATACTTGGCGCGTTCAACGTCTGAATCAATTAGACGTTTTGCACGGAAGCTACTACTGGATATTCTCATAATCTCTTGCATAAATTATTGTAATAAAAATTATTACGGACGGATGGGTAAATCCTAACCTCTTTTAGAACCTGCTATCGCTAGATGAGTCGTACAAGGGTTACGTATCTGAAATTGTCGTACAATGGCTGTTTTATGTTATTAATTGAATACTAAGGATTACGATATAACGTAATATTCGTCGTCAAAACTTGAGACGATCGGTGACAATGAAAAACACATAACGTTTGGCCAAGGCAATCGAGTGCTTTTATAAACGGTGGGTTCGTATTAATGTAAAAAAACTAGATGCCGAGGGGGAACCGGTCAATTCTACGTCATAGCCTCGAAAAGGAAAGTAACGTACGTGACCGAGAATGCATTCAGCGTTCTAAATCAACTATCACTTTCATAGTTGAGCGCGAGCGGTCTCAGGTTTTGCGTCTGTACGGCCGGATTTATAACCAAAGCCGAAGGGCGGCGAAGAAAGGGACCGATTTCAGAGACATACGGGGCGATTAATAATGTCCAAAATTGCCTTGAACGGACGGAGTTGGAGCCAGACTAACTGACACGGCTGTAATGTCGGTTTATGACATCCCCCGTGAGAAATGACGACGATTACTTCCCGGGAAAACAAGGCAAAACAATAAACTATTGGTTTTCAGTCAATTAGTTAATTGCACGGCTCTCAACTAATTGCGGGTAGATTAGTGTTTACTTACAAATATTTACGAGTGCTTGGAGAAAACAGTCTCCAGTTGTATTGAATTAAACTTGAGAATATGGAAACTTTTCGTGTACACTTATTTCAGAAGCTCGAACCAACTCGCGAATAGAAGTATGGAATAATTATTCGAATTACCGTCACATTTTTTCCGCATCGCGATATTATTATTGGAACGGGGCCAAACGAATGGAACGATCGTTCTATGGAAATATTTATTTCCAATCTTTAATTCTCTCACGGTTACGTCAGATTCGAAGGATTACTCTCCACACTATTCTTTATTCTTTAGCTAATTGAATTAACGGCGCGAAGTTTTCTGTCAGCACTTCTGTTGAGATTTGTATCAAGGGCGGGAGAAAAAAAATTGTACAACTAATAACTTGAATATATAGTTATTCGATTTTGTCGTCAAGATGAGTATTGACTCGTCATATCGAGTTTTAATGTCATGTTAGAGTTGTTTCCTGTATTTCTTTTTTCTGACCCCGCGCGGGAACCGGTCGGCATTGGGGGGATTGAGTCGACCTCTCAAGCCTGAGCGTTGGAACACTTCCCGGCATTTTAAATTGCCTCCAGTCAGCTGGAACGATCTGGAATTTCCATGAGCCGGGACGGGAAATTCGGGGCCAACAATTAAAATACACAATGTATTTTCTTGTCTTCCCGTTTAACCGTTTTGAGTGCGGCGAAGCGCTATCGCGCTCCTCTTGATTTATACCGAGAGTGCTGAGACGCTGCTGTTGGTTAGTATAATTTTCGCGTCTATTGAGAGCAGTTGAATTCCTATCAATCGCAGTTTCGTCGTTTTATAGGAATTAGAAACTGTTTTCACTTTCTCAACAAGTGTTATACTGATCGTTACGAACTATGCAATGTCAAGTTTTCATTCATCTGAAAGTGATATGAGAAGTGATGATGACGAGTATAGTAATGACTTTCAAAGTGATAGCGGAAGTGATATCATCATCCCTCGTAAGAGATTGCGAATTATTAGTGATAGCGGTGATGATGATGAAGTTACTACAAGTACCCCCGATGACAATGTTATTCGTGTTTTTTTACCCGTGGACACAATATTTTCGAACGCATCGAATACTTTTTCTGAAGTACCTTGTCCAAAGCCATTGAATATTTCAATAATTTTTTTTCAACATCGCTACAATGGCGATAGAAACGAATCGCTATGCCGAGCAGTTTTTGTATTCCGTAAGAACATTGAAACGACGTTCACGCGTGAAATCTTGGGTTGTTGCGGTTCTGTTAAAAAATAACCATAAAAATGGTAACGGAATTAAATGATCCTACTTAATTTGCGCTATATGTAAAAAAGGAATTCGTGGAATTTGTGCAACAAAACATTCTTGTAATAAGTGAGAATAAAAAATATTTTTGTCGGTAAAAATTACGCGTTGCATAATAATTAGCGTTAATTATAACCATTTCTATTGTTCTCCAAAAAAATTACTACGCATTTCATTCCGCACTTTTAGCATATATATAAAGAAAATTCTTCAGCACTCAAACGGTTAAAGAGCCTGGCCTCTTCTGATAACGCGAATTTTTATTCTGGTTCTATTTCAAGTTGGAAAAGATTGTTTAAAGCTATTTGGTGTTTTTAAAATTGCACTTACAAGATTCGCGGCTGCATGTCGCATCTACGATACCACTATTAGGTCCGGTTGGACTTTCCAAACGAGCAATTTATGTTTGCTATTAGAGTGGCTTACTAAAAAAATGAAATTGAAATCTCGTCCTTTCATTTGCTTTTAAGTTATGTAGTCGCACATATCTTTCACGATGCCGTTGCTTTCACATCCCGATCGCAATAAACTCGGCAAAATATTCATTTTGAAAGTTCAGACAAGGAGCGACCCAGACTCGAGTTAAGTCGCAGCGAAAAAGTTTTTCTGATAACGGGGTTCAATCTACGAAAATCGTTTTACTGCTTTATTGTCTTCAGCGCGCAATTCGGTCCAATCGTTTACCCAATAAAAATACAATTCGCGCCCAGATAGACTGTATCATTAAGGTCGGTTGTACGAGTAATAGCAGAATCATGCGGTTAACTCCCAGGATAGGTCTAATTGGCAATTGAAGGGGCGCCGTAGCTAATCTTCTGCAACGGGGAATCATCGGCTTTAATCTCAGTCTGAAATTCGCGGACATGCAAAAGATTAACAGGTCCTCAGATTGTATTCAGTATGTTGCGAAAAAACCTTTCGCTATTTTTCTATTTCAACTCGCCAATTTCAACTCCCAGGCTGGACCACAGTTGAAGCATTCAGAACATTATAAAAGTCTAATTTACAGACAAAATAGGCGATTGATGACAAATAATTTTACAGAATTATTTATCTTTTAATTCATTTCTTGCAGTCTTGTAGCATTATCTGGTTCCTCATTATTAGTATGGGTCGATTATTTTGACCCTTCTTCCTTTTTTCTTAGAAATCTCTATCCTCGTCCGGAATTTCCGTTTTATCGATATCGATTTATTGGTATCTCGTATAACGGTTATTTTCAAAACGCGCCCTAAATAAGAGTGAATTTTTCATTTTCGAAGTTTATTAATTTAAAAAATGTTCCCACTTATTTTTGGTATCTGGAGTTTAATATCGCGTGTTTTTATGAACTTGAAAACAACTCCGACTGTATTTCAATTTTTAATATATTAATGTATAATTGATTTGAAAAAACTGAATTTCTCATATACCTCTCTACGTATATCTGTCTAAATATTGTTAGACCCTACAAAGAACCAGTGAATCATGTCTAATGTGAACACGGCCAACGCAATCGCAACTAAGTGACACTGTACGTCGATAATAGTTAGGCCTGTATACTTCGTTAACCGTTCGATCGCTCGACTGGCGCGATGACTAAAAAAAAAAAAAAAAAAACTGTAAAACTGGGCCACGCTCGGTCCTACCGAGACAATAGCAACATTATCGC
This sequence comes from Lethocerus indicus, assembly GCA_019843655.1. Lineage (NCBI taxonomy): Eukaryota > Metazoa > Arthropoda > Insecta > Hemiptera > Belostomatidae > Lethocerus > Lethocerus indicus. The sequence goes on along the minus strand of JACDQD010000012.1, from coordinate 13,296,420 downwards.
GTAATTGGAAGACTGTTACGTACTATTAGTTACAGACACACATGCGCCTATTTCCTCAGGACTCTCGCTTTCCTGTCCTTGACATAAAGATCGGGTTTCCTTGAGATTGATGAGGCTTCAACTCCAGGTACAACTGGGAGGCTCGAACAACACCGGGATCATTAATATCTCAATATTAATGTCACTTATATAGGGGAACATCTAACGATTTAACAGATCGCTATAACAGAACTTTTTCTCCCAGGAAAAAATGTCTGGCGTTGGTTTCTATGCGGGCGATAATTTTACAATTCATTAGGCGCTTTGGAAAAGGTCGGCCGCCGGAATAATCCGACGCAGTGGAACTCCCAACGGATTTTAACCTTGGATGAGAAAAGGAGTAAGGTGTATTGGAATGCTATAAATCGAACGCGGCAATAATCCTTTCGTTCCATATAAATATGTGTTTCATTCACGACCGTTCGAAATTATTGCATACCTCGTATCGGTCTACTGTTTTTCGAGCATGTATTATGTACCCAACGGGGTCACCCCGTCGTGTCCTACATTGACCAATGTCAGAATAACAAGAAAGGCGACGACATTTAACAGGAAAAAAACAAAATATTATGCAAGTCTTGCCAATGCAATTCGTGGCAATGCGATCATATTTTTTTTGCCTCCTACATTCCGGGAATTTAATTGTCACATATTCCTTGACGGTTAATAATGAATATAAAATAGCCTTAATAAACGTGTCTATATCGTATTAACATATCGTGGGGAATTCCGAAATGCATGATATAGAATATGAACCTTTTTTTATTATTCGATTTCCCTGCTCATTGTATATTTCGCCGTTATAATATTATAGTTAATGAGTAGTTGGTTTTTTAAATTTTTGTTGCGGTCAAATTATATAATACTACACTGGCTTAGCTTGCCGGTGGCTGTCGAGCGTTCTGAGCGAAATTTTGTATCTTCGGTCGAAATTTTGGAAAAGAGAAAATATTAAAATGTTTTAAAATGTTAGAGCCGCCAGCCGCTAATCTTCTGGTTATCTGGATACGCGTCAACGCTATTGTCTGGCTTATATAAACGGATTCTGCCTTCATCTGGTATTCGGCTCCGTGTTTTTAATGTTGTTTCTTTTATTATTTTTTTAACAATGTTAATAACAATTTATCCCAACAAATTCATCGGATTTGAAGGTGTCGAAATAATAATTCGTACAGTAATTTTTATGGGATTCACCGGTATACCAGAAGGTATACCAGCGACGAATATTGCACTATTTCATATACCCCTTCCTACTATTGTTCCATACTTGAAACGCGCTCCATATGTGTTTATATAAATTTTTAATTTACTTGAATGGGTTGTGTACAGTTTAAGATTACAACCTCTGGTTTTTGCTGTCCACTAATTATTATATGCCTGGTTTCACTGATAAGTACTTTAAAACGGATTTAATGCAACTGAGGCTTCTTGTAAGTTTTACTACAACAAAAAGCTACTACGACTATTTTGACGAGACTATCGTTCACTGTTTTTGTAACGTAAAAGGTCCATGCACTCATTTTACATACAACCTCTACTACCGGTACTATATGACATTCGCACCGAAAACGTCATGGGATTTGCGCGCAGTACGCAGTTATTGTCGTAAAAATAGTGGAAAGAAACTGGATAAATTTGTGAAACCTACCCAGAAAAGCGGTCAAGTACTGCCTCAGCTTTCCGGTCGACCTCTTCTTCACCGATTGCGGTTCCATCGCTACGGTCTTCACAACTTCGTTCTACCCGACACAACACTTGACACAACAGACTACTGAAGACTCGGGGGGTCGGAGATAGAGTCGGCTACCGCGATGGACGGTATCTGTGCGTTTCTGGCGGCGAGGAGCTGGATTTATCTCGCGGGTTTATGTATTGGAGGGGGGGCCCCCGGTCACAGGTGGAGAGGGAACTGCACGGGCTTCCCCCGACGCCGACGTCATACAAGGCGGGCCCCCCGTTCGTCCAGTTTTCGCGAACAATTTGTTTTTTTATTTAAAATAAATATCCACGCTATTTCGCTAGACTGGTTTCGGCCGTTCCCCGCCAGTAGATCACAGCAAAAGTACAAGCCATCAGAGAGATAAAAATCGTCAACAATCATAACATTCTTGTTTTCTTCTTCTTTACTGTACAATGAATCAGCGCAAAATGCGCAAGATTGACTCAGCATTTCAACCTTAAACCTTAGAAAATATTAAATATCCGTGTCCCATTTTCCCCGTGGGTTCGCTCACCTTAGTCTCTGCTGTACGTTTCAATGAATTCTTTAACGATTTAAGAAGTGTAAATCAGCAATAATTTGGCATATCCCTTTCTTGGGATATAATTGTCATACTGTAATGCACAGTCGGCATTATTCTATTAATATTTTCATTCTGACACTAATATTACAGTCATTCATCTTCGCTTTAATTGTATCCTTTCATAATTATCTATCGATTGAAATAATTTTGTATTATTTAAAAAAATTAATACTTAATGTTGACTATAACTTAAATACGATCACAAAAGTATGTTTTGTAGTATCATGGTACAGATGGAGCGGAATTTTACACTATTTTGGATAAATCACGGCCGAAAATATGTTTTGATCCTATTTTGCTGTGTCGTGGAGCTCGGACGCGTCTATAAAATCTAGGAAACAGGACATGGGAGGATTGAGCGTTTGAGTTGAATCGTCGGTCCGGGGGTCGGTGTAATGCGGGGCTTGTGCCCCAACGGTCGACTACTTGTGTCCTGTGTATACAGGCCAAGTTTCTCCATTAATGTCAGCCCCCTGAGGGGATTCTGAGAGGGTGAGAGGGAGGGAGGGAGGGAGGGAGGGAGGAGATTTCATTTCGTCGGGAGCCGACTTGAAATTTGGGACTCCCAACTATTATTAAAGGGCCGGAGGAGTGAGCGGCTGGGCTACAGGGCCGAGGGCCCCCTAAGCCCGAGCCCTTCTGGTAAAGCGGTGGCAACCAACTTCGGCTCATACTCCACCTCCTCCTACTCCTCCTCTGCCCAACTTCTGCACAGCTCCCGGCTATCCAGGAAAGCCTCGCGTCCTAATTCCAAACGCCGGAAATGCGGTTTCACTCGAGGCTTAAGAAATAAGTTGAAGCCGCCGCCGGGATTCAAACCCTTAACTTAGTTATATTTTTAAACATTATACTAATAGGATGCTCAGCTCTAAAATATTTTAATTGAAAACGAAAATTTAAAATGGTATTCGAAAACTAAAATTTGAAATTTCTCTATGCATAAACTTAAAATTTACAAAGTGGTGAGATTGTGGAAAATATAATTATAAAAACCGCACTTTATAAAGGAATTCCCGTCCTAATATCATGAACAAGGTCCTCCCCGTGCGCCCTTTATTTGATTCGGTCCGCAAACAAAAAAAATTCTCGACTGAAATTGGAAGATCTCCCTTTCTTTGTTGCAGAATAAAACGCTCCTTCTTGGATCATTTCAATATTCCCTTTGTCCTGGGGAAGGGCGGGCTAATCCTGAGATAATAATGTTTAAAAGGGTTTTTCTAATATCCCTCCCCCCCCTGTCACGGCTATATTAAGCGGGCCTCTAATCCTTTTGTAATTAGTTGTGAGGCGAATGTTGCAATACTTTAAGGGGGGGAAACTAAAATTGTATTTGAAAAGAAGTTATGGCGTAAAATAACCGGGACTTGTAACAGTATTAATTTTCAACACAAAAAGGCGAAAACACGAGTACATTCGCTGCCTTTCTACGGGGGTAGGTTTTTCCCTCTGGATATTCCTAATAATGTTTCTAATGAAGTCGTGGATCATGTCCTATCTTAGTACGATTTTGTCATATCTGTATGGCGCAGGTTTCTGAGTTTACCCCCTGGATAAGGTGATGGACTTATAGACTAAATACAGTTTCTGAGTAAGTTTGTGCATCGAGGTTTGTGCACTGAAGGTTTAATGGATGTCCGTTCCAAGGATCGTGATCGTGAAATCGTCACCGCGATCGTGTCTTCACCGGGTTGCGAACTCGCTCAGCTTTTGATTTTCATGATCTTCAGACGGATAGAAATCAGAATAATCAGTGGCAAAAGACTCGGAATTGACGGAATAAAAAAAAATTCGTTCTGGTATACTAAATGGGGTAGAGTTGGAGTCTGGACTCGAACGATGAAGCCCGTAACAAATGTGGCTCACTCTCTCCATCCCTCTCTTTCTCCCTCTCCCTCTCCCTCTCGTTCTCCCATGGGAGGAATTTATCAATGATAAGGTTGGGACAAACGGCAGCCATTTTTCGAGGAATCGCCGCCCGCCGGTTGTCTGTAAACAAGCCAACCGGGGACTAAATAACGGGCCGGGGTTTGAGCCCAATATTTAACGCTGGATCTGGCGCTATCTGAAACCGCAAAAGATATATAGTCCCGGCCACGATAAAGCTTCAAGTGTACACTTTACGTACCTACACCCAGTTCCCTGTGCCAGTGTTCACGCTACTGTCAACGTTTGTATAGTTTTACAATCACCCTTCCCGTATCTGTAAACTAATATTTCTTAGGTTTGGAAGGGCGCAGGAATTGTCCTATCTGGTAACTTTATTTGATGTTCCAAAGGGGAATTCGTACAACAATTATGACCTCTTTTAGTTTTCTATTTGGAAACAATAATCCAGGAATATCGACCAAAACATCGAAAATTATAATATAGATATAATTTTTTTCAAATTAATAATTGGAAGTATCTGATACACGGATATTGTTTTGTATGTGATAGCCTTACAGCTCGTACGATGAAGAAGATTAGTTCAGAAATTAGTACAGAATCTCAATATTGAGAGCAATATCTTTCAAAAATTGCAACCCAGAACCGAGAACTAAAAGAAACCACATTAAATGTGAAATGGTTATTACGGAAAAAGCTACAATCCTGAATTCTGTCTAAATTCCTACTGGCTAGAAGCTCGTCTCGTGGCAAAGCCGAATTAATAATTAAATGAACATTATAATTGTTTCTTTTTTATATCACTTGAATGTTTCGCCGGGAGGAATCCCCCTCGGGGCGTTGAAGTGGTTTGACGTTCAGAATAAGAAGTCCGTTCCTCTTCTTTCTGTATCCTCTCTTTTGTATTTTCTGCCAAACTTTCTTTCGGCCCGAACATTTATTTTAATTAGGATTAATTGATAATTAAAGCTTGGCCAAGAGGGAGCGAAAATAAAAATTCCCCGACGGAATTAATTTCGTTGTAATTATACAATTGCATCGTTAATGTGTAATCGTAAATTAAACATATATGTATATTTATCCCGATAGCCAAGAAGTTAGGAGGTTAGAAGAAGAAATACACACACCTGTGTGTATTAGGTAAACCTTGGGAAATTCTAGACAACTGTCACAAAAAACTACCAGTATCGCCTAATTATTGGAGTTCTATGACGAAACATGCGTTAATTTGTTAGATTCGTGGAATAAAAACCAAGTTAAAATAACGCCTAGTTTCTCCCTTTAGTTATCGCCAAACTGGATCGAAACAAACATGGGATTCAATTTGGGCGACTCTCATTCTCGCCCATTGACTCCGTGATTGTGTTTCCAGTTGAATCCCAGCAGAGACGACCTGATTGTCGTCCACCGAACTCCAGTCTCTGAGGGGGGCGGCTGGAGCAGAAGTCGGCTCAAATGACTGGGCCGACAGAAATTCCCCTTAATAGGTTCCTATTGAAAGGAATCGGACGGATGAAAAAGAAAAAAAAAAGGGGGTCCCGATATTGCTCCGCGTTTTCGCTCCCTGTCCCGGACACGGGGGCCCATTCCGAGAACTCCTTCTCCAATTACTCCTTCTTTTTCTACGCCCATTTAGGGTTTCTTTACTCGTCGTCGATAAAACATTTTATACAAGGACAAAAGGGTTTTTCAATTGGATATAAAAATAGATTGGAATTGGAGGGGGAGGCACATATTATTTTAAGGGCGATAGAATTGATGGCGCAATAGTATCTAACAATCCCGAATCGGTTGAATAAGTTCTAAATAAATTGATCTAATTTATTTTTACATCTTTCGGTTCATGTAATAGGGCTTACGGGACAGATAGATTTTTGCTCGTCCAAAAAACTCGCCAAGCAATATTATATACAAGGGGTGAAATTACAATTCCGATAATGGAAAATATAAATAAATGCTTTCTTAAATAGTTTAACATACCTGTTTTGTGGTCTGCCGATTAACAAAATCCCACCCCCTCAACTCAAATAAGACAAACAACATCCCCCCAAAAAACACAATAACAAGACGCGTATATATACACACGACAAACTGACAACCGCCACAGTACAAGTGACAGTGATAGTGCAGTGAGGATGCCCGAAAAACATCCAAAGTCCCAATAGTGACTAACACCGCTACTGAAGATGGCGAGCGGCCGAAACCGGTCTAGCAAAAGACCAAACCAGCGAGAGGAGACAGAAACACAACAAATCTACGGCTTTCCTAAATTTCCTATTATTACTGTTTTCAGTATTGGGAGAGTTTAACCCATTAACGCAAGCATTTATTTTGAAATTTCCGTATCGCAGACACTTTGTTAGTGATGACAAATATCACGCCCTGAAATTTCTCTATATCCGATATATATATACATTCTTTATTTTTCAGTAAATCGTAATTAAAATAAACGCCCGAGTGGAAAGGAACACGAAAATCTCGTTTTCGGTAAACTCCACTCTTTCGTGTCGGGGCTGACAGGGCAGTTTGAATTATCGGTCGCCTTTTTCGCAACGGATCATAAACTCTCATACATCATAATAAGACCGGTCGGCGTTTAGTTCGGGGGGGCGGTGGCTGGGGGTAAAATTGAAGCCGCGGCGGCCCGGGATTTTCCGGGGGCGGGGAAATTTTAAAAGGCGCCTTGGCCCGGATATTGTCTGGTGGGGAACCTGATTTATTAGAACCCCAAATGAGAAAACCTCCGCTCTCGCTCTCTCTCTCTCTCTCTCTCTCTCTCTCTCTCTCTCTCTCTCGCTCTCTCTAATTTGTTAATACTCGTAGGACACAGGCCGGCCCCCGACCCGATCCACCCTTTCGCCTCAAATAAGTTTTATACGCCCGCTTGTGGGCTGGATTTTTCTTATTACTTCCGCCCCGGCCTTTACGCTTGTGTACGGATATATACTGGGCAGTGTGCTCAGAAACGAGGGGGCCAAAACGTGCTTTACAGAGATTTGAACAGTTTTAAAAATTAACCTAGACAGAGAAAGCGAATCTTTATAATACAAAGGGAAGCCTCATATTTATGCCACTCTGCGTGAAATCTTCATTGGACTATTTTCTACCAAAGTTCATCAAGAACTTATCATTAATGTGTATCATTTTTCTTCCATCTTTGCCTGCTGTAGTACGAAATTAGGTTTGTTCTCAAGAGCCGAATTTTTATTGAAAAACTTCAAAGAACTGTCCTAGAAGGGGCAACGGATTAACGGGGTTCCGCTCCACCGCGATTCTTGAACCTACCGAGAGCAATGCAGATTTACCGGTTTCATTTATTTCAACAAGCCGGGTCTATAGAGCCAGCTTCTCTTCCTTCTTCAAGTTGTTTCTTCAACAAAGTTCAATCTTCAAAATTGAGCGGCACTTTTCGTAAATTCGCGGACGGTTTAGTAACCCCGAAGTCCTGCCTATAGTTGGCTGTAGTTCGCTCGAGTGTACTTGTGTAAAACTGTAATTAATTAGCCGGTTGGCAATTACACGGCCCATAAAGTCGGTACAACGGCGGTCGGGGCTCTCATTTAAGTCCCAACTAAGTTAATGGGCGGCCACTATCGGTTATCGGTGAAGGAAATTAGGTTTTCACCGGACAAGGACCGGAATAAATGAAATTAGATTTGATATGGAAGCAGATATGATGGACGTGATTATTTTTTATTTATATTTTATTCTGTCATAATTCTGATTAATATATATCTAAAGACGATACATTCATTATATGAAATTACTGGACTTCATCCACTTTAATTCTTCTTCGTGGACACATTCTTGCCGTTGGTTCGTTCCCACGAATCCTCGTTAGGGGATATTTTTAAATCGTTCCCGTCCTGCCATGTTGTCTGAGGATGGGATGAATACTTTAATCTGCTTATCCGGAGGAAAAATTTCAAAATAAATTCGCTCGGCTGTGCTGCAGAGAAAAATCACCCTCCGCCCTCCAAATAAAAACAGTTTTACTTTACTTGCCCTTGGAGATGGGGCATTTACGCCGTGTTGATAAGTCGAGGCTGCATTTGCGCTGTGGTGGTGGCGGCGGTGGCGGTGGTGGTATTTAGCCCGAGCGTTTCATTAATTAGCGGTTTCATGGGTCGGACATCTGGAATACTTACCGCAAACTGTTCGGAGGACACCCGAGGAGTTTAGTTTAAATTCCGGCCCTATTAAGATAATTGGCTGCCCAACTGCCCAATTTAATGTCTCGGCCAGTCTTAATTGTACCGATTGGGTACGCACTTGCCGACCACCCGTTGCTTGGCCCACGAGGGACTGATTAAGGGACGAATTGTGCACTCGAATCGGACAACACGCGTTATTAGAGTAATAATTCGTCGTACGACTTGGACTTGTCTATTTAGTCTGTAGCGAGACCGGTTTCGGTTCATTATGCTGAAGCGGGAAAATTACCAATACACCCCACTTCCCTCCGACGTTACCCGCGTGGACCGTATTTTCGTTCAATTAAAAATTTTATTGCGCAATATATGGCAATATCCCCCACGAATTGGACATAACCGGCGGTATATCACTTGGTCGGACAGTTAATGCCGGCAAACGGAATTCTAGCCGGAGGAAATGGAGTTGGCCGGCGTTCGCGTGTCTAGCCATAATGAAATATGAACTGCGCGGGCCTCTCAAACGGGTTCGCGTGAAAGTTCGATGAGCATCCCCCCTCCTCACATCCCTTAACCGCACCGCATATTGGATTCGCGAAGGTGGATACGTGGATCGGACATTAAAGTTAGATCTTGTTAGGGCGCTCTCTGCGGCCCAAACCAATTGCCGGTATTGGACCGGTTATTTGGATCGTAACATGAAAAATCCAATCGCGTTCCTGTCGCTGTATCAATCTAATGAGTATACTCCAGTTTATGACTCTGCTCTTCTCGTTCGATCTATAAACATTTAATTAATAGAAAGGGGAATTATTTCACTACTTGCCGCTTTAACCATGTACATTCTGTATTAAGTCTGAATATACTCGTATTTATCACAATTTTTTTGTTGGTAATACCGGTCGCATACTGTCGTTAGTGCTATAACATCTGTTGATATAGACACATAAAAAAAACTAGTAAGCTATTCCGCACCACTATTTGGATCCGGTCGGGGGATAGAATTTTCGTTAAATTAAAATTTCGAGGACATAAACTTCAGTATACTCGTTGGAGTTCAATTCGGAGTTTTCTTTCCGAACGACTACCTCGCGGCGAATAAAGTGGTCCAAATGCCGCGAAACACGGACGGGGGTGTACTCCACCCCAATCCCTTGGCTTCGCCCTGTCAGTTACCGCTAAAAGCCCCAACGCTCAGCGAGGAGCAGCAGGTCTCCCTCTCAACAATTTGGGAACAACCTCGAACAAAACGTAGAGTGTTCGGAGTGAATAACCAACCTGTGTATGTGACAGTTTTCTAGTTCTGCCGACGGTATTCTGCCGCCCTGTCTATCTTTATTATTATTGAAAATAGGACGATTTCATTATGTTTGTGTTGAGCGCATTTTTTAAACCAATCGCGCCCTTAGTTTCAGCTACGCTTAGGAGGATTGAAATAATATAATTAAGAAAATGCTGACGGGATGCTTCGTCGGTAGATTAATCATGAATATTGTTTTCATCATAGGTAAACACAATACCGTTGTGCAGTGTACGTTGAACCGTAATTGTTCAAATTTATCGAGCGTAGGGGGTATTTTCGTTTATGAAGTAAATCCCCAATCCTATTATTATTGTTAGGCCTACCTAAAGTGATGTTTTGGATCCATCGAGGAAGCAAACTTCTCCAATTTAACTTGTGAAAATTGACTGAGGCTTAAGATATTGGCAGTCATCGATCATTTTAACTTTTCCCCCCATTGGCTCGACCAATCAACCGCTAAATGTATTTATTAGAGAGGTTTTCCTACCTCAACGGACCCTCATAAAAGAATACCGTCTATAAAATGTATAAGGAAATATATTTCGGTCGCTAGAATAATCAAATGCACTCCCGCAGATCAGAAAACAGGTATTCCAAATTAACGACAAATAATTCGAGTTCATTTGAAAATACCTAACTCTGGTCTTATATCTAGCTCCCGCAAAATTAGAGGAAGTTACGAAACTTCAACAAATCATCTATAAACATTTACAACACCATAAGTAGAGCGATCCCTACCACGATGCTTTATTAGCCTAATTAGTTTATTGGATCTGCTACAGATATGCCGATTTTTTTCCAGCCTCTCCTCTAAAAAGATTTATCGGGTATTAGTGTTTGAGACATGGCCCCCTTCCCCACAGCCTAATGGCAGGTACCCCCCCCCCCAACCCCAACCTTTACCGAAGATTTTATCGGCAGAAAAGCGGCCGGAGAGAGATTACTTCCTGGGGGCGTAATTCTCGGCGGGGATGATGGATGGCTCCCTGTACACGGGGGGCGGGGGGATGCGCGACGGGCGGGCGTATATCAAATATGCCGGGATAAATTCTGAGGTCCTCCTGCGGCTTAACTTTATGGATTTCGCTTTGACGAATTCCTCGGGGGTCTTAGTTTATCGGCTGGCTCGTCTCGTACGTTTGATGTCGGCGCCGGAATGTAAATTGTAATAAGTTGGTTGAAATTTGTAATAGAAGGAAAATTCGGATTATGATATCGAGCGATTTTCTTTTTGCGTCACAGTCCCAGGACAAATCGGAGGGGCAAAATTACGTAAGTGATTTCTGAATCGGAGATCTCCAGCGAAACCGGTCTAGTCGAATATCGTATAATGGGGTCGGGAGAATTTGAATATATGACTTCTATTAGATGCGGATTGGGTCTAATATGCGCCCAATTTTTTCCGCCTTTCAAAAAAGCGCCACTACCCGGAAAAATCGGGGCCGGATGATAAAGAAGATTCGGGGACAACCCCCAACCACCCTCCCATGTTTTGTTTCTGACCTCCGTGATAAGTGGAGGAATTACGACTGGGGGGGTGCTCCGGGTAAGAGGGAGCCGAGGGCGGTTTTGCCCCCTCCGCCTGCACCCTCTCACTACTGCAGATGAACGCCCCACAAATGGCCACCATTTAGACCCCCTCTCTCGGAGTCCCACCCCGCGCTTATTCTTTTTCAAACTTACAACAGCCTCCCCCAAGCTTCAACTGGTAATTCCTCCGGGCGAAATAGAAGCGAGAAAATCAGGCTGGCCTATCATCAGCCGTACAAAGGTAATAAACTTTTCACCATTGTTAGCAACGCTTTCCTCCAGTCTCTATTTTATCTTTCGACTCGAGAGCTTTGTCTATGTGATAGGAATTCCTTCAGCACTGCATTCCGTCAACGGCCCGAATAACTTCCTACGTATTTTTCTTAACGTGACAAACAGAGCATCTGTTTTCTTGACCACTTCCTTCGGGAGTGAAATTTGTTTATCACGTACAAACGGTACAAAAATCGTTTCCTAACCAAAGCGGTATAAGTTCAAATCTCGGCCTTTATTATTTATGTAATGTTAACGAATTTTATTTTGTACGAATCTCCCGCAAACGTAACAATTTCAATATTCTGTTCGACTTTGACACGTATAAATTATTTATACACGGGCTGGAAGTAAGGTGACATTCACACGGTTATGCAATTATAGCCGACTGGACAGGAAGAGTCGACACATCACGTATAATCGCCCCTGTGCCTAATACGAATTTACGCCCTATCATCGTCACAGTTATGGTCGTCGACCTGGTTTAAGTGTACATTGGTGAGCAGGGGTTGGGGGGGCGGGTGTTAGTCTAGGCCCGGATAATCGACGGTCGGATTCAATAACCCGCTTCCAATGCAATTTGGTCCGAGGGATGAAGCGGGCCCGTACCCGGGGGGATGATTGGGCGGGGGCGGGGGCGCTATCGATTCACTGCCTCCCGGGCGATAGCTTCAATTAAAGCCGTTGTAAAGCCCAAAGCCGCCATAGTCCACGGATGAAGCTCTCTCTCTCTATTCCCTACTCTTTGTACACTTCATTCGAGGGGGGCTCACCGCGACAAATACTCTATTGTTGTCATAGAAGCGAATAGTAACCGGCTCGGATTCTAGCTGTCTTCGGTCAGCCAATAGTTTACTGGTCTGTACTGTATGTCGAATGAAGCATCGTATCAGCACTGCCACCTGTTACAGATTTTTTTTGCCGGCATCTTTCCGGCTGACATTGACTGCACCCCTACATACTCACAACACCGGAACAGTTCTGACTGAAAATCATAATTCCAACTACTAGAATAAATAAGAAGGTGTAATTTACAATGCGAAGACTATTTATTCGGTAGGTTATAAACTACCGATATAATGGTTTGAATAATTTTAGTTACTGACGCGTCTAGGAATTCGGTCGGGTATAGTTCAAACGAAATATTGCAAAAATTGTAATACCGAAACTGAAGAAGAAGGGTAAATGTTCGGCCATAATTTGTAATCTTGTAATCTAGTTCAGAAGGGGATAATTCCCCTTTTTTAATCTGACTGTGACCTAAATAAGTCGACGCCATTATCGGCTAATGAGTGGGCCTTTAATCTAATTTCATTCCAATTTTCATTCTCCAGTTCGTATCTCTTCATTAATGCAGCGTTTCCATGATAAACCCCCGCCCGTTATAATTTTCACCCTGGGATTTTCAACCGAGGCCGGCGCGGTTATTTTACCTCGAAATTTGGCCGGTCGAGAAGTCGCTACTTAATAAGAACGGGAAATGGAAAATTCTTCGGATGAAAAATAGACGATTGGAGGTAGAAATTATTGTGGGCGCTTATATAGATTTACCGCTAGGGGCTGGGACTGTATGGGGGGGATGGCCATTCTTTGCCGAAGGAGAGGTCTTCTGGCACAGGCTGTGGCGGAGCACTGCAATCAATTTCCCTTTTGAGATATTACGATCTTCACGCCTTGCAGACCCACTATCGCATGAGCGATTTCCTCTTGAATTCATTGTTGTACAAATGAGTGTAATTTGCGAGCTGTTATATGCAATTGGCATGAAATTACTCCGGTATACTCGTTCACTTAGGTAGTTTGTTTCGTAACGAATGTAATTGTAAGGGGAATTCCGAAATTAGGCTCCGGCGTTAACGCCTTTATTAGGGTTCGAATTCCGAAACCTTTGGCATGCAAATTTCCAGTTTATGCGGCATAAGTGGTTCTTCGAAAGAATTTCCACTTTCTTTGAAAGAATTTCCCTGGTAACCTCTAGGGGTCTGCAAACTGTCGGTAGCTCGCGGGGATATTTTTATTTTTATGGTTAGTTGACGATTTAAACCTTCTAATTTTAAAGTATTTTTTTCTTTAAATCCAAATAATCAAATATTTCTTATCTTATCTTGTCCGGCTCTGCGCTTATTTCTGTTTTTGAAATACCTGTTTGGGTGGGCCAGTACTAGTGTAGGAAATGTATTCCAGCGCGTACTGGTACTGCTGAAGGGCTTTTGTTGGTACTTGAGTGAATTGAACCGCGACGAAGCGGATAAACATTCGCGCTGTTGGGCCTCGAGTCCTGGAACCCACCCGGCTAACCGGATCCGGTACCAATTACCGGACTGCAAATAACCGATTTCGATCAAACGGACGAATGCATGCCGGCTTTGATCGGATCAGTCGCCAAATTTCAACCTTGGAGATCAAAGAACACTCCCAACTCCCCGCCCTCTTGTCAGCGTTCCCCAACATCCGAGTGACGTACGGCTAATTTTCAGTCGACCGACCGGACTCGACATCGTTCTGGCGAAATTGCGAATATTCCATTTAGGTTACAACTCGAACGCCCACTGACGAAACTTCGGACTGAGTGAAGAAATTATTTTTGAACGAATGACGTTTTCCGCAAACAGAATTCGAATTTGCAGCTACCTGACTTCCAGTAAGATCGCGTCGTAGGGGGTTCATCCGACGAGAGACTGAGCTAAGAGATATAAAAATGAAACATCTACTAGTTTAATTCAACAGAAAAACAATCTTTGTTTCAATATGGTTTAATTGAAGAATTTACCCATTTAACCAATTTTTGTATACTTTTCCCGTCGCTTTATTATTCGCAAAAATGTGACGGAGGTCGGAAAGTTGACGGCCGCCAAAAGAATAAAATACTGAGTAGGGGATTTGAGGGTGGGGCGGCCTATATTTTTTTCCAATTTCCAGTCCTGCTGTCTAGGCGTTAGGCGGGACACCGTCCCGGGGGTAAATAATAGGAGCGCAACAGCGCCCGCCCTGCAAAACTGTACGGAAATTGAAAAACATCGGGACCGGTACCGGAATATATCACAGTGGCCGGTAGAACAGAAAAAAGCGCTCGCCCGCCCCAAATCAAAATGATATTTCTCCTGCTACACTGGGGTTCATAGTTCACGTCCCGGAAATGCCCAACTGTGTGTCCGAACCGGAACTTCCGTCCGACTCTAGGCCAATACTGTCTAGTGGGCCGACTGAATATCAGGTGTCACGGACGGACCCCCATTCGTTTGTCTGAACGAAAAGATTTAAAAAAAAAGTATTTTCAGTACAGGGTGTAATAATTTCAGACAGCAGGGTCAGAGGAAATTATCCATAACGAACGTGAGTTCGCGTTAAAAAAAATATAGGAGGAAAATAAATTTTCTATCAGACCTTCATTTTCAAGAACCGGTCGTTGTTGTACAGGGCTCTGTATTAGCGAGTTTATTTATGTTTAATTATTTCATTATTAGTAAAACTAGGACAACAGTACCGTTCACTTTGCCCTTTTTTCTCCGATAAGACATTTTAATTTTGTATGAAACGTGTGTAGCGCATTGTTGTTCCCCAAAGTGAGATCTCACTGCACTCGTACAAGTGGATAGAAAATCTGTGTCAGCAGAGGGAGGAATGAAATTGGATGGATTGGGAAATGGGGCGAAGGCACACCGTGGACGTGGGCGTCTCCAGATTGGCAATCCCGGGAAAAGCCCGCCCAACTGTCAATATACAGCGAGGAACCAACCGTTTCCCCGGGTCTTTCGGAAAATGAGTAATTTAATTTATTCTCCGTATCGTTCTATCAATCGTTCAATATTATACCGATGGAGATAGAATTTGGCGCAAATGAAGATATTCCAAAAAAAAAAAAAATGGCTGAAATTAATGACATTACAGTTGTGTATAGTATGTTCGATGTCCAAAACCGGTCTGGAACAATAACGGCCCATAAATACTATCCTGTTCTGGGAGACTTGGTTACGAGCACATAACTTGCCCCTGAATATCATCTACGGCTGTAGCTGTTGTGTTGACACATTTATGCGGTATACAATTGCTCGGACTAACGACCAGTGCATCGTGAAACTCCGGCAGGATTCAGTATCGCGATAACACTGGGGGGGCGAACGGCGAAACGGCCCCGGTAGATAATATTCCTCCTCGTCCTGGCGCCCGCTCCATTTTCAGATTACCAAGTAATCAACTTGGCAAGTGATTGAGAGAGCGCAGACCCGCCGTCGTACAAGTGTCAGTCATTCTGTTAAGCCGCGTGCCAGCTGCACACGCAAGCTTCCATCACTGTATTTCAATCGCTCCTTTCGGAACTGTTTCAATAGGAAGATCTCGATTAAAATGTCCAATTTTGGCTCCAGCCGCATGTAATTATCCCTACATTTATTGCAGAGACCTCCACACAAAAAAGGGTAGAAACTATTTTCTGGTCATACCACGAGAGACGTCTCAAATCACATTATGTTATACTTTTTTCGATCATGTAAGTCGACAGTTTTTTAATACCGTCACTTCCTGCTTTCTTCTATCCACAATCGCTGATACGGCCTTTCGCCAGACAGGTTTCGGCTTTGGATGCAGTAGCAATTGCGCTAATCAATGTTGCAGAAAGATATCGAACGCGGCCGGCGGGGAGGGCCCTTTACCAACCCGATAATGCGTAAACTTTCCCCAACCCGACAAAATTCTGTAGGGCGGAAAAGTTCGGATTAACGCCGCGCTAACGGGCGGCGGGATCGTCCCGTTTTCACCTCCGTTCTACGGGAGATTATTGGTGCTCTGGTAAATAATCGGTCGGAACGTGAAACGGTAGTAACGAAAACGAAATGTCAATATTGAAATTCGCGTTGAACAGCGAATTCCGGTCGAACGGTCGGTTGATAAAAAAAAAAAAAAAAACCCCTCCGGCAAATAGAACTCGAATTTCGCTGCTCGTTTACTCCCCCGGTTGGGTGTGAACAGTTGCGTGGGACCAAAAGGGACTCCCACGGTTGAAGAACTGAAACCCTGGAAAACTCATCGGGATTATTGCGACTCGAGAAAAAGAGAGAGAGAACATTGTAAGGGAGCTATGTACGACCGACTTGGAAAAAAAATTGTAATCGCTGTATGATAAACGAACTGATTTCTTACATCGTGGCCGCCATTCTTGCCGCCGAAACTTCGTCTGGGGTACTTCCAGTTTCCGAGCGAAGTACTGCCCGTGGGAGGAACCTAGAAGGGGGAACTTTAATCCGGGGATCGCTGGGGAAAAAGCCCTTCCGACGAATCGGGTCCCCGATGAAGTATAAGTCACTCTTGCAAATGTCCGTCGCTACTCGCCCGACTTAGGCTTCTCGCCGACGTCAGTGCCATTCTACTACCTCACTAGGTCTTCTTATTATTTTTTCGTCAAAATTTTTATGTCATCTCGTAAATTGGACCAAGACGATATTTTATATTTCTTGTTGAAATTTGTGTGTGAAGCGGTGGGCACATCTGACCCCACTAAAAGTTCATTGCGATTATCATCGCATAATACCGATTAGAAGAAAATTTAATCCTGCAATTTTCAAGTAATATCCCGATTAATGTTATAGACTTTAAGATTAGCGTTAAAATTTACTTTTAAAAGGACATACCCGAGACTATTCCCGGGGAACGCTCGAAAACCGGGAATGTGTCGCATATTTTCCCTGATACGAATATTTACAACATGGAATTCGTGTTCGCGGACAGCGGCAGAAATAACTTTTGCATGACGCATACCTGTAAATTAATATTTGTCTCTGATTAATAATGAAAATGTTTAAGTAAGCTCCTGTGATTTAATTATATATAATAATAAATATTAGTTGAAATTTGTAATTCTGTTCTCTACTGCGCATTGCCGGGAGAACTGAGAGGCGTTCATTAACTCCAGTATAATTAATAGAATACCAAATACGAATATTGTCATTGGGTATTCATGGCAACAGTTAAATGTAATTTGTTTTAGTCCATTCTCTCTTTCGGGCGCCATGTGCGAATACAATACTGGGCGGCGACTTGTTATTTAAAACACAACATGAGGAGTTCAATTGGAAAACGAAATACATTATAGCGGGTTCGATTGGTTTTCACCAGAGTTCATGGGGTCGACGTGAAACGGGTGTTTCCCATAATGGGCTGACTCCAGCGACTACTGAAGAACGTCAGATACGCCGGGGTGGAGGGAAATCCAGTTCGGGGTTAATGGTTCGGTTGAGTCATAGCCGAGAACCGGTTTTCCTGTCCCCCCCTTCGTCTGTCCGATCTCGGCCACCGTTTAATTGGGTTCCTCGAAGTTTCCTTATTCGACCGGCAGCGTGTTTTCCTTTCCCTCCCCGGGTCTTTAGTGACACCGCGATGGACTTTTTTACGCGCCAGAGTGACTCACAACCGGCACACGGGTCTACTACTGAAGGTGGCGAACCGCCTATAGCAAAAGGCCAGATAGAAGAACGAGAAAACTATTCTAGTAATCTTCTTAAAAGCTAAACTTTTATATCATTTGAACCGAAACCGGTCTGTAATAGAATCTAAAAGGTATTATTAGTTTGGAATACCTGTTTTAGTGGTCCGCGAAGCATCGAAATTTCCATAATTCTTGTTTTCCGTATTCACTCTTAATTTAGAAGATATTGTTCCGATCAAACAAAAAATCTGTTATTATTAAAGGAAGGAATACCCAGCGATGCGTCTGGGTCATGGGAATGTAGTAATTTCTGAAATACCTACTTCAATATGGCAAATGCAGTTTAAAAATGAAATGTCACATTTGTTGAAACAAAATTTTCAAGATCATGTAGCTCAACAGATTATTTAGAATATCAGTAATAATCGTCACTTTTTTAGGCATACTGAAGATTCAGTAATGAGTTCTAATGTGCTGATTTGCCCTCAATTATTATTTTAATCCGACGAAACATTCCGCAGGATCCATTGTCGAATATAATATTAACCGTAAATCAGCCTGCGTAATATATTTGACTATATGCTCGCATAACTCGTATTAGTGCAGCAGTGAAAAGAGAGAAAGTGCCCGGGACCTCATTGTAATTACCGGCGGAATGCTACTGACGAAGGGGAAAAACCGAAACCGGTCTAGCGCGGTTGGGGCGCGGTTGCGTGAGCGCCGGCAATGACGCATTAAACACGAAAAAGAACTGTCCGTTTTTTGATATTTCAATTGAGAGGGCGGTTCGTGTTTCCCTGCATCGCAGACGCGCCGAACGAGAACCGGTTTCGGTACCGTTTTTTTCGATGTATTCCGAAACCGGTGATTATTTCGCAAATCCGACCCTGCGTCACGGCCGCCCAGACTCTTTTCCGGCATTCCGGCAGGAAGACGTGTCTTTAAATCGTATCTTTAAATTTATTTTCATCGTACAAAACGATCTAATCTAACTATCATTTCTTCCTGAAGGGCTTCAGGGTCTGTACACCCGAAACAACCTGGGCGATAGCAACAAACGGAGGATATTATGTTGCACATGCTTTCCAGAAGGGAATAATCGCTACAAGTTTGAATATCTTTTAATGTGGTTCAATTTGGGAAGCGGGTTGTGTGACAAATAAAAAATTCTAATAACTTTTTTTTTAATTAACTTAATTAGTAACTGTTTTCCGTTAAGGGGTAATAATTATAAGAAATATCAGCCTATTAAACTCGGACTCCCCCCGGCTCTGTTTACTTTCCATTTACTTGAACAGCCAGCGGTTCATCAAACAATGTTATTTTGTCGGCTGCTTAGGCGAGTTTTCCTCTCGTCCGGCTTATTTTAACCCTATTATTTTACAATTTGGCCGATTCAGGTTAATTCCACAGCCGGGTTTGAATATCGAATTTAATTTCGGCGCTTCGTCAATAGTCACTATTAAACGCGGTTATTGAATTGGCTAATTTGCATTTAATTTGATTTGTGTTAATTTCCCCCCCGTCCAATATCCTCTGCGGAAGTTATAATTTTTGAATTAAAGATACAAATATTGGAGTTCAAATTATGCCTAATTCTATGCGTCTATTACGCCTGTCTTTAGTATTACAATGAGTTTGTGTCAAATTCACGTAATTTTTTGTCGTTCGTATCATATAATAAATTGCGAAATATGAATTTTTCACTGATAAAACAAGTCTTTTAAAACTTAAAGTTCAACAAAGGTATAAAGTCTATATAATCGACCTAGGATCTTTGTTCTACGCCCTACTTGTACTTGAGCATAGTACCGCATGAATACAGGCAGTATCAATGCAGGCACAATACCACCCCCTCCCACACATGCGATCCCTCCAACCACTAAGATATACCGGTATGTGGAATGCAATTGTCCCTCTGTACCTATATGCTGAATGCATTTCCAACAACTGTACGGCGAATAGTCGGGCTTAATCAAGCTGTTCCATAGTCTCGTGTTTCAGCGAAATATGTATTTGAAGATACGGGAGAGAGGGCTTCGTACGGGGCCCGGCACATTGCCCGAGGAACCGATGTTGGCAATAACTCTTACAATCTCGTAGCATAATATCTTAAACAGTGTATTATGTATGGATATACCAGCATATATATAGACTACCGAGATTAAATTGTTTTTTAGTTAATTCTCTCTTTTGGGTGGTACGTGTGAAAGTTTCGCTTTAGTTTTTCCGAACTAATTTATTCCCCTTCATCTCCTGAACAACATAAAAAAAATGGCCGTGTAAGATATTTTGGCGTTGAACAGAAATTCCCGATACCAAGAAATAGGGACGCTACCTGTTTCCTTTTAGGGTTTCGATTCCCCGTCTGGGGAATGGAACAAACCGACGCGAAAAAGATCACTCCCTCAGCTTTTTATTTTCCTTTCCGGCTTCGAATTTCGGAATAAAATCAGGGACGCCGCCTCTCGGCCGAAAGGACCAGAACGGGAAGATGAAAGGGAAGGAGGGAATTGGGTGGGGAAGGAAAAACACACAGAAGCGCGGCAATTGCCTTATCGGTTATTGCGGGTTGCCTAGTGGCACGGCGAAGGGTTTTCACAATTGGAGATCTGCACTCGAAAAAAAAAACGTCTCGTATCGTATTGTTACTGAACGGAATGACACTAAAATACAAATTATTATAATCGAGCGTTTGGACGTATTCGACGAATTTTTGTATGGCTTTGGGTACTGAATTATGGAGACCGTTAACTTAAGATACCTGCCGGGGTTCCGCGAAGGTTTGGAATATCATCGCTCTTCAAATATGCCACTCGCTGATTGCGCAATGGCCGGTTTTGGCTCTTCGCCATCCGCAGTAGCGTTCCGCCGGCGGATTGGTGAGGCACTTCGGCGCGTTATTTTTTCTGTTTTTAATTTGTCAGAACTCCGCGAAAATAGCTGTACATTTCCCAACGAGGAGAAAACGGCCTTGTGTGAAGCCCGCGAATCCGATAGAAACTGACGCATTGCGAACTGCGGAGCCGAGGCGAAAAAAATATTGAATTCAAAGCTCCCAAATCAAATTAAGTCTACGGTGGGGTGTCGGGGGGAGGGACGGGGGGGGGGATTTCCTTAATTGGACTTCATTCTCCCAAAGCCCGGGGTTCTGGCCGAGGTTTTTCCGACCTTTCCATTCTTCATTTCGTTTCGGTTCAATTGATACAGCGCTCCTGGAAATACCTGGTTGGAATGCAGAATTCACGAGAACGGGTTTACATTCAGAATATTAATGGTATTCATCATTTTCTTGGTTGGCAATGAAATTCCCGCCATCAAGGCTTAATGGGTCGGATTTGAGAATCAAACGACCGCTGTCGATACATTATTAACGTAATGGTATAGGTATGGGCGAAATCCGGACTCTGGTCCCGATACTGTGACACAAGCACATAAAGATATAAGGACTAATTAGGATATTACGAACCAAAATTGCTTACCTCACACAAAAAATTCGAAATACATAAATGGTTACTTTATTACTAACTGGGCTATTTTAAAAAGTATGGTGAACCCACCTTTATTTTTTGATGCTTAAAGGGATAGATCCATTTAGTTCAGGAACTGTAAAAAAAAAAAAACACTCCTGTAAGCGAACTGTTAATGAGATCAAGAAATTGGCAAACTGAGCGGGGGAGGAAAACTTTTTGTAGAGCGTTTGATAGCGCCGAATCCCTAATTAAAATAACTTTTAAATCCGGATATAGAAATTTAAATTTCATTAACTCAGAAAAGTTGTAACTTCTGTTGACTACAAATTCACGGTAACTTCAATTTCATTCTCCTCTTTTCCTAACTAGACTTTTATAGTAAGATCTTGCAAAGTTTTACGCCTACGCCTGTATATAAATAGCCTGATTATGATATCTAAAACTCCAATGTCCAATAATAAGATACAACAAGGTTTTATTTGTTTAAACGTAGGCATCGAGTCCGTTTTAGAATGTTTAATGCCAGTAGCGGCCTTAAAAATGCCGATTATATGTGTTCATATTACAAAGGACTAAAAGCGGTGATCAAATTAATGTCAATTCATTTTTATATTTTTTCAACGACATTCTAAAGTCGTAGTGTAATTGGACTAAATTCATATGAGCCGTCGTATGCTTCGATAAGGTCATACCAGGTGATACGTCTAGATTTATATACCTTAAACATTTAGAAAAACAATTTAAAATTGCTAGCATTATATCATACACGACTGTAGACAGAATATATTAAATTGGAGATCGGTACTCGAATCGGGCGTCCATTTTGTCGAGTCATTCGCTGGTGTTCGCCCCTATTTCGTCTTCAAATGAGGACGAATCTGTGTAGAATGAAAGAAAGTAAAAAGACGAAGGGGTGAGGAGAAAAGTTTAACTCGGGGGTAGTGGTTCGGGAATCGTGTTAGGGGCACAGCCTCCGGGAAGGAAGCGATAACCTATTTTCTCTTCCTCTCCAGGTTCCCGATATTTCTTCCAATATCTTTCTTCTTTACCTCGCTTTATCTCTATCTCGCTTTTGTCCTTTCTTCGGCCCTTTCCTTCTCACCCGCGAACACTTAGGGTTTTTTTTTTCTTGAAACGGATTCACCAAATCTAATATATTTCGGCCACTCAGGATTATTACTTCTAAGGATCCTCTCTCCTCCTTTCTTCCTCTATTCGAGTCGTTCTCGACCTTCTTGCCACGCGATTACGCTAAAGTTTATACGATATTTTGAACAGAGTGTATTCGGTCTCTCGAGTGCGTAAGTTGGACACTTCACGACATTCCAAGAGGGGGGGGGGCCCCCCCTTAACTCGTTCCGATAGCAATCTGCCCAATTTAAATATAACTTGAAGGTAACGAGACGCTCGTAACCGTATTTATGAATTCGTTGTTGAAATAAGGTTCATTCAGATCGAACCGCCGGTTGAACAATACCTAAGGTCGTTTATAGACGCGCCATTAAATGAGACCTTGTCTGTTCCGACCTAAGACAGGTGTAAATATCGGTTTCAACTTCGACTTCTGAACTTTATATACTTAACTTCTGAAGTAAATAAGGACGGTAGCTGATTGGTACAAATTTCCGAAGATACCAATTATAACATTATTACTTTAAGGACTGGATAGGTGGTAGGTGTGGAAAATTGTGGGCAAATTCCGTATACTTTGCTGTAACAGTGTAACAGTAAATATAACTGTAAAACTGTAAATAAGTACGGTAACTTTAAATAAACGATGATTGGTACAAATTACCGACGATACTTTTGACTGATTAAGCCAATTATCACGGAATGGGAGATTTGAATGACTTTCGTTTTCTAATTAAAGCGGCAGCTTTTGATGTATTAATGAGGGTAGGGTTGGGGGCAGATCGGAGAATTCGGCCTTGGCGAGGAAATGAAGAGCTCTTGCCGAAAGATTTAATTGGGTCGATAACAAGCAGTTCGGAAACAATGGAAAAAATGAACTTCTGAGATATGGCGCAAGAAGGAACTTTTCTTCGATTTCGCTGATTTGGAACAAAGAGTTTGGAGAAATATTCATTCTTTTAGTTTACGGAATAAATTTATTCAATGTTTGTACACATTAATAGTACGGTACGATTCGGATACCGATAGAATTCTTTTATAATACATTATGTTATGTATTTATAAGTTTAAGAAAAATAGGCGAAGAGACGAGAAAAAAGGGACGTACGTAGCTAGAAACAACAACATATGTATAATATTATTTATAATATTTACATTTTATACTCCTTTTCTGCGATCAGTTTAGTTTCGGTAAGCAAGGTGCTAACAAAGTACCGTTATTCAGTCGGTCAGTGTAAACACAGCCCAATATGGGGGCATTGTCCATTGTCACGAAATCCGCAGTTTCGTTAAGTGTATAATTCTCTGTTCTCCGAGGGCGTTGCATATTTATTAAGTCCGCAATTTTGTGACCGAGGCCGAAGACACTTGTTGCCCCTTAACTTAATGTCGGTATAATCGGTGGCCGGTTAACAGGTGGGAGGGGAGGGGGGGGGGGTTGGAAACTTGAACTGTAAATTCCGATTTGCGTTTTACCTGCAAAAAACTTGTAAATATCGCAATCGAAAATTGCAAAATCCGGGAAAGTTTCCCTGTTGATTGTTGGTTCCTCGAGTTTTCCGCAATTGGTTTTCCGCAAGACTGCACGTTGGGCTGTTTTTCCTTTAACGCCGATGCGAAATTTTTCGCCCAACTCCTCACTGTCAGAGTGCCTGTAACGTACGTTGCATACGTTATCCCGCTTTAATTATCCTGCTCGTTTTCCTTAATGCCTTCTTTGGCTGCAAGACTTTCCTGGCCAAGTTTCGGCAACGCTCAAATATATTAAAAGATGATATTCGCCGTCAGGAATTCTTAAATCCCCCTACTGCAAGTTATCTTCCTATATTACGAAATTACATTATTATTATAAGTAAATAGTTTCGCCGCTAGGGGCGCTGTTCCCTGTTGATGGTTCAACATGGCGGTGACTTATACTCCAGGGACGATGGTTGAATACGTTTCTGAGCCTGAGTTTCTGAGTAAATTGGGGTTTTAAACAATCTGAGCGAGGGGTTGAATTCAAATCCGATCCGATTGATATCTGACGAACCGGTAAATTCCGGTAATAGTATTATAGGCGCCGCTGTTATCGCGTTAATGAAGGGAGCGTGAGGCGCCTGTTATCGCGTGAGGGGGCGGGCCCTATCGCGGGCCCCGCAGCCCTTAGTTTAATTAACCGTTAACCCTATACACCGGCCACTTACTCGTACTTGCAGTTCCCCGCCCCTCCTCCTCCTCCTCCCACCGCCCCCTTTAAGCCCCCACTCGAGTCCGACAAAAGATTTATAATCGAATTTCCGGTTTTCTTCAGGGGCCAGACGCTTGAAGCACTCGGCGAAATAGGGCGAAACCGATTCCCGATCGATTATTCACAAGCGTAACCGATTATCTGCTGGACACAGTTCAGCTAAAGTCCTGACAAAGCGGAAATATTGCAACTCCCGCTTTAAATTATCACTAACTCAACTTCCGCGCGATCACCCAATACAATGGGAAGAACTGGTAAAAGTTCCGAAACGTCGGAAGCAGACAACTCCTCGTTACTCTACTAGTAGTTATTTTTAACAACTTATCATTAAATGGCCTAGAAAAGCAAGAATGTCGGCAGAATTTAAAATTACTTATAATTCCAACAACTGTAAGATCGGTTCTGATTTCTGCACGCTTGAATAAGTATATTTGGCTGTCGTAATTAACTGTGAAGAGTATTTTAACACACGTATTTACTAAAGGATAAACATTATAGAAGTATCTTTTTTAAAGGACGAGCAAATATCTGCCGGCAGAGTTAAAATAAGTTTGATTCGCCGGACTAATTTCGTTAATTCGGGGCGAAATTTAACTTTGAAATTTCGCTCGGGAACATCCTATTGAAATAATTGTGAAAGCCCGATTGAAATTGAGGCATGGCGCTCCCACAGAGTAATTGAATAACTGACACCTGCACAGCCGGGGGCCCCCACTCTCATCCACTCACTAACTTGATTACTCGCTAATCTGAAAATGGGATTGAGCGTGGGATATTATCACTATGGAGATATTATGTACCGTCTCGCTTGATTCCTCCCCCCTCACCTCTCTCTTGTCAGATTCAACCCGGTGTTATCGCGAAACTCCATATTGCATCCCCGAGCCCGAGGACGCTGCGCCGCCGTTACAGTTTGTTCAATTGTACCGCATTTATGTTTCAAAACAGTTATCGGTGTAGATAATATTCGCATAACTCGGAATAATTGCCCTCCCCCTCCCTCCCATACTGTCGTTTAGGCCATTCTTCGGTACGAATATTGCAAACTTTCGCGATTCATTCTTGCGCAAAAGTAATAGAAGAGTTTCGGTATTCTGCCAACGTTATTCGGTCGGTGACTTTAGTCGATATTCTGAAATTTGAGCTTGCGGTATACAAATAAACCGTGTACGGCGCGTTTCAACGCCCTTCATAAAAACGAGATTGTTGTGACACATATTGGGGCGAAAACCGGCGAGGCATCAGAATCTGTTTACACGCCCCCCCCCCACAACACCGTTATATAGGCCTGGAAGGGGGAATATTTAGTTATAAGAATATTTCCGTGAATAAGGTCGGCAATTTTGTAGGATGATATTAAATCCGGGGTGGCCTCAGCGGCCTCTAACGTTAAATATTAATTGTTAAATTTACAATAATGTAATGAATTCCAATATAAGAACAATTGATTATAGGAAGTTGGGAGAACCATCATTTTTTTTTTAGGCAAGTTCAATGAACTAATCAAGTTTGATTTGGTATAGAACTGCATACTCGAGTATCGATTTAGTTTAGGTGGGTTTGAAGTTGTATATATACTTTAATGTTATGTAAAAGAAATACTTTGTGCATATTTATAGCGATTTTAATTGCTGTTCCGATCTTGTTGGCTAGCTGACAAATGAAACTGTGCCCCAGTTGCCATTGAATTGTAATGGCGCGAGTCATTAGTTTCACAGCTTCACTTTTCACCGCTCTCAGAACGGGCCCTTCATAAAATAGAAGTTGGGTACCGGTCTTTATATTGTTAAAACTTGGGTTCTGTTAGGGGCGTCGGTCTCATTGACTAAATTAACAAAAGGGGCTGCCGGGGATTTTTCTTTTTCCTAATGGCAGTCCATTAAATTTGACGCGGAGAGCCCACCCCACCCCCACCCCACGCCCAACCCTCTCTCTTTTCCAATGTTAATCAGGCCTAATGGACCGATTAAGGCCTGCTGCTCTGACTCTAACTGCCGCAGCCTTCCAGACTGGAAACGACTCCGTGATGACCGTACCGAACCTCGTTTTCTCTCACCGATAAGCGACAATGGGGTAGGGGAGGGACTTTATTCTTTAATTCGGATTTGAAAACGCCGTCGGCAGAGGATCCTTTATTGACTTGAAAGCTCCCCCCCTGTACTTATGTCAGCTTTTTATGCTTTGCCTTGTTCGGTATTTAGACTTAGTCCCGTGTCCGATATTGCGTCCAATTTACGAAAATCTGTGGCTACCGAACCAGTATGAGCGATTCTCATATTTTGATTTGCTATATTAGAGTTTTTTTTGTAGTACTTGCTTGTTCCATAATGAAGCCACCCAGTGATGGAACTTTTCATTATAACAAAAATTACCTTTGATTCATTTGTGATATAAATTTAACACGAAACATAGTATGTTAATAAAGTTGACAGGTGTTTCAAATGTGGATTCAAATTAGATCTCCGATAACATCACCGCCAGATTAGAAACAAAAAAACTCGCTATCGATGATGGTCTAAATCCAAACCTGAATAAACGTCCAGGGGTTTATTGTACCTATTTCTGACCCGGTATACATTGAAGAACACCGGTCGAAATGCCCCCCCCCCCCCGTTGTCCGTCGCGGACAACGGATGACCCTAACGGCTGAAAAGTATACGAGCATTTGTGAGAGCGGCTCCGCATTATTGTAGCTTTAGCCGGGGGAGAGACATTTGCATGGGCCGGTTATGGGTGTAATTAATACCGGGGGGGGGGGACGGGGTCCAGGGGCCATACATCAAACTGGCCGACCCCCTGTAGCACATAAGCTACAGGTCCCCCGAGAGCCCCGCTGTATACACATACATAATAATATCCGCCAATGAATGCTAACCAGCGTTATTTGTTCGTACCGGCACAAAGTCACAGTCATTGGAGTTGTATTAAAATCTCGAATTTAAGTTATGGGCAAACTGCGCACTATTTCGTGTATATAGATGGCACTATTTAAGTGCCACTCTCTAGCGGCTTCTCAACGGACAAGACCTGTTCGAATAGGGCAGTAAATCAAACCAGAGGCACATTACCAAACCCGGACACTGTGCACAATTCAATGCTAAACTGATACTGATGAATGTTAACCAGTTTACTTGAACTTCATAAAAAAAGTGGGAAATTTCATCCCACACATTATAGTTATACAAAACGTTCAATTTTCTATATTAAATTAAATATTCTATTTCGTGTATTTCATTCGACACCCCTTCCAAACAAAAAGTCGTTTTTTAGCTTGAAACTGCTACCAAGTAATTAATATTTGAATATTGTTGCCCAATAAGGCGGCCTTTTACACTTGATACGCGGTTATAACCTTTCTAATTGAAAATAGAATTAACTAAATCATAGAAGTTGGGGCTTACAGGTTTTATATTGCAATTTTAATCTATTATCAAATGCCAGGAAGGCCTATATCTCGCGTAGTTTGATTAAGAAACCCCGTTTAATTCAAACTGTCGTTTACATAGACCCTAGGTCTAATCGCTGTATTATCTGTAATTAGATAGATGGAACGGAGGGGCGGCGGCTGGGGGTGCGGGGGCGGGTTCATATTGAAAGCCCTCGGCCCTCTGCAGTATGTAAATTGGCCTTTGAACCAATATTGACCGGTGTTCATGAAATGTGCATACTCATAAACCGCGGCTCTGGCGGTGTTTATACTCTTGTAACTAACTACTCAATTGTTTGACGGGCAGCGCGCTTGCATTCCTGTTGAGGAGTAGTCAATCAATAGAATTTATTTATAACCTGAATTTGATTTAAATTTCTCAAATAAACTAATATCACGACATTCTTATTACGTTATTCTCGAATAATCGATATCTAAATTACTAAAACCATTTAACATTATGATTGCTAAATTAGTTAATGGTGATAATTAAACGGGCATATTGTTGTCTGGCTTCTGTTTTTCGCCATCGTCAATATGGCGACAGGGACGACTCGATGCTTCATACCATTATTGGTAATACAACTAAGCTGCATTATGCACAACTTTGGCCGTTTTGGTACTCTGTTAGAGGTAAATATTTACCCGAGCTCGGTGTATGCGGGTTTCGAGCGTACGCCTTCCGACTCCGTTCCGTAGATTTTCTAAAATATGAAATAGTAAAGGGCTCGCTCCCAGACTTTATAAAGGGGGGGGGGGATTTAGCCGAGTATAAATTGCAGGGGAAGAAGTCTCTCGACGGCTCTCGGGGAAGACATTTCAACATGCCCGGGCGAATGGAACTCGGATAAAGGGGAGGGACTCGGGAGTCGTCGCGGAATAATGTTCTTAAAAAGAATCATTATAAACGATTCAGAAAGGGAAATACTGGAAGAGTCTTTATGCTGGCACTGAAAGCCGAGAGGGCCCCCGGCTCCTTCTTCTTACTCCTGCTCCTGCCTTCCGCCGCTCCACTCTTTTAGGCATAAAGGGTTTGACGTTATAAATATGCACGGTCAAGTGCATCCCTTCCATACCCCCCCCCCCCGCCGGCGACGACTCCCCTCGGAAATAGTGGAGAATTGAAGAAGAAAATCTGCCGTCGTAAACTGCCGAGAACGATCAATGGAAAAATATTAATAAGAGAGAAAAATTAATGGCGCCAACTAAGGGTCGTTGTTCTCGCAGCGTGCTCTTTTATATCGCCTAAAGGCTTCTATAACACAAATCTATGATTTTTGTGACCATCGCGTAGGCTTTTATTGTGGAGGTGATTTTGTGCAATGCTCAATTTTCTTCGAGCGTACTTTATATATAATAAAACATTACATTTTTAACCGGTTTGACGCGGCAGCTTTGATGTATTAATGAGGGCAGGGTTGATCAATGAAAATATTAATAAGACAGTCGATTTTTTGTGCAATGCTCATTGTTCATATTTTAGTATATTCTCTCCGGCGAGAGATCAGAAGAGGTTTCGATTGTTCCAAACCCTAGCCAAACCGCCAAATAAATATTTATTATTCGAAGCCAAATCCACCGTTCCAGTAATCGGTCCATGTCCAGTCTGAAACTAGCGCTGCTAACTCCGATCGTATTTAATTGCCCCGGGGGCGCGTTTGATGCAGTTTTCCGGTACATCTGTACCGCTGCGGTATATTGACATCCGATTGAGGGGGCGATCAATCGATACCGCCGGTGTTATATTTACTGGACGGCGCCCTATCCCCCCCCCCCCCCTCTCTCTCTCTCTCTCCCTATTCGTCCCGTTACCGTTCTCCATTCTGAATTATTCATGGGTCCTCTCACATTAGGAGGGACGATAACTCAGCAGCGAACAAGTAAATGGCCGGGGTTAAACGGCCGACGTTGAACAATGCTCGAGCCCGCCAACCGCTCTCAAAACACCCCGCCATTAGGTACGGGTACACGGGAAAACCTGCAACCACCCCCATACGCTTATTATCGCTATCAGAACCTAATTTCGAATCATCGATGCGTACTCGAACTGCATAGAACAACGAGCTGTACAGTCGGAACCCTGGCTGAGGAATAATTTCCGACCGGAATATCGTGAGATATTTCCGCAAGAAAATTATTATCACGTCGTTTCGCGGAACGAGAGAATATTGAGAATTACTTTCCTGTTTTCTTTTTGGAAAGAGATGCGATGTTCCGCGTGATTTCCTCACTACCTAGGCAGGAGTACCATTAATGGGTGTAATCTCTATCAAAATAAATTCGAATTATCGCTAAATACGATAAAAATAAAAGCGCATTACCTACTATATATTTCTCATTGAAACACACCAACTCCGCGGAAGACCATTTAGTATTTCTATTACATTATAAGACAGTCTAATGTAGTAATAATAAATAAAACAAACCTGCTCGTCGTACCGCCGCCACTGTTGTTCAGTAGTGTTCCCCAGCGCATTATTGTCAACGGAATGCTAACGACCGCGGCGAACGGACGGAACCGCACGGGACCAAAAAAAAAAAAAAAGAAATGGGGCACTGCCCAACCAACCGGGAATAATAAATTAGCGGTTATGCTTCTCGGGAACGAATTGTTAATGCTTCAACGTTACCGCACCCGGGCGACAATTATTGTGGTCGGGAAAAAAATGTCCCAGTATGTAACACATCCGGTAATACTTATTCGGTATTATACCCAGAGTCTATAGTACTATAGTTAGTTACGGTACATTCTCCATTCTGTGTGAATGTATAGCTTTCAATGTTGCCTGGCGACCGATACTTTAAATTTTATCCTGAACTAATTTCTCTCAAGTAATTCCAGCGATTTTACCTTAATTGAATACTATGGAACGGATAGATAATATTGGGATAGGTAATGGCCGCTTCTGGTTTTAATTTCAAAATATTAAAACGCGTTTTCGCCCCTTTAACGTCTCTCTTTTTGCATTAATTGGTTTGCTCGAAACAAGTTTTCTTGAAAATTAAATGAAGGTCTAATGGACTTTGTGCGGTCCCCTTCCTGGCTATAAACGTAGAAAGCCACCTACCAATCTGTGTACCCACTTTGAAGGTACCGACTAAGTCCTCGGCCGTGAAGTCTAATGAACGCTCTGGGTGTGTCCTAAAAAACTTTCCTCTTCTCGCTTTTAAGTCAACTTGCCCCGACGCTTTTCCTCAAGCATAAATTTTTTACTAGATGTCTCATTCGCTCACCTTATGTATATATATATATATATATATATATATATATATATATATATATATCCAGCTCTCCTTAGGAACTAAGTAATCCCCACCCTTTTCATATTCTCCTTATAAAATATGTTTTTTTATCTTTCGTAATTAAACTTTACTGTGACGTAACGGGATTAAGTCCGGTCCAAAAAAGCTTCATTAATTTAAGTGGACTTAAATGGATTATAAAATGGGGAATTGTCGATTGATTTATTATGACATTATATATTTTTGCAAGTTGGCCTGTGCTCCTCACTTTTTACTGGAACTTAAAACTTGAGCAATATCAGGTCGAAACTTTATGATAAAATCTCCGTGGTGTCTTAATAAGATTCTGGATCTTGAATTTTTTCTAGAAACCATTCGCTAGTCTGATTTGTCACTTGTTCTAGCGATAATTTTCTTTCGAGGAGCGCCTGAATTTTCAGTAAGTATCTCACTCTATTACCGACAATTGAATATTGATCTGCGTATCACTAATAGCGTAGGGAAATTGCACAAGAGATTAAATGTGGTGGTGGGGGTTCCTATCTAATGTCCCTTTAATTATACTTCATTACCGGTAATATATCAAGTGAGTGTTTAATGCAATCCCTTTAACCCAAATTTTAATCCTCAATTAATCCCCCGTTGAAATAGTTGTAGTAAACCTTGTTTTAAATTGATGAGGGGCATCAATAGTATTGCCGGCCGTATTGTTAAATGTCGCAGGTATTTATTTTGTAGGCAGCGCCCCGAACACATTGATCTAATTCTGCTATATTGTAGTGCACAATGTTTAACAAAACTCGACTAAGTACGTTATGAAATCGGTTGCGTAAGAACCGATCAAGAAGAAACACTGAGGAGCAGCGTCGTTGCTCCGGACGAGCGGATTATGTAAATAAGATTCTAATCGTGAACATGAATTTTCAATTACGCACGCTAATTGATTCTTTTCTTTTCTTATTTCAGGCTCTGCGTCGAGGCGAAAAGAACCACAGAGAGATCGATTCAGGTAAGTCTTGCATGTTTACTACTCTTTAACACTGAAAAATACAAGGTTTTCAATCATCATCCTTTAAATTTCGTCAGGATATTAGTTGCAAGAGTTCTGTATTGGACATGTCCTATAATCAATATCGGATTAAATGAGTGGAAGACTTGCAAGCCTAAGCAAAATTTCGAGTATTAAACTTACACTAATTCCTTTCACTCAGCGAGGGAAGTTTGGTCTTCAATGAACTTAACTCGATACACGGCATTAATGCTCTGCTTGACAGGAGGTATACGGTAATTAGTATGCTAAGGTAATCTGAATAGCAAATTTACACTTTCAAGTTGTTGTTCGTCGAACAAAATAAACATTAATTTGTCTTTCGTATAGCTGTGTGCGACCTTTAAATATAGTACCGGTTCGAATCCACCCGGAGAATGCCGTGGATTTTGGGTCGTAAGAAAAAAAATGTATGTAATACTTATAATATCGCGTTCACAGGTTAGTCATTGAAGCGTTCAGTAGGCATTCCTCGGTTCAACGGAAGGGCCCTACTGCTCGCGGCGCATTTTTCGGGCCACTGCGGTTATTGTGGTAGACACCGGCGGTTTCGTTTCGGTTTCCGAGTTATCCTCTATATCGCCCTGTAATTTGGCCGGTTAGTCTGAAGGTTGTGACCGCCATTAGTCCATGATCTTGGCGTTGCGCGCTTCAACCCATTATCAGCCTAAAGGTGGAGCTTTTCCCTTGCGAACTTACTGCGGGTTGGCCTCAGCAGTTTTCAGTCTGGAAGTAGTCCGAGGCAAAAGACCGGTTTGTTTAGTGTCACTTCGGTATTCCGAATTTGTTTTTTTGTCTTTCGTGAGTTCATGAGATTTGTCACTTTTGATGTTTTCGCTTGTTATTCACAGCCTGTGCACAGAGTTTTTTTTCCAAACTGTTCATTAGACGATGGGTCGAGGGCCAAATATTCGACAAATTCGAATTATCATGTGAGTTGTATAATTTTACTAGGACTTTCAT
Organism: Lethocerus indicus; assembly: GCA_019843655.1. Classification (NCBI taxonomy): domain Eukaryota; kingdom Metazoa; phylum Arthropoda; class Insecta; order Hemiptera; family Belostomatidae; genus Lethocerus; species Lethocerus indicus. The sequence goes on along the minus strand of JACDQD010000012.1, from coordinate 13,263,004 downwards.
CGATGATGGAGGAATTCTGGTGAACCTTCGGCTGTAGCATTTTGTAAGCTATACTACATTGGGAAGTAGTTCATAAGGTACACTATTATAAAAGAAACATCCGACCAAATATAAGATACGACCAAATGCAATTATTTTCTGAAAGTAAATTCAATGTAACGTGGTTAATATACCAACATGCTGCCAAGATAGGTGCTGATGATGGAAATTTGCCTCGCATTCAACCAAGTGTTGCAAGCTACAATTCCTTTTCCTATTTATGTAGGATAACAGAGTCATTTTCCGAAGTCGTTGCCGAACTTTCCATCGAAAAACTGAGAAAAGAGTTTTGATAACAAGTGTTATTTGTCGGCGATAAGGGATCTTTGCTCCGGCCGGCAATAAGGCCTTGTCACGAAACATATTCACCTCAGAGTTTTTCGACAAACGTATTTCTCCACCCCACCTTTAATGCATCGATTGCATGGATCTGAACCTTTTATCCCGAGATTGAGATTCTTCTATATTTCTAGACCACTGTCTGGCCTCAATGTACTATTACAAAAACCTACTTTTATGAGATACCGAATTTCCGTTCATTTACCGCCGGCACAATGTATTTATTGGAAAAGGTCGTTGGAAACGAACGCCGGTTTTACTTTCTAATTGAACTCGAGTAGCAAGTCTGAACACGTCCTACTAAATGCTCTTTATAAGGTCATTTTGCAGTTTTATCGCTCGGGTCAATTATTTCCATTTTCCCTATTTAGACGCGCCCGCCTTGATTTTATTGTCCTTCAAATCGGTCGTATAATAATGTATAACGATAAATAAAGTCTGATGATAAATAAAGAAAAGATTTATTGAAATAAATCCTTTCATTTATGTCCACAATTTAGCTACGTTTCACACAATACACAAGCAATATTGTTATTACATTTATATTTCATTTTTTATTTGATTCTATCTTCTGGTTGTTACTTTGTCATTTCACAATTCTTTTTGCAATGCTAAGAACAATATTTTCGCTAGACACCCAAGTCGGTTAACTGTTGCCATTATTTTTGTCCTATACGCGTCTTAAATTGAAATTTAACCTTTCAATTAATTCATGTAGACGAACGTTTGGTATTATTAAAAACGGAGAGATGGACCGGTTATCGTCTAATTAAGTTATAATAAATCAAAGGAAACAGGTGGAATAGGGGCTGTCTCGGGCTCGGCATTAAATACTCCAAGAGAGATACAACTCGGTATAATCCCGAAGGGTTTCAAGCTTGTAGAAACTCCCATTATACACTGAAAATGTGTTTTTAAATGTACATTTAAATTTGTTCAAACCGGAACAAGGTGTTATTATGTTACATTTATTAGGATTACACAAAGCAACAGTTTTACTAGTATTTCTAGTAGAGAAACAATTTCTTGCTGAAGTTTGAGCCATTCTGGAAGTCTTTTCCAAGAAACTTCGACTTTCCCTGCCTTGGAATTTACCTTCAGTTGCCAATTCGAATAATAATATTTTTTAAAGCCGTTGTTTCGTGCTTAATGAAACATTAGTGTATGTCTTGATTTGTTAATATTCAGGGCTTATACCAGCGTTGTATTAAACTGAACAGTATGCCTTAATTGTTCCCATTCTGCCAGGTTATTATTTATTTCAAATCCGCAATTTAAATCAAATATACTCAGACATGGCTGTCGTCGAGTACCAATTTACGATAAACTGACGCCATCTCGCAGCGGTTTTGTTCGTCCAAAACGATTATTGTAGTTGTAATTTTGAGCGGAAAACCCCGTAAGGAGAAAAATTGAATCTGTTCCTCGGCCGCCCCGTTGGGAAATTGCTAGAGGATTGGAAAAATACAGTTTCGACACTCCCAACCGCTGGAGAGAGATGGGGTTTCAGAGATGGAAACGTCTCGTCGGCACAAAACATTGTTTCAGTTCTCGGAAAAGTCTTTAATAGTTTTCTTCAAAACCTTTTCGGAAAACCGACGTCCTTCGTCGCCGGTTTATTGTTTTCGTGACAAATTGTTCGCGAAGAGAATTGACCGAACCCTTTGGGTCTAGTAATTGTCATTGATTAGTGCCCGTATAATCCTTTCTAATTTCCATTTCCCAACATTTCGTGTGCGTGTGTGTACATGAATGTGACGTGCTTCTAAGACTAACAGAACACAGTAACAGTGTTCCATACCCACAAGTGTCACTGCGATTTTCAGCGTGCTACTAACTGTTATGAGGAGAAAATACGGGAGTGAGGCTTACAAACATATCGCAAGAGTGTCGCGGAATAACTTTATTTCATACAAATGTACGAATTCATCCTTTAATTTCTGTTCATATCCCCAGAATTATTGGTATATTAAGGTTATCTCAGATATTTATTTTGTGTGACTTGCTCCTCAAAGTCTGTATGGCCAAGGTGTACTATAAGATATAATTGTCTCGTTGAAAATGAAAAACTCTAGATTCTGACAGTATTGAATCCTCGAAAATAATCACAAGTTTTACGATACCGAATCCTGATTGTTTCTGCGTTACAAGCTCTGATATCCCACGAGCTTTGGAGCTTCGGCGTACCGAGCTCCCCTCCCCATCGGGGTTCAACCGAGAGTGAAAGCTCGAACATACTCTTTATATTTTATTTATAATGTAATCAGTTGTAATTGATAATAGGTTTCTGCGGTCGGCAATGTCTGTCTAGGCGGCCGTGGCTGACGTCACGTCAGCCTCGGGTGACCCCAATCCCAGGTTAATCGTTTATCCTTTCTCCCCGGCCCTAGACACGGCCGAAATAGGCCGTAGGGGCGGAAGGTCGCCACAGAAACTATGCACAACTCCATTTTCCCGAGCCGTCTTTTTTGGTCCTTCGTGGAAACCATCACGCGGCCAGCACGTCGAGATCGCATCTTTCACCCGCTGATTTGCAGGGTTGACAATGCCCTGCTGTAAGGGCTAACATTCAGAACGTCGCGTCTCGGTCCTATGTGAGGCCGGTTTCAGCTTCTCGACAACGCCGGCAGTATTCCGGTAAATCGATCACTTATTTACTGATTGAAACTAATGGACGAACTACCAGACACAGAAACGGAATTAAGCTTTGATATTTCCCTCTACTTTCCTGTTTTCGGTTCCGATCTCCTTTGAGTCACTCGTCCGTGACTCTAACGGTTGGTGGTAGTGAGCTTTCGAAGTCCACCTTCGCTCGTTTAAACTCGTTCCGCGACCCCGCTTAACGCTCGACCGGCCACAACTGATGTTGATGACGGTGATTTATATGCAGGCACGGAGAAACTGCTTCAGACGTTTATAAAGATCAACGAAACGGTCGACATTAACATGTGACAGATAATTCCGATAGTAAGGTAAAACGGAATGCAGTATCGAATTATATGAATCAGTATTCCTTAATATCATGCCATTAAAACAAATACGTTTAAGAGTGTACTATTACTAATTAATAACATTTTATCGTTTATTCATAGTAATATTGGAGGTGTTCTTATAAAATTGCCAACCAAATTGGGAGACGAATTAATTTATATATATATTTTTTTTTCTAAAAAAAAGATGACAGTCCGCCATTAAGAGATTAAAAGGGAAATTTCGACAGATATATTAATAAATGTTAAATACGTGAATAAGCAAACGTTAAAAGCGTTGGGAAGTAGGACGCGAATGTTTGGCTCATCAATCATTGTAATGGATTATCTCCCGCTTGCACATACATTGTCCCGAGACAAGACATCGACTTGGAGATTATATTTATATTTGTTAGTGGAAAATAATTCGCCAATATTTTCAGTTATAAAATCATAAGTCGCGGAAAGAAATGATTTCCTCGCCAGGTTAAGAATGTTGAGTGTTTTAAAATGTTTAAAAGCAAGATGGGAGCGATTATTTCGAAAATTCTTACAGATTTCTGTTCGTTTTCTGTATTCACTCTTTTTCTTTTTTCATAATCTAGACCGGAAAAATATTTTATTTCGACTTCGCATTTTGTCCCAATTCGCTCTCTCTCCTTTACAACCTGCAAGTTACGATTTCACAGTCTAGAACAAATTTCTTACGTAAATTAAATCCGAAAAATCGCAGGATTGGTAAATATCTTCCGTGTTATCTTTACAATATATAACCGGCACCGAATTTTTCAGGAAAAATTCCACCGGAGCTAATTTTCCGAAGGATAATTTATACTCGTTTGCCCTGAACTCTAACCCCATTATATCCTCGTGCCAACTTCAATATATAGTCGGTTCGCTCGTTCATCACGTTATCGGGTTATATACGTGCTTCTTCAATAACCAAAGGTATTGTTAGATAATGCGTCCGGAGTTATTATCCGACATGAACGACCGCAATCATTTTAAATTTACCGAACTATAAGAGTTTTTGTTTAAAAAATAAAAAATATGTATCGATTTCAAATTTTTTGGAGGCGGAATACTTTCTGATAAATTTATTTCCTCCTCCGAGACTAATGAAATGAGGAAACCGGCTGTCATATTGTAATTCAATATGGTTTAGAGATTTCCTTGAATTCCGTCCGTCCCCTTTTCAGATAGAATATTGATACCCGAGAGCACTTTTCTTTTTAATTTGTCGTTTTATTGAAGCGGGACGGTTTGAAAATTTAATTCAATACTGACTTCACTAAGCTGCAATTGTTCGTTTTGAAACTTTCAAATATTTAGACAAAAGAGCCAGACACAGAAGAGGGCGGGGACAAAATAGGAATAATTCGGCCCCAGAACTAACTGTACTTTCCGTTCCCGTTCCCGTTTTTCTCTTCGCCAGAAATTGCTTAAATTATACAACCGACAATTCACAGTCACAAGTGAAACAGATAGTTCAAGTTGGCCGGGGGGAATTTCAAGGTTGGCTCCAATTTTCAAAGCTTAGTTTACCCTACCTGTTTTGTGGTCTTCGAGGGGTTGGAATACCGTAGATTTCGTGCGTTTCTGTCTCCTATCGCCGGTTTGGTCTTTTGCTAGACCGGTTTCGGCCGCCCGCCGCGTTAGTCACTTTTGGCACTTTGGATGTTTTTCAGACAGAAACACACAAAATCTACGCTATAGGGGCATTCTGGGACTTATATACGCAATACGAGGGACTTTGTTGATGTGTAACGATCTGAATTTCATATGGTTCAAGTTTACTCAAGGTACAGATATATAGACCATATATAATGTAGGAATCTATTTTATTGGGTTTCTGTGAACATTTAGCGGTTGAAGTCAAGAACATGTTGGTGTTGAGTAGGATTCGGATTCTCTCCATCGTCAGTACACGGGCACGTGAGCCGGCGTCGATTCGTGACGTCATCGTTGAATGTTGAACTCCGTCGCACTAATTACCTGGAGACATTCCGCGCGTACATCCGATAATTGAAAGTGCGGGGGATTCACGGCGTGAATCAGCTACGCCGGCTTCTCATTATGCTGTAGAACTGGCTCCTCCCGCTCTCTAAACAGGTTCTTGGCTTTCCTAATCGAGTTGCAGGTCAAATGCGATTCCCCGCGTTCAAACTGCATTCCCAAACAGCCGGGGGAATACCGGAGATAGCTTTTTAGCTGAATTTTTCAAGTCCTAGGTAAATTACGTTCGGAAATTTTACCTCACTAGAAATTTGTCTGTCTATCCGGGGTTTTTTCCCCACAAAAAGAATATTGGGCGTAAATTTCAATGGAAAGGTATACTGCCAATTCTAGGCAGTCTGGCAGACTCAGCATGGATTAAGGATGAATACGATGTATTAACCAATTGCTTTTTAATATGCCCTTTTAAGAGTTTGACATATCATTACAGTCTGATATGGCGCAATGCCAGACCGGTTTCAGCTTCTCGCCGGCGTCAGTAGCATCAGTGAGCATTTATTTCTGAGGCATCTAGGATGATTCAATTCTCTTTCTCGGACAATCTCTACTACAACCTTTTTTTCATTAATTTGGATAAAGTGAGCAAACAAAAGGTGAAGTTTCTCCTTCCGAAGAAGGAATGTCGAAATTCAATTGAACCCTCTCTTACTGAAATACTGTGCACAAAGGAAAACAGAAGGACTTTCCCAACAAAATCCGGGGTAAATTTTATTTACTTATTTTGTGTGGTTTAGGTTTTTGAAAGCTTAAATTTCACGCAGTACAGACGGAAATGGTATAAAGTGGAAAACTCGTTGCTTTCTTTCTCGTTGCATTCCGACTACATATGAATGAAAAATGACTGCAAGCTGCAGATGAATTTATTGGAGAACAAAGCATGCAGTGACGACAAGAGAAATATTGCAGCGCTCTGTTTGGTTAAAACGGGTAATGAACATTTGTTGACCACCCTTCTAAATTTACTTTCCATTAAAGAACTTCAATTTACTCAGTCGGTCCCTGGAAGAGAAAAATTGTTCCCCCTACTTCTTTGTTCATTACCGAGTTTCTATTTAGGAACTTGTATTTTTAGTTTAAGTCGTTACTGTCCTGACTGAATTATTAAATTTAATCCACTTTGACTGCAGACGTTTTTAATTGGTGATTACTTCGGGACATTTTATAAAATGGTATTTTATAATTAATCCACGCGACGCGTAGAGCCCTCAAGCAACGTATCCGCAGGATACGTCACATGACCAACATAGTGGAAATAGGAAAGTATTCTATTAAACTAAGTATAATATGAAGGAAAAGGAGAATAGTTGGTGCGATTGATCTACTGTAGGATCGTCTAAGAAGGAAGCAGCAGCGTACCTCGTTCTTCTTCTTGAAGTCTTCATCAACCCAAGGGGAAGAGTGGCACTGAGGGCTGAAGATTTGTTGGTTTCCAGAAATCATTCGGGGAGCTCAAATTTCCGAGTACTGAGGGCGGGCGCTAATTTGAAACCGTTTTTTTTGGGGGTTTATTTTTCCGTAAATTTGGAAACCATTAGCGTGTTTCTATCCCCAGGAACGTTGTGAATATATTTTTCATGTTATTCATTATATAATATATTTTCGGCGCAGTTTGAACTCGCGTTCTGCGCAAAATTTTAAAATCAATCCGGCCGAAATTTGATTTGAACAGTTGACCGCCGGCGGCCGAGCGATTGCCATTGAATTTGGTTTTTGGTGGGGGAGGGAGAGGGGCATTTTGCATTCCGATTCGGTACCAGTGCGAATTCATACTGAGGGGGTGGTCCCACCCCCCGGGAGGTATTTCGACCTAAAATATTCCGCATTCCCGCGGCAACAGCCGTCATAAAGACACAACGCTCTGGTTCATTATACACTCGGTTTGGAATTCGCCCTTCCCTAGTGTCAGGGTGCGAGTCGGACGCATCAGTTTAAATTCGTAGATTGAGGATCTATATCGATATTTACGATCGAACACGAGGAATAATAAAAGAAATCAATTTGTGCTTGGTTTAAGTCTAGGTTTATCTATCAGAATCTGTGATCATGACTATTTAAAAAAGTACCATTGGCCGTCAGACGTATTTCGAATGTAAAAAATTCATAAAAAAGGCGCCAACTCGAAAATCCTAATAAAATGCGATTCCTAAATTTTCCCCAAGTGTGTTAGTCAAAGGGGGAGGATTGCGCCCGGTTTTAATTAGATTAAACGTAGCGGCAACTCGGTGTGAACAATGCAGAGAATACAGTTCTGCGAAAAAGAATTACCAGCGGAAAGAAATAGTTACAAAAAAATGCTCAATTTAATCCAAGAGTCCGGAGCTCCACTAGAAAAGAGGTTGGATTTTTCTGAAATCCTATTGACCACGCAATAACGTATATTTTAAAGTCTTATACCATGTTTTTCAGTTCCAGATGACTTTGACGTAATGTTTCATTCTTATTTGTACAAACACTTGTCCTAAGAAATCTGAAATATATTGACTTTTCTAATGTACTTTTTTGCACGAAAACAAAGGGAAAAGAGCAAGGACTTACTTATTGTTTATTATGTAGGTTTTATATATGTAAAACAGGAGGAAAGTTGCCACTGAAGGTCAGTGTGGTTTAAAAAGGAATGTTTCAGAACGTTTTGCTGTCCAACGCGTGTTTATTTCACTGGAAGTTGTCCCGGTTGAATATTTTACGCGCTTTCCCTCTCTCTCTCTCTCTGTCTCTCTCTCTTCGTTATTGTTCTCGCGTGTGTGGTATAAGTGCGGCCGTTAAATAGTGTATCCCGGGGCGGGCCGTTAGGGGGGCGCTGATGCAGCGGCAGCTTCATCCCCCACGGGATGCACCAACAACGCTACGGCGTCATTCCGCCGTTCATTTCCTCTCGTTTGTTCTCATTACCAACTTTGCTTGAATTATGCAGGCCGCGGCCCCAGAGGAACCTATGGCTTTCGTGAACTATTCATCCGACGTCCTCCAACCCCCCAACCCCCCAACCCTCCTACTTCGCCCACAGTTTACGGCCCGGCACTTCGAGCCAACGGTTGAGCAGAAAATACTGCAAAGAATTTTCTCCCGAGGAGAAGAAAGAAAAAAGCGGCGCTTTCTCCCCACCTGGCGTATTGTTTATGGGGCCGAAATTGTGGTTTATTATACCTTCTGCCAGGAGACTTCGTTAGGAAGACAGGTTTATCGTTCAACGTTAGAGAAACTTTGTCGCAGGGTGTTAAGTAAAGAATGATTAAGTATTTTTTCGTAATACAATCACTCCAGCGATCTAGGCGGCCCTAGACCCTTTTAGCTAGATCGGTTTTATAAGTCCCAACATTTTTGTTGTAAAAACTTATACCAATCAACGATTCCTTGATCAAGATATATATTCGTTGAATTCTAACGCCGAGCTTCTTATTCAATCTTTTGCCGGTCGGTTGAACTCAAGATAGACCGAACGACAGAAAAAGTTGATTGGCTAAACGTTACCTCACGAAATTGTATGAATATCTCGACGGTGGCGGACGGAAAGTTGCAAATATGATAATGGGCGCGGGATAAGAAAAAAGGGAGAGAAGGATTGAGCGTTTGAATTTCGCCGAGGGAAACTGAATCGGGAATGACAGAGAAAATTAGCATACAGCTTTCCCGGTCGAAGGAAACTCGACTTCTTCGCCGTCGGCCCGCTAACCGAATGAAGTTCAAGTACCCGAATTTAATTTCTAAGTTAGGTTTTACTCCTCAAATATTACTCTCGTCCGATACCATATAGTAGAGGATTTTATCGAACAGATTTTCACCAATTAAGAATTATAAAATTGTAATTTAAAACAATTTATTGGGGAACATAATGACGGTCCAAGGAAGACCATATCGTAACGCCTATCAGTCAAACAGAATATAATAATATATAATGATAGCAACATTATTGTGATCAAGTAAATAACGAATACATAAATTAATGTATTTATTTAGGGGTTTTGAAATATTATTACCAGTGTTATTTTCTGCCTCGACTTCGGTTCGTGATTGTGGCCACTGCGGTCAGCGCCGTATTGCGCGTTAGCGTGTATTATTCGCGCAACAATTCAGCGCCAATTGCATAAAGTTGGAGCAATGCATTCAGTGCATTTCAACCGGGGCAGTACCGGGGAGGGGGGTAGTTCGAAGAGGATTTTATTCGGGTCCGCTGGAGGGCTTAATTTTGACCCGGTGTGTCCACAACTCGGAAGTACGGTAAAGGGGTTGAGAGAGGGCGAGAGGAGAGAGGGAGGACGGAGATGAGAAATGCGGGAGGAAATCTGTTCGAAGGGCCCGGAGACGAGAAGGGTCCGTTTGATTAGAACCGAGCTCTGGGAATTCAGTTTGGGTGCGGTTTGCGGGGCCCTTGACGACTGGAATTTCATGGAACGGGCTCAGGTGGGCTCGCGCCTCCGCTACTAATTCCAAACTATGACAGGAACTCCCGCCGACCCGTATTCGGACTCGCTGGGGAAATACTACACTTTGGTTTTTAACAACCGAAATGTATAACCCACAGGGGGGGCACAAATACTCGGCCTACTAGCAGCTTTTCCATTAACTGTAAAATTCAGCCCTGTAGAAGGGCCGACGTATTTCAAATTAAATAGAACTGAAACTAGTTAATAGAAAAAAATGTCATTTCGCAACCCTCGGGAAGCTCTCTTAAATTCCTAATATCACCCTATATCATGCCTTTCTAATTATTGACCGCCATAAAAATAAAATATTATAGCTTGTTTCTTCATCAATCTATAGCCAATGACACTGCTTACTATTATTTGGTACTGAAGGTCCAGCACGATAGAGAAAGGGAAGATAATTCAAAACTAGTACTGTCCATGGACTCAAAAAAAACGTTAATGGGAATTATAATTTTCAAATAAAATATCTAACGCTTAAAACGGTCTCTGAATTGTCCGTAACGGCGAAATCGTCGCCGTTTAGTTTCTAATTTAATGCAATGCAGCAATTGACCTTTAGATAACTATTTCTCTTGAAACAATTATCGCATCTGAAGCTGAAAATAATATTTCCTCTCAATCGTTACTGCGGAGTTGTTGTTTCAATCTGTATTTATATATTCTTGTTCTTTACATTTGTCTTCTTACGAGTCTTTCTTTCTTTAGGCACTTCAGAACAATATTTTGCTCCCGGTAATTCCTTGGTTTTTGGTAAATTTTCAGTAAAGAAATGTTGGTAATTCCTAAGCACTTTCAAATGTAAACATAATTATGTTATATACAGATTAAGTCTAATACAAGTTTTGCTGAAACAACTAAGGGCTAATATAGTTATTTAGATAATGCTCCCCCAAGTGGAATTTGTATTCTGATTTAAAAAAATAATTTCTAAAAGTGAAAACATGTCGCTTTTACCTTTCTTGGCTATAAGAAGGAACTAGCTTTGAACTGATTGTTATTATGACCGGTCATAACTGAGATTTTGCAGTTTAAAACAGAGTGGAATAATATCGTATACGTGTGGAAAAATTGTCCTATTCCAAACATTCGTGGGGCTGCGCCTCGTTGTATTTCGTATATTAAAAAATACAAAAATATATATTTCCCGACGGAGGGAAAAATTATTTGATATTGCCCATGCATAAAACAAGAGTTTAAAATTGAACCGAGCAATGCGAGTTCGTTTGTTAAAAAATGAAACGGAGATAAAAGAGAGAGAGAGAAAGTGAGAGTGAAATATGAAAAACTAAATAATCAACGCTGTTTTCGCATGTAGTTCTCGCGTATGTACACACACGCACACACAAGAACACTCGGAAAGAGGATCACCTGTAGAGGAAGGGGAAAGTACAAATTATTCGAAACGTCGGGAGGGTACATCCCTCATCTCATTCTCGGCGAAAGGAAGGGTTCCATTAAAAAAAAAAACAGAAAAAAAGAAAACTGGATAAATGAAAAACCAAAAAATGAAATGAAGAATTTCCCCGCGGGGGGAAGTGGGTCGTCGAAAAATTTACCATAAAGGTGGAAGTGAGAGAAAATTAGCCGAGAGGAATGGGGGAGGATAAATTATGAGTTTAATTTGCCGTAGGGCGAAATTTCTCTCGGAAGTTTTTTTTTTTTTTACCCCCCCCTCCCGCCCCCTACACGCGTGCGAAATCGGGAAAAATCCGCTGAAAATATTACCGGATATATTATGGCCGGTAATGATCGGGATATTGTACCGATTTGGTAATCTGCCAGCGGACACGAGGACCCCTATTATTGGCATCATAATACCCGTCAGCATTTAAATTACTTTTATTTAATACTCGAAAAAAATATTTTCAATGAATATTCGGCGTGGAGCTTTTAAAATATCATCGCGCCCTGGTGCAAGTCCTCCACACAGCGCTCCTAATTTTTGGGGGACTTTGCGGATATGTGAACTCAACTACGCTGACCACTCGGAGACTTCAATTCGGAGCATTCTTATATACTCTCGTATATGCAATGAATACAGAATTTTATTATTTGCGAACGCAGAATGAAACAATTGTACAATCAATATTTATTTATATCATTTGCTTCTCGCGATAAAGAGGCCACCGAGTGATGGCACTTTTTGACGTGTATCTGAATGAAACCAAAAAAAAAAAAAATGAATTATGCGATTATTAAAATTGGCGTAAAATAATTGTACCGTGAAAAATACTTGAGTTTAGTATAAGAATAATGTCGCCGGGAAAAGCGGGAAATTATTATCTTGGAGAGAGAGAGAGAGAGAGAGAGCGAGGGAACCGGGCGAAATTGGACTTCTGCGTCAGATAAACATTTGAGCTGTCAGCTGGCTGGCGAAATTAAAGGTTTATCCGGTAAGATTAAGATTAACAGTCCGCCTCACTGAGCCCGTCCCGGAGCTTCCCGGAGGAAAAAGGAGGGACGTTTTATTAACTATGAGGATAAAGAGGGTTTGGGGGGGAACTGTGGGACAGAAGGGTAAACACCACTGCCATATCCCCCACCCCAGCACATGTTTCACCGTTTTCTCAACCTAATGCGATGATGCGAAGTGAACTCCAATAAATAACTCCCTGAACATTTTCCAACCCCCCACCCTATAGATGAAAATAAATTTCCAGCATCCAACCCACGACGCATATACATAATAGGCGAGAAGTATCTTTATTAACTAGTTTAACATAACTTTTTTTGTGGTCTTCATGGGGTTGGAATACCGTAGATTTCGTGCGTTTCTGTCTCCTCTCGCCGGTTCGGTCTTTTGCTAGATCGGTTTCGGCCGCTCGCCACGTTCAGTAGCGCTGTTTTAGTCAGTTGGCACTTTGGATGTTTTTCGCAGTATCCTCACTGCACTGTTACTGTTGCTTGTGTCAATATATAGACACACACACACACACACCAAAGTACAAGTTACAGTATTAACCTCTAGTTTTTATTTGTTTTATCTGTTCAAAAGTTTCAAATTTTCCGAAATAAAAAGTTTTGGACACTAATTATAACTACTATTCCGGATTAACGAAAGAACACCGGCATTACTCGATTCTGTATATATCAATCATTGTATTCAACTCGTAAATTGAAAGATTTCCCATTCAATTTAACATTCTGAACGGCTCTTTGCGCAATAATACTGATTTGCCTACCTGAAATTATTTTTTCCTTATTTCGATATAGGCGCGGTGGCGCCCTGAACCGGGCGCCGTTGAATCCAAATTTCGGGGGCTTACAAAGCTCAGCGGGGTAAGTACCCCAATATTAATAATTCAGAACTGTAATCCAATTTTTGACTCTGGTGGGATACGCGGCCGTTGTTTGGCTAAGCTCTATTTTAGAGCTCTTTCGCCTTCCGACCCGTAAATATTCTCAAATTTAATTTTTGAACTTTCGGAGAATAAAACCCGATAGAAACTAGCAGGGTTTTACCCACCGCAATATTCGTTCTTATTCTTCTTGCTATTTAACTGGACAGCGTGAGCCAACACTCAGTAAGTAAATTATTGGGGGTGCGCAACCCCTATTGGTGACAGGCCCTTTCAAAATTCACAATTCTTAAAGAACAACGTTCAGTTGTTAATTCCACGGAGAATATTCCGGACACGGCCGTCGGACGGTAAAATGATTCTAAATTTCTTTTTCGCCGACGAATGCCCGAGTTTTCTTGGATTCGCTGGGAGAATGACATACTGTATAAACAGACAGGATTACAACAGACGGGGGCGCGCTTCGGCATAAATTGAACGCCCGCTGTATTGGAAAAAAAAAAGGGCACATAGGGCGTGCATGCCTTCGCCTCGGAATAACGACTGGAAATTTAGGTCTGGATATTTTACTCCAGACACTCTATTTTGTCAGGAATCACAGATTTCACGGAAATGGAAACAAATGTCCAAAACTGGACCATAAATCGTACTATTCTCAAACGTGTCGACACGCAATTTTTCATGAAAATCCTTTCATGAATTAGTCTCCCGATATAAATCCTTCGATTCATAATTCGATAAAAAATTCGATAATAATAAATATTTTTATTCAATTTCCCGTTTAGATTAGTTACGTGTGGGAGAGAAATTTTCGTCATAATTTTTCGAAATAAGGTCTAAATCTACGGGGTAAAATATACCGCGGCGTTTGATATTTTCTCTAGCGCGCTTATCTCTCAGTGTTCGGCCCTTGAAACTGTCAGTTGCAGTTTATAAAATTGACTTTCAGTACACTTTTTCTTCCGATTACGCTGTCGTCACTCCGTACCGATATAAAATATATGTTCAGAACGGCTTATGTCCCAACCCGAATGTATGTCATCACTCGGATTAGGACAAAACAGGAATTTAATAATGATTAGAACGTATATTATTTCCTGGAACCGATTTCTTTCGTAAGACCTCTGGAACATCATCAGAATATTACAGTGGCTTACTCTGAAGTAAGTCTGGGAATATAATGATTGTGAGCGTTTGTTTAGTACGTATATTTGAAGTTAGCAGAATGTCGAAATGTGGGTATGATTTGTTGGTCCAAGAAACGATGCCCGCTATGGTTTATACAGCGAAAATCCCACGCTTGAAATGAATAGATTTATTATTCAGAAGGTCGCCAGTAAATTGAGAGCGAAACTTTCACACACGCCGACAGGACGAAGGAAAATGAACTTCAAACATTTTCCTACTATCCGAAGCAATCACGTTTTGAACACTAATGATAAACAGCTAATTGAACACAATAATTAACGTCAGTTAAAACCGAACCGAGCGTTATTATCCCGGCCATAATTCATTACCTCCTTCCTGTTAACACCAGGAGCCAATATGACTGGAATAATTAATTAGTGTAAAATAATTGGAATACATATTAGTCCCTTTTTAATGGAGCCGATCGATGGGTCAGATTTTAATAAATTCCCACTATATGTGTTTACATCGTGTATGTCATAAATTCTCTCGATCGTATGAAATTTCATGGATTTCACTTTTACTGACTAATGTAATGTGACGGTATCATTACATATGTTGCTTACTCGGATGGTTGACTCCGTAATTCATAAATGCTGAGCACACTTCAATTAGCCCCTCATTTCAATCAAGGCTACTGTTGACGGGTTTTGTCCGCAATATTTTTTGCCCCCGACTACAGCAACCGAAACGTTGTTATAACGAACAAATATTTTTATGCATTAAACCTCTTCTGTATTACTTCATATCTGCATGCAAGAAATTGGTGTCAGACTGTTTTTACTATACACCGTATTCTTTCGTTATTGTGCCAGCTGGATGAGCTTAAAAAAGGTAATATGCGTCTTTATTAGTAAGAAAATGTGTCGTGAAAATAAATTGACATTTTTGTCCCAGTAGCTGACATATTTTAAGAGATATGAGTACCGACCGTTTCACTAGGTGGGATGTTGTCGATTAAACCGTCAGATCTAAATTTTCATCCACTTAAACGTTAAACGGCGGCCGTAATGCGGGCCAACGAGGTTTTGTCGAGGCCCTAATTAATGGCTTCTACCGGGGAATCGTTAAGGAGTCTTCCTGCCGTGGGCAGAGAGACAGTCACAGCGGAGGACCGCTCTCTGTTGTGGAATTCGGTCTATACCACTGTTTAGTTCGGCGAATAGTTTCCGAATTTATTGAAACTAGGGCCCTCTTAAACTGGGGCGTGTTCGGATTTCGGACACGGAATTTCAGCCGTTAAAGCTGGTTAGGATTGGCTCCTGCAGTCGGGCCGAGGTGTACTTGGGGTGCTGGCCTCTCGCTTATCGACATGATCCCCGAGAGTCAGAGAAGGAGAAACGGAGTGAGATAAGAGCGGCGATATAAACGGTACAATTGTACGTATTTAAATTGCGACCGGATCCGCCCGACGTCCCAGTGGTATCTCTAGGGCCGAGAAACCCGGAACCGACCCCCTTTCTTCTCTATCTCCACCCTCCCCCCCCCACCCCCCCTTCAACCCCACGAGTTCTTCCGCTTCGACGTCGGCAACACGATGGAAGAAAAGCTGAATTCGGTGAACGGGGTGAAGATTGCGAAGACGAGGCCGAAAGCGGAGCCGACTGGAAGGTTCAGACAGTATCTGGCCGCTTTCGTAGGTGAGCTTTTCTAGACAGCGATAGAAACAAAAAATAAATTGTGACAATTCAATTCCCGGTAAATGTACACTTGGTTCGTTCCGGGGATTATACTGTTGTCACAATTATC
The DNA here is from genome assembly GCA_019843655.1 of Lethocerus indicus. Lineage (NCBI taxonomy): Eukaryota > Metazoa > Arthropoda > Insecta > Hemiptera > Belostomatidae > Lethocerus > Lethocerus indicus. Next base: position 13,246,981 of record JACDQD010000012.1, on the reverse strand, counting down.
CCCCGTCGAGAGTTCAGTGTTTTATCGGAAGGTACAATTTGGAAGTTCGGCTATAAAATTCGTTTCCTCGGTGTGTTAGGCTTTGTGTTAGTGCCTTGTGCGAAAATATATATGTAAAGGAGATATTTTTTAAACTTCAACTAACGGCAATTGTGCAATCCGCTATGCTCTTATATATGCATCTCGGCAATCGTGGCACAGATATATTTGTTTAATTTTTTTTTGTAGTCCAAATAACCCGGAAGTACGGTTTTCGTTTTTTTCACACTGTATTGCTCAGTCAAGGTATTTATTATTGTTTATACCGGTATTTAATTATACGTCCGTAGACCCCATACAAAAAAAAAATGAACTGTGTCCCGCGATATCAAAGTAGTTGCTTGTAAGTGCCGACAAATGCTTGAAACGTCCTTCCCCGTATTATCATCCGAAACCGCGAAATTAAAAAGTACAATCATCGTCCTTCCACCCACGTTAGTCATTCCGAACAGTGGTGGAGGAAATAGATGACGATAGAGTCTAAAGTTGAAGAAATCATCGTATAATATTGTTACATCGAGGGCGGCCGGTTTGTTTCTAGGAAAGGAACAAATTATAAAGTTTCCCAGTAAACTTTGAAGGCTCTTTTATTATATCCTGTAGGAGGCTATTAAAAATAATAACAGCGCTCGATTCATTAGCCTTCGACTAGTGAAATTCGAGTTGGAAATAATAATTTGCGTTACAAATAATTAAAGTAAATATCCGTTCACAATTAAGTACTGAATTTATTTAGATAAATGATATATTGCATGTACATTTGAAGCCAAGAATGTAACTGATTTCTTCTTTTCTTGAAAAAAACTGACTTCCTCCTGTAGTAAACCTGAGTTCAAAAACCAAAAGAATTATATTGGCCACAATTTTAAACCGTCCGAAAATCGAAGACACCTATACCGAACATTCGGATATGGAAACGTCACGTGGAGAGATTGATGTTGCCCCCACTTGAGGTCCTTGATTGTGGCCCTTTCCGTCCGAATGTTAGTCGTTATTTCCTACAGAAGAGTCGCGCTTTATTTAAAATATTTTTTCAGCTCTTACAAACCGTTAGTACAATATATTCAACCCAGAGATAAAGCTCGAAACTTTCCCAGGTCGTCAGAACTCTGGCTGTCCGTAGACCGAGTTAATTTTCACTTATAGGAGAGAGAGAGAGAGAAAGTCACCGGACGGAGTGGGAGTTTTCCCGCGGAGGTCTTTTATCGTTCCGCTCCGACGGTTTTCCACGGTTTCCGCAATGAAAAATTAAACTCCCTCCCGCCCTAAAAACACTGTCAAAAGTTTCAGTTTCGAGGGGGTCACGCCGACCGTAAACCGCCCTGGACGGCTATGTGTCGTCGGGGCTGGCCTCCCCTTAAACTTTTAACGACCGCAATTTTTAAGCTTTCCCCTTTTGTGAAAAAAGAAAATGATAGCTTCAGGAAGTTTCTGTTGCTCTCAGGGAGTTTTTAATGGAAACTAATGCATTAAATTTTATATATATATATATATATATATATATATATATATATATATATAAGGGGGTGGCAAATTGTTGAGCTAATTACATACGGTATACACAATGGGTCATTTATTCACATCATCCGGAACAATTTGCATTTATTTCATTATGTCCCTACTAAGGGCACTTCACCCCCTAGATTCTCTCTCGCCGTGAGCCCTGTTGTTTACCGTCGACTAGTTTTGCAGTAAAATGTTTTATTTTTACTGATTTTGAATTTGAAGACATCGGAGGTTACTGGTCAGGGAAACCTTCGCTCGTTTATTAATAATATAAATATTAGATAAAACGGCACACCGCTGGTTTGATATTAGTCAACGGTTTTTTTTTTTATCACTCGATCCGCTCTGATTGGATTCGCGATCGTGGTGGCATTTTCTAGGACGATATCGCAAAAAAAAAAAAGGAGGCTAAAAGAATGGCCATTATTTTGCCATTCGGTGCGCGACCCAATGACAACATTCCTATAATTAGCAGAGCGCAGGAGACACAATCAGATTATATAACCTGAATGTATAATCAGAAGGGTTAAATCGGAGGCAAATTAACGGTGAAAATTTCCCGTCCGACAAAACTCTTTCCATATTCATATTTATGCAGGTTTTTCTCATCGCGAAATTATATTACGGCCGCTTTAAATTTTTCCTGTTGGCGGCAAACCGAAATTTCGGGTATATAACTTGAAACCGATTAGACAGTGGAGACCGAAAATATAAGATTGATGATTACAGGATATTGATCAGAATATATTTGTGTTTGTGTGGAAAAGTACACGATGAATTCCAGTTTGTCGTACAATCGAGATTTCAGTATTTGTACACATTAAATCCGAATCCCGTATTAAACATGAATAATTCATCCGGATTTCCAATATGTCCGTGCCTGCATTTCAGTCCTCCGCCCGAATCCATTTCAAAATTGGATTACGTATCGTTTTTAAAACAATATTTATCGCCGCGGCGATAACTCGATACTCGGTTAATATAACTCTCGGATTTCGTTTATTTCGGTTTCGAATTCAAATAGCAGCATACCCCCGCCCCGCGCCCCGGGAGTCGAGTTGATACGGGGTGCATAATTTTACACGTAATGCACATCATAATATATACTACTTCATAATTTATATCTCGCTTCGTACTGAAAGTAATAAATACTTTACAAATTGACGCCTACGCAGGTACTAATGGAATTAGTACCCTCCGGAGGTAATGGACTGCACTAAGGGGAATTTTCCGGTGGTGAACTTAATTGTTAAAAAAATTCAACATAAGCAATGATTTATAATCGTTTTTTAAAATACGGCAAGTTCTCCTTTGCCGTTAGTCCATTTTTGGAAAAGTGTTGATTTAATGAAGGGCTTGATTCAATGGTGAAGTGAAATCTTTTAGCAGCCGACTGAAATTTTGGAAAGTCAAAACGTCGGGAAAATGGGACGGATTCGTTGAATACGATATATCTACGCATGGCCAAATCGGACGTTCGTTTCAAAGAATCATTCGCCACGCGGTATTGTGAATAAAACATTCACTGCGACTGGAATTCAGGACGGTGTATTCACTTGCACGATTTTTTTAAAACCGTTTTATTACCACAAATGTACAAAGAGAGATTTTTTATTTTTATTTCATTTACTCGTCTATTTTTCTGGTACGTTTATATCACGTGGCCAGTTCCTTTTCGGGGCGTCTTACACGACTTTTCTGTGAATTTTCCGCCGGATATAATCGAAATAATACTGCGCTGGAAATAAATATCGATTGGTTGAAAATAACAATATTGAAGAAAACTCGGACATACGGTCTAACTGATTCTTAATCCTTTATTGCATATAATAAATACATATATGTTTTGACCTCGTTTATTGTATTGGACTCGATATCCTTTATTCGGGAATATCCCGGCGTGGAAAATTTGCGGGGGTCGGTCTTCATTCAAAATCCGGTAGGCCACCACCGTGGGGGTGAGGAGGGGGTTGAGGTTGATTAGATATCGGGGAATATCGGTAAAAGGATCACGTTTTCAATTGGGGGGGCCCCTCGCCCTCGCCTCGAGGGGGGGCCTTCAACAATTCTACCAATTATGTCCCGGGGCCGCGACCCCTCTCAATATTTCCGACCCCCTTTTTACCCCCCGACCCCGGGTCCAACGCTGGACCCCTCTAGAACCTCTATTTCATTCAGACGACGAATTTATTCTTCTGGCCCGATACGGGCGGTCGACAGTATTTTCCCGATAGGACTTTTGAATATCGAACTGAAATAATACCGAAGAACATGTCATTTTTAGTCTCATTTCTGTCATAATATTCGCCCCGAAAGCCGCAAAACACTATTTCTAAAATAGTGTGGCTAATAGTATAAGTTGTACGCGGGCGAGAGTTTTAAATGAATTCAGAATTCTCGATTTAATTCATGCCAGCTCATTCCTATTTCAAATTTGCAATTGGACGGTTAGGTAATAGAGTAGTAGTTGTAGGAGGAGGTGGAGAGTTTCGCGTTCTAATCTCACCGCCTGTACAGTAGTCCATAAATAAAGAATTTGAATTTCAAATCTCAGTTAAATTCTTAACTTTCGATGCATTTAAATTCGCTAGTTCGTTCCTTCTTCCTTCGAACGACTACTTCCTTCCTTCGTGTTTTAAGGAGAGGAACTTATATCAACTGAGATGAAGTAAGGGAATGTTATTAAAATTTGTAGAACTTCAGTTATTTACCCTGTTGTCCAAGAGGTTTCTCTTGATACTTTCTACCTCGTATTTGATACCCATTTGGACATTTGTAAATTTATTATATTATGCCCAATGCAAATTGGTTGTTTTGTAATAATTAATGTTGAAACATTGTTGAGAAAATTGTTTATTTTTAAACGAGAAATTGTACATTAATTCGGACTTTATTTCGGAATTAATTTTATATTGAAATCGTATATCTTGAAAGGGTCCGCGGGGCCCCAGGTGAGCGCTGCACCTGCTCAAGCCGTTTATCTGGATATTCCTCGATCCTCAGATAAACTAGCGCCAGATGTTCCGCAGTGTACATTTTCGGATAGATTTTTAATATTACCCTATCCTATTGAAGATAAACTGGGCGGTTCAAACTGTTTTCCTTCTGCGTATTACCAAGGTACATTTGTGAGACTGCGCTCTCGAAGAACATATCCTTCGCATCAAAGCGGACAGAATCGATATCCATCTGTGCACTACTAAATATTAGCTACGACATATTTCCAGTCCGAACCTGGCAGTAGAGTTTTAGCCGATAGTTCAATAGCCTGGACCGATGGAACATATCTTATCTATCTACTCCGATATCGAAATCATTTTTTTATTATACATATCGCTTTTCAACTTTTTCATCCTTTATTTCTTGAGCAAAAATCGACAAAAAGACTTCCCTTATTCTGAAACTGATAACGGCTTATCAATAACCAATTAAATAGACTGGGCGAAACCGATGAACTCGAGGCGGTCTGTCTGGTTGCAAGTACGTCGGGGGTCAATGCATCGACCTCGACCTTTGTTACGTCGAGCTTTCACAACTCTCTGCATAATTTTGTACGCGCCGTTCAGTTTGACCTTTCACTGTGCGCCGTCTCTCTAGACGTAATTTTCGTTAACGACGCGCTATCAACCATAAATGACTTGCAGTATGCGGTTTTCGTTGATTGTATGTAAAAAGCCAGGATAGCTGGATAGCTGCAAGGTGACCGTATTATGTGATTAAGCTAGATTCCAGAATCTACAATATTGCTACCTAAATTTGCTAATAATGTAAGAACAAATTGTATATTTTATCTTGAAAATTATTGTTATCGTTCCCCCAGTAAAACTGTATTACCGTGTGCCGGGAAATTATGTGTCTAAAAAACGTGTGTTACCAACATGGTGTGGAAAGCTCTGCTGTAAAGGATTTAAACGACTTTGTGTTAATTGAAAAAGGAAAATATTTATTATTTACATTGTAGCTGCTGGTGTCTGATGAAATATTCGAATAACGTGTACAAAGGTATTGCAAATTTAACGACGCCATTAAAACCCAAGGGGACGTTCAAAAACCGTAAAATTGGTGCATTTTTTTACACAATGCCATTATTTTCCAAGCTAATATTGCGGAGGTAGCAGCTGGCGGGGTGGGGGGGGGGAAGGGGGTGGCAATGTTATTAAAGGGTAGATTGTATTGCACTACATGTCGCAAATCAAACGAGATAAAGGTAAACGTCGCGCAAGAAGGCACTATTATCAGTTTACGTAAACAGAGTGTTGCGCAACTGGGTGGCCCACCTTGGTACGTCTCAATTTATTCTTAAAGGTCAAAGCCGAGCGGACATTTTCGCTTCTCAGTAATTTAAATTTGCAGTTTACGTAAATCGGATCCACCGAATCTGGTATCACTAGTTGGTTTCTAGTGCTGCAGGGTTACACAACAGGTACCTGTTCGGGGGTCCCTAAAGGTGGACTCTTCTGCTAGACGGTTAGCCTGTTCCATTATTAGATGCATACGATGGGGCGTTAAGAAATATTTCCAGTTCAACTTAGTATATAGTTTCTTCTGTAGAATACCGTTTTTCTTTAGTGCACTGTTGGTCTCGTTGCTCGATCAGCGAAGTGCATAGACAGTGGAGGCAATCTGTACGCCTGGACGCCTCACTAATTTACTGATGGACTGTGGGCGATTACCGCGAGAAGGCCTCTTCTTGTATAAGACAAAAACGGCGAAAGGTCTTCTTCTTGCCGGGAATAAAGGGTAGAGTTTTGTACGCCGTGGTTAAATCCGCGAATGAAACTCCAGCGGAGCGTGTATTTTCTCGTTGATGGATAGAAACCCGGTGAAAACCGAGTTCTGAACAGCGTCTCGCCTGCTGCATATCCCCCTTCACCCCCCCCCCCCCCCGCAGCTGCGCCTATTCAGAGGAGCCCTCAGGAGATAGAGGGAGACAGTGGCGGAGGGAAAATGCGAGCTTAGCCCCCATTGAATGGGGCGCCGATCTGAAGACAGACAATGCTCACGGCTCAGACTACCCTCTCATCATCCCCCCTAAATGTATATCCCCCGGGATGAATTTGGGAGAGCTGGCTCCGTTTATTTAGAAACCGCCGGATTACGGAGACGTGCCGAAAAGAAACATCCGTCCCCATTGAGATCTTGCCCAGACGTCTCTAATAGAACGGAAGTAACTACTTACCTTTTCTATTCGGAGAAATATCCCGAAGGCTTCGACGTCGACACTTGGCGGGCTTTAATATCGAGACCGATTTATGACAGCGCTTAAAATGTTGTCTCAGTGACACTTCCCAAGGTTACGGCTATAATATACACGTAGTATGCCACTGAACTTATTTTAATAATATTAAAGTAATAATATCTGCGTTATTTGTATATCTTAAATTTATATTGAAAGCAATTAATCTTGTCCTCATTCGATTACATTACATATAAGTTATATACATGAATTGTCGGAACGATATGCTTATATAAGACGCGCTAGTTAAACTGGCTGATGTACGGAATTACGAACAACTATTGTAAATCAAAAGTATTAAAAGTGATGATAAACCGAATAATGTTCAACATTTTTCTCGCCCCTATCTTTTCCAAGGGACATTATGTATTTTATAATACTTGGGATTAGTCATCGAGGAAACACGGCAGTAACGACGATTTTTTTCTTGGGAGCAGAGAGATTATATTTCATTTGTAAGATTCTTTTACGGTTGGCAGTAAGATTAAGATACGGAAAGAACACTGTGTTGTGTCCCGTTTTATGTCGGACGCAGTTTCGGAATTACGGCGATAGTAAAACCTGTAATTGTCTCTCGAATTAGTAGCGCACCGGACGGGGAATTCGTCGTTCTCGGGGGCTGGAACAGAACCCCGTCTGAGAATTCTCCGGGCGATTCCCTCCCCCATCCCGTTCTTGGATAACCGGGTTTATATGAAACCGCCGAAGAATGCGATGAGACAATAAGAAAACCTTTACGGCAGAGCGGTCGCCTTTCCCCGATATATATATATATATATATATATATATATATATATATATATATATATATATATTGGGCAAAATTCTTTTCTTCTGGCCCGACTGTCCAATATCTGCCGGCGAAGTAACAAGAAACATCGAGGAAACCCTGCGGCCAGGGTAAAAAAACGTTATTTATTCGTAATAAAATATATTAGCTAATACTTCAATCTAACTTCGTTATGTTGTTATATCATGATTGTTGTGTCTAACGTCTGGAACTTTGTATAATCCCGACGTTTCGGAACTATTTCTGACTCTGTTATCGAGGTCCGACCGAGCTCTTTCCCGACCGCAGATAAGATAGCAACTCATCGATCTGCGTTCGCTGAAACCTTAAACTCCGTAATACCGGAATTGATACCATAGTTCCAGTTTCAAAAAGGACCGACCGACAAAAATAATGGTCGAGCGGTTTGCTCAAGGCTGCGTTCGCCGCTACAAAAATTGCTCTGATTTCACGCCGTTTATTCGACCCGGTTTTCCCCCCTTCTACAAAAGAACAACCCTTCCACGCGCTGACGTTTCGTACTGGACGCCCGAATAAAAGAGCGTTCAGCGCGCGTTCCGCCCAATTGGCCCAGTGGTAAAATTCGCGTGGAATTATCCTGTGTCGGAGAACGGCGATGGTTCCTGGGGGGTCGGCACCGTGAATTATAGACGTGCCGGGGGCACGTGGGGGTGGCTGCCGGGTCCTAACAAACAATTAGCGTGCCGGGGGCCGCGGCCTAATTCTAATAAACACCGGGCATTAAACCCCTGTCCATTAATCACGCTCCCTGGAAAATTCGTTGTTGGGTTGGGGGGGGGGGAGGCAAGCCGGGAAAATTACAGATTTTCCCGGGTATTTCGCCCCGCCCCGAGCCGCCCTATTCCCGTCCGGTCGGAACTTTCAATATTTCCGGAAAACCAATAATCCGACAAATTGACGTGACCGCGTATTTTTCTAACTCTTCATTGTTGAACGCGAAAAATAGGCTTCAAAAAAGTGCTCGACTTGGTCCATTTCTTATTTCGACATCTTTCTTATTATTTATAATATGATATCGGTGAACATTTTTTTCTCTTTAAACGAATAGACCGCTTTAATGTGCTTCCATAATAACGAATCGGGTTCAAAGAGACTTCCGACGCCCGCTGCTATCTCTTCTGTCTTCATCGTTGAGAGATTTTTCCTCTTCCCCAAGCCCAATAACGAGCTCATCACACCACCTAGGAATAGAACTCCAACGATTTCCTCCGTATTTTATAAAGCAATTTGAAGAAACAGTTCAAATTCACCACCGGGATTCGAAAATTCATATAATATTAGATTACGTTACATGGTCCCAACTTAATGTATACAAAATTCCCCCCAACGCCATTTTATGTGACATTATGTGATAAAGAAAACAGCATTTTTTCGCCCCCGTTATCCGCCCGTCAAAAAAAAAAACAGGACGCCATCAGTGTAATTAATTGATTCCATTGACATTTTTAACCGGTCGACAAAATTAATATTCGGCTCGATTAAAGTTTTTGATGGATTATGCTGTCGGATTTTGGAATCATCGTATGGGTTAAACAGTGCACGAAGTCAACATACAGTTTCAATTTTCATATATAATCGCAATATTATATTTCCAATGCTTAAGTACAGATTGGTGTCAGAGATACATTTCCTCCATTCCTAAGAAAGCCCCTACCGCTGTCCCCCACGCGGAGTCGTCCATGGTGTCCACCAACGGACTTAATCCAGAGAAAAATCCCCGCCAGCGAATTAGGTTTAAATAAATGCAGTCGGTTAGAGAGTGGCCGGCCGCCATATATAAAGTGCTCGGTTAGATTGAGAGCGAGGGAGATTCCAGCCGGCATTAACAATTCAGATTGAGACGGTATTCGCCGCTCCAAGACGAATGGCGGAGGGTCTGATGTCTCTTCGGGACGTTAAGTGAGCGCTGACAGTTTTCGGCCTCTTCATTTGTTTCGCGTTTTTAACGTCCCCCCAATTCTTATTCCGAGAGGGAGGATTGATTTAGAGGGCCTTCCCTAATGTCGGGTCCACTTTGGAATTGGGACAAATATTCGGATCCTGTACAATTAAAAGAAATCGATATCCTGCACCAAATCGGACCAGGGTATCTTATTAGACTTCTCTTTCGTCGCTTAGGAAGAAAATTAAATATTCCAGTCTTGGGGATAATAGAAATCCCCTTATATTATTAAAAACAAAATTTCACCCAACGTTTCTCATCTTTAATTTTTTCTTCATTTTTTCGCGGTCTGCCCTCGATGTCGTTTTTCACAGATATAAGAGAATTGTTTTCAAAAGGGCGGTTGGTGAATAACAGGCAATTGATTCTGAGATGGGCTATGCAGCGCGTGTGTTGTCCATTCGACGCGTGAACAGCGCGATACGCGTTACCGAGACAGATTAAATGAAAAACGGGCGGCGGGTGGGGGGCTGGAACCGCGAAGCACATAAGTTACGATTAGGGAGGCCAATCGTTCGGAAAACCTCCCCGACACATTCCTCAGCGACGACACCGGATAAATCACAGCCGGATAAATTGATCATTAAATCGGCGCTCGGAGTTTATCGCCAGGAGGAAAGTGTTTTTCACACCTCCCCCCATCCGGGGTCGCGTTATAAAATTGCGCCCTTCGCCGTTATCCTTTTCGGAGTGTAGAATGGCGTTTGGGTCCGGCGACCCCGCGCCCACAGCTCCCATCGACCCTCCACAAGTACCTCAGGATACATAGGAATCAGGATTAATTAGCTGCTATAGGGCCAGCACTTATATAAAATATAAACATACTAGACAGTGGTGTTTTCTACTACCGACGTTCGGAAATCTTAATCCTTTTAAGTTTATGACTTGTTTGTTCCCGCATTACTGGGACACATCCTCTACTGATGTTGTAACCGGTAACCTTATAAATATTATAAGGTTTTCGGAACTAAGGTTCTTCGTGTCGCATCATCAAATAGATTTTTTGGCCGCGTCCCCGAAAAGCCAAAATTACCCCGGGACGGCTAGATTTCCTCTCCGTCATACAAGTTTCCTCCGATCGTAATAGAGTCAGCCCTAGTTGGACGCCCTGTTCCGGTCGTCTCCCGTTTTAAGTTGGTATTCATAATGAAAGCTTCGGGGCGGCTCTAATTTGCGGCTTCCGCTAATTTCCATCCTCGCGAGACACGCCTTCTCGTCCAAGAGAAATTTCCACTACGAGAATACAGAAATCCTGCGGCTATTGTATTCGCCGGGAAATTGAATTCGTACCTATTGCCATTCTTAATATACAATTGTATACGTATAATCCGAATAATTTTTATCCACGTTTAGTGTCCGGGAACATATCCCAAACGAACTGTCATTCTAAGGGTGTAAGACGAGAGAGATGGAACAAAATTTGTATCGAATATTTACGTAATATAAAGCAGCTACGGACATACTTGGTGAAGGAAACGTGTATAATGAAAAACAACTGGATATATAATGTAGCGCGAAAAATAATTATTACGCTCCTCAGTTTGTAAGCGCTTTTTTGATCCTAACAAAGTCAGTTTTGGTATCTCCTCATTGTCAGTAGCAGGTCGTTCGTTAGACGGTTGTATGTTCGTCCGTATTCTTCATTACTCGTTGTTTCTTCGGGGTCAAACCGTTTCACGACAGTATTGTTTCAGAATCCGAGGTTAATGGAACCTGCGCCGTTGAAACTGAAGTCTCTAAGTGGAGGTCTCGGCCGATCCAAGCCGGGCATTTGTCTTGGCTAATGGTGCCACCTGAGCCCTCCCCTTCCGCCCTCTCGGTTTTCAGCTTCAGACCCACCGACTCCGTTCTACACTTTCTTCATTATCCCACAGACCGATTGCAACTCGAACCTGAACGCAGTTCACGGAAAAATTCTTTCCCGGTATCGATTTGCGAGATTTTCTCACTGCCACATCGTCCGCTCAAACGAGCTCTCAGAAGATATGGGCCAGGGGATATGGGTGCTTACTCCGCCCCCTAATTGGAAAGGGGGCCTAACTAGGATCAGACATGACAGAGTCGCATTAGTGCGGACGGTGGACGGCTAAATCTTGGACGAAAAACCGTGCAACATTGGACATGATTAATACCTTAAGTTTCATTGTCGGCATTTCAAATACCTCTTTGTGTGTAAGAGTTTTTTCTTTATTTTTTCTCTCTCTCTCTCGTGTACCGAGGTCATTCCTCGGGATATACGTATTGACTCTCTAGCCTCTATTAAGTCTAGTTCCGTTCTATCAAAAACCACATTCGGTGGTGCATCCGCGGTGAGGGAACGCTTTGAAATTGGTGAAAAAAAATTTTCGAAATAGGAACCCGCGCCATTTTCATTGAATTGCAAATCGGATTTGATTACGAGACCGGAATAAATTCGGGAAACTCCGCAGAATGAATAGACTCGCTAATTAGCCTATTTTAAACTCGGTTTCATCTGAAAGTCCGACGAGTCGAATTTCGCCATAGCGCAGATTCCGCGCGAGGAAATTTCTAATACGAAACTTCTCAATTCAAAGACACCACGAACGAAATACAATGGCTTTCTGCAATGGCACTCTCACTGTTGGCCACGAGCGATATTTTCAGTCTACAGCTGTACTGGTAATGACAGGTCAGACAGTAAAACGTTACGGCCGGCAATTACTTTGTGTTTTAATGTTAACTTTGGAATACATTAGGCTAGTTTTATAATTTGAAACAATAATCCACACAGGTTTATTTCCTCTTGGGAACTGCAACTATTGTACGTCCTAATTTGATGATATTCGTCTGGCGTTAACAACAGTAGCTGATTCTCTAAAAAGCGTTATAATAGATTGGTTTCGTCTTTCAGCCATCTTCAGAAGCCGTGCCGGTAAATTAGAGAGGCGCCTGCGCGGCTTTCACCTCAGTGGTATCCTGTTTGCCCCGTTAGAAATTTAACTTATTTATGCAAATCCACCTCGCCTCGCCCACCAAGGAATATGAGGGAAAATTATGGGGAAGGGGGTGGGGGTTATTTTCATCGATTCCGGCCTCCTCCCTTTGGTATGGAAAGATAAATATTCTGATGGCAATTAGCCCTTTAATGAGACACCGCTCCCCCCCCCGGTCCCTCCTATTTTCCCGGCCGGAGTAGGGAAAATCCTCCCGGGGGTCGGAAAATTCCTACCAATTATGTTTTCCTCGTATTCAGTCCACCCCCATACTATTGGGAAACGCTATGGAAGGGGACGTGGGAATCCACAATGTTCGAAATTAGCGAGGGGTGTGTCCCAAAATAGCGACTGAAACAAACGATTTCTATTGATTTGGAACAGGCCATTCATTAACCAATTAGAGCTATTTTATTCGGAATTTTGTGTGGGATTCTGTGTGTTTTGCAATTTGGCCTATTTTAGCGACGAAGCAATATTTTCTAGACGATTATACGTGTATAAAATTTGCACTCTGAATATTTTTTGTCTGTTCGTTGCTCGCTCATTAGTCGCTCTCCCCGACTTCATTTTTACGAAATTAATAGCTCCGCGCTAATGAAAGCGTTTCTATTTGTCTACACACTAAACTTGACTTTTCGATTTTCCGTCGGCTAATTAAAATTTGTCCCACACCAGTGATGCCTATGGTCTTATAATCGATCGTATAGTTACAACACGAACTAATGTATCTGCTATTTGTACGAGTTTCGCCGCATAATACACATTTTAAAAAAGTCCAACGGCACGTCCCCGCTGACTCATCTCGGGTCCATTTTGCGTTGACTGGACGAGCTTTAACCGGATTATCACAGTGGAAGCGATTTAGAATCAGTTCCGACTCCAACTGCGGATTTTTTTGTGCAAGACAATTAAAATATACGCTGACGGAATGCAATGTCTGAAATAATTTAAATTTCCAATATTATAATGCCTAATAAAAGAATAGCAATAAAGTTATAGTAATAAAGCGTATTTGTATTTCTATCGTTTGAATATAAGGATTGGATATCTGCGTGTTAATTTGAATGTGTTCGGTAGTTCGGACGCCGATCTAAGAATTACATTGGAGTAGATTGAAGTCAAATTGGTTGGCAAACGGAGGGTACCGATCGGCAAACCGCCTGTTGTCAGAAACCCAATTAGAGGTTTGCGATTGTTTTCTGAACCAACAATCGTGCCGACTAATTAGTGCGTTATTTAAATGAAAGCGGGCAATCGAAGAGAAATCTTTGATTCCTCGCCTCGGCTGTGTCGGGGCGGGTCAACCGGCCGGAAGATATATCTCTAATGTAAGCCCCGCTACACTCCTGAAGGCCCAGTTTACATTTGTATGTAAATGAAATTCCATTTACATGTTGATATATAGTCCGGCGCGGGATAAATTCATCCCTGAACATATATATTGTCCCGGCCCTGGGGCGTCCCGCGAGGGCCGGCCGACGCTCGGGCGTTCTGAAAAACTGTTTTATACCACGGAATTAGGGGTTGGGGGGACGCGTTTTTATTTTCAGTTTATAAATATATAAAAAGAAAGAGAGGCGCAAATTAATCAGAATTCGGAATGAATACAACGGCCCGCCTGAATTATTCGGCCATTAAATAATCCCGGAGCTTGATTTAATGCGTTTTAAGCCTGTTGTTGTTCTACCCGAATATACTGCGTCCCTTATTGGAGTCAACGTTTAAAGGAAAAGGTACAGTTTTTACCGAGGAAATGTAAGCGGGGATATTAACGGTTGGGAACTAAAAGGCCCAACCGCGTAGGCGACAATTCTGTAGGTCGTACAGAATTAATGTCCCAACAATAATATTTATGTATGGATTACGTACACAAAAATGTTACATTATGTCACCAGTGTTCACTCTGTTCTATCGACAGAATTGTAGTCTGACATTTAGCTACGACAAAAGTATCAATATCGTGTTATTAACATATTATAAGAGTTATAATTTTCGGCCGGTGTCAGCCAATAAAAGAATTTACAAAGTGGCCGATTACAAAATGTACGGAATTTTCATTGAAATCGTCGGTATTATGAATCATGACCTTTTGTTAGATCGAAGCGGGCTTTATGTATAAGGTCGGAAGTGTGTCGGGGCCCGGCATTGTGACCGGGCTTCAATCAATTTATCTACGTCTCTGTCGCTTCGGTTAGCAACCCCCCCACAACACACCCTCAACCCTCACCCCCTTGCACAATCCCGGTCCAGGGGGGTGTGACCGCCGTTTCAAGGTTTTGTTCGGTTCGACCGCCAATTAATGACCGGGACGTGAACGAAAACGTCGCCCCCGCCGGGTAGCCTTCCGACCCCTCAATAACAAGTTTTCCACTTTGGGAGTTTGAATGGACAAGCCCGGGGAACAATTATTGGAAAGTCGGTGGGCCGGGGATTGGGGGGCTGTGAAATACTCGCCTTATTGAAACCGGAAGGGAAATACGGTAAATCAGCTCAGCGTCACTCTGTTCCAGATTTAGTTGGACCGCATTGGACACTATATTCTGCACGGCTGCCCAAAACGCCCGCCTCGCATTCTTCTTCAATCACCAGAAATATCCTCTTATCTATAATTTTCGAAATTAACGCTTTTCGTAAATGTTTCATTTAAGAAAGTTGCCCGAATAATATTTTTTTAACGTACAGACTTTGGGAACACTTGCTGCAGAGCATTCGGAAAGTTTAAAATTTTGATAAATTTTAAATGTTTTTCGTGTCGAGCGGTCCATTCGAGTGGCTGCGTCTCCGTTTCTTCCCACCCGCATCTGGGGCCGAGACCCGATCGATGACGGTCCTTATGAGCCGAACGATACATTTCAGTTTGTAGACACGCTTTTGTACAAACGACTGAAACTGTCGGGACCAAAATAATCGATTTTAAATTCTGGGATATGCTCCGGTAATGACACTTTTCGACGCGTCCTGCTTACAGATAATGGACGGGTAACGGAGGGGAGGGTTTCGACGACTGAGACGGGAATGAAATTTTATTAGCTTCGTCGACGTTAATGTCGCGGTGGTTAGAAACATACCGGGGAGTATTTGGTACTTTCGGTCGGAGCCTCTGGACGCGAGCGATGGTAGAAGCGTAGTTCGAGACATAACGTCCGCACGTGGGTTTCTAAATACTGAGGCAAACCGTAAGGAAATTATATTCGGGAATAGTTCCTCGAAGACAGACACGGGCGTAGAAGGCGCCGAGTTAATATGGAAATATGGTAATCTTCGAGTACGCAGGGAGACTTTAAACGGGAGCAATAGGTCGGGGAGAATAATGGCGTTATGCAAATTGGTTGAGAGGTGCGAGTTGACTGGAAGGGGCCGGAGGAATCGCGGACTCTGTGAGATTTCCCTGGGGGCGTCCTCATCACTTCGTCCTCCGCCTCGACAGTCGACCCGCGAACCGAGGATAGCCGAGGAGTTAGTTCCGCTCGGGCGATAACAACCCCGTCCGGAGGCTCCTGAGGTGTTTGGATAATTATGTTCGGGCCCCAACATCCGTCGGCTAATATCAAAACCGGCAGTAAACACCTGGCAGTGTAACACTGTACATTCTGTACGGTTTCACCATCTCAATATTATTTCCGGTAATGACTTCACGGGGTAAATGGCATGAGTTGGATGTCGTATGATTTCGTTT
The DNA here is from genome assembly GCA_019843655.1 of Lethocerus indicus. NCBI lineage: Eukaryota > Metazoa > Arthropoda > Insecta > Hemiptera > Belostomatidae > Lethocerus > Lethocerus indicus. The sequence goes on along the minus strand of JACDQD010000012.1, from coordinate 13,230,814 downwards.
CTCACTCCGAAAGACAAAAAGCCAATTGAAAATCTCGAGGGATACCAGTAGCGTAGAGAAACGCACTTTAAAAGTAGGATAGCTCCGAGTTAGGAGAAGGAAAAGAGGTCAGGTATAAAAGGCCCTCCACCGTCAATGCTTAGAGTGCACGTAGTGCAGTACTATGAGACTTAGAAAAGTGCCCGCTCGAGTGTCGATCGATGTTTCTGGTGTGATCCGCAGTCGGAAACCCTACTGAGCAATTCCGGTAATGGAAAACGAATATTTATAATTTTTATTACTTTAAAATATCAACATTTTCAATTTAATTTATTGTTTTTGAAATATTGCTCCCACCACCCTTAATATACAATTTTTATGGAAACGGGCGCTTTGGTTCGTAAGCTTTTCAAACGTGCCTTTACGTGCGGGTATTCTGATTTTTTTCCAACTTGGTGAACTGATCAAAAATATGATTTGAAACTGGGTATTATAACTGGGCGCAAAACTAGTTTCGCGTGAGACAGCTTAAAGATAGAAATTGATTGGATTTCATGTTTTCTGAACGGATATCCGGAAAATTTTTTTATCCGGAAAAGATTAAAAAATTTCTGGGAGAGTAGAGAGAGAGAGAGCCCACATCAACCTTTCGGCGGCGAACGGCTAAAAATTAGGCCGAGGTCGACGCCGGTGACATTGACTTTGGTTCCAGTGTGAAAGGGAAAATTGTTTCTCGGTGGGAGGACGTCTCGCCGCATAATTATTTATTTCTCTATTTCTTTTTCAACGCGAAAACTAGAAATGAACACTTTTCTCAGCCATCTAATAGACAGTAGTTTTGATAGTTGGGCTTGATAGTAGCTATCGACGCTAGTTACAGCGGAGATAGATATTTCAAGGTGAATTTATTTCCTAATATACTGCGGTTGTCTCGTTCAAATTCTACGGGTTGGTTGATATCGACATACACATTTGGGGCGTAATGTCTTTAGACCGTGAAAGCACTACAACTCGTGATTTTCCGTTCCCGTTTACCGATAAAACAGGTCTGAATACCAAATACCGAATGGGAAAATTATAATATTCCGAAACCTGGCGGACTCCCAAAAAAGTATTACAAACGCGTAACGAGACACATGCAAAATCATAATGCTGGATGTATATGTTGTACCTAATTAAATTGATGAGGTAGCCCTCGAATGTAACTTATTACACGTGTTCCATCATTTGCAAATTCGAATTGATCCTGATTGGGGCTTGGTTGTAAAACTCATCAATACGCTCGTTAGACTGCCGTTCCTTAACGACTGGTTCCCATTGAACGCTCCGTTATAAGGCCGCCGCTCTCAATACGAGTGGCGAGGTGTACATCATTAATGCGAATTGTTTCCGGAAAAAGCACTAATTGAAGTCGGAAGTCGGCAGTATAATTGGGATCGGATACTGCCGGAGGTAGGCCTCGAATTTTCCTTCCACTGCACGCTCGAAGCGATTTTTCCGATTGCGTGGCCGTCTGAGACCGCAAAATAAAACCATAAATGAGGCAACGTTTCAGTGTGACGTCGACGTAACGCTGCAGAAAACACGTTCTGTTCAGGACACAACACTACGTGGCAAAACAGAAATTATCTTATCTCGTTGATCATAATTATTCTCCTAGCGTATATTTTGTAACGGGAAAGCGTTAAATTACGTTCTTCAATTTGAAAATTAATTTTCTTACCCCGTCAGATTTGTTCGTGTCCTGTTTTTCGTCAGTATATCCCTTTACGGTTAAATTCATGAAAAGGAATTCCGATCGCGATATTGGAAGGGGTCACACTTAGCTAATAAAGTACACCGAGGGTCCCTCGTATTATTTATTATTATGTTTTTATTATTACACCAAACGACATTAATTCTGTAAATGTATCTCTAAACAATGGTTCATAAGTAATGTGAAATATATAGTCTTATAAGTGGCCCAAAAATGTTCGAATAAAGTGATTACAATAGGCTGTTAACAGGAAAAATTGTCGAATTTGTAGTGTTTGAGAAAGTATCAGCGCCCGAACTTAATTCTAAAGTGTCCAGCAATAGTTTTTCTTATTCTATCGATCAATTGATCATGAACTGCCCGCGACTGGTAATTGAAATGACTGAAGACAGTAGGTTTGTTAGCATTCAGAGCAACGGCTTTGGCAATCCCTTGGCATTGGGGAGCCGGACTGCCAATGGAGACGGAGAGACTGCTTGAAAACGACGGTCGGCCACTCGGCAACAGTCACTTATTATTACATCATACGACTCGGGCGTCTTTGTTTCCACTGGAGCAATTTCAGGGACTTGTTTCAGCACTTTGTAACCGCCTGCAATAGGGCCGAGGATGTCGACACGGAAAAAATGTCCAACTACCTTCCGATCTCATTTAAATCAAAATTCTTCCAGGTCTATTTCAAATAAAGTACTTTTATTATGTACGAAATAGTAAGCGTTTTTTTTGAAGCGTCTCAATTAACGCGTTACTTCCATAATTGGTTGAAAATTATATTTCGCAAAACTTCATTTTAAATATTTCTTCGATATTAATACTTTCACCGGGCGTATATTTGGCTACTAGCCGTCAATTAGGTACTTCGGCATATTAGTTGCCAGATTGGCGTCTTTAAATAATGTTCTTCCAGAATGAAAGTTCAAGATTAAACCACTAGTTATCGTGCTATGTTAAATACGAAATCAAAATTTGTTCATTTCTATTTGTAGTAATTCAGAAGGGTTTCGGCCGCATAAGCCGAATCGAATTTTCCATACGGTCTTCAGTATAATATTGTATCATGGCAGAACGCCACTTTCGGTAGCGTTCGAGAAATAAATTGAAAAACGGTCCCAGTAGCTGAAAACGCCTCTGCATCTCCGATTTCTCCCCTCGCCCGACAACAGCCAATATTCAATAGCCCATTGGGCCTTGGGATATTTCAGATTCCGACCGGAGAAAGGACACAGCCGGAGAGCACTTAGCAATGAACTCAACCCGCTGAAACGGTACCAAGGTCCCGGATATGTACGCCCGCCGACCGGATATATGACGGTTTCGTGTTTAGTGTCAAAAGACATTTTCTTTCTCGATATATGTAATATTCTCTTTACTTTACTAAGATTTTTCTTAGTTGGTTTCGCTGATTCGTTCTTTCTGTCATGCGAAGCATTCCATACACTTCGCTCATCTTAAGGTGTATCGTTCTTAGAAACGGATTTTATGGCCGAACGCCGTCCAAAACTTCCAAAATCTAGCCGAGCCCGTTATTATTTATTTTTACGGTATGATATTTATGTTTGCAATTGCAGTGAACCTAACCGCCGTGAGTTTCGGTTGCGTGGTCGGTTGGCCCTCGCCGGTGCAGATGGTGTTGCAGGGGGCCGGCTCGCCGGTGGGGGCCCCCCTCACCGACGAGCTGTTCTCCTGGCTGGGGGCGGTGACCTTCCTGGGCGGCATCCTGGGCAACCTGGTGTGGGGCCGTGTGGCGGACTGGCGGGGCCGGAAGGCTGCCGGCTACTGGCTGGCAGTGCCCATGTTGTGCGGCTGGTCGCTGGTCTTGCTGTCTTCGGCGCCGGCTGTCCTGTTGGCCGGCCGCTTCCTGCTGGGCCTGGGCGGCAGCGGCTGCTTCATCCTGGCGCCCCTCTACGTCAGCGAGGTGGCGGACGACGGGGTCCGCGGCCGGTTGGGCTCCTTCCTGCTGCTGTTCTTCAACGCGGGCGTGGTGCTCGCCTACTCGGCCGGCGCCTGGCTCCACTACAGACAGTTCTCTCTCCTCTGCACCGCCCTCCCTCTCCTCTTCCTCGTCTGCTTCTGGCGCCTCCCCGAATCCCCCTCCTATCTCTGGACCAAGAACAGATTTCGGGAGGCCGAGGAGTCCCTGTCCGTTTTCCGAGGCGGAGACGCCGCCGCGGTGGAACGGGAGTGCCGTAAACTGTCGGAAAGTTCGAAATCCGAAGGGGACGCCTCGTACTCGGACCTGTACGGTACTAGGGGTGCCCGACGCGCTTTCCTCATAGGTCTGGTGTTGTTGGGAGTGCAGCAGTTCGACGGTATCCTGGTGGTGTTGACGTACACGGCGGCCATATTCGTGGCGGCGGGTACCTCCTTCGGGGCCGGCACCTCCGCTATAGTGGTCAGCCTCTTCCAGCTGGCGGCTTCCTACGTCAGCACCTCCACCGTGGAGCGTTCCGGGCGGAAGATCTTACTGTTGATCTCGTACGGATTTATGGCGGTCTCCTTGTTCGCGCTCGGCCTCTATTTCCTGCTGTTGGACGGCGGCCGGGACGTCTCCTCGTACGGGCTGGTGCCCGTCGTTTCCCTCTGCACGTTCATATTCGCCTACGCCCTCGGGTCCGGGCCAGTCCCCTACGTGGTCATATCGGAGACCTTCGAGCCCAGAATGCGCGCACTGGCCACCTCCACCCTGGTCGTCTGGGGCACCACCCTGGCGTTCACCACTATCAAGATTTACCCTTTCCTGATGGACGCGGTCGGTAAAGCCGGATGCTTTTGGCTGTTCGCCGCCTTCTGCGTTTTCGGATTCGTCTTCACTTTGTTGTACATACCTGAAACCAAGGGGAGACCGTTGCTAGAAATCCTGGAGGAACTCAACGGGGGGCCGATCTCGCCTCCAGAGGTGAAAGATTCGTTGGCTAAAGGATACGCGTAGAACTGGCGATTATTTTATTTTACAATATTTTACCTATTTACAATATTGCTCACGGTAACATCCCCTGATTGGCCACTTACATGTCGGCGGCTCTTCGTGTTTTTGGAGCTCTCCTGTGTGCGTTCCGTTTCGGAAAATGAATAATCTGGGACATTTAGGTTTCAGCACCGACTTTGTCTTCACAGTGTCACGTGATATTACCGGTAATAATTCGAATTCTGGTCGCGGAAACTTGGCTGTTTCATGATATTAATTTATCCATAAGTTCAATCTTATATTTCGTGAATGACTCTGGCAATACTGTTAACGGAGGATTTCAGGTGTCTTGGTTATGGATTAGGTGCTTATTGTCATACAGGACGGTGGCAGTACAATATCCACAGTTGGTTTCAGTACTATTTTCAGAACCAAAGCTTATGGAGCTTTAAACGCATTGCGAATTTTTGATTAATATATTATTTTTTACACTAATAACAAGCCTGCATAATTCAGAGAGTATGCCAGTATATATTTGAATGTTCTCATCTCGTAAAGTTGTACCAAATATCATATTCCTGCCATGTTGTGCACGTTGACGAACTGTCGTTGCTATTTTAGTTGTTGCACAGTAATTAACGTAATTAATACGATGCTAGTCGAAAAAAAAAATAACATAGAAATGTAGATTAACTATTTATTAACTGACTATGATCTATATAAAATCTTAATTTATCACGGATAAGTGACGTATAAAATAACCATTTATAAGTGTACTTATAAAATAATAAAAAGCGAAATTGTTATTGTTTCGTGTTTCCGAACTGTTTGTTTCCCCCTGTTGTTTTCTACACAGCGTACAAACTATTATTTCAATGTTATCTTCTTATTTCCCTGCAACCCAAATATTTAGCGATAGCTGTTCATGAAAGTAATTCAGCATTCATAGATCGTCACATTCCTTTAAAGTGAACACAATTGTCCTTGTTTTATATTTCCCGAAACTGTGGCCGAAGAAACGTAATTTACTAGCTATAACGATTCGCTATAATTATTGCACGAGTTGAACTCTTAATATGAGTGCTATAATTTTGGATGATTTTAAAATATGCAACCGCATATCCATAATTGAAATTAATGTGGCGCGAATAATATTGCGAGTGATTATGTAAACGCGTTAATCTATTAAGTCAATTCATAAACTGTTCGACTTCAGCTAATCTAAAATTCCTCCCCGGGGAGTTGCTCGGCTGTGTTTTGGTACCTGGAGGGCTTCCCTCGGGAGGGTGGTTCCGATGATCCCTGACCTAACCGATCGGAGGTGGCGGCTAAATGGGGCCAAGTTCGGGCCACCTCCCAATATCCCTCCAACCCCCTCCAACCCCTCCACGTCCGTCAACTTCCGACTTTGACTCCCGAAACTTCCGCCCAACTCTCTCACACTTGACGGGCCATTAAAATCATTACGGCAATAGTTTGAGGCCCGCCCAGATTGGTGTATTAGATATTCAAATCTGTTCCACCCCGTGCAGATCGATAATGGCAGGCTGTTTTCCTTTTTTTATTATTTGTCAAACAAACTGATACGAAGTCAGCATTTTTGTTCGGGATTACCGACGAACTGGAGACAACGAGGAAGATAAACAGATCCACCGGGACGCTGTAAAACGTTTCGGCGACGACAATTCAAGGTACAGTCGTTTTAATTAAAGAGGAAACCAGTCTAGACCGGCGCTGGGGGTCTACTTGCCGGCAGGCCCAACTGTACAAACTGATAAGAGTAGCGCGGCACCTTTTTTTTGTTTATGACGAAAGGGGGATGTTTAAGGTTGGTTATCCGCCTTATCAGACCCGTTGTGCTGTCGGAAATCTAATCCAGATTCGCGGCCACAGCCACCATCAGTACGCTTAGGGGGCGTTTATCTCGTTTAAAAAATGACTAATTTGCATAATATATTCGATTCTGGAGTGCTCTACGCCGTATCCCGCTTGCCAAATATGGTAGAGTTATGTGTCAGTATATTCGGTGTAGGGAAGATCGCTATCAAAATTATTCGAATAAAACTCGTAATTATATGACTAAAAATGAATGTTGTGCGAACGGTTCCATAAAAAATCCATAAAATCCAATTTCACAACTGCAGTAAAGAATATGATAATATTGTATTTTGGATCTCTAAAAACGGTGATGCAGTGGCTTGTTACTAATAAAAATTTACACAAATCATACGCACATACAGCAAAGTAAGGCCGTATAGAAATTCGCTTATCGATATACTTGTTGATATAATTCTTCTGTTATATCGGTGTATAAAATTGCGGAATGAAAACATTTTCTTTGAAGCTTACAGTTTATGTCAACTTATTTAATTTGGCAATCAGTAAGAATCAACATTAGGCCCCCAATTAGGGTCATGTCTGTTATAAAACGTTTGATAACAGTTAAATGAACATGGGTGTATTGAGAAGGTGTGCAATATTTGGTGAATGTTATTAGTTGTCGAAATGATATTTTAAAATGATTTACAAACTCAATTAATATTACGAAATCGGCGATGAGTTCGCAGACATCTTTCGTAAGTAAGATGATTATATATACTGGTCGGCGGCGGCTGTGCTGCGTTGCGGAGGCGGCAAGGGTAAGGCCGCTCTAAATCAATCCTGGAGCGGCGTTTATTTATGACCGTTTGCCCAGACAGTTTGCTCCATCCACCCGGCTCCAGATAAGAGCGGCATTCGGAGCCGCAGCGGCGGCAGCCCGGCCGCTTTTACCGGCAGAAGAACAGTCGGGTTGGATCATGGCGCAGCGGAAATCTCGGGAAATGGGAAAATTCGCACGTTGGGCATACCTTAAACAATGAGTTTTCGAAGATTTTTATGATCTGGAGAATTTGGTAAATTGCATATCGGTTTGTTGAACCGAATTGAGTTACATTGAATTGCGAGATTTCATATAATTCCAGAATTCACTCTGACAGTCGTTGTCAGAATTGACTCTATTGAATCAGATATTTTAACCCGTTATTAAGTATAATATCGATTCTGGTAATATTTTTTTAGTACATCCTCTATTATATCTTGAGTGAATAAGGCATTTAATATAATAGTTCAATTCTTCGCGCAGACAAGCCTTCAATACTTAGTGACTGGAGGTTCTCTTTATATCCAGCGTGGCGAATGACTGAAATTGGACGATAGTACGAGCGGAATTGAAGCCTTTTGGAAACCGTCGACTCGAATAGTGCCAAGTCCAATTAAACCCGGTTTACATTCAAATTCGTTTAGAAATTGCTAAGTGTTGGGAAAGTGCTGAGTGGACGTGGCCCCGATCTAACTGGGACAATAGGATTTTAAGCCCTGACGGTTTTGTCATCGCTTCTATTAATTTGCTCGTAAACGGGTGACTTAAGATGACTTAATTGCCCGGTTTGAGCGCGGCAAGGTGACTTTTTCCAATTTCTAAACCGGCGTCGGCAGTTCAATCGCGTTTTGTGTCCCGATCCTACCGCATGAAATGCTTTCACCGTTGTAATTCTGCGACGTTTCGAAAATTGTTGCTAGTTCCGTCATCAGTGTCCGACCGAGAAGTTGATTTCGGAACATTCCAATATCGCAAATTCTGAAAAAATCACAGAAATACCTTGACAGCGGGGACCAATACAACAATGTTTCTATTTTATTGCATAAAAACTAACGCTTTTGTAATTTCTCAACGCAGTCTTGAGAAGATATCGGAAAACGGTATTCTGATTCCTAAACCCGACACGATTCCCGGTTCTTTATTTCCGGAAAGGTACAAACACAATTAGAGTTTTAATTAATCAAATCTTTAATTCAATTTCCTCTACAAACACGTACTTGCCAGACTTCCGCATATATTGGAAGTTCTGCAAAAAACGGAAACAAATATTTCCTGGATAATATTGGGAGAAACTTTTAATCCGCTGGGATGCCAGACAAAGTAAATCTGACTTAGCTGTTACTGGGGCCTGTTACACAGGCTATTTTTTCGCTGGTGCGCAGTTGAGGGTGAATGGATCTGGGGGTGAAAGCTCTCCTTTTGTCCGTAAAACATGGCGCTTTTTCAGTCTCCCAGCCTTCACTCTGTTCCAGTATCGACAGTAAGCTGTTTACCGATGGATAGCGTCACATTACCGGTGAGATTCGTTTTCGAATCATTCCTCCAATGGAGAACCCGACACCGGGGTTTACCGGATAAATAAACGGTTCTTTGAAGAATCAGTATAAAAGTGTACAAACATTTATCTTGACAACGTTCCATTGTCGATTAAATAATTTATTTTCGGACCGAAGTGAAAGGGGGAATGAATGGGGATTCTTTACGTGGAATCCCCATACCCGACTCAAAAGAATCGGCTTAAACCGCAAATTTAGACTTCTAAGACCATTACTAAAGTAACGAACTCACAATATACAAAGCCATATTAACCGACACGGACATACGTTATAGAACTATGGGGTTCCACCGAGACACCCAACATCGAGATTCCAATCGAACGTTCTTCGAACCATCCTTAATGCTCCCCGGTATGTTTCAAATCGCACCGTTCATACTGACCTCAACGTACCGACAGTCGACTAAGTCGCAGGAAATGCCGGTTCCTTAAATTCCATTCACGCCTTTATCCATTACCCATCCATTATCCTCACAACGGCTTAAACCATCGGCCCACCTCGGACAGTAGTTAAATCGTGTCAAAAAGTGCCATAATTGGGCGGTTTCTTTATCGAGACAAACTCGTGAAAAATATACATTACTTATAACTTAAGTGCATTGTACTTATAACTAGTTGATTGCGCGAAAATAAAAAAAGACTGATTCTTTAGGTGGAAAATCGCCGAGGGAAAATCTCGCCCGGATTGGGGAATATAAAGCTCCGTGGGGATGAACAGAATGAATTGGACCATGCGGGGAAGGGCCCTGGGGTAGACGGGGCGGCCGCCACCCCTTCATTCGCAATAGGTCGTATGCAAATAAACGCGTGTACACTGACACACACAGACACACACAGACAGACACAGACAGACACAGGGATGGGTAGGGGCCGGCGGACATATACGCACGCACGCATATGTTGGGGCCCGAGCGCACACGTTTCCCAATTTCCCACGGCGGCCGGCAAATGGAGGAACGCCCTGAATTTAAATGATACTTTTTGCCCGTATAGGTCAGCCCCCGCACTCCAAATTGAATCAACACCGGGTGTGATAAATTTAAATTGTCCCGGCGCTTGGCCAAATTCAAATTAATTAATCTGTTCCAACCGGCGAACGGATAATGAATGTGCCCACCGCTTAGGCCGGTACCGGTACCGGTTTAAATCTGGGGTCCAGTGAAAAACGAGGCCTCGGATCCTATCTTGCCCACCTGAAAATGAGCATCCTGTCAGCACTGTCGCACTGGTTGATAGGCTAGAGTCAACCCTAGGGTAGGGTGCCAGTGTATTCATTTTTACTACTAGGAAATAACTGAATTTGGTACAATACAAAATCAATTGGCGACTAGAAAGAAATGCATGCTGGATAGCCACATAAACAGCCGTAGAAAGGTGCTAACATTATAAAAACAAAGAAATATTTCCTTTTAAGTAAATTAACTAAAACAAATTTTCATTTAATACTGCTTAGGTACCCTCTAAAGTCCGTGTTTTCTGTATTAACAGAAAATGTGGCGACTACTTTTTTAATAGTGAATGATTGGAGTAAATTATTTCGATACACTACCTAGTCTGATGACTCATAAATTTATATATATTAATAAATTAGAAGGACTCCGGAACGGATTTATTGCTCCACCTTAGTCATTAAAGTCTTAAAGCACTGACAAGAAGTTTTACACAAACATAAGAATATAAAACATTGGCTATTGAATAATAACTGAGTCATTTCTGGTTTTTCCGTCGCGTGACTGAGCTATTATTATTTCTTTTTTTAATATCCTATTGTATTTTCATTTTTTTCTTGTTTTAAACCTATGCATGAAACTTGACAGAACAGAGAGGAATCAATATGTTAATGCGTTTGAAAAGCATTATTTCTTCTTGTTATATTTTGTCAATATAGGCGCCTAATTCTTACACCCGTACTTATCTCGAATATAAACGCACAAACAATCTGATCTCTGCAGAAGTACTCCGAGGAACAATGCTCTGTAAACGCTTCTATATAGGAAGACAAATAGCGGGGATCCGAAAGTCAGAAATAAATGGTAGAAAATAAGCTAATAAATCAGGCCGGCTATAAGAGGAGGATCTCCCCGGGAGGATTCGAGAGATAAGGCCCCGGGACCGTATCTAGTTAACCTGAAACCCACTAACCAAGTTCAGTGTCAGTTCTGTAGACTGAAGCCACCCTGAATTAAACAGCCCCTGTGACTCCACCACCCCCGTTGCGCTATTCAAGATGCTATCCAACCCCTCCCCTACTTCCTTACTTTTAATGCCTTTCTTAAGCCCCTTCTCATTTTAAGATGTCCCCCCACCCCTCTTCCGCCCCACCCACCACTTTTACGGTCCTCTCCAACGCGGGCCAAATTGGATTCGGTAATTCCAGTCATCCTCTCGAATCATAAATATTCTCTACGTCCCTATAAAAAAATTTAAAAATCTGACTTGTGAACGCGGTCCACACGCATTGTAAATTGTACAATTTGAATCAAGATATGTCGACTATATCACGGTGTATATAATGTGGATTGCGGGTGTATGCGGCTGGAAAACTCCTCCGGAGGCGGGCCCTTGTTCCTTTTTATTTTTAAATTGGTTTCGTTTAGAGGGCACAAACGGAGAAATAATAAAAAAGGGGGAGGGAAAAGGAACGCGGGCTAAAAAGCTCCGGCGGAGGGGTAAAACAAAATCGATAAATTTTTATAGGGTGAAAATAAGAAGAAACGGTCGGGGATTTTATTCTCTCGAATGCCGATTGTCCGGTCGGTGGGTGATGAAAAGACGGCTGGAAAACGGTACGCAAACCGACACTTTATTTCCGTTTCCCGGACGAAATTTATGGCCCCCGTTCTCCCTTGAAAGGGGCTAAAAAAAAAAATCCTTAGGTAAAACCCCCCGGAATCTACATTTTCGGCAACGGGGAATGCGGTATAAATTAAATAAGAAAGAATAAATAATGATAACCTCTATTATCTGGTATTCTCTCTTTCAGTGATTTATTACATTTTTGCTTATTGTTATGTATATCGTGGGTGCTGCTTCTTCGATATCCGAAAAAAACTTTCGTTTTGAAATCGGTGAAGTAGTACAAAGGAAGATATAAATGTCATAATATTGTGTGAAAAGAAAGAAATATAAATAAAAAAATTAGGGAAAATGAGATAAAATATTCTAATATAACGGTCTAAAAAAAATTTATTTTGTGCCACAATGTTTATGTCACTTAATAATGTCATCTGAACTTCATCAAATTTTTTATGAAAATTTAAATTATTGTTCATCTAATATTCTATTTGAACAGAATCCCTTGAATTTATTGGAAAGCAACTTAAATGTTATATTCCCACGTGAGAAATGTTTACCCCGACGCGGACGTAGGCCGTAATTGCGCGAATAATGTTTTAACATAAAATTGCGTCGTCCACTTTGAACCGGGCTGAAATAAAACTGCGGTCGCGGCATATTTTTAATTGACAGATTGTAAAACGCAAATATTCGTTTAGCGGTAGCCGAGGTAGGCGGTCGGCGGGTTTACGAGGGGCCGTGGAATTTTGCCAGAAAATTAAACGGCGCCGAGCCGTCAAACAGCCCCCTTTCCGGGGGTTGGAGTGGGGGTCGGCTGGTCGGGGGTTGTAGTGTGCCCGGGTAAGTCTCTAATCAAAAGGAGCCTCGGGGATTAAAGCTAAGGGCTGGCCCCGTCGAGATAAAGAAGGGNTTCCGCTAACCTAAACCCACTAATTGCCAAAAGAAAAAGACGGGAGGGCGGGGGCGGGGGTTGGGCGTTAGGGCACATATAAAAATATACAGGGTTTGTAGAATTAAGCGACAGCCGCTCCTGTAATGTCCCCTCGAAATAAACCGCGCGGAAAATTACAGGCGCCCTAATTCATTATATAGAAACAAAATCGGGGGGGGGTGGGACTCCCGTTTACATGAATACCGATGGTGCCAAATTGGCATTACCCCGGTATACTTCATTCAACGTACCTGTTAAGAGACTGGCGAGTGTTGGGGGGTCGTTTTTTCGTCTTCGTCAAAACCCACATTAGCACTAATTTGGAGACAGAAACGCATAAAAACTACGGTATTCCAACACGTGGCAGACCACAAAACAGGTATTTTAAACTGATTTTAGTTAGTGTTTAATTATTCGGCATAATCTCATAACTAGTTGCAGATTCTTCTCGGAGATACGGCCAGATAGGATTAAAAAGAATGATACAACACTCAGTATCAGTTTTTCGATCTTTCCACTCGCTGATTTCGTGCTCTGTTAGGACAATTGCGGGTGCACTTTTACAGTGTTTCTTTTTGTTGAGTTTAATAGAGTTTCGTTTTTATTTCACCTCCTGGATTATACAAGTACGAATTACTCTCGCAACAAGTAAACACTCGAAATGCTTTATTGGATGACAATTGCTCAATAACTAATAATTCATCTATTCTTCAATATAACGTTTTTTTGCATCGCTTGTAATCGCCTTTGAAATCCAGTAATATCAATTAATTTTTTTTCTCGTTTGTTGCAGGTATGTTCCTATCCTAGACCGTCCGGTTCTCGCTTCAGTCTGTGAGTACAATTCTGTTACTGTAATTTATATTGCGCCATAATTAAATATCACTTACCTTCATCCGTATATATGTATTTATGCGGTTATCGTAGCCAATAAAGCGGCACTTTATCTGGTCTCAGATTGATTAAGGCAACTTCGCGTTTAGGCGGCCACCCCCGAACGGGGTCGTCGAATCGTTTTAATATCTCTTTTGGGACAATCGGGGTGTGTTTTACTGTCGGTTCGTGAATGTCGGCTGCGATAAGAAACAGCCGGCGTGTTCCCACTCCAAGAGGGATATATATATATATATATATATATATATATATATATATATAATGACACGCGCGTAAACCCGCCCCGCCCCGCTCCGAGCGTTTAATTAGGCAGCGACATTTATACGGACCGAATTTGGGTTCGGGTACAACATGCGGAAATTAGCGCAACAGAGCCTGGTATTATCGCTACCCGTATTATAGTGCAGAACAGGCCACGACCCACCAAATCCGAGCATGAGGGACGGCGTCCATGTTCAGTTATAAAACTATCACAGATCACTGTTTATCTATGTAATGGGCTCCTCCATTCTTCGGACCGACCGACCGACATGAAATTTCGGAGGTCATCAACGATTTCAGCTCCGGGGTTCATCCGGTCGGACTCCCGAAACACCTCTCGTACCCATTTCCATTTGACTTTCACCAATATCCGTCTCTCGGTGCTATCAGTGAATTTTGTATTTTAGTTAGGCATCAGTGAAAATTAGGGCTGAACTAATTTTCCTCTCCGCGAAGCTTCGCCAGGTATAATTGTCCTCGATTCGAAACAAAGTAACCTTTTTTTGATTCGTTTTTTTTTCCGGCCGGAATTTGTGAAATTGTTGCTTTCAATACTGCCTGAGGATTGGTTCTTTAACCGGGGCTAAATACAGAGCGGTCCTATTATACAAATAGCTCGGATATATATATTTTTTAGCGTCTTTATATAATTTAGCTTATAGGCTAGAGAGAAAGTAAAACTGGTGACTGTACTTGGAATGTTTGAAACTTGTAATTGTAGGGAAATTCGGCGATTTATTCCAACACCTCCGATACTGGGCTACTTCGTCCGCATTAAAAGTGTAAAATACTGGGGGGGGGGCGGTCTCAAGTGGTGTGGTCTGAGGGGACTTAGCTAGAAATGTTGAACGGGGGGACGGGAGGGATGCGATGTCTGTCGTTATCTGGGAGGGAGGGGGGGGGGAGCCGAAACTTTCTCCCTCCTCTTAGTTCGCTTAGAGCCCAGAACAAAGTTTCGGGCCCCGAAACGGCGGAAGTCGAAAAAGTTTCGTCTTCTGCAACTTCCTCCGGTCCGTCACCGCTGACGCCCCTGTCAATGGAGCCGCCGCTATTTTACTTATTCCCCTGGTACAATACTGGCGGGGACTTAGCCGGCGGCTTATCGTGAAGGGCTCGCTTCAGTCTGCGCTACATTTTTTTTTTTAGTTCATTCTCTCTTCTTGTCGGCACGTGTGATTATAAATTTTTATAAACAAGACATCTCACCATGGCTGAAAATTACTCTGTATTATGTAAACAAATTATGCAATTAAAGATTATTGCTAATTTGTAGTCTGGTAGCTCGCCGGCTGACATTCCGGAAGGCAAATTACTTTAGGTGCTTTAATTTAGGTTCACGTAGACAGTTTTTTATAGTCTGTGTTATATTAGACACTCAAGAGTACAGTGACAACGTGTTAATTTGTATCGTTTAATTGATTTTCCTGTAAAATTAATATGATGTTAGTTTTTTTTCTCCAATTCTTCGGCCCACCTACTGTAAATCTAGAAGGTGGGGGGGGGGGAAGTCACAAGAAATGTAAGGACATCTGGGATCAGCAATCGTGAATGTAATTGGCACCGCTAATAAGACCAGATTCTTGCATAACTCCTATTGTTGCCGAGGCCTCATTGCCAGGGTGGGCATTCCTCTCTCTCTCTCTCTCTCTCTCTCTCAGGCCTCAACGGCGTTTCGAGGTCGACCGACTGCTATGAGTAACAGGTTGAATTATAAAGTTTAATTCGGTAATTGTCTACGATTGCTCACGATTTTTCGCCAAGTAATTACAATAGGAGCAAGACTAGTGGAAGCAATTGTCCGAGTCATTATTCAACGCTGGGCCAAGTCTGTAGCGTTCTTTTTCCTTTGGTGGGGAGGGGCTACCTTAACTTTTTGAAGGTAAAAACTGGTATATCTCGCCGAACTCATTTGAAATACCTAATTTTATGGTCTTCTAGGGTTTTGTATACCTGTGATCTTGTGTCTTCACTCGCTGATTGAAGGTTTCGGTTGCTCGCCACCTTCAGTAGACTTCCATCAGATGGTCGATGGTGTTGTGAATGTTAGTGCTGACAGGATAGACTGCTGATATGGGTAAGTGTCTCGCCTGCGAAAAGGTGGTGAAGATGATAAAATTCGTGAATAACTATAAGAAATTAGATTTTCCGTATAACCCGATAGAGACTAGGAACAGGAACGTCATAAAAGACCATTGTCTGGCCTCCTTGGATATGGATCCGTCGTCGTGTGTTTTTGGGAGGGGTAGGGGGAGAGGCTGCTTGCTTCCCCTCCTAACCCGGTTAACTAATTTGGGCTTTGCGAAGCTCTCCCGTGAAACTACCTAAAGTTTTCCCTACTGCTTCATCATCGGGATAATTTCCCCCGTGCGAAACTGAACCGTATTGCAGTTACAGTTGCTGCTGAAATCAGATTTGCGACTTAACCCGCTCGGGGACCTCGAACCCTCTGCTTAACTGTAATGTAGTTGCAGCGGGACATAATTTGTTACATCGAATGAAACGTGCTGTCTGAAAATTAAATATATTAGGGGGGAAAAAATTTACGTTTAATTCCGGCCGAGTGTTAAAAAAGCTTCCCCCCTTAGACCCCTAAACATTTATCCGAAAATTAACTTCGTTAGTAAAAGTTCGTAGTAACTCCAGATACGTTACAGATAAAGTTAGAGATAATGTGTTAAACTACATTGTCTTTATTCAGTATGTTCGGTATGTGTTAACGATTAAAAGACTTATTGTAAAACCTATTTGCAATCAACGCGAGACAAAAGATAACACGATACGAGACAGAAAATGAGGATTCGAAATTGTAGAATTTTGTAAAACCTCCAGAAAATACCGTCGGCTCTCAAAGCGCGACTAATTTCTGGTTGACATAAGTCGCTGGAAATATGCTCTCGGGATGATGAATGTTTCTCATTTCGGCGTTCGAAACTGGGTCTTATTTGTTTTAGGGGAGCCGAATTAAGTTCGCGCTGGGGCCACGCCTTTTAATAACAGGAAGTTTTCCTCTTCCTCTTCCTCCTCCCTCCTCCTCCTCCTCTGTGCTTCCGACATTAATCCTAATTAACTTTCGCCCTTAAACAGCGAGATTGCGACCGACCCGGTCGCCTTTATAATGCCAGCCGTGTAAATACAACGAAAGGGGAAGATCAAACAGTCCCAGTTCAACGGTGACGCCTTCTCCCCCAGGAATCGATCCCGGGCTACTTTCCCTTAAAGGAAATTGAGTATATTTCCCTCTTCGTCCCTCCGCCGCCACTCCCAGAAGAATCGACGGGAATTTTTCATCTCGGATATGAACCTACTGAAATACAATATTGATGTCGATCGGAAGGAACCCGGAGGTCTCTGGGGAAGGGGGGGGGAGAGGAAATAAAAATCTGGAATCGAAATAGCCAATACGATCTTAAATTTGGCCATAATATTTGTCTAATTTCCCAATGTTATATGCTCAAATAAGGGGAATGCTTTGCTAAGAACCGAGAATGTCTTATGCAGTCCCGCTAGGGATATTATCTAATTGATTTCACGTAGACGTTTGAATTGTTGCGAACACTGAAGTAATAATAATAAAAAATTACGATTTATTTAGTTAGTTCATTACGAAGTTAATTGGCAATTGTCCCCTCCTTTCGAACGATACCATTTTTCCCATCGTAAATAACGCCCGCGCTCCCATGAAAAATAAACAGACGCTTTTTTAAAAGGTTAATTGTGTATCGGGCGTTGGGCCTTGAGCGGTGAACACTTTTTTTTTTTCGCCTCAAACTCGGTCCGCCGCCTCGGACGCTAAATTAATTACATATACATATGTATCAATTAACCCAATTAAAATTAATTCACCGTTCGCAGTAATAAAGATCGGCAGCTGACTCATGACCGGCCTAGAACTGAAGCGAACAGCCGAAACCTATTTTAAATTTACGCACAACTGAAGGCCGGCCGACGGGAGAACCCGCACTTGGTACGCGGTCGATATCCAAATAATTCGGTACCAATTGTGCGGCAGATACATTTTAAATTCGTTCAGTAAGATTTCCGAGCACCTCAGGGACCGCGCGTACCCGGAAAGGCCGTTCCCGTCGTACGGTAACCCTGAGATGTGTACTGTTACTGCCTCCTTCAGGGGTGCCGTTAAGGTATATCCAGGAATTGTTCTCTGTATAGGGCCCCCGGCAATTGTTATAATTTATTACAATAAATGACAGTTCACTTTTTATATAAACTTCGAAAATGCCTTATATTGTTGAATTATACTGATGTTGATATTTTCACCTCTTACTTAGGGGTAGATTAGGTTGAATCGTTTGCCGAAACCGGAAAATAGCGGGGAAAACAGAAAATTTGATAAATGTAGCTTATTTGGGGGCTGGGTACATTATTTTGCTTATGCGTACAACGCGCCGACAGCACATACAAATGCCGCCGTCGGAACGGAAGATTGAAGAAGGGATAAGTTGGATTGGATGTCTGGTTATAACGAGACGCCCATAGAAGCATGATATAAGTTCAGCAAGCCGTAGAAAGTTAAACGAGGCAGTCATCACCGGGGCCCGAAGCGCCAGGCACATAAGTTTTGATTAGAGCACCGGCGGGTTCTCTAAATCGTCCGGAAATGTTCCTCGGCCGGTTCGGAGCAAAAGCCTCCGCTGCGGTAAATCTCACGACGGACGAGACACACTGTTCATTGATTACCCCGACCGCAGTTTATGTCCGGAAAGAGAAAACGTGCGGTTTTCTCCTCGATTGCTTTTATTTTAAAATATGGAGTCTCACTCCGTCGCAATACCCCCATCAGTTTCAATGTTGCCCACTGCGGTTGATTGGGAATTCCTCTAACCCAACTCGCTGATCTGGTGTGTCGCGCTAGACCGGTTTTCATTGCTCGTCAGAAGGTCACAAACGCTTGGTATTCCAAACGAGCATTTCAAACTAATTTGGTGTCGGTTAATTGTAAAAATGTCAACCAGAGATGAGGCGATGAGCGAGACTCGATTAGAGAGCGTTTCTGCCGGCAGATAAATGTGTTTAATGAGGTTCACCTTATACTAAAAAATCTTACATTAAAAATTATTTGCCCGTCGATCGCTTTTCTAGTTGCCATTTCGGTTTTTTCTTTACTAATCACAAATATCAAACTGACGAGGTCACCACTCTTGGTTATTGCTTTAATCCGACGAATCCTTTTGGCCTACACACTTTTATTTCAATTCGTCTGATTAAAGTAAATACTCGCTCATAACTCGAGCTTACTAACTGGACTTACTCCTAAGCTAAAGCAGGCTGTATACTTGATTACTAAATCTATTCTATTGACAGTCGTAAAAAGTAAACAACTGAATATGAAGTTAATGAGGCTTAAGTAATGTTAGGTCCGAATATAATGAGTAGCCCGGGGATGAAGTTTAATTTTATTTTAAATATTATAATACGACAGTTCGAAGAATGCGCCCACTGATCTATATCTGTATTATTTTTTATGGCGTATATTTAATCGGTAATAAGTGGAATGAAAGTGCCTAATTATAACCTAAACCCCCGGGGGGGCTAAAATCGGCAGGATAAAAGGTCCTGGGGGGATTTGTCCTGAAAACAGGCTCGCCGGCGACCCCACCAATCGGGGCCCAAACAATCGGCACAAACAATTGTTCTATTGTTCTTGTGGAACATTGTGGACGTTCAGATTCCAACCCTTGTCGTACTCCATTCGAGTCCGCCTCGGTTTTAATCTCTTTTCAAATCAAATACAACACACACACGGTCTTATTAGTCTCATCCTACAATGGACGGTGGAACAGCCTCCCTCCTCCATCAGCGTCCCTCCTGTAGATAAATCCTTTTCGGTTGGACTCTATGGAAACGAAATTGGACGTTCATTTTCATTTCAAAAACTAGACATAACATTTTACAGCGGGTCAACAGGCATCAAAGGAAAAGGCTAAATAACGTCAGAATTACTCAGTGTTACCCTTGCACAGATTGAATGTTTACTATTAATATTGTCAATTCACCATCATCACCTTCTTCTTCCCGATTTGCCCGTTATATAATTTCTGCCAGCGGAAATTCAGTAGCATTCCGTCAGCTACACAGCCGTGATGTATGCCGATAGCCGACGAAGCATCTTGTATAAATGAAACGTCGGTGTAGTGTCGGGCGGAAGTGCGAGTTCGTGCGAGGGTGTGGCCATTAATTTCCGGCCTAATGGATACGCATCGCGAGGTAAGGTTTTGCCGACGGGGGCCCCCTCAACCCATAGGCCAAATTACAGGGCGGCCTCCTCCATCGCAAAAACGATATAATGTCCGTCGTAAATATACCCATTTGGTGTACGGCTCATAAAATTTATGAACGCCAAATTGTAGTCGTTACAAAGCTGATGAAACCCCGTTTATAGTTGACGGGTTTGGGACGAAATCGTTCTTCAGTTCCGGTTCTTAAAAGTGGACGACTGAACTAGGTTATTTCTTCATTTTGGGATCGTTCCGGTTACTCAAATTTTCGCTTTCTCGGTTGTCCAACCCTGTCCTAATGCATCTACTGAAGATGTACAGAACCTCCATTCCGCAGCGGGTTCGCTACCTTGGGCTCCATCTGGCCCAACGACGTGGAATACCCGACTCGAAAGAATCGACTCTGTCCGGAAATTAGTACTACTAAGGCCGTATTACTAATACGGACATCGAAAATGACCTTAAGCAACGAACACTCTCATTGAAACTGCCGGTTATCCAACAGGAATCGAAGCGTCATCAACAGTTTTTGTCGAAATTAAAATAATATTTGCGTTAGTTGAAACTTTTAATATACTACTTGATTTTTATTATGCGGAAGTGTACCTGTGAGTACGTGTGATCGGTCCGACACGGAGGTTGGTTTAGACGCAGTCGGTTAAACTCGGGGAAAAAATTAGAAGGCTAGAATTAATGTCGGTTTAAATTACCCCTTTTAGGAGAGATATTTTTTGCGCTCATTCCGCGCGTAAGTTGGGTATCCAGTGGGCAGGCATTAGGTGGCGGCCCCACCCCCCACCCCCCCCATCACGGTTTTCTGGCGGGAAACGCATTAAGGTGGGGATTTGGCGAGCACACACTGAGCCGTTGCGGGGGCGGCGGGGGCGGCGGGGGTCTCTACCCCTCTCGCCCTTGTCACTTGCGGCATGATTGATGATTGCCCTCGTTGTGCCACCGCCTCGCATAACCTGTACAGATTGAATATATTTATGCGGTTACATCGAAAAACGCTGTATTACATATCCGGTCGCTTGATGTATCATTTTCGTTAATGGCGGTACTATAATTTTTATCCTTTATTCCTTCAATCTAACATTAATGAACAATTAATTACTAAGACTACATTGAAGTTACTTCCAATTAGTATTTGTGGATCGCCCGCTAATTTCAGTACTTTTTCTTTTTTCTTTCCTAATTTGAAACCGAGGGCTAATTAAATATACCAACAATAAGCCTGATTGGACCTTGAAAGTACAATTTTAAAAAATTAGGTAATTAAATGGCACCTTCGAGGACATTCTTGTTGCCGATAAAATAAATACTATCCCGAGAAATTTCGTGCGAAATATCAATTTGTCGGAGAGAAATGTTGCTGGATTGAAAGGAGACGGCCTGTTTGGCTTTAGGCTAGATCGATTTCGGCTCTTCACCGTCGTCATTAGCATATTGATTAGAAGCGTCCCACCGGCACTCCAAACCCTCCTGGCTGGACCCTCCGAATAATGTCTAATTTAACATAAAATACCTTAACTAGCTGTGAAATATTTTCTATCCATTCTTGAAATTTCAATACCAAGGCTCATTGGTACGAAAAACAAGCTTAGTTTTGTGTAACAGCTTTGAAATAAACTGTAACATGAAGAATTATGAAGAATATTAAACTATAAAATAAAATAATGCCAATACCTACAAATGCCCGACGTTCCGACTCCTCCTACGGTATAATAAGGGAATTGCGATATAATTATGGAATTCGGAATTTCAGCAGGCGGTTTTTCGTTGCTGAAATTCCCGATGGAACATAAGCGGATCCAAGGAATTCCAATCCACCAATAGGGGCGCCGGAAAATTAGTTTTCCATTGGGGATGAATCAATGGGAAAATGTGCCTGGGAAATTCGGGTGGGGCCTTTTACCCGGCCTTTGAAGGGGGGGGGAGGAGGGGTACTCCTCCTGCCGAATTACCATTTACTTAGATCCGGTCCAAACGGTAAATATGCGCAGAGCACGGAAAAGAGGAATTCACCGACTTTAATTTAACCATTCGGATAGGATCCAGGAAAATCTACATAACTGTAGTGTGTTGTATATGGGTCTATACATATGTATATATGCCGACGAGTACCCTCGAGTTAATGAGCTCTTCCGTTTTAATCGCATCAAATTTACAATTAAATGAAAATTCTATCTAATTATACCGGACCGATACCACTTGCGAATTTTAGAATTTTCCTCCAATCACTTCAATTAATGTATCTTATCACTACATATAGGTGAAAATCCCCAGTAATACCGAGAGCCACTTCTGATTGGAAGCAGTAGTTCCAAATTGAATTATCGAACTGAAGTACAGCGTGAATCATCTCTGTATATATAAATATAAATTTCCGTATTATATTTGTATGCAGATAATTTGTATTATACTGTAATGTATCCATTATATTCACCTAATTGAAATTTATACAGTATTCTAGAAATCCTGCTATTGATAGAAATTTCAATGCTTATATTCGGAATACTCGTTACAATTCGTGCTACATTAGTTAATGATATATTTAATGGGACCAATAGACCGGAGCGTCCACGTATATTTCGTTTACAATCTATTTCCAGTCAGTTGTGATCAAGGTTTTGTACGCTCCCTTTGGACCGGGCGCGCCAATTTGTTCAAACGCAGAGTGTTAACCCCATTACGAAAAAACCCTTTCCGGGAGTCTCAAAGGGAAAGTCCAAAAACGGCGGTGTCCGCCGCTGCAAAACAAACTCAATCGAATTTGCGGCCAAATTCGATTTGGACCCCTAAATTGAAACCCAGCCCCCCCTAATTGGGTACCACCAGAGCACCGCACCGCTGCACGCAGATGACGAATTGGATTTAACTCAGGTTTCATTCTTGAGAGTGTCCCACGTCAATCGGGGTTCGACTGCATCGGCGCGAAATATACGCAGGAAAATGGAAGGAAGTTTTCCGGCGGAGGTGTCCGCGGGCCTGGTGGGACGGAGGGCTGAAAAACAGTGAGCAACAGGGGTTTTCCGGGGCCGGAAAATGTAAAACTTCCGAAACCCAATTCTCCCCCCCCGTCCCCCCCCCCCCCCCCTACCCGAACCCCTGGGTCGGACCTGGGTCCCCGAGTCGCTGAATTATTCATTCGGTACCGCCGCCGCCGCCGCCGCGGGAGGAAGCGAAAATCGGCCTTCAGGTGCCGACAATACGGTCGAGTTTTGATTCCACCACCACCCCCCGCCGCCCGACCACTCGAACCGTCCCGTCTCTTCTTCCCTAATTAGCAAAACGGCGGAAACCGGGAGCAGTGAGGGACCGTTAACGAAGGAAGTTGAAGCTCGGTTGAGGGGGTTGGACATTTGAATTGCAGAAGAGGCCGCAGCCCCGTCCCGGAGGGTCACAGACCGCCGCTCCCTTTCCGGCCCTGGTCTACCTCAGTAAACAACAACGGGGGAAAAGGGAAAAAGAAAATTTATTGGAACAGAATCGGTATTGGCAGTATCGCGTTTTACATATTGAACGCCGTGTGAATTGTATATAACTCACGCTATACCTCCGGAAGATTACCACGGGCACACAGCGGAGTAATTACTTCAATAACGCGGATCTTTATATCCTCTGTATAATAATTTTTCGGATGGTAATCCATATTATTACACACAAATTCATATTCAATAGAGCTCAATGACTTCCTGGTGAATGGTCGAACCATGGACCTATGATACGTACAATTGTTTATATTATTTTTATCGAACTCATTCCGCTTGTTGAAAAACATGTCAAAAGCCTTGTTTTGCAGGAAAATTATTAGGATAGGAAAATTCAAAAAAGGAATAATCAGAATTTATATATTTCCTCATATACACCGGTCTTCTACCTACTCGCGTATATGAGGAAATATATAAATTCTGATTATTCCTTTTAGGTCATTCGATCACAATAACAAGTATCGGACTTGAAACTCGGACAGAGTAGAAAAAATTGTAGGAATTAAACTTTGATTCTCGTTCGTCGGTGATATTTTTGTAAAACTTGTCCTTTGCGAAAATCGACTTATAAAAATAAAACGTTAATAATTAATATTAAAAAGAGTATAAAAATGTCTTCATAAATTCACTCCGAGCTTTGAACCCAGCAGTGTTTATATTCTGAATTTTAACTTTATCTTTTACCCAAGGGATACACAACGACAAAGAAAGGTTTCGCTTTGCCAAAAGAATTATGAAGTCTTATTCGGAATTGAAATTTACATTTCAAATGTTAGGGTAAACGGCATTTTATTTCAAAGGAAATTACTAAATATTTTATACGACGAGAAGAAGTACGAAAGGAAAATAAAAAATAATATGAATTTGTCGGAATTGTTGAACCTACATGTAGGTGCATTACCATCCGATAAGTTATGTTATTTTCGTATATATGTGCATTAGACGGCATTCCCCGGGGATAACATTTGAAAAATACCCCTCTTACATTCCACTGTATTATTAATTCGCCGGATAGATACGAGAACATTGTAAAAAGAAATTTAAACCCCACGAGAAGAAAGAGGGTGTATTATTTGAAATGGAAATAATTATTGAATCAAATGAATCTTATACAAAATTAAAAGCGATGTTTAAATATATGTGTTATGTATTAGTCTGAGATTAGTAGACCAACCGCAGGCTGAACCAATCGACCGCCCATAATAGTAATTACAATACGGGAATCCATTGTTATTGCTGTTAATGGATCCTTTAGACGTACCGCGCTACTAATCAAACTTAATAAGCAATGCTATTATAATTCATGTATCCTGAAAAAAGTTTAAAAAAATACCTTTCTCAACATTTGCCTAGATGTACGGCAGTTCATAATTATTTGATTATTAAAGGATATAGATATTTAAAAAGCGGTTGGTTTTAGTTAAAAATTGTTTTGGCCTCGTTAAAAAAAAATGTTGCACTAATCTAAACCGCATATTTCAAGGAATGGTATCAGAAATCTGTTGCGCTTTAAGTAAAACCGCACTTTGCGCTCTAGACCGGTTTCGGCTGTCAATGCCGTAGTACATTTGTTCTAATGTCATATTAATTTATAATATTTGAAATTATGTTGTTGTCAGCTCGGGAACAAGATCGCCCCAAACTGTAGGTGAAACATTTATTTCGAAACATGCCGCTAATAACGTTGCGGGTTGGCCGGGGTTGGGTAACGCTATCGGCGAATTAATGAAGTTCCATATCTGAAATTGTAGTTTGAATTATTGAACGGGGGACGAACCGGGGGTAGGTCGGTGGTGGATGCTCCATAACTTGACGGTGGGCTTATGGGGCCTACATATTGCAGGCCGGGCACGCTTCCCGGGGCTGGTTTAGTGGTATGCACCCCCTGCTGCCGCCCCTTTCCCTTACTTCAGGCTCCTCCTTTAAAACCCAGCGGCTCCTACCCTCAAAATACGGCCTATCATCTTTTTCCACGAGCACACGTCCCGCCTCCACTATATCCTTTCGCGGCAACCTCTCCCGAGAGGCTATAAACGGGAATTATGTTTTAGTAGATAAAAAATATTCTCGATTAATGCGGACAGTTAACGAAAGGAAATATACTTGTAGTGGGACTGAATTTTTAAGTG
Organism: Lethocerus indicus; assembly: GCA_019843655.1. Classification (NCBI taxonomy): domain Eukaryota; kingdom Metazoa; phylum Arthropoda; class Insecta; order Hemiptera; family Belostomatidae; genus Lethocerus; species Lethocerus indicus. Next base: position 13,205,243 of record JACDQD010000012.1, on the reverse strand, counting down.
GGGACTACCGTGACCCCGCATAAACCCCACAGTACATTACCGGTTTCCCTCAGTCTGTGAGCCATACGTAATGAGGGGTGGGGGGACTGCATCAGGATCAATTTGACGTGCAGCTCTGAGCTTAATGGTTGGAGCGGTGCCGAGTTCGAATCCGGGTGGCGAAACAAATTCTCCTTTCGGCTGACAATTTGAAATTTACTGGCCGAGAAAATTTAACAAATTATAAAAAAAAATTCAATCGTATGATGCTCTTATATTTTTAATTAAGTTCGTTTATTTCGGTGATGATGGACATTTTGGACTGCGCAAATTACTTCTAAACTGCAGTAGGGGGTGTAGTCACTAAACTGATGATAACACGAAACTGACTCCTGCATAGAATATTTTCTTTCACTTGTAAGATATTATATATAATAAAATATATATTTGATATATTTTTAAATCGTATATATTAGTAAGTAATAATATTAAAAAGTCCTCTAATAGGGCAATATCGCGGAATTCGTCTGCATTGTAGGACGTAGATCATTACAACCGGAAAACTGTATCCCCTATTCCGGTTTTATAATTTTTAAAGTGCCCAATTTTCAACCCTCAGATTTATTCGACGATATCGGAATTACCATCGGGCAGTATTCATAGAATGGGAACCTGCGGGAAGGGGAAGGATTAAATTGCCTTACCCCACGAGAGATACTAAGCCCGCATAGCGCTCCTACAAAGCGGGCCGATATCGTAGCCCCGGATCTTTGCTAAATACAAAGTTTAAATTGATGTTCTTTTAGTGATGAAGTTTATCAACTAATTAGATCCCATTTGCCGGAACTATCTAGCGTATGTGCAAGTGATGCATATATAATTATGTGTACCAGTCAATGTAACAAACTTTTATTAATTAATTACCGATTAGCGTTATTTAATAGAAATCTAATATAACGATAGAAGTTGGTCCGTCGCGGACCGAACGTCCTGTATATTCGGGAATACATAATCTGCATTGCCCTGATGGGACTAACTGATGAATAACTAACTAACTAACCCAGTTCAAGTACGATTTGCTCTCTCCGTTCGGCCTTAAACCGTCACAGGTTGCTTCATCGGCAAGAATCCGTTGTATATGCTCTAGTTTATCGTGGAAGTAGTAATATTGCCAGCCGTCGTGGGTTATATTTTTAATAAATAAGAAACCAAATTTTCATGATCCATGTAAAAAAACTGGTGACTGGTCTGTAATATATTTCGGACACTTAAAATCCGCATAATTTGGTTTCCATCTACAGATTCCTACAGTCCTGAAATGTTATTTTCATCGCCCTGAAACATAAAATAATTTAAAGAAAGTAATTCTGAGTCTGACGACTTGTGGGTTTTGGCTGTTAAGGACGACCAAAGCAGTTGTCATTTCCGATCCCGAAAAACTAATATTCGACGAGTGGCATTTTTTGACGCGCGGAAGTGTTGCGATATATATATATATATATATATATATATATATATATATATATATATTTTTCTCGGATACCTCCCCCTTGTTTGACGGAACACGAGTGGGTTATTTCATTTGAAAATACACACGGACCTTTTCCTTATACCGAAGCGCTACCTACCCCTTTACCCCGGCCCCGCCTTACCCTTAATGTAAGTGTACAGCCGAAACGACGAATGTCAGTCGGAGTGAAAGACTTTTCAGGCACCTCGCTATTTTCCCCGTCGTTCTCGTGAGACGGCCCCTTGAAAAGCCCGAAGCCCATTTTCCGCTTCGAGTTTTCCGAGTCCCATACCTTTGCCCAGAGCCGTGTTTATGAAATGATCTCACCCTCAGCTTATACCAAACTGATCCTTGTTGAGTAGGGACGGTGACGAAATTCTCTAATATCGGCAAAAATGTTGAATGCACTGTTCGACAGAATTCGACCGAAAATAAAGCCCGACCGAATTAATCCTGCGGTTTATACGTAATTCACGCTTTCATGGAATACAATTCTAATTTTCTACAGTCGACTGCTTTCATTTGCTCGTTAACAAAACATCATTCGCAAATTCGTCCGTTCGTTTCAATATATAATTGAGCCGTCCAATCGGTAAAGTCACTGACAGGGTGTTGAATATGCTCAATTACGAGTTTTCAATACAATTGTTACCGACTGTGGAAAGGATTGGGAGCATCGAATTATCCTGTAGCGCAATACTTTGTTTGGGGGACTTTCAACTTGGTACTGATTGTCAGAAGGAATTCGAAAATTCGTAAAGGACCATCGGTTTAATTCTAGACCGGTTTCGCATCCTCGACACATATTGAGCAGCCGTGATCTACCAATATTATACGTTCTTTGAGAGTAACTGAAACTTCAATTTGCCTCAATCCTTACAACCTGAATTCGTTTTCTATGCATACAGACATTCATACCTGTCCTCATATGGTGAGGACTTAAAGTAGGGCACCTACCGTATCCTCACTTTGGCACCTCGCTAACAACGAAGCGAAGAAAGGGGCGAAAGGGTTGAAATGGTCCTGTCACTAGTCAGCACTGTCAGATCGACTACCTCTCTATAGCTCTGATATCTCCAGGTTTTATCGCCTTCAATGTTGTCGACTTGATATTCATAATGCAGCGGGCGAAGAATAAAAAATATACCCGACCGACAGTAATATCTATTTATTTATAATTGCTATTTCTTCTTTTAAAAACGATATTTTCAATCACGTTATTTAGTTTCTGACACAAGCCTATAGCGCTATTAGGCCAGATCGGTTTCGGCTTCTGCACCTTAGCTCATTTATTATACATATGTAATATGTTATTATATGTATGGTATGGTCTAAATTTCAAGTAGACAGATAAATAATCTCACCTTCAACGGGTCCAGTTGCTATGTTATGATGTACGCCTTCTGAACTGCATACGGCCCCCAAATAGTTTCGCGCCTTCAACGTGAACCCGAATGCATTTTCGGACCGGAAAACAGTTTTTCAGTAGGCATTTTCCCAGTGGGACACTCTACAGCATAATTTGAATGCTGAGAGAGGTGGGCTCAGCATGTTATTTACAGGAAGAGCACAATGCCGTTTGAAAGCGTTTCCATAGCCCTGGTGCCTGGTGCACTCCGAACTCATATCCGGGCCCCTGGGGGTTGCCCCAGGGGTGTGGGGGGGGGGAGCCTATCTCGACTGGTAAACACCTTTTCTTACAAATCCGTCCTATACTGCACCATAGTCAAGAATGAATCGTGCGATAAACATATTGTTATAGATTTAAACCGCACATTTAATTTACCCAAAGTGAATTATTTATTTCGACTAAAAACAGATGGTATTGCAGAGTATTTTCATGAAGGGTGTGTGGAATAGAAAAATATTAAAAGTGCGATTCTCTTGGCCTAGAAATCGGGTCAAGCCTCAATTCATCAATGCGAAGGCTACGTCGGTATTTTTCAGTGGAAGCGTTAAGAGTTAATGGGCCGTAGTTGGGGGCCGGGCCGGGGGGGGGGGAGTATTAGCTCCGGAGGGGCCGAGGAATTAAGCCTGTCTCTTCATGAAGAATGAATACTTTAATTTAGCCCGAGCTTCATCCTGTCGGCCGGTCGGCGAGAGGGGCGGAAGGGGGCTTTTTGAAGTTCACTTCACTCGTCTCGCTTATCAAATCCTTTTAAGTTCAAACCGCCTCCCGGCCGGCATTATCCAATAAGTCGAGAAAATTCGATCTGTCTTAATTAGGGCTCAGCCTGAGTGATTGCCTCCGGGTTCCGAATTTGATCGCTTCTCCTCGGATATTTGACGTGATCATAAATCATAAATAATTGAAAATATGAATATCTTATAACGAAAGAAAAATTGAATTCCCACATTTACAAGACTGGGGAAAATCTCAAATATTAATCTGATTATGAAAAGTAGAAAACAGTAGCCGAACTATGAATTTGTGGAAAGCGTTAGTACTGCTTATTCTTGAGTGCTATTTCTGTAAAATTCTTGTTATTCGTAAGAAGTGAAAGCCAATTATTTTTTATTTTGCTTCCCCTTCTTCCCGAGCGGCAAAATGCATCGGGAGAATATCACCTCTATAATGGCCTTACAGTTGATATTCTTGTTCACTGTAAAAAACTCAAATTTTCCTTGAGGAACTTCAAACAGCGACTGAACTCAGCTATTGCCACTGAAGTCCCTTCCCATTGTTAGCAGAATAGGGCGTTTTGCAAAGAAACATTTGAAAGCGAAATAGAGGTCCAGACCCAGACCTTGGAGCCCGGCGTCTTGGAGCTAAAATATAAACCGCTTTTGGAAAAGTCGAAAATTAAAAAAATTCCGCCTAAGGACACACCTAGTGGGCTATGAAAGCAGGTTTATAAGTATCTCGCTTCTGCACGATAAGGGTGGAGTCTCCCTTGGTGGCATGGAACGGGGGGGGAGGGGGGGTGGAAGGGCGGGCTGAAGTGAGCCAAGCAAAACTTAATTAAGTCCCTCAGCCTGAGCTCAGCCGCAAAAAGTCTCGAACCAAACTCAAATTAAAAATCCCAAGGGTGCTAAAAAGAACCCAAACCAGCCGGGAGGGAAGGTCGTATTTTCTGATATTGGCGCGGGGGAGAACAAAAAATGTTTATCGAAGATTACAATTAACGGGCCACTCGTTCATAAATGTCGTTAAGTTCAAAACTTTATTTAACTTTAATTCCGAAGAGCTTACCTTCGATTTTTAACGTTAATTTTCAATTATATCGGAATAGAAGCCGAATTGTGGTCAAACAACTGAAAACGATCGCTCAATTCAGTCATCGGTTTTTCCTAAAAGAATATGCTGGAATATTGAAACTAAAAACCCGAATAAAGGCAATAAATATAATAAATAATTAAAAAATAGTTTAGAATATACAATTACCAGGCCAATTTCATGATCATATGAAGAAATTAACATGGGGAAGTTGGGCTTATTATGTGTATTGTATGTAGAAATAGTTCCAAATTGACGTAGTTCTGACATTTTCAGTTGCAGTGGTAAAGTGAAAAGCGCAGCCCGGAAGGAGTGAAGGAAGAAGCGAGGCCGACCATCACTGGTGAGTCAAATTTTGTTATTTCTAGAATAATTTTTTTTTATATCTGGGAAACATAACCCTGACAATCGGTATTTTAAGGACGGACGTACGCTTAGTTCTGTTGCATCGACATTCTTCTTTCAAATAACCAGTAGGTCTGAAAATAGGGGGAATTCCGTCTGATTGATTTCTTCGAACTTTCCTGTCTTGTTAAAATACTGAAAAAATGTTTCCAATCCGTCCCTCGTTGAGTAGTACAGAAAGAAAATTGTCTAGGTAATTTAGGCGTCTCCAACTCATTCTTGTGAAAGGAACAGGATGTTTCTGCTTTGGAGAATCAATTAGAATTTGTAAATTATCTCTTATAAGAAGTATTATTTGAACTTGGATTTGGTTTGTAGTGCTGAGAAAAAATTATTTACGCTGAGAACTATAAATTGTACCCTTCATAAATACCAAGCTGTAGAGCAGTTTTGACGAAACAAACCGCCGTGGGGGAGAATTTCAATTGAATCTCGAAATTTGAATTTATGAATGAGCTTTAGGGGTGGTGGGGGCCGCCAGCACAGTTCCGATACAACGCCGACAGAATTTGTAACAATTCTGAACTTAATAAGAGCGGGGAGGGGCTTTGAAATCAAAGTTTCGCAGTGTCCCCGGTTATTGGACATCTGGGGCCCTTTCTAGGGCCACTAACGAGGCCCTCGCCACGGGGCCGCTGGACCGAATGGGCGGGCAAAAAAAAAAACCGCCTAGAAGTTAAAACATTTTAACTGCGGTGCCACGGGCAGATTGAGACACTCCCGCGACCCAACACAATAGCCCTTCCTAGGGGCTGGAGGGGGGGGAGGGGGAGGGTCTCTACCCTCAGCGACAATAGGGCCACGCGAACGGATTCAAAAGGTCCGATGAAAGCCGACAAAGTCCCCTGCCAACTTAATGATAGCCCCGTTACTTTCTACCCAACCTTTATTCTTTCTTGGCAATTTTCACCTCTTTTTTTTCTACCCTTGGCTTCGCCACACTCCGACTTATTCGAAATTAGCGCTGAATTTTGAACGAAGAAATTTGGAAGGAGGAATCGATTGCCACCGCCCCCAGCTTCGGATCATTGAGTATGCATTATTTTTTCACGCGTGATTTGAATAAAAAATAGCGTCTTTTCCTGCAATTAGTTACTGTTTCACGGGTCTAACAATGTGGTGGAATATAAAATGGATAATCAAATATAAAGTGGAACGTAGTACAAATGAAACAAGAGTTCAGAGGTCGAATGTGCTGACCCGTCTGGGACGGGGCTAATGCCGGCCCGCTCTGCTGGGCTGTTGTGCGGGCTCAGTATCGTAACTAGATCCGGCGGGAGGGAGGGAGGGTTTCCCTCGAAGTAGATCCCCCGCCGAAAGGAGGACACTCGATAAGAAAACTAATCGGAAATTACAGCGGCTGGCAAGTCTCTAAAGGCGATTCCCCCCCCCCCGAGTCTCTAATCGAGTTTTAAAAAGAATTATTTACAGTTGAGTCGCGTTCCCCTCACTTGAATTGGACCTGGAACTTTCTAAAACCGGCTTTCATTTCCACCAAAGTGATTTGAAACGAGCTGCCCCGAATCCTTAACCAGTCTAACAGATAATTGATGATTTTCGCCTGATAGTAATACTCGGCTGTTTCTAATTCGATCAAACTATATCGGCGATTGTGCATAAAATATTCATATATACAATTCAACTAATTTAGTACCGGAATGATTTCGTTCGAAGACCTTGAATTACAAATATAATAAGGTGTGTCTGTGATATTTCAAGGTAGTTCATTTGAACTGATATTCGGCCTGTAATCAGATCGATGTTATCGCGTATTGCTGGACATGTGTACCGAGAGAGTAGTTCTATTGCGGGTCACGGTTACGAGGGGAATAACTGGCGATTCGGAAATATCTGACTACCTAATGGCGGTGGCCGGGTAATGGGGTACTGCGTGCCATGGGGTGGCCAATTAGGGTTGGAGTCGGACGAGGCGGCTGGCGGGAGGCGTTAGGGGGGGAAGGGTTCTAAAAAGGGCTCGGGGATATAAAGAAGGTGGAAAGGGCTATCGGGTATCTCGGTCAGGTAGGCCGCTTTAGGGGCCCTGCTTAAAAGTCCCGTCACTACCGGCTCAACCCCCTCGCCGCCCTCACCGACCTTCCTTCCCGATCATAAACGCTTTTAACAATTCCCAACAACGAGGCGCCCGTGAACATTTTCGGAGATACACTTTACCGGCGCTAGGCCGGCCATATATCTCGATCTTTGTCTAGTTCAATACCGTGCACTTATACATGCAGAATGCATTCACAACTCACTGAACTATCGATATTATTGAACGGAAATATGCAGTTTACATTAACCGAGGGAAACAGTTATAAATAAAAAAATTATTACATCATTTCGCAACCGACGATCGCAAGTTTATTTAGCAATTTCTAATCCAGAGATTCCCAAACCTTGTGCCGACTACAAGGAGTTAAAATAACGAAAAAATCTTTATTATATATATTTTATCACTTCGTTATGAATTCTATTCCAATTTTAATTAATATTTTTTACTGATAAGTTTAATCAATTATTTATATTGTAATACTTGTCATATATGGCTTCACAGGTGTGTAAATGTTAATTATTCAATGTCAAATAATTTATTAATAATTATATATAACATATATATATATATTATATATATAATATAATATATATAATTATATTTTTTCATAATCAATTTACGTACCGTTTATTAATGAGAGTGGAACCCGTGTCCTAATCGATCTAATGGATGTTTTATCAAGTAAAAAAAAATATAAATTTTCTTATTAAACACTTTTATTCACGTATCAGTTTGAAAATGTCAACATTTTGTATGTACAAAATATCACCCTGAAAAAATTCATATTTTGACTCCGTTTAAGTTTGTGCGCCTGGTAATACTAAGCCCGCACAACTCGGACTAAAAGCGGGTTGATACCAGCGCCTGGCGCCAGTGCATTTAGACTATTCTACTGAAGTAAATTGTTAATTGCATGCATGGAGGTAGATCTATTTTAAATGCGTCCGGAGACCAAACAATTGGAAACAATTGTATTAACATAGTGTAGTATATGTACGGTCTTGCTAGAAATGGGGTCAATTGGGGATGTAACTCAGTGGTAGAGTGTCTGCTTCGCATGCTGAAAGTCCTGGGTTCAAATCCCAGCATCTCCAAACAAAAATTCTTTTCGATTTTTTTTTTTTAGTTCTGTTATTTGTGTATTATCCGTAAAGTAATCCGTAAGAGCTCGCGAAATATCATTAACTAATTATCAATTAATAATAACGCGGTAATAACTCGATTTAAATTAGACATCCCCAATGTTGGCGTCCAACAAAGTGCATCATGTTGCATCAAACGATAAGCAGCCCCTTTAAACGGAACCTGTGAACGATGCTTTATTATATAGTTTTCATAATTTATATTTATTTAGTTAAATCTATACCAATGTCTCGGGTACGGTCGAGATCATTATCTCCTCTTGTGTAGGCGTTTCATTTTGTTGGAAGTCCTTTCTTGAAGGGAATTATAGTTCTATATATCCCGAGAGTCCTTCTTCCTACCTCGGATGCGGGTTAGGGGGTGGGTTCTGTCGAAACTCTTTCCAGGAGTAATCCGAATTTCGTGTGTGTGTGTATTGTCTTTGTGCCTTGTCTTGTCTCGCTGTCCTCTCCGGAGAAAGTATAAAAATAGAGAACTTCTTCTCTCTCTCTCTCGCCCCTTCTCCTTTCCTCCTCCATTTCCCAGCCTCTCTCGTCTATACCGATTCTGGAAATATGAAACCCCTAGCCGAGCTCTCTATCCCCCTAATGGAGAGGCGGGGCACGATAGCGCGCTCAGATGGTACATTGGGGCCCGCACATCCAAAGTCCATCTATTGGAGTTTACCTCCCCTTCAGACCTTTTAAATTTCACTGTCAACCCCTTGAGCATATATTCACACACTCACATGAATATGTGTGTCTCTATAACCAAATTTCTTTCAATGGATTTCTACATTATACACCTCGAACGTGTATTTCGCGCTATAGTGTTTTCCTATGCTTCTTCGGGGTTGGAAGAGAATAAAAACTATACCGAACTCCCTTTTATCTCTCCCCCACTTCTAGCTCTAAAGCCAATACAATGCATTTCTGTGGCTAATGGACCGACAGTTAGAACGTCTCAGGTGACCCGAGCCACATTTACACCGCTCCGCATTAAGCAAGTGGACTTCAGGGAGAAAGTTGACAAAGTTCCTTATGACCCGGCGCGGCTTTGTTAGTAATGTTGTCAGACACATACGCTATAGTGTAATTACACTGTTACTATCAGTCTGGTGCGGAGATGAATTATTGTTAAAAAAAATTAATGCTTTCCGCGTATGGTTCTGAGTATGGTCACTGGTATGTTGAAATATTGTCAATATTAGAAACACAGAGGTTGCACACAGAGTAAAAACTACCAGTCGACTGATTCCTTCATTAGAGTTTTTTTTTTTTGCATCCCTTTGTTAGCTGACGAAGCTTTTACGACTCCTCTGTACGACCACCCAACCCCCACCCACCCACCCAGATCTCACCCCCGAAACTATTATTTCTTGATGCGGCTGTAAAAACCACCCCGAGGACTGTTTCGAGGCCAAGAAAAGTTTTTCATCCAGACAAGACTTTTTGCTTTCGCCCCTTTCCCAGCGGAAAACGTAAAATTGCGGGCATAAATATATTACGACCAGGGGACATAGTTGCACCCCACCGGCTCGGGACTTGGAATTAGTTGAGTGCCGAACTTTATACCGTTCCTCGCAACGACCGGGGACTAGTTTCGGATACAATAACAAGTTTTATATTGGTTAATTATTGAGGTTTTAATGTCACAGTAAAGAAAGTTGGTCTGCTGTACCGGACTAGTGCGATATAAACTTATGTACGTAGTATAAAACCGGTTACGGCCACTAAATCTGTGTTTTCACTGAGGCTCTTTTCGATGCCTAAGAGAAATTAATGTCTGTATAAGACATCTCGGTTGCCGAATTCTGTTGAGTATCTATCTCGAAGCCGTATATTTGCAAGAGTAATTACTCTCGATAATACACAATGAAGTGTTTCAACAGTGGTCCCATTAGAGTAAAAAATGTATTAATAGAATGCAAAAAATTAGAACAAAACTATGAGAAGAATATGCCATATATTACGTATTAGAAACTCGAATCTACAATGTGTCCAGTACATACACAGCATGTGCGATTAGAACTGAAACTATTGCGGTATCTCATTGACCATTTGCGCTAGATATTAGTTATTGTAAAATTATTTGTTGTATTCTGTTCGCATTCGTAATTACAATGTAGAGCGGCAGCGGCTCCAATAATATTCCCCGACAACCCGAAATACCTCGGTCTCAATTTTAATATATTAAGAAGCGTTCAAACGATGCCGCGGATTAATTAATTACACTGCAGTTGGAGTCCCCAAACGGGGGGGTGGGGGGTGGATATCTAGGCGGCTATTGTCTGCCGTGGCCAGGACGTTTACACAATAGCCAATATAAATTCCTAGGTGGGGAAACGACGTGACTAATGGCGCCAGGGGCGTCTCCTTCTCGGACATTATTACTCAGGATGCGTACAGTCCTCGTTATCTATCTATCGGTAATACAACCCGCCAGTCGTTTAAGTATGTATTCTCCCAGCCGGAATAAGATTGCTTATTTGGCTGAGCGCGTGGAGCACGACTTAAACCGAAAATTTGAACTTTCAATTATCATTACTAAAACGGACATCTAACGGACATTCAATTAACTCGTAATATTAATGGAGTGCAAAAAATATAACTGTGGAAAAAATACTGAAAAAAAAAACAAGAAAGACTCGATAGGCAAACTATTAGATTTTATTAAAAACTGGGAACTTAATTATGCTCTTTTATAGCGGATAATTAACTATAATTAGCTCTCATTTCGGGGATTATTAAGACCTTCTTCCGCCACCACTTCAACTTGTTACTTGACCACATTAATATTCATTTTGTCTGCACTCTCCGGTAGTTTCCGGACGCAAGAGAAATGGGGGGTAATTTTAATTCTCGTTTCATTCATTCCATTATGTTTGTCGTATTTTTCAACTCCTTAGTCTCCTCAGTTGCGTTTCCATAATTTTGATTGTCGAGATCACGAAATCAATTTTCCCGTCTCCACACTTCTGTTTCATCAGTGTCCGGGAAATATATCGTGGTATTTACGCTTCCTGTCAATGTCAGTGACGTCGAATGCTAAATCAGTTGTTACGGTGAAATTGCCTCAGGATGGCGGCGATTAGAAATTGTTCACGCCTAATAGGAGTTAGGACAAGAGTTAGGAACTCTATTGGAAATAGCGCATAACGTAGATTTTCCCCGCGGTTTCCAAATTTCGCGTCAACCGGCTTTCCGAGATAGAAATTGATCTATTTGTATTCAATCAATGCCCGGCGCTTTGCCCGGTACAACCCCTACGTCGCCCCCCATTCCTGTTACGGCTCGATAACATTTTCAACCCCTATCTGGCCCGACCGGTGACGCCGTCGGGAAACATAAAACGTGTTAAAACGAATGTTTTACGAGCCGATATATAAAACGAGTTCCGGGGGGGAGGGAGGGGCGGCGACCGATCGCTCATATGGCAAATCCTCCGTCGTTTAGTAGAACGGGGGCGCTCGTAAAATGTCCCCCCGTTTAACCCCTCCTCCCCAATGAATGTTTTTTGGACGGAAAAAAAACGACCGAACTTTTTATTATTGTCACTCCCTTCGGGATACGACCGACATCTTCTTGATTTTTACCGTTCGACTCCGACGGTTCGGTTCGGAACACCCTTAGAATATCATATTCTAATTCAACCGAAGGAAACTTTTGAAAATATTATTTATCGATCCCGTTGTCGAGGCCAGGTCAAAAGTCCTTCGTACCATCCTTAATGCTCCCCGGTATGTTTCTAACCGCACAATCCACCGTGACCCCAACATACGGACAGTCGACGAAGTCGCAAAATCCCGGTTCCCGAAGTTCCAATCCCGCCACTCTCCACGTCCTAATCCACTCGTTCAGTCCCTTTCCACCCTTACCCATTCCGTTATCCCCTCCGCGTCGGCTTAAACGCCGCTGGCCCAGAGATCTTCTTAGCCCTTCGACCGTAATTGTTCTTGTGTCAAAAGTCCATCTTTGGACTTGTTTCTTTTATCACGTAATAATGTGAAAAAAATACATACAGCATTTGTACTTCGAGCATAACATTCAATTTTGATTGTACAAAATAAAAAAAAGGTTAAAAAAAACGAAAGTAAATGGGCGGTGATGAAAATATTACTTGTGCCTGATGCCGATACGCGCTGAATTGGTATTGTCGAGTATAAATGAATCCATTATGGAAATTTTAGGCATTAAGAATTGTTTTACGAGCTCCTTGTTACCTCGAAATTTTTGAATATAAATTACCTTTAGCGACGCGGTTTCCTACATATTAAATTGTAGTACGGGGGAGAATTTCTCTTTTGGGGTGTCTTCTGGCCACAATGCGTTCCCCGCATGTTTCTGGGCCGCCCAGGGTTGAATTATTTTTCGGACCCAACTCCGCCGGATTTACATCCGCTTTAAAATGTCTCCCGTTATATATATATTTTACGCCGGCTGGAAAGAAGTGGAAGAAGAAGGACGTCGGGCCGCGTATTTCCGTATATTCGCTGGAATTTACAAAACGCGCCCCTTAACCTCCGCCCCACGTCCGCGTGACTTATGTCCACGTCGGTTAACTGACAAGTGGAGCAACCCCCCGACCCCACCCCCTACACATCACCCCGGGGCTTTTCCGAATAAGAGGAGAGTCGTGCGTAGTGAAGTTGAAAAATGTTCCGACCAGTTTTTCGACATTCATTATTGTTAAAATAACGGGATATATTTCTCTGAATTTATGTGACTTTTTAATGTGGTCCGATACAATTTGAAATACTAGTCGCTCCCTGATTTTTTTTTGGCTAACTAACGAAGAGAATAGGCCGAATCGGATATATCATCACACTATTTTGTTGTACATATATACAATATAATAGTAGAAAGAGTTCACAACAGAAACAGACTTATAACAGGCACAAAACAGGGGAAAATAGAGTGATGTAGAATGAAGAAAGACAGCCGGATTAGAGAAGACAATAAAGGAGGATAAGAGGTCGAAACAGATAAGAAGCTTAGGCCATCCGAGTGAACCGAGACCAATCCCAGCCGTTCAATAAAAACCAATCAGAGCATCCTACTCTTCTTTGATTTTCGAAGAACGCAATGCCGCAAATAAAATATTAAAAAATATATTGCCCAATTTAATATTCAAGTGTAAATATACAGACAGACGCAACATAATTCAATTGGATTTGTTTTACGCATGTGCGCCTGTAATACTAAGCCCGCGCAACATCCGAGTGATAAGGGTCAGTTTCAGCGCCGTCCTGTGAAGCGACTGCAGTTACATTATGGCTAATTTAAAGGATAACTCGCATATAGTTTTTTTTTATGAGATCTTAATTTTCAAATAAGTGTTCAATCTATGGTTTAACTGGGGAATGTAGGTAGACTTACATTTCAATTCGGCCACTTTTCTGCCTGCGCGCCTAGTGATGACAAAATTCGCACAATATTACAGTAAAAAGTCACTACATAACACTAAAAATGTATTTGCAGAACTGTTTCATGATTAATGAAACGATAGTTTGCATCAATGAGATTATAATTTGGGCATCGGGACCAAACATTTTGTCAGTTGTCGATCACAACTTAGATTGAGCTTGTTGGAAGTTTTCGAATATATACGCGTATAGTGAAAAAAAACTCTTAATATAGCGATGTGGATTGGAATATGTTTGGCCATAAATTGTGCCATAATTGGGGATGTAACTCAGTGGTAGAGTGTCTGCTTCGCATGCTGAAAGTCCTGGGTTCAAATCCCAGCATCTCCATTCTTTTCCAGGGCGAAATCAACTTCGTTTTGTACAATGTAAATACACCGGCTGGGTGTTCAAAGTTGTAACTGGCCGTTCATTGAAAAGTTAATGGGCGAGCTCATACTTTGTTATATATGCGTATATCGTCCGGTATTATTTATGAAGTTGTATTATTTCGAACAGGCCAACCGGCCGTCGAACGTTACGACATTTTCGCGCGTGGAAAATCATGAAAATCCGGTGTTTTCTAAACTGTCGAAAACTCGTCCAAATCGGCTAATGTCATCATTCGATACGCTCGGCCGTGACGTCACACCGACGTCATCAAAGATGGCGAATCCCTCACGTAATCCCGGGATTTCAATTTAGCTCGCGCTAGTTTACCCTAATGGTCGAATTTCGAAGGGGGGAAGGTGTCGGAATGCTCTTTAAAAATGTAAATTAATGTTTCCAGCCCCAGAATTCCAATACAGACCAAGAAACACTTGAATATTAATTTGTTAACATGTTGCATACCGTGTTATTATTCAATATACTCCTTTCAAGAAAATACTCAGCATTAGTTCTGCTTACTTGGCTGTTCTGTTGCATGAAATTATGATCAGTAAATACCGTAAAACGTAATTATCAATTCTGAAATTGCTTCCGCCTACTGTCAAATCTTGAGTGCGTGCCAAGAGATAAGTAAATCGAACTGATAACGTTCGATCGGGCTTCTCTCGTTGAAAATTTAAATAAATAGTAACGAAAAAAGTTTCGTAGTGAAAACATTTTATAATTCGAATGTTGTAAATTTGTACGAATTTTCCAAAGATAAAATGTTGGTCGCTCAAATCACAATTACACTTTCTATTGTTCGGAACAATATTGGTTATTTTTATTGGAAATTTGACCAAATCAGTATCAACTGTCTGGCACTTACATTAAATTCACATTCGAATTCGATCATATAAATTATACCTAAGGGTCAGATTGCGATTACCGTACGAAGCTTACTTATATTCAGCGATAACACTATAAATTGATGATTATTGAACTATAATTATATTCGATCCCTTGCGACCGGAGTCTTCTGGAATAGGGGCGAGCTTGAAACTTTCTTTCATACGTAAGACGATAGGCCAAATTAGAAGAATTTACTTCATTTTCGGATTCCGTCTGAGTAAATAAATTCCCCTTTATAATAAAATATAATAATTAATGGGATCGGCCTAATTGCAAGGGAGGCGGCCTCGTCTGAATTCCCGGCAAGACTGAGCGGAGATAAGCCCCCCCCCCCCCCCTTTTGAGCCCGGTTTGAGAATCTTTTAAATAATTAACGTCGGCGCTAAACGGTTTCCTTTGAAGGGGCCCGAGAATCTGTCTGAAAACCCTGTTGGACTTATTCGGCGCTGTCGGTGAAACGAAGCCCCCCCCCCCCCCCACTTAGCCATTCCTTCACATGGTTAACTTGGTCGGATTAAAAATTCACTGCTCAAACTTCGCCTCCCGCTTCGGCCGGCTGCATTATGGACGAATAACCCCTGTCAACACCGTCGTCTCAGTCTCACTCATGAAATTGATCATCAAGAATGTATTTAGGAGATAAAGAAATGAGCGGAGTGCTAAAGAAAAAAACGGGCAAGATTCATAGCCATGTCCAATTAACGCAATGGTTAATAAGTGGTTAATTAAAATTTCACTTGAATTATCACTTCCGGTGGGAGCCTTCGTCGACAAGCCCAATGCAATCCGGTTGTACAAAGGTGTCGTGCGGGCTCAGTATCACAGGCGGATCGGGGCGCTCTGATCGTCTTACCTACTAACGTACACTAGGGCCGAATAACTACAATCCAAGGGGCATTCTATTATACAACCAAACTACTTTAATCAATTCTAATTTAAATTGGAGAATAGTG
The DNA here is from genome assembly GCA_019843655.1 of Lethocerus indicus. NCBI lineage: Eukaryota > Metazoa > Arthropoda > Insecta > Hemiptera > Belostomatidae > Lethocerus > Lethocerus indicus. The sequence goes on along the minus strand of JACDQD010000012.1, from coordinate 13,189,319 downwards.
AAATTCCCATAATCCTGAAAATGAAATTCAAAATATTAAATATATTATAGGGTGTTAAAAGGGGTGTTAAAACAGAAAGGGTAAAGCACCCTTCCCTCACCCGGACTAGCAGGGGGTCAATCCCCGCAGTATTAGACGATCCCGCTTGAACTTAGTTAGTAGGTAAGACGCGTCTATTGTTGTGGATATCATTACACCTTCAATAACTCATAGCCTTACGACCCGCCCAGAGCATCGGGGCGCCAAACTGAACCCACTAATTGGATGCACCGGCAAGCAACATAATTTTATCGATATGAGACTGCAATATCAGAAGATTTATAGTCACGTAGTTGGCGCATAAAGTAGGCCGCTGGTCATTTTTCGTCTGTGACAGTATGACCAAAGTCATACGTGGTTGAGTATGCGTAAATATTTGCAGAGAATCCCTATTGGAGCGGTCGAAGAAACCGGTCCACCCTAAGAGCAAACAAGAGGGTGGACGCTGAAAATAGCACGTAGAGAGATACAATACTTTTGTACCAAAAAATAAAGCCACGTATTTATATTTTTTCGCCCTACGCAATAAAATGAAAAGATAAGATCCACTAGGACATTATTCGAGGTGTAATGGAAGCGGTATCTTCACAGCAGAAAAACCTTTCATCCCCGACAAGCGTTATTATTGCCGCATGAAGGTGAATGTTACAAAGTGAAGGTTTGTCGTTAAATAAAATTGCGGCGAATATTTTATTCATTCAAACGATGCAGACACATTTCGACGTCGGACGAGACGCATGTTACGGTAAGAAAAATGTTTTCTCCGCGGGTAAGAAAAAAATTATGGGTTTTATTATTGGATATAAGGCGGGGCGTAAAACAAGATCTTATGCGCGTTTTACGCAACACGAGGGGAGGAAAAAAGGACTCCGGTAATCCTCCTTTCTGGCGCGACCGTCAACCCGCTTTCGGTCATATCGAAGGGAAGGAATTCCGTCCGAATTTATGGCGGTAATATGACGCAACCGGATGGAGTTATAAATTTTACGCGCGAAAGCGAACCACCGACGGAAGGGCCACAAAAATTTTGCGCCCCGCTCCGTTCCAATTTTTACGTCCAAAGGACGTACACGTTTTATGACGTCGCCGGGTTCATTTATGGATGAAAACAATCGGGATCGTTTGTTGTGCTAACGCGATCTTCAGTCTTCGTCCAGGACGCAGACCGTAAGGATTCTTTAGAAAAGGGTGGACTTGTAAAAATCCGATTGTACAAGTAAATTTTTTAAATATATTTTCAGAGCGTTTTAAGATTATAAACTGTACATTTTATGACCCGGCATCTATACACAGTCAGAAACTGTACTCGGTCCTTGCTTAATCCAGGTTGGCTACTTTCTACCCCTAGGTGTAAGAAGTGGAGTTTAGCCAGAGTCATGACTAAATAGCCGAGTCTGGACAGACCCTATGTATGGACCCTTTTGAGGGCGTCCGTATTGAAACATTGCTTTTTAAATAAACGGACAGCCCTTTTGGAAATTAGAAACCATTCCGGCCGAACGAAAAAATAATTTCAACATAAAAATGTGATATCGTACGCGCATAACAGGCTGCCTAAATGCTATCCGTGATAAACATTAAGGCGTGATATTGTTGTGTTTCAATACAACTAAAATTTCCTAAAATTAATTGTCAATCCTATTCTCATCCAAATTTATTCGATAGCAATAAATTGTTCGTACAATTGAAAAATAATTATTGCCTATAAATTACCTTCGGAACACTTGTAGCGGTCTCCGTTTCGACGGTAATTTTCGGGTAAATTTTGATTTTATAACCGAATCCTGTAAAGAACTCTTGTACCTTAGGACGGGAAGGGGAAAATCGCTTTAGCGAAGATTCCCGTTGCACCATATTCATATGTGAATCTCTCTCTCTCTCTCTCTCTCTCTCTCTCTCTCTCTCTCTCTCTCTCTCTCTCTCTCTCTCTCTCTCTCTCTCTCTCTCTCTCTCTCTCTCTCTCTGGCCAATGAATCTATCTATCTCATTTCAGATTCCTCTGCCTCTCTCTCTCCTCTCCTCTCTCTCTCTGCTATTAAATACAATTTATCGAAAGCCCTTTCAAGATCCGGTCAACATTCGCGCTCAATATCCCCCCCCCTCTCTCTCTCTCTCTCTCCCACCCACATTATCGTGCATTCTAAAATCGCCCGGTCATAAATACAATATGTCGACATTATATCAAATACGCATCGATCCATATTTGCTATTGTACGGAGTAATTATTTAGAGATCGAAGGAAATAATAAATGAACATACAGGGAATGTAGGGGAAAAAAAAAACTCAGAAAAGAGCTCGTCTTCACAGTAGAGCGAGCAGTCAGCCACCGGTATTCGAACCCAGGGTATTTTTTCAGCTTACAAAAATCGGTTATAATTGTGTCCCGAATATTAAAATTAAAATCTAAATTTATTAACAAATAGGAGTTCCCCAACGCCAAAGTACTCAGTTCTGTAATTGAACCGTCTCATATATTTCTAGCCGTATGTGATCAGCACTCCCGTAAGCAGCTTAGTTTATAGAACGTTTATCAAGATTCATGAATAGTGGGATTCATGGTCAAATAGTGGGACGACTAAAAAATTAGAAACAAAGAAACAACCGGTAAGCTTTATATTTTTCGCTGTAAGCCTCCTCAGGTCTCGCTTAATAGCTTTAATATTCAGATTCAAGCAGCCCCCCCCCCCCCCACCCCCCCCGGCCAAAAAAAAAAATTCGCAGACTAAATAAGCGCACTGGCAAAAAATGCAGTCGGTCCTTTTCTCATTTGAAGGATGCCGCGACTAATCTCGTTAGGTGTACGGTGTAGGACGCCCCCCCGCAAATTGACGTTAATTTATGGAATTTTAAAACCTCTCTTCTCCCTCGCCGTCCCCCTTTTTTTTATTTCTTCCTCCCTTTCTCCTTTCTTCGCCTCTCCATCCTTTTCTATTCGGCCTTACTTAATTGTGACGAAATTGATTGTTGTCTCCGCTCACTCCGTCATTAAGAAGATTATTCCTCCCGCGACTAATAACAGTTGAATGAAGTACGACTTCATTTAGAAATCTTTCTCAAAGCGGTCGGAAATCGGCCGATTCTATAATTGGAATCTGCGGCAATTCGATTTCAATCGGCAGAAAGTTATAGATTAAATTTTCCAACGGGGCGTCGAGACGGCGATTTATACTCATAACGATACTCCAATTTAATGTATCTTTTTGGAGACTTTCTCGAGGTTTTTGAATTTCAAACATTTTTTTTAACACTAGGTCAGTGTGACACAGATATGCCGGATGGAGAATTTTAAAATTACAAAACTTTTGAAAAAATTAACTTCTATATATATTTCCCTCGTTAAATGGGTGAAAGTTAGCACAAGCGGTTATAAAAATACACGCGGTTTTTATCATTGATAACCCCAACTGATTTTATTTCAATAAATTGCCCAATTTTAATTTACCTGAAAATTGAAAGTAAACAAAATAGGTTATAAAATTATTGCTCGCAGGGTAATGTTTCGTGCGTTTAATTGAATATATAAGGGTAGGAACAATACATGACAGAGAAGAAGGATTCTTCCACTGGAGCGTGGTCCTTTAAAATACTTGTGAATTGTCCATTGGTCCGTGTGAGCGTGCAACCGAGCGGTCGATTCTTTTCACAGTCAATTCTCCGGTTTTTCTCCCCGTTTCCTTTGAAAGATTGAACGAATTCCCTACGCCGTTTTCACAGGTGAAAGAAGAAAAAAAATATATATATAAAGGGGTCGGGGGAAATGGGGATGGGGATGGGGATGGGGGTGGATTCACGCCCCGTTCGGGCACCGCCTCGGGAGATTTCAGAGGGCCTCCCTTCGCCCGATATAAAAATTCAAGGGGCGGCTTCACCCCCACCAACACCCCAACCCACTTTCACTGCCCTGCGAATTAGAGATCGGATAGTTTTAGGCCGTCCATTAGATAATAAATCGCCTTTGAATAGATTCTTGGAGCATAAGAAAAATAATAAATTGTGCTTCCCTTCTCCTCTCGCTGGTTTTGCTAGACCGGTTTCGGCTGTTCGCCATCTTCACATCCTCACTGCACTGTCACTGTCACGTGTACTGCGGCGGTTTTAGTATATTCAGTTTAATCGTGGGTCACGAGACGTGAGGAGAAAATAACCGAATTGATAGAATTTTAAACCTTCGTCGGCACCAAACAAATACATCAGATTAATCCATCAATTGTGTCGATTTAATGAGGCGTGACCTGCAGTCTGCGGCAACGGGAGCAATTTGAAAGGGAATAACTGTTTTGATTCCCATTACCAATCCATTGATACTGTAAATAGTTTTATGGGCGAATATGAATGTAACTAATTGATCCGATTCCAATCCCTTTTTTTTTTTTCTTTCGGAATTGTAATTTAAATCTTGACAAATTGTTGAAAATTCCGACGGATCTTTGCGGATTATTGGTGGGAGAGGAAATAAATATAGATTGATGCTGTAGGGCGGTTGGTGGAAAAAAACAAGGTGTTAAGCCCATTTGGGAGAGCGGCTTTGGTTAGACCGAAGGGCCGTTTTTCATATTTTCGGATAAAGAATGGGTGCATTAATGCCGCATTGAGCCTGAACAATAATTGTCCCGCGGTTCAAACAAAACAACCGGTTTTAGGCCTTTTCAACGCGTTAGGCCGTTTTCTCTTTGCATAAAAATAGATCGTTACTGGCCCTATTCTGCAGTACAATTACGGTTAAACTCCCAATGAACTTCTTACTTCACATTCGGTCCAATATATTCTCTGAGAAATGCTTTTTAGTTTTGTTATTTCGCGCGTTATATCTTCGTGTCTCCTCCGTGAGGTGTTTGTAACGAGCTCCTTTGGTGCCCAATTACACACTTATTTATTGTTTATTGTTTTAATTTCTGTTCAACCGTTGCCATTGTACTTGTTGAATGCTTTTAGGAAACCTGGAGTGCTTTTATGATACCTGTCGAGGGTTTGGAATATACTCATGGGGGTATTCTGTATCCACTCGCTAATTTTGTCGCTGGACTGGTGTCGGTTAATGTTACAGCATAGTGTAGGTGACGAGGGCAAGAAGCTGAAATCGATAGAAAGATTGATGACATAAAATTTATATACTTTATAAAATTTAGGGGGTAATCCAACATCAAAACAAATTTTGTTTAGTTTTAACTCCAGCTAGTAATTTAGTAATGTACCATTACAGTGTAAAAACAGTATCAGTGTACCTCCGTTTCTCTCTCTCTCTCTCTCTCTCTCTCTCTCTCTCTCTCTCTATATATATATATATATATATATATATATATATATATATATATATATATATATATGTTTTAATTTAGATTCCGTACATTCTGTCGGAAATTCTACTGAAAAGAGAAACCGAATAGGACCAATATCCATGTTTGAGATAAAAGTATGTTTTCCATTTACTGTTCAAAATGGAAATCCTAATTGATGAACTGATACGCCATGGGTCGGCGCGCCGTTACCCTTTCCAGAGATTATAAATTTAATTTTAGTCGGACGAAATAAATATGAAGGGCCGAGATTAACTTTTTCCCGGGAGCGTAGCCCGAATGAAATATAGCCCGAAAGCCGATTTGTAGGAAATGGAGCTTTCGTTTAATATTTATTCCGCGAACCAAACAGTCCAATTTTAGCCAAAGCTGAGGCAAAATGAGATGATTACCGACAGTAGCTGATATAATTGCGTCGATTCTGTTCCAATCCGGTTTCGGATTTTCCCAACATTCAGTAGAGACAATGCTGAGAATTCCTTTTGTTTAACACATGGATAGTGTAGAATATCTAAATCATTTACACGAGAAAACATGTCCAACAAATGCATCAAGAAACAGAGAAATACATTAGCCTAACAGTGTTTATTATGGCTCTAGTTTAGAACTGATTTGTGTAATGATGAATTACAGCATATCCGTTTATCGTGTCGAAAAATACAACCCCCCTCAGACAATAATCTTTTCATTCTCGTCTTATTTGCGAGATATTAAATTAGAACATCAATCTGTTACAGTAATAAAATAATTTTTCCCCTTATTACAATGTAAAGCATCTTAAACCGGGCCGGCCTTCGTCAAAATTCGTCGGTTTTTCACGCGGAGGCGGAAAAAATAACCCGTATTCCGCTCCGATTAAAATATTGAATAGCTCGCCGGGCCCCGAGCATCCGCTAATGAACCTTTTCGAATAATAATTCGGTTTATTTTCTTGCTAACCCTCCCCGCCCACCGACCCCAACCCCAATTAGGGGCGAACACTGAAAATGTAAAACGCGTCGACGTAATCCAGATTGATGAATAACCCCCCCCCTCACCCAACAGTCGGGAGGGGGGAAGGGCGCCAGAGATCCCACCAGCGGCGGATTTCATTAATTTATTTTTTTCCTCCTTTCCGCGAAGAAAAAAAAAATTACATAAATGATTGAGATTAATTTTGGAAATTCCGAAGGGGAGGTATAACACCGTAAGCCGATTTGGGCGTGGGGCAGTGCCATTTTTTTACGTATCCAGGTGAAAAACAACAGCGTGCACGTTTGGCCCCGGAAGTCCGATATAAAGAATTATACGGATAACATTTATGGAGTGATTGAAAGGGGTCGTTTAGCGGATTCGTCGCGTTTAATTTCAGTTCTACCGGAGACCACACAGATTCCATGTATAGTAACGATATATACTTTGGCCTTAAAATACTTCACAGGTAGAACACCCTGTCTCGGACAAAATTGACTGAATCAAAGGCCGAAGAAGGTGACACACGGGTAGATCTAATAAATGGCCGTCTCTAGTGAGATACAAATTGGCAAGCGGACCGCACATGTATATATAAAGCCCTTAGGGCCCTGTTGCCTATCCTCCCCGCTTTTATCTCTGATGTTGAAACCCGACTCAAATTGACTCCAGTCTATGTTTACCCCACTGTGCATGTTTGCCCCATGTTCGGGGCAAGTTACCAAGGGGGCTTTAATTACCAAGTAAGGCGTTAGATGTTACATTTCGGGTGATATTTCTGTCGTTGGTTTTGAACGACGGCATTCTCGCGATCTCCACAAATATCCCTACAGTTTTTAGTTATACTGTTTTTCGTATTTACGAAAGTAAATCCCACCCGACAGCAGATTCTCTATGTTGGGTATCCACCTGGACAAACGACTCACGTTGAATCCCCATACCCGACTTCAAAAGAATCGACTTAAACCGAAAATTTGGACTTTTAAGACCATTACTAAAACTTGACCTTAAGTAACAAACTGACAATATACAAAACCGACATGGACATACGGTATAGAGCTATGTATAAAGTCCTTCGTACCGTCCTTAATGCTCCCCGGTATGTTTCTAACCACACGATCCACCATCCCCTCAACACACCAATACTCGACGAAGTCGCAAAAGCCCGGTTCCCGAAGTTCCACTACCGCCTTTCTCCTCGTCCTAATCCACTCGTTCAGTCCCTTTCCTCCCTCACCCATCCATTATCGGGCCTAGAGATCTTCTCAGCCCTTAGACCGTAATTGTTCTTGTGTCAATAGTGCCATCTTTGAGTGGTTTCTTTTATCACGGATATACATGTGAAATAATATACGAAAAATAAAAAACGGTTAAAAAAAACGAAAGTAAATATACCTGAACGGGCGGTGATGAAAATATTAAGAGCGCCGTCTCGGTACCCCTGTCCCAATGTCCCGAGTGGCAATTTGTCGATCCCGGCCCTGAATTAACCGCGAGCGGAGTAGGAATTCGGGCCGCGCTAATAAATTGGGAAGTAGTGCCCCCCCGCCCTGAGAGGGCCCGTGAAGAATCATTTGTAACCCCCGGGTGGTGATGGTGGGGCAGGGCAGGAAGCCGATATTCAGCGGCGGCTCCAGAAGTCATTTATCAAACGCGATAACAAATAACGACGCTCCTGGTTTCTTCTGCCGGCTGAAAATATATTATATTCGCCGGGACACGGGGGTTGGTCAGGGTGAGTGTTGGGGGCGGGGGCGGAGCAGGGACGAGGAGACGGCCAGTTATACAGAACTCCCTGGGGAAATGGGCTCCAATAAGGCACGAGCGACAACAACTTGAAACCGAGATTTGTTTTTCACAAGAAATATATCCCGACTTGTTTCAACCGAGCTAACTAACTGCATGAAACTACCGTGTCAATTTCAAATATCAGATATACCCCGGGCCCCCCCCCCCCCCATTGACAGCAACAGAGCTATTGTTGTACATTACGTTATTTAGGATCATTAGGATGATTACATTCTTCAGGACGACAGTTGTCCGGAGTTTAGGAGTTCGTCCCTTACCATATGGCGGTTTCAATGCATCGCCGATATTTTCGGTATATAGGTATTATATTGTATATCTATTATTTTAATTACTATTTAGCCCAAACAATTGAAAACAATATAAAAATATTAATTAGAACATTAAATATAAACGACTGAAATAAAATGTGTACCGTAAGGCAGATGGAATTTTTTTAATATTACGTAGGTTTTTAAGAGTTCATAAAGTGTTTAAGAGCATAAGAAGCGCTTATAAGGGAGGGTAGGGATTATTATTTATAGAATAAATATCCCATTGAAACGAAATTGTAAGGCTAATTTCTTTCGCAAATTCGCAATAAAGTTTTCTTTGGTTGCATCAGAGAAACAAATTATGAAACTGAAGAAATATGTAATAATAGGTCGAATTGGAGAAATAATGAGCGCTTTACTTTTAGTCAGTGGCGTTCATTTAACGTCATTGTCAGTTTAGAAATTCGGAAGATGTTTAGAAAGTGAGTTGGGAGAGCGGTGTGCAGAGAACGGGAGCGAAAAGCATTTCAATCCATCGAGGCTAAGGAAAAGTTCTCCCTAAGTGAACACGTCCTCCCTAATGGATGTCGCACTCAGCACCCTTTATTTATTTAACGGGATAAATTGCCGCGCCAACACACTCTCGAGTACATTCAGTACGAATTCAAACGCGCTTATTGAACAAACAACATAATTGTTTACCGGAACGGAGATTGGCATAGACGGACGTAAAGTTAGGGAAACACTGATGTAATAATCAGAAACAGTCTCTGAAGAGACCGACTACACATTTACCGAAAGTACTCTGTTCATCTGGGTACCCGTTTGACAAGAAATACCACAATAATGTATATCACCTAGCCGTCTCTCTTATACAGAATTCAATCATTGCAATCCATTGTCCTTCGTAACGTCTTCAAGATAGAGAAAACCAATAAATTTTGTTGATATACTGACTGACATATATATACAGTCGAAATCTTATTTTAGTCCTATCAATAATCTTCCATCGCTAATAAATTACAGATTGTGATCGAATAGCCTAGTTTAGTTTAATTAATCCTATTTCCGCCGAGACTGTATCTTCGCCCCTTTAGTTGGGGGGTGGGCGGGCGACGAGGTATTCATTTGTCATACTCCGTACGGCAGGGGGTGGGGGACAAAAAGCGGTATTGGAAATCCTTCGATAATAACTTTGGCAATTACAGGAACTCTGCCAAGAGCAGAACTCCATTATTATAGTGACGAGATTGATCCTAGTCACGCCAAGGGGTGGGTATCGGTGTAGGGGTGGAGGAATTTTCAACAGAAGCTCTCCCGTCTCACAAAGAAATAACGAAAGGGAGCGGGCGGTGTATATTCGATTCGGAGCGGACCCAAAAGCGACGCCCATTTGCAATTTTATAGCAGTGCCACCCCCTTCGTTTTATGTTTCACCCTCACAGACCGTCCGATACCGCTCCTTTGACTGCTCCCTGAAAAAAAAATACACTCGAATATATTTAATTCCACTATACCGTATATTCTCATATGCTTCCCTTCTCTTCATTTATATCACCATTCGCCAGTATTGTATTTTTTTAATTTAAAGAGTTTTAATAATTGGAATTCGTATTTCCAATTGATTGAACAGTTACTGGAAAACCTACTTCCTGGTTTAACACACCTGTTTTGTGATCTGCGAGGGGTTGGAATACCGTAGATTTCGGTGTTTCTGTCTCCTGTCGCTGGTTAAACTGGTCATCCCCCCAAAAACACAATAACAAGACACGTCAAACAGACAACCACAACAGTACAAGTGACAGTGACACAGTGCAGTGAGGATGTCCAAAAAAACATCCAAAGTGCCAAACGGGACTAACACCTCTACTAAAGATGGCGAGCGGCCGAAACCGGTCTTGCAAAAGACCGAACCAGCGAGAGGAGACAGAAACACACGAAAGCTGATCTTCCTTAATTAATTCCTTTAACTCCTTTCTTTACTGCTGTACTGTGCTCAAATTAATTAATGAGGGTGGGTTCCTGGAAAAGAAGTATTCGGGAATTGCCGAATTCCCAGCGATCGGAGGGACGAAACAGCCGTTCGATATAATTTTATATATTTTTTTTTTTGGTTCCACATGTGGAACGGTCAGATTGTGCCCGCGCGGTATAAAGAAGGGTAGCAATCTCGGAAAAACGAGGCTGTGGGGGGGGGAGAATGAAAAAACCCGAGTTAATTAGGGGAGGCCGACCATATCCGTACAATACAAGAGATGGCAACCGGACACAAAACAGATATCAGAGGCCAATTAGATAATTGGACGAGCCCTCTTACCGTATTACTACCCTACTACCGCTCGAGCCCTTTCGAGCTGTTTTATTCCTTCCAGCCCCCAATAGTGCCTCATTTCAGCCCCTCTACATTAGCGGAATAGGCTTCGTGGCCCCGTGCTTCGGCGTCGTGCCTCATCGGCGATTTTATCCCCCCCCCCACCCCCGCCCCAAGCAGATTTATTTCCCGATAATAACGTTGAAAACAGTATGGATTCGAGATTATTCGAACACGCTTATTTGTTTACCGAAACGGAAACGCAATCTGAAACATTCTGTTTAGACCCACACTCATTTACCACCAGTACTCCGGTCAGGCCGAGAACATGTAATATATTTAGTTTATAAGCATTTTATACAATCTTTAGTATAGTGTTTATTAATCGTTTTTATGAACGGAGATTTCCATTTCAGCTGCAATGAAATTCAACATTTCCATTCGCCCTTTATAAGTAGAAGGTTCTGAAATTATTTGTTCACATTTTGATATTCGGTCTGAATTTGAAGTAATTTCCACGCACAAAAGTCTGGTAACAGCACTTCTTCTCTTTACAAGTTTTTAACTGCTCTTCTTAGCATCTCGGAGAGATTTCCTGTGAGGCCGGCGACTTGAAATTTCCTCTTCTTTTCATCTTCTCATTAGGAACTCTTCTTTTACCGTATCGGGCTGAGAGTTTTATCCTCGCGGACCAGTTACTCTCATCTCGGAGGAAAGCATCCTGTCCATCCTGGAGGCAATTAACTCTGTGCGTCGTATTTGTAATTCTCTGGTGGCAGAAAAGTGTACAGTAGAATCGTTGGCCAATTTATGTTTCATTTTGTATTGGCGTATCGCGTTCCAGTAGTGGGCCACCACCCAGTCCGCCCCCGGAGGGACTTTTCCGTCGAGCCTTTTGTCCGTCTCAAAAGGGGACTTGGAGAAGCAAGAAAGGCTTTCGCGTCACGTCCCAAGTCCCTTCCCTGTACCCCCGCTGCCCACCCCCCCTCTTTTCCATTGAAAGGGCGATTTCTCCCTTAGGTGTGACCAAAGTAAGATCCCTCCACAACACACACACACACAAACCATATATATATTACATTGATATATTTCGAAAAAATAGGCTTCAATATGGCTAGACCGAGTCCAATTTCTTATCTTTGAATTGGTCCCTTCTGATTGATATGAGTGATAATTTCCTCTCCCACTAGTACTGTTTCTCAGCCATATGGAGACCGATTGCAAGGGTCAGAATCGTGAAATCCCTTGTGGGGCGAATTTCCGTGGAATAATATGACGATAAACAGGGGAAAAGCGGACAGATATTGGGTCGTGAAAGGCGGGAGGGGGGAGGGCTTCATAATTAAATATTGGCCTCCCTTCTCTTGGCCCTGCATAATACAAACTCTCATTTCGAATTTCCTGCAGAACGGCTCTCCCGGTGAAAACTTTACCCTTTCCCCGTCCAAATACTTCTTGTCTACCCGCTTTTTTTTTTCATTAAGGCCGGAAAAAAAAACATCCGACCTTTAGAAAATTTACTTTAATCAACTAGTCTTCGACGAAAAAAGGCCGCCGCCATATTTGTTTTACTCTCACGGTATTGTTGATATTAATTTATTACCTTTCAAAGGTGTCTGTTGTGAATTTTTGAAGACGGCGGACAGTCTGATGTCGCCCCAAGGATCGAGAGAACTATTCTGGCACAGAAATATTTCATTTTTCGGTCCGTCACGGATTTTTCTTTCATCAAAGTCCAAAATCTTTCTCGGGAATGAAGCCGTCTCTTAATAAAACTCTCGCGAAATACAATCTCGGGGCTTGAAAACGGCTTCAGCCGGCTGGATATTTGCAGTCCCATTATCTTTCGGCTTTGGGGGAAACTCTCCCTCCGGGAACCGGCGTTGTACCTTCGGAGAACAACGCCCACTAATTGGGCTCCTAATGATTCTTAATTCCCGTTCCCCCGGACACAACGGTGTCGGCGGGTGTTCGGTAACATCCACTATCCGAAATTTCCCCCCGAAAGTTATTCCCAGAAGGCATTAGAGTGTTTGTCGTTGGAGATTAGGTTTGTTCCTATTTTATTTTTGATTAATTTCTTTAAGAATAAGTAAGCACTATACAAATATGTAAAGTGGGTGGCAGGTAACGATAAATAGTATCGATAAAATATTATCATTTGTTATAATTACTGGTTTAGGAATGAAATTGGATTTTTAAACGAATTAATGAACTCCGTTCACTGGAAAAGAAATATGCGTTATATTACGCCCGTGAACTTTCTGCGGAAACGTTAACACCCAAGGTTTGAACCGGGATATTGAAGTTTCAGCGAACCTGCCTTTTTCGAAGGGCTCGAGATAGGGATATAATCCGATAGTTTAAAAGTACAAAGATCGTACCGAAATCGACACATTTTTTTATTCAGGATCTCTCTCTCTCTCTCTTTCTCTCCCTCTGTGAAAAAGAGAAACGAAACCCCCGGCCGAGGGATAGAAAGGAGTGAAGCGTGGGCCGGAGGTAAACGCCGCCAGGGGGTGGGCTGGTGGCTGGGGAATTTAAAAAAAAAATATAATCCCTTTGATCGTCGATGGGACTTTATTTCAAGGGAATTTCCCCCGGGCAAAACACCGGCGAGAGAGCGTTTAGCATATATAAAACGGCCAGCGGGGAGTACAATTTTCCCGGCGGTAAAAGAACGCCGGACGGGTTTTTTTTTTAATTTAATTTTTTTTTTTAATCGCACGCGGATTTTATCGGCGGACTGATGACGGCCGGAGCACGAATTAAATGCCGTCTACTTAAAAAAATATCCCTTACATAACTCCGTAATAACATTTTTAATCCTGCTATTGTACGTCTCTACTCGCTCTCCAGCTAAACGTGTTCGGCTTTTCGCCACTTTGTGAGCACTGTTACTGACTGAACATTTGTTCAAAAAGGTCTGTATCCGGGGTCTGTGCTAGATCAGGACATGAAAAACTATCTCTGTAGTTTCAGTTTGTGGCACGCGTATTCGGTATAATTAGGCGTATTCTTCATCCAAGCAGCTATTTTTTCAGGACAAAACAGAAAAAATGAAGTACTGTATAAACGCATGAAATTTGACGGCGCTTATAACGTCTCTCTCTCCGCCCAAAAGATATGGGCGAAATCTAAATCCGCGCTGTCTAGCGGACTTTAATCCGGGCATTAGAGTAAGTGAGATCGTGGGGGCGGTGTGGGGGTTGGTGTGGGGGGTTTGGTAGGCTAAGGGGACAGTTTAATTTTGGGGGTTAACAAGCCGCTTGTCCCAGGGCTATGTATGATATGCAAAACAAGAGAGACCGCATCCTCACCACCACTCAGCTACGACCTCGCACCCCCCCCCACCCCACCACGCAACCCTGTTCCGATTCTCTAGGGGCGGGTTTAATTTAGCCGATAGACCGTGCCCTCTAAAAACGAATTTTTTCCTCCCCTCACCCACCCCCAGATATGAGAACTCCCCGCGCCCCCAACCCCCGCCAACGCCAGACCGAGAGAAAATTGCTCGTTGCCGCACCTGTTTTTGATCGCCGTATCGACATTATTGAATAATTTCCCCCAACCCCCCTGGTATTAGCTCGTGCATACTTAATTCCTACCAAAATTCAGCAATTATAATACCTTTCCAATCAACTTTCCGTCAACCTAATGTATTCTATACGTAGGTACGATATAACTTGAGCCATACCCCGATTCAGTGAAATGTGAACATAAACATATGCCCCGTAATGCGTAAATAATAAATGAAGTATGCACGCTCAATGATTTATCCAAGTTTCTTAACGGAATTTAACACTCGAAGTCAACGTTGTCGATCCAAACCTGTTTGTTATATGGAAAATGGTGCCAGTGTAAATTATGCCCTCCGTTTATTGCCTGTCCTGTATTATAATTTTCCCGATTATGCAAACTTATTTTAAGCCAGTTCTATATTAATAAAGGTTTTTAGTGAAATTACTGTAGTTTGTGTGTGAGCTCCCCTACATTAATTTGGTTAAAATTTGTAATTTTACCGACTAAAAGTTTATTACTGTACAGGTCAAATGGACTAATACGCGTCATGCTCAATTGCGCCCAAAAATACTTTCGGATTCGAATGAAAGATATTTCATTTAGTTTTTCCCCAACGGGGAAAGCGTTGGGACGAAATTTAATGTTGAATTGGGAACCTCTATTGATGCGGCGAGTCTAATACTGGCCGGCATTACGCCGCTGTTGTGCGGGCTCAGTATTACAACTGAATCGGGGCGCTCAGACTGCCTCAACCTTCTTACAACAGCCCCTCTTTATTCCTCGTCCTATTCGAGAAAAGTTCAATTCAACCCAGAATGTAATTCGAAACATGTAATCGATTCATTAATAAATCGGCACTTCATGATGGCCGGCCGACCGCGCCCCTTAGTGCGGACCTAACCCGGATGTGTATCCCCCCATCCACGAATACATAATGTATGCCCCCCACCTACATGTAGCTTATTGTACCGGAATCATCCTTTACCGGAATTAAACACGACTAGAGTGTTGTCAGATAGACTCTCGGCGCTATGGAAATAGACCTGTACTACCTGTTGTAATCCTGATAATTCCTGGGAATTAATCTCTAATATTCCAATTAGGAAGGGAATATTCCTTATTCTCTGTAATAATTACCTATAATTAGTTATGAATGATGTAAGGAATTCATTGTGAGTCAAGTATGATCCTCAGGAAGAATTCTAAATGTTTTTCTTCTGAAATACTTTTTCTCAAGTACTTTTACTAGTTGCCTCCCTTATACTAGTATTGCGTAAATAATTTTATAATCTAGAGGTGATTGACAACTGTTAGAAAAAATTCGGTTATACCCGCGGAGAAAATAAGATACTCCGCCTAACAATACCTCTTTGTCCGCGTTATTTTTTTTTTTCATCTGACATAAAAGCCTGTAGGAATTCCTGCGGGGGGGTTTGAAAAAGGGCGCTCCGAAGGGACAATACTTCCTTCCGACCCTTTAAATAAATAAGCCCCTTCCGGTTCCATTAGGGTGGGCCCCCGCCGCCCGAGCTGGGGACTTAACACGGAACTTTTCTTACCGATAAGTGATCGAAGCGAAGCCTCTTCCTTCCTCCGCCTGTCCCGCACCGACCTTTCTTTCAAGCCTTCTCAAGTACGCGACAACTGAAGCGCGACTGGGCCAACCTGACAAATCATCTTTGTTAACTTCCGCCTCCAGTTTCGTTAAATGCTGTGTGAAAGCGACTCGAAACTTAGCAGTTAATATTCAAAACGACGATTACAAAACGCCCAGGAATACAATGACGCGAGTATTTCCTATATTGACACGCGCGCGGTTTTCCGTTTTAACATAGAGATTTTAGAAAATGAGTGTAATCTATGTTCTCGGATTTTTATTATTGCAACATTTTGCACAAAACGAGTACATTCGGCCCAAATATTCATGTACAGAAATGTAGAAAGGCCCTAATCATATTCCCTGTTTTTGGTTTTGTAGAAATGTGGCTTCTGTATACTTGTTAGCAATGATTATAGTATCGATAGGTAACTGATTTCAGTATTCCGACCCTAAAGGAATTGAAGTTTCTTAAATTCTGGTAAAGGCGTGTTAAGCGGGCAGTTTTCAAAGGTACCGTTTTTAAGGGCTAATTCTGGCGGCGTTTACCTTAGATCTTGTACCTTGGCGGTGTCGCGCGCTGTGGACAGGGTAGGGAGACTCGCTCATAAAGTCCCTGCATAAATAAAGTGCCCTTATAAAGTGGCCCCCATCGGCGAGGCTAGGATGAAAGTGCGCGGGGTAAAGGCCCTCCGGGTCCTTTTTGGGCTGTAATTAGAACCTCCCTCAGTCGAACTTTCCCCCGTGGGTGGGGGGGGGAGAGGAGACAGGAAAAAATCTCGGATAAATTAGGAACGGGGAAACCCTCATGCATACATAGAAAGATGCATAGAAAAGTCCACGGTGCTGTGGTTTTAACATTCAGCATGATGTCTCGCAGTCTATGTTTCTTTTAAAGACATTAATTCAATTGCAATGTGAGTAGCTCGCGCAATGTATATACATTTATTAATATTAAAAAAAATAAAACAATATTCTCGTCGAATATATTTTGAACTAATTTTGGACCAAACAATCGGGGACATATTGTATTGTAAACGCGACAACAACCAAATGACTTTGTATCGCTTTCCGCCGCGATGAATCCTCAGTGAGAGGAAAAAAAATGCTTCCGACTTCATATTTATATTTTCCAGCCGAGCGTCGGAGATATCTTCTCAAAGTTGACATTCCGCTTGAATAATCATAGCGTCGAACTTAATTTTGGTTCGCCGAGAAACGGCCCTTCCGCCGGGCGCCTTCAAAGCGCCGAAATAATCGTTCGCCCTTAAGGACTCACGATCAAACGAATTCTGAGCATCCTCGAGTTACGTGAGAAAATTTCATAACGAATATATTCGAAATTTCTAATCGAAGGACCCTTTAGTTTGTTACTGAAGCACTGGGCGCCATCCCACGTGCTGTAGGATACCTATATTTAAATACATTAAGGTTGTACTAATGAATTGAAGGGGAATTCCGACGTCGACGGCGATCGGGGCCGGTTAAAAATCATTTTGTTTAACCGGTCTCAAGTGGACCGAATTTATCTTAAATTACAAAATTTCAACCCATTAAACGAGCGGACCTGATAAACTTACGTTGCACTCATTAGAATAATGATCTTCGCACAAATTAGCGTGCCGCAGTTTATGAGGTCCGTTCGTTTAACGGCTTGAAATTAAATTATGAGCTCCTCTTGTAATAAATTTCAATTTCCTGTTTTGTTTTTTTGTCTTAACCTTTTTTCTGTTTATTTTATGCCGCGGCTACAATTTTTCAAATTATATTTAGTGACAGATTTGATAACACAAATGTACTCCTGCTCATACTAGGTTGTGGAGAATAGTTCTTGAACATATTCAGGCGTGGACATGGAAAGATGGAAAGAAATCAACTGATATTCTTATTTATCGTGTTATTTCAAGGTGTATATTTGAAAACATTCACTGATCCCCCCAAAACCTTTATTAACCTTAATATATATATATTAACCGTAGTCTAATTTTAGAGTTTAACCTGAGCCTTAGTTTAGATTCCTCGTAATAAGCCAGGAGAGACCAGAATATCTTGTATCGGCCAGTGTATAGTGTGGAGAGTGAAGCTCTGTCGAGAAGCCGGGTCGGGTTAGATATACAGCATGTGTGTGTATGTGTATATATGTGGTGGTAGGTCACACTGAGGCGACTTTATCGATTGAAGCCGAGGGTGGGGGGTGGGGGGTTGCACCTGCGACCACCGGTTCTCGGTCATCGTACCAAACCTCACCTAGCTTTGTGTCCTGCAAAATAGACAACAGGCACTGGATAGACAATTTACAATTAAAAACGGGGGCATTGATGATATGGGGAGAGGAAACTGTGTAACGCGACTGGAGGAAAACCGATGGACAACATTTTTAGAAATCCATTTAAAGATTTTCAATTAAATTTTTAGAAATTATGAAACTTCCACCCCCAAGGGGAGTATAACAGCCAGCCCCTTGTTCGTCCACAGGATAGAAGCGGTATCTGTTTTCCACCGACGTCAGGAATGTGGCTGTGTGCCTTCGATGAAGGACACTGTAAATTCACCGCGTTCCGTCGACTCATCGAAATGCCGGCAAACCCAACCCCTCCCCCTCCCCCTCCCAAACCACCACCCACGGGCAGTTTAACGCTGAAATGGCGAAACTCCGGAGACCGAAAATCCGGAGACCGATGATATATTCCCGAACAGTAAATGCACGGAACAGACCGGGGCTTTCTTTCAAATACATCACTTTATTTTAGCATCTTTTAATGGGCAGCGCATTAATTTCCGTATAGTATACGGGTCATTGGTATTATTAGCGTTACATTGCAAAAAAATTGAACAATAATAATATAGAATGTCATAATAATAAATTGAAAATATTCGCACAAAACCTGATTTTATTTTCAAGCATTTTTAGGCGGGGCAACGTATGACTAAAATATAACTCAATGATGTAGTAATGTATTAAAAGAAAATTATGGTTGTTTAAAGTGTTTCCATAAATTTTGTCATTCTGGGATTACACCGCGAATTGCACGCATTTATCCTATTATCGAAACCAGAATGGAAAAAACGGAAAGAAAATGTTTTATTGTGTTTCGAAATATTACCCCGAGGCTTTGTCAATCACTAGCGCTGCCGGGGGGGGGTTGATCCCCCACCGAACGATCGTAAAAATTCGAGTGGCGCGGCCTAGATATATAGAAATACATCCGAATAAAATATATCCTTCAGATATACATATATATTGTGGACAAACCGGATAAATTCCGGAAGCGAACAGCCCGTAAAACTTTTAGGTTGTGGGCGGACGGAGGTTCGCGACGTGCGATAGTTCGTCTGAATAATTCAAGTTCATAAATAGCGAAGGGCCGTCGGAGGTCGCCGGCGGTAGTAAGTACTCCGGCTCTAAATAACCCTCTGTGTGAGGGCGGTTGGTGGGCCACAGTGCTAATACCTTCTCGCCCAGTTCCCTCCCTCTCTCTCCCTCCCTCCCTCCCTCCCTCCCTCTCTCCCTCTCTCCTCTCTCTCTCTCTCTCTCTCTCTCTCTCTCTCTCTCTCTCTCTCCCTCTCTACCCCTGTGGATCTACACCCCGGGCCTACCCCGGACACAGTGGATGACTCAATCAATATTCAGTAATACCAGAAACGGGTACAATTAAAAATGAGTTATGTTGTTATGTTCTTATAACGTTCTATTTTAATCCTATATGTTGCTCCACAACTACAATTTATTTGGCCGTTGGCAGATTTTCCCTTTTTTATATGGTCAGTAGCGTTCCGCCCGTAATAAATTTCTCTGTGAAAAATTTCTGGCATAAGAGATAAGAGACAATAATGTTTATTTGCGTTAAATATTTATTAGTCGCATATAGGTGGTGGAATATGCCAACGGACATAAAAGTATGTTTGGTTGAGTTAAGACGTGTTCCGTATGCCGGTTGTACCGTGCGGGCGGCGCGGGTTCCTGCGGCGGCGGCCTCCGCTCTTAATTATACAACCGGAAGGGGGAGGAATTCAAATTAGGGGCGTGTTTGAAACGCGGCAAAGGGCGGAACTCAATACCGACTAGTGAGCGGCATTTTCAATGCGACTTTCGCTAGGAGAAATCCTACCTCGACTCACGTCCGTTGGCAAACCTTAAATATAAATTGTAGGGAAGCCGGTCTGCCTTTAAAGGTCTGGTCTATATAAAGGCGCACATATTAAGTGTTCAATACGCGCTGAAAAAATATAATAATTTTTTTGAAAGTCTAGGAACTTTTTGGCGACTGGTTCTTTAAACTGTACACTCTTTATCCGTTTTATTGGCACAACTGTAAGATACAGTCTGCGACATTGATGTTGAAATAGCACTAGTAATAAATTATACAGCGTTATATAGCGTTTTAAATAAGTTATATTCGTTCGGAGTCCACTTATGAGTTATATACCCCAGAGGCGACAGTGAAATGAAAAGCTGGATACGGCCAGGGCCGTAAGCTTTTCCGACCGAGTCGTAAAACGGGGCCGTTATAAATAACAGATGTGTTTATTAGATTCCCCCCGAATAATAACACCCCGCCCCTGCGGATGTTTATTACCTGCATTTATGGCGGCGTCTCGGTCCCTTCAAACCGCATCGGACCTAGAACAGTCGAAAATATTGCGCGACAATATTTAACTGGAAATTAAATATTTAACGGCCCGATATTTTTACGGCCTCCAGACACGCACGTTACGCTCAACAGACATTAATTGCACAGTTCGAACATCCGCTCCAATTCTACGTCCGTAAATTCAGTTCTAAACCGGAAACGCCTCGCTATAATGTCAGCATTATTGAAGTGACTGAGTGAGTTTTCGGCCCAATTGTAGACCGGTTTCGTTATACCTAGACTGGTTTGTCAGAAATAAAATTAAATTGCTGTTGGCGCAACTACCCTTGTCGTTTTCGCAAAACATTTAATATTCACCGCATGGAATAATTATAAACTAAATCTACTGGAGTCTAATTTTCTTTGTAAAATGAGATTTCTTAATTAAAATTAAAATTAGATAATATCGAAACAGATAAATATAAATAAGGACTGCAGCCAAGTTTACAATATTGTTCCCGTGAAAACGGGTCGTATAAATGCGAAAATTTAGTTTAGTCTAACGATGCAACTTGCGCCCTGTATTTGATAAATTAGTACTATAAAGTGAATTATAGTTTGCCTCCCGCCGCCACTACACCCTTTCTCTTATCTAGACGAGATTCCTCCCCTAAAATATTCCCTCAAGTTTGACTTGCCGCTTAACTTTGTCGGCTAATGCTTCAATCGGCCGAGAGTAGAGCGGACTCTCGGTCCGCAAACTTGAGTCGCCAACTTCACCGCTTGACAACTTAAGCTGGAGGAGTTCGATGAAACTTATCGATAAGACTTGTACAACTTGCAAGGTTTCGGAACTTAAAATGTAAACTGATATTATACGGACGAAACATTTTCGGGACAGGTTTTCCCGGCCGAACGCCCAACAAAACTTACAGTCATGTAGATGTTCGAACAAATTATTTCGACTAACTGAACCTTAAATATATACACTACAGATACAAAGAAAACCCTTAAAATTAACTTTAGAGTGGACAAGAATACACTTTGGTATTCCTGGACTACGAACGCCGATTCTTTACGAGCAGTTCGGGGCCAAATTGGCCACGACGATTCCAGAAAAAGGGATTGTCCGAAGGTCCAAGGGAAGTCCATTGAGGCGGAGACACTTGGTTCGGGGGCGAAACTTGGTTTGTAGAGACCCCCGCCCCGCCCCCCGACCAAAATGTAATTAGCGGCGGCCGGCACCCAGCCAACCCCGTTAACCCTTTTCATAATTCAGGACTTCAACTTGGTGTACCCCAGCTTGCCGGGGTGGGGGGGGGGGTTAGGGGGTGGACTTAGGGCCGGGCTCCTAAAACTTAAAATACGTACAAGGCAGGGACCGTGCGTGGAACCGGTAAGATAAGTAAGTTTTCGAGGGACTTTCATAAAGCCCCTTCAAACAGTAAGTTGGGTAGTCAAATTTGAATTTCTGTCTCTAGAGTATTGAAAATTAATTATTTCAAGATTGAAAAAAAATTATAGGAATGTCATAGATTTTTATTTATCTATCAATTCAGTTTGGCATATCGATTTGGCACATATAGATAGATAGAACTACTAAATTTTAAGCATCTCATGAGGACAATTTTGAGTACAGTGGAGGAGTGCTTAGTTTTATATATTTTTGTTTAATTAGGGTGTAATTAATGCGAATTGTGGAAATTCTGAATCGTCAAAGTAAACATTCCAATATAATTTATTGTATGGATAAGAAGAAAAAATAAAATAGTTATTTGTTCTGTAAATTATAGACACTTCGAGTGAATATAATTGCTGTTACTGAAAGAAGGCATTTTTAGAAAGGTTTAAACGTGTTATTTCCAATCCATTACTTAAGAACTTGGTATTATTTCTACGTTTTCTTCATTCGCGTCTATCGCAGGTAACGAATCCCTGGAATCGGTTTGAGCGACAGATCAATGTAACTTGGAGGCTCGAAAGTTATTTCAAGTTTTAAAAATGTTTCAAGGAGAAATGTAAATCTCTGAGCCCGGTTGAACTTGGCGGACGAACTTTTCCAATTTCGCCAGCGGCCAAAATTATCACTTCTTTCCCTCTTCCCTTTTTACTACCCCCACTCTCCCCCGTTTCGTTTATTCGCGATCGATTAATAGAGCGGGTGGATCGGGCGGAACGGTCCAAAATGAAAAATAATGAACCTTTGTCGACAGCAGAGACTGGAAAAAAGGAAAAAAATCGTCCGAAAAGAACAATCGTGGAGTAATATTAATTTTCGAGCCCCGACCCTCAAATTAGGCCCACCTCATTTATGAGTCGGTTAATTGAACGCGGGAGGTCGCCCGGCGCATTTATGAGTCAATTATACAAGGACCGCCAATCTATTTCTCTTTAACACTCAATTCAATTTTAAGCGTCAAAAAACTTTGATTTAAAAAATTTTTTCATATTATAAGATGTAAGGTATTGGTGAAAATTTATAACAAAGACTAAGTGCAAATAAGCATTCTATAACATATATATATTTACACCAGTTTAGTGAACCCAGAACGTAGAGGGCGGGTGAACTATTTTGATCGAATTTAATCAGCGATTGGGCCAATGGCTATCGATCGAATTGGAAGTGTTACAAATTACCTGATGGGGAAATAGGTCTTCCTCCCCCCGACCCACCCCTGCCGGCTTGAACCCCGTCAAGCTCGGGGGACTTGGCTTAGCCAGGGAGCGGAGATAACGTTGGGGAGGGTTATGCAACAACGTAGACTGGTACTGACCGCTCGGTATGACAATTAATACCAACCCCACCTTTGACCACCCCCTTCAACCCCCACATTTCGTTCACTCCCGGTTCAGTTAACTTTTCCCAGCCAGCCCAATTGGCCGGAAAACGACCACTGAACGTCCGAACTCCTGGAAAACCTGTAGTTCTTTACAGGCGACAGAATGACTGATTTTAAATTTGTACTGAACTAAATCGGACAAAAAAGTAGAGCGAAACGTGTGCCCCACACGCACGTGATAGAATGGACAAATACAAAAGTATTTCTATCGTCGGCTTAAAATACAGTAACAGTCTGTAAACCGTCAATATAATTAAACGCTTCTTTTGAATATTGTCCGACGTAATTTATTCTCTTTCAAATACTGTTAATTAGTAGTAATTAAGTAACGGCGCTACTGATACTGTCCGGCAATACAGGCGGGTCATGCCGGCTTAGTATTAGCCCCGTTGAACCATGATTAATTAATTAATTTAATTAATATTATTAATTTAATAATTAAAGAAATTATAGGTATTTATTAAAAGTTAGTAGAAATTATTAGTAAAACAAAAAACGAAACGTAACGTTTATTATTAAAACTAACCTCACCCGCCCAACCCCTCCCCCTTTTGACCGACAATCCGACATAGACTTAAGCCGATTAACAAAATTCCACCCCCCCTGAACACCAAAAAGACAAAAACAACATCCCCCCAGAACACAATAACAAGACACATATATAGACAACCACCACAGTACAAGTAACAGTGACAGTGCAGTGAGGGTGCCCAAAAATCATCCAAAGTGCCAAAAGTGACTAACACCGGTACTGAAGACGGCGAGCAGCCGAAACCAGCGAAAGGAGACAGAAACACGACGAAATCTACGGTATTCCAACCGCTCGCAGACCACAAAACGGGTATTTTAAATGAAGTGAAACATTAATTTTGCATCGAATAGTGCAAATGTTGGCCCAGTTTGGTATCGGACACAATTCGGTGGGGTTCAATGAATAAAATGGAACAAGGCCAATTCAAATGAACCAATCGGGGTCTGGCAATCAAGACCCAGATTTGTTTGTCTTTTCCTTTTCAGTGAAACAAATATGGGGCAAGTACAATGTATTGCGATTTGAAAATGGGGAGGAAAAATTGAAAATGAAAATTGAACCCGTTTTCCGGAACAGCGGTATAGCGGTTCTCGTCCAAATCTGGGTTCGGCCGGTGGATCGTTCTTCGGGATTGTGCCTGGTGCTTCGTTCTGGATTCGCGAATTAAAACCGTAAAGTTTTCCGTAGCTCACTCGGTCTTCCGAGTTGCCTGCTAATCCGGGGAATGGGCCCCCCATGCCGGACTACCTGGAAAGCCCATTAGGCCACTGTCACGCAGAGAATCCCACACCCAATACGATATATCCCGTTTCGACTGCTCGACAGATAGGGGTCGCCAAACGAGATATACCCTAGAAATTAATGCAATTCCTTTATTCATATTGTTTATTAAAAAGTAGATGGCTTCGGTAATAGCCGAATTTTTCAGATTTGCAATCGAACTTTTCCCGAATCCAACCTCAGAGCTCCGTAACAGTGTACAGCTGTATAAAGTGCAACGCAGCAATGAGTTCTATGGGATCATATTTGCAACTGAAAGACGTTTTTAGGGTTGACCGATTGTAGGCGTTGTTCGACCGTATTTCGCTTCGGGTCGCTCAAACCCTACCTTCGGTCTAGAATAAAAATTTAAACGTGCAAAATTTGTATGCGACTTGTTTCCTCTACGTGATGTGCTCGTGTCGATCTCGTACCTGAACTCAAAAAAAAAAAAGAAACTTTTAGATTGTAGATACGCTGAATCCTCCGTACGCGATTCGAAATCGATTGGCCGGGAAATTGGGACTGCAAGCCCATTACTAAGACGGACATCGAAAATTGACCTTACTGTGTTTGAAATCACTGTTTACCACGACCTCAACATACCCAGAGTTGAGGAAGTTATGTTGACTCTGTCATTGAATCCTCTCTTCCGTTATCCATCCATTATCCGCCCCCTCCTACGGCGTAGCCCGGGACATAAAATACTTTCTGCTATTGTACCTATAAAAAAAAACATTGTAGTTAAAGTCAATACAGGCTGACAGAATCTTTATTTAGAACAGACCGTTTTACATCAGTGTCTTGGCGGTTTTTGCAAACCGGGATCTTAAAAAGAGAAAATAAAGTAACCTTAACGGACGATATATATATAATGAATAATTACAGCCAGACACAGAGAGAAGCCGGGGGGTGACCCTCCGCCTCGGTCGGGAAAGCCCCCCGGGAGCCAACCTAAAAATCGAATATCGGATTGAGAATTTTTTTGTCGGTGGGATCGGGGGACTTTTCCCGCTTTTTTCCCCTCTCCCTCTTTTTATTCCCTTCTTTCTGCCTGCTCTTTTTTAGCCCGGTCGGGCATCGGGCGAATACAGATGGGCGGCATATATAGAGGCCGCCACCTGCCCGCCCGCCACCACTCCGACCTGGTTTTTCCCCCCCGCACACCCCCAACCACCACCACGGTACCACCGCATACATTCAAATTTCCCCCAACCGCTCTCCACGTTTGAGTGTTCACCCCTCTGTCTGTCTCTGTGTGTGTGTGTGTGTGCCAAGCTTTCCAATATGTATTTTATGGCGGGCGAGAGTTTTACGATCCGAATCCCACGTTGAATATATAGTCACAATTTGGTGTTATTCTAATATCTACCCCGGACGTACCCCGCCTAACGGAAGACGTCCAGACGTTGAACGGAATAGGTTTTATTTTTAAAAAAAAATGTCTATAAAGTTAATTATTTATCGATTTTAAATTCTCGACCGAGCGGGAAGTTTGGTGTTTGGAATTAATTAGGGCGTTTCTGACAGCGCAACTTAATCGATAGCTCGCGTTGTACGTGGACAGCAGACCACTGCAAGTGATCACTAATCGTAGTCATCCTTATATACTCTGTGAGTCTGAAGACCGAGGAATTGTTCAGGAAGAAAAGTTGGAATTAAAGTATCGGTTCTGGAGGAGGAGTCTTTAAATCAATCCGTTATTTGTAGTAGTTGCTAGTAGTTTCAGTGGAGTTCCACCGAGGGCCCCTTGCAACAGTTAACATTCAAGTTTGAAGACTGATGGTGTGAAAGTTTCAGACTTGCTCCAGAAGCGAAGCGTTCCTCACTTGCCCTCCACAGGTTAATGGCCTACCCTGGCAACTTATATCTCCCAGAAGGTGGGAGAAGCTACGCCACTCATGAATCCGTAATAGGGGGCGCCCTTCCTATACCCCCTCAGTCTATTTCAAACCGCAATTACAGAATTTTCACTTTCCCTTATACACAAACCTCCTACGTTACACCCTACTAACAAAAAGAAGAGAAACCGAAATCCAGGTCCAGGTTAGGACGAAACGGGAGGAGCGCGGGAGGAACAGGAAGACTGAGGATAATCCCCCCTTTTTCGGTAAATGGTAAATTCAGTTTCAAGGGGGGGAGAAAAAAAAGGACGTGCATTAAAACCCCGACGATCCAAACGGAATTATTTAATTTGCCGGCTTCAAGTGAAGCGAAAGTGAAGCCTTTGTTTCATTATGAATTCTTAAATCGCGTTAGACTGTCGGAGTCTTTTACCTGGACTCAAAGGCGTACGTTTTTCTCCCCTTATAATTTTTCCGCTTCTCGACGTCCCAAGAAAAATATACAACCGAAGAAGAAGGAAAAATTAATTTTTCCTTAACGTTTCAACGTCTACTTGTCTCGAGCGCTACAAACGAGAGGAACGGCAATTCGGCGTTCTGAGCCCAAATTAACATTTTAAACGGGGTGGGGTGTGTCACCCGCTGACGATTGTCGAACACAATGGCCGAAATTGTAATAATAAGATGGAAGCAGACGAATTGTGTCCTGAAAAGGGGGGGGGGCGCCAAATTAACAAAAACCCGCTGAGAATTTGCTCAGATATAATTTAGGAACATCGAAACATAATTTACGTTATACAAGCGCCGAAAAATTCTGAAGTTCTGAGTCTCTCTGTTCCACCTCCCCGGCCAACATCATTTCTCAAGTCTGCGTTTGAGCCACCATCCGAGAACAAATTGCAAAAATTAAAACATTCGTAAACTGGAAAATGTATTCCAAATTGCTTTATCCACATAATCGTGTAATTTCGACAGCAGTGCGATTTTCTGTAACATTTAGATTGTTTCACTGCTCTTAGTTATGTGTCTATCTGTGGAACTAGGAAAATTTATGAAAATTTTAATTTCTTCAACCGGAGCTTTATTTTTTATGTGATGTAAATGACTTCGATTACTCAAAAATTGATTGGAGGTGGAACGTACATGTCTCCAATTTCGGGTGTAACTCCTAAAGCATTATGATTAAGTGAGTTGTTTTTTCATCAAAGCATTCCACAACAATATTTTCCCCGGTGGCAGCTAAAAGTCGGCCGGAAAAGTTCAATCGGTAGTGAATTGATCTTTTGCCGTGGAAAAACCCCACATGACGTGAAGAAGATTTACGTGCGTGTGTGTGTGTGTGTGTGTGTGTGTGTGTGCGAGAAAGAGATTCGGAGGGAGAGAGAGAGAGAGAGAGAGAAAAAAAGGTTCTCGAATTGGTTTCTCAATAAGTTTTAATCAGGAGGATTGGGCGAGGTTCGAAATTTAATCCAGGATGGTGAGTGGCGGAGTTCCCTTCCGTTTAATTAAAACCGGAAGAACTATGTGCACCCCGACGGGGCGGGGTTTCCTCCCCTCCCCCCCCATTTAGTATTTAGAGGCCAACCTTACAGCCGGCAGAACGCTTTTTCACCGCTAAAGAATTCGCCACGTCTACCTCACCACGCTCCAACATTGTCGTCGAACGGGAAAACTGGGGAGAAATTCAAATTCGCAACCGGTCTAAAAGTTTACTACTCATCGGCCGGAAATTCAGCATTAAGTCTGTGGCTTCCATCGGAGGAGGAATGAAGAGACGCGCGTTGAAACCCCGGAGAAAAACTGAAGAAGAAATTCCGAAAAGGAATTATTCAATTTCCGGCCTTCGAGTAAAATGAAAACAGAGCCAATTCGTTCCATTATGAATTCTGAAATCGCCTTCAAGACAGTCGCGCCTTCAACTTAGAAAGTGATGCCTTAAGAAGAAATGATATGAAAAAGGGGTTACCGTCTAGTTACAGACGAAACCGGTCTAGGGTAGGATCAAGCGTTTTCTGGATTCGGTTGACCCTCCTCCCCAAGTTTTGCGATCAATTTCATATTTGCAGTTCGATACGTGTATATGCGGTAAGGGGGGCGGGGGGTGGGACATCTAGGCACCAACTGTTCTCCAATTTATGGCATATCGCTGGCAGTTATATCAACGCCACCCCCCCCCCGGCCCAGAATCAAAACGGCGATTAATCAGTCCCTATATATATACATATACGTATATATATAATTCCCGTATATTATTGCCGGCGAATGGGTAAAATTATACTCTGGTTCTGGCTGAAACCGCAATTGAAACGAGCGGACTACATCCCGAAGCACTCTGGGAAAAAGAGAAATTGAATTTCCCGAACGATCGGGGAGGCCGCAAGTTAGTTTAATTCCTGTCGGAACGGAAAAAAAAAGGTTTTAATTAAAAGTACCGAAGCTGTTTGTCGGACGCCGGGTGGGGATCGATCCATACCGGGTTTAGGGTACTAGTTACCCTGGATGACTTTTGTTATTGCGCCCCCGCCCCGCCCCCAATCTACGATACATTTAATCGGTATATATTCAAATCGAGCTATAACAACACAGGGATGATAACTTGGTATTGGGCTGTAATGCGATTCCTGTTGATTTGATTTCAAGTCCAAATTCTGCCCGAATTAAGTATTTATAGGGACCGGCCGATTGGTGCGGATCAATCATCATCGAATCCCCACTCTCATCATTCCAATTCCAATAAAGACGGCAACCAACAAGGAGTAGTAAATAAAAGTTTTAAACGCTCAATTTACGTAAATGTCTATTAAATATTCGAAATTGAGGAGTAACAGTGTTAATTGCCCTACCGTACTGCCGACCTGTCTGCTACTGAAGATCTGTCACGGGATCGGGACCTTATTTTCTGTCGAAATTCTTTAAATTCGAAACCGAACTTTTATAAGGTTCATGAAAACCCCACAGACTCGAAGAAATACACTCTCCGCATTTCTAAATCATTCAATTTGGAAATCTCACGATTGATCCCGACACACAGCCGTCAATCTCCGTTATTATTATTGATTTACTGATATTACTGGCAGTAATAAAGCTTCCAGAATAAATCCCCCTTACCCTCGGGGCCCCAAGATGACATTTCAATACAGAAATTGACTGCAAGAAATATTAATTAACGACACGTTTTCAATAAATGAACTAGTACTAGTAATAGAATGAATTGATCCCTACGATTATACGAACCGAATGATTTTAAAACGGATTGGAGCCAAGGGACGAATGCCATTGTGTTTAAACGCTGGCAAACTTGGCCAAAAAGTTTCAGCCGTAGGGTCAGTCACCGAAGGGTTATAAAACTTCATTTGGACTCTAGTTGAAGTTGGGCCACTGGAGGAGGGGTGGTGGTGGTGGAGGATTCAAGTCACTCCAAGTGAACAAGATAAACTGCTCTACAAGTCCGACTAATTCTTCCAGCCTTGTTGCCGGCCCCACCATTTAAACTCTCGCAGGAAGAAATTAAACTATTCCGAAGTAAGTTAAGAATTATCGGGATCAGTAAAGCGTTCTGATTCGGCGATATCAGGGATAAGTCTTCTCTTCCCCGGTCAACCGTAAAGAGGCTACAATTTCCAGAATTATAAAATTATAATTTGTCGCACCCTCTAAACTATCGAAGCTCGATATAAAATAAATTTCGTATTTAAAAATGTCAAAACCGGTTTTTGCTTCTAGCCCAAGATTCATCAAGCTTCATCCATGAAGTATTGGGTTGGCTAATAAGTAATGGCCGTTTCTCGGCACTCCATTTCAATGATCTTAAAATCAAAAAAAAATTAAGGTCAACAAAAAAATCTCATATACTATCTTATAGAGAAAAGAAAGCTCTTTCGAATAACAATAATAAAACAATATGCCAAAACACTTTTTTATTCACGCGCTAATTCAAATTGAAAAAACGGCCTTTTTTCAAAAAAAAAGAAAAATCTTTTTCGGGGTGAGGTTTGTAGAGATAATAAAAAATTATGACAACAACGGCGAAACTAAGTAAACAACCCGAAACAGAACGACTAATACAAATTGCTGTCAATGAACAAACTTAGATTATAACTAGAAAAACGGATCTGAAAAATGATAATGTGCTTGTTTTACAGGGCAGGAATATTTTCAAGAAAAGTATGTACCGTTCAAATATTGATTTCGGCGTTGTCAATAAATAAATAGTCGGGAAATTAATACAAATGTCCGGCAGTCGTATCCCATTTGAAGCTTTATATATAAATTGGACGAACCGACCACGCCCCTATTTGGACTGGAACAAAAATTAATGTACCGTTTATTGGCTGTCCGGAATATTAAAAGTGTCAGCCTCTTTTATTCAATTTCGGAACTGAAATTCGCCGACGGATAAAACATGTGTTTCGATCCTACGGGACGTATCGATCATATTATATATATTGTAGACCTTTCAATGTCCTCTTCTAGTTCGTCTAATACTTTGTGTCGAAGTCTCCACTAGTCTACTAGTTGGAAACAAGTGTTAGACAGGGCGCGTGGAAAGAGGTGAGGGTCTGTAAGCTAAATTTGAAAAGCGTTCATTTTGTACTCGCTTCTGTGCCTGTCCAGTGTTGTATTTCCAGTTTCGGCGGAGCGGATATTTGAAAACCGCGGCCGACCCGCTTAAAACGGGTTTAATTCAAATTCAACTTTTGACGCGGAGTGAAATTCGCAATTGGATGCGCCCCCCGACTCGTCTGTGACGTTGGGGGGGTCCGGTGGCGGGGGGGGGCGGGGTTGTGTGCGCTGATCGTGGCCGGAGGAAATAAGCCCCCGCGGCGCACTTCAATGAAATTCTGACCTCTTCAAATTAGAAAACCTGGCTCGGAGGGAGAAATTCAAATTTCAAGTGCTCCAATCCACTCCCCGGTTTAAACTGTTGAAGAGGAACCCTCTGCCGGGACAATTGGAATTTCTAACAATTCTTAACACGAGAATGGAAGTGGGATGTAAACATATTATGTATTTTTAATTGAAAACTACAAATGTACGCGGGTTATGAGGCTATGTGCGGGACATGCTTAGCTTTTCCGCCATCCTCTTGCTGTATTACGGCCGTAGCGACCACGAACTAATACAATGAACTATGAAATAAAACAATACAAGAAGATCTTATCAGTTCGAAGATGCATAAAAATACAAATGGCCCATATATTATGTATATTTCAGATGTTTTCAACTGGTATTATGGCATTTTATTTTGGCATAATAATCTCAATTTATTATGATTAATGACTGAATGTTTATATTTTATTATAAAAATTCGGTTTTATTCGATTAATCGTTTAGATAAAATCAACAAGTTGTCGGGGCAGTTGGCTGCGTATAATGGATTGTGTGAGGGGATTGATGGTGGGAAAGGTTCGGGCGAGGGCCTATGAATTGTTTAACTTGAAAACTAAGAAACGGCGCGAAAGTTGCACTTAACGGAAGTCTTTCGCTCGACATTAAACTTTAGTCGTGTTGACTGAACTTCAGTTGGAGGACGTCGAGAGGTAGTTTCGCCCAAACGGGGGGTTAGGGAGGAGGGGGGGAGGGTGGCCGAAATTCAATCTCGTAGTTTTCACAGCAATTTCAGGTGTGCTTAACTTTGACGTTAGCGACCCCCACCCCCACCCCGAAGCCTGTCTATGACAATGCGGTTAGGGAAGTGGAAAGCGATCGAAAATAGAATTATTTTCTGCTATAAGAAAAACTAAATTTCATTCCTTCAGTAGTACTAACCGACAGACTAGAACATGTCCTCAAGCTTATTGAATAGGCCGAAAGAAGAATCTAAGTACAAAAAATTTTCAAACGGTGACAAAATTGTATACAAAAATTCATTTCTTAAATGAAGACAAATACAAAAAATACAAAAAAGGTATTTTTGGTTGTGAGGTTTAGTTTAGGACGTAGGGTCGCTGGACCCGTACTATCGATGGAGACAGAACGATCCGTATGCGGTTTTTTACCATCGCAAGAAACGAACAAAAATTTATGACGTTATTTCCTCGCTTCAGTTAATGCCCAACTACAAATTCAGAACTGTAAATCGCACTAATTTATAAGCGCTTCCCCGGTCATTCAGTTATCCAATTGTCTGTCCAAATAGACTTGAAACATAATTTTTATCGTTGCACATGTTGCACTGTGTTGTCACCTTTCTGGTTATCTGGTTATCGCTGTAAGGGGAGCGTGGAGGCGGCGCTGGGACAAACTGCCGAAGTTATACCCGGGGGGGGGGTGAAGAGAACTCAAACGGGGGTAAATTCAATTTCTTAGTTTTGAGAGTTGGCCGGGAACGCATCGGCCACACATTAGCGCCTGGCCATCCAGTTATGCCGACCGCGGACTTACTGTACTTCGCGACTTGACTGTAGTCGTTTGATAACGGGGCAAAGTCCCCCACCCACCCCCACCCCCGACGCGGAGATTCGCCGGTAGAGACCGAGGCCACGAGTGATAAAGGGCAGATTTAGAATTTAGTTTCACAAGAATGAACTAAAATTCTGACTCTTTTTTGTTAGTCACGTGGAACAGAAAATGAAATTCCGTAAGCGACGCAACCGGTTTCCGGTCATTTCTTCACCTAAATCAGTTCTACAGATTTCTAAGTCTTCACCAGCGGGACAGTCTTCTTTAGTCCAAATCTCGAACTTTGAAAATCAGTCCTCAATAAGGAGGCCATTAAATTAGGCGGAGAGAAGATGGATCCTGCCGAATCGGCAGGCGACACGTCCCAGTTAGTACTAGGCAAACTATTTAGCCGACGACGTTGTTAACCGACAACATAAACAACACCGTACAAACCCCCCAACCCTGCCAATTACAACGGCCTAGACTGTAGAGTTCACACTCTCCAATATATCACTTACGCCCCCAGTGGATTCCTCTACAGACAACACCATTATAGCCCACACATAACATAAAATATAATCTTCAATTATAAGAAAACAATATAGTGTGTATCACCGTGCTACAGATGTTGGCGAATATATTAATATCGGCTATAACCCCCTATATATTATTTTAATACCGACAATGGACTCTGTTAATTATAAGGGTTGAAGTTAAATTAGTTCCCAATACGGTTTTCCCTTTCGAACGCTAAAATTATTCCTAATTTCCGTAGCCGAAACATTGTGTTGTATTTTAATTAGGTAATTGTGAAGGTAACTACTTTCTCGCCGCCCTCTCCCGCCCCCAACTTAGCATATAAAATGAAATCCCGCTTTATATAGTTGGTCCGATTCGATAGAGGCTTTAATCAACGTTAATTATCTCGCCGGCTACGAATCCCCCCCATCGCTTCAATTAACAATTTGAATACCGAAAACGCGCCCAGAAACTCCCAATAAATTTGTACAATTAATCCAATCCCATTAGGATAAAGAGGAATTTGAACGCGATGAACGTTTAGGCCCTATTAGGGACACGTCTGAGCCCACGACAAGTGTACCCGACAACATTTTGTCGTTTTTAGATATTCCGAAATTACAATATTACAAATAATACTAAACCTGCTCACCATAAGCTCCCTGTAAAGTGGACTGCGCTAATTATGAGATTTCTCCTTAACCGAACATAATAAATATTTTATAAGAATATCTTTATATCTTTTTATTTTTAAAAAATTAGTATTCAAGAGCCCTTTTAATCCACAAACACATTTATATTATATACAGAATGTACATAATAATTGGGTCCTCTAGTAACATAGGCGGGGAGGTACACCGCCCCTTTGTATTTCCATACAAAGGACCGGGTTAATTTCGAAATTCGTAATTTGCCGAAGGGTACAATCGATCAGTAAATTCGCCGGGGAGGTGTTTCGGGATATAGGGGTGGGGCAGTGGAGGAATAAAGGCTGGAATTCGAGGAAAAGGGGGTGTTGGCGGTGGGTTGGTAGGGGTCGCAATTAGCTCGGGCCCAGGCTCATATCGGTCGGAGGGTGAGAGGGTTGAGGGGGTTGGGCCCTTAATGCCCTCCATTATCTATCGCTTAATTCCTGAGCCGAGTTCCCACCTTCGTTTTTCCGCCGCCGGCCATTTAACAGTGAACAGGGGAGAGGACCGTAATTTCCGTGTCGGTCTATACAGCCCGACTGTATAGACCTGTATACCTTCATCGCCACCGGATAATAGCGCTGAAGTCAAACACTTTCGTATACAGTAGGAAGGTATGGGCTTTCATAGTAATAAAATAAGGAGATAGAATTGTAAAAAGCATTTAAGGCGTTTCGTTATCCATCCATTAGACATTTTAAAACTTTGACTTAAGGTATGAATTCTCGATACTTGACTGCACGAATTATTCTAGGCGATTTCATCAAATTCTTTATAACTGATAATAATCAATTGTTTAGGTTTTAGGATAAAAATACTCAAACATTATAATAAGTTTAATACGCGTGGTCCAAAACAGCCTCAACGGCGTGTATAGTGTGAACGAGGGTTAAGTCCCCAAACGGGCCCTGGGTATGCGTGAAAATCTGGACGTTTCCAGATAAAAGGGTCCCCAAGACGTGGTCGGCTTTCTACGGAAAAATTACTCCTCTCGTAAAGAGACTTAAGATAGGGTCGGCCTTGGCGGACCTTCTTACCCTTTATTTATTGGGCCGTAATCGTATTTCAGTGCCTCACACTCCACCCCCAATTTATACCACCACCCCACCCCACCCCGCCCCATTCACGCCAACCGTACCAGCGCCATTTTAAATATCTTCCAACAGATTATCATACGTTTGATATTCGGTCCCGTCCGCTTTCAATTTGCGGCTAAATAAAAATCCGGCAGCGCGTCCCATAAAATAGTTTTACGAAGCCTAACAGCAATTCGAGATAAAAGTTCTTGTCGGTACCCCCAATTCCGTCCAGACGGGTTTGGGCTTCTCGCCATCGTCGGCAGCTTTTCGCCAGCAGACTTTTGGCTTTGAGCTTTACGCGTTTCTTCTTTTGTCGCTACTCCAATTTCTGAAACGTGGAACGTTCGTTTCCAATTCGTGCAATAAATAACGCCGCCAAACCGATAGGAAGTAGCATTAGTTCAAAATGCCGTTTAAATTTGTTGAAATCATGTCATTCTTAAATACATACAGATGAAAGATTGATTTCCACTGCAAGATTCCTTATCTGTCAGTAATATTGAAAATAAATTATCAGATACATCCTAGAATAGAATTACGAAAGAATGTCTGCGAATTTTTACTTGAAATTGAGGCCCGGCGCTAGCGGGGAATTTCCCACCCACTTTTGGGTTGATCAAATATTGACTCGGGAGTTTTTCAATCGGATTCAACCGGTGACAGAAAAAATATGGCGCGCTGCAAAACCGCAAATCGAGCCAAATAAAATAATTTTCACCCCGGTCATTTTCACGCTTTTTGCCGACCGGTAATATTAATTGACAGACCATAAAATTATTCTATGTTGTATTAAAATTGCCCGATGTCGTAGACTCGAATAACCTATCAGGATTTTTTTATCTAAACAGTTTCAAAAGACGATTTTTAACCATATAATCATTAATTTTGTTTCGTATTATGATAGAAAAGAATGATATGTAATTGGTAATTATCAACTCAAGTCTCGTTTTTACTCGAGTTTTTCAGGAAACGATTCGATGAAGAGAGTAGAGATTCTTCTATAGATTCCCGCCTACACAAGAAGGTTTTCTTCCTTCTTTGATCTAAAGAGCCAATTCTCGGTTATATTTAAAAAAAAATGTTTAAATTCGGGAAGGAATTCTCATAATATAAATCAAAAGGGCGGACTGGGCGACCGAGGGGGGGGGGGGGGGGGAATTGTCGACGAAATTACAAAAGTTGAGCGGGAAAAGTGGGGAAAAACAGTGGACGGGGGAGGGTGGTAGGGGGTGGTTTCGGGATGAGGTTTGGAAAAAAAAAGTCAATTATGATTGCCCCCGCCCCCCACCCCCCCCCGCACACAGCCAGACATGAAATTTGTCCGGGGCTTAACCAGCACCGTTCAAAATCGGAAGCGTTCTCCCGGAGTTTCGACCGAATAAATTAACCGGGGACCGTGAAATGGGATTACCGTCCAATAAATAAAAAAGGGTTGTTCTATAAGGGTTGGGGGGGTGGGGGACGCTTTCTTAACGGCCCCACGGGGATGGGAAGGGAAATCTTCGCAGGCGTGAAAAAAATTATTTAGCTCAATTTATGCGGTATTCGTTTGGGACGGTTCGGTGACCATCCCTTAGGCTTGGATATCATTCAGCCCTTGACGCCATTCGAGTGCCACGTGATCTCCGTATATATATAAAAACTGGTAGCTAAACATTGATGTTTTGGTGTATTTTAAAACCACCCGGGCGGACCCAATTGGGGATGGGTTTCCGCCCTTTCCTTCTGGGGGCCCCTTCTTCGGTGTTGTCCGCCGGAAGGAGACACTTGGAAAACTGTTTCCGAACAGGGAAAAAAATTCCGTTCCCGTGATTCTACCCACACAATAGAGCGATCTTACCCACCGGAAGTTAATTTACCAATTCAAATTCTCGGTCGCCCCCCCCCCCTCCACCCCGTGATGGTTTACTCTCCAATCCGAGTATCCAACTCTCGGCTAATCGGAATTGTGGATGTCACCCCCTGAAGACAGGCTCTAATATCTCCGGTGGAGGTTGAGGTGGGGTCGGGGCCATCTGTTGTCCTTTGACAGGATGACAGCTCATAATTGACTACCGGCTGGGTATGTGTATGTGTATGTGTAGGGGTGCACATGCTTGCCGCTATCTCCTAATGATATCTCGGCACCCGGTCGGTTAACTGCTTGCTGGGCCCCCTCAGACTAGGGCTTTATTGGACCCGCTAGATATACGCCGGCAATCTACTCCCGAACCAATTTGTCGCTCCAAATAGTGGAGCCCGAAAATTTGAAATTTAGACATTTATGACGTGCTAAGTGTTGTGTTAAGTAGAGCAACAGTGCATTTTTATTGAAAAAACGCCGTTTCAATTAAGCGACTAATCAAAAACGAGAAACCACTAAGAGTGAAGGTAGAACAGATGAAGTCCCCACATGTCTCCTCTGTATATAAATATTATGTTGTTATTCACCTGAAGATTCTTTTTCGGTATTTCGTAAATCTTTTTACGCTGTATCAAACTAAAAAAAATTAGAATTTGAGCGTACACTATACGTTGAATACACAATAGGGCTTAATGTTTAGCTGTGCCTAACTTCTTAGAACAGGCATAGAATTGATGGTCTTCCCCAGATCTAAATATTATTCTCGGCCGGGGGTTAATTTTCATCGGGAGGGCGAGCACCTCCAGTGGATGATAACTGGGGGGGGGAAGGCTACCAGTGAAATGGAATAATATTTTACTAGGGGCGCGGCCTCGCCCCCTGAGAAAACGGAAGGAGTGATGGAGGGAGAGAGGGAGGGTGGTGGGGAGGGGGGATGAAGGGCCGTGGAGAAACGGTCGAGGGCGGGCGTATATCCGAAGGGCGGCCAGAATATAGGGCCCTCCGTTGCCAGGAATTTATGTTTGGACGGCCGCACTAAGTCCAAGCCCGGCACGGTAACTTTACCCCCTTATCAGAGCGACGCCGGCCAAAGCCCACCCCACCCCACCCTTCATCCCGCTGATAAGTCCCACCGATACACGCTCCTGTTTTGGGGGGTCGCCCAACCTTTTCTACGAAATTAGTTGGTACCAACCGGACTAATGTTCGACTATAGAATAGTGGACTCACTCCTCGATATGAATCAGTAAGAAGTGGGGTGGGTTTTGAATAACCCGCGAGGGGGTTGAAATGGGGTGATTCGTGCGGTATTTGACTTTCGCTTGGAGCCTTCTACCAGTTTACCTGTTTAATGCGATGTTTTTATGTAATCTCCAAAAGAGTTAATGAAGATGAATAACCTCGACTGGTTTTTCGACCCGCATCCATTCGAGTCCTGCAGATTACGAGACCATTCGAATCGATTCAATTTTAAAAAACATTAATATATCGTGTCCTAATTTCTTATCAACGAGATTCCAGAATACTATAAATTACACATAGTTTCTTATTATTGCTAACTACGTGCGACAATTATGATGGAATATAGCGATAAATATGTTGATAGGAATCCCGGTTTATAGGAACGGATTATCTAAATGTAAATATTGTCGATTCCCTTTTTGGCTGTCGTTGAAAGGCTGGGAACGCCGGACAAAAATGAGTGCGGCGGGCACGGTTATACTGGGGCGTTGTGCGGGTCTAGTATCTGAATACTGGCCGGCAATTAATAGAAGCCCGGTGGCAAACTGCTACCGAACGGTTATTATTATGCTCGGCGGCTCTCTCTAGTTCCGCTTTTAATTGTCTCACGCCCGAATCGTAACTTTCCGCCCTGTTTAGTTAGTTCGAGTCCTGGTTTCCCGCAGCTTTCCCTATTTCGGCTACGATTCGGCCAACTCTTCGTTACACGCGTAATTTTTTTCCGGCAATTTCATAAAGCGTAATTAATTTGATATACCTGTTTTGTGGTCTGCGAGGGGTTTTGGAATATACTGTGTAGGTTCGTGATGTTTCTGTCTCCTCTCGCCGGTTAGGTAGGTCTTTCGCTAGACCGGTTTCGGGGCCGCTCGCCGAATCTTCAGTAGCGCTGTGTTATAGTACAAAGTGAAAGTGACAGTGGGCAGTGAGGACGCCCAAAACATCCAAAGTGCTAACAGTGACAGTGACACAGAGCGCTACTGAAGATAGACCGAAACCGGTCTAGCGAAAGACCTAACCGGCGAGAGGAGACAGAAACATCACGAACCTACATAAAGCGTAATATATACAATTTTTAATTAAACTAATCCGTTAACTACAATATAATCGAGAAGGTAGTTTATTCGAAAATTCAATTCGGGTGATATTCCAAACAGTGTTGGTAACAAGAAATACCGAAAACCGACTCTAGCTAAGAACTAATACCTTACTTCAGTAATAATTAGGAGCTTATGTTAAAGAAACATTGTCGGCCTGAGATGAGGCCTAACAATTCCGGGGGCGTTATTTTTAATTCGAATTTCATAATTCAAAACCAAAGGTAAACGCTCAAGAGTTTTTACCTTAGTGAGAGAGCCTCCAGCTGGTGTTGGAGTTTGGGCCGTTAGAGACATATGCTTCGCGTACGGCCTTGTTTAAGACTCCCAATAACAATAACAGTAACACAGAGGAGGGAGCCGAGCGCCGTAAATACGGCGGAACGTTTACTGGCGGGGTACATACAGCAGAGGGGCTGAAAGAAAGGGGACGGCTCCGAGGATGGACCAGAAAAACCAGCGCTCGATGTTCAATGAGCCGTACGGTAAACTCCAGTTATATACAGTTATATACAGTGTCTTGTATGTGTTGGACCAATAATTCAGTTCTATATTTCCTGAACTTCCGGCTTTTGGACAATAATTAGCTCCCTCGGCCAACCCCTGTAGCTGAGGCTTTTCGCCCACTCCGACTCCGGTCCAATTACGACTTATAGAGCATTCAGATTCATAGCGGGCCCGTAAAAATTCTGTATAAATATTAGGGTTTGGTGACCGGGCGTTTTGTAGGTGACAATAAAAAAAAATAAAAACTTCCGTATACTGCCTGTCTTTTTGTCTTAAAAAAATGCAGATATTTATACAGCTCGGCCGTCTCTCGAACTGCTCGTCGATAAATTGAGACCGACAATTTTGACAGAAATGACCGTACATCGTCCATTGATGGTATCTGAAAAATGTTTCAGATAATGGAGAAATGATTTAATGGGCACTAGACTGGACCAAATGGGCGCACTACAGGTTTTCGTACTGCTCATGTTCTCTCTACCTCGGCTTCCGTCGGCGCTACCAAGTAAGTTACACGAAAATCAATAAATATTTACTTCTCACTTATTGAAAAAATTAGTCAGAAAAATTAGCTATCGATATATTACTGGCGTAAAGAATCAGTAATTTGATATACCTGTTTTGTGGTCTGCGAGGGGTTGGAATATACTGTGTAGATTTCGTGATGTTTCTGTCTCGACCTAACCGGCGAGAGGAGACAGAAACATCACCGACCTACAGGATTCAATTGTACTTATTTTGTTACAAATAAATATAAGAACGCGTCAAGCGATAAGGTAAGTTCTCTACTTGATAATTGGGTGGCTTATTTTTGAGCTCCGACTAGGAAACAGAATTTCTTGGTTAGGCTTTGTTTTAAAATTGTCGTCGTACTAAGAGATATTTTTTGTAGTCTATTGCCGTTCCATTTTCGGTGTAGACCGTAAGGGGTAGGTTTGCGACCGAGAAACTTATTTCTTGAAGAAGTTTTTCTGAAAGTGTGTCGCGTATAAATTTGGGATCTATATTTGAATACCCGAGTGGGGCGTGTGAAAGGGAGGGAGGGAGGGAGGGAGGGGGGATATCCACCACCGAGAAATAAGAGAAATGATCAGTGGGGGCGGTCACTAGATCAATCGAGACCGCCTATAACGTCCCCCGGGCGACGTATTACCTGCCCTATTTCATTAGCCTAATTGCTATCCTGTAATTGATACCGAAGACCAGACCCTAAGAGAGATTACTCAGACCGGTGAGGGCCCAAGAACACCCCCCACCCCCCACCTCACCTTCAGTCAGCTCACGACAACCACACCCAGGTTTTAACTAAATTAGTTCCATCCCCAGGTTAGCACGAGCGCAGCACTATAACTGATCGACCTACCGTACTGTACACCGTAAACCGGGGAATAGAATTTCAGTTTTATATTTACTCAAGTTACGATTTAGTAGAACAAATCGTTCCCGGCACAGACGGTTCGGTCCCGAAGCTTAAGACAATAATAAGCCCAAAGACGGTTGAAAATCTTCATCCCTCGATCGGGCGGGTGTAAATAGTAGTAGTTCTGCGACAATTTAAATATTTATGGGGCGAGTTTTGTGTTACAGTGACGGATTACTCCCAGCTGAACCACGACGAGCCAACCCACTGGACTAAAGCGGCGACGACGCAGTCGGCCCCGACGGAGGGGGCGGCGTGGAGCGTCCTCTCCAGGGTGAGGGGACACCTCGCCTCCGAGCCGAGGAAACACCCCGCCCACCAGAACCACCCGCGGCCCCACCCGCGCCCCCCGACACCCGCACCCTCCCCCAACACGCCGACCATCGCCACACCCGGCGCTGACACCGCAGGCCCAGAGAACCACACGCAGGGCATAGGGACGATGACCGCCGACACTGACCCCACCACCACCACCACCACAGCCCAGAGGGACGAGGGCAACACTTCCAAGGGACCTCCGCTCTACCAGAGGTTTCTATATCCGATGAACAGTCAGACCGAGGGGGAGAAGGGCGCCGAGACCAGCCCTCAAACCACCACCACCTCCTCCTCCACCTCCTGGACAACGGCCACCGCCAGGACCACGGAGGCCGATCCCTCCTACTCCAACTACCTCGAAGAGAAGAACTACTTCGAAGACGAGGCCCCCGACAGAGCGGCCGCCAGAGCCTCCAACGAGTCCTCCAACGCCACCGACACCGACCAGTTTTACAGGTACGACCCGGCCGACGAGAGGAAAGAGGACCCGGGCAAAGAGGCCGAGGACTCGAGGGACTACTTCAAGGGGCCGGAGATCATAAGCCCGCTGCCCACCTACAAGACCGTGCTCATACACAAGGCCGAAGATCTGGGCTTCGACAGCGAACAGGAAGAGGAGGAGATGAAGAAGGAGGACGAGCGCAGGGGAAACGCCCTCTACGACAGCCTGGCCCTGCCGACCATGGGCGAAGGGGACGACAACTACGATTCGGACACGCCCTTCAAGGAATGGGACAGGGACAGCGAGGAGCAGGAGAAGATGCTGGAGAACATCGTACTGGGGACGGAGAACGGTACGGGGCGGGCGGGGGCGGGGCGGGGGGGGTGAACGGGCCCGCGGCGACCCGGAGGAGCAGCCGGGCAGGTGGTTCATACTGCTGCTGGCCGGCAACTCGACGATAGTCAAGCTGAGGCAGAAAGATTTCGCCAAATATCTGAAGCTGAACCTGGCAGCGAGGCTGTCGCTGGAGTACGACGAGCTGAGGGTGAACAGGGTGGTGCTGGCGCCGCCGAGGCTGATGGTCAACGTGAGCGTCGTCCCCTCGGAGGTGGGCAACCTCGACGAAGAGTTCGACATCAACGAGAGGATATTCGGCGAGGAGGAGGCGCCCCTCCACAAACTGGCCGAGACCAACGCCACCCTCCTGGAGCTATCCGGCGAGGAGTACCACGTGGTCAGGTTCCTCAGCCTCAGGTCCGAACAGCCGATGTCCCTGGAGGAGGCCGCCTCGGAGACGAGCGTCGTCGTCACCGACAAGCACACCGACATCGAGAAGGTCATCTACATAGGGGTGGGAGGAGCGTGCGTCATAGTCATTATACCTCTGATATTCGCCCTCTGCCGGCTCTACGTGATACCCAAGAAGGTCGAGTGGCCCTGGAAGAGGGACAAGCAGAAGCCGCTGTTCGGCAAGTCGTGGAGCGGCGGCGGCGGCGGCGGCCCCAGGCACAAGAGGATGGAGGAGGCGGGCGGGGGCGGGGGCCGGCGGGGGCGGGCCGCTCACCGTCATATACTCGGGCTCGTTCGTCGAGAGGAACGGGCCGCCCTCCGGCTCCTGGCTGGAGGACAACTACCAGAACTCGAGCATACTCCAGGAGGAGCCCTCGCTCGAGAACCCCGTCTACGGGTACAGCGCCCTCAACAGGAGCCTACTGCCTGAGATATGCGACCCGACCATACTGGAGAGCCCCCGGTTCAACATCGACAGCAAACTGCACATACTCGGCTGCCGGCCCAACCACCTCCTCATACCGCAGACGCCGCTCAACCGCCCGCCAGACCACAAGAACACACTCGACGTCAGGATAACGACAGGACTGGACAACCCCAACTACCAGACGTAGTCTGCCAACACACCATACCAACCACCATACCACCCCCATCCCACCCCCAACCCCCAACCTACCAATCGACACTAATAACCTCACCCTCACCCGACTATCAAACCATATCTCCACCATATATATTCAACTAACCACCGCTCACCCCACCCCTTCGGTTTGGGACAGGCCCTCCTCCTCCTCCACCTCCCCTCCCTCCTCCTCCTCCACCTCCACCTCCACCTCCCTCCCTCCCCTCCACCTCCCCTCCTTCACCACCCTACCCAACACACACACACACACACTGCGGGGGTAAAATCGTCCCCGTCTAGATTTCATTTCAGCCGACTAAAAATTGGATGGTTCCTAATTGAATTGGGCGACCTTACACTAGACTACACCGCTTCAACTTGTGTATTACCCAATTGTAACTCAGACATTTTGTAAAGACCGTACAAAAGTTTAACTTATTAATTGAATGGGCGCAGTTTCGCAGATGGAAATTACAACAACAGAAATATGGGGGTTCCTATTGGGATCTTGTTTTGTACAATATATGTACGGTTATATGGACGGTATTGAAGCGGCAATGGTACAACAATTGACCGATTCGTTCGATTCGGTAATCAGAGTGTTTCTCAGTCGAGTATTTGAAGAGCTTTCGAATATTCGATCGTCTCGCGAGGGCTTTTCGAAATTTTCGAAAAAGAACTGGAGCGAATGTTTATGATAAGAGAGAGAGAGAGAGAGAGAGGGAAAGAACCTTCCAATTTCGGGTATCGG
The DNA here is from genome assembly GCA_019843655.1 of Lethocerus indicus. Classification (NCBI taxonomy): domain Eukaryota; kingdom Metazoa; phylum Arthropoda; class Insecta; order Hemiptera; family Belostomatidae; genus Lethocerus; species Lethocerus indicus. Next base: position 13,145,299 of record JACDQD010000012.1, on the reverse strand, counting down.
CAAATGTTAGATTCACGGAATTTGTACAACATCGCAGAGAGAGAGAGAGAGAGAAAATACGCCGAAACCATTTTCCGGGGCTTTTTTTATCTGTAAACGATATCGATAAAACTGACAAAAAAAGAAAGAAATTTAAATCGTATATTTAAAACAAGATGTAATGATAATATACTTACGAGATGAATACGAATGACATTGGATTTAAAATATATATTTTAAATATAAGAAAAACAAATTTATAGTTAAAACTGTTATCGTAAGTTAGAGAGTGATTCCATGTGATTTTTAGTTCCTTAAAAATTATAAAATCTTCCGTTTTTAATTTTTAATAATTAATAATTTGTCGAATGTCGATATTAACCTTAAATGTTTTTACTAGTCTTCCAAAAGAAAAAAGAAAAAAAATTAACTTGGTAAACAACCCGTAGTTTTTTCTGTGCACGAGTGTGAAGCTCAAAAAATAAAATAATAAATAAATAAACGTCGTTAGCACACACACACAAACACACAAACACAACTTAAGAAAACTTCAAAAAAATTCGTGAAGCTTCAGATTTTAGAAGAGAATCGTCTAGTTTAATGTGGCCGACCCGCCACTAGAGGTATAAAGAAATAAAAAAAATTGGTTAATCAATGGATGAAAATAAAAAAGATAAATAGTGTAGGCGAAATAAAAAATTTAGATTTAAATTTCCATTCCAAAAATTGTGAATATTCCTTACAGAGTGAATTTGGAGACATTTCATTTGTGTAGAATTATTAAATGTATGTGTTCAATGATTCAAAATGATACAAAATTCAATCGATATTGTTTTAAATTATGTGTTCGATGTTATATGAAGAAAAACTAAAATGCAAGTTGTTTGCACAAAGCATTATCGAGAAATTGTAAATATCAGTTAATATGTTATTTATTATATTGTTTCAATTGGTGTTTCTATTGTTTATGGCAAATCTATTAAGAAGATTTTGGTGGACCTAAATGTAAAAGAAATTCTAAAAAAAGTTGTAAAAAAATATATCGGGAAAAGCGTCATTTTATTTATTATATTTCTCTATCTATTCATTGTGTAGATATTATTTCGCATGTTAATTTTTAAAAAATTACCTAAATCTAATTATTTATTAAAACAGAGAGTTTAAATGTTTATCACTCTTTTAAAATGAGCTAATTGTTATTGACCATTCGAATCATTGTACTTAATAATAATAATTAATACTGTCGTTTATTTTATTGACATATTTTTAAAAACCAATTTAGGTAATAATGTTAGTTTTTACATTTCCATTGTAATTCCTTGTGAATAAATGTACATAGATGGGACCTTGACTATTTTTTCAAACATTCAAAATTATTAATACCAAACCATACCATCCATTCCCATCCCAGTTGACACAAAAACAGTAATTAATAAAATAAAGTAAGTTTGTTTATTTAATATTCGATATTTTTTAGATGGTATTATACCAAAGTATCAATATATGACATAAATGTTGTTAGAAATAAATTTATTAGTAAATCATAATAGTTTACAGTAGCTGATTTTTGATCGAAAGCGCCATCTAGCAGCGGTGACCTGAACTAATTAAGCGGATCTATCAGGACCAAGTCGTCTACCTCCTTTGGCTTCATGTTCTCCTGATACATAAACTAGTTTTCGGTACAGGCCACGCCATCTAGCGGAAACCTGTGGAACTTCGACCACCGATTTGAGGGTTGCCAGCGCCATCTAGTAGCCAAGGGTGGAACTAATACGCGGATCCATCGTCGACCTCCTTGTTCTCCTGATACAAAAAATAGTTTTTCGGTACAGCCCACGCCATCTAGCGGGGAACTGTGGAACTTCGGGCACCGATTTGAGTGTTGCCAGCGCCATCTAGTGGCCAAGGGTTGAACTAATTCGCGGATCTATCAGGATCAAAGCGTCGACCTCCTGCGGCCTCATGTTCTCCTGATACAAAAACTAGTTTTCGGTACAGCCCGCGCCATCTAGCGGAGAACTGTGGAACTTCGGCCACCGATTTGAGGGTTGCCCGCGCCATCTAGTAGCCAAGGCTTGAACTAATTTGCGGATCTATCAGGATCAAAGCGTCGACCTCCTGGGGCCTCATGTTCTCCTGATACAAAAACTAGTTTTTCAAACTCAACAGACACGCTACAAAAAGAGGTCTGCCCGGGGATCGAACCCAAGAACCTTCGTTCGGAAGCCAAAACGCTAACCACTCAGCTACCTGAGCAGAGCGAAATTTTTTTCTCACTAAATCAAATCCTGTAATTACAAAAAAAGCTTGAGTACTATTAAAGGGAACATTTAACTAAATTTTAATTTTAACAAATATTTTAAAAAATAGCTCCGCTCAGGGATCGAACCCTGGAACTATGTTTTCGAAAGCCAAAATGCTAACCAAACTTTTATGCTCTCCAAATGAAGAGTCAATAAACACAAAATCAATTAATATAATTGTATTCAATTCAATAAAATTTATAATTAGATAAAAAATAAAAGAATCCAGTCTTTTCAACTAATATAATTTATTAATCAGAAAACATACAATTAAAATTCCATAAACAATAACAAGTCATTAAATATTTAGATATACCTTTATATGTCATGTAAGTATATATACACATAATTAAATACTAATAAAATACGGAACAATTTTAACTGAAGAATATTTTTGTTTATAAATAATACTTCACAGACGACTTGTTTTGTTTTCTCCCACACACCTAAATACTATAATAATGAATCCAAGCCCGAAACATAAATATACAAAAGAAAACAAATTGAAATGGAATGACGAACAGAAAATGCGACTCAATTGTACAATAGACGCTTGCTCGTGTATGAACTGTTGTTAAAGAGGCAATAGGCACTTTATAAAGACACACATCAGAATGAAAATTAAAACACTTCCCTTTTTTTTTTTTTTTTTTTCTTTAAATAATTTTTAAACTCTAATAGAAGAATTTGTTTAAACATTTAGAATAATAATGTGCAACTAGCCGGACTCGAGGTAACCGTTTTATATCTCTAAATCACTGCTGACACTACTTGGTCCTATTCCAAAATTGTAAAGAGGATTTTTAATTATTTTTAGTTTTTTTTTTTTATCAGAGAAGGATAAAACAATCATCTCATTACAATATAATAATTATCCCGTTTAATTATTTTAAGTCAAAATATTTTCAGCGTGTATACGCATGATACACTCGACTGTAAATAACATCAATTTATCATATTTTCAGCATATGAATATATCCACAGGCGCTGAGTTATAACTATATACAAGTTACAATCGACAATTTTACATATTACATTCCTTTTTTTTTTTTTTAAATTCTATTAATAACATTTACAAAATCAAATACCCGAATGCAGACATAAAATTCTCAGTACATTTGAAAAATAGAAAATAAAAACTGATTTTTTTTTTTCAGTCATACGTAATAGAGCCGAAATCACAGACCGTCCCTGCAAAAAATGTAAACACAGTACTACCTAATTAAAAAATGACAGGTTGGAAAAAACAGCCGTTGAAAAAATACTTCAAGTTAAATCTGTACATAATTCGATACAGGTATCACTGTAATTCAATAACCGGATAATTTATTACCATTAGTATTAATAGTGATAGTACTAACAGTAATTGGAGGTATAATGTCTCTGAACCAGCAAACTACAGAGTTTTAAAGTGGCTCTTATAAACTCGGCAAATATGAACGTGTTGTCCGTACCTAATTTAAAAAAATAAATATATTAACGAGGATATACAGGCAATATCACAATAATTTGAATGCGATAATTTACAAAAAAAAAAAAAACTAAAATAAACCGTAACAGAGTTAGCCAGAGATGAAAATTTCCTTCACAATTTTGGACACCGATTATGTTGTTTCCGATTATTTTTCGATAACGAAGTAATTTCCATTGTATTTATCGTATTATACAAATGAGCTTATTTATATGAATTGAATTCACGGAGAAAAATGATAAAATATACAGTTATTATCGGAACATTCAATATTTAATTAATAACACGAACATTACGGATAAATGATCATACACAGTATGTATTCAAATTTCCAAATCGGAGCTTTGAACCGTGGCAGGAGAGAAGAGGCAGTGGTTGAACACTCGGCATGGCCCTAAACTGCGTTCAACGTTTCGGACAGTTCCAAGTTCAATCCATCCTCCTGAAACGCTGGCTCGCTTACATATACGTTTTCTTCGCCCAATTCGAAGATTTGAAATTATTGAAAAATTTTTAAAAATTACAAGTACAAGTTGCCCACAAATACATATATTCAACAATCGTAGGGAACATATCCTCGTCGGACCTATTATAACTATTTTAAAACTAGGTACAACGATACTATTACATACAAATATTTTTTTCCCCCTCGCATATTCATAAAATACAAATGTTTTCTTTTTCTGTAAAATTTCGAACAGTGTACTCCCTACAACGACTACAACGAATAATTTTTGGTTCCTGTTTCTCATTTTTCGTTCGACTAACGATTCACTCGAACCGAAAGGACGCCGTATTAAATGACGATTCGCGTTTATATAAGTTATTACCCAGAAAACGTTTCGCGACAAATTGTATTTTTATATTACATTAACTCCTAAGCGATTGGGGACATCAGTCGCATCGCCAATTTTTACAATGGAGATTTTCCCCGTACGGAATGCAGTTATTTACATTCAAATAAAAAAAAAAAAAATTTCGACTACAGCACGCTACAAGTAGGAAAAAAATTGAGAAACTACTACAAATTTACAAAAAATTCAAATTAAACTCCAAAAATCACTTAGCGAAGAACGGCGCACCACATTCAGTCTTGTATCTTTCTTTTGGTCGAGCAAAACACACTGAACACATCAACGTTTGAGAATTTACGGTTTCTGCGCGCCAAAATTTCGGCTATTCCGTCTTAAAAATTGGCCGAACTGACGATCGCAGCTGACCGAATGAAGCATCCTGTCGGCACTTACTGGAACTGCAGCACGATTACTGGTTTTAGCGATCGGCGGACTGTTCGAGTTTTTAAGGAAACACAACAGGACACGGAAGACGGCAGTCTACTTCACGTGTGGTGTAAAGAAAAAAAAAACCCGGTCTAAACCGAAGAAACGAATTCGGTAGGCACAGAAAACTGTACGGATTACGACATTCCAAACTCCCACATACCTAATAGACAGATATCGTAAACACTGAAAATCATCCTGCAAACCGCTAATTATATCCGGAATAAAATGTATTTTTAGTCGCGAGTAACGCAAAATTTCCCCGATATGAAACGATGTAGCGAAATAATTCTTACCGAAATAGTAGGAAAAAGTTTGAGCGCTCCTTCTATATGCAAACATACAATGCTTTTGAATTAAACAAATGGATGTCTTTATCGATAATTTTCTTTATCGCTAATGGATTATTTTCCGTAATTTTCTAAATTAAGTTTAAAGTTAATTTGTACAAAGTACACGTACTGCAAAACAACAAATGTTGAAACTGATCTATGTGTTAAGGTCAACGTTTGAGTGTATTCATTCAAGGATTGGCCACAGTTTGAAATATCATAATTCCGGCAATTTTCATTAGTAATACAATGCGTAGTACCCTAAAATAAGACTCTGTAGGCACTGTTAGTGTCTCCGACTGCTGGGCAAACATCGGCTCCACAATCGGTAGATACACTCGTACGACTTCCCTTCACCGTTTCCGTCGCGCGAAACATAATTACCGTCGGAATGTAATATTTCAATGTTTCGCGCAAAAGATAGGGCTAAAGGAGTATGAGTGTCGTGAGGCCGACGGGGCGGAAGAAAGATACAAACCTAAAGATGGAGGAGGAGGAGGAAGGGAAGTAGATCGTGGGGTGGGAGGAGTTAGACTCGGTCGCCGTATTTGGGGCTGCATCAGGATTTAAGTACCGAAATGACGTAGTTGTTGGACGGGGAGAGGACGTTGGCGAAACGCCAGTCGGGTGCTGTCGCAGTGTTGTCGACCGCGATTAGCCAGTCCGCGGCCAGGCTGTATATCTGGTGGGGCGGCCTCGCCCTCTGCTGCAGGGGCAGGGGGCAGGGGCAGGGGCAGGGGTTGGGCGCGGCCCCCCTCCTCCTCCTCCGCCCCGGCGGCGGCGGCGAAGGCTCCACTATCGTGGCGTATATAGCCGGTGGGGGTCGCACCCTCCGCCTCTTTCGGCCGTCTGTTATCCGTCTGCCGCGCCCTCCACCCGCTCCTGTCAACTGATCAAAGCCTCGGTCACGTCGACCCCCGACTGGTCCACCGTTATGTACCGGCTGTGGAAGTCCAACGTCGCCGTCGTGTGGAACGCCATGTTCGTCAGCACTACGATGTATTCGAAGAAGGCGAACGCCGAATAGACTGAAACCATACAACTCTACTTATAGTTAACTTACATATTTGATATACCTGTTTTGTGGTCTGCGACGGGTTGGAATACTGTAGGTTCTGTCTCCTCTCGCCGGTTCGGTCTTAGTGCTTAGCACTGTGTTAGTACATGTGAAAGTGGCAGCGCAGTGAGGATGCCCAAAAAACATCCAAAGTGCTAACAGCGACAGTAACACAGTGCTACTGAAGATGGCGAGCGGCCCTGAAACCGGTCTAGCAAAAGACCTAACAGGCGAGAGGAGACAGAAACATCACGAACCTACAGTATTCCAACCCCTCGCAGACCACAAAACAGGTATATCAACTCTACTTATAATTAACTTACATATTTGATATACCTGTTTTGTGGTCTGCGACGGGTTGGAATACTGTAGGTTCTGTCTCCTCTCGCCGGTTCGGTCTTAGTGCTTAGCACTGTGTTAGTACATGTGAAAGTGACAGTGCAGTGAGGATGCCCAAAAAACATCCAAAGTGCTAACAGTGACAGTAACACAGAGCGCTACTGAAGATGGCGAGCGGCCCCGAAACCGGTCTAGCGAAAGACCTAACCAGCGAGAGGAGACAGAAACATCACGAACCTACATAAAGCGTAATATATACAATTTTTAATTAAACTAATCCGTTAACTACAATATAATCGAGAAGGTAGTTTATTCGAAAATTGCAATTCGGGTGATATTCCAAACAGTGATGGTAACAAGAAATACCGAAAACCGACTCTAGCACTGCACTGTCACTTTCACATGTACTAACACAGCGCTACTGAAGATGGCAAGCGGCCGAAACCGGTCTAGCAAAAGACCTAACCGGCGAGAGGAGACAGAAACATCACGAACCTACAGTATTCCAACCCCTCGCAGACCACAAAACAGGTATATCAACTCTACTTATAATTAACTTACATATTTGATATACCTGTTTTGCGGTCTGCGACGGGTTGGAATACTGTAGGTTCGTGATGTTTCCCTCTTTTGCTAGACCGTTTCGGCCGCTCGCCATCTTCAGTAGCGTGTTAGCACTTTGGTTTGTTTTTGAAGCGTCCCTCACTGCACTGTCACTTTCACGTGTACTAACACAGCGCTACTGAAGACGGCGAGCGGCCCCGAAACCGGTCTAGCAAAAGACCGAACCGGCGAGAGGAGACAGAAACATCGCGAACCTACAGCAACATTACATATAATACAGCGGGAAGAACCTCCCTTAGCGCAGCAGGGGGTTAAACCTCCCGCTATTCCGGGTTTATTTCCGGTCGTGGAAACCTAAGGGCATTCAAATTCAGACCGATTTAAGGTTGAATTAATGCAACCCCATTAGGAGTACTATTAACACTGACTAGTTTGTGTGTCTTGACAAAACAGAGTACTTACACATTCGTTATACACTAATAACAGATCACGGTATTTTTTTTTCTATTACTGTAGAGTATAGTGAGATAACAGTCCATTGTGACAAATTCCAAATGTCCGAAGATTCGAGAAGTCGAAAACTGCACTGGAAAGTCACTAAATGTTGATATTCCAAAGAAAATCTATAACTATTACAGTCATTGCGGAGGCTTTCACAATTTTCAACGAAGACAATAAAGATTGTTTTCGATGGATTGGATTTTTTTAAAGACCGGGAACAAAAAAAGGTTAATTTGTGTCAACTTAAAAAGGTCAATTGCCTCAATGTCAAAGGTTAAATTAATTAAACCGGGCCCCCATTTACCCAGCAAAAATGTAGAACTTGATTTTTTTTTTTGGTTCATGAACTGTTTAACACTGTACTGACAATATGGGTATCGGTCAGTAATAAAATTTATATAGAGAGAAAATTTGAACAAAGCATTTGTTTTACATATCATAGAAATCTGAGCGCTTAAATTGGCTTAAATTTAAATTTGGTTCGCCCAACGGATTTGTTCACATTTTTTCCCTTTCGATGAATCTCCAAACCGGATTTTAGAAACCTTTAGCTGCTCAACTAGCGATTTTAGTTAAATAAATTGAAAATAGTATTCAATAATACGACGAACACTTACTGTACGGTTCGCAGTGTCTGTTGTGCCTGATGAAGAAATAGCCGGCAACGGCGAACGATGTCATGTTGATGGCGACCAGCTGAAATTTGTATCTGAGCGAACGGCTTTCGATATTGTCTGCGGGCAGCCTGCGCTCTTTGGCCATCAGGAAACACGTCAACGCCATGTACAACTCAGAAGTGATCATGAAAGTCATGAAACATTTTTCGTGAATGGCTATCGAGAAAACAAACAAAAAATACAATAAAAATTATTAAATACCGGAATACTACAAATTGGTGAAAATATGTTTAACCTCCAACAATGTTTCCATACAATTTCATTATTATTTACAAACAACCAATGGATAGACAAACAATTTTCCATCGATATATTTTATAATTTTAATTAGTTTAAAACATGCGTTTCTTTATCCGATAAATTATTATAATTTATTCACTTCATGTCTCTCGACACGATACAATACCTACAAATTTATAGACATTGATGGCAATAATAATAGTTCACGCGCTCATTTTTTTTTTTTTCAAGCCGTAATTTTATTTGAAGTCATTTCTGTGGCCAAAGGAAAATGTACCGCTATCCTAATGATTCAGTAATTACTGCGCATTAACTACTTACTGCACTGTGGGGCAGACTGCAGCAATAGATTTCTTCCAAGAATGTTAACATTGAAGGACGAGTATTTCACAGCATACAAGTGCTATGTGATGGACTTTAATATTTGTTTGTAATTGTTGTAATAAAGAAATTGCTTCCTATAAAAAAACACACAGTTTTCAGAGAAAACTGCACAGAAAATAAAGCACTGTTTAAACGGTACAAGAACCCCTGATTGTATAGCGCCAGGTCAACCTGGGAGAAACGGAATTGATACTTTTACGCAGTAAAATAATTTATCGAACGATAATTTCTTTTTATTTTTTAGGGTTTCAATAGCAAATTTCTTCCATATGGAAATTTTTTAATTGAAAGTTTGAATATATTTGTTTTAAACACGACGCGTACGCGCTCTTCTAAATAAAACTGTATAAATGAAATGAAGCGCGCTGACCATAATTGTAGGCCGAAGTGATGAACGTGAGCCCAATGAGAGCGATATTTTCAATGACGTTGAGGGCACACGCCGCTGTCGCCAATCTCTGCGCTTTCGAATTAAGGACGTCCCTGTAATATTTCCTGTAGAGGGTCGCGAACAGGAACCTGGGCAGGGCGTGGATAGCGATGGCCGTACCCCAAACGAATCTCTGGGTTCGGTAATTGCCGATGGCCGCTGAAATGGAGGGGAGGAAATTTTCAACCTGAAACAAAACGGGAGATCAATTACAGCAGGGAGAATTTTGTAAAAGAGAATATTTCTCTTCGTTCAATTTAAATCTGATAATGAGCGGGCGTTGATTAATCTGTCCTATAGATTATTAGAGCCCAGCGCTCTAACACCTGAGATATACGACCTCAATTCCCGCCTAATTGTGTGATCAGCCATTCTACTGTTGACCTTATTCGCATCATTATTATCGATATATTTCATTCTCAATCCACTAAACTGGTTCCGATTTCCGGTTCTCTTCGATACGGTGCAGGCACGACGCAATTGTCTTCCAACCGTGTAAAAAAAGTAAAATCTAATCTTAATAAAAAAATCCTAAAGGGATGAAAACTTTCCTGTTCTGGAGAGTGAACAAGAAGTCCGTTGATAGCGCAATACGGACGGTAAGATTCGATTACACATTTAGCTAAATTTAGCGGTGTTAAACTTTTTCGTTGACCGCCGACTTAAATTCAAATTCGACAAACAATAATCAATATTTAATATCGAGATATAACCGTCAACAGGACAGTCATTGCAAATGCAAGTTGACCCTGAAGATTATGACTGCGCGTATTGAATAATTGACGCAGCCATCGCCGAATCATTAGAATAACCATTAAGCGACGACGACAACATTTGAGTGGTAACTGAAATGATAAAAGTTCAACAATGAAAAATTTAAAACGCTTACAAAAAAAAAAAAAACGTGGAAAAGATAAGGACTAGCACAGATAATTGTAAATATTTGAACCATTACGAATAATATTATTTCTATAAAGAAAATTAAAACGAAGGAATGCGGACGAGGGTATTGTAAATTTTGTTAAGCCCATCACCTTATTTTTGTCCCGAATTCTCAATCGTGACTAAAATAACCTGGAGACCGGAGTGATTCACCTCGGAACCTTTTTATCCTATTTTTTACGGAGGAAGGGAATCCTTCGAGTTCCCCGCTTTTTGTCCCGAAGGAAGCGCCTCGTTATTTAGCGGAGGGAAGAATACGGGGGCGAATAGAGTGGGAGGATACTCACTTTACAGTGGGTGAAGGTGGAATCCTCGAAATTGTACATCAACGACCAGACGACGCAGAAAACGAAACCGGTGAAAGGGAGCAGGCAGGTGACCCAAGCCACTCGCCTGATCGGAAGACGAATGTAAAACCCCTTCTTGGGGCGCTCATCCAGAGATATGTAGCGCGAACTGTTCATACCCGGAACCGGTTACATCTTACATCAGGCCACCGTACAGAAACAGACCGTCTTACCGGGGGGGGGCGGGGGCGGGCGTTGGAGGCGGGTGCTGGGATATTCACGCCGACATATTCGTGGGGCGGCGAATATTATTTGTTGGGCGAGAAATTTGGCCGACGATTGAGGAGCGGAGTGGGGCCCCGCGTCGCCAGTGGCATGGGCCTAACTGCGGCCCGATTTCCCGACCCCAACAGCGCCCCAATTCCGCCCTCCGGACATTTTCCAAACCGGGATTCGGAAAACGGCCCCTCGGCCCGGTGATTAAATACTCGGACGGCGGAGCGTTTGACAGACGTACGGAATTGAAAAAAAAAAAAAAAAACACCGATCAGCTGATTGCGGAAACGGCACTGCCATCTCGATCCGCAGGACCGGTCGGCGGAGCGCTCATTTTCGATCCGATTATAAAATCGGAGCTGAAAATTTACGAGATTTCTAAAGGAATACTCCAAAAATATCCGCGTTCCTTTATAATTTCTTTCAATATCGCTAAACGATTAGAATGGAATGGAGGGCAGGAAGCGTATACAAAGTATGGCGTATAGAACGGCGCGGGTATCTGAGCGGTTATTGATTTTTAAGCCGGCCCCCAAAGCAGCCCGTCGGCCGCCCTCAGTTTATTCAGTCAGTCAGTCAAATGTGGGATCGGGTTGAAAAATGAGGGCCGGCTGTTTGTTGTTGTTGTTGTTGTGCGCTCTATTCCCGTTCTGCTGGCGTACGAGGGCCGCCGCCCCCGCCGCCCCCGACGCCCCCGACGGACCAGACGATTTCCAAACGTGCATCGACAATTTCGACATACACACGGACAAAATAATTCGTACACAGGATTCGAGGGCGATGGGAGCCAAATATATTAACGAGAAAGACGTCGCCTCCAGGGAGGAATGTCTCAAACTTTGCTGTACGACCGACAACTGCGACGTATTTGTTTTTGAGGAAAAAGTGAGTTTACCGTTGGGCGGGGGGTGGGGGCGGTTGGGGGCGGCGGCGATAGCAGCCTACTCGAAGAACGGAGAAATAAGCTTTATTCGACCGATAGACCGCGATTTAAAAAAAAATAATTGGCCATTAGCGGCACCGACACAATTAGCTCGTTCACGGAATTTCCCTTAGCCGCGTCGAGACTGTCGCGTCTAGGGATCAGTTTTATTTGCCCCAACAACATAGACGAGTTTCAAAAACGTAAAGTTTTAAAGCTAAACCTAGAGAGTTTTATAGATAAAAATATTCCGTCCCAAATTTGACACGCGCACGCGCCAACACACACATAAACGGTGAAATTCAGTTTAGACAACCGAAGATAATATACATTTTTTAACTGTTTACACAATTTTACTAGATGGTAAATTACAAAATTTTTCGATACAATAAAATAAATTATTAGGCTTAAACGTTATTTTAAAAAAATCCTATGTACGAATAAACGTTCCAACAATAAAATACGTAATTTATCGAGAGAATTTGGTTGAATTATTAAAAATCATTTTTTGCAGAGAGGAATTCAGACATGATTAAAATCGGGTTTAATTTCTTTAGTCCGTTGATTTTAGTCTCTTGTAGCCATAAAGAAAATTCTCGAAGGTATATATATGTCTATATATATATATATATATATATATATATATATATATATATATATATATATATGTCTGTTATATTATTGTAGTATACTGGACTGGGCAGTTTAAAAACAAAACAGTTGGCACTGATGCCAACCTCTGGATAGAATAAACTGGAAAAAATAAGTAAATTTCTATTGTACTTTTTGGACTGTTCATTTTCCTCATTGCCGAATAAATCCGTTAATCTTTAATTAAGAGCATCCGAAACACATTCCAAAACTGACAATTTTAAAATTGAAATATTTATTTATAAATATTTCAACGTTAGCCTACATAAAATAAAAAATCAGTTTGATTTCAGAGCCCTGGAAGCTGTTATCTGTTCGAATGCGGATCCCCGGAAGATTTTAAATGCAAATTTACCCATCACAGGAATTACACGAGCGCAGTACTGAACAGGCACTTGACAGAGCTCGAAAGTCAAATTAAATTTACGCAGCACGAGCACGAGCTGACAAAACTTCGGTATGAAAATCATACTTCTTTCGTATTAGTTTTATTGCGCTCTCAGCATCGAGTTTCTTCAATACTCCAAATGCCTTTAATCGTGAAAAGTAAAAATCGTTTTCCAGAGAACCGAGTCGAACTAACAATGCGGTCGAAATGAAAGTTGTTAGCACAACATCTACTGAACTACCCATAAACAAAGAAATTATACAGATCATCCCGTCTACTTCTAATGATCAACAGAAAAGTACGTAGAAATCAATTTAAGATATCTATATACATTCAATTAACCGTAATTATAATATATTTTACGATTTTTAATCAAAAACTAGATCAGGTCATATATGTTATAAACCAGAAATATTTCTTTAAAATGTCTCTAATTTAAAGACCTCGTAAGTTTTTGTGACAATTTTTCCTTTATACATTATATATTAGCAATTATAAACTATAATTTTTTAAATTTTATAAAACTTTATGATCATGTAAAAAGTACGTAAGAAAATATTTTTGAAGGAAATCTGCATATATATATATATATATATATATATATATATATATATATATATATATATTGTTTTAATTTGAAATTTAATAATTATATATTTTGAATAAACATAATTACATTAACTAAGCTTCCAATTGTGCATTATAAATACGTTTAAAAAATTATATATTTACATGTAATAAAATGTATATAGTAGAGATATTATTATTTTATTAGGTTATTGTTTATATATATCTTCAAGCACTTGTATGCAGCATTTATTCCTTTAAGATTTATATCCATTAGGAAGAAATATTTCCTAATATTTTAGTACCTTCTTTCCTAATTTTGCATGGCATGTAGAGAAAAACTGCTTTAAATGTTGTTCTTCAAAAAGCACTATTGAAAATTGCTATGCAATATTGAAATGCACCTTTTTATATTTTCTCAAATTATTGTAAAGCGTTTATTGAACTGTAATGGGTTTATTATGTCGCCAATTTCATTTTTACCAGTTTGTATGCCTAATGGCAAGGACAAAATAATTTCTTGTAATCTCCTAAAAAACAAAATGCAGATGTCTTAAATCAAATTTTGAAATAACCGCATTTTATTCAATAACACATTATTGAATAATTATTCAATAAATAACTCATTAGCAAATTAATGAATTTTCAGTGAGGGTTTTGAATATTACAATATTTGCTTGCAGTCTTCTATCTTCGAGCATTGATTTTTACCATTTTCTTATTCGGTTTTTATTTCTCACCAGAATCAGTATGTTGATGTTTCCTCACTAATTTACTAACAGAATTCTACTGCCCTTAAGCTGAAACCAGTCTAGCACAAGACTCAGCAAGCGAAGGCAAAGGTGTTAATGAATTTGTTTTGATGTTTTAATTTCATGTAGTGAATTGGACAAATGTTAAATCAAAGAGTTCGAAACAGTTCCCATCATGTTTATTTAAAGCAATGGATAAGCTTAAGCCTAGTGTACTCGCGTGAAATAAATTTGTTTGACTTTTATTATTATTTTGTATTAACACGTATATATATATAGTTATAGCCTGTACGGTTTCGTGTTGTACATTTGTAATCAGTTTTTATTTCTTTTCTTCAGATAATGCATGCAGCAGGTATCAGTTTTCATGCCACACTAGTGGTGAATGTATAGCTATTTATAATGCTTGTGATGGAGTGCCTCAATGTGCCGATGGAAGTGACGAAGCTCCCGAACTTGGATGTCCTGTCCAAGGCAAGATAATATATACTTTTGTAAATTTCTCAATATAAAACCAACACAACAGTATTATCTGCATGTGTAATCATTGGGAATTGGTAGTGATGAAGTATAGAGAACATACCTTACTTTTAAAGCCAGTGAACTAACAACTCATCTTATATTTTCAATTAATTTATGTATTTTTCAAAACAAAGGAGTGCAAATTTGTCTGTGTCAATTTCTCTTTCCTGTATTCTTTTTGGAATTTATTGTATTTAATCAATATTTAGAACAGAAAAAAATGGGGTGCTTTTTTAAGCTCTGCTTTTTTAACTACAAAAAATTTGTGTTTTTATAAGTAATTAATAGTCAAGTTTTTTTTTAATAATCATTCTTTAGCTTTTGATAACAAATACAGCATTAAATTACATAGTGTTAAATGAACTCATCTGCATAAATGAATAAAATATAATGCAAGTTGTACAATGCTAGTAACTGTAAAAAATTAAAGAATATTGTAATTATTGTTTTCGTAAACAACAGGCATAATATAAACATAACAGAAACCTTACTTGAGCAAATTTACCTCTAATGATCTAATGATGAACTAACTGAAATATAATTTTTCATTCAGCAAAACTATATAATTTCGTAGATTGAAGGAAATAATTTTGATTTTCTCTTTGATTGCGCATTTTCCAGCCAGCTCGACGGCTCAACCAAAACCAGCCATTGTTACAATGATCCCTCATGTTATTGTTAACAATTTGAAAACAGTCAAAATGGAAGTCGACCCAAATGGTTCAGAAATCCACAGCTCTGGGCTCCAGCAACAGTACCAGCCGAATATTGAAACAGTTCAAAGGCAGTGGCCTCAACAACAACCTTATAGTAATGATTTTAATTTTTTGGTTTTATTTAACGATATTGCGTTAAGTTCTGTACCTTTTGTACCTTCAAATTAGACACTTCTCAATGCTCTATCTTGGTACTATTCAATCTAAATTCAAATGAAATAATTTTTATTTATTTAAAATAAATGTACATATATGATGTATCACTAATGTGATAAATTAATTACTGAAACGTAATTGTATTTGATTATTTATTCTTCTTTGGATAAATTTTAAATGTAACTTCTCTAGATATACCTTCAAGCATGAATTGTTTTTAACCTTTCAGTTTCATGTTTGTTTTGTTATGTCAGACTTAGTCAACCATAATTTAATGTCATTTAAAAATACCGAAAACACCATTACAAAATAATAAAAAACAAGTAGTTTGAATACTAATTACAGAATTGAAAATAAAAAAATGGTGAACACTTTTTCCTGCCCATTTTCTTGTCAAGGACATGACATTCCATTTTGAATAATTAATATGTTTGAAATGTATAGCTAATATAAGCACGATGTTAGAAAGTCATTGGCTTTATTTCCACCATTTGCACACTTTAACTCAATTTTAAATTATAGAAAATTACTAAATAGATTTCTAGGCTTTAGTTTTCGATTAATATTGCCCGAAGCAGCCTAAAAGAATCTATTTTTACGATACTTACTGTATATATTTAATTTATTTCAGTCAGGCAACACTCAGAAATGGAAAATGTACCGATGAATAGTAACAATATTCTGGGTAACAACGGCCAACAGAGTATGAATCAGGACATTGTTATGCAGAACGCGAGAGCAAGCTACGGAAGGGAAGGAGAAGGGATGACATATCACAATGACCAGAACTGGCCCTACCAGTATCACCCTAATACAGGTATAATCATATGTGTTATTTTATAGTATAAAATTTAGTATAGTATAAAAGTAGCACAAGAGTAAAAATAATACCCCTTAACCCTCAATGGGCCCGTGTAACTTTCAGGTCACATTTCAATTTATCGAGATTTTACCAAATAATTATAGCTTTTTTCGTGAGATGGGCATAAATCTTAATCCTTTAACGTTGTCTTGACAACCAATATCAATATCAATTTTTTTTATGATTTGCATATATAGGTTTATAATTGCTGATTTTTCGCTCCCCCAATATTTTTGGATTTAAAATAAAAATTCAGTCCATAGAGGGTTAAATTGCTCCACTCAAAATTAAAACTGCTCTGTGATGTACCCCGGAAAAGTTAATTGATATGTTCAGTTGTTTTATATTAATTTAATTAATCCCTGTACGTTCAATTTATCATAACTTAAGCAAATATTACAGACACACTGTATTATATTACATATTATATTTAAACGACAAATTTATAAATAAAGTCCATAATTTTTCTTCTTGGAAGATTGTATTAAAACATTGTTTCTAGGCGGCAGTCAGATTTTCACTCATAAGGGCAATGGTCTTGTACAACAAGCGGAAAGGTATCAGCAGCATCAATACATACCACCGGATACATCAGGAGTGTAAGAATACTTGGATTTCATCATTCATTAATTTATTTACATTTATATTTAAATTGTGTTTTAATCAATTAATATTTTAAAAATTATTTTAACCTAAATGTCGACTCACTGAAGTTATTATATACAAAACGATTGACCATATTATTTATTTATTTAATAATGAAAAATATCAGTGATTCTGATTCTGGAGTGATGATCAGTGGATTTATTTCGTCGGATACATAAAAGTATCCGCTGTAGCATAAATATTTTAGTTTTAGTGAGTGTGGTTTTAAGTGTAAAGTAGTACTGCAGTAAGCTAGAAATGTAATGTTGAACATCGCATGACACCAATCAATAATTGGTTGTCCCGATAGCTAGAAAATATGATGAACTGTAAAAACTAACGTACAAAAATTTGTATTTGTATTTTCATTATTATTTTATTATTCCTTATATAAAAAAAAATTCATTTCCATTATATAGCCAAATATCTGATTTTGATAGCATAAATTTCAGTTATTTAGCAATACTCTCTATTCCTTTCCATTTTCTTTTCAAATATGCTCCATTCAAAATATTATACATGAATATTATACTGAAACAATTTGCAAATGATGCATTTCTGAACTGTTTTGCAACAAAACCGGTTAAATTTTTCTGGAAATTTAGTCATCGTATATTCCACATTAACTCATGTTCTATAGCACTTCCATTTTGTGCAAATTAAAATTGCTCAAGCTTGAAATTATACGAAATAAGTACATAAAAATAATAAACAACTATTTATGATCCACTCCAATTTTTATCCTGAGGATTGATTTGGGTTTTTCCTGATATACACATAGATTTAGAAACTAATTAACCAAGTAATAAAGTATGTAAACCCTTAGAGACAAATCAAAATCGATATTATTAAGTTAATCTTAATAATTCTTTATATTATTTCCGTGATGTTATAATGTAGTTATGATGTAATGAGCTACATTGGTGAAATTAGGGAAAAAGTTATTTATTCATTTCCGTCTGTTCGAATAAAAACAAACTTTTTAATTTGATTTTATTATGATTTTAACAACACTCAAATAGAAGAGGATTTCTTTTTTTTTTTTATGTTGCAGGAACATAGGCCAATACAATGACCAAATTCCTGGTGATTTCACAAAGTATAACTATCCAGACAACGTACCGTACAGGATGTTTCCACAGAATCCTCAAGCGAACAATTGGCAATCCGTTCACAAACCGCATGGTATGTGAATGGAATCTTCTTTCACTTTATTATTTATTTTTATGATGTTGTAATGTTTTAATATCTGTTTTTTCATGTTTTACAAAAATATTAATTCGGATATAAATTATTTGGAAAAAAATTCTACTTTCCATAATAAACACATATTGTGTATAAGTACATATATATATATATATATATATATATATATATATATATATATACATATTCTTTTACATAACATTCTATTTGAAAATAAATAATGAACTACGCATAAAACAGGCTCATTGTGCTAAATTATGAAATGTACTGAAGCAAAAATAGATTTTATTGTATAGATTGTATTTATTAAAATGTGTTTCAAATTTTCTAAGTTTCATAAAATTGACAGCATTGCAGGGAGCGAATATATTGGACGAGAGTATGACAAATCGAAATCCTGATAGAGAACGCATAAATTCTGTCCCCCAAGATTACTACTATGATGATATTTACAGGAACAGAGGCCAACTGCAAGTACAGCGATACCAGCAGCACAGTCAAAATCCGACCTTAAATAATGTTGGTAAAAAATTAGCCTACACTAGAAAAATTTTAAATTTAAAATGTAATTAAGAGCGTAAATTTATCCACAAGTATTTCAGTATTTTATCAAGGCAGAAACTGCATTTCTCGAGGATTTGCTCATCCGTATCCCTCCCTTATAATATATTGAACATTAAATTGAAAAGTGAAAAATATAATGCGCATGTTTTGTTTCTGCTCGAGCAGAAACCGATACTGTTTTTCTACTCTCTGTTTTACGCTATCTGTAAAACAATGATTTCTGTTTTAAATTAGCCGTAATTTGTAGGAATTGCTCCAACAGCCGGTTATTCCGAAGCCAACGCAGGAACAAGGAGTAGTGAATAATTCAGAACTGGGATCTTTAAAAAATAATACATCGCCACATAGGAATGAAATGGTCGTCCATCCTACTCAAGTTTCGACTACAAGCAAGCCAAAAAGTAATTAATTTATTTTACAACGCAAAAAGTAACCAAGTTATTTACACACAATCGGGTATCAGACACATAATGTATTTACTGTACTATCTTTGACGCTTTCTTTTTTATTTTTTTAATTTCTTGTAACAATACATATTTCAAGAATGGTATCGAAGATAGTTAGTTATTTAAAAAATTAAGAAACGGAAAGGATTTCAAGAAATGTACACACACATGCGCAAAGTCTGATATTTCATTATTAGAGCAGTGATTTTGGCAAAACTATTCATTACGACTGTTGGGTGAAGATCATCTTTATGATGAGTTACCTCACAACAGTTTTTTATTACATTATAGTAATTATTTTATACTACATTACAGTTAATTATTTTACATATTTATTTATAGTTTTAGGAATACTTAAATATTTTAATAACTGTACCTTACAAAATGTATCAATTGCCAAAAATCATTCTGCTGACTTAGATTAGTTAAAATTGTATTTAACACAATTGCTATTGAACATTTAAATTGTTACAGTATTACACATTCTGTGTTAAAAAATTACAGAATAATATAATTGTTGATACAGTATTTTTCCATTATTTATTTTTATTATAATTACAGCAATTATAACAATTATTATTTTATTATAATTATAATTGATTGAAGTTTACAATGAATGCATTCATTTTGCAGCTAGTCAAAATAGTTTGATTTTTGTTATATTTCAAAGCATTTGCCAGGACTAATGAAAAACGTTTCTTCCATAATTAGGTATAGTGGCACACCATGGTCATATTCATAGTTCGCATAGAAAATTAGAAAAATTAACAGCCGAAGTTACACTTAGAGAAACTAGTTTCACTGATGCTGAAATGGATGGGCATAATTCAAGCCCTAGTGGAGCCATTCTATCACTTACATTCGGTAATGAAATCTATGCATCTTCTATTTTATACATAAATTTATGATTTTATTACTTTTAAATCTGTTGAGGGGGTCTGGAGCCGAAATTGTGAAACTTTTGAAGAGGTCCGCATTTGTAAGTCATTGAAAAGTTAAAATGAATCAAAACTGTATACTTCTGGTATACTTTTCTCCTGGCTGTAAGTTGAAATATGATAATGAGTATTCTAATTAACAAGCTCCCCTATAAATTTCCACACTTATTATTATATGTTAATGTCGTTAACAGGCCAGGGGTAGATTGTATGTAGTTCCAATCTGGGATATGCTCCATGCTCATTCACAAAATTATGCACTAAAAAGCGATATATTTCATTACTGTTTTTGGCATAATGAAAAGAAATCGAATAAAGAATACTATCGTAGTACTAGTAGAAATATTTAAAGTACAACATATACATAATAAAATATGTATAATGCGTTTTATTATATGAAATTCCATTTACTCCATACAATAAATGTATTTAATGATAATCAGTTTTATATTATAATGGTTGAAGGAATGTTTTAGGCCTTTGCATCACCGGGATAATGGTTATACTTGTGGGATGCAGAATGAGAATGGTGCAGAAGAGAATGCGACGCGGTGGGAAATCGCCGTATGCACATGATGCAGATTTTTTAGTGAATGGCATGTATTTATAATATTAATGAGCTGTGAATGTATATAGAGAAAAGAAATTCATATGTTTATTAGTGTTTTATAGCTTCTTTATAATGTATAACTGTATAATGTTGCTGTTTGGAAAATATAGAATACAAAACAAATTTACTGTTGATATTTATTAGTAGATTGTTAATCTTAATGAGTAATTCATTTGTCTTTTTACACACACACACACACACATAATATTATATATATATATATATATATATATATATATATATATATATATATCTCCTATTTTCATATATTATGCAGCTTGAAAAATATGTCCGAATGATTGAAATATTCAAATAATTTAGCAACAGATAAAATTATGTATCGGGGTAATTTAAAATAAGAAATAGACATGTCACAATGGCACTAAAGAAACTTACTAATTAAAATAATAATTATGTAATGATCTTACTATATTTTTCAATAAAAATAATATTAGTTTAAGGTTTTGATAGGAAGGTCCACAAGGGTTTGGCACATAATCATGTTCTGTTTCTCCTCTCTTAATTGTTCCTAAGAGGGATCTATTTTGGTTTCTCCGATAATAACTGGGATTCAAAAACTGATATTGGCTCAGCTTTGAAAATAATTAGCAAATTGGAAAAAATGCTTGAATTATGATTTTCTAAGTCATCACAGGATCCCCCCCTTCTCTTAAATACTGACTGCTTATTCCAAACATTGATCAAGCTCATTGCATTCAGACTTAGGGTGTACAAAATTTAAATTCTATGATTGCTCTAATCCATTTAAGAAGATACACATTGTTTTGAGTAATACAGCGTGTGGAGGGTCCTTTCTTTGGCTTATTAAATGCAGCCTTGTATCTCATTGAGCTGTATAAATAAAGTTAAATAAATAGTCTAGTCTCAAGAAAGAAGTCAAAGGTATAAAATTATTTCAATATAGAAGCACACTATAATTGTTAATGATAAATTAGAGGGAAAGTACTCACGTACAATTATTCTGATTTGATTCATTCACATTTGATATTATATAGTTAACAAATATTTTCTGGAATAATCCCCCAAATATTTGATTGCAATGAAATAAATCCCTTAAATGATTTGATTGATTTTCAATGTTGGTCAGCAAGATTTATGCAACATATAGGGAAAGGCTATTTTACAGAAATAAAATAAAATGCCTTTGTGATTATGATTTCGGTTAAATTAACGGTGGATCTCATTGTGCTCTTAACAATAAGTCACAAGAATTTATATTCTCCTTTTCTGTTCATTATTATAATGAAAAAAGGATTATTCAAAGTAAATTACAATTATTAGTTAAGGAAATGTGTTTAATTAATGATGACGTGAAATTTGAATTATTTTATAGAATGAATAAATCTTTTTGGAATATTCATTCCTGGGGAATTCTAGTTAGAGTTTATCAGTTAAAATAAAACAGTTATGAAAAGTATAAAAACAAGAGTTAAAAACAAAATAACAAAATTAAATTACCAGTTAAGTTCACTGGCTGATCTGCAGGTCATATAAAAAAAAGAAACTTAGTCATTTTCTTATACAAAGATTAAAAAAGAGTTAGCAAGATAAGAGATAAAAGAAAATTGGTGAAAATAAAAATGAACCTTTTTTTGTTCATTCAATTAGTGTTGTACTAATTGAAAAATATTTAAATAAACAGAAGAAAAAGGAACAATTTTCATTTTAATGAAAGTTAGTCACAAGAATTAGGGATTAGTAAGAGGTATGACTTTAAAAAGTCTATATCAAACTAGTAACAGTTATAAAAATCGGGTTTATTTCTTGTCATTCAGGTTTAAGTAGTATATATATATAAACTAGATAATGAACATATATATATATATATATATATATAAACTAGATAATGAACAAATAGATACTAACTGTATGCATACAATTGGGCCATTTCTTGATCAATTTTATCACAAACTTCAAAGAGAAAAAATAACTGAAAAATGTTGAATTACTACATGAAAAATTAATTAGTTCTAAATCAATTTTAATGTATGAAAGTTATTTCATATATTTTGACTCGAGTTATTAATTCGATCGTACATATAAATGATTAAGCGTAGTGATTATGTTTGGAATTCTTGGCATGAGCACTTTTCTGATATTATTAAAAAAAAAAAAAAAGGAGAAAAGTTGATAGCGTCCATAAATTTGACGAAGGTAGCAAAGTGGGGATTATTCATAGCTTGCAGTTGGTAACAGTGTCATCGTAGTTAAAGATGGTGATGAGTTGGCTTAGTTAAATATGAATTACTACAATTATTTATTTTTTACACTTTTATTATTATTAGGACGAATTGGTGGAAATGTCGGTAACTCAAAAGTTCCGGTACAGTGGTATTGCGCCAATGAAGATTGCTCCGGTGAGTATTTATTGGTTGGTATTGTAACCTTAAAAAAGCGATCATTTAAACGAATGGCTTTTGTGAAAGTACACATTTTTTATGTTTATCTTTTCATATTTAACTCTTAGAACGGAACATTTCACACTTTTTACAGGAATATCAAAAACGTTCAAATCGGGCCATTCGAATATAATTTTTTAAATAACATTTTGGACTTTTGATGACAGGTCAGGAATGACAGTTAAAAAGCGATGATCCAGAAAGTAGATTTGTTCTTTATATATTAATATTAAATTCAATTTCCGGCTCGTATTTTTAAAGCGTTCTTTATATTAAACAATAAAAGAATGCCTTGTTATTCTTGGCTTGACTACATGTAATAGCTTGTAATATCATCCTACGTGTAACAAAATTAAAGTCAATTTATTGTATTTTGGTTAAAAATGTAAATTTAGCTATAAGCTTTAAATTATTAATAACTTCTGTTTGTTTTATGTTGTGTTCTCATTGTATGCTACATTGATTGATATAAAAAAAAGCCGCATTCATCCATTTGGTACCTTCAGGTTATAAGGGGAAGGTTGTACCATTGCATAATTTTTTGTCTGTTACCACTTTGTTTTAATTATTACCTTTTTACCTCTTCGACCAATCGGTCCAAAAAGGGAGGCATATATTTGTGATGACTTCCCCTCCCCTTAGTGTAAGGGGGGGATATTGTCACCCTTATAAACTGGAGGTACAGAAGTTAATCTGTGCTTTAAAAGGTTCGTGACATTATATTTTTTTTTTTTTTAGAACCAATCAGTTCAGCTGAGCCGCATTATACATACCGTCCCGATATATATGGAAAGGTTCATTTGGTGCAACAAGATAAAGTTAATGTGTTCAAAAAGCCAGTCGACAAGAATGTAGTCCATTTATGGTTTGTTGAGGTAGCGTTATTTACTTATTTTAATGCGGATAGATTTAATTTAAAATACGATAACAATTATTATTTGTCGCATAATTTTATTTATTTATTTAAGTATCTATTATTTATAATTTTACTTTCATACAGAAGATAATGATTACCTATTCTTTAAGGTGATCGGGAAGGAAAAAGGCTATGTCTCGCCAAAAAATTTAAGGGAAACCAAAACTTTGGTTAAAAAGGATCACCTAGTTGTTGTAAACGATGAAATTGACCGCAAATTTGTAGAGTCGCCTTACTCCTTACCTAAACATAATGAGGTTAAGGAAGAAGAGAGTAAACCGTTCGAAAGTGTTAAAACTGCTCCTCAGAAGGATTACAATAATGAGAACGGAGACATTCAAGAGGACGGCACTACGGACCAAAACTTGTCGGGAGAATATTCATCTCAAGTTGACACGACCCATTTTGCAGAAAATACCAAATCAGGTGAGACTCTCGATCAATCTGAGCGTAGTGAAAACCCCAGTAATGTGGCAACTGAGGGCAAAGTAACTCCTAATCCAGGAATTACCGACACCGACAATCCTCAAAATTCGGTAGGTGATGAACAGTCAGCTCTCAGACAGCAGTTGTCAACTGTGGAAGGGGCAAAATTGGATGAGGTGAACCAAACCGCTGCAGGAGAGCTGAATTCGACTGTCGAGCTTGCAAACAGTACGCTACACGGACAAATAAATGACCAATTTACACAACTGAACCAGAATGTCAATTCTGAAACTGGCAGTCCAACCGGTCCTGCAACCAATGTCGATAAATCTACAGATGTTCTGTCCAATCAAGCCCCAGCAATTGAAAACACTGACCTTGAGAGTAGTATAAACCAAGGCCAAGTAAGTCCTGTCCCTGCGATTACTCAGACTAGCGATTCTGAAGTTTCGGTAAGCAAAAATACAACGTTTGATGGACAGCCAAATCCGATTGATAATTCAACTGTGGAAGGGGCAAAATTGGATGAGGTGAACCAAACCACTGCAGGAGAGCTGAATTCGACTGTCGAGCTTGCAAACAGTACGCTACACGGACAAATAAATGACCAATTTACACAACTGAACCAGAATGTCAACTCTGAAACTGGCAGTCCAACCGGTCCTGCAACCAATGTCGATAAATCTACAGATGTTCAGTCCAATCAAGCCCCAGCAATTGAAAACACTGACCTTGAGAGTAGTATAGACCAAGGCCAAGTAAGTCCTGTCCTGCGATTACTCAGACTAGCGATTCTGAAGTTTCGGTAAGCAAAAATACAACGTTTGATGGACAGCCAAATCCGATGGATAATTCAACTGTGGAAGGGGCAAAATTGGATGAGGTGAATCCAAACCGCTGCAGGAGAGCTGAATTCGACTGTCGAGCTTGCAAACAGTACGCTACACGGACAAATAAATGACCAATTTACACAACAGAACCAGAATGTCAACTCTGAAACTGGCAGTCCAACCGGTCCTGCAACCAATGTTGATAAATCTACAGATGTTCAGTCCAATCAAGCCCCAGCTATTGAAAACACTGACCTTGAGAGTAGTATAAACCAAGGCCAAGTAAGTCCTGTCCCTGCGATTACTCAGACTAGCGATTCTGAAGTTTCGGTAAGCAAAAATACAACGTTTGATGGACAGCCAAATCCGATGGATAATTCAACTGTGGAAGGGGCAAAATTGGATGAATTTAATCAAACTAGCGCCAATTTTGATCAGCAGGTGGAGGAGAATTCGACTGTCGAGGTAGGAGACAGTACACTATCCGAACAAATGTATGACAAATCGACAGCCCTAAACCAAAATGGCAATTCTGAAGCTCCTAAAAATCCTGACACGATTATTAATTCAGAGAATCCAGCTTTTTCTCAAACCTACGAACATTCAAAACAATTAGAAACCGCCAAAGCGGCCACTCACTCTCAACCGTCAGATCTTCAAAGTGGTGAAGTGCATTCGATTCGAACTATTCCAAATGAAATTAACGAAATGGAACATAAAGAGGTATATATTTCGGGCCCCGTAACGAATAGTTTCGAAAACCAGGCCCAGTATGGCGTTGTTAACGATCAGAATATTGGACCGTCACAATTTAACGAAAAAGCGTCCACTATCGGTGAATCGAATAAAGTTGATGAATTGCGTCAATCTGTTGAAAAACCGGTTGAGAATGCAGAGACTGTTAACAACAATCTGTACCAAGTTGGTACAGACGATCCAAAGATGAGTGCTACGGTTGGTGGCGATGAGTCACAGGCAGAAACGAAAGTTGAAGAAACCCGTGGTCAGAATGTGCCTCCAACTTCTGCCAATCAACCGGAACAGGAACAGACTGAAAACTCAGATAATAAAATCGATGAGGACGTTCAAGCTTCTAATTGGTTCTCGCCCATATATTCTGTTATAAACAGTTGTAAGGAAATGTTTTCATCGTCCGATATTAAAAACCGAGAACTGTTGAAAGTTTCCGATACCGGAAGCCCGGAAGAATTAGTTGGCGAACAACATGTTGAGAATAATATTCAGTCCGCCGGTTCCAGTAATGAAGAAGCCGAACTTCCAAGCGATGGTAAGAATTTTCATTTATATAAATTTAGTTGTTCATGAAACATAAGAAAAAATTATTATCTTTTTATTTCAGTCATATTATCCATCTACAATAATCGTTAACTATAATCATGATTCATTTCATCATCATGATGATCACACTATCATGATCATGATCATTTGATAGTGTGTTGTGTTAGTTCAGTGTGTATTTCATTGTCTGTATAGTAGTACATTGAAAAATTCATGTTAACCGAATCTTGAACTTGTTAAAATGCCACCGTTTATTATATTGCGTATAGCCCATTGCGACAAGGAAGAAGAGTTGTGCAATTCTGTGGATAAATACGCTGTAGAGGATGACGGAAATTATGTGACTGTCGATCCTGAGGTAAGATTAAATGAAAATGTTTTTTCTGTTGCTCACAGTGTTGGGTGCGATTTGTTTGTTTGTTGACTGACATTAGGAACTTGAATATTTGATCGAAGAAGTGAGTCTTGGATCCATTTAGTCGACTATTTTGAGTTATATTTTGTGTGATTTTTTCAGGTAATTTTTGTCGCATGGAATTTATAGAGGTGTCCATAAGAGACATTCAAATTTGTAATTGGACAGAAGTCTCATGACACTTGAGTTCTATCCCACATCCTTACCTAAATTTTCAGTTTATCAATTAAAATACATTAAAAAACCTACCCGTGAATGTACATTGAAATAAATAAAATAATACCTACTTCTCATTACTGTGTATTTGATTTATATACTTCTCTTTTTTGAGACACACTTCACCTGCATTTGTAAATTCCATTTAGTGAAGAACATTAATATTCATATTGTGCTTAAGTAATATAATTTGGCTGTGTTTGCCCAGCATTATTAATTATACTATGATTAATTTGTTTTATTCTTGTAAGCATTGGTGCCTTCAATCATAATTATGTAAATTTCTTAACAAGAACAACTTATATTTTCAGATCTCTACAAATAGCATCGGAATTGATAATTTGTCAGGGGTTACTGTTTTTATTAACCATCACAGCTTGTTAATCATCGCAGCTTTTGTTGTTTTGCTATTTTCTCTTGGGTATTACTACATTGAGGTAATTGCTTCTATGAGAACAATTGTCTTATATTTTACTTTCTATTTTCTTATCAATTTTTTCATTGATCATTCCATTAACGTGTTTTGTAATTTTTAGAATTCACGACGTGACGGTGATCTGGTAGCGGAAATTAACTCTCTTGAACGTGAATTGTTCGTAAGAAAAAAAGAACAAGGCATGGTGGATGACCAGTTGTCAAAAGCTCGTGATACTGTAAGTATTTCAAGTAACAAGATTCTGAGTCTGTTTATGTTTTAATTTTTGCCAGTATAAAATTAAACTTGTTCAAACCCTGGTTAAGAAATACACCTGTGTGCTCAATTCATGAAAAAGCAAATTTGTGCACACTCCGAGAATTGCACAATGTGTTTGTGATACAATGCACAAGCAAGTGGTGTAGAACATGCTTCTACAAGGCGTTGTACAATCCATGGGATATCTAAAATGTTGCACAATTGCATAGTAAATTTGGCTTGCTCTTAATACGTGCACAACGTATAATACTATCATTGAATTGACGGTGGTTTCTGTCAATCCTTGACTGTGAAATGTGTACTTAGATGTAAAATCTACTACATTTGATGGGAGCATTATTACTGAATTGCCAACTGAAGTTTGTACTCAAGAACAATAAAACTAAATATAAATTTTCAGATTTCCCATTTGACACACAAGGTTGCAGAACAGGATGAATTTGTAGATAGACTTCAGGGAGAACTTCAGGAAAATAAGGTAATAACATTTGTTTCTCTGATGAAGCCAAAAAAAAGTACATATGGGCACAGCAAAAATGCGCTAGAAAAATGAAGAGAAAAAAGAATATTTCCACAGCCATCTCTTATAATTTATCAAGAACAGATAGCAGATATAGTGAAAATTTGATTAATCAATTTATCAAATCAAAAAAAAATTTAATTTAAAAAATAAATTAAATTAATAAAATAATTTAAATTTATTTATAAATTATCAATTTATTTTTGTTTTACCCAAGTATTCAATGAAAAACAGAAAATTATGCGAGAGCTTTCTCTCTTATCCACAACCTCCATCATTCATTATTTAAAACTGAATTGATCACAGTGTTGCAGATAAAATTTGTTATTAATTTTTGATATAACTAAAATCTAAATATTTGATGTATAAATAATATCTTATTTATATTATCTAAACCAATTTTTAGGAATATTATCCAATTAATATTTGGTATTACTAAGATATGAGTTACAAAGAAGTATTGGTAATTGTTTATAATTTGAATGTTTGATATTATATGCAGACCAAACAGCTGACTTTAGAAGACACAGTCAGCAGACAAGAAAAGGAAATTGAAATGCTAATGGAAAACGGGCTCGAGATGCACAGACTGCTTTCTGAAACAATATCCGATGAAGATCGCTCTCAGATTCTTCTCAACAATATTGCCGAATTGAAAGAATCTCTTACGGAACGCCTAAATGAAAATATTTCACTAACAGAACAGCTAGATCAAAAGAATCAAGAGGTAATACGATTTAATATTTCTTTTTTAAGAACAATTTTACTTATACATAAATTTTAACTGTCTAGG
The DNA here is from genome assembly GCA_019843655.1 of Lethocerus indicus. Classification (NCBI taxonomy): domain Eukaryota; kingdom Metazoa; phylum Arthropoda; class Insecta; order Hemiptera; family Belostomatidae; genus Lethocerus; species Lethocerus indicus. Next base: position 13,115,760 of record JACDQD010000012.1, on the reverse strand, counting down.
ACCTTCTCACTTAGAATATTCGTAGAATACTTTTCCGGGAAATTAAATTTTATACCTTTATTTCAGAGGTTGTTTTTTTATGCTCACATTTTGCTATATCTTTCTTCCAAAAACATAGGAAAATTGTGTTTACGTACGTCATGTATATATTTATGAATTGCAACAAGATATGCAAACAAGACAAAAATAAAACATTATTTAAAGGGTATACAAAATGCAAAGCGCTATATGTTATTCTATATATTATTTTTTATTTTAAATATTAATACTTTTATAGCGAAATATGATCAAAAAATTCAGAAAGTAGTTTTCATAAATTTGTGTAAGACAACATGATACATTTAACTAATATTTTATATCTTCAAATATGAATTTCTTGTTCTTTCTGTAGTGGATGTTTTACAATTGTAATTTTGTTTTACAATTTTAAATTAATGAGACATATTGGTTTATAAATATCAAATTATTTTATTTTTAAATTGACCTTATACCTTCATACGTTTAGTTTATTTTATGCCAATATGTTAAAATTTTCTTTGTTATCTAATTGGTCACCTTTAATTTCAGATTCAATTATTGAAATTGGACATAAAAAGCTCATCTGATAAACAGCACGATTTAGAACAGAAACTGATCAATGCTCATAGAGACATTGAGGACAAAATATTTCAAGCTACGGAACCATTGAAGGAACAAATTATGAAATTAGAGCAGGTATTCAGACATTATTAAAAAACTTTGTAGTGATATTTTTCCATTCCGTATTTATAACATATTTTTATTGATACACACTAGTGAAGCGACAGCATTAAATTATGTAATATCGCGTAGAAATATTTAAGTGTAAAATACTGGAAAAACTAATAACAACTAATGGCTCAAACATTTGAGAATGCGTGTTCCCTACATGTTCGCATATGTTTCTATGTAATCTTCGAAGACAATTCATGGAGATGTCAGTTACCTATTTGTTTCCTTATGTAAATAATTGTTCATAATTGTAATTTTATTTCAAATACTACGAATAGTAAATTATTTTAAAAATTGAATGAAGATGTTTAAAAATAATTTTGTATATCAATAATTGTCATCAGTATGCAAGTTTCCCGTTCTAATTTTTTTAAGATTTAGAATTCAAGCATTTAAATGCGGATCCGGGTTATTTTTTTTTCTTAATAAACATTTAATACGTAAAACATATATAATGTTTCAACTTTTTATAGTGGAACGAATCGTCTGCCACGACTGCTATAATAAATAACTAGCATTATTATTTTCCATCTCATTGTTCTTGAAAATAATCGAGAAATAAAAACAAAGGTTGTAGTAATATTTGAAATTTCTATAAGTGGACTGCGTATTGTTTTAGAATATAGCCGATAAAACATCGGAGCATACGCATTTGGAGTCTGAATTGGCGCAGCTGAAATGTGAGTGCGATACGTGGAACGCCCGTTGCATGTCTGCGGAACGGGGTCTGCGCGATGCGCACGGCGTCTCTTCCAGCGATGCTTTCAACAAGTGGGTCAACGCCAGCGAAGTCCACGCCACTCTCGCAGCCGCTGAAAAGAAACTTAACGCGCTTAACGAAGAAAAACAATCGATTTTAGTATCAAAAACGGATTTGGAAGGTCTACTATTACTTACTTTACACCGCTATTCTTGTATACCGATTTTTTTTCTATTTTACTTTTTAAAAAAACCATTTTAAATACACTTTTGTTGGGAAGTTCTGAGACTAACTGATAATTAATACTCGAGTTAATTAGAGGCCCTCTCTTCTAATCTATTTGAAATTTTAAATTGAAGGAAAATTAAGTCATCGGATTAACTTTATTTGTCTCTACTGTATAGTATAAATTTTTTATTTATTATATCGTGATCACAATTAATAATATAATCGTTTTAAATATAAATTATTTGTCAATAATAGTTTTCCAACTACCTTCTATCGAATTCCTGCTCTAAATGTGTTTCTATTTGCAGCAAAACTGGATGACTTGCGCACCGAAGTTTCATCGTTGAACGAAAAGTACGAAAGAGTGGAAAAAGAGAAGATAGAAGCTTTAACAAAATTGAAAGTCCTGTCAAATTATTTCAGTGAAAAGGAAACACAGTTACAAGAGTGAGTTAAAAATTCTTTTAAAAAATTGTTAAATCAAGCGGTTCGAGTCTTCAATCTTATCTTTTCTGTAATTTTAATTCCTGTAGGGAGCTCGGTTTGAAGGAAGCCCAGTGGTTACAGAAGCAGAGTGAAGGTGACACTATTTATGAACAAATGAGAGCATTAAGGGAAGAAAATTTGAGTTATAGGTATTTATATAATGAATCAATATTACAGTTTTATTACATGATTAAAAAGTCCAGTTTAGTATACTGTATTTTAGTTTAGTACTATAGAATTTATATTTACACGAATATGTGTCAATTAGAAAATTTTAAAGGAAGTAAAAATAATTTCAATTATACGAATTTATTTAAATTTAAATTTATTTTTCCATTAAGTCTTTACAATTGTTGTAATTAAAGGTCTGTGGTAAGAGAAGTACAATACGTATTGTAAATAATTAGATTTAATATTTTTAATAAAAATTTAATATACAAGCAAAGAATTTTCATTGCTTTGTACAGAGCATGTTGAAGAGTAAGTAGCACCATACATACCTTCTATACAATTTACTAGTAGCCCTCATATATGGAGTGAATAATTTATTGAAATTGAACTTTCTCTTATACTTATAATATTAATAATATAATACTTATAATATAGTTAATATTCTTTGGCAGAGTGATCACAAAAAATATTTAATCTCCATTTTGCTGTTAGCTTTTATGCGAATCTACAGATTTATCTTTAGCATTTTAGTACTACACTTTAGACACCTCATGAAAGTAAAAAAGTTTAGAAATTTGTACAATCATCAGTTGAATTTTTTAAAGAAAAACCTATAAATACCTATTAACAGCTTGTCGGGTTTGTTCTGGATGAACGTACGATGTAAGGGCATAATTTTACATTTTTTTCAGATCTCAGAATGAAATGTTAAAGAAAGAAATCATCGAACAAGAAGCTTCGCTTAAAAAACAAATTACATCCGAAGAACAAAAAGCGCATGAAAATTGGGTAAGTTTTTTTTTCATACGCATTATTGACTTGAGGTTTCATTTGGAGTTTACATTGGACATTTATTAAATAATATCAAATCAATACATATTGCAATTTGCAGGTGGCATTGCGTCAGGCTGAACGCAGGCTTAAGGAAGTGCAGTTGGAAGCTTCCCAACTTAGGAATAGGTTGACTGCTTTAGAATCAACTGCAAACCACAGTGGAGATGGTCAACTTAGTCCAAGTATGACAAATTCAATTATATTTTATAGTATAAGTAATATATTAATTGCAACAACAAGGAGTAATAAGTGAATGAATTAAAATTTATTTATATATAAAAAGAGGTTTCAAATATGCTACTGGAGAAAATAAAAGAGTAGTATTTTCCTATATTCATATTCCGAGAATTAAATTGTCAGATCATCTGTTTCAGTTTGCAAAATGTTTCAAAGAGGATGAGTAAAAGATAAAAGCAGTTATTGAAAAGTATTGCACCCTTTAAAAATGAAAGATTTCTTAAATCATTTTTAACTGTAACATGTGGTTTCTAGAAATAATTTTCAGGTATTCCTTTGGAGCCAGTATTTTGTGCCGGATTGAAATATTCCTCTTGAATATGTGATTGAAAACCACAGCCGTTTTCTGTGGAAAGTCTCCCCTCATTTTCTATATATGTATATTTATATATACATATAAATAATCGTAGCCTAATAGGGAATATTTGCAGAGTATTAAAAAAAATGAATGGTTTAAATTAAAAAATTTAAGTAAAAAATTTCGTAATATCGGTGGAATTGTATAATTGATATACCGCAGCTTTTCAAAAATCTGTAGTTGAAAATTCTATATATTCTATATCTTCTATGTATATTTATATTAATATACATACTATATAGGAATATTTGCATCATAGCCTTGATAGGCCAGAAATTTTGCAAATGTCTATAAACCAGCATTTTCTGTGAAATTAGAATGGAATGTAAATATTAAAAATATATGAATGATCGGTCATTTTCTAAAATTTCTCCCTGTGGACCGGTAGCCATGTATTCTCCCTCATTTTCTATTTGTATATATTATATATACTGTAGTTCTCCTCATATATGGCCTAAAGGGTCAATATTTCAGCATGAAATTTGGAATGAATATTAAATTTAAAAAATGTCTTTCGGTCAAAAAATGTTGAGAGCATCTGTTTGTCCTCTTTCTATATATATATTTATATATTAATATATACATATAAATAATCGTAGCCTAATAAGAATATTTGCATGTATAAATGGTTTAAATTAAAAAAATGTCTTTGTCAAAAAATAGTGAGACCGCCCATCTTGTAGAAATTCTCCCATTATATGTGTATAATTTATATATTAATATATACATATAAATAATCCATAGCCTAATAAGAATATTTTGCATAGTATATTGAATGGTTTAAATTTAAAAATATCTTTAGGTCAAAAATTATGTGACATAACCATATTCCGTATGTGTTGATAGTAATAAAAAAATGTCTTTCGTCAATCCTCCTCACAATCAATGGTTTAAACATAATGTCTTCGGTCAAAAAAATTGTTGAGACCGCAGCCATTTTCTGAAATCCCTTTTTCTATATATGTATATTTATATATTAATATATACATATAAATAATCATATATTTGCATAGTATATTTCGAATGGTTTATATATACAGCCAGCCGAGATTTTCTGTTGAAATTGTCCCTCAAATTTAAAAAATGTCAAAAATTGTTGAGAGACACTTTCCGTATTCTGTTGAATATATATGTAATATTTATATATTAATATATACATAACCTAATAGGAATATTTTAGCATATTGATGGTTTAAATTTAAAAAATGTCTTGGGTTTTGTTAGAAATTCTCCCTCATTTTCTATATATGTATTAGATTTGCAGAGTATTTTGAATGGTTTAAATTTAAAAAATGTCTTTCGCCCAGATATTCGTAGAAATTCTCCCTCATTTTCTATATATGTATATTTATATATTAATATATACATATAAATAATCATAGCCTACTGGAATATTTGCATTGTATATCAGGAATGGTTTAAATTTAAAAAATGTCTTTCGTCAAAAATTGTTGAGACCGCAGCCAATTCTCCCCTCTCACCTCATTTCTATGTATATTTATATATTATATATACATATAATCATAGCCTAATAGGAATATTTGCAGAGTTATTTCGAATGGTTTAAATTTAAAAAATGTCTTTCGTCAAAAAAGTGAGAGCCAGTTTCTGTTGAAATTCTCCCAATCATATATATGTATATTTATATATTAATATATACATATAAATAATCATCCTAATAGGAATATTTGCATTCTATATTCAATGGTTTTTAAAAATATCTCTTTCGGTCAAAAAATTGTGGAGACCGCACCGCATTCTGTTGAAATTTCTATTTCTATATATGTATATTTATATATTAATATATACATATAAATAATCATAGCCTTGAAATTGTCCCCCTTTGTTGAGACCGCAGCCGTTTTCTGTTGAAATTCTCCCCTTTTTCTATATATGTATATTTATATATTAATATATACATATAAATAATCATAATAAAGGAATATTTGCATAGTATATTTGAATGGTTTAAATTTAAAAAATGTCTTTCGGTCAAAAATTGTGGAAACCACAGCCATTTCTGTTGAAATTCTCCCCCTCATTTTCTATATATGTATATTTATATATTAATATATACATATAAATAATCATAGCCTAATAGGAATATTTGCATTGTATTTTCAGATGGTTTAAATTTAAAAAATGTCTTTCGGTCAAAAATTGGTGACCACAGCCATTTCTGTAGAAATTGTCCCCCATTTCTATATATGTATATTTATATATTAATATATACATATAAATAATCATACTAATAGGAATATTTGCATTGTATATTGAATGGTTTAAATTTAAAAAATGTCTTCGGTCAAAAATTGTGAGACCCTTGACCATATTCTGTTGAAATTCTCCCCTCTCATTTTCTATATATATGTATATATATTAATATATACATATAAATAATCATAGCCTAATAGGGAATATTTGCATTGTATATTCGAATGGTTTAAATTTAAAAAAATGTCTTTCGGTCAAAAAATTGTTGAGACCGCACCCGTATTCTGTTGAAATTCTCCCCTCATTTTCTATATATGTATATTTATATATTAATATATACATATAAATAATCATAGCCTAATGGGGAATATTTGCATAGTATATTCGAATGGTTTAAATTTAAAAATGTCTTTCGGTCAAAAATTGTGGAGACCCATCATTCTGTTGAAATTCTCCCCTTTTCTATATATGTATATTTATATATTAATATATACATATAAATAATCGTAGCCTAATAGGGAATATTTGCATTGTATATTCGAATGGTTTAAATTTAAAAAAATGTCTTTCGGTCAAAAAATTGTGGAGACCGCACCAGTATTCTGTTGAAATTCTCCTCATTTTCTATATATGTATATTTATATATTAATATACATATAAATAATCGTAGCCTAATAGGAATATTTGCATTGTATATTCGAATGGTTTAAATTTAAAATGTCTTTCGTCAAAAATTGTTGAGACCACAGCCATTTTCTGTTGAAATTCTCCCCTCATTTTCTATATATGTATATTTATATATTAATATATACATATAAATAATCGTAGCCTAATAGGGAATATTTGCATTGTATATTCGAATGGTTTAAATTTAAAAAATGTCTTTCTCAAAAAATTGTGGAGACCACACATTCTCTGTTGAAATTTCCCTCATTTTCTAAATATGTATATTTATATATTAATATATACATATAAATAATCATAGCCTAATAGGGAATATTTGCATTGTATATTCGAATGGTTTAAATTTAAAAAAATGTCTTTCGGTCAAAAAATTGGTGTGACCACAGCCATTTTCGGTAGAAATTGTCCCCTCATTTTCTATATATGTATATTTATATATTAATATATACATATAAATAATCATAGCCTAATAGGGAATATTTGCATTGTATATTCGAATGGTTTAAATTTAAAAAAATGTCTTTCGGTCAAAAAATTGTGGAGACCGCACCCGTATTCTATTGAAATTCTCCCCTCATTTTCTATATATGTATATTTATATATTAATATATACATATAAATAATCATAGCCTAATAGGGAATATTTGCATAGTATATTCGAATGGTTTAAATTTAAAAAAATGTCTTTCGGTCAAAAAATAGTTGAGACCACAGCCATTTTCTGTAGAAATTCTCCCCTCATTTTCTATATATGTATATTTATATATTAATATATACATATAAATAATCATAGCCTAATAGGGAATATTTGCATTCTATATTCGAATGGTTTAAATTTAAAAAAATGTCTTTCGGTCAAAAAATTGTGGAGACCGCACCCATATTCTGTTGAAATTCTCCCCTCATTTTCTATATATGTATATTTATATATTAATATATACATATAAATAATCATAGCCTAATAGGGAATATTTGCATTGTATATTCGAATGGTTTAAATTTAAAAAAATGTCTTTCGGTCAAAAAATTGTGGAGACCGCACCCGTATTCTGTTGAAATTCTCCCCTCATTTTCTATATATGTATATTTATATATTAATATATACATATAAATAATCATAGCCTAATAGGGAATATTTGCATTTATATCGAATGGTTTAAATTTAAAAAATGTCTTTTCGTCAAAAAAGTTAGACCCAGCCGATTCTGTTGAAATTCTCCTCATTTTCTATATATGTATATTTATATATTAATATATACATATAAATAATCATAGCCTAATAGGGAATATTTGCATTCTATATTCGAATGGTTTAAATTTAAAAAAATGTCTTTCGGTCAAAAAATTGTTGAGACCACAGCCATTTTCTGTTGAAATTCTCCCCTCATTTTCTATATATGTATATTTATATATTAATATATACATATAAATAATCATAGCCTAATAGGGAATATTTGCATTGTATATTCGAATGGTTTAAATTTAAAAAAATGTCTTTCGGTCAAAAAATTGGTGTGACCACAGCCATTTTCGGTAGAAATTGTCCCCTCATTTTCTATATATGTATATTTATATATTAATATATACATATAAATAATCATAGCCTAATAGGGAATATTTGCATTGTATATTCGAATGGTTTAAATTTAAAAAAATGTCTTTCGGTCAAAAAATTGTTGAGACCGCAGCCGTATTCTGTTGAAATTCTCCCCTCATTTTCTATATATGTATATTTATATATTAATATATACATATAAATAATCATAGCCTAATAGGGAATATTTGCATTCTATATTCGAATGGTTTAAATTTAAAAAAATGTCTTTCGGTCAAAAAATTGTGGAGACCGCACCCATATTCTGTTGAAATTCTCCCCTCATTTTCTATATATATGTATATTTATATAATATATACATATAAATAATCGTAGCCTAATAGGGAATATTTGCAATGTATATTGAATGGTTTAAATTTAAAAATGTCTTTCGGTCAAAAAAGACAGAGACTGTATTCTGTTGAAATTCTCCCTTTTCTATATATGTATATTTATATATTAATATATACATATAAATAATCATAGCCTAATAGGGAATATTTGCATTCTATATTCGAATGGTTTAAATTTAAAAAAATGTCTTTCGGTCAAAAAATTGTGGAGACCGCACCCATATTCTGTTGAAATTCTCCCCTCATTTTCTATATATGTATATTTATATATTAATATATACATATAAATAATCATAGCCTAATAGGGAATATTTGCATTGTATATTCGAATGGTTTAAATTTAAAAAAATGTCTTTCGGTCAAAAAATTGTTGAGACCCACTATTCTGTTGAAATTTCTATATATGTATATTTATATATTAATATATACATATAAATAATCGTAGCCTAATAGGGAATATTTGCATAGTATATTCGAATGGTTTAAATTTAAAAAAATGTCTTTCGGTCAAAAAATTGGTGAGACCACAGCCATTTTCTGTTGAAATTCTCCCCCCTTTTTCTATATATGTATATTTATATATTATATATATATAAATAATCATAGCCTAATAGGGAATATTTGCATTGTATATTCTAATGGTTTAAATTTAAAAAATGTCTTTGGTCAAAAATTGTGAGACATTCCATTTTCGTTGAAATTCTCCCTCATTTTCTATATATGTATATTTATATATTAATATATACATATAAATAATCATAGCCTAATAGGAATATTTGCATTGTATATTCGAATGGTTTAAATTTAAAAATGTCTTTCGGTCAAAAATTGTGAGACCAAGCCAGATTCTGTTGAAATTCTCCTCATTTTCTATATATGTATATTTATATATTAATATATACATATAAATAATCAGCCTAATAGGGAATATTTGCATATATTCGAATGGTTTAAATTTAAAAAATGTCTTCGGTCAAAAATTGTTGAGACCTACCATATTCTGTTGAAATTCTCCCTTTCTATATATGTATATTTATATTAATATATACATATAAATAATCATAGCCTAATAGGAATATTTGCATTGTATATTGAATGGTTTAAATTTAAAAAATGTCTTTCGGTCAAAAATTGTGGAGACCACACCGTATTCTGTTGTTCTCCCTCATTTTCTATATATGTATTTATATATTAATATATACATATAAATAATCATAGCCTAATAGGGAATATTTGCATATTCGAATGGTTTAAATTTAAAAAAATGTCTTTCGGTCAAAAAATTGTGGAGACCGCACCCATATTCTGTTGAAATTCTCCCCTCATTTTCTATATATGTATATTTATATATTAATATATACATATAAATAATCATAGCCTAATAGGGAATATTTGCATTGTATATTCGAATGGTTTAAATTTAAAAAAATGTCTTTCGGTCAAAAAATTGTTGAGACCTATCTATTCTGTTGAAATTCTCCCTCATTTTCTATATATGTATATTTATATATTAATATATACATATAAATAATCATAGCCTAATAGGAATATTTGCATTGTATATTCGAATGGTTTAAATTTAAAAAAATGTCTTTCGGTCAAAAAATTGTGGAGACCGCACCCGTATTCTGTTGAAATTCTCCCCTCATTTTCTATATATGTATATTTATATATTAATATATACATATAAATAATCATAGCCTAATAGGAATATTTGCATTTACATTCGAATAGTTTAAATTTAAAAAATGTCTTTCGTTAAAAATTGTAGACCACAGCCATATTCTGTTGAAATTCTCCCCCATTTTCTATATATATGTATATTTATATATTAATATATACATATAAATAATCATAGCCTAATAGGAATATTTGCATTCTATATTCGAATGGTTTAAATTTAAAAAATGTCGTCAAAAATTGTGAGACCGCATCCATATTCTGTTGAAATTCTCCCTCATTTTCTATATATGTATATTTATATATTAATATATACATATAAATAATCATAGCCTAATAGGAATATTTGCATTCTATATTCGAATGGTTTAAATTTAAAAAATGTCTTTCGTCAAAAAATTGTGGAGACCGACCATATTCTGTTGAAATTCTCCCCTCATTTTCTATATATGTATATTTATATATTAATATATACATATAAATAATCATAGCCTAATAGGGAATATTTGCATTCTATATTCGAATGGTTTAAATTTAAAAAAATGTCTTTCGGTCAAAAAATTGTTGAGACCACAGCCATTTTCTGTTGAAATTCTCCCCCCTTTTTCTATATATGTATATTTATATATTAATATATACATATAAATAATCATAGCCTAATAGGGAATATTTGCATTGTATATTCGAATGGTTTAAATTTAAAAAAATGTCTTTCGTCAAAAATTGTGATTGCCACCCTATTCTGTTGAAATTCTCTCTCATTTTCTATATATGTATATTTATTGTATTATATAGGTTTATATCTATTCTTCGGTCACATTTCATTTCTTTGAATAATATATGTATAGCCTAATAAAGGAATATTTGCATATATTCGAATGGTTTAAATTTAAAAATGTCTTTCGGTCAAAAATTGTGGAGACGCAGCCCATTTCGTCAAAAATTGTTGAGACCGCACCGCACTATTCGGTATTCTGTTGAAATTTCCCTCATTTTGATATAGAATATATGTATATTTATATATTAATATATACATATAAATAATCATAGCCTAATAGGGAATATTTGCATTCTATATTCAGATGGTTTAAATTTAAAAAATGTCTTTTCGTCAAAAATTGTTGTTGAAACCACAGCTACTATGTCCTCCCTCAACATCATGCATATTCTGTTGAAATTCTCATTGTGACTCCATATCTGGTTTTCTGTAAATTCCCCCCCGTTGTCTATAGGCGTATGGCCGTTAGAAATCATATATATAATTCGGTCATCGTATTGGAACGTAAAGTGTAACAAAGAAGAGCCGATGGGAAGCTATCCTGTTGCAGCATCACCATACTCTTTCCGAGGTTCATGCCGCCTACTGGCAGAGCCGCCATCTCCAGACGAGGCCACCCCTTTCGGCAGAATCTCCTCCCTATCCGATACCCAGATTTCACCCAGAGAGATTTCTGCCCGCTAATGCCGTGATGCCTTCTTCCCCGCCTCTCTCCACCACGCGCCCCTCCCACCCTCCACAAGCCGCAGCCCGGGATGCAAACGCGGGAACAGAAGGGTAACAATCACACATTGTTTCAACTTCAAATTAATACTCATATTTAGAAAACAATTGCGCGCGCTGTAAGTAAATACGGTATAAACAACTGTAGGTTCGTGATGTTTCTGTCTCCTCTCGCTGGTTAGTCACTGTTAGCACTTTGGATGTTTTATTGGCATCCTCACTGCACTGTCTCACTTTCACATGTACTGTAGTGTTTGTCAGTATGTCAGTTTGTTATATATATGTGTTCTGTTATTGTTATTGGGGGATTATGTTTGTGTTCGGATTTTGTTAATCCATTTTCTATGTGTGAGTCAGATTGACAGAAGGGGATGGTGTGATGGTTGGGTGGGTGTGATGGTTGGGTGGGTGTGATGGTTGGGTGGGTGTGATCCTTTGATAGGATTATAGGGGCAAATATGGCTTCACTCTGGGAATTAATTTTCTCATTTATAATTTTGTTTTTCTTATGTTTGAAGAATTCCAGGTTTTCTATAATATCCAATTCTTCAGAGACAGAAACATCACGAACCTACAGTATTCCAAACCCTCGCAGACCACAAAACAGTTATATTAAATGGTATAAACAACATTTTTTCTAGGGTCTGTACTACTTTTTATTCTTGATAAGTATTTGACCACCAGGATTAATAGTGTTAAAATGTTTCCCAAAATTATTTTTTAACTAAAATTAAAAAATAATAACTTTGTAATAGAAAAAATTAAATTAACCTTTGGCCCAAATCTAATGAAACGGTTAATTTCTGTTAAATAATTTATGTTGTATACACTTTTGATACATTATATGTTTTGTTATATATCTTTTTAAATTATATTTCTTCCATTTACAGAATCATTTTCGTCCAACTATTCTTCAGAATCGGCAACGGATAAGCCAGCTCGTCGTGGTAAAAGATAGCTCCAGTTGAATTTATATTATTATTCCTATTATTAAATTATGTCTACACACACATAATATATATATATATACATATACTTCTTCAGTAAGACCCGAGTGAGGTTCCATTGAGGTCAACAGTTTGTGATGCATTGCACTGAAGAAAAGTCGCTTTGTTAGCCTTTCTCATAGTTTTGTTACAACAGTGTTCAAGTTCATTTTATTTGTACTTGCTTCTTGTAGTATACTCCAAAAAGAAAAGAAAACTTCCATCTGCATATTTCGGTTTTGTAATCCATTTGTATATTAATGTAAATTTTTTATTGAGCTGACGAATTCAAGAGTGAAGGTTCGTATTTTTGTCCTGTTCTTTCTATTTAATTCAATTTTTTTGTTTCAACTTACCACATAACTGGATTTTTGTTAAGGTTTAATTCGTATTTTACTAAAAAAATAAGTTTTCAATTGTGCCAATGTTCATTTAATACAACTGAACTGCCCAAACAATTTTCCAAGTAACATCTTATGTTGTGAGTAGGATTTCTTTATTATAAATTAGGGAGTGATAACTTGTTACCTTTCTTCTTGGCAATTATGTTTATTTAAGATATGATTCGGGTTTTTTATTAAGTATTGTTCAACGTTTATGCAGTTATTAATATAAATGTCTTTGAATGGTTAGAGGTCAGCATGGTTTTAAAATTTCATTACTTTGTGCACAACCCTAGAATAGAAACATTCTAGGGTATTAACTAAAAAAGAGTATTTTTCTAAAAATTCTGGATTGGATTCTTTTTTAAAATGATTGTGGATTTAATGTGTTGTGTCTTATGTAGCTGTATGGAAACTATTATGTAAATGGGTTACCAAGATATTAGGATAATTTTAGAAGTTCTTGTTCCTGAACTATACATAACATCTACTTAACTCTTTATTTACTAATATTGGTTAATTTTATTTACTACCACATCTTTGTGAAAAATAATGGATTGTCAATTGTATTCTAAATGAAAAAATAGTTAACACATTAAATGACAATAGTGTATGTATATGTACACATTGTGGTCATTAAACGTATCTTGCATATATGCCTTGAAAAAGCAGTTTGTATAAATTGTTAAATGTTATTGTCATGTATATAAGTATATATATAAATAGTGTTTATTATATTTATAGAAATAAAGTGGCTATTTATAAAAAGGATTGTTTTGTTTTTATTGATAAACTGAATATTATCAAAGAAATTTTTAATAATGATCAACTTTTTTTTTAATGTATTATTTGTTTGTGATAGTACTTGGGTACAATATGTGGCTTTATAATATAAACGAAACATATTTCATATTTATAATGTCCTCTACAAACTTATTTAAAAACATGCGTAAATTTCTTTTTTAGCCAAAAACAAATTGTTAACACTAAATAGCTGTTTTAATTTAAAATAGTTTATTCAAATTCAATTTATGACCATTTTACTGTTTGGCCTTCTGGAAAACCTGAAATTACCGTGTTAGAACATTAATTTTAAATTAATTAAAGAAAGTATTCGTATGTTTTAGTTTCCAACTGCTAAAGAAGAAAGAGCAAATTTGCATACGATTTTCAAACAAAAGTAAAAACTATGAAATAACAATGATCTTACAATATATAAAGAAGAAAAACAAACATAAATAATGGCGGTGGAAATATTCTCCACCTCTACATTATGAGTTCAATATTAAAACTAAAATTATAGAATAATTATGGTACACGCAATTAGCAATTTAGGGCGATAAAATGGAATGCTAACGACAATCTTGCTGGCGTGAAAGTTTAGTTTAAACACCGCCCAATCGCACAGTTAAGTGCCTCGTGTAATGATACCCAATTCGCCGAAAATATTACTGTTCAGTTTCGTAATTTACGGCCTAGAAAATAATTTTAAAATAAGCGTTACGTTTTAATAAATTAAATAGTATTGCGAATATTCGTTACGAAAATTGTATTTTTAAGTAATTAAAACAACAATTTGTGCGTTATATGTTACTATACAAAATGAAATATTGTCGTTTAAAATAACAAATATTCGATTAAAAAAAATTACGGGGCAACATTACGCTTTATTAATTTTTTTTCTGTCAATTTTTCACATATAACCAGATACATTACAAATTAATATAGCGACGCCTAGCTCGAAATTATTTTTGAGCTATTAGTGGCAGTGGCTCCATGAGAACCGTCAGCCGTAAATTTTGTAGTGTTTGAACAAGTGAAACCGATCAATAATTAGATATTAAGTCGTTAATAATATGAAATAGCAATTTAAAATTGTTCCCAGTTTGCATTTATAGTTAGTGGCCGCGAGAGACGAGTATTTCCAAAAATTAACCGTTGGTTTTCGTTCGCTAAGTAAGCGCTTTAGAGACAAAATGGCTGCAAGTGATTCGTCTAAAGACGAGTCCCTATATCCTATAGCCGTTTTAATTGACGAACTGAAGAATGAAGATGTCCAGGTGAGCAATTAAGTTGACTCCGATTAGGTTTTTTCTTCTGTATTTCCCTTCGATTGGTCCTATTGAAGCCAATTTGAATTGTCAACGTGCGGACAGGCGACAGAGGTCCTAAGAGGATCAGGAGGGGAATCATTTTCTGAAAATGTTAGCCCCTTCTTCGAATTTGAATTTTATTCCTACGCGAAAACATCTTTCAACATTGTTAATCTCGTTGATTTTTTTTTAATTTTCAGTTTAAACCGTAATCAATAATTGTGTCCGACACTGAGCCCGGTAATTCTAATTTTTCAGCTTCGTCTTAATTCGATCAAGAAACTATCGACAATTTCACTGGCACTGGGCGTTGAAAGGACACGATCGGAACTGATTCCATTTCTAACCGAAACTATATACGACGAGGACGAGGTATTGCTCGCCTTGGCCGAACAATTGGGCCAATTTACGAACCTTGTCGGCGGCCCTGAATACGTTTACTGTTTGCTGGTAAGTTCAATTCGTAGTGAATTATTATTTGCGGCTCGTAATCGGAACGATATTACGAAGGTTCATCATTTTCAGTTGAATTAACATCGTCGCTGATGGACTGTCTTGTTTATTTTTTAAATTCGAAAGGTCGGGAGGTAGAAATACTGTATTAAAACGGAGGGTTATATCAGTGTCACAATTCAAATTTGTCTTGTGTAATTCTTACAGGTGACTCCGTTAGAAAGAGTCGTAATGTTGTGAAACATTCAAGTATCGCTATAGATATAGGTTACTGCCCCTTCTACCAAAAATTTATGCGCAATACACCGGTCTATGCGTTGGGCGTACAAACGTAAAATAATACGGTTTTTCCTTTATTCCGATTTTACGCCAAGGAAAAAATTATTACAACGCTAGTGCAATTGTAAAAATGAAATATTTTGAAATCAATAATTCAGAGTTGACGGAGAAGGAACAAAAGTTGTGTGAATCAAACTCGCGACCTTTTGATTATTGACCTATTTAGTGTGTAAGTGGTATGTGTGTGTGTGTGCATCTGTATATATATATATATATATATATATATATATATATATATAAATATATATATATAAATGTATGTATATGTGTGGCAAAAAATACTTAAATAAAATGAGATTAAGTCAGAGACAAGAGAGAGTAATAGTACCCAGTGTGTCCCCCCAGGGGGTATTTTGGGTTTGATCCCCACAATAAATTGCTTATGATCTTAACCTCCTTCACCCTCATCGCTGATTTATTTTCATAAGAATCCGAATCTAATATGAAGCGTTTCAGAATTTAAAATACAGAAAATAAATTTCTATCAACGTTTTTTTCCCCAAATAAAGTATTTTTTGTTTTCAATTGTAACAGAAATATGAAAACACATTTTTTTTTCTATTATCTATCGATAATTTTATCCAAAATTCAGATTTACAATTGGATTATAGCCTAGCGCTATTATAGAAAAATAGACGGGTAAACTAGGTTGTTGGAGAGGTGAAATTAATTGAGACTGTGTTAAAGGTTTATTATTGAATTTTGTTATTATTTGAAATAATATATGATGAATAATAATCGAAGATACGAATAATAGTGATTGATCTACAGTTTTTTTTTTATGTATTATTTATACTCGGTACAATATGTGGCTGTTTGCTTTATAATATAAAAGAAACATACTTCATATTTATAATAAACGCATAGTTTACCTCATTTTGTTTCAAAATATATAAATATATATATACACATATACATAACTCCCGTTCACAATGCATCTGTTGTAACCAACAGATCCTTTTAGCAGTTCCTTTTTGCATTTAACTGATAAACTTCCTTTAAATTTCTGGAAGGAATGTTCTACTGTAGTTCAGCAAAAATAAGCATACTTTAGAGAAAGTAGTTAAAAATAAGATTAGTTACATTTTCTGCTCAATAATGCAGTCACTCTTATTTGTTATTGAATTAACTAGTTGCAGCAAAGCTTGAAATTAAAGAGTGTAATAATCAAAATTAGCTTCGTTTTAACACACTATTTTGTATTTTTTAAATTAACTAATTCCTAAACTATTGTTTCAATAATTGTGTTTCCCTAATGCTGTAGAAAGAATTCGATAAATCGGTGAACAGTTTCTTTTCGAGTATTGGCCTATTTTTAGCAATCGGACTAAAATTACTAAAAGTTCTGTTCTAAAAATGTATTTGTGAATATTGTTCTATCGATTTATGACATATTTGTTCCTACAGATGATTTCACGAAAGTATTGTAACTTAAATTTTTAACCGTAAACAAATTATTTACAACATTGTTTTCTCGCCCCTTCAGTCAGATTCTGTACCAGTTTTTTTTTCTGCTTTTGTTCCCTTTTGCTGTATATAAAATACGTTGTTGTTGTCGTTGTTCAGCCGCCTCTCGAATCGCTGGCAACTGTCGAAGAAACAGTGGTTCGCGACAAAGCCGTCGAGTCATTGAGGTTTATAAGTTGCCAGCACAGCCCGATAGATTTGGAGTCCCACTTTGTGCCGTTGGTCAATCGGCTTTCTTCCGGAGATTGGTTCACGTCGCGCACTTCGGCCTGCGGCCTCTTCTCGGTCTGCTACACCAGAGTCAACAGCTCGCTCAAGGGTATGTTATATCGGCCAAAATTTTTTTTCTTTTTTTTTTCCCCCAATACCGTTCATCGCCACGAAAACAAACCGGTTGTCCAGTCAGCAAGAGTATCACTTCCGATATACCTGTTTTGTGGCCTGCGGGGGGTTGGAATACTGTAGGTTCGTGATGTTTCTGTCTCCTCGCTGGTTAAGTCTTTGCTAGACCCGGTTTTTGGCCGTCACCATCTTCAGTAGCGCCAGTTAGTCACTGTTAGCACTTTGGATGTTTTTTGGGCATCCCTCACTGCACCTCACTTTCACATGTACTGTAATGTTTGTCAGTATGTCAGTTTATATATGTGTTCTGTTATTGTTATTGGGGTAAATGTTTGTCTTTGATTTTGTTAAATCCGTTTTCTAGGAGGTATGAGTCAGATTGTCCATTTTAAGAAATGTAAATATCGCGTCACTCTGGGAATTAATAGTAGATCTTATGTTATAATATTGTTTGATTTCAGATTGTCCATTTTAATCTCCAATAATGTCAATTCATTATAGAAAACCTGGAGATTATAGAAATAAAAATTGAACATTACATTATAAATGAGAAAAACATTACATTCAACATTATGAGAAATAATTCCTCAGAGTGGATCTAATATTTACACTAATCCTCTTACCAAGGATCACACCCACCCTACCACCACACACACCCCCTTCCGACAATCTGACTCTATACTTAGAAAACGGATTAACAAAATCCAAGACAACCCCAACCCCACCCCACATATATAAACAACTGACATACTGACAAACACTACAGTACATGTGAAAAGAGAATGTGCAGTGAGGATGCCATCCATCCAAAGTGCTAACAGTGACTTACACTACCGATGCGCTACTGAAGATGAGCAGCAAAACCGTCTAGCAAAGACCTAAACCAGCGAGAGAGACAGAAACATCACTACGAACCTACAGTATCACTTTCATCTACCGCTTTGTGATAGTTGGACTATCGCTTGGAGGAAATAGATACTTTTGTCTGATTCAGTTCAAAAATTTTCGATAGCATAATTTGCCGATTGAAACTGTTTTCGTGAAAATGTTTTTTTAAGTGTACAAATGAAAGTTGAAATTTTTATCGCTATTTATTTTTTAACAGATATTAAAGTTTCTTTTTTTCGTAAGTAGTATTATCATCATTTTGTATTAATATTATTAATTGCGTGTCCAAACCCTGTTTATTGGAAATCATATAATATACTAATTAGAAAAACTAACTAATTAGAATTTTCACTTCTTTCATTAACACTTAAAATATTTTTCAGTCGTTTCATTGTTTTCCGCTATTGTTTTTAACTTTTTTACTTTAATGTCGCATGTTTTTAAAGCAAATATTTATTATATTGAAGATTCTTCCAGGAATTAATTTTCAGTTTCATTAAATGTTTAGTTTGTCTTACTTTATTGTTACATTGAAAAAAATAAAGGTCGCTTATAATCTATAATGGACATAATGGTAAGATTCATTAATTGTGCATCGGTGGATAATGGTAATTCGAATAGTAATTGTGTTACAATGAGAATTATATAAATACAACATTGAAAATTAAACGAGGAGAAACTAAAAGTAAAGAAGACCTTATAAGAGCCATAGATTGAAGGTAGTAACTTATGATTGATGCTATAATGCGGTAGGTATTGAAAAAAATTACTTTATATGACATGATAAAACCCTGAAAACATCAAAATATATTATTACTTAAGTATTTAAATTTGAATATCTTTTCTATACTTTCTGTTGTACATCTGAAATATTTCTAACACCGAGATATATTTGCAATTCATAGTATCAACATTATATAGACAGCTTTGTTTCACCACTTAAGACATTATTTAAATCCAAATTACGAACATTTTTTTGCGATTTTGTTTCATTGATTTTCTATTCTTTTTTTACAGGTGGTATTCTTTTAAAATTCCGCATTGTACTTGCTAATCAGTTTCTTTATTGGCCAATGCCCAATTTAATCAAATTAAGTTTATATTATTGATTGTATTCCTCATTAAAAAATATCGTTCTCCAATATAATCAGGATGAAAATTTACATTATGCTCATTGTCAGTCATATATATATAAAGGTCTAATTTTAAGAATTGGTTGAAATTAGGTTCTGAGCAATTGGATCATCAGCCTGTTGTAGTGGACACATTCTGGTTGTATTGTACTTGGAAAAACATCTACGTAAAGCTGTACATAGAGTTTATAGGCTGAAATCTATTTCGTTTTGCGAATTAACAGTTTGAATTAAACTGAAGATTCATTTGAATCTGTTTCATTTTAAATTTCTTTTAAAACTGTCCTGTCGGAACGTATTTCGAGTTCAATTTTAGTTTGCGCGCTGAGAGTGTGCGATTTTGTAACGTTTTCATTCATCGACCCATTTAATTGGTGTCATCAAAAAAGTAAAAACAAACCAATTGCAACCACTTGAGAGTGCCTTATATAAAAGCTTTTTATCTTTTGTTTCATATTTCTTGTTCGTATTCGATTTCAATCCGGTTTTTCTCTTGTTATTTCTAGCCGAGCTTCGCAATCACTTTAGAAATTTATGCCAAGATGACACGCCGATGGTGCGCCGCGCAGTCGCCAGTAAACTCGGAGAATTCGCCAAAGTTGTAGAACTCGAATATCTCAAGACGGATTTGATACCGATGTTCGTCAGCCTTGCGCAGGATGAACAGGTAGTTGTTTTTAATTTCTGTTTGGCAAACTGAAATTCTTAAACGTAGAATTCAATTTATTCCAATAAACGTAACGCTTTGATTCATTGTCGTCGATACGTTGGCAGTAAGTGCATCGGCTCAATATCAGTGTAATTTTAAACATTCCTGATAATGTAGACGTGTCTAGATGCAGACGGCCCGGTATTCTTCGCTTAGGCACGTTCTTTTCGCCGGTACTAAAAGGGTTAACTTAGAATGAATCTGAACTTAAAAATATTTCAGTTATTAATTAATAACGTTATCATGATTAATTAATATCGTTTTTCCAAAAATTCATTTCCAATAATTAATTAATTATTTGCAATAGTCTGTATTAAATAAAGCTTAAAGTCATTTTCTCGCTGACAAAGTTTTATGAGTATAAACTAAGGATATATATAATGTAATATATTGTTTAATAATGTAAATTATTTGTGTTACTTATTCCAATTTAATTTATATTATTTTCCCCTTCTCAAAAATGTAAAACAGATTACTAGTGCACATTATTTTTTACTGTATGTAATTATTTCAGTGCACATTTCAGTTCCAGCGAAATCATTTATAATCCATTCAATTTATTTTGGGCATTCAGTTTAATATAAATGCCTGACCATTATAAGTTTTAAAAACTAATTCTACTAATTGTATACTATTCGGGCACTAAATAAAACCCGACTATTGAGTTTTTGATCTACACAATTAATTATTTTTATAATTATACATTTTGTTTTTGTTTCAATTAGGATTCTGTACGATTGTTGGCCGTGGAGGCGTGCGTGAGCATTGCTTCGTTGCTCCAACAGGAAGACGTCGAACAGCTTGTGGTTCCGACGCTGAAGCAGTGTACAAAAGATACATCCTGGAGGGTCAGATACATGGTCGCCGATAAGTTTACCGAGGTATCGAGTTGAACATATCTTTCGGCATCGGATTATTCGTTTATTTTATTATTTCACTTATAAAAATAGAATCATTTATTTCCGTTACAACAAAATATGATTTATGACCTAGTACCCAATGAGACGGTTAAATGCAAACAATTGTAATTAATAACCCAAATTGGTTTGGACCCGATTTAGTTAATATAGATTTAATAGCTGGTTTTTTATAGTGGTTTTTTGCTCAGATTTAAAGGAGATTACAATATTGAAACATTCAATTAAAATTGTTAATGTGTCAACAACATTACAGCTAAATATCGGGCACTGATTCGATTAGAGTATTTATATTGTTTAAATATTAATATTATCTCAATATTTGTATCCGAATCTTTGGTATTCTGCCTTTCTGCCGGTGGAAAGCGTTGAAAAAATGCCGATGTTTTGTTGCAGCTGCAGAAAGCTGTAGGCGTTGAGATAACAAAAGCGGAGTTGGTCAGCGCCCTGCAGGCCCTGCTGAAGGATTCGGAGGCGGAGGTGAGAGCGGCGGCGGCCAACAAGCTGAAGGACTTCTGCCAGAACCTCGATCCCCACCACAGGGAATCGATCATCATGAACAGTATACCTTCCAAGGACCCCGTCACCGGACCCCCCAACCAACACGCCAATGTCAGCTTCAGTCATCATGGGACTCAGCCCCATTCTCGGAAACACAAGTAACTATTCTACTGCTATGTCTTTTGACCGGTTCCTGCCACCCTCATTTCAGTCCAGTGACTTATTATTAGGTGTCCCTAAAAGTAATCGACAATTTGATGAGAATGTATTTTGGTCTTGAGAGGAGGGGAATCTCAAGAGGGAATCTGGGAAAAGTGGGCGGGGAGAGTTTTACTGAATATATATAGTAGATTAATAATTAAAGCTTCTTTTTTTGGCAAAAATAAATGCATGAAGTCAAAAGTCGATTTTGGTTAATATATCTGAGACGTAAATGAGATATTTATGCTATCTCTCATTTAAACTGCTCAGGGGGACACAGATTTTACGAAAATAAAAATATATACTATAAATGAGATATTTATGCTATTTAACGTAACTTTCAGGTCGCATTTCAATTTATCGAAATTTTACCAAATAATTATAGCTTTTTTCGTGAGATGGCGGACAAATCTTAATCCTATAACGTTGCCAAGACAACCGATATCAATATCAATTTTTTTTTTCATTCGCATATGTAGGTTTATAATTGCTGATTTTTCGTTTAAAATCCCAATTTTTTTGGATTTAAAATAAAAATTCGGCCCATAGAGGGTTAAATGGATTGGTCCAGTTTGCTGCTATGTTTCATAGAGTTGAATGCTTTTAACTAACTTTTTATTTTTTTAGTAGAACATATTTAAAATTTTTAGCCCTATATTAAGGATCAAGGATATCGAACTTTAATCAAAAGAAAATAGGGACAGTTGTTTTTAATTAATTACGGCTCTGATTACCGCTTATTAAAGAAGTGGTAGAAAATTATACAAGTTATGACGAACGACCAACATTATCAGACTGATAAGGCAATATTTGGTCATAAGGAAATTTCCTAAATTGAGATAACATGCAAGCTGAAATGCGGTGTGTCATCCGTGATAATATCCATGTTGTTATTTGGTTTTACTTCCTACTTTAAAACCATTTTTTTATGTGTCTGTTTCTTAATTTTTGTCCGACCGCCTGTAAATTTTTGTTTACAGTTTTTTTAACATAAAAATTTAATTGTAATCACTCTCTTGATAAGGTGTTGCGCCGCGGGGTTGTTTAAGCAATGTTTAAATATCTCGCCGTTTGTATAATTCAAATATCGGCGAATAGCTGCCTTAATTTACTTTATTGTTACTGTAATATTTGATTGTATATTCGTCTTATTTAAAAATGACATTGAGAGATAACTCAATAACCATGCGTGTTGCATCATATTTTCAGCACGATAGAACACCTACTGCCATTATTCCTTACACAGCTGAAGGACGACTGTCCAGAAGTGAGGCTCAACATTATTTCCAATCTTGACTGTGTAAATGAAGTAATCGGAATACAGCAGGTTCGTACCAAAATATCTTTCAAGAACGTATCGTTAATGTTAATAATAAAACCGAGCGAACTTATTGTTTGGACGAAAAGGGAACTTCATCCCCGACACAGTCGGTCTTAGTTAAAAAAATGAAAGACCCAGAATTATGATACAAAATTTTATCCTTAATTGAAAAATGTCTATTTTTTTTTGTTTTTTAGGCGAATTATACTTTTTTTCTCTGTTCCAGCTTTCCCAGTCTCTCCTTCCAGCCATCGTAGAATTGGCCGAAGATTCAAAATGGAGGGTCAGATTAGCCATAATTGAATATATGCCTCTTTTGGCCGGCCAACTCGGTGTAGAATTCTTCGATGAAAAATTAAACGCCCTCTGTATGGCCTGGTTGGTCGATCACGGTTCGTAGTATTCGTTTATTTAATTATAAATTTTTATATTTATAATTATAAGTTTTTTGATTTAAACAAAATGTCTGAACTGTCCATGACGCCGCTTGTTCAAAATTCGACTGGAAAAATGTTGATATATTTGAAGAAAAAAAAAAAATAACCGCATAATGCATAAAATAAAATGCCGTAACGTCCCCAATAATAAAAATATAACGCGCGATAATACATTTTATATTTTAAATAATATTGTCCTTTTTCTGTCTTAAAGCCCAGTTTAATTTGATACACAGAATAATTGTTATACTCAATGTGAAATATTCGGTTGTTCGTATGTTGAGTACGAATCTTTTCGATCTGTTGCGATGTCAGAATTTATCAACACGTTCATTTAAAGCGATTTTGTTATCTCATCGATTTTTCTGTTAATATTTTTAGTCTACGCCATAAGGGAAGCGGCGACGTTAAATCTGAAGAAACTAGTTGAGAAATTCGGGTCGGAATGGGCTCAGAGTACGGTAATACCGAAAGTGCTCGCCATGTCCAATGACCAGAACTACCTCCATCGAATGACATGTCTGTTCAGCATAAACGTAAGTTTTGTTTTTATTTATTAATTTTTATTTATTAAGATTAAAAATGGTATATCGGTACGTGCGTTGTGAATAATATCTCTTGGTCATTTCCTCGTATTTATCATATCGATCACTGATAGTAAATGCACGGCATTAAACTTGCGATATTAGTCAATTATTTGTCTAAAACGACCCGATATTATAAAATACAAAGGGTTCGATATTATCCAAAGTGTATAAATTGAGGCATATGTTGAAATGTGTTGGTTGAAATATTGGAGTTTCAGATTTCTCTATTAATGACTAGAAAAATATTTTCCTTAACACTTTTTTTTTCTAAAGGTGAGAGTATTTAAATTTTGCCTTTCTCAGATCTGAAATATTTAAAATTAAC
This sequence comes from Lethocerus indicus, assembly GCA_019843655.1. Taxonomy (NCBI): domain Eukaryota; kingdom Metazoa; phylum Arthropoda; class Insecta; order Hemiptera; family Belostomatidae; genus Lethocerus; species Lethocerus indicus. The sequence continues at coordinate 13,090,888 of JACDQD010000012.1, read as the reverse complement.
TTGTTACTCGTATGAAATTCTGGCGGAGAAGTTTTTTTTTTCGCTAGCTGGCCCCTTTTATTCCTTAAGAGGACCAAACAGTAATTTATTATTATTGCCCCTCTATTTTGTACCGCAACGAAAAGTGTCCGTTGATATTATTTAATTGATATATTTCGTGGCGTTATTTCGAGCAGGTTCTGGCGCAAGTTTGCGGCGCCGAAATAACGGCGCATCTAATGCTGCCGACTGTCATTACGATGGCTTCGGATTCGGTTCCGAACGTGAGGTTCAACGTCGCAAAAACACTACAGAAAATAGGACCGGTTCTGGATCCGAGGTAAGTTTTAATTTTCCGATCTATTCCCGTTAAATCTGTTCACAGTTAACGCGACCCTCGGAGTTTTTCTAGATAAATTTTTAATCTAAAATTAAGTTCAGAGCGATTTCTTTCCTAATATTTTGATTGGGAACGGACACTAATATTTGTATAACCGAGTACAGTTAAGAATAGTATGTGTAGTTTATTACTAACATATTTAGTAAAATAAATTTGTATTTATCACCGGGGGGAAATAATTCATTTCTTTATAAAATTTATGTTTTTCGTGTTATATTTAGTTTATATTTTTCGCATATAATTGTTTTATATGCTTCCTGTTTTTTGTGCAATAATTTCATCTTGTTTTTTTTCTGCTCACAGTTGCATACAGACACAAGTAAAACCAGTACTCGAAAAATTGAACATATTTAGTAAAAATAAATTTGTATTTATCACCGGGGAATAATTTCTTTATAAAATTTATGTTTTTCGTGTTATATTTAATTTATCATATAATTGTTTTATATGCTTCCTGTTTTTGTGCAATAATTTCATCTTGTTTTTTCTCTGCTCACAGTTGCATACAGACACAAGTAAAACCAGTACTCGAACATATTTAGTAAAAATAAATTTGTATTTATCACCAAATAATTCATTTCTTTATAAAATTTATGTTTTTATATATTTAGTTTATATTTTTTGCATATAATTGTTTTATATGCTTCCTGTTTTTTGTGCAATAATTTCATCTTGTTTCTTTTTTTTCCGGCTCACAGTTGCATACAGACACAAGTAAAACCAGTACTCGAAAAATTGAACATATTTAGTAAAAATAAATTTGTATTTATCACCGGGGGGATAATTCATTTCTTTATAAAATTTATGTTTTTCGTGTTATATTTAATTTATATTTTTCGCATATAATTGTTTTATATGCTTCCTGTTTTCTGTGCAATAATTTCATCTTGTTTTATATCTTATTTTCTGCTCACAGTTGCATACAGACACAAGTAAAACCAGTACTCGAAAAATTGAACTCAGATGAAGATGTAGATGTCAAATACTTTGCTTCGGAAGCAATCGCAGGCATAGCAGGTATTTCTTAATTGTGTAATGACCGTTGTCCGTTTAAATAAAAAAATTGCAAATTTCTCTTTGCTATTCTTAAATCTTGTACATTTTTTTTTTTTTTTTTAAATACGTATTAACTTACAGATGTACTGTTTGTTTTTTAGCTTAAACCAATATGTTCCACGCCTACTACTACTACTACTTCTGTTTTTTAATCTGTATATCTCTTAAAAACAACAAAACTTGGATGGAAATTTATTTATAAGGGAGTATTTTAAGACCGACAAGAAAAAAGGTGATCCATTTCTCTTCAGTTTATATATATATATATATATATATATATATATATATATATAAATCGTGCGAGACAGCATGCCATCATCTTTCATACAAACGAAATATCTTTCGAAAGTTATTTTGCCTTGGGTGTAAAAAAAAAATGAAAGGCACTTAATAATAATAATAATAATATTAACGGATTGCTAATTTAATTATCCCCAAAATATTTGTGGTACGTTATTAATTAATAATAGAAAGAAAGAGGAGACATTCTTATCGCCATCATCATATTGTATTTCTTCGAGTATTCGAGTCGAAAAAAAAAAATTAACTGTAATAAAAAAAATTATGTTAACGTTTTGGTTTTATTCTTTTTTTTTTTCTCTGTCTCAAAAGATTTAACATCACCCCCTCGCCCCCACCCCTTCACCCTCGGACGATAATAATGTTTGTTTGTACGTGTCGAACATTGCATGTAAATTTAGAATTGTAAGAAAGAAAACATTACAAAAAAATAATATTACGCTATTTTGTTATATATATATATATAAAATATATATGTATACTTTGAAAATTGTACAATTTGCATAGACAATACTACTTGATCGGGAGTAATTATTCGAACGGTGTCAAGTGTAGAAATTACAGTTTTATGTTTTATTCAGCTGTCTGAAACTTATTTGCAGATTTTTTTTGTTCCAAAAAAAAAGGAGTGGGTTTCGATTTGTTCGTAGAATAGTCCGAACAACAATTTGTGCGTTGTTGTGTTGTTGGGAGTCGGCCAGCCGTAACACTTATGCGTATTATTGATTTCTCACTGTTGTTAATAAATAGCACAGTTATTGTTGCGCCTGCCGGCGGCGAAGTGAGCATCCTTCGAGCACTATCACAATTGTACGAGTGGAATAAATTATGTTTTTTTTTTTTAAATTAATGCAACGTAATCTATACGAATATATTTAACAAAGTTTTTAGTGTGACGGCTCCGTGCATTTTTAATTATTATTTTATTCGGTTCAAAATTTAAAAGAGCTTTTCTATTCGCATTGGGCGTCTGGTCGACTTTGAAAATATTTTAACGTTATTGCAAGGCATCGATGAGACCTTCGGTTTATCTCGTAATTTTGTTCTATCTCGACAATTTGTGACTCAGTCTGGCGCGAGGTATAGTGCTGGCAGGATACTTCTTCATCGACTAAGTAAGTATCGTTATAATAATGCTACTGGCAGTGACGAGAAGCCAATAATCAATCAAGGTCTGAACAAGGAAGAAGATTACACGAATGAAGATATTGAAGAGTAGGTGTTATCATTGTATTGTGAATAAGGAATATTATTATTGTGTGTGAGACTACGGTAATTATCAATATTTTTAAGGCGTCGGCGCATTGTAATTTTTATTTAATTCTTTAAACGAATTGTATATTTTTTCTCTGATTTTTGTTCAGCGTAACTGTTTTATAGGTTTGAAATTTAAGCAATAAGTACAATTAAAATAAAATGTCGATAATAAAGTATAAAGCCACTCAGCCCAATTTTGTGGAATTCAAGTTGTATTGCGAAACTAGAAATTTTTGAAAGTCTTAGAACTTAACTTGGACTTCCGGCTTCCTTTAAATTGAATGATAGCGTTTCTTTTTAAATATTGATTCGAGATGGAATATGTACAGCCGTTAACTGTTTATTCATGGAACAAGAATGACTGATGTAGTAATAAGAGCTGGAGTTATTAGATTAGAATTATATTATATGCATTTTTTGAGCACTCCAAGTAATATGTAAATGCAAAAACGTTTACACTGCATTGGCCAATGAACAAAAATATCCGAGTAGTATTATTTATTTGTTCTAAATGGAAATAATAATTTGTATAGTACGAAAGAGCATTCCTACTGTAAGGATTCCCTGCATGTTAAAAAAAAAAACAAAGTAGATTTAATTACAAAATAAAGTAGTGTTTTCTTTTAATTGTTCCACTTCACAAAAAGAAAAGAAAATAGAATGTGTACAAAGATACTGGTTTTACAGTATTGTATTTGTTGTGGTTTGCAATTTTACTTTACTGTAAGAATTAAGTACAATAATATCGATTAAAAATATACTTGTAACTAATAAAGCTTATTAAAATGGTTTTCGAAGTTTTTATTAACCAACAGTTATCAAACGGTATTTGACTTTGGTGCAAATAACAAGAGGTACATTATATTTAATAGAAATAATTTCAGACAACTATGTATGTATTTATTGAACTGTTTTGTGGGTCATCTTTTATATGTATTGTATTAACATAAATCTCTGTAATTGTGACCCGGGAGTTATTTTTTAACAAGAAGCTTTGAAATTTGGTTTTTAGCCCGTTGCCAAACTTTACGACTACAACCCATTAGGAAAAAGTTGTATTGGTCATCAGAAATTATTGGTTGTCACAATTCGATTTATTTTTTATGCCCGCTTTAAAAATGCATATAATTTACCCTACTTTTATTTCGTACAGTTCAAATTAGCTATAAATTGTATTAATAAAGGTCTTAGTAGCAGGGTATTTTATTTACTGTTGTGTTTTTATGGTGGACATCACAGTTATATTATTTTTATTTTAATTAGCACTTTAAAATTAAAGTTTAAAGTTAAAATTAAAATTTAGTTAAATGTTTTATCTTCTAATAGTATTCAGGCTTTTTTTTGTAATTGTAGGGTTTGATTTAGTGAGAAAAAAATTTCGCTTTGCTCAGGTAGCTGAGTGGTTAGCGTTTTGGCTTCCGAACGAAGGTTCTTGGGTTCGATCCCCGGGCAGACCTCTTTTTGTAGCGTGTCTGTCGAGTTTGAAAAACTAGTTTTTGTATCAGGAGAACATGAGGCCCCAGGAGGTCGACGCTTTGATCCTGGTAGATCCGCGAATTAGTTCAACCCTTGGCTACTAGATGGCGCGGGCAACCCTCAAATCGGTGGCCGAAGTTCCACAGTTCTCCGCTAGATGGCGCGGGCTGTACCGAAAACTAGTTTTTGTATCAGGAGAACATGAGGCCGCAGGAGGTCGACGCTTTGATCCTGATAGATCCGCGAATTAGTTCAACCCTTGGCCACTAGATGGCGCTGGCAACACTCAAATCGGTGCCCGAAGTTCCGCAGTTCCCCGCTAGATGGCGCGGGCTGTACCGAAAACTAGTTTTTGTATCAGGAGAACAAGGAGGTCGACGATGGATCCGCGTATTAGTTCAACCCTTTGCTACTAGATGGCGCTGGCAACACTCAAATCGGTGGCCGAAGTTCCACGGTTCTCCGCTAGATGGCGCGGGCTGTACTACCCGGCCATTATGATTTCGGAATGAGTTTAGTTTTATTAGTATTTTTATTGCTTTTTTCTTGGAATTTTTTAATATATTCTTATATTGACTTTTATATGGAATGTTATATGAACTTTTTGTTGGAATGTGGTATATTATTAAATGCTTTAATCTTAATATTACTAGACCAAAACAAAGCCTCTTTCCAAGAACTTTCTAATTCTTTTTAATAAGTTCGATTATGTGTTGACATACTGTAGATTGTTATATCATCATTTATTTATCTGTATCCTAAACTATTTTTAATTTTAGGGATACACCCATCAGAGAAATAACAATACTCAATTTCTCTTTTATTAGAAACATTATTTTCACAAGAATCAAGTGAACACAATCACATTCCTTTGATCAGGCAGGAATTTTAAGTTTTTTTTTTATTTTAAAAGTAATATTCGCTCTACAGTATACAGTTTAATATCAACAATATCTACACTATGAAATACAACAAATACCAATCAAAACATTAATTGGGAGTACAATTTTTGTACAACATTTACAACAGTTCAAGCATTTCACTTCATTGGTAACGACTCTTTAACAAAATATTAGGGAATATTTTACAATTACGGAATAAGTTTGGATTATGTATATATAAACGGTGGATTTTTTATTATACATTCGCTTACTTTACTAGACAATAGAAGCTATTTTAACAGTGAACATATATAACATAAAAACAATTCTATTTTCATAACTTCGTTCCTTTCTAGAATTTAATGAAATTAAAAATTAAACTTACGGTAAATACACAACGGTAAGAAACTCATATATTTCTATGATTTGAGAACTCAGGCGATAATACAAGTTTAATACCCTGTATAGGATTTTAAATATAGTCACCACAATCACTGACAGCTTTCTATCTTCCTGAAATTTTAATGTTAAGATAATTAAATAATAATTATATATACTCCAAATTAAAAGGTATAACGAAATTGAATAATTGTATTTTGTCATAATTCTATGAAAGTATAGTGTATGGGACAAGTAGAAACAACAAAATTTGATAGTTTTATTCTTTTAGGAATACAAATCTATATTGTTGGAAGAAATTAAAGCTGTGAGGCCTGTACAGAAACAAGAAAAATGGTATTAATAGGCGTGTACCAATTTAATGTTTACCCGCTTAACATTAATGTATTTTATTTAAACCTCGGTAAATTTCAGGAAGAATGTTAAATTGTATGTTATTCTCGTAGCATTGTAACTTTTTGGATTCACGAATACAAACTTTAACAGGACTTTGTTTACAGGAAAAAGGACTTTGATCTTTGAAATAATTTTATCCGAGTACAGTAAAAGTTCAATATTCGGGCTTGAAATCTGCAGTAGAATCAACCTAAAATTTTTGAACGTTTCCCGAAAGATGGGGATAGTGTTGTACGAATAAAAGAAATATTATTTTAAATAGCTATTTCGAATCGATTAAGAAATAAACTGTTGTCTCTTGTCGGTACTTAACTGTAGAGTGTTTTTGGTGTTTGTACATGTGATAATAACTTTGAGTCTCTGTCAGGGGAAAGTTAGGGCTCAACACGTGGTACTTATTTATAATAAAGATGGCCCTAAATAAAGATGTTCTCGATACTGTCTACTCTAGTTTCAGTGAATATAAAAATCTCTCGAATATTGACCTTCTACCGTATTGGAACTCCAATGCGTGTTTACGTTCTTCAAAATTCGAGTAGGAATATTTCGCCGCTTAAAAAAATTATTAACCCCGGGTTTCATCTCTCTTTATTTATTTTACACGTTTATATTTCAAATTCTACGCTTTATTTATAAAATATCGATAATGTACATTTCTTTTTTTTTCTTACACGCTATGTACAACAAGTTGGCCGAATTCACTTTCAACTTTCCGTTCGGCCGACGGTGGAATAATTTCGTGGTCATCGCTTAGTCACGAACAGAACACACTTATAATGACGACACCAAAGAAACAGAGGAGAACATCTTTTTTCTTCTTTAGAGAAAAGCGGAATTATATTTTATTTTTTTTCTGTTTTGGCAGTAGAGAGTAGGCCTCCCAAATAGAGTTTCCTCGGGGCACAGGTCACATCGACACTTAATTTTGATTACAATTTAGATAAGTTTTGTCGTTCCGCCGGTGGGGCGGTGGGGTGGGGACAAAATAGTAATTGATGGCTGCGATGAAGGGAATTGAATGGGAAATAGTGCGGATGGGTTCAAAATTCGTTTCAATATTGGTCGAAATCGGGGCGGTTCCTCTGCGGGCGGTTCCACTGGTAGTCCGATGTGTCGTCTTGGTCGTAGAGCCGCCGGTTTTCCTCGTAGTCGGCCTCGTTCCTGGCCGCCCCGCCGCCGCCCCCGCCGCCGCCCCCAGCTGGGACGTCCTCTCGCCCGTCTGCCAGTAGACGTTGTAGAGGGAGGCGATGCACTTCAGCTTGAATTTGCCCCCCTTGAAGTGGCTCCTGGCCAACTCCAGCCCCAGGATCGACATCGACACCTCGAGGTCATCACCGTTCACGACGCGGTACTGCCTCACGTGTCTCTTGTGCACCTCGACAACAAATAGACCGGTCATCCTCAACAGAAAATTCTTTTCCGATTTACAACCTTTCTCTAGGATTTTTTTCAATAATACGCGAATTTTAATCCCTTAACTAGATGAGGGAATCCTCAGACGGGCGTGTTATAGAACGAATTGCGATCTAATCACCAAATTCTATTTAGAACTATCGACAGAACTCCTGTCGTTATTTCGACATACTGGTGGAGGGGCGGCCCCTATATAGAACTGTATATACGCATTTCATATATTTATCCCTTAAAATTTATCTATGTATAATGTAACATGGCACGCAATAATTTAATGAATTTAACCATCCTTCCTCTCACATGGATTTCGAGGCTTTTTTAACATACCTGTTTTGTGGTCTACGAGGGGTTGGAATACCGTAGATTTGTTGTGTTTCTTTTCCTCTCGCCGGTTTCGGCCGCTCGCCATCTTCAGTAGCGCTGTGTTACTGTCACTGTTGGCACTTTGGATGTTTTCGGGGCATCCTCACTGCAGCACCGTCACTGTCACTTGTACTGTCAGGATGCCCCGAAAACACCCAAAGTGCCAACAGTGATTGACACAGCGCTACTGAAGATGGCGAGCGGCCGAAACCGGTCTAGCGAAAGACATAACCGTCGAGAGGAGACAGAAACAGAACAAATCTACGAGCCAATTTTCTTCAAATTACTTCTCGGACGTTTGCCCGATATTTTAGCTATTTTTATTTAATTATTTTAATATCCGGCGACAAATAATTACTGAGAGAAAAATCCGCAATAACTTCCTCGACGATTTTTTCAATCGATTCAAACCCGCAACATTTACAGACAACTGAAAACCAATTTTTTTTTTTTAAATCGGGAGAACAAAGCGCTACAGGAGGTAAACGACTACTTAGTTTTAACTCTCTATGGGCCGAATTTTTATTTTAAATCCAAAAAAATTGGGGGAAAAATCAGCACTTATAAACCTATATAAATGAAAAAAAAATTGATATTGGTTGTCAACGTAGACAACGTAAAAGGATTAAGATTTATGCGCCATCTCACGGTAAAAAGCTATAATTATTTGGTAAAATCTCGATAAATTGAAATGTGACCTGAAAGTTACACGGGCCCATAGAGGGTTAAATTGGAGTCAATAGCGGGACTTATTATTTTATATATATAGGGGACATCGTATTCGTATCAAATTTATTATTTCGTATTTTAATTCGGATTCAAGTCCCTTAAGTCTTCAAGTACGATTGAGCGTGGCCAGCGCCATCTAGTAGCGGCATCTCTGACTCCGTCTAAGGGCTAAGTCCGTCCGCCTACCTCCTGTTGCGCCCTTTTCTCCTCATACAAAAATTCATTTTTCGTTCATCCTCTGCAGATTTTTACCCGGGAAATTTATACTTCCGGGAAAAGAGATATTGCGGATTCTTTAATCAGTAATTTTATTGGTTCTCAGAAATTAATATATAAACGAAAAATTGGCTAAAAATCGTACGATCGCTCCGGTTTTATTTCATACACCAAATTATTTTTGTTACATCGTTAAGTATTTGAAAATCTTGACGGACATTATGTTGGGGCGTCTGGAGAGCGAAAAAAGCTATATATAAAGAAAGACAGCGATTTCTTTTATAATTTCTCTAAAGTTGGCGCAGTTGACCCTTGAAAACTATTAGTTTAGTATTCCAGTTTGTCGTGGGCTGAAAATGGCTAATCTATGCAACAAGGGGTGCTATAGTCATGCAGAGACAATAACACGCTGTGCGGGGCCTCCCTTTGAAGGTTGGGGTTAATTTAAACTAATCCCTTTTGGGCTAAATCCACGGGGCGAGCGATAAACCTCCACCTATATGAAGGGTGGGATGGGGGGGGGGCTAAGTTCGATACAAGCCCCCGAACTTTTCCTATATATTTCGAACGTTAATTAATTTAAAAAAATGTTCCAACTTCCAATAATTCGTTTTTAATTATCTGCCCGGCTTAAAATAACTGAAAACAAAAAAGGGAATTTCCGAATTTTCTCCGCTTTCCCCCGTTTACTGAACAAAGAGAAATATTTCGTCTAGTAAATAGACCGCGATCGGTTTATTTCGTGATCACAATTAAACTGTAAAGGAATTTGTCCGCCGGGTAATTCTATCGAATTATTTATTTTAGAAGGAAAATTTTAGCCGATCGATCTCGTATTCCTTCCACAAGTGTACCAAGGCGAGTTACATGTGCCCCCACGAACGGCGGGTTGAAAATCGAAAATTTAGATTTTTCAAAAATCTAATTATAATCTAATTGTAAATCTAATAATAAAGGGATCTTACGGATTTCCCGTTGATCGACCAGGTGATGTTGAGTGCCGGACTTGCCGGTGGCGAAGTGCAGTTGGCCGTGAGAAGTTCACCCCACCTGTAGTGGGACTTGACGCCGTATATGTGCGGCCTCCCGCCACCGACTTCTGCAACCCACAAAACGACATAATCAACACTGAATCGCGGTAATACGTATAAGAAAAAAATAGAAAAGAATGAAAGAATGATGGGTGAAGTGAAGAAGAAACAGAAATACAATGGGAACGAATAAAGAAACGAGTGAAATTGTGCTAACCGACAACTCGCATGACTGCGGATACGAGGGCCGTGTGGAATGAGGGGGCGTCCGCTGAGACTTCGCAGCTGTACTGACCGGTCATCGAACGCCTCACCTCGCGCAGTATCACCTGGGTAGAATTAGATTTATCCTCCTGCGAAAACAAAAAAAAAAATTAAAAACATAATTATAATAATAGTTGTACGAAGTCACATTTTTCCCTGAGGCGTATAGGCAAGATCGCACGACTGTATCGGTAGACTGTCAGCGCAATATGTACGCAATATTAGTACTGAAATATCTTATATCCCATATTTAATAAGGCTCCAGGTTGTATCTCAGTGCGGATTATGAACGACGAAATTCTGGCTTTCTAGTTTGTGAATTTAACGCGCTGGATAAATACATAGATATAAGGGATCGGTTTTCGGTCTGGGAAGGTGGAGGAAAGGGGCCGACCGGGTATTTGGAAATGGTGGCAAATTCTAGACGTGTCGTCATCCGTGGAGCATTGTTTGGTGTAGGGGAGGTGATGGGGGGGAGGGAGGGGTTGAGTTCGCCTAGCGCCGATTAATGGCGGGTTCTCTCCCCGTAGAAGGGGCTGCTCTTAGCTTAACACTGGGCTTTCCAGAATATAATGGAAGCGGACGACAAAAGGAAAATCCGGCCATAATGACAGGTTTAAAACCGCGACCCTTCCTTCCAATATGCCCACAGGAACCACCCCCTCCCCCTCCCACCCACAATTTAAACAGGATTCCGATTTCCTATCTTCTTTAATACTGGCAAATCCTGATATTAAAAGGTCGATTGAATTAACGCTGTATTATTTTTTCTCTGAATATTGTAATACCGTAAATTTCGCGTTTTTCTGTCTCCTCTCGCCGGTTTGGTGTTTTGCTAGACCGGTTTCGGCTGCTCGCCATCTTCAACAGCGGTGTTAGTCACTTTGGATGTTTTTTCGGGCATCCTCACTGCACTTGTACTGTAAGGCGCTAATACTAAAATGTAAGACAGACCTGTGTTGCGGGCTAGTATTAGGCGCGCCGTACCATTGAAACTAGTAGCGCATTAAACTGAATACACTACAACCACCACAGTACAAGTGACAGTGACAGTGCAGTGAGGATGCCCGAAAAACATCCAAAGTCCAACGTGACTAACACCGCTACTGAAGATGGCGAGCGGCCAAATCCACGAACCAGAGACAGAATCTACGGTATTCCAACCCCTCGCAGACCACAAAACAGGTATTTTAAACGAATATTGTGATATTGTGACCAGTATGTCGAAATAACGACAGGAGTTCTGTCGATAGTTCTAATTAGAACTTGGTGGGACTGGAGGAGCCGCCCTCGAAAGGCGATTAGAGCGCATTTCATTCCATATCACGCCCGACTGAGGATTCCCTTATCTAGTTCCCCTTTATCGCTAAAACGACAGTCCCCTTATTCACCCCCCCCCCGGAAAAACTCATATACGGTCCGAAAAAGAAAGAAACTGTCGATGAATCGACACGATGAATATTCATAGCCTGATTTGCATACGAATGGGCCGCTCCCGACGGCCGGACGCCCCGTTTTTCTTTTTTCCTCATATTTTTGCCGAAATTAGGGTGTGAAAAAAGGCTGGATGTTTCGAAGGACGGCGACGTCGTAATAACGGACCCGAATCAATGGAAATTAACAATTATCGCTGGGCGAATACGGGGACTTGGGGTTTCGGTTTCTCGCTCGACCTTCCCAGTAGATTTCCCGTCACGTCGTGCATCCCTATTAGGCGTCGAAATCCTCCGAAAGGAAAACCTACGGTGGACAAAATTAGTACCCAAACTAACCGTTCTAACGAACGGACAGAAGTTTTCTTTTGGCCAACTATCGGCCCGAATTTCTATAGATTTTCAGTGTTTGGCAATTGTTCTCGAAAGCGGGTAGCCGAATGGGGCCACTCTAATTGTACCTGGAATAATTTAGCGAACTAGCGTTGGGGGGGGGGATTCAACTTCCCCCCCCGGGGCGCTGCTTAACTTCCTGCGCCCTGTTCCAACAGAGAGGCCGGCCTCCTGAAATTAGCATTTATTTCCGGTGTCCCGGTTAAATACAAAAGTGGGACCGAAACTCCGGCCCGAGCTCGGACACCGCCGATTCGTTTCACGATTAAAATGTATTCCGATACATATTTACAGGCCGAGATAATAAATGCACCTTCAGGACCTGAATGAACGCGGTTTCGTTTATTTGCGGTCCGGCGAATGTCCATTGTCCCTGGGATAACGGTAGACATTATCGTACGCAGAATAGCTTCATTATGCTATTTTGAATTTTTTCTATAAAAATAAAGTATATTAGTAGCCCAATATTTAAATATTCTCAAGTGGCTAGACGTGTATTTACAATTGTGGCCGAAGTAATAACTTTTTTTTGGTAATTAATGTTGAAGTAAGAATTAATGGCTGGGTAGGTGGTCTGTGGGCTGTGGAGGAGGAGGGCCCTTCGGTCCAGTTCGATGAACGTTTCCCTTTCAATTACCAAACCTTATCTCTCCGACCTCACCTTAAACGGCGCCATCCGTTTTCCCGCCTTAGAACTTCTTACTTTTATTGTTCTGCCCCCCGTCCTCCCTATCATACTCAAATCCGACGAAAGCGTACGCAATCCTGCATGCCCGATACAATTCAATAATTACGATCTTTAAGTGATTATTTTTTATTCTTTCCTTTTTTTTTAGCCTGCCCTAGGATTTCACCTATGCTCGGTATTCAATTCCTGTCGTATGAGTACGTAAAAACGATTAGAACAGGTAAAAATGGTCAAAATTAATAAAATTACCAAAATCTATAAAAACCATCAAAATCGGTAAAAAAACCTCAAAAAGGTGTAATATCAAAAGTTTGTAAAATAGTTGAAATGCGATGAAAATTTTAAACATTTACGAAAATCGGTAAATACTGTCAAAACCGGTTATACTTAAGGTCTCCTTCTGAAATTACCTCACTTCATTTCTTATTCCTCGCGGAATTGATTTCTCCCGGACCTCCCCGTACTTTTTATTAGCGTTTATTTAAAGGAAACTAAAGGAAATCAACTGGGAGATTAAAAACTTGATGGAACGGGGGTGAAATTTAGAAGAAGTTGTGATTTCCCAATGGAACAGAAGTTAGGATACTAGTGCCCATGTTTTCGACGAATTGTCGCGATTATATATTCATATGTAATCTTCTCTCTTTTTCGATAATTTTCAGTGTGCTTTCCGTCGGCACCGCAATATATCCCTAATTCACGGTTGTTATAACTGCTCGCAGTGTCCAAATATTATTTTAATTTTCAATCAAACAGCTAAATACGCCCGGTAATTTCATGTTTTGATCTGTATTTCGTTCTTGACTAAATATTGAACATATTGATTTAATCATTCGGTCCACCTCTAGTTTAGGGTGGGCGGTATAAGTTATATGGAAAGACCTAGTTTATATAATATGCGGCGTCCTGCTGTGCAGGATTTGATCCAGCGAAGCGCGGAAGGTGTCCAGGCTGAGAGGGTGAAAACGTCCAAAGTGGAAGGAAGTGCAGATTCGAAGGGCCCAATAAAATAATGATCCCGGACCATTGGCCCCGCAGCTCCTTCAGACCGCCTCTTTATGGGTATAATTCAACCGCCGGGAGTTAAAAACAGTAAGCCGAGTGGCCGGGTAAGGGCTAAGGGCTCATGCAAAATGCAATAAGGGCCCCGAAGGTAGGGGCTAGTAGGGGGACCCCCCCCCTCAGTTCTAGGTTGGGGGGGGGGGGGCGACCGGGACCTTTCTCTTTAACGAACGTCCCCTGAATAAATAACATCGCCCAGTTAGACAAATAAACACCGCCGGGGCGGCTTCAATTATTTAGATATATAAAACCACCGTGGCTACCACCCTAATGGCCATTCACCCGGTAACATTTACCCCCGTCTGCCTTATGATTTACTTGTGTCTAAATTGCACCCGAGTGCACAGCTCCCACTGCCTACAGTTTTATTATAGGTAATAACAAAAACTCCTCGCGGGGCCTTGGCTTCCCCCCTGCCGAATACAAAGGGGAGAGCGACAGGCCATTTATTACATACCACCCAACGACACAACTAATATAGATATTATTATAAAAGTTCCTTTTTAGTTCACGATGAAGCAAATTGGTTAGGACTTTAATTTTGAGGCCAGGCTGTTCCTCCATTAAATTTACATGAAAATGGTACATGTAAAAATATTTCAGTAGCAAAGTAACTGATATACTCCCGACTGTATCCAATTTGGGCATCTCCGATCTAGAGTAAATTTTCTCAAATAGAGCCCTATACCTTAATAGAGAGCCACGAAATTCCTAATTTATGATAACGAGTCAATTAAGTAAATTAAGTTTGTACTTAAAAAAAACAGGATGCAAATTGCGAACAGCCCGTAACTTCCTTATTTCGTAGTTCCGGGAGAAAATAAAGCCTCCCGAAACCGGTGTCAGCGATGAAATTTCATACCCAAGTCTATTAGGTAAATTCGTTCGGGGAGATGAAACATTATCCCATTACACCTTTTTAGTTAATTAAAAATATTTTTTTGGAAATTTTTTCAGATGTGAATTAAATTAATCATTTTAATACGGGGATAAGAATGTTCTGGAACATTGGTACAATTTAAAACTAAATAAGAAAAGTTAAATTATAAAAACTAAAGAAGAAAGAGAAAGTCCACACTAAACAGAATCATACGAAATTTGTAGATATGCGGTTGTTGCCCATTTAAGTACCTCTCTTCTCGTTTATTTATGTATTTCATTAACATATAAAATATTTTTTTAATACTAATTATTGTTTAGCTTCTTGTAGGGTAAGCCTCCACTTGGTGGGACAGGATAGAGGGGGTAGTTTGCTCGGGAAACGAGGAAAAGTACCTCTAACGAGGATTCGCGGGGCGAAACCAGGGTCAAGAAAGAGCGCAAGATGAAGAGGAAATAAATTAGATAGGACGTTAAAGAAATATTTTGATTCTGAAGAACCAGTCGGCGGACAGTTTGAGAGCAAAACTTTCTGAAACTGAGATATGACAACCGGGTGAGAGAATGAATTAAAGAAATAATGTCTGAACGGCTAGGGCTACGCCTATTGTCCTCTCTCCACACTCTATCTCACCCTCTCTCTCTCTCTCTCTCTCTCTCGCTCCTTCATCTGTTATTCAGAGTAAGCGGGCTTAGATTAGTGCCACGTTTTAACATGCATAATCCTCCACGGGCACGCCGAAGACGCTTCCCCTCCTTGTATCGCTAATCTGGGCACCTCTCACCCCCGGCATCGTTCCCTCGTTCAATATTCATATCGCCCCCAACGGGCGGACTGTGGAGATAGTCCGTGACGTCCACGCCCACCACAAATACCCTTAGTTCTTCTCACATATATATATATATATATATATATAATATCCAGCAACATTTTTTTATATGTTTTAAACTTTTATCGATGTATTTTATCCAGTTCGAATCGATAATAAAATGATCTCTAGGACTGGCGTTTCTTTATTGGAGTTATTACATATTTATCACAACTTCATTTACACTAAATAAGCGAATTGTCCGTTTCA
Organism: Lethocerus indicus; assembly: GCA_019843655.1. Lineage (NCBI taxonomy): Eukaryota > Metazoa > Arthropoda > Insecta > Hemiptera > Belostomatidae > Lethocerus > Lethocerus indicus. Next base: position 13,075,194 of record JACDQD010000012.1, on the reverse strand, counting down.
TTTGTTCAAAATAATGTCAATTTTACCAGATTACTAACACTGTATATACATGTGTTGCGATCTCATTTCAGTACTTGATTATATTTCGGATAGAATGCAACTGAAGATAGCGAGAATCGAATTAAGAAATTAATAATTTAGGGTGTTAATTATTCCGTTAAACGGGGATTAATTAGGGTTACACTTCACTCTAAGGCAAAGTGTCCTTTATCCTAAGCCAGTGAGCAGGGTGGCGATGGGGTGGGGGGGCCCTAAGTTTCGGCGGGCGCGGTTTAATATTCTTTAATGGGGCCCCAAAGCAGGCCCGGCTTCTTTAAGTTGTTGCAAGTTTGAAGTCTTACTCAAGCCGGTCCCCCGCACGCTTGAGGGCTGCAAACTTCAGCAGGCCTATAACTAAAATATCTTTCGCGACGAGAGTGTACCAACAGCGGGGAATATTCCAGGTCTTCTGTACCTTTCCCATTCTCTTCTCGGGCCGTTGACACTCATTTTATTGTTCCCCGACTCCGTTATGGCCATAATGAGGAGTTTTAAAACAAAAGTTTTTAATTCGGGGACGGTTAATATTCCGATTCCTATGAGGGAATCCTCCAGAATTCTATCCCGGCGTCCTACTATTGACAATTTACAATGGTATAATTCTACATATAAGTATATGCGAATGGAATAATTTCACGTACCACGTTTCGGCCGTTCAACATATATAAACGTCACGTTTTCAAAATAAAAATGGGCGAAAGTTATAATTGGGCGGAATGGGCGGAAGTCATAAACTTAATATTATCTCGTTTTCTTTGATATTGTGTAGCTATATTACTGCCATTTGCGGATCGGGGATGAAAAAAAATAGGCTAAACGAGGTGGGTCGGTCGCCATTACTATGCTAATTGAGGGGAGCGGGGGACTTGGGTGGGGGGCGAGATTGAAGACCTTTTTTCCCGAAACTCCCGTCTCCCTTCCTCTTGGGCTTAAACCGGGACCCCCGGGGAGGTCGGCTCGACTATTCAAGTTGGGCTCAACGACCCCCTCGAGAAGACCGAGTAGTTTTGTTTATCGCAGTAGTGAGGGAAACTATATATAGGGGCAGGTATAATATGTGTACAGTCTGTACACGGTTTTAATTATAATTTTAATATAGACCCGATTCTTTCTTTTAATCCTGCAAGCTGTTCTCTACTACCAATACTTTGACCGAAATGTATCTCCTATGTATAGGCGCATGTATATACAGACGTGGAGTCAAGAAAGGGTTAAAAGCTCGATCCGGGTTAGTGGAGGGCCCTAGTTTTAGGGGGTGCCAACGGGGGTTCGATTCACCCCCCGGAATCAAAGGTCGGCCGCCACCCCCCCCCCACTCGGAAACACAAAGCTACCCCTGTGCCCTCTAATTCCAGCCCGGGCCCGGGCTACTATTGCCCGAGGGGAGGTTTTACGCCAAAATTGAGCCCTTACGCCCCCGCACCATCTTAAGGGTTAAGGGCTATAGGGGGCGGGTCGGCCTCTGGGCCGTAGGGAGGAATCCCCGAAAGAAATAAATAAAAACCTTGTCCGACTCAATTTCGGACTCTTCACACCGGGGAGACGAGGGTGAAGGGGGGAACGTAGGAGGGGTTGTTAATCTTATAAAATGTAAAATATAAAATATAAAAATGAAAGTTTATGTACGTATTATAAATCCACACCGTTTGACCGATTTTGTTGAACCTTGGCACACCGTACATATTACGGACCAACATGATTTTGTATAGATCATTGAGGGGGTTACGATGTCTATGTTATGGTCCATCGTGCCAAAATTAAAAACGAATCCGAACCCGGTTAATTAGTTAGTTAGAGTTTTTACCATCTAAATGCCCGATATTATTCCGGTGAGACTTGTTAAAGAGTCTCTCTCTTATCATCTTCGAGAATCTCAGCGAGTTAATTACCCGTTTCGAACTGGGCCTCGTTTCGGCTGATTACTCTTTCGCGTGACAGAGGACGTCGGCCAATATCTTTATAAATCGTTTCGGCGCCAATTAAAATTAGAACGGCACAGACACTTAATTAACCGGCCGATCGAGTTTTCGAGCCGAAATGTCGTTTTCTTTCGGTTATCTTGACCGCGGTATTTTTACCGGAGATATCGTTTGAAGAGTTCCGAATGGAAACTTTTCCATTACTGTCGGCCGACAGTCATTTTAAACATCGCTTTTGCGATTAGAGGTTTCGAACCGGTGATTTTTCACCTCGATAACGATTTACAAACATATTCATTTCTTAATGCGCGAATTTTTAAAAGGTACGATAACACATTTATAACACGCTCTAATATTCGGCCGATGGCTAACGTACAATTTGTACAAATTTACATAGGGATGATGGCGTAAAATGTGAAAAGAGAAAAACGTTTTAATTCAGTTTACTTAATAAACCAACGTCATTTTTAATTTCCAATTCAAGAAAAAGGTGATGCTGTGCTAAGGACCTATCGGTATGTAACACCCCTATTTTTTACGGGGTTTTACGGGAAGTCGTGCGTTTGTCTGCATGCCCATCGTTTTCGATTCCACTATTCCTTTCCCGATCGGTCGACATATATTGGTCAGCTTCGGATCCTTTCATTTAACAGGATGCGAAATTTCCAACCGCCTGAGCGGACCGTTTAAGGGAAAGCCAGCTTTGAAGCTGACCGGTCGTTCAATTTTATTCGGAAAGACCCCCCTCCCCCCCCCGGGGAGCAAATTTCGGCCTTTGGCGGTGTTTCTCATCAAGCTGTAATTACGCGAAGCCTCCCGCTCTGAAGCTACCCTTTGACCGGCCCCGTCTTGGGGCAATCTCAACAATACCGGTCTCAATCAATTATCTATGTCAAGGATAAGATACTTTTACCTTTGGATCCTACAGCTTTGGCCCTTCATATATATATATATATATATATATATATATATATATATATATATATGAAACCTGTCCATTCCAGACAATCTAAGCGGCCAGAGCCCAAGGAAGTGACTACATTTCGGTTTTAACTCGATAATTTTACGAAACTTATACAGGAGGTTGGACTAATAAAGTCGAAATTCAGAGAAATTCGAACAGTGTAAACAAATCTTATAACAAGTTGATTGTTGATTGGAATGGCCACTCTTTGTGATTTTAATCTAATACGACATGGTAAGAAATATGACATGGTGTGACAAATTCACGTGTGACGCCATTTACGGGGACGTATATGTAACCGGATGACACTTGTTACTGTCTGTGAATATATGCGTCTCCGTATATAATTCAAGTTTATTACACTGTATATGGCGATTTGATTTGAACTACTTACGGCGCCGACCGTGACATACACACGATGTATGGTGGATCGCGGACATTGATATAGTGAACCCCTCTTGACAAACCCTAGCGGACATCTGAAATACTTAAGTTTCAGTCTGGTATAGAGGACCGAAGTTTAAAACAATTCGGTACCACTCCCCGAGACGGGATTCAAGTTTGGCTAAGCCCCTCCCCCCCACAATACGTTAGGGAAGGTTTGTAAGTGTGGCGAGGGGGCGGGGTAAGGGAGAGCTCCTCGAAATCCTAAAACTTAGTCCCCAGTCCTATTTCGTTAACTTGCTCCGCGATTAACTTCCTAGTAGCTCCCTCCACCCTACCGACGGGGGGAAAGCAAGAATTTTCATTGCTAGAGACAGACAAGTAACCCCCGCCACCCAGCCAGGGCACAACGGAGTGTAGCACTAACTGTTTCGGAATGTAATTACGCTCTGGATGGCGGCTCCAGGGGGGACGCGGGACTGAGGGGATACAGAGAGGTGGAGATTAAGAGGAATGGATAGGCCAAACAGAGGGAAGTGGAGAGGGAGAGAGGGAGGGTGTTGCAAAAAAATTGTTGCGCATTTATTATAATACCGCACAAATCAAGTACAAGTTAAAGTGATATAATTGAAATATGAAGGTAATAAGGAGGGAAACGTCCTTAGAAATTAGGACGCGACAAGTGTTCCGTCGCTGTGAATAAAATTTTCCTCTAAAGAAGAAGTATGTTCATTCGTGGTTAATTACTCGGATATTTGTACGGCTGCCTATCTATCCAGAAATTTGGTGAACGAAGCATATATTTTACAATGCAGATAATCACGGATCCATTAACGACGTCGATGTATTCCTTGTGAAGACAATTTATACGAGATAACGAAGTCTATATCCTTTATATAAATATATATAATCTATTCCTAAAGCGCCCTTGGGGCTAAGAGGAACCCATTAAGTTAGTCCAAACGTAAAAAAGTGTACTCACTTTTTAAGTTGCTAAAAAAACGCAAGCGGAATCATTTATATAGGACTGCCATTTAACCTAGGAATTCCCGGATGTACAGCCGACTAGTGATTAGGCGAACTCTCTAGGCAATAACGCTCTTTATACGCACTATGTATTCGCATTTATATTATATTACGTTAAAATACTATTAGATTAAAATATTTGCCAGCGAAGACCAAAATAATGCCGAGTACAGGGAAACGGCCGACGATTTTAGACACGTCTCAAATTTTAATTATTGAGAACTCGTATTAAAACTTTATATATTTTTATTTTGTGTATCAGAATGAAAAAATCTGATATTAATTTCTAGCGGCAGAAGTGGGTCGCATTCCTCTCAGGGCAAGTTTTAAAATCTCTGCAACAATTGTTTCTTTTTAGCGGCTTCCTCTCTCCTAGTAGTATCTAGCCGCCGCTTCTTCTGCCCTATTTTCCACGGTTTCCTTTTTCATTTACATATTTTCTTAATTTCCCGAAATGCTGATGTTCTCCGGACCTTTATTACGTCCTGTGGTGTAACTTTCTTCCTTTATTTTTCAAATTTCTTTCTTCGAATTATAATTTAAATTTGTTCAATTACAAGATATTAATTCATGGTATGTATATCTTCTTGTAGACTAACCGAGTAATTGCCTCTCTTCGAATACTTTTTTTAAAGTCTAAATTTTTTTTTAAGCGGTAGAAAAAAACATCGAAAATTATAGAAAAAGTAGAAACATACGGTCGAAAATATTAAGGAAAAATATAATACAACAAATTCAACTTTCGAAAGTACCTTAGAGACACCTGAAAAGGAAATTGCCGTCTGACTTAAACATTGAAAAAAAAAGTTATAAAAAATGTTTTATATAAGATATTCGGTCCAAGAATGGGTTGTTTTTAGGTTCCCGAGAAATTCAGTTTGAGAGAGTTTGAAATACGTATCCGACCGCCGGTCCTGCCTTTTTCTAGACCGGTTTCGGCCGCTCGCCGTCTTCAGTAGCGTTGGGCATCCTCTCTGAGCACTAAAGGCCTGTCTGCACAAGCCGCCGACCTGTCTGCCGGCCGTTGAGCTACCGAAAAACCGGATAGGTGAAGAATTGGCGATGAAATGGGAAACAGTTTCTTGTCGGGTTCGGGTTTTTGCAGCCGTGACGGGCTTCACTCGACGGGGTGTTCGCCCTGAAATAGGAGGACCACCCCCGCTCTTGGACTAGTTCCAGTCCAAGTTTGTTTTTTTTTTTTTTAGTCGACCGCATTAGTGCGCACTGTGACCGAGAGTTTCGCGAATTGAGTTTTCGACGGATTTACACATTCTGAAAAGAACTGTTTTTTTTTTTTTCAACTCGCGAGGCGATTTACACTACGGGCTACAATGAGAACGTTGGACTTCAAAATTCGCGGTGTTCTTTTCTGTCCCCTACATTTTTGTTCACAGTTTCCCTAAGAAAGATTCGCGGGGAGAAACCGGCGGATCCCGCGATGAAGATGGGTGAATTAGTTCAGAGTATTAAGAGTTGTCAGGCATTATTGGGAGTAAAACATTCAGGAATGCCACCAATAAAGCTCTAAAAAACAAACTAAAACTGTCCTCCAAGGTTCGAGATAGCGTTAGGGTGCTATAACGAGTATCCCTAACGACGATTCGCAGGGAAAACCCAAGCGCGAGAATGAATCCGGAGATGATGAGGATTACATTATTTCGGAAATCAACGTTAAGAAACGTTGTCCTAATGGGCTAATGTGCTGTATTAAACATTTTTTTTAAATAGGTTTTCAAATTTGCAATTGATTCTTAAGTTCAAAGAAGTAGGAGTGACACTCCTAGTTCCTAATAGTTAACAAAAAATAGCCGCTAGAACGATTTCAAATTACTATCTCTGTATGACGAGTCCATACGTCGTGGTTCCACTATTTTTGCTCTTGGTAGAAATATTTAATCTTTTCTCTGCACGCTCATAATCTTCCCAGTAGCTCAACTATTGTGGGAATCTGCTTAAGCTATTTTTTTTTCAATCAGCCTGACCCCTCTAGGATTTTGGGATACCCTCGAACCTACCACCCCCCCTTCGCCCTCCTCCGATATCGAAAGCTGTGCCGGTTCCTCTTGGGTGGATCATGGGATTTTGGGAAGCTTTGGCGCCGCTTTTGATCCTCCCCCGCACCACCCAAAGTCCTCAGGAAAAGTGCAAAGTCTCGTCAAAGCTTTTCCTACTCAATACCACACCAGGTCTAAATCCAGCCGGAATTTAAAAAAAGGCAAAGCGATTAGAATGTCAAATAATTAAGAAAAAATAAAATACGGTAAGTATCAAACAAGGAAGACTGTAGCTATTTTCCACTAATTTCGAAGATTCTTAATCCCACAAAGCATTTACAAAAAATACTAACCGAAGAGAGACCATTCAGAAAAATTGTACTATTAAGCAATGTCCTTAATAAATAATGTAATTCACTTTGTCCTCCAGTTAAGAAATATTGAGCCGCTAATAGAGAAAACTGAATATAAAAAGTACAGCTTGTAAGTTGCGGTAGCTTCGCCATAAATGTTATGTGCAGATAAATCCTCCCCAGTTAAGTGGGACTACAGTGTAGCGAACAAACTTTATATGAACTCTAGTTCCATTACAGGGTACAAAAAAAATATGTCCCCACTCGGAATTTACACTTTTATAATATGCCAGACAGGATTTAGTCTTAGATTACAAAGTCTTAGTTAACAAAGTTTTATTAACTCGGAACAGAAGTAGTGATACTATTAATATAATTAAATATCGGACTTGGGCAGGTATATTTGTTGCGATCGATTATTTCAACTACCAGTATCAGTGAGATGTTTTATATACCAGAAATATTGCGATATTGGATTTTCTTTATTATCCCCTATATTATACTACAGTATAAATGTTATATAAATTTGATAAAAATATAATTTGGACCCGTCATTTAAATTGCTAATTGGCGATTCAAGCACCATAATTCGTGGGAGCGCATAATTTTGAACTTATTTTCGTTCGTCCTTTGGTACATATTATTATAATTATTTCAGTTCGAGCGGGGAGAACAAATGCGGTGTATTTGTGAGGGGCTAAGGATGGCATTATAATGGCTTATACTTTCCAAGGAGAGCATTAGTCCGAGCATTAGTGTTAGTGGGTCGGTCGGGGGCTTACCCGGCAGACACCGGGCTTCCTGTATTTTAGCATCCGGGATAAATTTCCATCTTCATTAGTATGAAAAGCTTTCCACTGTTGAAACTGGGACGCGCATTTTCGCGTTCAGACCCACGGAACGTTGCCCACGGACCGGTCAGTTACCCGATTGAAGGAATGGGCTTGCCGCTGTATTCCTTTAGGTTTAAAACAATTTATTTACAAATTTGTCCCGAATATTCATTTTAAAATAAGTTACGTACAATTTCCCAAATTTGCCGGAGGGAGAGAGGATAGTAGCTGGAATTGTTAGTGACGTAGTAAGCCTGTTAGCTGTCTACAAAAAACATCCTTCAATGCAGAAATACGTAAGCTCAGATTCACATTCCTATGTACTCGTTGAAGCTAAAGAATTTCGTAAACTGCGACCAGTTAAAAATTGATTACTCGTTTCTTCCGCTTCGGTCCGGTATTCTTGTTCAAAGGGGAAGGGAAAAAACTAAGGGGGAGTTATCGAAGGGCGAGAGAAAGGGAGAGTTAGTGCGGGACCTCATTCTAAATAAGGAGGAGAGGCCGGCGCCCTCCTCACTCTTGTCTTCGCCGGGGAAAACTTTCAGAGCCCCCCCCGGAACATACCTGAAACTTGCCCAACTTTCCCCCTTCCCGCAGCAGTTAAACAGGACGACAATGGGGGATAACTGCCTATTGAGAAAAACAGGATCTTATCAAAAACCCGATGACAAATAGCTCCCGGATTGATCTTCTTATCCCTTACTTATTCCACCTAGTTTGAAACCGCACTAACCAAACCTTTTCAAATAAACCGAATCTCCATTTATTTTCCTAGAAGTGTTCTATTATTGTGCAACTAAACGTGTTATTTTAAGGTCTTGGGCGCAGAATCCTACGCTTAGGTGTAAAGGACATAAGGGTAGGTTGGAATGCCCTGTATGTATGATTTTATTGTACAAAATTGTCTAAAACGCGCTAAATTTTTACAAGATAAATTTTCTCAGTCGCATTTTCTTTAAAAAAAAACGGTTCTAAGTAAATAAGAGAAGCCGGAAAATAGCATTTCAAGCCCGGGGGGGGGGGGAGATGTCGGCCAAATACAAATTCTGAGAGGGAGTAAAAGACAGAAGGGGGCCGGAGCTCGGTGATTGATGGCCCGAGAAGAGAAAATACGAAACAGGGCGACAACCGAAAAGGAAATTGAGAAGGCCCCTCCCCCCTTATTCTTCCTTCTTCATTTCTGCATTAGGAAACAACCGCATCGTTTAGGAATTTCCCAATAAATGTCCCTATCTCGGCCCATATTCATCAGTAAATTCTTTTATGAACATCTTCCTTCGGCCTTGGAAACGTTCGAAATATCGGGTCGGAAAACTAAATTTCAGAACAAAAATTTTCCAGAGAAATCAAAAGTTATGTATATCCCAAAGAATGGAAACATGAGTAGTTGTTAAAGTCGCTCCATCCGTGAAATATATAATGGCCCGTTATCGGACCAGTTCTATATAAAAATAAATGTACAAGATTGCTTGTGACGGGTACAAATTCTTTAAATCGCACCCGGGCTGTCCTCAGAGATAAATGTGTTAGGATTTCAAATGGATTCATGGGGGGGGCCGCAATTCATTTCAACTTGTCGGGGAAAACCGTGAAAAGCTAGCTATCCCCACGCGACTTTCCAATTAGATTAGCAGCTTATTAGGGCCGCTAATCACTTTTCCAATGTTCCGATGATAATCCAATCAATCGCCGGCGATAAATCGAATCGTAGGCCGCGTCGAAATTTAATATGCGCTCGCGTTTTCCCCCTTTCGGTCTAGAAAATTGTCCGAGTGAAGTTTTATGTATTTCTGTTTCCCGCCTGTTTTATGTCCCGTTTCTGAACTTACGCCTTAAGCCTTATGACTTTGCAACATTTGCAAACGGTATGTTTTGATTCACCTAAAGTACCGTAACATATTTTAATTATACGAATCAGCCCCACTGTTAATTTGAACAAATCTATAAAAGTGCAAAACCAGGCCGATTTGTAGACTGATGACTGGATTTAAATATCCTAGTTCAAATCACCTGATCGAAACCTGTCTAGCTCATTGTTTGCGAAGGACGACTATTATTAAATAAAAAGACTGGTTTGGTTTCTGGTCGAGCGATAGACGTTGTTAGTCTTTAGGCTGAATAGACCTCGAGAGACCGAGCTGCAGTATATTACACGACATTATGGCCGCGATTTCGTGTAAGAGGGGAATGTTTTGTGTCGTGTAGAACCCCCCCCCTCCCAGCGCTTCATTTCACAAGCAATTTCCCGGCTCTATTCCTCGTTTGTCGTCGGGCCCGATTCTCCGAAAAATACCAAATTGAAAATCCAATAAGGCCGCAACGGCAACACGGATTTTCAGATTCAGTTGGTTTTTGAAAGGCTGAAAGCTGACACAACTGAGTCAACGATTATTACAACCGATCAACAGATTAAGCTGAATAATGTCTTTATATTGATATCTGACCAGTCACTAGCGGAAGCAGCCCAAGAATACCGCTGCAAAGAAATCGTATACAGAAAACTTCAAGTAAAGATTTAGCAAGTTGGCTAAGCGGATACATCTTCTCTCTTTGACCTAAATCTGAATCCTATATAACTTTCAAACTTTAAAACTATCAGTAAAAGATCTTGACTTTTGGCTACTTAAGAGCATTACTGGTTGATATAAAAAGAAAACAAAAACACTTTTAAATTCCTGCTTCACTGTCTTACTTTTATACCTAAATGAAAGTAACAACTGTGTTAAAACTTTGGATTATATTGCTGCCTCCTATTTTTTTTAACATTTTTATTGAAATGTTCGTTTCAATTTGCCTTTTTAAAATAGAAAGTATGTACATAAGTGGATATCCACTGGGTTTTTCCCAAAGAACCACTTTCTCCGGCCAAATGGATTAAGTTTTCACTCTTTTTCTCATATAAATTTGTGCATTATCGGAATCTGTTGAGAGTTTAAAGATAAACTCCAAATATGGTACTATGTGGTTCTGCGTGTGCTCCAATTTACTCGACATGTTCTGCCTCGGCTGTTGAAAATTTACAATAACGTGTACTCTTTTAACGTTTTTATTTTTAAACGTGGACGGAATTATTCGTGAATTGAATACTGGGTCGTAGAATGCATTAATATTCGTTTCTCAGCCAGAAGGAAACAGAAGGCTTAACAAAAGGAAGGAAACAAGAGCAAGAAATAAGACTACGATGAAGGGGAAATAAATTAGTTAAGACGTCACGTAAAGAACCAGTCGCCAAGCAGTGTGACTGTAAAACACCAAAAAAAATTATGCCCGTGAAATCCAACGCATCCAAAGTGAAACTTCTTATATTTTTATATCGGTGATTCCAACGAATCATTACATTAACAAGGAATAACACGAGGAATGAAAGGAAACATTGATAGTTAAAATTATCGAATGAAATACCTTCTGAGTTTAAACAATTTTCCTCCCAAATCCTCCCAAGTATTTTGAATGAAGTATACTCCCAAAAGAATTTCACTTCAAAAGAAAATTGGGAGACCGTGCTTTGGACACCTTTCATTTTTCAAATGATATTTTTTTACACATCTCATTATTTCTTTCCGACTGAGAATAGTGCGGTTTCTCGTTCGGACGCCATCGAAAGATCGTGTCTATTACCGACTAAGCTGGTTTTCTCTTCTGCGCTTTCGCACGCCCGGTAAAATATATTCGAGGAGCCGGCCGAATCGCGTTTAAGCCCGTCGTAGAGAGCGTGAATTCTGTAAGCGAGAATCATTTTCTCCTTTCGCGAGGAGTCTGCTGCGGCAACTCATTTTGCAGAAATGCGGAGAAAAGCGAGACGTTCTTGGTGGGGTCGCGAAACAATTTTTCCGGCCTCATATCTGGTGGCGGGGGGGGGCTTCGTTTTTCCGATAAACCGAGCGGTGAAGCTTGTGAATCTGCGCTTTAATTTCAAAAGCCGATACTTGTTATTGAGGCTATAATAAGTATCCGGATATAAGGAAAATTACCGGATGAAAGAATCTGACTGATAACCCCGGAAAAGTCAATATCCGTTCCTTTCCTGGGGTTGTTCAATTCTATCAATGCGTTGGGGCACTAAAAATTAGTTCGAATTCGAAAGTGATCATAAACTTTATGTTTTTGAATCTAGGGCTTGAAATATCACCGCACGGGTTATTTTCTGATCCCTCTCTCCAAATTTGACCGAATAATGTACCCTTACTCGAATCTGCCAACCCCGAGCCGTTGCTATAACAACTGTAAATCGGCTATAGAAAATTTTAGTGTAACAGTGCATTCAGTATTACTGATTAATCTCTTTTCTTACAGAATTGTAGGGCTGTCTTATATATCGTAGTGCATATTATCGCTAGAATCCCGTATTGAATATACCTCTCTGTCTACCTTTAATAGAATAACGTCCGGCATATCAACGAAGCCGGATTCTGACAGCGCCGATACATACAGGAAATTAATTTGGCGAAATGTCCGCGGACCGCAACGTCGGGCCTTCAAATATAAACTTGATAAGTTGTAAAATGTCCCGCCGGCGGGTTCGAGGGTTGTGGCGTGAGGCGGGTGGACGGGGCCCCCGAGGGGGTGTTTGTGATGAGGGGTGGCTGTCACTTAAAATCAGTCGGGTCAAGTCGATTTAATTAGAATTGATGAGGCCGGCTCGAGCTCTCTCACGCACTGATTAATCCGACTGACCTCCGAGCCCTCCGATCCCGGTGATATATCAATTAACGCCGCTTCGGACGAAAAAGTATAACCCGGTTAGAACAGACCGACACTTCGCCTATATCCTCACTCGTTTTTCATTGAAAATACCGGTAGGCTATCGACAATTTTAACCTTAAATATGCATAAAATGAACGGGACAAACTCATCACCGGGCCAAAACACAATACACGTTTTAAGCCTGCAAACATGGTCCGTATACTTTTTTAAAACTTTTATTTGAAGGCTACAATTTTTAAAATTATATTTAGTGCCAGTGCGATTTGATAACACGTATGTATTTTATTCGTCTTAAAGCGAGGAGAGTTGTCGAAGAACTGGAGCTATGGGGTAGTTTTGAACGGAAGCATTTATATCGAGTAGCATAAAGTGGGGTGTAAACAATTTTACGAAAGATTATAGATTGCAACGATTGAATTTTGACCAGATAAAATGCTAGTGCAAACACTAAACTATAAATACTCTTACGAAATGTGTTCTCCCGTTCACCTGTATTAATAAAATAAAGTAGGTTACTTTTATAACCCGAGTTATATATTCCGAAAATAGGATGAAAATCGGACTGAAAGTCGGTTTCATAATTTTTCTTTCATTAAAAATATCAAATTTTTGTTTCCCCTCCTCGAGTTATAGTTTAAACCCTTTCACTGTTTGAAAGTTTCCTCGGTGGTTTGGCAATGATGGATGAAATAGAATTTCGGCCGGCATTTCTGAACTTTCGGCCGGACCGGCATTTTCCACCGAGAGAAATGAGCGGCCTCGGGAGACGCAGAAAAAGAAGATAGAATTGATGATCTCAGGGCTGATTAATAACCCGGGGCCGATGAAAACGGAGCCGTGCATCAATTTATATGGGTTGTGTTCGCAGAAAAGAAGTTCGATTAAATTAATTTCATGACAAACGTCACGGGAAACTGTGTTTATGTATTGATGTAAAAGAATAAATAAAAATAAATTACGTAATAAAAAATATCAACTACCGGTTTACTCTACGAAGTTATATTATAGTAATTACACATCTCCATATATTCAAGAATCTGATCAGATTTTAGTAATAAAACACTAAATATGTTGAGAAATAAGTTTAAAGGATTCTGTGCGATAGGTTTCGCCAACACTATGAAATGACTCAAGAAATAAATTTGTATACAAAACTCGATATCTGTCAAAATATTCTTTAAAAAATGTTATCCCTTCACAGATAGGTCCGCGCATTTAAAGGGTTAAAAGTTCTTCAGGTGGTTATAGAGACAGGTGTCTCTAGGAGCCACTTTTTTGGCCGTCAGTTGCAGGAAGTGTTCTGGCCGAGCGAGTAATAAAAAGAGTTCTTTATTCGAGGGGGACCGAGGACAAGGGGGCACTCCGGGTCAATCGCTTCCGATCCATTCTGAAATCGTCCCGATAATACCAGTGAAAGGGGGCGGAATTGGTCGGGGGGAAGGAACTCGGCCCTTTCATCTTCCCCCTCCGCTTCGAGGGGCCGCTCTCCCTTATTTCCCTCCCTCGCTTCCACCGCTCCTCTCCTCCGTCTTTATAATAAAGAAGAAGGCCCGAGAGGGAAATCGCGTCCACAAAAGAGATGAAGATATAAGCCGCCGCCGCCGCCGCCGGACCAAAGTTAAGCGAAGTTCGTTCGGCGGGGCGTTTCAAGTGGCGCGGAAGATGCCCTAGTCCAGCAGTTCAAAATGGACGCCGACAAAAGGGAGGCCGCTAAAAATAAATTCGATTTTACGTTAGAACAAACCCCTAGAGGTGTACATAAAACGATACATCTGATTTAGTCTAATAATAGACATAAAGCAGAAATCCGAAATGCTCACTCGCATCACTAATCTACCGACGCCACTACAGATGGTCCGAACCAAATCTAGCAATAGACCAAATCGGCGACTGGAAATACCAAATAGCAAAACTAATGATATTTATATTGAACGTTCAATCCATTAATATTCCTTGTATCAACAGCGTACAACATTACAACTTGAGATCTAAATTAAATAAGCCACCGAACAAGAAACGACAATCTTATTTTTAATAGCCCATAGTAAATTACGAATTAATAGCCAATATGAAAACAAGAAATTAAACAGCAATAATGGATGTAAATAAACATTAAAACGGCACATGATTTCCAATAGAAAGATATTAGCCTGGGGATTAGGACTTTCTAGACCGGTTTTTTTTTAATTTAGCCGTATTTATTTACCCAAAAAAATGCCCTCCCGTATAAAATAACGAGGGGGTCGGCGTATTAAAGCCGGGAGCGATAAAAGAAAGCGAGGAGTTTTGGGCGATCCTCAAAGCGTTCTGAAGGGTCAGTAGGGCGCTGTGATGGTATATTGCCACCCCCCTAGCTTTATTAACATGCCCTCCACATTTCATTATATCGATCTTTATCACCCAGAGTCGGAATTACGTTATATATAGGCCGTAAATATAAGCCAAGCGCTACCAGAAATAACGTCAAACCAATTCAAATAAACTGTTTCGGTTCTGAAAGGTTCCCCTCCAGATGGAATAAATTAGGACAAAACTAGAAGACGTAATCGTTATCTCTTTGAAGTGAAGCAATTTGCAAGCGAAACGACAAAATGAAAGTTTTTTCAACAGTAAATCGATTTCTTGGAACAAGGAATTTGTTCACTACCCGACAGTATTTTAGCGGGGTGAATACAGGACATTACATTATGTTTACTTGAAGCATTCTGGTGACTGTTGAAATTCGCTTAAAAATCTGTGAATTCTTCTTTTAAGTGTTTTACTTCTTCAAGTGGTGAGTGGGAAGGGGGGGTAAATTGAATTATGCGTTAATTTCCTCGGATTATATTTCGCCCGTCATTATCTTAATCGCGGCTCGCTGAGATTCATGTCCTTCGGGATTTTCTCAGCCGTCCCAGACTTAATTGAATATCCTTTGGAGTGGGGGCGGGCGGAGGGACGACGGCTCGCTTTTCACGGGGCCGTTTCTCAACTTAATTAGGGTAGTTCACCCCCCACAACCCCCCCCTCTCCCCCAGCAGTGCGGTGGATATAGATTTCTCGGGGGTTGAACATTTTAAAACAAAAGCGGAAGAGTCCGGCCAACTGCAATCAGCCGGTATTGTTCGGCCCGAAGAATGTACCAATCGGATTTCAGATTGGGCTCCGATTCAACGCCAATTTGGCTCGCTTTGAGCCCACTTTCATTAATAAAAGGGCCCAGTCCGATTGAAATGGACAGTTTCTAATAATCTGAATCGAAGTTCGGCCACTACTTCTATAAGTGCTTTTCAGGTCCAGTAAACAAAATTGAGAACACGTTGACTACTTCGGGCCTTGTACTCTCCGTCTATTTTATCTTAGTCTATAAACTAAAAATAACAGTATTTACAAAACCGCGCTAGGAGAGAAGATTGAAAAGAAATGAACAATGTGTTTATCTTTCCTATTTATCTTAATCTCAGACTTTTTTCGGCTTAGATTACTCGGAGAAAATGGTTTCGGACAGAAGAGCAGGTGGGACCCTGGAAATTCGACAGTCTGATGGATGGCTTCCCTGGGGACAGAAGCAGGTTCATTTCAGGAAACACCTCTGTCTTTAGATTAGACGTGACAGGTAACTTAGATTAGGGATTGTCGTAGGAGCTTAATATTCATTTAGACCTTACTCCCTAAATTTTATAACTTTAAAAAATGTTTGCATTAGTATATTTATTATTCCCCCGTATCCAAAGGTGCTTCAGTGGAGTACTCTTTACCCTGAATGAACTGCCAACGCATCATCGCGTCTTCGATCTATTCACGCTCAGGAGGTCAAATTTAACTCGTGTCTATTAGCGCATCTTAATTAATAATCTTAATTAAGATAACTTGGACAAAAAAATATTACGTTTATACAGTACCCAATATGTTGAGGCTTAGAAAGTCTCGAAGTTGTGCCCCATGAAGAACACTTTCACAGTCCATTCTGATTGCTTATCATTGATTAAGTATAATAATATTGACTCCTTATACTACTACCAAAGAAAAGAACATTATCGTAGATCAAGCATCATTTTCTAGATAGCCTGTCTCCACTTGCTGACTATACTAGAACGGAAAGTTTACTGACGAGAAACCGAAACCAGTCTAGCCGACGGACACCGTCCCGCAAAGTTCATACATTTATGACTGCCCCGGTGCCATTTTGCATATTAATATTTAGCAGTTGCCAGTATTCTATACAACGTGTAACGTGTTATATCCACCCGCGTATGGTAATAAACAAAACCGGCCCTGTCTTCTCAAGGGAGTCGTTGTTGGTTAAACTTCGATCGTTGTTTCCACCTCCCCTCCGGTAGTTCGAGCAAAAATTGTAGTCAGGACTTGAAATAAAAATTTCAAAAAGTTATAATACTCCAATGAAATTAGAAATTTAAAGCGACGCCACAAACGAAGTGTTATAGTGATTGCGCTCAGAATGACGACCGCGTCGGTCGTTTCCGTGTACATTTTGTGCAATTCGAAATGCTTCAAATGCTGAACATTACGGGAGTGTAAGAGAGTGGCCGAAAATAAAAGCATGTGCGCAAATCTGTGCGTGACCCGCCCGGGGCCGGATAGCACTAGCCAGATTAGCATAGTAATGGGGCTTTAGGCCTCACCAGGTGGCGGGGGCGGGGGCGGGGGCGGGCTGTCGAAAGGGGACGTTTGATGGATACGCCGCCCCACTGACGCCTAATAGCGGCCACACACACACACACACACACACACACACACACACACACCTATTCCTTTCACAAAACATTTTACACCCAAACCGAGTCCGGATTTCAAATCACAATCCAATCCCGCACCGCACATTCCTAATCTTTGTAATAAGCAAATAATCGGACGTACGTTCAATCAGTTGAGATCAAAAGAAGTCATCTATGATCCTGAAATAGGCTTAGAAAGTCTCGAAGTTGTGCCCCATGAAGAACACTTTCACAGTCCATTCTGATCAACCTAACAACCCGTATCATCTGCGTTATTCGATTTCACAGTATTTCTGCTTTAATTTACATCTTCCAAAGAGAACGGCCCATTTATTATACCCATTATTAACACTCCGATTAAAACATTCATCTCATTGCCTTGGAAATTATTATACTTAAATTAGTAGCGTATTTTATTATAAAACGGCAAAATATCATTTAGTCCGTCGCCTCGTGGCATTATAAATGGTCATTTATTATCGAATACAAAATTCAATACGATTCGCGTATGCAGGTAAATTTAAATTTGTAACTGGATCGAGACTCGATATTTGAGTAGCTCTTGGGGCACGAGCGGCGCGTGTAGCTCAATAAAGTGGAGTTCGGCAAATAAACGTGACAGTGAAAGCGTTTTATCCGCGGTGTAAACGATTGTTCCGAGTTCTTGTTTGCGGAACTGATATTATTTACGTTAAAATACTGGCACGAGCGAGCCAAGAGAGAATTTTAATTTTAAGAAACGCAATAAACCCGGAATTGTTAATAGTTTATCAATAACAAAGTGGCGCGTTCACATTAGTCAGACGATTTTCGAATACAAATTGATTTATTTTGCCTGAAATTTATATTACTTGTATTCAGACATGCACGTCACCCAAACCGGGACCAGGAGGATTTAGATTAACCCAGAAGCCCCCTCTTAATGCGCCCTGGCACAATAATCCCGCGTATCAGATACTTCAGTCCCGAACCTACCTGTGTGAATTAAACCGATTAATTTAGTCAGCCTATCGTCAATTTGACGTTCGTCATTATTCAGGTTTCGTTATAATGTATTTTACAAAATGAATATATCCTATGAACAAATAAAAATCCTTCAGTTTAACATACCTGTTTTGTGGACTGCGAGGGGGTTGGGATACCGTAGAGTTCGTGTGTTTCTGTCTCCTCTCGCTGGTTCGGTCTTTTGCTAGACCGGTTTCGGCTGCTCGCCATCTTCAGTAGCGGTGTTTTTTTGGGCATCCTCACTGCACTGTCACTGTCACTTGTACTGTGGTGTTTGCAGTATGTTCAGTTTAATGGGCTACTAGTTTCAATGGTACGGCGCGCCTAATACTAGCCCGCAACACGGGTCTGTATTACATTTTAGTATTAGCGCCTTACAATATAGCGCCTTACAGTACAAGTGACAGTGACAGTGGGCAGTGAGGATGCCCCAAAAAACATCCCGAGTGCCAAGAGTGACTAACACCGCTACTGAAGATGGCGAGCAGCCGAAACCGGTTTCCGGAGAGGAGACAGAAAAATCCTTCAGTCGATGGACAGGAAAATGTTGGGGTATAATTTTACGAAATTCATCGTATAAACTATATTTAAAAATTGTGTACCATCGCGTAATACTGTGGGAAAAACCTCGATTGGCAGGGATTGACCCCCTGGATTTGTCCCGTGTTTGAAGACCACCCTAGCGAGCTCCACTGGAAGGGAAAGAGAAAATGAAAGCCTTCCCACAGTATAACGCGATAGTTATAATTCCAGTTCGCATAAAATATAACGCGAATTTATATAACAAACATTTGTGTCAATCTGTCTCATTTGATGCCACTCAGCGACTAATAATTTGTCGGGGCCGTATTGTGTCATATAACACAATCAAGATTGTGACATGAACCCCATGTCAATGTCGGTTCCCGGGGGTCAAGCATTGTGTCAACACTAATGCTCTCTGATATTGTTGTGATGTTTGCTGTGGAACACTGTTGAAATTGTTCAGTGTTCTATAGTTTACTGATACCGGGACATTACTGTTAGGACCGAAAACGCCGAATGATTATCATAAACAATCGCGCTTATTTTGAATATTAATTTGCGTGGTAAGTTTTTATATATTACTAATATTAGAGCTGGTGTTATACACAAAATACAAGAAGTATTTTTTCGGTGATAAATACCATTTTTACTTGTATGGACGTAAATAAAAATGTATATATTATTGCTATTGTTCGTGTAAGATGTTTTCGATACATATCAAAGCTATATTCTATTTACGTTACTTCAAAGCTAGCTAATGAATCTGTATATTCAGTATGAATATTCCTGGAATATATGCTGCCTTTCAGCGGTTTATATATTCTGTTTCTCCGATGTTCCTAATGCGAGCGGGAGCAGTTTGCTACACCTCGTAATATCAAGATAAGACGTAGGAGGACTTTTATTCAATTAAATACAAAGAAACACCTACTGCGGGCAGTTTATCACATTAAAAAAAACTGAAAGGATACATTAAAAAACAAGAATGAGGAGACAGGAGGAAATTAGATTAACGCGCGTTATTCTTTCATAATCCATTCCCTCCTCGGGATTCAGTTTTTGCTCTTATATTTGGCAAAAATTAACGTACGAACTAATTTTTTTTCATCTTGGGCTCATTCCCGCCGGAAGTTTCTGTAGTGAATAAAATAATTTTTACTAAATGTGCCGAGTTAGCACCACGGATGACACTGCATAAACATTGGCCCTGCAAGGACCTCGGTAATATTCAGAGTCCGTAAAAGCGCTAACAGTTTGAGTTCCACTTTCGCGCCCTCTTATCTCAATTGTGGAAATTTTTTCCAACCCCCCACACCACCCCGGCCCAACCCCGAAAATAAATATGCTTTATTCTGTGCGGTGGTTTGGTGCCTGTTGGGGGCGCATGTAGGCCGCAGAGATAAGCCGCCCCCGGAGAGACAGGGGCGGGGGGCGGGGCACAAACACAGCTTCATCTCCTTATTTATTCATAAACGGGCTACGTGACCTGCCCCACAGGGGGGATGAAGAGCGCCCCTTCAATTCCGTAATTCCACTTCGGGAAGAGGGATTTCATTTTTCTTTTTTCCCTTTTTTTTATTTTCGCGGACAACACAAAGCGATAACGGACGCCACGTTCCCCCGCCGTCGGAAACGTTTCGTCTAAGCTCATTATTACATTTATCAAACAGAAAACGGCACGTACTTTTGGTAAGTTTGTCTGTGGCCGCACTGCAGCCGCTCCACTCTATTTCCCTCTTCCTACAACACTGAAAATTATTGTATAATGCGCCCAGAATTTAAACCATGCCGCAGAATTACAACAGTTTACAATAAATAAGTCATTGATAATATATTTATATATGTCGACACTAATATTTCGCTGTAGCTCAATATAAAGCCCCCCCCCCTAGACGCGATACAACAGAAAGAAATAATAAAAAGCTAATGGCCGTCTGCAATTTAAGAATATCATCATATTTCCGGTTTCGTGATGGGTAATTTCCAACTGGACGGTACCCGGTGCGTGTTACAAGACCATTACACGGCTGAAGCGGGGTCTCTTTTATTTTAAATTTCTCCTAACCCCCAACAGATCTCTTTCTTACTATAATGGTCTGCTATTAACTACCCCATTACGGATATTGTGTCTGATGGGGTTCTAAATTTTCCCATTACGCCGTCCGCTCATAACCCACCCGCTCTCCTCATAATGCGCCCGGTCTATCAGAATACCCGACCCAATTTTATTCTGTCGAAATTACTTCGGGATTTGTTTGGCAATCTTGTCCAACGGACTGTTTCAATTGAATACGGGGCACTTCGAAAAAGAAATTGAGAAAATTATTCCCGACAACCGTTAGAAACATTAGCATCGTGTATTCTGTTCGGTGGAATTTCAGTCGAGGCAACGAAATGGCGCTACCGTTTTCACAATAGCCGCAATAAATCATTTAGGATTCTACATTGTTTTCTTGGAGATCACCGGTGCTATATAAAATCGCTTGGCACAATGAACCGTGAACCCGGTGAATGTTCACTCCTCGCGGGGTGAATTAAAGCTGGGCGTCAGTCGGAGTGACTTCAAAGCGGTGTCCGTAATTCAACCTGTACGGACCTGTATCGCAGAAATGTACTCTCGCCGGCAGCGCCCCCCGTTAATATTAATCCTCCGTTTGTTTACACCGCTCTCTCTTCCAACTTATAACCGAAGCCGGCGGTATCGGTTCAACTGTTGGTCAAATAACCTCCGCTATTAATTGCTAATATTACGCTCAGACTCGCTCCGGGTGAAATGCTCCTCGCATATATCCGGAACGGAGCAACATCAGAAGCTTTAGATCCCCGTCGCTTTACTTGAAATTGAAATTTAATTAAATTTGCGCTAGGATATCTATCTATTAAATAATAATTAGACAGACGATGTTAAACAGTGGTGTATAACAAAATGGTTACATTTGAGAACAATCAGTTCTCAACGGCTTTGACCTTATCTGCAAAGGGCAATTGACGATTTACGAAATCCGAATTGAACTTTCGAAATTGTGGAATTGTCAAACCTTCCATCGTAAATTACAGTGCGAACATTTAGGAGGATAGAGCTAGGTACTGTATTGGACGTCTCCAGGCTTGAGTCAAACAGCATACCTCAACAGTAAATTAGCCTACTTAGCTCGTTGAACTTTCATCCCCGATAATCTCCCAGAGGTTATATATACTGTATCGCTCGCTTTCGAATAGAAGATTTAAATCCATCGCTGTTATCACGCCTGCATGCAGGTGGCAGGACAATTAGCAAATTTGCCTCGTATCATATATTTCTTCAACAACTTCCTGCCCGGGAGTTTCCCCAAGTTTTTGGAAATTCGTGAAAAACGAATGGATTAACATTAGTAATTCAGAGCAGCGATATTCCCCAGGAGACGACTTCTCGTGTATTCTTACTTTTATGTAAATGTATACAAAAATATTCGCTTTTCGGATCCGAAAGCGACTCCCCGGGGTCGGGGGTGGTTGGGGTCCGGTTTAACAGATTTATGGAAAGTGCAGCAGCGGAGGTCCTCGGAACGCGTTAAGTTATTCGTACTTTGAGGGACCCCCCCCAAAAAAAAAAATAGCCCTCTCCTCCTCAAGCTTCTCGTGTAGAACTAATATAAAAGAAGGGCAGGTAAAAAGAGGAAAGAGCGTAGTAGGTATCCAATAGCGGCAGTCGATATACAGAAAAGCGGGCAGGGGGGTAAGCGTTCTGCAGATTTGGCGGAAAATTTTATGCCCCATTTTTCCGCTAAGCTGAAACAAATGGGGAAGGGCAGGCTTCCCCCACCCCCACCACCCCGGAGGACTTTTCCGAATGTCGGGAATGTCATTCGATTGGCAAGAGATTACTGTTTCAGCGCCTATTCCACCTTCACTCTCCCGTTAAGCCGCAATTCGTTTCGACTCAGATATTTTATAGCGCACTGGCCGTAAATATTTTTTCAAAGTAATTTGTCAAGAAACCGACAAATTAGATCGAAAATCCCCGCCACTGGCAATTCGCACAATTGCGCGGAAAATAAATCCAGGAAAGGATCCACAGTTGAAAGCTTGAAAAGCTTGGATGGTTTAGAAGCACTGGGAAAATCCCGGATCAGGAGGGGTCAACCCCTCAGTATTCTGGGCCGCACAACCGTCGCTCATTTATTATAATAATTAATTAAACGATATATCGAATAAATTGCAGTTTAATAGTTTCCTTCGAATTCGGCGATAACCAGAATTGCAGGGCCGGGGTTATTCGGGAAACGTATAAATAACTCTAAGGAAATGTTTTTTGCCGACACACGTCAGACAAATTCTAAGGGGCGAAACTGGCTTTTAAGGTAAAGGGATGGGGGTGGAAGCGGGAAAAAAACACCGCCTAACTGGGTAAGGTATTCGGGGTATTTTGAGGGCGTCTCGGTGGAGGAGGAGAGGACGATAAAAACGGACGTTCTTCGCTCCAACCTCCTTCTCTTTTTGTTTGTTTCTTTTTCTCGCGCAAAGGTACAGCGCCGGCGGGCCTTGATGGGCCAATGTATTACACAGGGACGGGATGAGAGGAAGAGAGAGAGAGAGAGAGAGAGAGAGAAAGGAGGAATTCGTTTGGCGTCTATTACTCATCCATTATTCATCGGGCGTTGTTCACCTCCGGTCGCTTATGAAGTGTTGTTGTTGTTGGTTGGGGCCCTTCCCCTTTGGGGTATTTCTATATTGGAATTCCGCGGCGCTAACTTACATTTTGGGGCCGGCGCCCCTTTGTAAGACTGAGGACCGGCCCAACCCCGAGGCCTTTTGTTCGGCGGTAAACGGGCGAACAAATCGATAAAGGAGTATGACTACCCTACAAGCGACACCTTCTCCAGGATTATTTTAATACCGTAGGTTACTCCTCCGAACTTAAAGACCGAACCGCGGTGAGAGGCGACCACCCGAAACCACAATACCAGGAGGCTATTCCAATATAAGGACTTTATCTTGGCGAATGGATTATACCCATTTTTTTAGCTTTCCTACCCGGGAGCCTTAACCCGGGTCTTCTGCTTCGTTAAGGGGAAAGGTTCAAGGTCTTGCAAAGAGAAACGCGGAATAAAATTTTGCAAATCGCTTAAACCACTCGGGCCGCGATGCATAAATCAAAATTAAAAAGAGATAACGAACATAAAACTATCCGTGATAAAACTGCCACAGCAAACAATGTTATAAACTAATCATTTGATGTTTTTTTTTCTTCTATGCTTTATCGAGTAAGGGAGTGGATTTGACGGGTTTTTTATAGAGCCCAATTAGGCGGCTGTGGTCCCTCCCTTTAAGGGCATAAGGTTGGTTAGGGTTTGTGGTCGCTGCCAGAGAGCGTGACGATGGCCTATCCTATCTCCCTGACTTACTCCAACATCAATGGGCACGGGTGGATTCGAACCACCAAAAAATATTAAAAATCAAATACTATATTTTAAATTTGTCTATTCCTCGATCCTTTTTTATTCATCTCGGAGTAGTATTCTGGGAGAAGACTGGAGGATCCTAGCGGCTGAGTAACTCGTCCGTGTTGGGGAATAATTTAAGAGGCCTCCCTTCTGATAAGATTGCACGGGTATGATCCCGGCTCGTCACAACTGTTGCTAAAATCGGATAACGTTAATGTTTAACTTTGACTCCGTCTTCCTATGAATAATGGACGAGCTGAAGCAGTCGGGAATTTAGCATATCTCTCTATCTCATTGCAGCGCGTTGTTTTCCTTTCCAACAATAATCTGCAACTTGGCTTTACCTTACCTTCGAAATACCCCCACGTGTCAACCGGAAACGTATTCATTATACGTATTGTAAGATAACAGTGCGATGAAAATATAATATAATGAAAATATAATGTTTTACATAACCTTCTAATTCGTAATTACTTTTAAACTGCCTTCCTAATAAATGCAATCAATCTAACGACGTTCCACTTTGGCACGGGGCCCCTTCGACATTAGAGCGACTGCCAAAACCTTTCCAATTGGAACTTAACTTTAACCTTTCTCGTAAGTATTACTACGGAGTAATGCTGATGTGAAGAAAAGCGTTAGAACAAAATAAATGGAAAATATATCGTACCATTATTAAGAGTTAGGAAACTAATAATTACTCGCATTGCCACGATTAGATCCAGGAATATTATATGCAGACACATCATTATTGGTGGAAATACTAATGGTTTGTTGAAGGAAAACCTTCCCTAGTTTAAGCTAATAAACACAAATATATATATTTATGTAGTCTAATGTCTAGTATATTCTAAAATCAAATATTTGTCCCATAGTAATTTATTTAACTTAGATATTTTCCTAATTATTTGTCTCTACTCGGCCGAGACCTTTATATAAATTAAGAGGCCCTGTGGGAGGGTGGAAAGTAGACCAGATTTTGGGCTAATCGCCAAACAATGATTGTAGTGGGTGGGGGGGGGTGGGGGTTGAGGCGCGTGACAGGAGGCTCGTTTACTGGCATTTGACGCAATTCCACAATGGCCCTTTATTGTGTTTATGCGCTAAACGGTCTCGGCCCGTAATTAGCCCGCGGACCCGGCCATCACGTACGCGCCCCACCGGTGGCTCGCAACCCCCGCGCGCCAGGAAAATGCAAATACGATGACAATAATATAATTTTAGTAGGTACACAGGCTCCTATCTCATTTTCAACTATGAATATCCAATGAGGGGACAATGGGTGTAGGAGCCGTCGTCCCTTCCATACATAGTAGCAACCCTTTATCTACATGCCCCGATCGTGTTTTAGTTGTATTTATAAAAGACTCCGCCGTATATTGAACAAATTTCAATATGAGGGTTTCCCCTTCGTAACATAGTATAAAATCATTAGCCAACTTTTTAATTGTGTAGACTTCAATTTTAAGACTTATACCCCTACGCCCCCTACTATTGAGTTCAGAAAGTCGATTCACGTTTCCCCCTAAATTCTCCAAATTTCAATAATGCATCACCCTTACAAGGATGGCCCTTGCCTTGATGGGGCTGGGGGGGGGGTGGAGGCGATTATAGGCCCAGCTTAAACTTTAAGTTTAACTTCAACTATGGAAGTCTGCCCTACACCCCCTCCCAACCACCCATTGTGTTTGCCACCTGCATAATTAAGCTAAGCTAAGGGGAGGCTAGAACCGACCACACTGGCCACAGCTATACCCTTGTTATCGCTGAAATAATTCCAATTATTGTGTATATATATATATATATATATATATATATATATATATATATATCACAAGATATTAGCAACATTTGCATTAGCTATTTGAAACAACCTTGGTTTACGTTTATTGCCTAAGGCTCGAAAGTTCTTAATAGCTTAAGTAACATTCAACACCAAGAATTCATATAATGCCTTCTTCGTAATCTTCGCTGAAAACAGTTGCCGTAGGAGAACCTCGAACTCGAGGTGAGTTCTTGAGTATACAGTGAGTTTATGTATACATAAAATAATAATGTTAAAATATTACTTAATCATGTCGGTATGTATTGCCGGTCTAGTGGAGTTCAGCGCCGTATTAACAATCAATCGTAGTGCGGGTTTAGTGGTAGACAACGCCGTATCTACTGAAATTATAGTACGAGAAGTGCATTGATGCGTTTTTACTCTATTCATAAAAAAAAGATCCGTGGGATATTTTTAAAGAATATTTCAAGGCTTAGGAAAATGTCGCGGAATAAATGCACTTTTTTATTTGACTAAAACAATTTGTGCGAGTGTAATAACTACTCGACGGGACCAATTTAAAATAGGGTAACGACCCCCAATGCCAGGGCCGTACAATGCGGAAACGTCGGGGGGTTGAAATAAAACTAAAATAATACGACGCTGAGCGTTACATAGAGCGAATAGAGCGAGTAGTCGAGTGCGTTGAAGGCTTTGTTCAAGCTCCATATCCGCCCCTAAGTTGCCGCTATCATCAACCGGCTGCCGAGCATTCGTTCGCTAACGAATTGCACGGTCCAACCCCTACAGCGGGGGCAATTCACTGTTTCAACCCCTCCCCGCCACCAACTGCCACAATTATTGAAATGGATCGCCGGCAATATTTATGAAAACGGTAATTCGAGCTGCACGTTTTAATTATTAACCCGTTAGGAATGTGTTTTATTGTTCACGCCGGGGCATGCATCGTGACGGCACTTGAACCCAATTTCGAGCGACATTTAACTCAACACTATTCCTGGCAGATATGTGGGGGGGAGAGGCGTACCTATTCGCTTGTAAACTGTACGGCCTCAGCCTATTTCTACTGATACACTCATGCTCACATACGCAATACCGGTAATTCCCTTTCCGGCCCTAATCGGTCCGCTGTGAACTCATGCAGGATTTCGTTACCAGATCGCGTCCGGGGTTCAATTTTTTCCTCCTCCCCCCGCGATATTCCCTCAACTAGGTTCCGGAAAAAAATCCTCTCGGTCGAATAATTCGCCGCCCGTCGAGATAAGCCGGAGAAAATGATTTTTTCCAACAGGGTTCATCGTTCAAAAAATAGACACGTTTTCCTGTTGTTCAAAGCCCTCTCGAAAATCGCGGCATTCCTATTGCGCAAGCCGCGGAACAATTAAATTTTCCGGCGAAATGTTCTTCGGAGAAATGCCGGTTATAAAAATAAAATCGGCGGAAAAAAAACTTTCTGAGAATTAATTGAGAACCCTCGAGGAATGGGTTCGATTTAGTAATTAATTGCAAATTTTAATTGAAAACTGGCAGACCTCATTTAACTAAAGATCGCCCTGTTTTGTGGTCTGCGAGGGGATGGAATACACTAGATTTCGTGCGTTTCCGTCTCCTCTCGCCGGTTTGGTCTTTTGCTAGACCGGTTTCGGCCGCTCGCCATCTTCAGTAGCGCTGTGTTAGTCACTTGTGGCACTTTGGATGTTTTCTGGGCATCCTCACTTCACTGTCACTTGTACTGTAAGGCGCTAATACTAAAATGTAAGACAGACCTGTGTTGCGGGCTAGTATTAGGCGCGCCGTACCATTGAAACTAGTAGCGCATTAAACTGAATATACTACACCACCACAGTACAAGTGACAGTGACAGTGCAGTGAGCATGGCTACTGAAGATGGCGAGCGGCCGAAACCGGTCTAGCAAAAGGCGAAACCAGCGAGAGGAGACAGAAAACAAGAAATCTACGGACAGAAATCGTGTTACGGGTCGACACTATCTTCAGGAAACTTATCTGAATTCAAGCTGAGAAATTTCCTGTTTTTTTTGTATTTTTAAAGCACTTCTTGATATTGCTACCTAATGCTCCCTCTTGCAGGTCACCACAGTTAAGAGTTAACGACTCGCCTGGGGCTGATTAAAAACTCGGACTAAATTGGAGTGCCCGACCTTAAACAGGCGAAAAGAGGTGGGAATAATTTGTTTTTTTTTACTCCCCCTATATTTGACGGCCTATTTCGGAGACTTATTTTTCCATTTTTCTTTTTTTTAGATTGAAGATTACAAGTAGCAGAAATTCTAAGGAAAATTCTTGCTAAGGATCTATCCTGCTTGTTGAGGAGACGTTGGATGAAGAGAACGAGGAACGTGTCCTTAACCTTTTCATGAAATCTTTTTCGATAACTGGAAGTCTCCAAAGAAACGATGAACAGATTGCACAATGTCTTGGTGAAACGCCGGCATAGTGTTACAAGATTTTCAGATACCATTTTGAGAATTCAAGATTTTAAAAAAAGTTCAATAAACTTTTCCTTATTTAAATTTTAAAATAGTGCACATAAATAGTGTGTTGACTGACCTCAATGTCTGCTAGCGCTATGCCTCTCATGGGGAATATCTTGACGGGTGGGACATCCTTCGGCGTGTACCTGTAGAATTCCCTTCCGCCCTTGTACCACTTGACCGTGTAAAGGGCGTCCCCTTCGAGGTCGTAGTGACAGCCGAGGGTCGCCCTCTGGCCAACGCCGACCGCCTCGGGCACGTCCACCCCGACGTCCCTCAGACCGTGTCCCCAGCCTGAAACAAAACATAACGTTTAGCATTTAAAAACGAACTGTCAGAATAGGGGAATAAAATTCGACAGTTAACGACTAGTTACAGAAAATAATGTTCTTCATAACACCAACATCGATTATTATGAATAACTAGCGCCAAAAAGCGGTTATTCGCTACAAAAAACAGATCTACAGTTTACTGGGTTCGCACCTTCAATTTGAACCCTCAAATCGGGTTAACAGTGCAATTTTTCGACTTTCCTTTTTACCATGAACAGTTTTGTAAATTTTAACTTATAGGGCAAGAGTATCTACCATAGGGACCCCACTGTTGACTAAGTACGGGCCAAATTTGTGGAAATGTTTGAAATTAAAAAAAAATTTTTGAAAGCGATTGTTGCTGTACATTTTGCACATCGATAGGAAACTCTGCATAAATATATCGGATTCAAAAATGTATTATTAGGTTTCTGTTAATTCAATTTTTTAACATTTATATTTCCATTCTAATTTCCTTGATTTAAAATTTACCTTGTTTCCACTTAAGAATAAGTTAAATTCCACATTTTTTGAAACTGGATTCCCTCTCGCTATAAGGACTCCGTCACGTTATAAGTCGGATGAATCTGTTCTCTGTACGGCATTTGGAGCGGGCTCCTTTATTGGTGTACAGTAGGGGCGTAGGGCCGGTCAATTAGACCCCATCTAATTGCCAATTGGAGGCTGTAAGGGCGGAGGATCGTTTATGAAAGCGAGCGAGGGCAAAGGGCTATTGCGCCCCCCTTCCTAATTGCAGTTTTTGCTATGCCGGCTCGACTCTTGGAGGGAGTGCGACCCACACCCCAATGAACAAGGGCGCCTCCACTCGACCGTAATATGATCATAAACTGGAATATTGAAAAGCGGCATCAAATTATTGAAACAATAAGACCACGTTCCGTTGGCCGAAAATATCCACGAATGACAATTATTGACTGTTAATTTCGTAACACAGTGAGGTGTTACTAAGCCAAAGGACAAAAGGAACAACAAAAGGAAGGAGCATAGGATTCCTTCCCGTCATTATTCAGTGATTAAACACTTCTTCGAGTCCATTCTTAACTTAAATAGTTTATTTAAGGACTCAATACCAGAGCTTAGTATGTGTGTTGGTGGTAATTCACCGAGCGCCGCGTGGTTTCATTCATGCACTTAGGATAACGCCTCGGAAATTTGAGGGCTGTAAACAGTTTTCCCTTCAGGTTTACATTTACCCGACGGTTGGAGGTATTAGCGGGTAGAGCCTAGAGGAGAACTACCACACTCTCCATTTGCATTGCCGACACTACCCCACTTCCCGAGTCAATTAGGCGACGTTTAATTGGCCAACCTTCAACAAAAGACGAAGAGAGGCATTAGAAGAGGCGTAGGTTTGCTTCATGTCCCGTTTTTCCAGTAAAGACCGGTTTTTTAAACCGTAGTCCTGTGGTTTTTTATGTTATTTCGTTTCGTTACTACTCCGCAATCGGTGCGAGCAGAAACATTAACGTAGATTTCGTGTGTTTCTGTCTCCTCTCGATGGTTTTGGTCTTTTGCTAGACCGGTTTCGGCCGCTCGCCATCTTCAGTAGCGGTGTTAGTCACTTTTGGCACTTTGGAGGTTTTTGGGCATCCTCACTGCACTGTCATGTACTGTGTTGGTTTTAGTATATTCAGTTTAATGGGCTACTAGTTTCATTGGTACGGCGCACCTAATACTAGCCCGCAACACAGGTGTGTCTTACATTTTAGTATTAGCGCCTTACATATAGCGCATTACCGTGTAAGTGACAGTGACAGTGGAGTGAGGATGCCCAAAAAACATCCAAAGTGCCAAAAGTGACTAACACCGCTACTGAAGATGGCGAACAGCCGAAACCGGTTTAGTAAAAGACCAAACCAGTAGACAGAAACACGAAATCTACGGTATTCCAACCCCTCGCAGACCACAAAACAGGTATGTTAAAAAACTAGAACCATTAACCATTATTTTTGTCAAGTGTGAATTATTACAAAGGCGGACGGATGGAGAAATAGGTTACCTAAAGTTGATGTAAATATTAATATTCCCTTTGAGGGAGAAAATGAATACATCATGGTGATGAATAAAATAGATTTACAACATACATATTTCATACCTACTTTGAAGACTATTTATTTTATATATATATATATATATATATATATATATATATATATATCTGAAATTTTCATCAATTTTGCACAAATTTTTGAGCACTGTTTGCTCCAGGACAAAAGGACTGCTCGGCGGGTATCCCATCGTAATTAAATTCCACGTCAAATTCAGGACGGACTGATGAAATTCCATCCTTAATGGCACGGTTCTTGGAATGAATCATTTGATATTAAATCCGGCAAGCGATTCCATTAAACATATGAACCGGATAAACCAACTCCTTTAGGCTACAGTACAGTACAAGTAATACAGTAAATTCAAATTTTTCGAGATGAGAAAAGTCATGGCTGATTTCATCAAAGACATGGCGCAACTAAAGAAAAGTTTAGAAGTTTTCTTTCAAGTAAATCGTCCTATAGTTTATATACAGAAGTATAGCATTTTATATTATAGATAGGTCGTGATAAGGTTTGTCATAATTTATACAACAGAACAATAGAACAGGATATTTTTTAAACTGAGAAATATTTCCATTAATCTGAGTTTGGGCCTATATTGAACTATGGGACAATCGCGAATTAAATTTCATGTTCGGATTAGGGCGCATGAAAATAAACAGACCGGAGGGCTTTCCAAACGCAATTCCGAGTCACTATAAAATCCAATAATTCCCTCCTTCATTAGTTTCAAATGATTGATTAAACGGAGTGAATATATAACATTGAACGCATGTGTAGAAATTGGAAATTCCAATTCATGATTAATCCATGACACTGCAAATATTATTACACCTTGTCCGAGTAATATTACTTTCTCCGCGTTGCCCAATATTTAGTCAACATTTCAGTATGAATTATAATACTTCGTTTCCTCCGCTCTTATTATTTCTCAACTACAATAGAGGCAACGAATAATATCAAATATTCGTAGATTCCAGAATTCTATGAGAATTCTCATATAGAATTTCTGAATATTACCATTTTTCGCAATTGCTTATTGCCCGGAGTTTTCATTATTTCGTTTATTGGCGCAATTTCCGAATTCTACCCTGCTGGTTTCGTCGATAATATTGGATTAGAAATAGAAAACAAAATTGATAGGAAACAGGATTAGAAATGAAATTGGCACTCGACGGTTTTCAGGTCACGCTCGGCCGAGCCAAAACTTAAGTAGAAGTCAAAATTCAATAACGGAGCTTTAAGGACATTACACGAGTCGCGTTTGAAAGGGGGAAAAATAAAAAGTCGGGGCTTTTCGATTCGCGACACGTCCCGAGGGATATTTCTCCTTTCCCTAAGCGCTTCTGAAACTTCCCAACAATGTCTCGTCCGTATCAGAATTTGGCCTACATTTGCCCCAGGCGATATCATTCCCATCGAGGCTTTATCTGGAATCTTACGGTTCAGAAGAACAGGAGTAAAGGGACCCGCGGACCGAATGGGAAAGGGCAAGAACTTCGATTATCGCTCAATCGCAATTACCCGGCGGTTAGTTAATTTAATTTAGGTGAAATCGGGCGTACGATCCTTTAGTATAAGCACTGATGTCACATAATGGCGTAATATGTCCGGTGAAACTTTCAATTCTGGCAACAATAAATACAAAAAAATAAAATAAAATTTGGTCCTTTTTCAGCTTCTCGGTGTCTCCAATTGCATTCAGACATCTAAATATCCGTGATCTAAACTATGCAACTGATCTGGATTAGGACCATATAAAAAAGTAGAATATATTTAGTAGGAATATTTCATATTTCGGTATTTTCTTGGGGTAAGATTTAATGAAATATATTTTTCGTAACTTTATTCCATCAATGCCCTTTTGGTTATGAAGGCGTTACATAGGCGTATTTTAGGGTACACGAGCTGTGGCATTTGGGGCAGCCCCCTGAAGTAGGGCTGATGAAGGGCCATCTGAAGATACTGGAGGAGGATCGGAGGGATTCCTCAAATAGCTGAGGGAGGTTACACAGTGCAGGGCCCTACAAAGCTTCGTTAGGCTTAATTTATCCGTCCATAAGGACGTTAGCCATCCTAACGGGGTTAAAGTTACGGAGTCAAATAATCAGATTCTGTGGGTTCTAAAGTGGGTTCTAAGGGAAGTATAGAGGCGTTATATTGATTCAAACTGAAAACAAATCATTGAAATATCCGCATAATTAATATGATTGCTGACAATTTAATGCAATCAGACAAGAGTAAGACACTTTGTGTTGAGAGTTGGAGCGAACCAATCTTCAAGACTTCGTCCAAGGGAATCCTCGGATAAGGCGCTGACTGTAGAGGAGAAGGAACATTTCGATCTGTTAAAAATTGAAAATTACTGCCGAATATAAGCCCGAAACAGACCTAGATTGAAGAAAAATTTAATAAAAAATCGCCCGAGTGAGCTTAAACCTTTTCATTAAATCTTTTTCAATAACTGGCAGCCTCCAAAGAACTGATTGTAAAGAGCAGTTGATCTCAAAGTAGATTTATAATTTGCTAAATCAAATGTTAATTTGTTTATAAAATAGAGAGCATACAAAGGAAAACGTAAAAGAAAAAAAATAAACTGAGCTCCACAAGGGAAGCCTAACGAGTTTGAACCCTTTCACTGCAGCGGTGCTGAAGACGATAATCAAATTTTATCCTTAAAGTGTATTATCTCTCTTGTCACTTCCTTTTTTTTTATGCTTTAAAAAGAATTTTTCCCGGCTCCTATAAAGAGATTAATCTCAAAGAGATAAATCCCGGTATCAATCGGAGGCCATTAAAAATACCGCTCCCTTAATACCTTGGCTCGGTCTTGAGTCAAATTAAAACAGAAATAATTTTATCGGCGCGGCAATGCAGCCGGCCCCCAGTAGAAGTTTCCCAGAAACAGTTTAATGAGATTAGGGCTGCAGTTGAAGAAAATCTTCCCAGTTTGACCGCATTTAAACTCACGATAGCGCGGAATTTCCTCCACCAGTCCAAACGGTTTTCCTGATATATATTTTTAATCGTAGAA
The DNA here is from genome assembly GCA_019843655.1 of Lethocerus indicus. NCBI lineage: Eukaryota > Metazoa > Arthropoda > Insecta > Hemiptera > Belostomatidae > Lethocerus > Lethocerus indicus. Next base: position 13,041,615 of record JACDQD010000012.1, on the reverse strand, counting down.
TTAAATTTTACTATGCAATTTTCTCTACTGTCCCTTTTGCACTTTTGTCTGTGGCCAGAGCCTTGAGGTCATCCCAAAAGCACGTTCGATTCACGAAAATGTGGAACAATAGTTTTTCATACATTCATTGTCATTGCGTAATATTTTTTCTATTTTTGTTTCTCCTAATTCTTTGCTATTTCTTACATTGTATTAGGATATGTCTGATAGTTTTTTGTTGCACTTGTCAGATGTTGGTTGTTGTAGAACGTATGTGGGCTTTCTTGCGTGGAGCAGGTGAAGAGCACACACAGTAATTTGAATTCAGTTCCATTACAAAAACTCTCCATTAAATATGTATAAGGCTGCAGCCGGCAATATAATTGGCCGGAGGCTCAATTATAATGAGAGCACATTCAGGGAAACTTGCGATTCAATGGGAATTCAGAAGTCCGTTGATTGGGGTCCGCTATGGCTTCCACAACGCAAGTTGTTTCACTCTTTACTCACGGCTAGAATAATGTGAGCAGAATTCGACTAGTCGAATTTAGAAAGTTCCGCAATTCCTGGCGGGAATTACCTTTTACCAGTTTTGAATGTGTTCACTTCGTGCTCTACAAAAAGGCAAACGAATATGGTGAGAGATAATAGAAGGAGGAATATACCTCAGGGTATAGAAAAATGGAAGTTTATAAAATGATAGTTATGTGTTAATGAAAAAGGGACAAGAAAAGGGGCAATACGCAGGGACTGCCAAAAGTATACAAGTACATAAACATAAAAAGGCCCGGGAATCGTTATGTACCTGAGCCAAAAAGTAAACAGATATTTTCATTAATGCTCTTGTATTAGGGGCAAAACTTTTTTCAATTTTAAAATACTTAAAAGTATTTTAAAGTACGTAATTAAAAAACCTGCGAGGGTTTCAGCCAATAGCCCTTTCTACTCTGTTCGCTTGCTTTAGGAATTACCAAGTAATGGACTGTTTACTTTTGATATTTATTACAAAACAAAATTGAGTAAGCAGTAAGCAGACTAACAATGATATAACGTAACATGTACCTAAAAGCAGTGTCTGCGAGCCTATATATATATATTTCTTAATGAATACGCATACTTCAACAAATATCGCGTAAGATATAAAGACATATGTAATTTTAAAAAAATTGGTGGTTCACTGATAAATTGCCTCTCCGTCCCAAATACGCGTTCCAAAACCAACATTCCACGATCGACCAACTCATATAGTAATACACACCATTATGTATATACTAATGTATAACATTTTATTCCCCCATTTATAAATCACTAGTCTCACGTATAATGAGTAGCATGAATTTCGCCTTTCTTCTGTGACGTAATGTAAATAATGTTAATAACTGTATGTGTAATTGTTTGTATTGTAAACTACTTACTACCACACTACAGGAGGATATGAATCCTTCCATATCGACCACTCTAATCTCACTCTAGTCTACTGACGGCAAAAAAGCGTTCAATAAGCGTGTGGACAAATGGGACTGGGCCTACAGAATGCACCAAGAGGTTGTGTCCACTAGAATGGGCGTTCTCTAGAACTCGTTCCTAGAGTTAAAGTAAATAATTCTATCCCAGAACGGTCCACTATACACGGCCGGCGTTCAACCTGAATTCTAAAGGGCTAGCTACTCCTCGAGTCTATCTTCTATAACAAGTTGCTCTGCAGAGTAGAAAACTCAGAAAAGACTATTTTCAGTAAACTGCAAGTCTGGAAGAATAAAAACTGAGGAAATCCTCCTTACCAAAACAAGAACGACTAGATCAAAAATCGCTGTGGCTGTAAAGCGGCGGGTCGAAACCTACCATTTAAGAAACGGTCATCAGGCCCTACCTGCTCTAAGCGCGTCCTGTTTAACTTGGTGAACACCCACATTGAAAGACATCAAAAAGGAAATGGAAAAATTTCCTTATAGCCCTCGAAATGCCCTCAAGGAGGCCGTCACTCCCCAATGCGGGACGGTACGCGTTTAACCCCCCCAACCCATACTACGGCCAACAATTGGGAGGGGGGTGGGGTCCGGCATTGTGCCCGCATCCAGCACAACGCTATTAATGCCGATATTAATTAGTATTTGGCCTGTTTAATATAATAGTTGTGGGGTGGGCCGGCCACGCACTCGGCCACCCTAATAAACAATCGGGCTGATTGGGAACGGCCGGAATTATTTACAAGCGTGCACATAGTTCCGCCCCCTCCCAACCCCTATAAACTGTCGATTTGTACACATTGGATTCCGTGTAATTAAAGGAGACAATTGTACCGACCACGTATGCACGGTTTCAACAAACAGCCTAAACAATATTGATGGGAAACAATATTCAAGTGGTATCAAATGCATCAGGACAACTGTTTGATTGTAGTTCATTTAACGACATTTGAACTTATATGTTGTTGTATTTTCTTATATAACTCAAAATGCGCTTTATTATATATTTTTATACATATATTTTTTGTTAGTCATTTTTATGAAAGCTAGTGTCTGGTCTATTGTTTCAATGTTGTTTTGAACATAAACGACGCGACAGATCATCATGTGTTTTTGGATTATTTTTTACTTAATTAAATCACTCTTTAATAGCAGGTTTTGAAGTTTAAATGAAGAACACAAAATATAGGTGATCTTAGGTGAAGCTGGGAAACTATTAACGTTTCCTAGATTGGCGCATACCCGTACGAATTCCCAACAGCTTTATGGGTCCGAAGCCAAAATTGGACCGCCGTTTCGTAGCGTGTCTGAATATTTAACCTGGCGGGAGTTTAAATGGAGCGGCCCCTAAATTTATTTAGGATGGTGGAAGCTTTAAATTATTCAGGCCGTGCCGGCGTAATTGACTTCGGTTGCCAGGCAGGTGATCCGGGCTCAAACTTTCATAATTCGTCCACCGCCGTTTATAAGACCAATACTGGAATTTGTCGCTGATGGCGGTGGGGCGGGGTTGAACCCTTAAATTATGCCGACGTGACTGGCCAGTTAAAAAAGGATCGGCTATTCGACAACTAACTGAGTTTCGAGTTCTAAAATTTCGCTATAAGCTTTAATTCAAAACAGTAATTGTCGAAGTTATTGAAAAGATTATGAAGTTGGTGTTTCAGCATCGAATTACTATGAAGTTGATGCGATAGTGAAGTTTTGTACCCTACAGTCCAGCTCTATTGATTCGACTCGAAAAAAGGCCGATTTAAAAGAAGATAGTGAAATGAAGGGCGGAAAATGTCATCGTACAATTACTGTGCCGTTAATCAAAAGGGTTATCTGTTGGAAAAACGTCCGGGAAAATTGTCCCAGACGTTTGTCCACAGTCGGATGCCAAAAGACAAAAGTGTAGAGTCGACCGGGTTTATCGTATATAAACATGGCCGGCCGATATCTTATTTGGCGCTCTGCCCTCAATTCATGCCCCATTCCCCCCCCCCCACCGTTTTCTTTTAAAATCTCCCTTCTCCCGGCGTCGTAAATGTTTCAAGTTCCTGCAGTCTGATGAGTACTTATTGTTCTATAATGGTGGGGCCTCCGGGTAATGGACCGGCCTCGCTTTTTATAAGGGGTCCGTTACCAGCAAAAAGGTTTCCCCTCCCGTACGGATAGACTGAAAATGTGTTCCCTCCAGTCGAGTTCGCCAATAAAATAAGACTATAATAATTCCGAATAGAGATATGCGGTTTTAAACATTTGTCGGATACGTTTTGAAATTGAACGGAAAATCGTCAGAGCGGCGTGGAATCCGAATCCACTACGCGTGATTTGAAACATTGGCCGGAATTGGATCTTGCCACGACGTAGTCATCAATTGCCGAAGAAGAAATAGAAGAAAAATTAACCGATCTAAGTAACACATTTTCGAAGTAAATTATGCTGATCAAGATTTTAATTATTAGTCTCGACAAGAATGGTAAACTATATTTTTCGTTTATATTTTTAATTAGAATACATTTTTGACCAATTCAAAAATTCAAGATAATATTTCACGAATTTCTTTTTATCCAACAAATATTGCGATAATTGTTTAATTTTCAAATTTGAAAAATCGTTTTACTTGAAATTAATTTCATTACACAATAATTCAAGTATTCACGATTATTTGTTAAAATCGTTAACATTATCGGGACAAATTTGTGAATAAATTAATATTCCTTTTATCAGTACTTGTTATTCGCGCAGTCCTGCTAATTGGCGGTACGCGCGATTTGCGATACAAAGTGCTCTATACAGCTTATTTAACTACTTATACAAACCCATTGTATATGGCCGATGGCACGCTCATAGGCTCCGAATAGTTATTTAAGAATTCCATAACTGGATCTTAATTGAATGTAACCTCGAATTTAATTTTAACACTATATAAAAACTTACTATGTATCGTACGGACGGAATTCGCCTCTCAATTGACTGAAATGGACAAGGAGGACGAGGATGTTCTTCTTGGCTAGAGGAAGCCGGCAGCATAGTTTGTCAAATACCGGTAGCTGTTTTGCCCGACCAAACTGTGGATAAACATCGGTCAACAGTTAAGCTCACACAGGAAGTTCAAACAGGAAGTCTGGAGTTGCCCTCGCGCCAGAACTGCACTCCCTTCGCCATCTCCCCGCCGAGTGTTTATTTATTTGTACGAAGCCCCAATGAAACTCGGACCGAGCCAGAAATCGAACGGGCCCTAATTACGAATCGATACTCCGGTTCTAGTTCAGAGGTTGAAAAAATACAAACTGCCCCACGTTATATCCTTTAGGATGGCATAGCATTAACAGTATTTTTTTGTAATAGTGATACGCACGGAATTTGTACCAATAGGGTTTTTTAATTGGTTCTATTGCAGGCCAATATAATTTGCGCCGTTTACGTGCCTTTAGACATACTTTTGGTCCTCCAATGTCGGCCATTCCTATTATTAGAAAGGACCGGGGGTGGGGATGGAACGGAGGGGAGGACGAGGTCGCAATAACAACAAAAGTGAAAAACAAGAAGGGCATTCTTGTTGTTTCTTCATAAAACGTTTTTACGGGGAACAATGGGAGGCGGTCGGCCGCCTCCGAACCCCGCCCCCAACAGCGCCAAGCTTCTGTCCAATCTTCCGTGAGGCCGTGTCAAGATTAAAAGATATAAAAGGCCAAGTTTTTTCTCCCCCGCCCCGCCCCCCGCCGCCCTCTTCCGACCGTTCATTTAGCTCTTATTTCGTCCCGACTCGGTGAACAAATAAATGAAACTCTCAACTCGGGCTGTTACGACCCACAGAAGAAGCGCAAACTCAGTACCGACGATTTGTATTAGTCTCGGCAATAAAGATGATAATGTACAAGAACGATGATCTCATCATGCAATAAAGTTTGAAAATTCGGCCGAGTGCTTGTAGCAGTAACAAGTTGGAAAATGCGCATATAAGTACATCAAAAATGGGCTTTAAAAATGAAAAGAAAAAATTGAAAATGAATCATTCCTCGAACATAACCAAAGAAGAAAACGCATGTACCATTACAAGTTTAGTTGAATCTTTTATAAATTCGTGAAAAATATCAAATATTTCCTAATAAAATTAGAGGTACTAGCAAAAGATACATACATAGAAGACCATAATATACCTTTCTGTAATTTTACATATATATATTTTTAAACCTATATTTCATTGCAATGATCTTGAAAGGGCTAGTTGATCTGGTTTGTCCCGCGATGGCCCTTCAGTGGGCAAGACCTCCAACAAACTTGCTCATATTCGGTATGCGCCGTATCTGGAAATACCTCCCGGGAGGTCTGGACACAATCGAGATGTGACAATGGGGACACGAAGCAGATGAAAGGGGTGGGGGTGTCACCGACGGCCGTTTTAAGGACAGAAAATTAATTAAGCTAATTTAATCAGTGTCTCTAGGGCGAGTGGGCGAGTCTAAAGCTCCCTTTCCTCTCTCCAACTCAAAGTTTAGGCCTCCCCCACTGCCTAGTTAATTATTGAAAATCTTCGCTATTAAAACCGCCCGGCCTTTTATCAAAACCGACGAGACGCTAATTTGGCGAGATTTACAGATTAGCTACGTATATCATTCCGTGCCCAAGTTCTTGTTTTTTTTTTCTTTTCGTGAATAATTGACCGCAAATGAACGACCTAGTCCGAACGAGTTTTCATGATCGAGGACCCTCGTAACTCCCTGAACTCATGAAGTATGGATGGGGCTTCGCCGGAAGCTTGTACAGGGGCTGGAGAAGGAAGAACTTTCGGAATTACAAAACTAAATATGTTATTGACAAATGGCCTCGGACCATAGATTTCGGATAATATATTTCACCACATTTATTTTCAGAAAGGAAAAACAGGAAAAATATTTTTTCTTTCCGATAAACACTCGCAAAATTGTATAAATCGGTAAAAATCTCCATTAGGAGTGCTACTATCTATTCCCAAAACATCACGATTACATATTATAGACGGGAGGGTAAATTTCCACTGAATTTGCTACTTCAACTACTTCATTACAATTACTACAAATATTTCGTATTGATAAGGGTACATAACATTAAAAAATTTTGAGTTCCTGACCTGCGAAATGTAGAATCCAGTCGAAGAAGTAATACAATAAGGGTATTTATCGTCCCGAATAAAAATGAATCGTCCAAATGAATATAATGGCCGATTAAACTTATTCGCAGTGGAAATCTTTCAGTCAATGTATTTTTAACGGGCACGGTGTAATAAGCGTTACCTTAGAGACGGTTAGTCAAACTGAAGACCATTTGAAGGATCGCAATAACAACAAGAATCTAGTGCACATTTTATTATTTAAGTATCGCGCTCAATTAATACTCTATTCTGTTAAACATAGTGTACAAACATCCAAATTTTCCCCGTGAATATTTGTTGAGGGGAAGAAAAAGGTCGGAGGTTAAAGTATTATCCTTACCATTCTTCAAGTTGTATCGCCTATTCCACAACAGAAACGTCCCTTATTTGTGGTCCCAGTAGGGATAAAATAGGGAATGGATCGGCGCCCTCTTTCTCACTGCGGCCGCAGTGTCTCTCGACAAAAGGCCGTTATCATTTTCTGCCGGGAGAGGGAGAAGTGGCGACCGCGGTTAAAACACTAATGAGGCTATAAATTCTTGCCGAAGAAACGAGAGGTTGGGAGGACGGCCGCCGGCCTTCGAAAATAAGAACGGGAATATTCGCTAAGAACGCGGCGCGACTCCTGGAAGACTGCTCAGAGGTACAACAAATTAGCGGCATTAGAGAGGCCTGTTTGCCATTTAGCCGCCCCCTGATCCGGTTAAGCCCCGGCTCCTCCCTCAACTTAATGAGCCAACTTTCTTCGCGTTTTTAGACAAGTTGATTTGTCGGACACGCCCTCAGGACTTAACGCTAATTACATTTTTACACCCTTGAGAACGTCAAGGATAAACCGGCTTTATTCCTCAAAGTAAACGCTGAATATATTGACATCTTGTCACTAGTGATATTAAGTGTGCTTAATAACCCTATGTAATTATTATACAAACCAGGCCTGGTTTTCAGGTCAACAGGAATAAACCTACAAGCAGTTGATATAAAATCTCCTTAAACTAGATGTGTATTAAAGCTTATAAGTGAGGAAGAAACATCCTAAAAATCATAGATTCAGTTAGATTCGTAAAAATTTCGCTACTGGAAACGTGGTCAGGATTATGCGTACTTATACTATAAATAATATGTTGAATTAATAAATTCCTCCTTGTAATTTATTAATCTGGTTCTATTTACCCTACCCCGTTAATCTATGTAACAGAATTTGCCACTGTTTTTTTACTTATAATTCAGATTCAATGCCAATTATCCCGTCAATTCATATTGGAAGTCAATGTCTAGATTTCATTAACTCTTGTACTGATTGGGCACAGTATGAAGTTTCAAACTGTTTGCCGAATCAGTAAATTAAGTCGTTTTATATTCATGATATTTTTTCGACCATTGAACCAGAAAGGAAACCCTGTTTAAATTCAGTTTCCACCGGGTAATGTAACAAAGGTATGTTAATAAACGATTAATAAAATTAGCCCGGGCACGGTGTTTCATTAAAATGATTCCGATCTGAATAATTTACACTCGGAGTACCGGTGGCAGGTATTGAATTAATTAGAAGTTATTTCGAACTTGAAAAAAAAAGAGATGAAAATCAATATGAATTATTAATAACTACTTCTAGAAATCTGCGGGCGGGAGCGTTAAGTTTGCAGTAGAGTTAATTAAATGCAAACTTTTCTTGAGCGAAATTCGTTTTGGCGTGTTATGTGATTCCGGCGAAGTACAGTGAATAAATAACGGACGATGTAGTAACTTTTAGTATTCGTTGAAAATAAGACAGACTACCGTAGAATTTGTCTCACAGAACATTTGCACGTTTCCAACCTCTTCTTCTTTTTTTTAACATTTTTTCTAGCCATTTTCCAGTAGGATCGCGTAATAAGAAAGGGGAAAAACCCTCCCAATGGAGCCCGATGATGAGTGATTAGACAACACTTAAGAGCTCCTAAGAGGAATATTTTAAGATAGTGGGCCGACTATATTAATTATTCCGCACTAAACAACTGGGTCGTTGACCGTAAAATGGATGCAGGTAGTGGTAACGGCCTCACGCTCTACTTTGATACAGGTGGAATTGGATAATGTTTCTGTTTGTCGGCGATGGGCCGTACCGCGGGGGCTATTTGATCGGAGGAGGAGTTTCAGAGGGCGCCTAATTGAGGATAGCGCCGGCCGCCCTCTCCACATTTTAATTAAAAGCTTTGACTTTGACGCCGCTTCCAGGTATAGGATTACGACCGGGTGGAGGGGTCAGGTCCTGCTTCAAGATGCGCCCTCAGCAATAAACCTATCCCTAGATCGTCTTTTAACGATTTTATAGGCAATGGTAGATCGGAACGATAGAATAGAATAAACGAAAATACATCGGAACAGGAATTAGGGAGCGGAAAAAGTAGTAATAATGCAATTTAGTTTGCCAAAAACATAATAAAAATAAATCGCGTATTTCATGTCAGCTATTCCATGTGGATTTATGAAATGGAACTAAATACTCGGCATGATTCCACCTTTTGAAACGCTAAATTGACTGGGATATCGAACCAGCCATAGAATGCAGTGAGAATTATCGGAAAGAATCAGGCCGTTATTGAACCAATTCTACGTTGAATAGGCTTTTAGACGTACCCTCCCAGCGCGGGGGGGGTGTCTTATCATTGCTGCGATACTACCAATGCCCGTGGTGAATTACTTTGCGCCGCGGTCGCCAGAAAATTGTCGAATCTGAAAACGGAGAATAAGAAGATATATTTCTGTGGGGCCCACAAATTAGGGCCATCTTGACGCATTTCCCGACCTCAATCTGTTGGTCCGCTAATTATATTTGTTGAGACCTCTCACTATGTTCCGGAAGTTGGGAAACTAAGTATACTGACAGAAAAGCTTAAGGTAATTGCGCATCGTGCGGGCTGATTTTCGCCTAATTATCACACCCCAATGACCACATATCTTTCTCCCCCTCTTATTTTAAGTCATGACTACAATTTTTAAAATTATATTTAGTGACAGTGTTTTGCCAGAAAGGATTTTTAACGCCCAGCTTAATCCGAAGCTCCATCCCCTTTCTACTTTTTCCATCGTAGCTTTGGCACAGGGATGTTCGCCGGGGAGACTTTTTCTCGTTTCCGTACAAAGCATTCATTTCGCGGAGAGAACGAAATTAATCCACTTGTCCTAAGTCTCATGAGATGACTAAACCGTGAAAAAAGATCCGGGACTTTAAAATGAATAGAGATTTAGCGCTTGTAAATGCCGACGCTAATATTAAACTGCCGCGTGTGCTTACCGGGGTTGTGTAGTGGGTGGGGGTGTTTGGCACCGCAACTATTGCCCGTTCATCGGGGTAGTAAGGAATTTCGCAGGGCGAGTAAATTTCCGACAGGCCTGGGGGGCGGGGGATGTTGCCCTGTCCCTGATAAATATGCATAACGGTTTAAGAAGAAGTAGCATTGTTTTTGCCAACCCAAACACGAAATCCTCCCCCACCAACGGCTCAGTTTCAACCCTATTTGGAAGCGGGCCAACCGGCCGGGAATTATAATGGGACAATAAAAGGTTTTCAGGGACACTCCTTGTCCTTTTCTTTTGTCCCGGCTTAGTCGGCATAAATTCTTCTCGGTTCTCCGTTATTTACCTGCGCCACCGGATGAAAATTTCTGCGATACGGCCCGGTAATTGTTTTAATAAAAATCAATTCGATGTTTGATTGTTAGACATTTCTGAGCTGATATTCTTTCTTTGAATTTAGAAGTGAGTTCCAGTAGTTATAATCTATAATTACCGACGAAATCCACTGACGATGACAAGAAGTCAAAATACAGCTCACACAGGAGATTAATTAAAGGTCTCTATCACCTTATACGAAACACTTAATTCCTGTCTGAAAACTGACTTGAAGTGTTGAAGACCGTATCGAAACCTTTTCTTCTGAAAACACGATACCCGAAATTTATTGAGATCCGGAACTTTCGGAATTGTAGAGGGGGGAGGATCGAGATTAAATGTTTTCAGGGGCATTCCTTGGGTACTTGGCATATTTCAGATCTCCATTCCGCTATCGAATAAATCCGTCCATAGGCAGAGTTAATTAATTGAAAAGCTGTTTTCTTTTAAGGTCTATCTATACGTTCAGGCATTTGTCCGACAATATTTTCTTTGTTTTTTATAACACTCAATTTTTCTTGGACTATTTGTGCGTGAGATATGGAAATCACTTAATGTTTCTCTAGTAACTTACATTTTGTAAGGAATGTAATGTATTTTCTGGGACATACCTATAAGGGTATTTTGTACCAATCTCTCCCAGTATATTTCTTTCGTAACTTCTAAAATCCATCGTAAATTCCTCATTATACCTTATTAAAATTGCAAGAACCCAATCCTCTCCATTTGTTATGCAGGGCCCTACCTAATTAGGCTCGTTTCGAAGATTAAACTATTCACGTATTCATAGTTGAAAAAAAAATACTCGAGGGAGCATTGAATCAGGAAAAGTTTATGGGCCAATTAAGGGTTTTTTTCGCCTCGATTCGCAGATTGCTTATTTAAATGGCCCCGCCCACGACAATCCCGGACAATAAAAAAAAAATCCAAGAAGGATCCCCCATTGAATTATTTATGGATTTGGGGCTGCGGGGCCTCGCGATGCCAGCCACTGCCACTCCTCTTATCAGTATTCAACCCCGGTTAGTTTCATGGCCTACTCCCCCAGCACAAGTATTTCCACCCCCCAAACCCTTCACCACAAATATATGCCGGACGCTTATTTATTCTCGAATAAAAATCCGATATAAGGCCCAGGGACAAATCGGATATCTCTTTCCGAATCTCCGCTCAATTCGGGCCTAAGCTATCCCGAAGAATCTGTGCGACTTACAGAGAGTAGTACTTGCCCATAGAAGACTAGAAAGCATCAATAAATAAATTCTTTTACTAGACCGGTTTCGGCCGCTCGCCATCTTCAGTAGCGGTGTTAGTCACTGTTGGCACTTAGGGTGTTTTTCGGGCATCCTCACTACACTGTCACTTGTACTGTAAGGCGCTAATACTAAAATGTAAGACAGACCTGTGTTGCGGGCTAGTATTAGGCGCGCCGTTTCATTGAAACTAGTAGCGCATTAAACTGAATATACTACAGCCATCACAGTACAAGTGACAGTGACAGTGCAGTGAGGATGGCTATTGAAGATGGCGAGCAGCCGAAACCGGTCCAGCAAAAGACCAAACCAGCCAGAGGAGACAGAAACACCACAAACCTAATGTAACTTTACGTCAGTTTTGCTAAAAAGCAGCCTGGTTTGTACCACATAATGCAACAGTTAAAATAATTGAGTATACATACAATTTCCATGGAGATAGCACAATTTCCATAACCAATTACTATGGTAAAAACGACACCTTTGTTCCTATTGTAAACGTACCCTTGTAGTTAAAACTCTCACCGACTACCTCCGGTGATAATTAAAATTATTCTGAGGCATTTAGCGGAAACACGTGTCCGCCCGTCGGTTTATCAGCCGCGTCAGTTCCAGTAGGGCAAACTGAAAGTAAGCCGCCGCTGAATAAAAGGGATAAAGAAGATAAAAAAAGCGGTGGCTTAGCGGAGGCCGGGCCGAACTCGTCTGTTTGCACTTATCAGTATTCGGTCGGTCAGTTTCACGGGCGCATTATGCCCCGCGGCCGGCCCCGACCGCAACCGCCCGCCCATTTTCTATTTGCTCTCCACCGATCCCCGAGGGGAATAGAGGAAAGCCCGCACACGGCAGGAAAAACGTCCGATTTTTCCGCATCACCGGAATGAATTAAGTCGGTGTCGGATCATAAAAAAAGTTGCCGTTCGGGCAACGCGCTTGTCGCCGAATAAATGTCCTTAATTTTTTTTTATCTTACTTCAATACCGCAGACCGTTTTAGGTTACCTTGAGTTGAGAAAATGCAAAAACATAGTTTCTTTACAATCAAATATTGAAGACAAATGTGCGGCATTGTTGGCTCGGTAGCGTTGTAGAAAGAAATATCGTTGAATCGGTATTGTTTATATTTTTATTCGTGTTGTGGGTTTACTCGCGAAGGAAGCCCTCCATATTAAAACCGTCGCGAAATCCTGGCCAAGAGCTAGTTCTCTTGTTACGTTAAAAAGGCTGTTCCGGGGTCGGCAACAATACGGATTACTCCTTCTCCCTTTTGGGCTTAAATTAGACCAGTTTCGGCTTCTCGCCATCGTCTTCGTTGGCTCAATCAACTAACTGCAGTTTTCTGTTTGTTCACTCATCTGGTTGGAAAAAAATATATATTCTAATATTATTTGTTTCGTCAGCATTACTTATTTTGTGGATTGTTTCTAGAACATTATTTTGTCATTAAGGTCTGGTATTTGCTCGTTGTTCACTCATCAGTATAGGTCAGCCGACGCGCTACCAAGAACAGTATAATTGTTACCGGGAAGGAAATGATGTTGGCGGTATTAATTAGGCGGTGTGCTCGTTATTATAATGGCGCCAATGACACGCGCATATTTTCAACAGATCATTATATGTTTCGGCAATTGGGTCGGGGCGTTACGGTCTCGTTACGACGGCAGATCCACTCGAAGCATTATCCGCGTCGATATACTAACCGGTGGCCGATTTTCCCCGAAAACTTTACATCGGATTTTCGAAGCGGCACTTGAAAATTTAACAGTGTACACGATGAAACAGGTCATTTATTTATCTCTCATCGATAAAAACCATTGAAACTTCAACTCAATCTCCTGTTATAACGCGTGTAACTCCACTAAGCAATTAACTTAATTTATTAAACAAAACATATTTCACAGAACAGAATAATAATATTTTAACGTGATCTGGATATTTTTTCGGTTTTTTATTTACGAGCGCAATTAGGGTTGGTTGTTATTTACCCCGGGCTCGGAAGCCCTATTCATTCTATAATTTTGGTACTAATCTGTCTTAAAAATCACCAGATTTCCTGAGGACTGTATCCGTATCTCTTAAGAATAAACTAATCTGGAAATGTGAAATTGCACAAAGTTAAATTTATCAATTACAAAAAAAATCCATGTTATTACTAAATGTAGTAATTGTAGGTTATAGGTTACGCTCGATCGAATCGTAAACCCGGTTTAAAATGTATATTGGTCAAAATTAACGTCCGGCAAACTTAAATTGAGCGCTTAATAATACTTGGCCCGATTTGCGAAACTGAACTTCTTGAGCCGTTCTTCATTCATCGCCCGTTTTAATTAAAAGCTCGAAACTCGGCCCCGGCGGCGTCCACCCCGACCACCTTCCACGAAATAAGTTCATAAATTTAGAAGCTAAAAGTACTTCATCAACCGGTTAAAATTGCTGAGTCGGCGCCTTGAAACTGCTAATCGCCCGGCCCCCCTTTTTCATCCTCCAGATGAAGTTGTAAAACATTCTGTAGGCCGGTGTCGGATCAACATTTTCACAGGATCAACCAAAGAATAAAGTTAAGTACGAGTTGCTTGAAAGTAATAGTTGTGATCTGTTGTCGGATTTAAAGGATGAAATGTAAATTGTAGACAGTACATGTAATTTAAAATAAAGACCAGAAGAAAAAGAATTATGAAAAATGTATGTAAAGGGCGTTTTATTATTTTTAATTATTAAAGTTATTAATGCGTCTCACTTATTTTTAAACTTTTTAAGGGGAAGCAGTCTGAACATACCGAAAGTAAATTCTATAGGAATTATATTCATAATCAATTCAAATTTTCAACAGAACGAAAAGCCGTTAATCCTCGACACATTAGAACGACTATATTCGATTACACCGATTCGCTTAGTCGTCAGCGGTATAAAGTAAAACTATGCAATAATGGCGGCCGAACAGAACGATACGCCAGTTCGTGTATTATACATACCCGGTATAGCTATCCTATAAATTATTCATGTGTCGTATATGCATCGAGTCATTTTGCATTTGTATAACAACCGGGCCGCGAGGGTTCGAATATTCATTCGAACGGCCATTATTGATACATATACTATTTTTTCGAATTTCGTTCGCTGCCAGGACTAGACCAGTTTCGGCTAAAATTTTACTTCCACTAAGCCATTTCTAATATGGTATATTAACGAAAGCCATAAATCTACAAATGTGCAAGTATAACATCTATAACTGCCAATTGTTATTCAAAGTCCGCGTATTACGTAGTGCAGGCTCCTATTGTGATGTCCAACCGGTTATAATGCATAAATGATATCCCGGTGAATTTGGAGCGCGCTTTGAAGGTGGATTAGTTTTCGGTCTAGCCTGGATGGTGACAATGGCGGCAACTTTAATTGTGTCAGGGGCTTAAAGACGGGTAAGCCATGTTGGGGGCAAAATCAGTACAGTTACGCCCACAAGCCCCATGATCCCTGCAGGACAGCAAGCTCATTGCCCATAATAAGCAGCTTACACTACTCAAAAGAGAGTGTCCTTCGTGTTAATTTGACATTCAAAACAATTTGCCCGAAAATAGTTTCATACTTAATTTTTCGTAATACGGGAGGTGGGAAGCGACTGGGCAACGGGGAAAACTATCGCGGAAAGCAGATTAGTGGAGAAAAATAAATGGGAAGAATGAGCCCAAGATGAAGAGGAAAGAAATTATTTCAGACTTTAATTTTAATGAACCAGTCGCAAGGCAGTAATAAGAATAAAACTTTCGGCGAGCCTAACAGAATATTGGGTTGAATAACAGTCTGTTCGACCACTTGGCTCTAAAATAAACCAATAATTTATTGGTACTTTATAAAAGAAAAGTTTTATCAAAGAAGGTGAAGAATAATCATTTTGCGTGATACAAGATTGAAATCTCCTTTCAGTTCATTACTCGCGTCTATTACCTTTTTTATTCGTATTTAAAACTGTCATCGCCTTTCGGCCTCTACTGTCGATTATTTGAAAGGGTTTGGTTAAACGGTCGGAGCTCGTATTGGACAGTGTCGACACCGACTACTATCTCTGTGATTTACCGTCTCAATTGTTCTACTTCGCACTAGATAGCACTAATACTAGGCCTTATCGCTTTTCGACCACCGGTACTCGATTAGTATTGCGGTCATATCATTGTTACTGAGATAGTATTTCGTCTAGTGTAATATTTTAATTAGTGACAGCGACGGAAACTGACCGTTGTATAGATCATAAATGGAACAGAAACTTGGCTGGCAACACGGTTTGTTATTCTAAACGTTTTAATTACAATAGAACGTTGGGGGACACTTAGAAGCAATTTCAATTAATTTAACAGGTTAACGTCGAATTAACCGAGGTGGCGGGTCAACATTTCATTTAGGGTACCCCCCTTCCGAATATTGTTCGGGTCTAATAATGCTGAGAGGGTCCCTTAGGAGAGAGAGAGAGAGAGGCTGGTCCCTCGGACCTTATCTAAAATTCGGGGTCCCCCTGATGGCTTAGCGGACGCCACTAATACAATATTAGCGATGGGCTCGCTTTATATACATATATACCGCACTTGAAACTGGCCGGGATTGTACGGGGATTTAATTAACAGACTCGTATTATTAAGTGTCCGGCCGGCCGTACGGTTTCTGGACAACGAGCGCCTCGAAAATAAAGCACCGCGCACACGAATTGTCTTCCCGGTGAATTAGACCCGCGTTAAAACCGCCGGGACGGCATGCATGAGCGATTTGATGCGCGAGATTCTGTCATTTCTATCCCTTCCTGAGCGCCCTGAATTTATAATAAAAATGTTCAAATAAATTATGAACTAGAGCGCCAAAAGCTTTTATCCATAGAAGGGTGAAAACCCGATGAATTATTTTACTTTGCATGTAGAGTCTAGATACTGCCGATGGAAATAAATAATTATCGGGAATAGCCCCCTTATTAACTCGAGTTCATCTTAAGTTCGACACGGGCCCCTTGAAAGGGATTAAACCTCCCTCAAGTACTAGCTGCGCTACAAGCCTTAGAGGTCGATGCTAGATTGAGAAATATCAGTAATAGGATTAGACACAAAATCGACTAACGAAGGTTACCTCCACAGTCAAAGAAAAATAAGCAATATATAAACAACTAAAGAAAACCATTTCAGCCGAATTAATAAATATAAAATGTAATGTCTCACTCATTATTTTAGTTGCTTCGTCCTTTTTCTGTTGAAAACTACAGGCCACACGTCTTACAAACTTCGCGACGAATTCGGAACCGTAAAGGAAGTGCGAGGACGGTCGCCTCTGAAGGGGTCGGTCGAAAAGTTTGTTCTTGTACCACAAACACAGACGCAAACACAACCGTATAGAAACACACAGAGAACCGTTAGTAGATTTTTTCGAGGGCTATACACTCCCTGGAAGCCGCACCAGGAGAAATCGTTAGTTCACTACCAACTTACGGTTATCTTCTGGCTTATGCCCCGAGTGTAGAAGGTAGAGACGACACTTCGGAGCTAAGTTCGGCCGGCGTACATTACCTAAATAAATAGGACTGGCGGTAACTTCAAAGGCCGGAGGCGCCCGAATAATGCAGTCCTTGGGGGGAATACAGAAAGTGAATGTTAACAGCGCTCTCTGTTCAACATCACTATTTAACAACACAGACACACAGAGTTATTCCTTAAAACCGCATCATCTTATAATAGGCCCACTAATAAACTAAGTTCTCCGATATAAATTACACCTCTTCCCGTTGTGTATACATTTATTTACAATAAAAAATTAACGTAAATTAAGTTCTAAGAGCTGGTATATACGTAGAAACAGTACTTAAAATATTAAAGCAGATTGGTCCCGGGTCATAATAGTATGATCCGCTTACGATAGTAGAATAAATTATTAGAGAATATTTACTCACTATGTTGTTAATAAATGCTATGTATTATTAACTGTAAAATACTATGTATTTAAAAATATCGCAAGAGCGACAGATTCACCTCCCATTCCTAAGATTCCTGTACCGATCGTCATTGAAAAATTTTGATATTTCAATTTTTTTTTTGCGATTCTTTGTGCCGATACGAGATCTCAAACATGTTGAACATAGAACTGGTGTACAAAGGGAATATAGATCAGAGGTAGGGGAAGAATAAATAGGCCTACACAAATACACTGCGGGCCGATAGCGGAGAAGAGAAGGAGGACGGGTCAGGATAAAAGATCACTCTCATCTGTAATGCGGGGGCGGCTGACGTGAGGGGGGGGTCGCCTTGAAAAATATTCTACATTTAATTCCGAGGGTCGCCTGTTTTTTTAATTTTTTATTCCCGGTTTCCTCGATGCAATTTGGAAGTCTCTCC
This sequence comes from Lethocerus indicus, assembly GCA_019843655.1. Lineage (NCBI taxonomy): Eukaryota > Metazoa > Arthropoda > Insecta > Hemiptera > Belostomatidae > Lethocerus > Lethocerus indicus. The sequence continues at coordinate 13,023,786 of JACDQD010000012.1, read as the reverse complement.
CCCCCCCTCCCTTCAAGAAAGAGAAGGAATTCTAGGAACTTCTTTGGCCCCCCCTTGGAGTATTATTTATCCTTCCTCCTCGCGCTTCCACCGTCTTTCTATTTTCTCTCTGGGGCCGGGGGGCATAAACGGAGACGTGCTTAAAATAAACGAAAAGAAGGAAGGCGGGTTGGTGGGGGCGGCCGGCAACAGACAAACTGAATACCGATCAAATTCTCTCAACCTCTAATGGGCTAAAATGGGGAAAAATGTGACCCCCCCCCTAGCGTCATTTCACCCCGACCCTTATTTTGTGTCGAAACACGAATGGCAAGTTGGGCCGGTTCTCGTTCATTTCGCTACACTCTCACATATGGGGGAAATTTCTTTATACGTTCTGCCCATTAAATTTGTAGTATTTTAAAAATATTTACTATAATAATATAATATGTTTGATTATAATACAATATATTTGTAGGTATATATATAATAATGAATGAGTACCTCACTGGTTTACCCCCTTTTTATATTAATTTTTCTATTTTATTGGTACGTTTCAGTCACGTGGCCACTTCCTTTTCAGGCGTCTGTAAGCAACGGTTTGAACAATTTGTGTAATTCAGGTGTGGATCCGTTATAATTTTTGTTATACTTCAAGAAATGTATGCAGGGTGAAGTGAAGAAGTGAATATATTTATTTATTGACTCAATATTATGACGTCATAAACTCTCCCATTCGAATAGAAAACCTTTCGGAAAATCGCGTACACTAAATTGTTTGAGGGTATAAAAAAAAAATTTTACAGCCCTCAGTAAGTCTATGAGTGAACGAAACCAGTTCTACATATTTTTGAGGATATTAAGGATATTTTTGCATATTTTCCTGTACAAGAAAGAAAAACACAATGATTCTGAACGGCCAGTGAAGTATGGAAATTAACGGAACAAATCGTTTCTGCGAAGTCTAAATCGGGGTCGTTTTCTGTTCGAAAATAATTGAAAATTTATAATAATTTGAAAAGCGCCGCCTTTCTCCATCCTAACGCAGATTCCAAGAGTGTTCTTGGAAATGGGCGCTTCGACGCGTTTTATTTCGCATTCCTACCTATTTTCAGCCGGAATTCCTCCCTTTTTATTTATAGGCAAACTGTTCGATTTTGAAAACTATAAGAAAGACGCAACAACCGGTTAAACCCGAGCAGGTTACACGTTTTAGGCTTGCAGGACGAAGGTTAATGGGAAATAAACTTTGGGAAATTTAAGTTTTTGTTTGGCGCGATGACTTGTCGAGAGGTCTGTTCGGTGACCGAGCGCCGGTGTTGGGGCAAAAACTTGGACCCGAAGTTGCTGCTCTTGTTTTATGGTTCGTCGTCCCGACCTTTTGAATGAAACCGTCCCTCGTCAACCGTCAACCCAATCTGGGCCTTCTTTATCATGCAGATTTGATTCTTTTTTTCGCCCCTTTACCAGCCCGCCATCAGAGATAATCTCCTGGCTTTGCGGCTTATCTAAAAACAGAAAACCTAGCTACATCACAAAGCGCTAAAAGACAAATTATAATATTTAAGAGAATCATTATTCATTGTTCTCGATTTGCTGTGTACCATTATAGAAACATAGTTAATTTTCATCTGCCTAAGAACCTCCCCTTCAATAGACTGTTGCACTAGATCCGTAGACAGCGTCCCTACCGATCATTACTGCAACTCTTACTTATCTGTTATTGAACCCATATATTCTAATTAGGCTTTCCATAATTACATATATTTAATATTTAAGGCAGGCTGTACACAAAAAAGTTTAAATTCACTAGTAAAATAACCTACCAATAATGTACATAAAAACAATACAGCCTAGGGATTCATAAGCCTAAAGAAACTTAAGTAAATAAGGTATTATGTTGAATGACAATAGATTCAAAAATTACAGTTAAATGAAAAAAGACATATGATACTATAGTCATCGGTGTGGACTGTCCCATAATATTTTTTTTCGAATAAGAACTTAAAAATTCTTCGCTACAAAAGAAATTGTGGAAAAGAAAATTACAGAAGTCAGCTTGGAAATACCCCCGGACCGGTGACCAGCGAACCAGTCTTGATCATCTTTACGTTCTGAAAGTATAAAAACGAGAACTCCTCCTCCTTCAATCCGCCCAACAGTTATTCCATATTTCTTTTTTTCATACCATTTATTTAGCACTTTAAGTAGTGGAAGTTTTCAACCGCTACGAGGGCATCCCGTTTCAAACTTTCGCGCGGACCAACTACATCTCTTTAGTGCTCGCGAGTTTTCTCGCTTCCTTTAATGCTGTTTTCCTTTTCTCCTGTTTCTTTATTGTTTTCCGCAAAAGTTTTCATTTTTTTTTTGGCACTTATTAATACCGTAGTAACAGTCCGTCGTATTTCATTCAAAAAAAGAAAAAAAATACGGCTAAATGGAGATCTTCAACTGTCAGACTAAATGGACCTATAAAACGATTCATTTTTAATTTGATTACGTACTAAGATAAATATGTTTTTACTTACCTATGAGGTTAGTAACAAGTTCAAATATCCTATTTTAATACAAATTTCGTGCAATTGTGGATTGCATTCTCATATAATGTAGATCTTCAAACTTCAAATTGGTCGCGGGACACAAAAGCGACTGATCGCAAATCAAACTAGAGGTAAAGTACTTGGTTAAGTTGGGCCGGTACCGTTGTCCGTCCCGTTATAGCTGGTAGCTATTACGCGGTGTAATGTCGACTCTAATGTCCCGGATAGTGGAGTTCGGACTCCCCTCGCAGTCTATCCTAGATTATCATTGTTCGCCCCTTTATAATTGAGCGATTCATCATTCCTAGGACTGAAGTCGGATTTCGCCGGGTAATCTCTCCGTAAATTAGTAGCCTAGTTGTGGACCTAAATAATTTCAGGCACTTTGATGCATAAGGTAACTAAAATACAGTTTTCAGGCGTTAAAATCAAAATTTCTTGCTTTATTTTCCCGATTCCTTATGTTTCTCTCATTCTCGGGCTCATTCTCATGTCCTATTCAGGATGTATTTTTCGTCTAGTCTACTTTTATAAAGAAAAATCGTCCAGATTTTAAACTTACTGTACACAGGTAACAGCGTACATATTAAAAATAATAATCCGAAGGATTAGATAAAGGTGAGATTGTTTCATAACAAATTTTGGTCTGAATTAGAGAGGGCGAATTGCCGACGGATTAACAGATTTTCGCGTTTTAATTTAGCGTTACAGAAATTTCCGGGATGCGGGCTAAGCCGGTGATTTATGTAGGCGTATGAAAAGGTTAATTCGGCTCGCAATTTTGGGCTTGCGAACCTCCTCCCCCGCCACCCGCTCCGCCTCCGGGCCTCCTCTTTTACTTAATGAAATCTAAAGGTTTCAGCCGAGGCGAAACTAAAGGCCCAATGTGAGGGAGATAAGTTGGTTTGCCCTAACTTAATTTGTAAACAGTAAGTTCGGCACTTCTTCTGCGCGCTGCCGCTCTGAACTTGGAGGAGGGTTACTCGCGGATAGGATTCTAGTTCTATACACGGTAGACATTTTCTGGCATCAAAGAAAAAGTTTCTCTTACTATGCGAGAACTGGTATGCACATAAAACAAAATGTCTTATGTTCTCTATTGAGTGAATCTGTTTTAGAGGCTTCGTTCTTAAAACCTGCAACTTTTATTCCATTATGGGAAAACAATAATCGAATAGGCCCCAATAAATAGTAGTGTATACGATCTCCTCTTGTAAATTTTCCTTAAATGGAAATGTGAATTCATTTCGAGGGAAACTCATATTCTTCCAAAAAGCTCATTAGAATTCAGACCGGTCCATAACAATTTCCTCATAAAGTAAGTGCTGGCACTCAATACAAGTAGCGAAATACCACTCGGTAAACTCGGAGGAGTCGGCAAATTTCAATAATAATGATTTTATTTTAATTCCTCGGTATTGTAAAAAATGTATAATACATTATATTATATTGGAAACGGTTCTACTTCCACTCAAGAAATAATTCAAAACCAAAAGATCGTCCTGTAATATATAATAATTTGTGCAAACCTTAACTCGATGTTGCCTTAAGTAAATTTATATTCTTAATACTTCTTACCTAGTTGGGTAAGAACTGTCGTTTTCGTTTTTCAATTTCAAAGCGGAAGTAAAGTTATGAGAAATGAAAGGCTCGCCGCTTCAAAATCAAGAGGAAGACAATTTTATGTAACGCCCTTAGATCCTAAGCCATTTCAGATGTGACCGTTATTAATGAAATCTAAAAGTGTAAGGCGAAGTGATCGCTTCTCGGGGCGATTATTTAAAAGCCCAAGGGGGTCTGAGAGGGGGGCGGGGGAAGTTCTGGGGCCCTAACTGAATTTGTACCCTCGGCAACCTCCCTTCCCTCCGGCCACCCCTCCAGCTGCAAGAAGTTCGGCCCCTCCTACCCCCTTCGTAAATATCGAAATTTCAATTTCTCAGTGTCTGAAGGGCCTTCGGAAAACTGGCCCTACGACCGGTTAACTTATAATTTCAGAATAAATTCGGTCGGCGTTAGCGAGAACTTCTCTTGGGAAGAATAACTTTAGTCGATACATTTACGACGTCAATAATTGTTTAACGGAAATAATAATTTATGCCTTACGGTAGTCGAACATGCATTCATGTCATGTCGCAGGTAAAATGTGCAATGAAGCTCCCAACGCAGAACAGTGAGGCCTTTAGACGTGTTAGTCACTTTTGGCACTTAGGATGTTTTTTGGGCATCCTCACTGCACTATCACTGTCACTGTCAGTTATAATATATTTTAATATTTGAGTTATTTTTAACACTTTTAAAGCGCTACTAGTTTCAATGGTACGGCGCACCTAATACTAGCCGGCAACACAGGTCTGTCTTACATTTTAGTATTAGCGCCTTACCGTACAAGTGACAGTGACAGTGCAGTGAGGATGCCCAAAAAACATCCAAATTGCTAAAAGTGACTAACACCGCTACTGAAGATGGCGAACGGCCGAAACCGGTCTAGCAAAAGACCAAACCAGCGAGAGGAGACAGAAACACACGAAATCTACGGTTTTTCAGGATTCATCATAATTATTTCCAACGCTTAATAAGTGTGATCAATTTTTATTATGCGGTATATCTCAGGAGTCCATAAACGGCACTAATCAAGGGATTCCTGTAACTATGATCAGTTGTGTACCTTTCGCTCGGCGTTGGGCCGTATTAACTGGCCGGCGTTCTTCCCATTCAATAAAGGAGTTGAAGAAGGGCAGACAAGGGGATTTTTGCCCGGCTAATTACGTCGGCACTCCTGTGCACGTCTTCTTCTACACTGTTCTTCTTGATACCTCTCTGTGGGTTAAGAATATAAGAAGAGGGCGCCCTATTAAGGTCGGCCGCCGTTTAGAAGGGCCGCTTCTTCTTCTCGTTAGCGGTCCAACTTTTTTCCCCCTTTCCCCATCCACATCCCCATCTTAGGGGTGGGGGGGGGTTGGGGGTGGGCTTGAATTTCACTCGGGCTCCACCGGACCAATTTCCCCCAACAACCCTGCTCGGGTAATGCCCAATTAAAAATGACTTGTCGCCTCGCCTCATTCCTACAATGGACCCGCCGTGAAAATTATATCCTGACGCCTGAGATTATCTGTTTCGAGCATTTTTAATAAGGTCTAATTTTGTACTTGGTTAGTTCTGGTTTAAAGGGCCGATATGATCCCTTAAATATTATTGCAATAGTTTACCGCTTTGAATCAATCACATAACAATTGCTTCATAAAGAAAGGGCTGGTAATCGAAACAAGTAGCGACACTCTCGTCGTGATGTCATTGGAGATGGGATCAGCAATAATTTTAATAATTGAATAATCTGTAGTGTATAGCCTGGATACCGACAAACAAAATGTACATTGTTGTATGAAGACTTACCGAATTATGGCCTATTTGGGACCGATTTCGTATTATAATACATCCCCTCCCTCCAAAATACCGAAATGTACTGATTCATATTTCATATTAAAATCATAAATAACAGTTTTAAACTAAACTTATCTGAAGTCGGTTGAACGGTTGGTTAAATAATAATTGCTGTAAGGTCAACTTCAGCGAAAAACCAATTCCAATTTTTACCCCATTATTTTATATGACGGACGGCGTATGTTAAAACAAAGTGAAGAGAGAGAGAGAGGGTCATGGCAATTTAAATGAGTTGTGTCGGTCATATCAGTTTCGTGGGCATTGCGTGGATTCATTATTTTCAGTTTTTATTAAAACGCGATTCCCTTGTAAAAACACTAGGAAAACAATTTCGAAAATCGTATTAGATTTCAGTTCTTTATGTTTTATTTTACTTATATCCGCGAGGAAATTTTAATAATTATTTCTCTGTTATTATTAGTACTTGCCAGTGCACTATATTGATACGCCTAAAATATTTGGAAAAATGAAGTACGAAAATAAATGCATTTGTGGAACATACTACCGAACCGATTTCCAATCAGTATTCTTACAAACTGGCCTCGTCATCAATTCACTTTAGTGATTAGAATCACAGGACGAGACAGAAGATCACAAAACTGAAAATAATAGCGAAACTTCTATCTCTTTAAATAATTGTTGCCCTGGCGTGACATGTATCGGTCGTGATCGTTTAATCGAGTTGTTTGTCAATCGGCTTTATATATATAAATTATCCTCGTTGGCAATAAATCGTCTGTTGGCGTTGGTGCTGTGTTAGCCCTATTGGACAACGGTGCATGTGTCAGTACACAGATGTCGAATAACTAATTGTCGAGTTCGATTCACTCGACATTAGACACTGGACCGGTTCATCCAGTCGTCGCCATCACTGTCCACAACCCCAACAACCCCAACAAACAGTAACACCGGCCGCCCATTCAAATGACAAATATCATGCGACAATCGATATCAGCCAATTATCTCTAAACCGTTTACTAGTGCTCAAATATTCTATTTCATATTTTTAATTTATTTTATTATTGGAGCCATAATAATAATAAAGCGTAGTATATCGACAATTTATCGATTTTCTGTTAAAACAACCTCCGCGACTTGCATATTCTTAGGTACATGTGAATTGAATCTTCGTACAACGCCAACACATAAAATCAATCCATATAATGAGTTCCTTATATTTGGTATTTATTTTTTAGGGTTTTACGACTGAAGACACATTTTAGAGCTATCCTTAAGTATTAATTAAGCCCAACCTATAATCTAGCCCAACCATTAATTATAATTGAGTAAAACAAAAATATTGGCTCCGCCGGGGCGTGACAGTAACAGCTATAATTTATTTGCTGTTTCAGATTTTTCAGATGGCGACAAAGATAGATGGGTCGGTATTAGGTCCGTAAGGCACCTGGGCGCCGCGTACAGGACCCGGACGTATAAAAGCGAACACATTCATCAACGCGGTGTCAGTAAAGTTAATTGCTCTTCAGTTCAATTCCCACTCAACTTAATCTGTCCAATCGAAGTAATCAAACGCCGGCCACATAAAGCCGGGCGCGTTGTGTTCGCCCGTTATTATCGAGATCGTACTTCACTTCCAGCTTCAAACCCTACGAGACCTGGGGGGATTTTTTCTGAACACAAAGAAATTCTCGGCTGAAACGAAACCCACTGCAGGTAATACTGTTCTCAAGTCATTTGAGCCCCAATCCCAAACAAATTGAAATTAACGTCTGAACGAAAATAATTTCCCATTCCCTCGTTAGTTCCTGTCCTTAAAACAGCTAAATAATAAATAATAATAAAACGCACTACGTCTGGATTAATTGAATCGCCAGAGAGTAACAGGAGTATTTTTTTTTGGTAGGGAGACATTTTAATTAGGGAAAAAGAAGGGAACAGGAAACAAGGCGGAGAAAGTAAATGAAGCCGCAGTAATAAATAAAGTAGCATTGATTATGGAAATTCCAGTAGAAAGGAGGAAAGACCTAAGCTGTAATTTTTCCGGTTCCGTGAGGTCTCCGCAGGAAGGCGGGCTTGTGGGAGGGGGGGATTTGATAAAAGCAATTACACTTTCCACGTGCTGCGCGGATAGGAAAGTATTTTCAATGTTTTTAGGCAGTTGAAAGGGGGAGAAACATTTATTTTGTCCGGAAACGGGGAAATTTTCAACATTCCTTTCCACAATCAGTTTCGACTGCTTAACACTACAACCAGTGTACACCAGAGTAAATTGTAAGAAAATTATCTTTTACAATCAGAATGCGTGACAGTGGCAGACCTGTACGTTGGTTATACATAAATAAAATAATAATAATAATATAATGAACTAAATAAAAAATGAAATTATAAAGAAATCTACTAGTTATCCTAGCAATTAATGGCTCAAAGCTCCTATATTATCTCCAAAATTATATATATATATATATATATATATATATATATGTGTGTGTGTGTGTGTGTGTGTGTATTATCTATCGACAGATGTTAACAGATAGCTTGGTTCCCTGAGACATAGTTGGCTTAAACGGATTATTGAAGGGCCGCCCGCCCTTCTCACATTGTGCAAACAGTAGAAAGGGGGAAATGGGGAATGGAGGAAGGTAAATCCTTTCTGCAGCATATTTTCCCTTTGGGTCGTCTCGTTATCCTGAAGATTTCTGAAAACTTTTCCCCCTTTTTTTTTTTTTTATTTGCAAGACGCTTCCCCATCCGCCGGTCGAGTTGGGCCTTGTTATTTTTCTTCACCCCCCCCCACCGCGGCCCCTCCCCACCCTTTTAAATCTACCTACGGCCGACGTACTTTTTCTGGGCTTTTATCGGGACCACTTTCTGTCTGAAAAAAAAAATTTGTGAGAGCTACAGGGGGAACACTTAATCTCTTCATCCATATACAGCGAAAACCGGTTGTTTACCCTGCGCCGGGGTTGTGTAAACTTGAGCCGGTGCGAATTTGACCGCACCTGGAGAACTGGAGAATTTTAAAACTGGCTTTCGATTGTACAAACGACATCGGGGAGAATACGAATTTGCATGAGATGCAAATTTATCCCCACGCAAATGGGCTGACCAATCTTAAAGATATATAATTTGGTGGTCTCTTGGTAGGACCGGTACAATAAATTTGTATATATTACTGTTTTATCTTGTCACCGCTACCATCTCGTATCACAATGCAGCTTATAGAATACTTTGAGTAACTTATGATATCGGTTTTGAATGAATACGAGGAGTGAAACGGGAATGAAGCTTTAGAGACTGGGATTCCGGGGCGTATGTTGAGGTCTTGGTGAAAGGTGTCAGTAGAAATCTGGAAGTATTATGGATTTTGATTGATCTCTTCGGAATCCCATAGTTCTACTCAGTATATCAAAGTTTTAATATGGCTTTGTACGCGTGTGAGTTTGTTAGCTATGTCCGTTTTAGTGATGGCCGTACGGAACTCAAATTTCCGATTCAAGTCGATTCATTTCGTTCCGGTAGGATGTAATTTATTAATTATTTTGTATTTTTTCAACATCTTTGATTCGCCTATTTGGTCCTATATAATATATGGATAGTTTCATTTGAATCGGTACCTTCATATTTGCGCGAAGTGTTCGTGGTTCAATAAATAAAGAGATAGCAACGATCAAGTGGAAATCAGTGCCAGCACGGATGTTATAATATACAAACATTGGGTACATTTTTTTCTACTTACGCTGGTATAATGTGCAGTGTTCCGTTGTAGAAACTTGTACAAACACAGTTGTTGAAGCCTGACGGGTCTGTTCTGTTCTGTTGATTTGTCTGCCCTTCGCCCAGTCTGCCCTCAGACTCGGCGAACTATGAGTTTCCCTCGGCCCTATTAGTCTGTTACGCGGAGGAGGAGGAGGGGGATGAGGAGGGGGGAGGGGGCTTAGCACATTGTAGGGCCGAAAAGTGGGACTTGCCCCTGTGTGAAGGTGGCTAAAGTAAAGTTTCTCAGCGGTGGTCTCAGGTCTAAAGTTTGCCAGGCTGCAACGGATGAGCGCCCTAATCACAATCCGCTGTACTTTCGGCCCCTGAGTTTAATTAAAACGTAAACCCTCCCTACATCCCTCCCTCTCTCTCTCTCTCTCTCTCTCTCTTTTGTCCGGACCAACTTTGCACGGCCTACCGCCCAAAATAACCCGTTTTAGGCCCACTACAAATGAGCCCGTTATTATCGTTCATCCCCCAGTTTTTAAACTGCCTTTGGTTACAAGCTGACTAAATTGTCCCTAATGTTGCCCCAGTAGAGTCCTGAACAACTCCAGTCTCTATAAAACCTACTGCCCTTTAATAACTTAAATATTACATCTAAAATGATGTTTATGATTTGAATTCCCGAGTGCCCTTATGTCTCCGGAATTGTGTATTTTTAAAAATTTTTTATAATGATTTCAAGAGATGACAATCTGCGAGGGTTTCTGTCGCCACTCGTGGTATAGCAGAAGCAAAAACCCGTTTACATATAAGTTGCATTGCAGTTATAATATATCACATTTGCGAGATTAAAAAATGAGCTATTCATTTAAAACATTCATTTTCAATATTTAAAGATTGACGTACGCATGGAAAACGCGGAAATTGGAAGTGCTACAAGGCGAAGTTATCAGAACGGACTTAGTTCACCTCCGGAAGGTGCTTTAAAAACTGGCCAAGCTCAGTTCGGTATACCTTTTTCGGCTGGGGGACTATCAGTCTAATGGATTATTTTTCCAACGACGGGCAATCCCTCTAAAAGCACACGCAAGAAATCCTCCCACCGCACCCTCCTCTACCTTATGTTCATTAGAATATTATGCATATTCCCCGGCCCTTCCCAGTTATTCCCTCGTTCATATTCGAATTTCAATTAGGCGAGATTGGCGCTATTAATTAGACCAGGGGGCGGGTGCGGGGGCGCGAATTTTGGAAAAAACAACGCCAATACCCATAGTTTTTCGGCGTATTTCGGGAGATTTAATTTCGGGTTATTATATTAAACGCTATAAAATCACCGAGCGGGGTGCATTTAATTAAACCGCAATTGGGCTGCGGGCAATATTTGAAGCGTGATTATTCATACCTGTGTTTATCTCTGCTTGGGAATTCTGAATGATTTTAAATTCTCTCCTCATTGTTTACGTCATAAGAGGACAATACAGTGCTAATTCAATAAAATAAAATTGAGTATACGCTCAATATTATATTATTTCAGCAGCTGATTTCTTTTTCTTCCTTTTAATCTATAATGTAAAATACAAGTCATACTTCAACATGAACTTAGCGTTCCATTTGCGTCCTGTTTAGTAAAAATTATAAACTTGAGTATAATATTTTATTTTTTCATTTTGTCCTACTCCAGGGTCAAAGTTCAGTCCCGTACGGTTCACAGCGCGAAACCAGAAAACTAAGTTTCGAAAATCCCCATTGAATTTTATTGTTTGCACCGAGGAAAAGTTGGAGCAAAGGGCCCGCCGATGTACAATACAGATGTCAGAGCTATAAAAAAAAAGAAGAGAACTTTTGACTGAAAGTAAGTTTCGCCGAAAGCCGAAGTAACTCTCGGGGCGAAACTTCGTACATAGACTCCGACCTAGAAAGCATTCATAGGGCCAAGTTCCGCCAGAAATGTGCTGACTACATTCACAACAGGATATAAAAATGTGGGCCACAACTTCTTTTTGAATTTTTCATCATTTTCGAGACGATTTTGTGTAAATTTCTCACTGAATTCAGGCTTAAAACTTTATTAAATTGAAGAATGAAGCGGATGAATTTCTAATTAAGAATTCCTAATGGCCCAATAACACTGTAGCCATTCAATATTCATTCAACTAACAGGATTCTGGTGTGGAACTGATGATATTTATGATATATAACCCTCTGAGGTTTTCTGGAATTCACAAATTGAACGGTGCAACGAGTCGGAATAATTTATTTAGCCGGGTGTGAGACGTATCGTATTGGAAAGGGCGGATCGAATTTGGTTTGGGATTTTAAGCCGGCCTCAGCTCGGAATAAGTTGAATGGAGCTTGATAATCCACGCCCTGTAGCCGGACTGGATGGAGGAACTCCCCGGGAAATGTGCCTCAGTGTCAACACAGGCTTCGCTGTGTACCTCTCCGCCACAATCCACCTGAACTTGGGCAGGGTTTAAGTGTAAGTGCCCGCAGACGAAGTGTTATGCAGCCCGCATGAGAGTGAAATTAATAACTTCCGAAGCGAATAATACTCTTTCGAAACCTTGCGACCGCGTTGAGAAATTAAAAAAATCTTGATAACTTATAAAAACAAATATTGAAGAAAATGTCTGCAGCTCGGAACATTGTTGAAAGAAATATTAATGAAGCTGAAGAAATAACTTCAAACTCTCTTACGACTTTCCTCGCTCCAAAACGGATTCTGCTTGCACCAAAGTATTACATTCTGTAATATAGAGTTCTTAGTTCTCTGGTTATTCATGCTCCGTCAGCAATGTAACTGAGTATGTAGTACTAAAGCAGTAACTTTTGAAGTTACTTAAATTATTAAAAATAATTTATCGCTGTTTTTAAATAAGGTATATTAATAATTATAATAACTGCATTTCTAATATTCATGTTAAGAAAAATTTGCATTTTTAAAAGTATAGTTTCATTTAAATTTAATTGCTGTTTAACAGCTAAATTGCAGTTATTATTATAACATTTCTCTATCACGAGTTCAAATACAATTTGAGATATCATTACGGGCGAGGAGTGAATATAAAAAAGAAACTGTGGAATACGGGTACAGGGACGATCTGAAATGGGTTGACATAAATCGATGATATTATTTGCGCATTTCGATATGTACGTAGTGAGCGGACACACACTAGTATAGGACAGGAATAGTATCACGTTCGGCCCATTATCTGTATAATGGGGCTTGAAGCAAATCGAAAAGTAAGCCCCGCCGCAGCACACAGGCACAGTATGTTCTGCCCCATCTAGGTTTGCACATTGCCCGGTCGCGGTACTGAATTCTAAATCGTCCCGCACACGTGGCTAGAAACATTCCGGTTTCTCGATATTTCAAAACCGACCGAGTGTATTAACCATACGTTTTGCCTATAAAATAGACCAGGACTTTCGGCTAAACGGAATAAATTCTTATCCCTATTTTGGTCTTTGGTCTTTTCGCCAGTAAACTCTAGCATGAATATCCCTTTTCAAACGGGTCGGGTTCCGATGGCGGAAGAAATTTTTCTCCAATTGAATATTTTAATTGACCCCGAGCGGGAACTTCCAACTCCTCGTTAACTTCGTGAACTTCACTCGTCCTGTACAAGTTCATTAGTGTTCAGCTCGCTTGGAATATTCCCCTCGCGTTTTTATAAGCGAACAAATATTTTCCCCAATGAATCCCAACGAAATTATTACTCACGATGAAGAATTACGGACGGTAATTTTACAGTCCTGACGATGGGGCAGGAAACAATTCCGAAACCGAAGAAAGTTCCTGCAGGAGAAAGTGCTTTCTTTCTGTTTCATTAGAGATTGCCTTCTATTTGTATTCCCTTATTTGGCCATGTGCTAAACCGATTCTGCTTCTCGCTGTGGTCAGTAGCATTCCGTCTCGCGAAATAGAAGATATCAAATATAATAAATCGCTTCTGCCGAAAATCGTAGTAGTGTAACGGGCAGCCAAATAATTTTGGCGTGGCCGATCTACCGAAACCGGTTAATGTTCATTGTTGAAAGAAACTTCGACAGAGCGTCGATCAATTTGCCAGCCAGGGTTGCAATTTATCTCTATCTCTCCCCCCCTCTCCCTCTTTCCGCTGGGAGGATTCGCACATTTGGGGCGCTTTACCCGTTGTTGGGGGTTAAATAGAGCGTGGGTTCAGTGTTTGCCATTCTAGACAAGCCGCCCTATTATCTGGCGTCGGTGCCTCGTTATATGGCTGTTGGTGTGGCGGGGGGCGGGGTGGAAGCTCTCACCCACCACGCCGCCCCTATCTAGGTCTAGGGCGTCGCTAGACCTCTCTATTTGTTTTTCCCATATTCACACTACGGATATGCAATACTGGGGGCCCTGAGCTCCAGCCAGACGGGAGGAGACATTCCCACGTTTAATATTCAACGTTCTCTCGAAGTGCACAAAGATATCTCCCGGTCGCCCGCTTGCTATTCATTCTTTATTTAATACGTTACTAGGATTGGAATGTGTGGGCTTTACATAGCTTATGTAGGTCCCCTACGGACTTTTACTATTCCTTTAACTGGCTTTAGAGAAAGATTACTTCTCACCCTAGTGATTCTTTCAGTTAATCCTTCCAAGAGAAACTTTCCTCATTTCCTAGTAAAATCATCCTGTTAAATTACCACATGGAATATAAGGTGAGATAACACTTGTGCAAAAACGTTTTTAAGGAATAAAAAAGTATTATTAAGCCATAGATAGAAGTAATCCTCCACAATTTGTCAAATTATAGACTGTCAACACTGTTAGTTAGAATAATAGAAATAGAACATGAGAATACAGCCTATATAAAATAGAGATAGCGGGGCAGTAGTGTGGAGAGAATCTCGAACAGGTACACATACATTTTTTCATCATTCAATTTTCTTTCTTTTAAACCGAATTATAAAAAGTTATTTGTCGTAAATCGTAAATGTATCTGTTCTACGCCGAAGTAAATTGGCAGTTATAAGTTAGAGAGTTCATATTGGGCTAAATATTCATTAAGAAATCGTTTGCCGGTGGCGAGAGGAAGAAGGCCGGCGGCCCTGAAGGGACCCGGAGCTCCCGCGGGGAAGTCGAGCCAGAGCAATTTCAGCGCTCATGTATAATCAACTCGTAAACTTGGAACCAGCGATAAACCCGTCTGCTGATGACCTTTATAATATCCATAAAGTATCAAACCTCCTTATGAACACCGGTCTTTATCATTCATCAATTTATTCCCTCATAACTAATAGGATACCTCTTTTCCCTCATTTCTACATTCATGTCAGTCTTGTACTGCATATAAACACGTGTATAACGGAATTTTTGTTAAAGAACGAGTTAAATAGCCATTAAGAGAGCGTGACTGTAACAAATATTTGCGAAAATAAATAAACAGACTCTATGAAAACATAACATTTCATGAGGACGTTGAGTTCTCCTGCTAGTATAGCATTCTGAAAGTTATCGTGCAGAAGGTGCAAACAATTAATTCATAAAAATTATAATAATTGTTAATAAATTAATTAATGAGTCGAATGAAACAGCATAATAAAAACCAGGATGTGTGAAGATTTAATACTCATATACAGAAAAAAATACGAACATCGGGATTTCACAAGAATTATAATTTTAGGTATTTATTTGAAAGTTTATAGAACCTTTATTGGCAAAATAAAGTTCGAAATACGCTCCTTCATAAAGGACAATTTTCGTTAACAATTTCAAGTGACAAAATTGCAATTCAGTTGGATGAAAGTAATTGTATAGATTGAACGGATAAAATCGGACGGAAGTTTAGATATGCTAATTGACTTTAGGATTTTTTTCCTGAGTACCCAAACCTTGAAATTGAACGCTCATCGAACAACAACAGTGGCACCCCACCCCGGCAATCAACTTGCAACTTCCCCCCATAACTTTCCCCACGTTGTATTGTCGGGCGGCTGAAATTATCCCGGAAGTTAGGCCGAACGCGTAGGCAGAATGTATATTCGGTAGATGGGGGAACTGGGAATATTGGCTGGGCCTGTACAGTTGTCTACAGGCGGCGCTCCGAAGATTGCCCCGGCAAAGATTGCGTTTCGATACTTTTTCTCCAAAGTTAACGCATAAAACCGAGTTTCTCTCACTCTAAATGCTAAACTCTGTTGTTGTTACGGCGTTGGGACTCCCTTGAGCGCTGTGTTTATCCCGCCGTAGAGGGAAATCGACGAAGGAACAATCCTAAAAAAAATGTCCCGGTAATCCTATCTGCTATGATCCTTTTTCTAAACTGCCAATACCTTTACATTATGTCGTCCTATATTGCAAGCGCGATTTCGTGTTTCGTCGTTCTATGTTTTATATTTCGTATGAATCCTTTAAATTGACAATCTACAGATATATGAACGTAAATTATTCAAATCTTTCATTTTTAAGAAAAACTGTCCCCTATCAATTATAAGCAACTTTAAGTTTTTGATCTCCGTACAATAAATGACGTTTTTGCGTGATTTTCTCATTCAGTCAATATCTTAATATAATGGAAAATAAAAAACACGACATGATAGTGTAAGGCTGAGCTAATTTTAAATTTCGTGTGTTTCTATCTCCTCTCGCTGGTTTGGTCTTTTGCTAGACCGGTTTCAGCCGCTCGCCATCTTCAGTAGCGGTGTTAGTCACTTATGGCACTTTGGATGTTTTATGGGCATCCTCACTGCACTGTCACTGTCTCTTGTACTGTGGTGGTTGTCTGTTTGTCGTGTGTATATTTACGTGTTTTGGGGATATTGTTCGTCTTATTTGAGTTGAGGGGTGGGTTTTGTCAATCGGCTTAAGTCTATGTCGGATTGTCGGACAAAGGTGGGGGCAGGCGGGTGAGGTTCTTTAGTTTTAATTATTAATTTCTAACTAACTTTTAATAAATAGTTATAATTTCTTTAATTATTAAATTAATAGTATTAATTTAATTAGTTAATCAATCATGGGTCAACGGGGCTAATACTAAGTGGCATGACCCGCCTGTATTGCCGGATAGTATCAGTAGCGCCGTTACATTTAGAAATTTAACTACCGTATTAATATTACGGTACCTTTATTTTATTTATCGTTTCTTGTGTAGCCAAATAGATTGCTACGCATATGTTAAATATTGTGGTATTTAATTGTTGCAAACATTTTCAACCCTCCGTTATTGGTCGGGACGGTTTTGAAGAAAGAAGCGACAAGCGGAGGGGACGTCACCAAGATATTGGAAACCGGCGCCCGGCCCAGAATCCCAGAATTGGATTTTGGATACTTTCGGGCGGTGGAAAAAAGAGGAACCACGTCGAGCCGGATAAGGAGCATCTCCCCGGGGAGACCGCTGTGTCAAGAAACATCCCACAACCCCGAGACCCGAACTCGCTCCGGTCAGAACCGCAGGACTGAAGTCACCGAACCAAATCACTATAAATTTCAGATAGCGGACACGATTTTTATTTATAATTTTTAGTCTCAAAGTTAGATAAGATAAAATTAATTCTTTATTGAAACATAAATTCGCGTTTATCAAATGCGCGAGAAAGGAAAGGAACACGAAGTTGAAAATTCGTAAAAGGAGCTATGTCTGGAACGTGTCCCGGGGCAGGTTTGAAGCCCGGGCAAATTGGCCGTCCCTCAGGACGTATCTCGGGGTATACACGACAGGCGAGAAATGGAACAAGACGAAGAATAAAAATATAGAGCGCAGGGGGCGGTTGGTGGGGGTTGGGGGTGATAAAAGGAAGTGTGCGGAGGGGAAAGAGCCTTTCTTATCCACGGGCGGCGTTCATCCCTCCGCCCAGACACCGACGCCGACGCCCAAAATTCGCTGAATAAAACATTTCTGAGCCGCCGAATATTTTCGGCCCTAACCGAATATTGGGGGGGGGGCCGAGGGGGGAAAAGCGTTTATATACGGGCGGCAGATTATCGCTCTACATGTTTTGTTCCCTCGCTTGAACGTATTTCGTGATACTCTATGTCGGAGCGCTATAAAACTTATAAAAAAATAGTTTTAGAAGGATCCAACCTATTGTAAATTCTAGTCATTATTTCCCACGTAAATGCTTAATAATTAAAACGAAGAGATTGAGCCTTCTGCGTTTGCCTCAAAATAAAACTTAAATCAAACAGGAACATGCATTAGAAAGTACGACTCACCAGTAGAAGTATTCTTATGATTGAACTGGACTCACCTGAAACAAATAAAATCTCATCAGTAAAGTTAAATCGGTAAGTATTAAATGTTTTATATAACTAAATGAAGCCAAGTTCCGTACAGCACAAACAAGCCTGAAATTTTCTGAATTATATTTAAATAGGGAACAATCGGAAAGCCGTGAGTAGGAGGCGACCCTTTGCACAAATAAAGAGTTGAATTACAAAGAAATAGCCCTGCCGGTGTTATATTGGAGAAGTGTGTTATCGAATCAAAATCTAGTCAGTTTGTTCAGCCGGGTATGACGGGTAATGGAATAAAAACAAATCGTGTATAAAACGCCGGAAGGTCCGGGGGTTTAGGGATAATTTACGAAAAGAATAGCGAACGGCCCATGGTTATGGAAGACGGGGATGCCGAAGCTTGAAATTTCTTTGCGGAGGTAGACAAATCACTTTCCTAACTAATCTTTTTTTTTATTTATTGTAGAATCAACCTTAATTGCGGAATGTTTTTATACCACTCGTTTCTAACGACAATGAAACCACCCGGTGATGGCAATTTCGTGGTGAATGGTATGATTTGAAACATATCGGGGAGCAACAATTAAGGGTTGTTCGATGGACTTCTGATTTGAATCTGTTCTGTGCCTTATGACCACGCCGGTTTAAATATAGCTTTTTTAGATTTCGAGTTTGTTTATTATTCATTCAATCGACAATTAATTCATGAGAAACTGGAAAATTCCAAAGTACTGAAATTTTCCTTAAAAATTTGAGTTTTATCCTGGAACTAAACCTCTTTCAGGTTCTCCCCACGTTTAGAAAAGTTCAAGTACATGTTTCCTTAGGAAAATTGTGCGGCACGTTATGAACATGCGGCTAATACTATTTCCTTCTGTATGATGGTTGGGGGGAGGTAATAAAGGATAGATTGGTCGTGCCATAGGATCGGTCGGATGAACAGCGGAGATCTTCATCGCGTAAGACAAGTGGGCCTGGTTGGACGGGCGAGGAAAATCCTGGAAAATCCTTCTCCTGTCGTTATTTATTGTATATCCCGAAACCTCCCATCCGCCCGAAACGAGTTTTATACCGCAGAACAATCGATTCCCGCCCCCCCACCGATCCCCCGACCACAGGGGGCCCGTTTCGCTAATTAAACCGCATTTAACTCGCGCGAAATGTTTTAATTGAACACCATTTTTTTCTGCAATGACAATTTGTTAGCAACTCGTCAAGACGATCCGAGAGGTCGTCAATATTCGGATTTAGCTGTCTTCGGGGATTGCGAGAATCATAAATTAAAATATGGTGAATGGCATAAAAATGGAGTGATGCTAAAATTAAATTTAATATTTCATTATATAAAGGACGAGGTATGCGTTTATTTATAAGCATCGTACATTTTTTACGTAGTTCTTTCACTGGTTGATATTTATTTGGGCGGTAAACATTGAAAATTACTGGTTTTGAAAAAAATTAATTTAAAATAACGAAGTTAATACATAGCTACGATTTGAGACTTCAAAGCCTTGTGAAAATATCACAAATTTCACCCACGATTTTATTCATATCATCATCGTAGTATGACGCGCACGTTAATTGCCAGATTAGCTCGGATCTTTGAAACTGCATCCCCATTTTGGACGAATGACTGCGGTAATTAATAGTTTGACAAAGGTTGAAACTTAGGTTGGCCACCTGCCCAGCCTAACAGCTGCAAACTTACCCCCGGGCCGGCAACTTATCCCCGGCTCCTAAACCATCACAAAATATTCCCCGGAGCCCTCCCAAACCCCCCAGTCGAATGGGTTTATTGTTTAACTTGCGGCCCCACCCACCGCCGTGTCGAATATGCGAAATTCTAGCTCCAAATAATAATAACAATTATAGCCGTGGGCACGCGGCGCCGAACAGGCGTTCCAATCTGTGTGTAAGGGACTTCGGTTCCGGAAATTCCTGACTAAGGGTGCAGTAGCTTCAGGTAGTAACCCACGGGCAAACTTTGGATAGCCGGCGTTAGTTAAACCGGTCTCTGGCCGCAACTTATCGCCCAGATCAATTTACGCACTTCATTACAAAGTTTTAAAAAACCCATACACTTTCCATATTTTTATTAGAAATAATTAGATAATAATACCGAGGTAGGGGCATTTTAAACAAACGTTTTGCTATTCACTAAAACGTTATAAGTACTAAAAATTAAACAAATATGTGTAACCCAACTTGGACACGATAGATACATAAGATAAAAAATATTTTTTATGATCAAAGTGTTCGAAAAAATAAAGAACTACCAATTAAAAATGTTATGTTTCTCAGACCCGCATTTAAACTTTATCTGGATTTATCCGAACGCCGACTAGATACGAAATTTATCAAATGGTGAAATAAAGTGTAATTTCGGTGCCTCCCCCCCCCCCTTGTTTTGAAACTACAGACATTCTCCATTATTTTCATCGTTCCTGTCTGGCAAATTTAAACCTTCCGCGGCTGGAATAGGACAGTGGGGGGAGCGGAGGAGGGGGGGGGGATGAAAACCACTTTTATGTTATTCGGTTGCGCCCCTTCCAAAATGTTGGGGCCTGGACGAACGCCAGAAGGAAGCAAATGAAGTAAGCGTCAATGTTTTATCATAATATCTGTCTTCTTAACTTCCTGCCCCCCTTTCTCAACCTTTCTTCTGCCAGCCGCTCCTTTGCGGTTTCTCTGGGCTTTCTTTCTTACTTCCAAGTTTCCTTTTATGGCCCTACTTTCTCTGGACCTTGTATAAATTCTTTTTTCTTTAAACAGTTATTCTGACAACGTGAAACCGACTATTGATGCGCGAAAATAAAATTATATTATAACTTATAAAATTAATCCTAAGAAGGTTTCGAAGATGGGTTTAATCACATTATAATAATACTGAAATTGGCTTCGGAGCACGACAGTCGAATAATCTGACCAGAATGTCGTCCAAGAGCGGGCTCATTTATTCCCTTATCCTTTTATGTGTTATAATAAGGGAGATGGCTAAACGCAAGGTGTTTCGTGGGTCACGTAGGCCCGCCGCTGTTGACAGGAAAGATGAATATCCCCGTAAGTATCCTGTTCTCAACCTGGAAAAGGTTCCTTTTGTCGTTTGGCGGCACTGTCTATATCATCAACTTTAATAAGGATGTTAGGTAAGTAAATCTTAAAATAGGATTTGATTATCCGAAATTTCATAATAATAATCGTTATTTATTATGATCCGTTTAACATGAATTGTATAGTCTGATTTTCTTAATAATTTTTGCTTTCAGTAGAAAGTAGGGATGAAAATGATGTGGGCGGAATAATGTTTTTTATACAAACCACAGGCTGAGAATGTTTTTTTCAAATTTCCTCTCGATGTTAAACTCATGAAATTACCATTTAATTAGGAAATAAAAGAAATTTGGTTTTAAAAGCTCCGGAGCTCCCGTTAGAGAAGCATGAAGGTAATTTTTTAATTAAGAGAGCGTAATGGAATCCAATGGAAAGTGAGTCGGATAATGAAATCTCCGGTCTGGATATTGGGTTTCGGTTTAATAAACCCGGCCGTGGCACAGGCCTGTTATTAAAACACAGTCCGTTGTTCGGCCCTCTAATTAATAATTAGAGACCAACTACAATGGTCTAGGCTTTATACAACCCAAACCAGAGGCCATTTCATTTTGGTCCAGCTTTAAGAATAATTTTTATACTTTAAAAGAAAGAACCCGCTTATTGAAAGTACAAAAACACTAGATAAAGTTAGCTAATATTTACAATTTAAAACAATCAAAGCTTATCATAGAAAAAATAGGTCTCGTCAATTTTCGGCTATTCGTGATCAGTATATTCTGTTTGCAGTAAAGTACTTAAATGAAATCTGTGGAACTAAACGAGTGCTCAATTATTTCACATTTTCAGTGAGAGAAGCTACTCGAAAAAAATAAAATGCCTGATCATGTCAGGTCTGCCGATACACATCGGTGTATATCCATTAGAGTTCGTCTCCGTTAGAGTGGCATTACGTATAGTGCGCTGTCAGGCTGTTTCATGCCCAAGTTCAAAACAACATTACAAACGGAATGCTAATGACTCCGGCGAGAATAGGGCCGAAGCGTGTCTCTCTCCTAAGGTACTAATAGGCGAGTGGGGATAAAATGGAATAATTGACGATAGTCAACTACCGTACACTATAACGGTTATATGGAGATTGCAAAATTAATTTTAAGATAGTTGAAATTTGAAACTACTTTTTATATATCATACTTTGTGAATTATAATTGTAGAGGAATAATACCACTGGGAAAACTCCCGTCTCGCGTTTCTTTGAATATTGTCAAGAAATAAATATTTTAACTATATACAAATCACTATAATATTTAAGAGTGAAAAATTATAAAAATGAATAATATAGGAAGGAGAACAGAAAAAATAAGGATACTTGAAAACTGTGGTTTGACGGGGTTGACAACAATATAACTATTTTACGATTTTTTATCCGACTTCGAATTTGTATAAATTTATCTTATAGTTAATTCAAATTTCAAATTGTTATCCTCCGTCCGGGGTTAAGTACGGTCTCGAATTTAGCCGTGCACTGTTGGGCGGATATAAATTGTGGTGATGGTGTGGGGTGGGGCGGGAGGCCTGAGCTCTCTTTACCCCTATTTCGTAGTCCGACCGATGAATAAAAGATGAGTCCGTTTCCCGGGGACCCGGCTTCAGTTTTCATCGAATAATCAGTAATATTTAATGGGCCACCGCGCTTCGCGGCCGCACAGTCAACATTGGCCCGGGGGGCTAATGAGCCTAAAACAGGAAAGGACACACGTGGCGTCACCGCAATAGCCCTACCCCAATCACTTTTTATGCAAGAGATTCGGAGAATATTCAAGCGGAAATATGCTGAAAGTATTCACGAGGGGGTCCGACCGAACACACTAACGGTTGAATTTTAAATATATTCCAAGAAACTAATTATCTGAATGGTGGCCGCACACCTAAAACCGTTCGTATGTTCAACTGTCATTCAGTTTTCGGGGTACACCAAAACTGAACTCAGCCTACCGCCATTATCAATGAGGGTGGGCTAACGTGAGAAGCCTATGCCACGGGTAGGGGTACTTTTCTCGCCCCTAATAGCGATAACGTAGAAAAAGTAGATTTGCCATAGGCATTAAATAATGCCTCTACCTGCCGGTACCGCAACTATCAGGATACAAGTGCAAATTATTGAAAATATTAGGGCGAATTTATTAGACTTTTAAGTCCTCGGGTGTATATTAATGTAAGTTTCCCGACTACTCTACTAAAATTATGAACAATTTGTCTGTCCGTGCGTGTCTCTCGGTGACGTCACTTCCGTCTAGATTTTTTTCAAACAAAAAAAACATGGCGCGTTATATGTCAAGACATTTCGGTAAGCTTCAGATTATATCGTTATATTTCGGAATCTCGGTTCAAATTTTTGTTAAAATTATCGGAAGCTCAAGGCTGCTCTATTGATAATTTATATGAATTAAAACTATAAATTAAATCGCATACGATAATTTGCGTAAAAAGGAGTACAGTCTTTGGATCAGCAGTAGCTCAAAAACTCCTTCCAGTAACTAACATTCAAAATAAGGTCTAGAATATCTATCATTCACTGTTTGCCAATAATTTCAGCTGTAATCCATTAGCGATTGCCGTGAATAAAACATAAACGGTGACACGGTTTCCATCTAACAAAACACCAATATTTAATGAGCGGGGAGGGCTGCAATTCAGCGCCTCGAGAGAATTGCACTTGGCAACAGTCGAATCTCAGTCAGATTTAAAGTTTCGAAATAATTTACAAAATACGTTATTTATTTATGTAATAATCATTAAAATAAATTTACTAAACCTCTTAATAATGATTACGTGCGCAACTTTGCATAAGCCAGTATCAATTAGAGGGCCTATTTGCCGATACATGGGCCGTTGAAAATGAGACAATATTCCACAGCCGAATCAATAGTTCAATAAATTCCATTACACGTTACAACGGGATATTTGGATAGGGAGGGGCGGCATTAAACGGATCGCTCGGCCTTACCGGGGGTAGGGAATAGCGAATGCAGCAGAAGTAAGCTTAGGGTTTGCCCTTAACTGATTTTGCATGTCGAGCACGCTTTTACCGGGATTTCCAGGAGGTATTTCCTCCAAAATGGCTGCTATTCCGTCGCTTCCACCTTCCGTGTGTGCCGCCTATCGGAAATCCATGCCCGGTTGGCTCTGCCCCCCCCACAATGACACCCATACCCATATAGTATGTGGATATGACGCGTGTGTAAATCAGGACCCCATTTTCGTAGGACGGAAAGCCCGCGAGGTTTTGCCTTCCCTTAATGCCGCCCTCTTTACCCGACCGCCCATCAGTGACCCGAAGGGCTGCGATACGTGACACTTGCTATCTGGTGATAAGTGGAAGAATGTTTTAAAGAATGTGTATTTTGTTGTTTGGCAGGATGAGGGATTTTATCGAAATTAAGATACTGTAAATTATTACAGTATCATATAAAAAGAACGTATTCTCGAGCGCTATTTCTCCACTCGTGGAGGCACTAATGCAGCATCAATAAAGAAATGAGTAAAATATTATTTTTCCTAGAAATGAAGCGATATTCAAAATAAATCTGTTGCCGATGAAGCATCCTGCAGGAACATTCATAAGTTCCCAACAAGGCCTTATAAGACAGACTGATTTATCGGCAAGCAGAATACTGGTTTAGCAACAAACCTAGAAAGAGAGATTTTACACCATTATTCGTATATTTTTTCACAAGGAATTGGTATGTGAGGTATAGATCCTGTGCAAGAGTATAGTACTCATATTCCGAGCACTATTGAGTCCTGTTGAGCCTAATGAATGCTGATGGACAATTGCTGTTTGCGGTGTTTTAAATTGAGAATATAAGCGGGCGTTGCCTTCTGAGATGAGAAACGGCCTCTTCGTGGGCTAAAGCCATCCGAGAGTTGGAGAAGGCCAAGGGGCTACGTGGCCCTTTACAAATGCCCCTTCCATCCCACAGAGTCCAACCCTCTCTCTCCGAACCCCCAATGGCTTTCTTCAATTAACCTCCGCCCCGCTCTAGACATTGCCAACAACTTCACCTCCAGTCACATCACCAATTTATTTTTCCTTCATTCAACAGTACGTACTGTCGAAGCTGCATACTACTACCTTATACACGGTTAGAGTTAATTTCATATGAGAACTTAGCGAATTGCGAAACATATACCTGTTTTAGTTTAAGAATTTTTATCTTGTAATGTTTCTCTTATAATAATTATATACTGTTCTTCTTAGATTTATAAACTGTAATACACATCTGGATTAAGGAGATTTTATTGTGGCTTTATAATATTTATACGTATAAACTATATAATAAGGAAATATGATCAAACAGTTTCAGGCATGATGGAAAATTATGTCACCGAAATTATTACAGGTTTGGATGAGCGAGGTCAGGTACAATGTCCTTTATAATTTGCGGTACCATTTTTAAAAATCGTATTCCAGTTTTGGATTATATACGTGAAAAGGTGGGTGCCGGCGGATTATGTCTAATTGAGACATGAATCTCACCCCTTTCATTGTCGCCCCTGAGATTGGGCGGAGGGTGGGTATTATCGCACATCTCGGGATCCTCTTCCACCTCCTCCTCCTCCTCCTCCTTACCCGTCTGTGTCCTTCCACAGCGTGCAGGTTTAACGTCACGGGTCGGGGGGTTCCACAAAAGCAATTTAGTGTCCGGGCTTAACCTCGTTAGGACCCGGACCCTCCTCCGAGGACCTTCCTCCCCTTCCACCGCCAAATTAACAACGTAAACACGCCGCGTAATTTTCAAACCCGTTATCTGAACGAGGACAATTTACACGGAGTTTAACCGGAGCCCGATAATCATTCTCGGAATTGTAAATTTTACGTCGATTCCTTTCGAGGATATATCTTGGGGCTCTCCAAGGGTATTCGACCTTAGCAGATAGTATAAGACTAACAGAGAAGACGATGATTTCGTCAAAATTACACGGATCCGAATAAATTGAGGAAAATCCTCGCCGAAAACGGTTCTACTTTCAAATATTGTCTGTGAAAACCCGAAGTGAGTGGAAAACTCCGTTACACTCACACATACGAGCCACTTTAGTCTGCAGTTGTACAAACGTGACAGTACTGCATTTTTACTGAAGCGTTGAAGGGTGTAAATTGCAACTTGTTCCCACCTTTCCTCGCACTTAACAGACCTGTCATATTACAGAAATGCTTTTCTCCAGAAGCTCGAGGTTATCTTTTTCCTCCCGCTATCTCTCGTCTGTCGTTTATTTAACTTTAAATTTCTTCTCATAAATATCTTAAATAAATGTTTGGAATACAATAATTGTAAAAATTAATTGTGTGAAATATTTATCACTGGAAATATTGTGTTTAACAATTTCAAACTATAACGATATGTTGTACTCGGACAACAAGTGAATGAAATGAATAATGCAATAAGTAGACACAACGTTCAAGTTGGCTTTAGCGGAGAGGTGGTGGAAATTTAAATTTTCCTGATACAATGGATGAGAGTTGGAAGCCGCAAGAATATTCGCTTCGTTATTTGGAGGGGCCTGTTAGAAACTTGCCAGAATTACCGTTCCTTAACGCCCTTAGCGCGTTCTTGTACCCGGTTCCAGTACCGAAAGCAATTCGGCCCCGGTGGCTAAAGACCTAACCTCAGCCCAACTAACACCGGTCTTACGCTTCTTTGAGGAATTTCGCAAACTTCCTTGGCTGAGGACACTGCCGCAACTTTAAGATTCATTCCGGGGGAAATGTTATTTCTACGAGGGGAGCACTTGGTTATGCTGCACTGGGCGTACTGAATAACCGAGAAGGAAAAAGGACGGCTTTCTTTCTATGATTCTTCGAATTTGAACTACTCTAATAACTATATTATGTTGATAGCAATAGAAAATATCGATAAATTATAAAAATTGACTACATTTTTATTGTATTCAGAATTAATGACTCGACAGAGTAAAGTTACCGAATGATACTTCAATAAACAACAACTTCAGTACACTGCCGGGTTAATTACTATTTTTTCTTTAATTGCGCACAGATTAAATAAAACATAAATTACAATTTTACAGATTGAACCTAATCTAAAGGTTCCCATGCCCCCCTTGTCAATGTGATGGGGGTCAACGTCATTCCGTTTTCGACTCTTATAATCTGTCTGTTGGTTCAAATTTATGGCAAACCGATTGCCGTATATTTTAGAATAAGAGACGTGTCGCGTCTGGGCCGTTTTAAATTGTGCCCGCCTAACAATTAGGAGGGGGCCGTGAGTGCGGTGGACGGTTAACCGCAGGGTCGGCGTAAACGTTAATTATAGTCTCATTAATGGTCGGGCCCTTCAGGTGGGTCGCCTCTCAAAGCCAGCCCTCCACTTAGTCATACCCGACCTATCCAAGATTAGAGCAACCGCCCCAATCCATGTCCACTCTATAGCTAAGCTAATACGATAATCCGTTATAGGTGTTGAATTGTGCGAAACGAGATTCTTAAAAACAGTGTATAACTCAGATAATAACGAGGTATCAAGAATTGATCATTGTAAAAGTTAATACAACTTCATTATTCTCTATATGTAATACGTCAGTATATGTTTACACATGAGTTACAAACGACATGAGTACATACTCAAAAAAAAATGTTAACTGGTTTAGATGTGCAGAAATCGAAACCGAGGTGAAAATGTCTAAAAATCATTAGTAAAAGTTTGAATTGAAGGGAAGAAATGTAAATTAGTTCATTATTAAACACTGCATTTCATCGACAAATACTTGAAAATATTACTAAAGGACTCATCCAGACGATGCACTGAAGCTAAAGTATGTCTGGTCTAAGGCCAGATAGGAAAGCGGAGACAAGAAATCGCACTAATAATAATGTCCCAAACACTCCTCTAAAAAACAATAAAACAAACTAAAATAATTTAAATTTAATGTAGTGGTAGTGTAAAAAAAAGTTACGCAAAATCTAGAGATGTCTATATTTATATATGAACACAAATTCGGATCCTTAATGGAACCCTGACTTTAGCCCAATGATATATGTCTTGCACTGCTAGTGACTGTATTCCCGCCGCTGGATTAACTTCAACAATTAGCTTATCTAAGAGGTCCTGGATAGAACAAGAGAAGAAAGGAAACGTTGGCAGAAGCAAAAATTGGACACTTTGGCTTAGCCTCACAGGGCCATAAATAGTCAAACCCTCGGCCGCCATTAGCCCCGTGCCACGCCGAGGGCAAATATTTATGAACAGGCAGCGAAAGGAAAATGGGTCTGGGGGTAAACGGGGAAGGGAAAGAAAACTTGATTTAAAACTTTCAAGTTCAAGAGTGCAATGTTGCCGACCTACTTCGCGGCTTGTTCCCTCTTTTTTCTTATTGGAGGGATGAGGGGTTTGCCCTTATTGCGGCCATTTATGCGTCGCCGCAATTTTCTTTCTCCAACTTAACAGGGACAACTGAAATGAAAGTCTCAACTAATCTTCCAACAAATAAACAGATCAGATAGTTTGCTACAGGAATACCTACAGGTTGACGTTATTTACTATTAATTAAATATTCTTTATAATTGAAACATTAACAACTATTCCTCAGGGTTCTCAAGCATGAGATTATCAGAGAATATACAACCTTAATGAATATATTAATTGCATATATTTTCTTACTTAACTTGGTATATTTTTTCATTATTTCAGAAGTTCAATAAAGCAATAATGAATTGACGAACATTACAATGTTCTGGAAATTGGGAATAATATGAGACGAATCAACATTTTCGGGAACGTGCCTTTATAATTAAGCAACTTTAAAAGAATGGACCACTATTATTTAATATTCTCGATATGATGCTTAGGCAAAAAATTGACAAGAAAAGGGCTTTAAACTAATAATAATTCATCTCTCATAATTCAAGAACCTTGTAATCTTATATACCTTAGTAATATGCAAGTAAATTTCGTAAAATTTTCGTGTATACAATGTGTAAGATATTTGGCGGAGAGCTGAGCTGGTGTCTTCTTGATATTAATTTTATACGAATTGGCAGTCAGGAGAACACTCGGTACGGGGGGAAGAGTAAAGTTCACAAAATATCTTGGGCGCCGGGGACAAGTTTGAGCGCGAACTTTGTCAACGTAAATAGTATTTCTTTTCAGATTAATATTTGGCCGGCCGCCACTCGGGTCTGAGTTTCTTCCGGAATCACAGTCGTTCCAATAACGACTTCTCTCATACTGAGTTTATCGCGGACCGATTTTCAACGGTGAACAAAGTTTGGGAGGGGGTGGGGGCGCAAATTTCAGCGAGGCCTATATATATATATATCGTTACAAGCGCCGCTACAAGAGCAGGGCTTATTAAACACGACATAAGAAGATCCGCCCGCGCCATTCCGGCTCCGGTGTCAGTCCCAGACGTGCTCCTATAAATCCAACCGTAAATATTCCGTTTCGGCCGCCTACTTATATCAATGTTAATTTCAACCCTTATCGCCCCCTTTTGGACTTATCAGTCATTCGAATGGCCCGTATCTGGGGAAGACAGTTTGGTATGGCGTTGAAACGCAGTTATTATTTTTATTTAGTATAAGGTCCACACACAAAACTCAAGTTTACAGAAACGAAACAACGTTACAAATTGCCACAACAGATAACAACTATTACATACGAAGAAATTATTATTATACAAACATATTGATGTGGAAATATGGAATAATCACTCAAATGGAAATATCACTGGCAATCCTAGCCGTCCTCATTTATTAGCATAATTTATGGGGTATGTCCAGAGTCGTGCGGTTCTTCTACATTATGCTGTATTTCTTACTATCGCGAGTCTAAAATCAATGTCTCCGATTGTATTGTACAGTTGTGGCTATAAAAGACTTAAAGAAAACGTTATCCGAAGCTAATAAATAATGTTGCCCTTCCGCACGGTGTATAGAGAGGGCGCCCTGTACATTTACGGGAAACGCAAATAGCGATGGACGATTTTTTCCTCTTTTTTGTGTGTGTCCAGATATCCGCCATGAACCAGTACAATGCCTTTGTAAAAGATCCTGTGTTTCTCGCACTCTGCCGGCCGGGAGGACTTTAGTTGGTTAATGGAAGCGAAGAAAAGCTCCTTTTGTCCGACCTTCAGGGACAAGTGCAGGTCCCCCCCTCCACCATTTCACCCTTTCAGTACCGCCCGCTTTATACATAACTCTATGACACTTTTTTCTTCGATTTCACAATGTATTTCTGCCCTTAATTGATTCGGTTGAGAAATATTTTTGCTCAAATACATTGCGCCAGAAAATAATACACTGAATAATTCAACACAATCGATAAAAACCTAGGCACAAAATAATGACTCAATAATTCAGAAATGCCTTTCTTGCAGTATCTTTTTCAATTATTTCCAGTATATTACCATTTCAATATTTTTCGTTTTAAATCATGGGTCACATCCCAAAACCTTCTAGTGAAGAGACAATATTGAAAAAAATATTATCATAAAAATCATCCAATGTGATTAAGTGGAAGCGATAATTTTTTATGCCGCCGTCGTGTGGCTTAATCCCTAAGTACTTCAGGGTATTCACGGTGATTTTAGTTATTAGTTATATGCGTTGTAAAAAAATGCTAGTTGCGGACCGTGGGATACAGTGGGGTTGAAGTTAATAATTTAAACACGAGCTGCCACCTGAGTCAAGACCAATACATTTCTGTCGGTAGGGCTATAAGTAACAGAAACATTTCTTGTCCCAAATTTGCAGCTAATTGTTGCTTTCGTGCCTGCAGCTAACTGCCTACTATTGTCTCGGTATAACAAAACAAGGTAGAGTTGGGGGCGTGGCGGGGGAGGGGGTCGTCGGCAACCATCACACGCATCGCCAGAGCAGTATGATTTATTAATGAATAACATCTGCGATTAATTACAGTGGCATCATCCGCTAATGGCCAATTAACCCGGGCGTTTGAAGTCGTTTCAAACCCCAGCCGCCACCGCCGATTTACGAAATATGAATGAACGTCGTAACGTCGCCTCGGCCAATTACTCGTAGCCCTTTAATCTCCGATGCCGCATATTGCGTTCACGTCTTTCGGTTATATAAAAACGCGAGTTCCAATATTCAACAGGGACAACAGGGGTAAAGAAAAAATAATGAGAATTCGGTGAAATGAACAAACAGTATCGGAAATTACAGCCTGATAGACTTTTCACAACTTCGACAATTCGCAAGAAGGCTGACATTTCAGTCATTTCACATGCTTTTTCGATCGAATCTTTGTGTTTTTAATGTTGGATTTACTTGATGAATACATCAAGAAATGTCTGGAGGTTTATGGCTAAGTCGGCGGAACCAGGTGGAGTGATTTTTTTAATGTGTTCGTAAGACCAATTTTTAAGTTTGTTGCAAGTATTTATCATTTGGAAGAATAGGTGGGACCGGTAAGGGAAGTTGAATAACTCTATTAGTGGTAGGTTGGGTGAGTGTGAACGATGGACGGGTGCGTTGGTCAGCCCTCGAGCGGAACAACGGGGGCTCGAGCTTAACGCCGGGTCAGCCCAACAACCCCTTAATTATAAATCCTGTTTGATAAGCGTCCTACCACCTGTTATAACTTGCCCCTGGTTAACGCCAACCTCAACAACGAGGCCACGAAATGTCCAATCGATTACCGACTGCCCGTTCAAGTCTATCGGTAATACTAATGTCGAATTATTTCGAAACATGAAGTAACCCAAAATGAATCTAATAGCCACGAGTAATGGTTTATTTAATTACAGTAGGATAGTTACATGTTTTATTTAATACAATAAAGTTTATTATGTAAAATATGAGAAATTTTTGACAGGAAGGAGTCAATGTTTGAGCACGAAAATGTCTATGAAATAACGAAACCTTTTTCCTTCAATTTCCCCTTTCTAGGATCCAGGCGTATGTTTGAGTAGCGAAGGAGAAAATTCCAAATCCATTTTCTGTCTTCTAAATAGGGAATTTTAATATTGCATTATTTGAACGAAGGGGAATTTCCGCGACGTGATCCTTTGACGTGACGTGGTGGTCATTTTCAATTATATTAAAATGTACGCTCCCCTGGACCTAAAAGGGGAAACTACTTTCATCGGCCATATTTCAGTTCGATATAATTAAAGCTGGTCCCACTTCAAAAGTAGAGAGAGTTTTCCAGAAAATCTTCTCACATTGTGAAAACTTAAATACGAATAATTTAATTAGGGAATTCCATTCAAAAGTTAGTTGGTTTGGATCCAGAATACATGGGTATGCTCCAATTACACACTTCACCATGACCTCAGCATACCTACAGTTTTCTTCACACTAGAATAACAAGTCAAGAAAGTGGCTTAGCGGGATTTTTTTTATAATGAGGACCATGTCTGTGCACTTATAACATTTAAAAACAACATAAAGGTTGTCAATATACTTTAATATACCTGTTTTGTGGTCTGCGAGGGGTTGGAATACTGTAGGTTCGTGATGTTTCTGTCTCCTCTCGCTGGTTTGGTCTTTTGCTAGACCGGTTTCGGCTGCTCGCCATCTTCAGTAGCGCTGTGTTAGTCACTGTTAGCACTTTGGATGTTTTTGGGCATCCTCACTGCACTGTCACTTTACACACTTCGCACGGTACATGTGAAAGTGGCAGTGCAGTGAGGATGCCCAAAAAAAACATCCAAAGTGCTAACAGTGACTAACACCGCTACTGAAGATGGCGAGCAGCCGAAACCGGTCTAGCAAAAGACCAAACCAGCGAGAGGAGACAGAAACATCACGAACCTACAGTATTGTCAATATACCTTATCATTAGTAGTTGGTTAATACTGTATGTTAATTTAAAAAATAATTTTTAGACCGTTTAATTTGCATACGCTGTAAGGTCTGTATGACACTCGAGGATGAATCTCTTTTAAACTAGCCTTCTGTGGGATGGGAATCAGAGCGTGCCAGTGAACTGCCGGATAATTATCTTGGAGGCTTGAAAGTTGGGCAGGCGGCGGCCCGTATATCACCGACTGTCCCCTCTTGGAAGTGGCAACTTGTTATTTTCTATACTTGAGAAAGGGCCGGTATCGGAGGGGGGGAGGGGAAACGGGGCTATCACAATTTCTGGGTTCACCGCCGTCTCCCAGTAGAAGAGCCGGAGCGGTACCACTTTATCAGACAGACAACCCCATTGTTCTTGCCAACCGGCTCCGAAAGGGGTGGGCGGGATTTGAAAACAATTGTTTTACTGAATATGGCAATATTTCTGCCCTTTCACAAAACTTATTTCTCCCGAGTTAAGATAACTCGGAATTTTTCGCAGTCTGCAAAATGCGAACGGATCGGATCGTATAGTCCATTGCGTACATAAATAATACGAACGACTCAATTAAACGAATATACCCAGGTAGAAAAGGCAAAGAAATGGAAAAAATCGAGAACATGCAAATATTCGAGAACAAGCAAAGAACCGTAATAAACCAGAAAATAAACCCATATCCCTAGGGATCTAAGAAACAATGATATTTTCCCCCATAAAAAGAAACAAGCACAAAACGTATACCCGATTTCCCAAAAGACAAGAAAGTGAGAAGAGGCAGAAGAAGATCAGTATTGAAACTTGAAAACAATTGTTTGATTTCTGGCCTTTCGCACTAAGTCCGCCCGAGTTGAGATTATTGTTTTCCAGTGTGTAAATTGTTCTTGCGTTAATAATACTGAAAAGGGGGCGAGAATTTCATACCTCTTAAGGAAAGAAAGAATGTTTCTCCTAGACGGAATCTACGGTTTTTTCGTTCAGCATATTCCGGAGAATAAGCGCTAGCTCCGAGCCCTGTAATGGATACCTGCGGCCTGGCAAAACCTATTTCAACACCGAACCAGAGAGAGGTAAAAGAAAATTGAAAAAACCATTGTATAATGTTTTTCATTCTAAAGTACTATACATTTTTTTTATAAAATAGATTCGGTCTGGTAATTTAAAACTAGTAGAAGACAACCATGTCCAGTGAGGTGTAGTTTATTCTTAAAATTTTGTTCGAATGTGTCTGTATGTATTTTACCGAACGCTTAGAATAAAAAACAAATGCAAAATTTGCAACCCACTGATAATTACTAGAACTATCCGTATAACAGTTCAGTATAAGTTAACTTGTTATTGTCGTTGGAAAGGACAAATGGAGGATAGCGGGGGGTGAAAAGGACGAGAGAGGCCGGCCTAATTGAAGCGGATTGTGTAACCGAAGCTGACAGTACCGGACCAGACATATCCAACGGAGGACAATGATCACCATACGGCTGACAGTAACCGATAGAATATTGAGGATAGAACATCCATCATGTTTAGGAACTTGCTGCGACCTCAGTAATTGACCTAACAAGCGGGGAAGGTACTTCATTTAGTAAATGGCCAATCAAATATCAGCCCCTAAATACACTGGAACACCATTAGACCATATGATAACACAGAAAACGATGTATTGGAACTATAAACGGAAAGGGCGGAATGATAAGTGTATACAATTTAAATTGTTTCGTTCATTCTTCTTTTAATTTAAATATAAAATACACTTCAAAGGAAATTAAATAAAAGCGCACGACAAATAAAGGTGGAGTGTTTCTCTGAATTTTTTTTCATTTGTTATATCTTTGTATCACAATGTTTAAAAAAAGGAAAAGATCAACAGGGCAATTTTTTAGGTTTTTTTTTTTTAAAAGTGAAACTCGTTCTATTGTCCGACTCCCGTTTCAGTTTAGAGGAAAATAAATTAAAAACAAGAAAGGGAATGGAGACTAATTTAGTCTAAATTTCCTTTTGATCCCAGTAAAAGCCCCCATGTGCTGGCTCTACCATCAATTGCTCCTTGTTCACCTTGTACGGTCATAGCTCAGATGCTGTGCTAAGGGTTCGAACGCTGGTAGCGAATCATCAAATTTTATTTCATTTTAATGATGATTTCAATTTAAAATGATTGCGGGTTGATAACTGTTATAATTTTATTCGATAATTAAGGGAATTAAAACATTGCTGGACTAAACTGGACCGAATTTACATACGAGATGTCATACACGCGTGGCACTTGGGAAACGTTACAAGACAAAATTTTACCTCAATTTTCTTTTTTTTTTGTATGTAACTGAGTAAAACGGCATTTGCATAATTTTCCGATTTAAATGAATGAAAAATGAAAACAAAAATGTAGCGCGGAGAGATTTAAATCCGGTGTCAAATTCTGGGTGCCAGGGGGGAGGCTTCTTATCTGAGAGAGGAAGTCGAGCAGGAAGTCGTTAGCCCGGCTCATACATTACCCCTGAAAAGACGAATATAGCTAACCCTCCTTATTTAAGATTTAGAGTTTCCTTTATTGTTTCGTACAATTATACACAAAAGAGGGAATGATTCTAATTATTAATATGAAATACGTCGAGTAGAGTACAAATATTTAATTATATTACTAATTTAATTCAACATAAAAAGCAATTGATAGTGGAATATACTGAAAACTGTTCTAGTAACTGTCTCAAGTTCGACAACTTGCAACTAAAATGTAACTAGCCCAACGAAACTTTCCTAATTCAAAATTTAGTGTTTACTTTATAGTTTCGTAGAATTATACACAAAAGAGGGGACGATTTTAATTATTAATGTAAAACATGTCGAGTGGACTGCAAATATTTATTTATACTACTAACGCAATTCAACAGACGAAGCCGTTTATTTCGAATGTACTGAAAACTGTCAAATAACTGTGTCAAATTTGATAATTAGTAACCATTCTGTTTATTAGTCAACCAGATAATACTTTCACATTAGCTTTCATAATCGTGGTTAAATTGAATACCTCTCTGGCACTGAGTAATACAGTTACTTTCCTTTGTAATACGGCGGTTTGATATTTCTTTTTGCACTCTTACCAAATGAGAATTTTAACGTAAAAAATACCAGAAAAATAAAACCTTCGACAATTGTACAAATTAGTCAATCTTCCCGTGTTCAAGACTTTACCTCGTGTAAATTTATTCTGATATTGTCGGCTTCATATTTTCGTAAGGGAATATAAGCACCGCGCCTAGGGTGGGTAATGAGCCGTCTTGTTTGCCAGCAGACATCCCGCTACTCCGACTTGAAATTTCCAAGCCGATTTTCCACCGAAATATTATCTTTTTTGCTCATTACATCCGCATTCATTTCTCTTACTTTTGTCGTCGATGTCCGTTTCAAATAAATGTGGATTTTCTTCGAGAAAACAAGAAAACGAACGATTACGCCGGCTAATAAGTGTCTATGTGTATACACGCAATTGCCAATTAGCGTCGCGACGTTTCGATGTCGCAGCGCGAAGTCATCGGAAATGATTTGAGCGAATAAAACCGGAATAATATATTGCCCACCTGGCCAATTTGTAAGGATTTCCTTTATTACTGCAGCCGATGCTTTATAATAGGGCAAATTTTCGCAGTCATGACCTTATTCAATCGCTACAAAAAAATCGCACGGTTCAACTTAATAACCAGAGAAAGAATGTTTTCTCATTCAAAACGGCAGGAATCGGTTCTGTTAGTGTTGCTTTCAGTCAGCATACCATTTCGAATCATCGACCCATGAATATATAATGACCCGTTTGAACTTATAGGATATAGCAGTGTGACTATAAGCTATTTTTGCGAAGGTCTGTAATATCGTCATTTTTCGTCCGTATAGACAGGACGAAGACAACATTCATAGAACCTTAAGCCAATGAACTAATTTACTGATCCAATCCAGTATTTCAAGTTTTTTCCTAAGGGTTCGAATTGTATAAAACTCTATTACGTGAAAAATATCAGGGTTGCAATACTGAAATCGAGTTTGCACCAAGGCATCCAACATCGCTCGCATCCAGCGATTCCAATCAAAATTCCTTTATACCATCCTTAATTCTCCCCCGTATTTTTCTAATTAAACCATTCACCACAACCTCAACGTACCAACAGTCGATGAAGTTATACAATTTCGAAGCCACCCTATATTTTATTGTCGTCTGTAAAGTCGGCGAAATCTGTTGTTTTACTCGACCCTGTAATGAGGAATTTTGGAGGGATGAACAAATATTGCTCGGAGTCGTAGGGGGTTCCCTTTATGAGGTTCCTGTCGAGATTTTACGTCCCGAAATTGGGCCTCCCGGTTCGGGACAATAGTTGGGGCCAGCAGTGGTACCTCTAGCCTGGTAGTGGTGTTC
Organism: Lethocerus indicus; assembly: GCA_019843655.1. Lineage (NCBI taxonomy): Eukaryota > Metazoa > Arthropoda > Insecta > Hemiptera > Belostomatidae > Lethocerus > Lethocerus indicus. Next base: position 12,986,700 of record JACDQD010000012.1, on the reverse strand, counting down.
CGGCCCATACACTGTATAATGTACGCCGGCTCTTGGGTACAGGCTTCACCCACTAGAAAGGGAGGTTTACGGTCGCCTTAAGTTGACCCCTCCCCCCGTCACCACCGCCACCAATTTTTAGGGGTTTTTAGAGCCGGGCCAGGAGTACCGGCCCTAAAACAGCCCTTGTTTATCAAACGACCGGGCCACTCTCTCCTCTCTCTCTCGGGACTTCCGCTATGGAGTCGAGAGTTCGCTTTTTCAACCCCCACAGCTTTTCCCTTTAAATAACACCGCTGGCCTTCTTTGTTTTCTTTCTGTTCATTCACCCCCATTCATACCGTCGGGGATGATTTTGAACCGACGTCATCCCCTTTCGGGTGGCATACAAACTGAAGGGGCGTGTTTGAGGAAGTGGAGATAGGAAATTCCTAATTTTAATATTTTTGGCCCTATCGGCATTTATTTAAAAATCGTCACTATCTTGCATTTAATAATATAATTAGGGCAGTATAATATGCTACACTTAAATTAAAAGTGAACAGTGTTATTCGAAAGAGAGTCGGGAGTTCTCTCAGTGTCTAATACAATATATATTTCATCGTAAAAATCAACTCTGTACAACAATGAGTTTTGGCGGTCGGTCTAAACTAACGAAGTCCCTTCCTGTCTAACCCCTCCTCTACAGCGTCTAGTGGCGCTAACCCCATAACAAGAAGGCCGCCTTTATTAATATATTCCTGGCGCACTTTATTAATTATACTGGAGTAATATCGTTAAATTAAGCCTTGTTATAATGGGCCCCGAGGCGGCCCAGACCACACGTGTGCGTGTGTACACACGCGCCCCGCCCTGAGGCAGGCACCAGCCTGTCAAAATATTTGAAGTAGCTCCCTAGGAAAATTTTCGTCTCAAATCGATATACTGCTCAACCGCCCCGAGAAAGCATTCAGGGTATAACATATAGTGTTTTAACGCATTAATTTAAAAAATAATACAATATGAAAGAGTGCGCTCAGTGTTGAATGATAGAAAGAATAGGAAAAATACGATTGTTTATCTGCATAGTATTCAAATTCGATTCTTCGATTATTAGACAGTAGAGTGATGTTACAGTGCAGTCAGGATGCCCCACTGTATCGCTATGCCGGAATGACTCAACTACTAACAAAAGAGCTATTGAAGATGGCGAGCAGCCGAAACTCGCCTATCAAGGTAGCGAGAGGATACAGAAAATCGAAGAAACTATGGTATTTACCCGGATAAAACTTTCAAAGTCTATATTCTTTCTTGTTCCCGTGAATCCCGCTTTTTAGCCTTTAACGAGGAACATTTATTACGAAAATTAAAATTTTTACCAACGGGCCGAAATAACGACGCTCTAGAGTGCCGCGAGGACACTCCTCACAATCGGCCTTACTTATCACAATGCTGAATAATGAGCTGCCCCTGAGTAAATTTGACAACAAAAAAATATGGAGGGCCGAGAGAAAAATGTTTTCCAAAAGCTCAAAATCCCCACTCACTACTCTCGCTCTCGGCTATTCTCACGGGAGATGAAAATTAATTTTAAACTCTCCGGCGAAGGAAATCTTCATCTTGAATAATGCATAATGTCATATTTTACTAAGCCTTCATATACATACACAGCCGGAAGGCTCAAATTTATTCCCGTAAGACTCTATGAGGAATGCGTTAAATGAGCAAAGGGCCAATAAATCCAATTTAGTTATTCATAAGGTTATTACTTTAATAACTGCCGAAAACGGTTATTACAATTTAAATTGTTTATTTCAGGTCAAAATGCGCAATAACAAAGATTATGTACTAAATGCCGCCGACAACCAACAGAAATCTGCCCCAAATTTTCCATGAAACTTTATTCTAATTGAAAACATAGGGTTGAAAAATACACATACTTCTGAATAATTCATAATTTGAGTCAGATACTGGATTGAACAAAACTAATGGTCACTGAAACAAAACAGGACCAACTGTCCTTGAGTGTTAGTAGCGTTCGGGGATTAGTCTGAAAAAGTGCCAATTTTTGTGAGGTGTACAATAATAGGAAGGTATTTGTTAGCGGAGTTGTCGAGATCCATTAGATGTTAAGGGGGGAAGCCGGCACACAATAGGCCCTTACATTTCGTAGGGTTGAAGTGCCCCCCCTTTCTCTACTTACACCGAGAAATTCTAATTCGGTTAATGCTTCCTTTTCAACGGCCTTCTAAATTTTCCGAGGGTTGCTCCTTGCTCAGTGGGCCCGCCTACCCCATTCATTTCCCGGGGCCTTATCCTCGGCCGGCACTACGGGTAAGGCCGTCTTCCCCTTCTCTCCCGAGGCACGTTTTACCTTTATTAACAATCGTCCCGCGCCCTCCCGCCTCTTCGGCTTCTATTCAGATGTAAAAAAAGACGGTAGTCCCAAGAAAAAGGGAGAAGAAAAGGTAAAGAAGAAGAAGAACGCCTGGGATGAAATAAAATCTTGGTCTGTAATTCGTCGGCTATGATAAATGGACGGATTCCAATCAAATACTCCGAATGTTTCGTTCGAAACTGAATTTTTTCAAGCCACCTTCGAGCATAAAGCTTGTTATAGAAGCTAAAAGAATTCTCAATTTCTAACCCACGTTTGTTATAAACAGAAAAAAATTATATCTTTTTAATAATATTACTAACCAGTAAAGGAGGAGGTTTTACGATAATGCTTTCTGAGATAGAAGACTCTTATTTGGAGATCCAATCACCTAAAAGCAATCTCACGAGCGCACACGAAATCTACATTTTGAAACTGCCTGCACCCTTTGCATTTAAGTTTATAAAATACGCAGGTTTTGTCGCCGGTTTAGTAAGACTTATAGTAAGGTGAATTTAATAAGAGAATGAAAATAGGAAAAAATGTTTGTATAACTTCCTCCGAGAATGTAAGGGGGTGTAGGAAGGTCAACGGTAATTGTAAGCAGATGTTGAACAGAGCCTTTCCGTAATGACGGTCATGGGGGTGTTAGCCCGTTCTTTACGTGCCCCGTAATGCCCACGATATTAAGGGGAGCTCAACAACCCCTCGCCCTCCGGGTCAAATCCTAAATATTCCGAATATCCTCCTCCCCGAAATACGTAGTAGGACTCGGTGTTTCCATCCCTGAAGCCGCCTCCGCGGAATCTCCGCCCCCACTTAGTCCAGAATTTATCGGCCGACTCAACTGTCGCCCGCTTTACACTCGAGGCTGAACACAAGAGGGAACGAGGGGAAGAACGAGGTCTACAAAACGCCGCTATTTTATGTTGTTTAATGCAATTTTTAACTTACCAATTCAACAAATAATTGAAACAGTATTGAGTACTTTGGTGTTACAAAACGAAATAAAAAAAAAACGTATTATGTTTGGACAAACGAATGAACTCTCATCAAGGACTTTTCTCCTGTTTCGATTAAACACAAAACAAAATGAACGTTGAATTCTCTTTTCGTAACTTTTACAATACAGACAGCCGTGCGTCTGTTTATTACGTCATTGTATTTCTCTTTGAAAATGTTTCATTTTCAATGATAATGACATATGTCGGACTAACACTTTAAAGCATGAATTCAAGGACTAGTCTGTAGTGTGATATATCGGCGCTAATAAAATTGTTTTTCCTCGACGAGCGCCACAACTAATGGCCTAAGTCGAATGACGGATGTGCGTCTGGTGTGATCGCTATACGGGGGCGTGTTGTCGAAAACGATGTTTTGCTCGCATACATTGTATGCTTGTTGACTCGCCCAGATAACAAATTCACCGCCTCGAACGGCGCCCCCCCCACACTCCGGCCGTGCGTTGGAGGTAAACGTCGTCAAAGTAAATTGTCTCTCGGGTACGCGTTGTTTTTAAAATCCCAGATCCTCCCCGTGTATCGCCCCGGAAACGACGGTCAATACAGTTTCTCCTGTTTTTCGCCAGTTCCTCTCCCTCTCACTCTCTGGATATATGTGTTTTCGTTCCACTCGCCTATACCCCGGGTCTCCCTTTTACGGTAGCATTCTCGGGCCGTGTGCGAGGATGTATTTACGAATTGGATATTCTCGCCGGTTGAGCCTTGGGCGAGTGTGTGTACGTGAACCAAACCGATCCTTTTCCTGTTTTCTCACCCCTTTCTCCGCTCCACCAAATCGGCCATCGTTTTTCAATCGTCTACGGCCATATCTTCTCCCGACTCGCGTATCAATGTATTCGGCGCCCGGACTGCATATTTGAAAAACGCATAATACTCTCCGGAAATAACTGCAATAACCTGAATATCGATGAACACCACTTAGCGCGGTTTATTTTCCATAGCACGTGGTTCGGAACAGGAGAGATGAGGGCGAAAAACATAATATTTACACTACTCTGTATTTTCGAAATACAGCTAGCACAGATGAATGGCATAGCGTATATTATTCTACCTACAAGACTTGCGATGCAAACAACAAAAAAATAGCTGTACGGGATTAGCGAAGTAGACCGTTGATAATTAACAAAAAACGTGTAATAATATTATAGTAGAGCAAAATCCTGGAAGAACTCCCACGAAAGAAGGAGAAATTCGCGCGTGTGGTCAGGTAAACTGAATGAAAACATAAAAGATGTATGTAAATTATCACACTCACGGACTGCGACGAAAACTGAAATTTATTTACTTATTTATTTACCTCAAATAACCCCATAACACGGCATACTCGAGAATATTGTAGCGGTTATCACTGCGATTTCTGCAATATATAGAGGGCGAGGGCGGTGTAAATTTACTTCCCTACTAATAAACGGTGGGACCACAAAATGAGCCGTAACCTTTATGAGAGTACAGCCCCCCGGGATTGTTGAGGGGTAAATGAAAGGTATAGGGGATGGACCGGGGTGGGGTGTGTTAGGAGGGGCCCCTTAAAGGAGATTGAGCAACCTAAACAAGGATTTTACCCGTTTCTGTCGGCACCCGGCCTAGAATAACCTTGGGGAAAACACAAATTGCTTACTTTATAGCATTCCTCCCCCTCGAAGCCCTCGGCTGAAAGTAGAGGGGTAACGATGATTTAAGCCGCACTTTAGGCGAAACACAATGTACGCTCTATCTACAATCATTCCTTAAACATAAACCCGCCGAGGATTCATAACCTTATTAAGTTTTTTTATTAAAAACAAACCAGTGCACAACAAGTTTCACTTCTCTACGACCACATCACTGAACAGACATTTTCCCTTCCGACTGTCCTTTCGGTACACACTGCATACGCATCTGCACGCAGTACTTTCATTCTCTCGCACACTTTTCCATTCCACCCTTTCCTCTTCCCCTGTCTCTCGTGTCTCCGTTTAACGGCCCCCTTTATTACTCGACCAGCTATTGCCGACTGCAAAATCTTGGAGATGATGCTCATTGAATTTCAACGCCAGTTTCATTTTAAATTCCTACTTAAATTTCCTGGTGGCCCTGGGAGCGAATCGAGTACTACTATCCCTCGTTGTTCTCGCCACACAGATAATCGAAATCCGCATTCCATTGAAACTGGACTTAACAAGCTTATTTATGCCGATAATTTAAAATAATTTTTATTACGATGAAACGAATATATTTTTTGGTGTGCTGTATATATACAAATTAATTTTTCCCACTTGTACCTTATGGCATACTCTCTCGTACAATGCACGTATACATGACACTTGACCCTGCACTTATGCTGAGGGCTTATATATCCGATTATAAATGGATCGATTCCCCTTTGATATACACCGTACTAAACAGTATTATTTTACAAAGGTGTTTCCATTGTATATATAATGTCCTTATTTTCACTAGCTCATCGTATTACATGTTCTTCAGAGACTTGTGTTGTTGCAGGCAGTGCGTTGTTTTATTATTTTGCGTTGTTGTTGACTTTGTACCGAATTTACATTCAAAGTCCCGGGCTGACTCTCACACACTGGGTCTTCCGAAGTTTTACTGCCTGTAAGCAGTAACTCTACACTGTTATTCAAAACCGATGGAAAATAAAATTTTCCAGTTCCCTTTTTCTATATATTGAAAGAAGATCGTCCTTAAAACCAATCATTATCTAAAAAGCATTAACAATTAAGTCTTATATAAATTCAAATGGATACATGTGACTTACATTTAAATTTGACTTCAACTAATTTGACTTACTGTTTTGAAATTTCATAATTATTTGGCCAGAGCGTTGAGAAAGATCCTTGATGAGAGCCTTGGGATATAACCTAAATATAAGAGTGGTTTGTAATTAAAATATAATATTCCACTGAACCTGAGTTCCGGTTAAAATAATGATCTCTTTCAACAAGTTGGAATGCTACAATCCTCCTTATTAAATAAGTGTTAATGACGGTAACGAGAATTCTCGCCAGATACATTTAAAATGGAAAAATGCGGGGAAATTTTAGTCAACTAACTGATCCAATAGGTCGTTTTTTGCTGGGATACACAATATACGAGGTTACTAATTACATCAGTAAATTGATTGTGGGTTATAGACAAAGTACTGTCAAGAGACAAATAAAGTCGGACGAACGGTCTCACTGCTGTCAGTTTAAATATAAGTTTATATTTAGCGATTGTTCAAGAACGGATTGTATAAAAGGTTTTGTACAAGAATGGAATTGAACAGTTTAATTGGATCGGCCGGTTAATTTCAGAAGACAAGGATGTCGGAGCAGAGGGCGCGTTGAGGGTTTGAGTGGTTGAGGGGTTGAGGGGATGAGGGGATGAGGGGATGAAGGGGACGAGGGGGTGAGGTGGAAGGCCGATTAATCGGGGCGGGACAGTGGGCCGTTTTCACCGGCCAATTCATTACCAATAATTGGGCACAGACTGCCATTGATGAACCGCAGTTCACTCCACGGTTCACTGCACCCGATATCCGACACCACTTCAGGCATTCTTGTTTTCTATTTGAGCAGACTCCTCAGTGAAACACCTTTCTACATTTATTCAGTTTATATCTGCATTTTACTAAAATGCCAGGCTATTCTTAATCGACTGCAAAAAAAATTATAAAATAAATATCACAGAAAATTGTAATTCATTACTCCCGAACAGTCAGTAGAAATACAATATAAACCTGTAAATTAAATCTATTTTAAGCCCCACTCTATTTCGCCAAATAGGGAGGATAATGTAACAGTTGGATATAACATAAGTAATTTTAATTATAAACACTTTAACTCATATTTAACTTCAAAAACAAATTATTCAAATTAAAATATCTGACGATTAAGTTTGATTACTCTCTTGAAAATGCTTCCATCACCACCTACTAAATGTATAAGAAACGGATATTAATTTGTTAATAAAACGTCGATATTTTTCCTTATAGTCCTTCAATTTTGCCTTCACACCGATGAAGCTAGAGAGGTTGGAAGCAATTGAATACCGAAAATTAGGAATGTGTGGGGTCCATTCAGAGTGCTGCCTACCGATATATTATAGGCCTGGAAGGGAACGCGGGGGCTTCAGTTTATTTATGAACACCTCCTCCTCTTCTCTTCCTCCCCCGGAGAGCAAAAGGAGCAGAGGCAGCGTAAATTAATGCAAATTTATTCGGTCTCCCATAAATAAGATCCGAGTTTTTCAGGTATAGTCTGTTCCCCCCCCCCCCGAGTTCCTTGCATACTTCAATCCGGGCACTGATAGTGAAGTTCGCGACGAAAGAATGCACCACGAAACGAAAACGCCAAGTCAAATATTGCTAACTATTTTAGCTCCAAATTGAATAAACATCCGGGTAAATCACGTTACCTATTTTTAATTCAATATTCCATTTTTTCTAGTATTTATTTCACATTATTTATTTAATGAATTATAAAACTAACGGTATTATCTGAATTTTTTGGCAAAATAATGACAAGAGTAGAACACTGTGCTGAAGCTTTTTGAGCTTTTAAATCTACTTTGGCCTTATCAGTCTTATAAAGCAAGTGGATTCTACTTAAGGACTTATATACACCTAACTTACGTGATAAAAGAAGGTTTTTATATTCTTCTAAACTGCGCCCAAAGAGGGTAGGGTTTACGCAGAAACGTCGTAATCCTTGTAAGGTCAACGGAGGTGATGTAAATAGATTTTTAATAGAAAAGGGCACGCCTTCAATTTACCTCGGCCCTCACAGTCATATACATTATGAGCCGTATAGTTTATGGCCCTGTAGAATTTTTATAGACTCTAAGTTATATTTCGAAAGATGCTACTAGTGTCCATTACCGTGAAACTAGGTTATCAATGTTGAGGAGCTGACCCGGGTTTGATACCATGGGCGCAGTTGGAACATTTCAATCAAAGCTGTTACTGAAACTATAGATAGCTTAATTTATACAAGTTTTTATTTAATTACAAGTTAAAGACTTACAGAACTTTCAGTTGAAAACATTGCTAAAACGCAAATAAAACTTTACTTTAGCAAAGAAACTAACAATTTCAAAAGCCGGTATGTTTCAAATCACAACGACCTCAACATGGGACCTTAAAGGACGAGTTAATCGGATTTGCTTCCGTTCACGATAAGGCAATAAAGAAGCTTACAATATTAGGGGAATCGTAGATGTCTCCGACGAGACCTAAAATAAAGGTTAATGAATAATAAATCGGATGCAGTGTCGTGGGTGGGTTGAGGGAGGGGGAGGCGAGGGGTGCTAGGAGGAGAAGGAGGAAGAGGAGGGCTACTTTGCGGTATTTGGGTTAGGGCGTGGAATGATAAATTTCCATGACGTATCCGCCCAGTGGCAGTTGGAAATATGACCGGCTCCTGTTTATTTATTTGAAGCGTACCTCTGGGAAATTTACTGCGAGTAAATCCGTCCCAACAGTGGAAGCGGTCGCCACCCCCCCTTCACCGCCCCCGCCAGTCCGCCAATCAGAAGCCGGCCGAAAGAAGATCCTCCGCGGACCTTTATTCCGAGTGTTTAATTATATTTGCCCAACTGCCGTCCCCCAAAACGGGAGGTCGTTTCAAAATATTTGCCGTCGCCAAATAGAGGACGGCGGAGGGACAAATCGTTTAATTGGAAAACCTTACCAATCGGCCGGTTTCGGCGAGGAGTTTGACTGTTAACATTGTTTGGCAATTCTCCCGGTCGAATTGAGAATATTTCGGCTGTCTTTCTTCGGTCATCATTGGAACAAATATACCTGAAGGTGCATTTACAATAGCCGGGAGTATTTTATCATTAGTCGGTAACACGCGTGAGCACCTCATTTAATTAGCAACACGATACTACTGACTCCGGTGAGACGAAACCGGATCACACGATTTATTTAAACACTTCAATGATCATTAACACTTTCCCGCTAGTCCAGTTTCAATTAATTATTATTCCGGCAATCATACGCGGGCGCACCTTACACGAGTTTTAGACTCTATTCAAAATCCGTGATAGTCGATTTCAAAACCGAACTTTTTCCTCCCGGGAATTCAAACGGCGCTCGAAGTTGATCGAGTGTCGGTCTGCCTAACGAACCTCTTGGTCCAGGTGGATTTTTCGATCTGCGATCATCGGGGGCGATGAGACCAATTTTCTGAACTTTTTTTTTAAAAAAAATATAAGTGCAAGAGAGAGAGAGAGAGACAGAGTCGGAGGGCTTGAAAAAGTTGTAGCCCAGTGTGTGGAGTAAGTCTTGTGCTAAACTAAGGCAGTTAGGCGGATTGAAGCTCTGGGGAGGCGGAGGGGCGGACCCTTTCCCTTTTGCCCCCAGCCGAAGCCCTCGGGTTTTGTTTTAATTGGGCCCAAATCCCGGGGCGAGCACTCTTCACTGATTATCGGTTCCACTGTTAAATACTGTCGGACACCGAACAACGGGGGTTGAACCGATAAGCTGCGCCTATTTTTAATTGTACACATTCGAGATTTTTAATCAATTCAAGGAGGTGTGGATATATAACATTTAATTTACGAAAGACTATTACCCCATATGTCAGAAACATATTAATAAATGCTCAGTTAAAAATAACATTGTTGCTAACAATGTTGTAAGAATGATTTCATTCCGACTCCCGCAGATACTCTAAAATATATCGCGAACAATGTTTTTTGTATCACAGTTTTGAACGTTCCTGCAAAAGCTCTACCCTTTGGAGTTCACCGCGTGTTACCGACTATTATCTCACCGTTCCAAAATAGGAAGTAAGTAAATGTAAGTCCGTGATTTAACATTATACTTGTGGAAATTATCGTAATTATGTCGGAAAATCCTGTTGTCCGCTGATTGAATTTCGAGTGAGGTACCGGTACCACTGCCAATATTCTAGATTGGATATAGGTCGGTGGGTACTCAAACGTTCATTACCTGTCAAGCCCATTCAGCCATTGGTTATTGCTTCATTTGCATGTCCAGCTGCCGTTCCTGTCCCTGTTCCTGAAGCCCAATTCCATTTGGTCAATCCGACCGGACGCTTAAGAGTCCGATGGGTTTGTACGCCCGATTCGTTCCACTCTATCGCGGTAATATAACCATTATTTAAGAGTATTTGATTGATGACTCTCTTTCCTTGTTTATTTGTCACAGAAGGTTATAAATCCACGAAGATATGGTTTTCAACCCACCACGTCGATTGCATCAAGGGACCTTGCTACAGACCAAAGATAAGGGATGAGATGCTGAGAGCTAAATGTGCTCCAGTAAATGTTCTCCATCACATTTTTCTGGATCTCAACGACAACAAAAACAAGACAACACGATTTACAATTAAAAGTAATGATAATATTGATCTATACCCTAATTATCAAAAGTGCAAGTACCCAATGCCTCATCTTCAGTATGTTTGAAATATTTCTTTGTACGAGACCAACTCAGTTGTGAGATTTTACGAGATTATGGGATCATTGACGAATATTAATGCTATAAATTGTTTTAAATAATGCCAACCATAAATTGTGTAATTTTTTAAGCGCGTCAATCGCTGACGACGCGAATTGAATGGAAACCAGTCTACTCCATTGAACAAATCGTCGAGCGAACATCCGTGCGTTGTTTTGTCTTTATAATGTATTATTTTCTTTGATTCGGTGGACACCGATTCTGGACGGGGGCGGACTGCACATTTCCGAGTCGATTCCGTTTGAAGCTGTATTCACTTTCCGAATTTCTGATTAATTGCATTTCGCCACTTGAAACATGCAAAAACAACGAGGCCTTTAGAAGACACCTGAGTTACGAGTAATAGCATGCAGTAACATTTGATTGCGCCCGAGAGTGACTTTAACTTCATAAAATATTTCAAGAACATTTCCTAAAGTTCCTAAATTTCTGTCATTAAAATAAAATATATGTACATAAATGCCGATCAATATGCACCAGGATGTTAGATATGACCAACGAATCTGAAAATATATCAAAATAAAGCATAAAGCAAGCATCCCATGTGCCAGAGTGACTAACCACCATACCGACAGACTATCTGCTGAATCCGGTCTAGTAAATGGACAAACTTGCGAAAGGAGATAGAATATCTAGAAAATTACTGTATTTATATATACTAGTAATTACAAACTCATACTTGAAATAATGTAGGTTCTTAGGTAGGGCGAACGACGCGGGAGAGATATCAGGGCAACCCTAATTATAAGCGGAGTTTTGGCTAAGTTGGGATAAGACTATAACATAGGGTAAATATCTTCTTAGCGAGCCAGTAGAGCCCTATCTAGAGTACGAATACCATCCATTGCCCTCGACCTAAGACAGGTCCCCTACAAGTCCTTACATGTAGCACCCTCACAGCCACGCCAGCCATTATGAAGTTATCCTAGAAACTATGTCTTTGTCGACCTATCTACCGAACAACTAGACAACAATGTCGTTTAAGAATATTCCCTCTCCACTCCCCCTTCGTTCCCTCCCAGACTGTTTCCAGACTTAAATAGAGGAATTAGGCCTCTGAGTGTGGGGGGTGGGTCCAGGTCTGGGATTTAGTGGGGCGTGGAGGCCGCTAATCCTGGAGCGCCCAGTCAGCAAATTGGGCTCATCAACCCAGTAACCCACCCAACCCAACCGCCGCGGCCCAACCCTTTATATTAAATCAGTTCCCCGGAAATTCGCAACCCGCCCCTAGACCACCACCCCCACACTCCCGGCACATCGGCTAGCCGCGTTAATTAACGCGAGGAAAGCGATACGAATCCAATTTGGGTAATTGATGAAAATTTGAGGAAACGGCCGGTGGAGGGGATCAAGGGCTTATCTTTAGGCCCGTAGCGTCGATTTAGGAGCGATATGAGCGGGGAATTATTTCTTATTGTAAGTAAAAATTCGATTATAAAATCAACTTCCACAATCGTATCACACCATGAAAAAAATTCGGTGGGCGTTCGACTGATTTCATTTAAAACGTTTGCACAATGTAAAATAAATTATATATTATTATGACAATGATTGTCAAACAATTGTACACAATTCAAAATAATTCATTCATCACTCGCGTTAATGCATGTCTAGCCAACTCTTACTGCGGTTACTGCGATCACGAACCGAATGCTACTGACCGTTGCGAGAAGCCTAAAACGGCGGAAGCATAAGACCGACCAGGTGGGAGTGACACAAAAATTTAGTACAGTGCAGAGTCGAAGGATGAGGGAACCAATCGGTTGATGTAAAAGAAGAAAGACTGGCCAACAGTTATTTAAGTAACAACGTTTGTTTTCCCCGAGTATTTATTTCTCCATCCTTCCTATTTCTTTCTTTCTTTCCATCTACTATTCGTATATTTGTAACGTTGGAGGGTAGATCCTGATTAATGTTGCCGAGCCTTGGCCCCGGTGGCCAGGGACAGAATAAATCTCCAGGTGTCTGTAATTTTTTATCACACCGCACCCGGGCGCTTCTTCTATAAATCGGTTTATCTCGTGAAAGCCGCGCTGAGAGTGACCGCTACGAAATGGGAGAAACCCGTTAAATCTGGGCAACGCGCTGCTGGTGTTAACACCTGTGTTGACCCCGCTAATGTCAACACGAGTAAATAATTAAAAATACTTAATTTTCGAAACCGTCATTCACCTATTATACGAGATAATTTCGGCCCGCATTACAAGTGCTTACTGCAACATTAAATTTGAGGAATAATAAACGTGCGATATTTGAATTAATTGACCACAAGCATGATGGATGAAGAATTTGATCTACCACCCAGACTCGATTCGCGATTCATCTTAAATTACGCCATTAACCATATATAATGAGAGTATGAGCCTTTTGAATTCCAGTCTACTCAAAAGAATAGTCCAAACTCTGATAAACCGCTCGAACAAAAATGATTTAAAAGATGTATAGATAGATGTATCTCTTTAAAAGTATTCCTTAAAAATAGTCCTTTCAGCTGACCTCATTGAACTTACATTGCCTACCTAACAAAAAAAATTAAAATAAAACGATGTTACAAAGTTTTATATACGGTCAAAAATTTGAAAAATTGCGAGATTATTTCCATAAATCCGGGCTGACTGGAGGCGAAACTGGAGTCGTGTAAAAAGTTCATTTAAGTTTCGCCCGAGTAACCCACTTTTCGCTCTATTTCAACTTTCCCTCCTCCTTTTTTCGCTCGGTGTCTCCCCCCTCCGCTTTACCGCACGTTATTTGCACGGCATCTTTTGTAGTTGAGAGAGAGAGAGAGAGAGAGAGAGAGAGAGAGAGAGAGAGAGAGGGGGGGGGCTGCCGGGGGCGAAGGAGGCCCGGCTAAAAACTTCACAGTAAATATCTTTCGTCCGACCTGCGGTTGACGTTTAGTGTCCCGTCTGTCGCCGGCAGAACCTGGCCCCGGCCGAACCTACCCACGACCCCCGCAACCAAAAACAATAAAATAAAAAGGGACAATATTACAATAAAAGCTTCGTAAGGGGCAGGAATATCTGCAAACAATTGAAGGGGCTAGCTCCACTCCGCTAATGGCCCAGCGGAATGAGGCTCTTCTTTTTTCATCCCTCCCCGCAGTTTTTCCGCCCGACCCCATTGTAAACGAGCGTCCGTAAAAAATTACACCTATTGTTAATTACACGTGTGCTATTTGCTTGCCGCTCCCGGAAAAAGGGAACCTAGAATATAAATTGTCTGTAATTTGTAAACGTCTCAAAACAACTGGCGTTACCCCGAATGAAAAAAGAAAACAGTCGAACTTAAATCCCTGGGTACGACTAAAATCGATTAATTTCACAGAACTGAAACAGAAGAAAAAACCGAAGCCGATCGCTTTATTACGTTGAAATAAAGTATTCACTTGAAATCGTAGTAAAATATTCCTTTTTTTATTTATTTTACAATCGAACTTTCTCTTTACAAGGAATGTTATTTTTCCGCTCATACGCCATACAAAATTATATGTCTATGCAATTGTACGTATTCGTGCACGTGTAAGGCCTTATTACATTAAATCAAACTAAATATTTTTGCCCTAAGCCAGATATGAGTCTGTCCCCTTATTTAGGCTATTAGACGGGTACAAACCATCATCATACTGAATTGAGAAGTGTTGGAAAAGCAATTGAAATAGCTCAATGGAAATTGTCCGATGGAAAATATAGAGTGACGGCAGGTAATAGCAGGCCGTATTTGAATATTTTAAAAATGTATGAAAAAATACTTACAGTTTCAAAAACAATTTTTTTTCTGCGGGGGATGTAATTCCCGTGAAAATGATAATTTCCGTTCCTCGAAGTCGGGTTAATTTTTTTAACATTATAAAGTGATAGAATGCCCCCTATTTAAATATTTATGACGAAAAAATTCCGCCGAAACGTTTTACCGATTCGGCCAAAAAATGTATAATTCAGAACTCTTCACATCCACGTTACGTAACTGAAGCATTTGATTTTCAGTTCGTATAAACGTTTAATGTAACCAACATTTTTTTGGTACCCTCAAAGTGAATCCAAAATGCATGAATACGGGGGTTTAAATCTTTACAGCGACTCTAAGCCATAAGAGATTACGATGCTGGAAAGAGCTGCAATAACGACATAAAATTTTTAAAACGTTCAACCCCGGCAATGTATAGCTATCGCAGTAACGGCCGGGTGTTGCTACAGTATATCGCGAAATTTTGTCAATTTCCCGCCTTGAATCATGCCGTTCGTATAATGTGAATGCCATGGGAAACATTTGTCATTTTATAGCCCCCATGACCAATACTGAAGGAATTCTATTACTATTATTATTTAAACATATTTTACATTAAAGGACTTACTGCGATAGTTTAAGCATATCCTGAAATGATCCACGAACCTTGCGATCGACCCACATGCAACGAAACGAAGCAGCGTACTCACCTGAAACAAATGATTAGCACGATTAGCCAAAACATAACGTTGATATGTTTAATATTGGTTGAATTTAGCAGAAATATTGCAGTTCTACAATGAAATATAGAAATATACATATATATAATATTCTACATTCTACAGACTTTTTTATCTAGAAAGTTATTCAACAAACTTTCTGTTACGGCTGTAATGTTCAAAACTTGATTGTACCTAATGGGTACATCATGTACAAAATGGGCACAATCGACAACTTTAATTTGTACCAAGCCAGCAGGCGAAACTATCGGGGTTGAGGTAGAAGGATGCCCCCCGATTAGGGTAAGTGGGTGGCATAAATCGGGGCCATATATTTGAGAGGGGGTGAGATGGGCTCGCCGGTCTAATCTCGTTGGCAATCTTGAGTGGATTGGTCCCAATGGGGGATGGATCACAGCATCCGGCATCGCGAATCCCGCTCTCAGGAATGGGGGGCGGGAGATTCATAGGGCCCAGAAAGGATAACATGATTTAAAAACTCTCCTTTTCACGGTACGAAATGTAAGCTTGGAAAATCGTTTAGACCGGGGCCCCGATTTTGATAAGGAGTTTACAGTCCAAATTGAAACTGAAAGGAAAATGTTCTTCAACTGTAATATTCAACAGGAAATGTAGGACATTCTACTAATAATAGTAGTAAGTACCATTCTATAATTTATGTAGTTATAATACGAATTTCAACTGACTGAAGTCTTTTCAATTCATTAGAGTAGGCAAATAAAGAATAGAAAACTATTTATAGAAGTGATAGGAAAAACTGAAAAAATAATGACAGTAGAATATATATAAAATATCACTACAAACTACTAATAGTAGTAGAGAGGATGTTATCCAGGCATCCTCGATATTTTCTATTTGTGGCCGAAAATGTTTAAAAATGTTTTATAAAAGGATTGTGTCTGGTACTCATCATTTGTCTCGTTTAATTTTGATGAGATATTAAAACACGAACGAAAAAGGGAAAAGAGGCGATAGAACAGCTGATAAAGAGAGAGGATAAGGAGAAACTGAGCCGGAGAAAAAACAAGTTGGAGCCGGAAACTTTCCGAATTAATTAGAAAACTCTCGGTGAGTAGGAGAAGATGTTGAGGCCATTCGTAACACGGCGGGGAGGGGGGCGGTGTCGCCGAGAGTGATTATTCTGTTAAACAGTCTACAAGGTATCTCTTTTCGTCTAATTAAGTTTCTCTATGACCATAAATAAACGGCTTAATAACCCTCCCCCGCCGGAATTAACCCTCCTTTTGTGAGGCGTGTCATATTTAACGAAACATAGTTGATTAAATACTCTCCCCAACCACCTCCGTTCACCCTACGTACGCTCACAGGAGATTGATTTAGAGTCCCCGAGTCTAAAGACCTCTAAAGTTAGAGGAGACCACATACTGACACAATGTTAGACGGGGGTGGGGGGCGACGACCCCATGGGGTCACTGATCCATCACTACCAGATGACTCTAGTCAAACTGCTCACATTATCTTTTATTAGATGTAAATTATTATATTATATAAATATTAATGTGTAAAATTGAGGTATATGAGAAATTTACCAGAAAACATTGATTTTTTGTCACGTAAAATGTTTGATTGTCCTTTGAATATATATTCCATTTAAATTATATACAAATGAGCCTAATAAAATATTCTAATAAAAGGGCAAATATTAACCAAGACAAAAAAAAACTTTAAGAAACATTTGTCTATATGTCGAAATTTATTTTTAGACCTGTAATAGTAGTGTGGCCATTATTTCAGGATTTTGAACCGGCGACAAACATAGTACGACTGGAATATTAAATGTTCACGATATATTCACTCGATTATACGATTCTTGTATATTGTAATTATTAAGCACGAATATAACCAGGGAAACACCACTTACCAAAATACAGATACAAATTACTAAGAAGATACAAAGAATTGTGCAAAAATATTCCGATTTTATTTAACACTATCATCCGTATATTTACAACAATAATTGCCAAACGACAGCATGTATTCAGCGCATATTACAAATTAATCTAATTAACAGTTCGTATAAATCGTTGTAACAACTGGCGCCGCACAACATGTGCGATACAGACCGGGAAGACTGCGATGCAGTGCGGGTTTACCATCCGAAGCGCCGTACAACACAACCCAGCGGGTCGGGTTATTGTCCCTATTAATAGGGCTTTAATGGTGTTGAGTTAAAAGCGTTTATAGAACGAGTGGGATGTGCCGGGGGTTGTGGGGGCGTGGGTGGTCTGTTACACCATTCGGCTCTTAAGCACACTTCATTGTTGCCCCCAGAGACCGTTCCACAACCCTCTGGTCTTTGTCTTCGAAAGTGTGCACTGAAATTCGGCATTGCAATCAAAACTGTCAAATGTGGCGCCCTCGATGTTTTCATTTCTTGCCTTAAGAGTTGGCGGGGGGAAGGCGGTTTTTTGAATAAAATATTTCCTTCATTAAACCCCTTTATGGTACAAACTAGTTACAACCCCCTTCTAATTTTCACCGCCCACCTAATTTTACCCTCATATTAATTAGTGTAATATTTTGTATTTGAATAAATGACGAATATTTTTTTGCAGCCAGAAACCAAATTAATCTAGATGAAATTAAACATAC
Source organism: Lethocerus indicus (assembly GCA_019843655.1). Lineage (NCBI taxonomy): Eukaryota > Metazoa > Arthropoda > Insecta > Hemiptera > Belostomatidae > Lethocerus > Lethocerus indicus. Next base: position 12,968,802 of record JACDQD010000012.1, on the reverse strand, counting down.
AATTTGTATACGAACAGAGTTTGAATAATTAATTTTTAATAACGCTCAACTTTTTAATTTACTGTTTTATGATTATTTGATGCATAAACCTGATGATATTTACTTTATAAATTAATCTAAATATTTCTTTTTAATTAGCCAGATTATTAGGCCATTCCTACTGAACGTCAGAATTGATAATGAGAAAACAATATCTGTTGTAGAGGAAAATCGAATGTTGATTTTTTTAAAGTGTATGACAGTAAAATTGATTACGGATTAGACTTTTTAAAATTTGGAACTGTAAGAAATAACGAAGTACAAGATTGTAGACAAGGAAGAATTACGTTAGTAATAAATAGAGAGTATACCTTGCCGGTTTATAAACTGCGATATTAATATGTGGTTTTTCTTTGTGCAAGATATTCCGGCTAGCCATAGCTGCGCTCAGGGACTATTATAATATAGATCTTGTACTAATTCACAATTCAGGCATGATCAGTTCAGCAGTCCCCAACTCGGGGTACCGGTGGCAGTTAAATTGGTCGACCTTAAAAACGATTGAAAGCCCCAAAGGCGATTAAGTGCAAATTTCCGTGCACCAGGCATTCTTCAGTGTAATTCCTAGCGGAGGGCGGACATCCACTATTGCTCCATTCAATTCACTGCCACCCGGATCCGGGGAAAATTTGAGGAATGCAATAAAGAAGGCTGAAATTCCTATTTTAGGACATTACCGGATATAACTTAACCAAATTATGGGATATTATATTTCTTAAAGTATTAAATTTTTCGTACGATTAAAATAGTTAAGGTCAATTGTAGATTTTTTTCTCTTCAATTGTATATTCTGCAGCTCTTCCGCATACAAAACACTTCCGCTTTAAACTGAGTAAATAAATTGGTTTAAAAAATAGTACTTATAAATTATTCGAATTTGTGGCTTAACCATTCCCGGACCGTTTCAAGACTACAATTGGGGCAACAAAAGGAATTAACGCCGCGAATTATAAATTAGAATCTCCCCGTTTAAAAAACTGTGGAGAACCATTAATCGGGCTCCAAAAGTAGAGAGGAGAGAGAGATATATATAGAGGAGGTCTTTTTATCCAGATATTAATGATGCCATCCCGCTTTTTACATCTATTTCCCATTTCCCTCCCCCCCGCCACCACGCGGAGGTAAAACTCTGGAAGGAAAAGGAAAAATCATCTACAATATGAGATGTGGATGCGGTCGGGAAATTCCTTTGGGGCAAAAAAGAAAATAATGGTAGGCCTCTCGTTGTTTTCTCTGAAAAGCTCATCCATCCCGACCCGGCTCGTAAATCACATTTATTGCTCCTTAATTTATCCGGTTTTGCGTCATCTTCAAGCGGAGACGAATGAGAACGTCGAATACGGCTTACTCTTTTAATATATCATAAATGAAGCGTTCAAGTGAAACAGTATTTATCCATAAATTAAAATTGAAACTACCTTAATTTATAGCAACATAATTTAGGATTAAGTCTTTTCCTTCACATCAGGAGCCAGTAGAACAATACAGCTCTTCAGAAACTGTAAATACCGACACCTTAAAATATCTGGACTATGCCGACGGGCCCGGTTCGGCTTACCGGGAGAGTTCTCTGTTGCCGGGAGTAAGAGAGTTGCTTGTGCGCTTTCGAAACCGAAAACTTTGTTTTGCCAACTTATTCCTGGCTGAGAAGAAGAAACTCCGCCCCCCCCCGGCCACCTTTACCGAGTCTTTGGGCACCATCAGCTCCTTGGAACAAAGAGTTTCACCGGCCTGTTGGGGAGACTCTATAAGTGACTAATGTCCCGGAATAAGGACGGAAAAATAACTTCATGTATAATATATATTAAAATATTTCTTATATTTTATTCTAGGTTAAATGTTAGTGCAGATATAGTAGTTGCACAGTGATTAGAATATGAGACTCGCTGTCAATTTTTTGTAATTGTAAAGTTTACAACCGTACTCTTAGTACGAGGAAATTTCACCAATGCATTGGCGCTTCGGGGATAACTTTTCAGGAACTTGATCAAATTTTCATCGATTTGAAAATTTCAGTCGGTTAGAAGTGCGTCTAAGTAAACTTCAGAACACTCTACAGAATTGCGGCAATATATTTTTGTCAAATAAGGATTAAATAAAATTAAAAATGGAGTCATTTCAGACATACTCGTGTATATATTATACATTGAAGGTACATCACTTAGTTAGAATTAAGTTAGATATAAAAATAATCTTTAACTAATATGTCATTGCTGAAAATGTATTGCACATTTGTCGCAATAAAACAGTTTAAAAAAATATATTATTTGAATCCTTTCGGGTTCACGGGAGTACGTTCCGGTTTGACTCGGAATTCAAGACACGTCCTCCAAGCGGTGCTAAATCTGGCGGTATGACAACGCCCCCTCCCCCCCACATTTCCAATCTTAAAAATTGGATCCTCCGACGTTCCATTCAAAGGAGGAAATCGAAATTCCCAGATTTCCGCACCGTTCTTTCAGGAATCACTGTTTCAGGAATAATAGGCACTGCAGTACGTGCAGACGTAACTGAACCCAGTTAAAGCAAGGAGGAATTTAATTCAAGGTTAACAGAAAGAAATGTTTTATTATTATAGTAGGCTGACCCACCTAGTAGTTGACAAACAAATAAAGGTTGTTGTACAATAAATAAAGAGAAAAAAAATTCCGACTCCAAGACAGGTAAGTGCGAAATGATTTTTCTGTAATCTCTCATTTACGTGCCAGGTTCAGACAAAAAGGGGAACGCTGAAAATTGTAGTCGGTTCGAGTAACCAACAATTTGAAGTCGACGGCGGCGCCAGATTTCCATGCAAAATTGACACCGTCGATTGAGTTATTTCAAAGTTCGCAATGTCCCGAGTTCCGCCTTATTGAGAATCGTAATTAAAGGGTAACAGAGGCCAAGTTTTATAGGGAGCGTTTATATCGTTCTTCCCTATAAAGGCTGTGCTTTAAGCACAGTCGAATTTATCTTACATTACACATTTCACCCTATGAAATTGTATAAATTACTTTATTTAATGTAGAAGAGTAAAATGCAGTGGTATCACTTCGAAAAAACTAGTCTTATAGTATATTATATAGCTTATTTAATCTGGGTTTTCTCTTAAGCTCACAAAGTTCCAATATGACACTGATAGTATTAATTTAGCCAAATTTAATTCCAGGATTATTACGCTGATTGATGAATGTAAGATGAATTTTTTTCGTATTAAAGGTTGTAAATAAAGAATATAAAAGAGCAGAATTTGGCCGCTATATTCGTTTCGTGTTTCCTTGTTGACAAGGTCGTCTCTTTCATCAAAGATTAGTACAGGCCTAATGGCTTTTCCAATCCGTACTCGTGGCGAGAAAAAAAGGGGTGTTTAAAAGCAAATAAAATGTAAAATAACCGCAGTTCCTGGAAAATGAAATAGGACCAAAATAGGGCAGGTGAGAGAGGGCGGTGCCTTGTTATTTGGGGGAGGGTTGCGATAAAAGGGAGGATGATCGACAAGGCCATGATTGAGAGGGCTGTTTTTGCCCGCCCCTGCCCTGTTGCACGCCTCCCCCCCCCCCGTTTTCCTTTGTCGCAAGAAGATCGCAACAACTGCACAGAGAATATTGCCAATTAGGCAGCTCAACGGTTTGAAAAATACCGGTTCGCGTTCGTAGGAGCGGATTTATTGCCCTCCGTTGTCTATTTACTGACGGAATTTATTATCGGGAGATTTTATTGCTTACGGGTGACGAGCAGTATTTTTGACAAGAAATAACGTTTCTCGCCTGGCAATGTAATTTTATCTACATTTTATATATTCAAATTTATAAAATTGCGATTTTCAGAGAGAATCAGTCGTCATGTCACGAAGAAATTACAGAGAATTCATTTAATTTGTACAAAATATATATAGGAAATATTAGATAATTATTAGTCGGCGTTTTTACACTGTAAGACAAAAAAAAGAGTGGAAAATATGAAAGCACGTCTTCGAATTCCGGTATTGATCATAATTTTCCTTAGATAACAAGTTTCAACACATTAAACGAAAGCTCATAACATTATACTCGCAAGGCTATATTATTGATTTGATAAAAGAATAGTACTTTTAAATTTAAATAAAGTAAATTTCGTACGATAACATTAACACTTTACACAGAAGCGAGATTTTATACTAAACCGTAAACTTTATGATGTAATATTTTTTTAACTAAATATATGATCGACCAGTAAACTGAACTCTATCCATGTGTACTTATTTGAAATTAAATTCGGAGGATAAATGTAAAATTTGTGTTTCTTAAGGTAGTATAGGGAACTTGAGTTATGTTAAAATAGGGAAGGAGTGGGCCGTGTGTGACACTTGAGCCCGGCTGTATCCACTTCCTTCGCCCATTCTGACGGGCCAGCTTTTGAATATTTGAAAGTTCCCGGAAGTTCAGTGAACGTTGTTTCGGTTGACGCTAATGTCCCGGCCGAAAACCGGCAGAGAGCTTAAATCTTTGAATGGAATCGGGGCCGCCGATCAACCGAAAATCGAAGCCTTTTACAGTTCTCGCCCCAGGTTTTAAATTCCCTCCCCGTTATTTTAAATTCCCAACCCCGACCGCTCTGTTGGTTTCGAAATATCGCTGAATAGAACCCGGGGTAAAACGCGTGGCCGTACTTTATAAAACCGGGGGTGTCAATCTCATTTCGGTTCAGGGCCCACATCGAGCCTAATTGGATGACAAGTGGTTGAGCAGTACAATAATAAAATAATAACCTATTAATTAGGGCCGACTAATAGGATTAATTCCGCTTTTTATTGCTACTACAGGTTATATTTTCCCCGATCTGCCATTCTCGAAAATGACATTCGTCGTGTCCCTATTTCGTAATCTTCCAACGTGTAATTTCCAACTTGCTCTTGAACCCTTGCTTTTCCTAATATTTATCGGCATTCGGTGTTTAATACAAGTTTGGATACTTTCAGACTGTCGACTGAAAGTTGCCGGGTCGTCGGGCCCTCAGACGCCGATGTAAATAAACCCTTCTGGAATCAAAGGCGAAATTCAATTTCGCCATCTATTTCCGAACTTCGAGGAGTCGGGGAAGACTTTTCCGGCTAAACATTAAAACTTTAATTAATGTGTCGAGTTTTCAGTCTATAACTTCTGCCGGGGGATCCTTTCCAAAGGGGGTAGAGGTAGTCGGGCGGATAACTTCGCCTAGGAAACTCCGGACGGCGTAAATTTGTCACAAGGAGTTGTTTGTTCATTGCCCTATTTCGAATTCCCTCCTAGACAAGACACTACCTAGTGTTAATAATATTTAAGGGAACATTAGCTGACTATAAAATGTTTAAAGTTATATTCTATATAGGCTCACAGGAATAAGAGGAAGCTCACAGAAACAAAAGTATTAACGAAATCGAAGCATAAATACTTTCACAATCCAAATATTTTCTAAATAATTTCAAACATTATGTAGCTGATGCAACACTTGTTACTACCACCATTATATAAATAAAGCGTGAAATACAACTACTCAAAGTGTATTTCATTAAAAAAATACTTGCTATAGAATCATTTACCGTGCAATTACGCCATTACACTAATTGCGACGTCGAGAAGCCGAAATCGGTCTAAATTAGAGCCAAACAGGTGGTTGTGGATATACAATTGCATTGTCGTAAAACCAATTAGATTAAACGTCAAAATAGAAATATTTATACTGGAAGATGGGCATATTAATTTATTAATATATTAAGGCGCCCACTCGGAGGTTTGTTACTGAACAGAGGCCTGTTCTAGAACATCGGATATACAATTGTCTATTGATGTGATCTTCCTTAATTAGACTTGAGAAAATATGTAAGTTCCACGAATTACACGCAGAACCTTTATAAATCCTATATTTCATAATTTGTTTCAGTAAACAATTTTTCGATTCATAATAATGCTCTTCTAATCTCAATGTTGCAGAAAGTGTAGAAACCTGCGTTGACCTTTGGTTGACCCGATACTTTAAAGTTTAAAGGGTACTTTTTCTCCCCCCCCCGCCCCGAAGGCAGCCGGGATAAGAAAAAAAAGAACTTCTCCGATTTCTAGTTAATATATCTAATTAAAGGGGCAATCTCCTCCCCTTCCCTTTGACTCGCCCTTAATTGAAATCCTATTCGGATTCCTTTCTCCTTTTTTCCGGCCCCTTTTTATTTTTTCCTCCTACTTTGCTTCGCTCCTTTTCAAAGCGAGTGGAAAACTGGTGCTAAGGCCTCTTTTCATCATTGTCGGATTGTCGTAACGACAAAGGGAGATGACGGCCGGTACAAGTGACAAAAAAAATGGAGGTGAAAAAAATGTCCTTATATATATATATATATATATATATATATATATATATATATAAATTCGTTAGGTCTCTGTAAAAAACAACACGGGCTTTGGAGAGAGATGGGACAAAGAACAAATTCCCTTGAAACGAATTCGCTCAATACCCTCCTGATTCAAATCATTGCCCTTATAATTATCGCTCCGAAAGAGGAAAAAATAACGAGAAGATCCGCTCTATTTACCTTTTATCTGTATCGTTTTATGGCAATTTTTTAAAAAGAGACGACCGGTTTTAACCAGTATGCTGACAACGAAACAAACTGAACCGTGTCTGTCCGTCGTACTCGCCCTGTCCATTTTTATAGAGCAATAAAAGAAGTCATTTCTATTAAATTGAAGAATCAGTCCTCAACATCCAGGATGTTAGAAATAACCTTCGGACCAACATGCAAATACCTAATTGCGCAGTCCGGTGCCTAATGCCACCAATTAGAGAAATATTTCAACGTTTCAAATTTTAGTTTCGTTGACAAAGGTCGGCGAAAGGAAATTAAAAAAAAAGGTCCGGGATCAATTTGAACAGACAGCCAACTTAAAATAAAATCAAATGAATAAATTTTCCGCAACAGCGAGGGGGGGAGGGCGGTCCCTCCCGTCAGCGGAATTACATATCAACGCTTTCCTGTTCAGACCGCGGCGCCGGTTTAAATTACGGGGATCGGGCACAAAATGCCTGTTTCTCTTTCCGTATATTTTATTTCAAATTCCCCCACTTTACATTCGATGCGCCAGATCGATTATAAGCCGCACTGTATTCCATCTGTTCCAGCCACAAAATTAATAAGATCAATTTTCATCCGGGTCCGTACGACATTATATGAAATTAAAAATCTCTAATTGAGCCTACACGATTACACATTATTAATTCACATTATTACAACAATATTACGCTTAACAACCTAATGTGCCGTAATTTAAAAAAGATAATGATTGTAAAATGATTGTTATTGATAAATATCAATAACAAATCGGTCTTTTTTCATTATTTTCGTTTCTTAAAATAAAGTTCTTATAATTTTTCTAACTGAGGTTAAATGTGTAGAAATTCCTCTTGGCCGAAGAAAATTATAAACTTCCTAAGCGTCCATTACATTCTAGATTATTGAAGAACATTAAGAATGTAGAGTGTGCAGAGTAATTTGAAGAATTAAAAGCGTTTAGATAAAGCGATGGGATACCGCCTAGTTATACCGAAACGCATTTCTGGCATTTGTATGCTAAACCTCGGCCGTGGGCCTAGGATCATGGCAACGTTTTACGACTCGAATCGTCCTTCCCTTTATATCCTAGGCTCGTCTTCGCAGCAGTAAACGGCTCCGCACGGGCCAATTCCTTTCCTTACCGAATGACGTCCCTATCTGTAAACTCCTCCTTAATTTCCTTACTGGTCTCTATCGGCTCACGTTGCACGATGAAGTATCGAATATAAAATTAAAAGATATATCATATTGAAAAGATGCTTCATATTCAATATTCCGGCCGGCCGTTATAACATAAAATGTAAAATAGACTAGTTCTTTCTTGGAACAGAAGTTTTTGGAGATAATTGGTTTCCACACTTAGAAACTTTCAATTGGCATTCTTCTTTAATATCTACAGAACCAGGAGTCTTAAGTTAACTGTCTGGATGGTTATTAAATTAGAAATATATTCGGCTGGTGAAGGTCTGTTGTTGGGGTCGAAAACTGGTGTACATAATAGCTGGTTGGGGCCTGATGGATGATGGACCGCTGGACCGCTATCGCCGGTGCCTATTTTTCACCAGGGCCCAAAGTCATTTGTTTCCGTCCCCATATGCAAAAACGGCACCCTAATATTTGACCCCTGTATCCCATTTATTCAGTATCGATTCAACTTTCCCCCAATGATAGTGAGTACAGTCGGCCGGCAACGACTGAGTCACCAGCAGTATACTATACTCCGTACGACAATTTTTATATATTGTTCCTCTCGATAAAGAAGCCATCTGATTCTTTTGATTCGGGTACGGGAAATGGACAACGCCCACCCTTTCTGATGGATTCATTGATAATTCACCGCCGTTCAGAGACGGCGTTTCAAATTATGTGCCGCGAATGTGGACTTTCCGCGGTGAATTTTACAATAAGCTTTACCCTCGCCGGGGTGAATTACAGGTCCGGCCAAGGGGAGTGCGGGTAGTGTTGGATGGGAAGGAGGAAGCAGAAGAACCGGGGGGGGGAGGCTCATAAATTATTCAAGCGTCGATGGCAGCGGCCCTACCGCCACATCCAAGCCAAACATTTCAACGGGCCACCGCAGCTGCTCTTAATTTCTTTTCTCGCGGGATTAGTTTCAATACCGTCCCGATTTTATTGAGATTCGCCTTTCATGGATTCCCCTTCTTCATCCTCTTCTTCGATTTATCCGGTATGAATTCATTTCAGCGCCCGGAGGTAAAAAATAAAGCGAATTTCTCCTCCTTTTTCCGTTTTCGTTTTCGGACACTAATAACTGCCGGATTATTCACCCTCCGTGTGTATTTTATGGGACATAAATTTCTCATTACTTATAGCGCACAACTGGGATTTAAAGGTTAATTTGAAATTCTTTCTTCTTTCAGACTTTCTCATATCCGCTCTTCGTGTTTAGTTACACCACATTACGGCCTAAATTACAAAATTTTTATTTCCGCATAATAAAATGAAGGTATACAATTTCAAAACCCGTTTGAAAAACCTAATAACTATAAAAATCACGGTGAATGATAGTTAATTCCTCTCTAAAGAAAATACAAATGGATTCAGTTGTAAATATTATGTTGCATGATAATTTTTTATGTAAATCGAACTTATTGATTGTGAATTTTGGAAATTGTATGTACCAGTTTATCGAAGTTAATAGTCCTGGAGTTATTATTCGGTAACTATTTACGAACAATTGCATATAGTAATTTTTATTATAGTAATTTGCCCAGAATGACCTTTTCCTGTAATCCCAAAGTGTAACTATCTGGCCTCGGGAAAGTACCCAAAAATGAAGCCTATTGAAAGCCGGTGACCCAAAAGTACCCAACCGGTGTTAACGAAGTTTGGCCTAGGTTTGGCTTCCCTTCTTAAGAGGCGCCGTCATTCCCTTTACATCTCCTTGTCGTCCAAAATCTCGGAACGGGCTCTCCTCCTCCTCCCCTCTTCCCTTAAAAGTTGGAAGTAAGGGGACTTCAAGTTGGCAAAAGCCAGCGGCGTTAATGGATACGCTCCACCGGATAACCCGTATAAAGAAAATTTCAACTGGATAGATTGGTGCGAAAGGAAAATTCGATTCCAACTACTTAGATATACTGATACTGAAAATAATTAGAACGGATTAGAAGGGAAATATTAAATGTAATAATAAATCATTTCTTCCAATTGATGGTGATAACCGTCATGATTATTAAAGACAACAAGAAATTTTGAATTAATGAACTAAATAATCTAACAATAATGTTTATTATTGCCCAAGTTCATGCTCATTCGGGAGAAGGAAATCCCAAAGAGTGGCCTCTAAAGGCGGCTGTAAGGGACCCAAAAATAAACCGAAACCGAACGAACTTGGCCCAAAGTTTCAGCCCTACCGACACCCCCACTCGAGCCTCTACCTCAGCCCGCGTATCAGGGCACGAAATAAAGGGCGAAACAAAGATCCCGGGAGGTGGACGGTCGAGTGAAAAGAGATATTCGATACCGCGACCGGGAGCTAACGCCATTTTCCAGGGATGTTCAGCCGAATTTTCCCAGCCGCTGAAATAAAGGCCCGAAAATAAGCGCACGTCCCTCGTAGAGTTTCGCTCAAGTCAAAACTAATTCGTATATTTGTTTCCTCTTGTCGATTTTGTTGAAATTTAATTAACTCGCCAGTTTGTTTTTATGCGGGGAAATTTTTGTTGAAGAGTACAGGTTTATTGCATTTTTCATTTAGAACTTAATAAGTGTTCATATGGAAATTGATGGCACTAACTCTGCGTACTTATTGTTATTTTTAAGCCTTTACAAACAAGGGCAATTTATATTACGAATTCGATCCGCATAATTAATTAATAATTATTAATATTTAATATTTGGTGCTGCAAAGCAAAAAAATTAGACCAGAAACGTTGTCCTTAAGACAAAGGATTTAAGGACTGTGGTCTATTCTGCCTATGGGTTTTTCACAATCCCAATCCTCGTAGCTGAAATTCCCAATTAATTATAAGCAAGTATTTGAAATTGTTCCCAAAGATTTCTCAAGATTTGGTATTGTGCAAACTGAGAAACTGGAAAGCCATTTCCAGTTACGTAATTTTCATTATCAGTAATATTTGTTATTAAATATTCAATAGAAATTGATGTATGCACGTAATCAGACTGAACTTTATACTGTTCTACCGCAGACAATAATCTAATGGCGAAATTCCGCCCTAACTGAAAAGTAGCAAAAAACCGACTCAATCCGGCTAGTTAACGAAGTTTGGCACCAACTCCCTGGGGGGGTGGAAGAGACCATTTCGTTTACATCTTCGATGAGATTAGGATTTGGGACGGCCCCTTGGAAACTAGACTTGCCAAATGTCCTTCGATATTACTCAACAGATTATATATATATATATATATATATATATATATATATATATATATATATATCCGTTGTATATACTTGAACTGTCGGCTTTGTGAAATAATAATTCCCAATTTGACAGTTCTTATGAGCTCTCCAGTTGAATTTTCCCTATGAAATTTAATTTAAAAAAAAGAACTACTTCATATCAACGATCATACTTTTACCCTGTTTAATGACAATCCTAATAAAATCGATCCAATGTGACCCAATCGTTTTAGTTCGAATAATGCAACTTTCTATAGGACACAGCAATAAAAAATGTTATTACTCATGTTATTTGTCATAATTCATTAATATCAACTAATATATTTATATTCAAATTTGGAGTTGAATAATAACGTTGTGCGCTACCAATATTTTTACTGAATTACTTCTGTTTCCTTCTCTTATGTTCCTTTTCTTATGGTGCCTCCCTCCAAACCTTCCCGGTCCTATTATTCCCTTACTTCTGGAGAAAGGCTGTCCAGCCCCCCTTCAACAATTCCGTGACCCAAGTGCACCCTCTCATCGGCGGTCACTCCAGTCCGAAACCCGTCCACGGGAATCCACTCCTCAGAATTCCCGGCCAACGAACCAGTTCAGGACCGTTTTCTATTGCCTGCCGATCGTACGAAGAACTATTTTATTGCCTCAATAAAAATACAAAACGGCGGAGAGATACCCACATTCCCCTTTCCTTGAAATTTCCCTTAATCTCCCGGCTACTTTCTTTTCAGGCGTCCGTAAGGAAGAAATATATCAGCATTTGGAGTCCAAAGAATACATTCGCTACTTCAAGATTTGATCTCTAGTGAATGATTTATACAGTTTATATATTGCTGAGAACGAAAAACCCCCTCAATACTGACCTTATATTTATGTATAACTAGAAAATTTGATTTGAACCTCTCGTACTTGCGTCTGTAAGGATGAAATATATTAGTATTTGGTATCGAAATTATTGTATTGCACTTCACGAATGCCTTTCTAGCAGTTTATATATTACTGAGAACAAAAATACCCTTAATATATGGATATTTATGTATAAATTATTTAAATTATAGATTCTAATTTGTCTACTCCCTGCATAAACACCTCCACATTTGACAACGTTCGATATTTGTTTCCAAATAACCGTAAATATTTCAATCTTAAACATAATTTGTACAATGTTATCATAGTTATAAAGGAAATATTAGTCTATGCAACGTGGAGTGGGCCGATAACAAACAATCGGCCGGTGAATTAGTACGTGTTATACACAAAGCTTGCTTTGCACTGTAGAAGGGTTTAGGGCGAGAGCAAACGGTGCACGCCCCCAATCATGGCGTACAATTCTACCGGCAAATAGCAAAGGAGACGGTGCCCAGTTTTCCTGTCCCAAGTCGGAGATTTTCAGTAATTAGTGGTGCGGGGGTTGCTTGAGACTGTGGACACTCTAGGGGGGGGTGGGGTGGGAGGGGAGGGCTGAATACGTCTCGATTTAGGGTGGGTATTGAAACTGTGCCCGGATTAGAGCCACCCTTTCGCCGCGTCCGCGCTAATTGGTACGATAAGCCGATGAATTTAAATCCTCCCCGTCGCCAATCTGTTTCGGGTGGACGGTTTTTTAATACTCTTACCTCCGCTTTTTTCACCCCCTTTTAATTGGCTTCAGCGAAATTATTTTTCTTTCCATCAAATATTGCGATCTCTGTATTGGATAGAGACTGTCGGCTTGTTGAGAATATTGCTTATTAAGTCGGTTGAAATGAATTTATTCATGAACTGATTCGAAATTTTTATATCAACAATGAATCTACTAACAACACATAAGGTACCAAAAGAAAAAAAGATGTAATATACATTTCATCTTGCTCAATATTGTCTGCGTCAGATATCAAAAGACCTATTAGTACTCTCTTACTAACATTAACTGAACTTTTCTATAACCGAAAGAGATTAAATTTTTGAAAGAGATTAAAGATGTTATACACAGTAAAAGTGCAATAGTAGTGCAGACAGAACCCCATATTAGACCCCAGAACATAACCTGGTTTCAGTGGAACATCAACCTGTAATAAATTATTTCCTCGGGAACCCTCCGATCGATAGGATTCGAAAATTTCTATCCCTTTGCTCAAGATTCATTTCCCTTCATTTTGGTTCTTGGACGGCGATTTCAGTTCCAAAAACCGGTAAGGCCGGAACTCGGCTAGGTGGCACCAAGCCATAAATGCTCCTTTGTTCACAGAACCTAGCTTTTCCAGAACTGCACAACAAAAGAAGGAAGGCCATAATTTTCCCTCGGGGTATTATTTATATCTAAATTTTTCTTATCGTGCTGAACATTCAGAGATACGATATAATCGATTGCCAATTTGTTTTTCAGGCTGTTATTTTTTTATTTATCTCATTATTATTACACTATATTACTATTATTATTTTCCGAAAAATATTACAATAGTAAATAACACTACTTATAATAATTCAGACTATTATCTTTGCTAGTAACAAAGTGGTTCGCCTAAATCGCTAATACTATAGCTTTAGTCATCCCCCTCTCAAATTTCTGTTTCCACATCCTTATCTTCTGCTAGACCTGTTTCGCTCTGTGTACTACATATTTTATAACGATTTTAAACTACAGCTCAATGTTAACTTCAACAACTATCTAGCTGTGACAGTGACAGTGTTATAGCCAGAAGGCAATAGAGCAATAGGGGATGAAATGCTGTCGGTTGGGAAACGCTTAAAATACTGTATTAATCCATCGAAATTTCGAACTGAGACACGACTTTATCCACAATTTTCTACTATTTGTAGCCAATCGAAGGTTTTTTCCGACCGCGCCCAGTTTAGAGGATGGTTAATAAATGAGGCTGTGTTACAATGCGGTTATTCCATTTTAAATTATAGCGTCTCTCCCTCTCTTTCTCTCTTTCCGGTCGGATTTCGAATCTTTTTTACGACGCTGAGAGCGGAGACGCGCGGATTCCGACGCCCAACTGCGCAGAGGGGCCTCTTATTATACGCTCGGTTTTATTGTCGGTGCAATCCACCCCTTTATTCGGAGCCGAAATAGCGGTAATCTCTTTTATATAGTCTTTTCTATCTCTAGGGCAGATGCTCGTAGCACCAGATTTATGGACCACAACAACCGCTGAATACGTTCTCCCGATTAAACGACGGAAACAATGGGCCGGCAACAAGGTTTTACATTCCCGATACTTTCAAAACCCCCGTTTTATTAGCAACACATTAAAGCGCACAAAAAATATTCGAATAATTATAACGAGCAATTTAAAACGCGCGAAAAAGAGAATTTATATAAAACTTCTTGTTTATTATGTTTCGTAAAATCGTTAACGCCCCCCCAACTCCATGTTTCTCTCAGTATCCAATACATATCTTACAATAATAAAAAGAGATAATGTCATTTCGCACAACAAAAATTACACTCACAGTTTACAAAACACATTTCTAATGTATAAATTCGTTAAAATTATCTATTTAATTTATAAATCTGCCTATCATTAATTTTGGTAGGTCAACATTTACATTTATACAAGTCAAACATTATTTTGAGAGGAATATTTAGTTCCTTTGGTATCGTTTATTTTCTGCATACATATTCTATTCTGATAATCCTGTTTCTATAGTTGATACTAAATTAGCCTAATGTACAACGTTAAACCGTTGATTTCAGTCATTATTTTTTTTAATAACGATCTATCTATTATATAAAAACCAAATAAAAATACCTGGCCATTTATCAAGACGGCCGCTATTTCACAGGTCGAAGGTTTATTCGCACACATGGGGGGCATCTAATGGGACCGGATTCCCCCAACGAGTCGATTTAAATCTAGAGCGCTATGTGTCCCGGCTTTTTACGATTGCGTGGGCTCAGACCTTTATTGTCTTGTGCTGTTATTTCCGCCCGTCGCAATCCCCGTTATTTAAACCGGCCGGCGTCACAATTTCGGGAGAAAGACTCCAATTTATTATATACCTTCCTCCCTGTGATTATTGCAGCTGCTCCCGCCACTTATTTATTATTAACAACAGGACGTAATCCCTAGGTCTGCAGAAATACAAACCTGAATGCATATTTCGTGCAAACAATGCAGGCTAATAGTTTCGTCGCTTGTGGCTGTACGCAGTTTAAGGAATATGTGTAAATACACGTAATATAAAATAATACTACGTTTATATTGCATTTTACGAAGTCGAAAATATCGGAAAACATAGTCTACGGACTGCAATCAAGATGTCGGCCTCCAAACTACCGTCGGAAGTAGGTCGATGGTCTCCCTGCTCTGGTCAGACCGGTAATAATATGTCCAATAAAAACCAGAACTATCGAAGCGGGATTTAATGGAAAAAAAGTAGCGGCCCCCCCACAAAAACCCCGTCGGTCACAAATCAAATGAAATATTGCCCATTTTCGGCAATAACATGAAAGGGGGACGCAGGCTGAACATTTTGCAGTACACTGGGAAATAAGATCAATAACAATAACAATTTTAATTTAATAATTATGTAATTTATACGAGGAGATTTTCGGGAAATTCGTCTTTTGATTTATAACTTCGTATTTTGTCTAGAAAATGAAGATTGCAAGAGTTGAAACAAACACAATACATATCTTTAATACTGCCAATCACCATCTGATTACTTTTAGGCAAATATAACATTATGGTCTGTTTAATTGAGATAACGACAAATTTATTCACTTAACTTTATTATGCAATCAATAAAAAGAGTCCCAATCTATCTCCAGTTCACATCTTTCTTCAACCGAACCTCCTTCCTTTCCAATTAGAAATCCGAGCCTTTGTTAACTTTTGCATTCGTGACCGCCCGGAGACCCCTGTCGCCCATCCCCTCCGGACGAAGTTAAATGGGGAAACGGAAGCGGAATAACAGCGGAACTAAAAGGATTGGGTTTTGTGCGGATTGGGCGGGGCGGGTTAATCCGGAAGAAGAACAAGACCGGGGACTTGAACGCTCTCAATTCAAGGAAGAGGGAGATTGGGGGAAGGGGGGGGGGTTGAGGACGAAAGTTTCAGAAAATCGGATTAAATAGTGGGAGCCACCCCCTACAGCCCGCACACCACCAATCGGCAATCCGTAATTTTAAATCAAGGGATAATTGGAATTTATCGCCGGCCCGACTCCAAGCTTTTGCAAGTTGAAAGCTTTACTGTCGCTCAGAAGAATAATACCCCCCAACCCCACCCCCAAATCGGATTTATTCGGCCCCAATTCGAGTTATTCTTCTTTTTATTCACTATCGAACTGGCAGAGGGATGAAGAGAGGGGGAGAGGGAGATTCTCAGCGGGTCTACGACCTTCAGGGCAAGACCGTAATACTCAGGTGCGTACTGTTAATAACTTAGTACTCCTAAAGGGTGATTTGTACTACAAACGTTTTTTTTTTAGATTGGAAACACGAAAGATTTATGAATTGGGCTCTGATAATAATTGGATGTTCAATGAATAAAATGTGATTTTGGGTATTTATAATATGAAAACTTGAACGCTATGAAGGTGACAATCACACAATCTTTGGAATGTAGCAATGTAAGGTAAAAGTAGGAAAACTGCTAAGTTTTGTGGTCTGTTTGGTATATTCCTCCTCGGGACATTCATACCGCGCCTTTGTTTTCATTATTTTATCATTTTATAGTGTCGAACAATAATACTAATCGCATTTAGGCTTAACACGAATGGGGAATGCTATTACTTCAGTGGCTAGTGAATCGTTACTTCTGACGGGCCGGAATATCGACGGTTACTTTCTCCAGTTGTACTGGGCTGGCGGAAATGTGTTCGGGGCCGATATTTCTGAGTGTGTGTGTAGCGGGGCTGGCGGAGCTAGGAAAACACTTTTCCGAGAGATGGGAAGGTGCGGAGAAAGGTTCTGGAGGGGATTGGTGGTTGGGGAGGGTGTGTGTGGAGGGAAAAGTGGTAAGTGGTTCAAGTGAGATCGCTTACTGAAACTCCCCTTTGGCGGCGGGCCGGGGGTCTGGGGTCTGGGGTCTTCTCCTGGCGGGGCGGCTTTTCAGATCGGCTTCACTTATGTGCCGGCGCACTCCCCACACGTCGTCGACACTCTGAACTCGTTTTCAGACGCGGATAGTCTTGAGTTTTCCCCCTTTTTTCCCCCCGAGTACGGGACATTTTAAGAATTCAAAGATATTCGACGTACCTCATTTATGAGAAACCATTCCTGAGATTACGTCTTCTGCGTAGGAATATTTCTTAGTTCATTCATTTCAGAATATTATAAATACAGTGGGAATTATTCGTATTGAAATGAATAAATAATGAATATATTTCAACCCTATTTAAAATACAGATTTCTCCTCGTTGAAAATAATCCTTTTTATTGCCGTCCGCGACATTAAATTAAAGCCTTTCAAGCGTAATTTCATTTGCCCCCCCTGACCCCTCCGAAATGTCCAATTAGGTTTTATAAAGCTATCAAATTTGTTTATGACATCGCTGGGTCCAGCGCGAAGCCGAATCAAAAGCGTTCAGGATCGTTTACATCAATAGAGGAACGAGAACGGGAGCCGGGGGCAAACCAAGGGTTGGAAAAACGGCGCTGAAATGAATCACTGATTGTAGGGTGGGCGTCGGTGGAAGGGGACCGGGGTTACGGCCTATAATTTGCATTTATATTTTATGCTCCACCCCGGTACAGTCCGCTACCCCTTAAATGGACTCCGGTTCAACCATCCCCCGAGAGCCTATATTTCAAACATGTTTGTACTACAGCTTTTTCCGTGTTTACCTCTGGACATTGTAAGAGAGAGAGCCTCACGAGGCCTATCGAGAAATATACTGTGGCGACCAACGATTACGATTTACAATGAAGTAATTAAAATTTTACTACATGAAGCATTGAACTAGCCCCTCACTTCAATTTACACTTTTACAATATTTTAATTTATTAAAGGCTTTTGAAACGAATAAACGAAATGAGAAATTAAGGCAGATGTTGATTACAGTAAATGAGTAACGTAGTTATTAATCTTTATTAATTAAAAATATAAGACAATAGACGACTTTAAGTGATATATCTGTAATGAAATGATTCATTTCATTTTATTTTTCCATGCGGGCGTCTGTAAACATATCTCTGATATTTACTTACCCGACTGGTGTACACAGTCCGGAGTTCTCGTTCGTTACATTATACGTTCTATTAAAAAAATAACGAGTAACTTCGAAATTGAATAAATAAAAAACTGCTCGTCAGCCAATGGGTATTCGGGGAGTAATCATTTAAAGAGGGGAACGATGCCACGCTAGGGATGTAAAATCCATTAATCGGGGTATAAATTAAAATGAAACGGCCTACACTAAAACAATCCATTTTCGTTCCATAATAGAAACTAGGAAATGTTCATCTGGACATCACACAATTCCGCACATTCCACAATTTAATGATATTTTCCATGTATGGTAATTGTCAATGTATATTACTTGTATATGCAAATAAATAAGTTTTAAAAATATGTAATTAACATTTAAATAAGTAATCATTGAATAGTCATGCAAACACAGTATCAAATGTTTATTCAGTGTATTCAAGTGAATTAATTTTCCAACCGTTTCCACAGCGGGTCGAATTTTTCCCAAAAATTCTATTCTATATTGTGTTTACAGAGAATCCTAATGCGGCCACTCTCAAAAGAAATGAAATTTCTGCCCCATAAAAAGCGAGCATATAAAACTATTGCGACTCCTGCATTTTATAAGGGGCGAGGGCATGTATATTTCATAAATATATATATATCGTGGGTTTTTCTTCAAATCCAGACTTATTTTGTTTCTCGGACGGCTGAACCGAGCGAGCGAGAAATTGAAACTCGGGATATATTTAAGTTGGAAGTTATATGACCCGTGTCATATACCCGCTCCTGACGGCTTATCCTGCAAGGGTAAACTGGGTTTATTTTGTGTAAGCATATATGTATGTATATATATACACACACACATCATAGAGTGATAATATTCGGGGAATATTTTATTTCGGTTTAGCTTTTATTATTATAAATAAATAAAGTAGTTCGACAGATACGTAAACTGGATATGAAATCTTTATCATAATTATTTTGCAGTGTATTACCAAAGATAATTGTTAAATTTTCACCTATTATATGTAGTTAGTAATTAGTAAATAATGATTAGTAATAATCAACAGATATGGCCGAAGTATTCAATTACAAGTAAGGAAAGTTGAATCTAATGTTTTCACCCCATTCTGTCAATTAGACCTGTTCTTAACAAAACCCTTAACTTTCTCCAAAATAAACTATTAATTAATGAACATTAGTTATTGACATATTATCGGCGTTTTTGTCACGGTTCTGTCCCTGAATTTCCAGTTATATTATACATGTAGAACCCTGGAATATGGCGTTTCGTAACTACAACCAAAGTTAATGTGTGTTTATTTAAATAATGGAGTGGACAGGAGAAAATATTTGGCAGAGTACCGGTGCGATGGACGCTGCTATTCCCAGAATGGGTGCCCCATTGTCTGATTGTGTGAATAGGACCGTGTACCTGATAATGGGTACACATGATACCTAACACCGGTGTCTTAATCAACACATGTCGTCGAAGCTACAGATATTCGATTTCAAGTGAGGAAGGTGGTTTGCAACAAAAGTTTTCGGACAATTCCATCGATAAAACATTGTTACGTATTTTGAATCCTATATTATAGGATCAATTATTAATATAGGTATTAACCTATATTATAACCTTTACAAGTTTCCCATTTCGAGCACTAGGAACAAATACACTGTGGAAAGTATCCACAAGAAGTGCTATAATAAATTATATGATTAGAAATTTATTAATATAATGTTTGATTCTATCGAAAATTATTTATTTACGATCGAAACGTCCGGGCTAACAGGTTTACGGTCGGGACGCAGAACACGTCCGGACCTGATTGAGTTGAGATTCACTTAACCGAACCGGTTAACCGAACCATTTGCGGATCAGCGTTCACGACCGTCATAATTGAAACGGGCATAACCCAATCTCTGCGGTCGCTGTCAGTCAGTTCATGCAGATTGTTCAAAATCTCCCATCGGACGTCTGCTGAAACTAATTGTTTAAGCGCGACCCATCAAATAAATGGTAGGCAGTTTATACGATTAGGACCCTATGCGGGGGGGGGGGATCCCTGCCTAATGACTATGTCTGAAATAGGTAAACCGATAATTGCGTGTTAATTAATTGCCGAACCCGGTCTAGCAAAAGACCAAACCAACGAGAGGAGACAGAAACATCACGAACCTACAGTATTCCAACCCTCGCAGACCAAAAACAGGTATATCAAATTAATTAATTGCGTTCTTCAGGACCGGTTAAAAGCCGGTGTACGATTTAAAATTCGATTCTCAATAAATCGTGGCTCATAATCTAGAATGCGGGCGCGGAGCGATGTAATCATTATTTCTAAACAGAGAACGATGTTTCAAACCCAATGCATCATATTTACAGAGCGTTGTAGGCTCATCAATCATCACAAACTTGTCTTCCTATCGTCCGTGGAAAGCATTAATAATACTAATTATTACTAATATAATAAACATATCAAAACGTTAATATATCATATTAAATTCAAAGGGATGTAAAATTGAAGTAATTATTAAATCTGCATTATTAAATTACACGTGTAATTAACACACATGTTCAAATATGAACATTTAATAACTTAAAGATAATAGAAGGAATTTTTTCCTTTGTGCTGGGAACTCGAAGCAAAATTGTAATATTTAAAGTTCCTTAAATCTTTGAACGTGATCACTGGAGTGATCTGAGAAGTGTCAGTTGGTTATGCGTTCTATCAGGAGGAGCTAACAGGGACAGAATAAAGTCTGAGATCATTTTAAACAAGATTAATACGAGCTTTTGACATCAATTTGTTTGATCGGTGCAATCTGGAAAGTTGGCGCATATATTCCGATCCGGGAAAGATCCCCGTCCCTATTTATAAGGCCGGGTCCACTTTCAGTTCACAAAGAGTTTGCAAATTAAACTACAATTCGATCACCTGGCAAATTCGCCTTATATATCCCCCCCAACTGACTTTTATCTCCTCCTTAGCCTCCCCCCCCCACCATTTTTTTTTCTACGAATGGTCCTGTTGAGTTGCCAATTTCGAGAGGTCCTGAATAAAGGCGAAGGTACAAAGAAGAAACACGATTAGCGGAGACAATCCAATTTTTGGGCCAGGGGGAATTTTCTTTTTTTTTTGTGAGAGAGAGAGAGAGAGGGGGATGAATAAAAAAGAGATTTTAAACGATTCCATTCGTTTGACTTTTGTTTGAAACTCTCTCGAACCCCCACCCCCTCACCCCCACGGAGAGATGGTAAATCACTTTAAGTGCCGTGCGTTCATCCCCGATGTGAATATATATTGTCATCCCTACCCCGTCCCCTTTCAATACTGCCCCCTCCACTGCCCGACAAAACACGTACAATAGATCAGATACACCGAAGTAGGATTTTACCCACTACCCTCAATAATGAATTGCCCCAATTAAAGTCACCGGCCGGGCTCGGGATTGGACGATTCGTGAGAATTTAATGGATAAGAGAACGGATCTGGAAATTATTTGAACATGACCCCCCCAACATAATAATCACATTTATGCTTTTGAGCTCTGATTCATCCAAGAGCCGATACGCTTAATTACCACACTTAAATACTCCCAAATGATTAACCAAAAATGTACATATATATTACCGACTTTCTGGAGGAATTTGTTTTTTTCTTGCCTGAACCAAAAAAAAACAGTAATAAAAATTCTACATTGTTTTGAAACGCATGAAGCTTAAAGGGACGTAATAAGGACCAGAATGCGATAAACCAGGTTCGCCAAAGTATGGCGGCGTCTGGAAACTTTTTACTTATTCCTTTTTCTCCCCTTATGCATTTCCACCCCCTCCACCACATTGCCGGAGTAATATTTATGTAATAGGGGGACTTTTATGAAGCCCAGGGTCGGGGCAACGTCTGTATTATTCGTGGATTTAGTGTCGGCGGAGGCGAGAAGGGCCGCTATTAGCATGGGGCGGGGCAGATGGCTCTAACGGCCCTCCAGTGAACGATGGCTGCCCCGCCCCCCCCGATGCGACAAACAAACATATTTTATGAGACGCCGTTTTCATACCTGGCCCTCTTAGTGCTCCATTTTTCGTTATGCATTCTGTACGGATGGACAACGCCATCCATTCCCATCCTTGGACACGCTAGATTATTCCCGACCGTTTTAGGCCTCAAAACGACAGTTTTTCAACTGCGTGTAACGCTCGCCTTAGTTCAGGAAAAAGAGGCCGTTTTCAGCATTCAGGGGCTCTTTGAAAAACAACAAATTTAATTTTGCTTTTTGTTAATTTGCAAGAAATGTCCCGTAAAAAAAATATGTAAGATAGTTTAAGATATATGATCGATTTATAATACAATCCTTCTTACTTTATTATTTTATATACACACTCATGAATTATATTAGTATAAATATTGAAATGAATGAATTATAAGAATGACTCGGTGTTGAGGACAGTCATCCATACAAGGTTTATTCATCTGAGATCCTTATTTATACAGTTATCCCTTAGTCGAGAAAAATTCCACAATTTACGACCCTGAGATAGTAAAAGTTGTTTATCGTAAAAATATTTACGATTCGGACTTCATTGCTCGGTAATAACGGGATTATGCTCTTTACAAATGAGAAAAGGGCCAGAGACAGAAGTACCCCTGAAAAGTATACAATCCTAAGCCCCTTTCACAGTTGAACTGACTAGGGAAAGTCGAGATCTTACTTATATCCTGATAATACAGGAGTCCGCGTCCTCTCCAATATAGGAGATGGATGTCATCAAATCATTACGTTAGAAAACAATGAATTAGGCGAAGATTACAAATCCCCTGACAGTAATAACCTAATCCCTGCATAAAGGCAGGCATTACTTCAATCGATCAAAATGTCAAGGCAACACAACCTGTATTAAGTCAGGCAAATCCAATTGGAAACCGCCTACTGAAACCGGGTCACTACTAAAAAGGCGCACTACTTCGCACAGTACTAAACTTTCTTGTTAAATGCCCTTCGCCCCACATATTTAATATCGCTGAGAGCTTTTCTCTTATTGTTACGCTGTGTAGAACTATTTATTTGTTTTTACTTATAACAGGCGGAAAACTATTGTAGACATAAAAAGGCGCCAAGTTATCGCCGAGAGCGCTAAAGAAATAAGGGGAAGATTACAGAAAAGTGTTTTTTGGTTTCGCCACAGTAATATTTCGGCAATTAAGGACATTTGAAACAAGTCCACGCGTAATTAGACTGAGGTCAAAAAATATTTTAACGAGAACTCCCTACATTTTGGATTCACCATCCTGGGGCAGAGGAAATTGTTTACAAATTATTTAGTCTTATTGTACTTTAGATTTTTATTGGACTTCCGAACAGGAATTTTAGGACGGTACTACTATTTACTGAATACTTGTACTATTCAGTTCTTCACCAAGAAATTGCCGGTCAAAGTTGTACCAGATTAAAAGCGCGATACGAACGGCGGCGCCTGGGTTGAAGGCCGGATAACAACTGAACAATTCATAGGTGGATATGCGGAATTGTGGAGTGTGTTAGGGTGGGCTCTCTCTCTCTCTCCTCCCTCCGGTGCGGATTCTACATTCGCGGAGTGATTAAAGCGAGCGTCGGTCGTATCCCACCCTGTACTGTGGGGCGACCGGCTCACTCATTAATCTCTGGGCGGGATTCATAATTCGGTTGCCGATTGGGGAGGCCACCCCAACCAACCCCCTCACGCCTCACACTCCTCCTTGTTTATTGCCTTTCCGCCGAATTTTCCATTTTCCCCCTTCTCTACGCCTCTGCGCCCGCCCTCACCCCAGGAATATAATACCCCTGTCGTGCTACGGGCTCAAATTAATTCCCGGTTCCCGGTGCGTCTTCTTCCCCCAATTGGATACCGGGGATTTATCGTGTCGGATTTATCTGTTGAAACGAGACAGGCCGCATTATTTTTAACGGACTAAGCGAGCACGTACGGTGAATTATAACGTTAATACGAGAGATATTTGTTGTACCATATTTAGGTTAACATTATTTGGTTTATTGTTAGTGGCAATCAATCGATAGTCTAGTCTGTAATTATCATGCTGTCAAAGCTGTATGAAATATTGAATTGTGTTGCATGACTGAATGCGACCTAGTTTGCTGGAACTAAAAATAAATTTTGTATTGAACATACATGAACTCAAACCTAATGTATATTTCGAAATAGGGAGATAAACATTGTTCAACGCGAATGGATGTAAATGTTGAAGCGCAAAAAACAAATCTGGGCCCAAGAGTATACTAGGAACTGAAGGCATATCTTGTGGACGGATAGGGGCGCGTAAGTAATGGTTCCTGGCCTTTATGCCATAAAAAGGGAGTCGTTTTCTTACCGCCGAGAGGGAGGACGGTAAATTTATAAAAGTCCCCGGGAGAGAGGTCAGCCCTTGAAATATAGAGCGGCGTATCATTTGCGGGTGTAGTGGGGGGGGGGTAGGGTAGGAGTGAAGGGGCGGCAAGCACTCTCTGAGATATGGGATGTATTCTTAGCCCCTCAGAGATGATGCCGCCCCCGCCACGCTCAGAGTTGCCCTCGACCACCGGCCGGAAATCCGAGCCCGCGTTGAACCCGAAAACAAAATAAGTAATGCGAACCGGACGTAAAGACGGTGTTAAAGTCGGTCGCTTAATACGGTCGTTTTGCAGGACCGTAAAATCTGTTAAGAAATGAGTAAATACATTCTCAAATTGGAATCTTTATTATGATGAAGAATGGTGATATGCTGAACGATGGGTTCCAACTATCACATAATTCAATTCAAGAGAGATTTAAGGATAGAGTTGGTGTTAGAGTCGGTCTCTGATAAGAGATGAGCAAATGCATTCTCAAACGGACATGTCCTTTGTAATGACGATAATTTGAATCGCATAAGTCAATTCAAGACAGTTTGTCATCATCATCATCATCATCATCAACGGAAACCCGAATAAACTCAATTCGAAAGATGAAAATGTGCGCTGTACGCCGCACATTGACTTGTCCTCGATGAGCGCACGTCGAAATGCGCCCGGATTAATGCAGCGCCGAGGCCGCAATTGTAATTGATTGGTCGGAGCCGAAATGCAAACGGGAACGAAATCCCCAGCGCTGAAGGGGGGGGAAATATTGTATATGTAAATTCGCCCCCTGCCCCCGGATTGCGAACATTAACATATTGTTTATGAGTCGCCGTGGGGGGGGGGGCGATTAAAAACCCGGTGTTAGAGGGTCGGAATTGCACCGTCCCTGTACAGGTGTTAGAGCGAAGCAGATTTGCAACCTCCGATACCTCCTGCGCCGTGAAAATTAGTGACCGAATCCCGCCGATTGAAATCCGGCCCGGTTTAAATGTCCAGGTACTTGTTTCGGGACCTCTGATTTATGCGGAGCTAAGCGAAAGCGTCCCCGGGGCCGTATTCCCGTCCGTCGATAATTCGTTCGCCAGTCGTACAATTGCGCGACCAGCTTTTTTTTACTTTGCGCCTGAATAAAACGGTAACGGGGTTTTCCCGACTAGGAAAAACCGAGGGAGATAGAAGTGGCATTAACGGTAAAGAAGGGAAGGAAGAAGAAATAATCATAATAACGTGGACATAAGGAATGTACAAGAATGTACATTCTAACCGCTGGAAATACAGAAGATAGTTTTACTCAAGTAATGGTCCGGTATACTTAACTCCTGAATTGTATTACTAAAGCGATGCAAAGAAACACATTTCTACTCAAATGTGGAATTTACTTTTAAACTTGGAATTGGTCTGCTACGCCACGAAAATTCTTCCCATTGATGTGCTATTTTATAATCTTGACCTTAAACATAGAGCAACAGTGTTGTTTAACAGAGACTGAATTAGTTAGTCATCAAACTATTCCATCACACATACCAAGCCAGATTCCATAAAGGATAATGTAAGCAGACAGCTTCATTTAGTTCCCTAACTAGTTTTGTTCGAACTGCCTGGTGGCTGAATCTTGAAATTCGCCAATATTAAATGTTTTGGAACAGAAAATAAATAGTATACATTCTAAAATATGTTTTTGCCCATATCGCTGCACAATTATTGCGGTCAACAGTTTTTACGTTATACGCCAGCCGAGCAGTAATTTTCAGTTGTGCCCGCTTTGACAAAAATACGGCCCTAATTTTGTCCCGAATTTTCATCCGTCCCGGCTCCTAATTACCCCCGAGTAAATCTGATAACCGGGAGAGGTGGAGAATGGCGGAAGTGGATAACTAGTTGAGCTTTAATGCCGCAGTCGTTGTCTGCCGGAACCGGCACTAGCAAGATATTCAGCCCCTAAACCTATTACCCCAGCAACCCCATTCGTTACCCGAAAGTACGATGCTGGAAATAGTCCAAATTGCTGCGAACGATGAAAATTACGTTTATGACTATTTAAATACGTTACGCAATAATAACTCGCCTGTTTTAAACCGTTGCGTGACAGACTCGGAAAACGAAATGACGCATTAATTGATTTAATTTTCACGAATGTCGTGCAAATTCCGACAGCTGAGTTGAATCTGATGAAACATTGTTTATTCGGACCCGGTTTCACAATTGTATAGCTTTCGGCCAAATAAACTCTTGACACTTGAGGGGACTTTGGGACTGTGAATTCCAAATCTCTTATGGGGAGGGGGGGGGTCCGGCATTAATTTTAGAAGTCCATCCACATTCCTATCACACAGTCGAGAGAACACCCCGTGTCCTGTTCCCACATTACAATTCTTCAAATTGCAAATTTGATACTCGATACTTGATACCGATACTCGGGGCGTAGGGAGCGGATGTGTGTTCGCTGAGCTTTGCTCGCTTGCAAATTCAAATTTGGTAATGAAACAATGGGTTCCCCCATCAATAGGCTTTTCCCACCCTCCCTGAGGAGTCCCTGAACGCGCCTAAAATCACTCCGGAAATTAGCGAAAATTGAGCCCAAAATTCAGTAAATATGAATGAGAAATAATGCTCATAGAAAGCATTAATGATGGTTTAAAATTTTACTAGGATTTATAAAAATGATGAATTCGTCGTGTTTTCACTATACAAAAGTGTTCAGTTTGGACTTCTACTGTTGAGTCTCCACTAACTATAAAAGCATATTTCCGGCCCCGGGGACGCCGTGAACATCGTTGAACTGATATTTGAACAAGATTGTCGCGGGGAACAAAATTGCATTCTTATTGACAGAACACTGCGCGGAAGTTCATGTAATGCGACTTTGGATTACTTTCACTCCCCTTGTGTTTTCCTTGAACATTGGCGACCTGGAAACTTGGCTTCAACCAACTTTTCCTGTTCCCTTCCAGTAACCCGGAATATCACCGATACGTCGTCAGGCATTGTCTCCTATATCCCCGCCTGATATCACCAATTTGAATAACAAAATAGCGCTAGGGTTTAATTTATACATGTATATTATCGGGCAGTATAATACAAGAAAATAATTATCTTTTTTAATAATTCCTCCACACCTTAAAACATAAACTACCAACAGTGTGTAACATTGTGTTAATTCCTACGAGAGGGATCTAAAATTTGTTTTTCATCATATTCTTATCTGAGATTCTATTACCCACTTACGTTCTATAAACGTAAAGGATGATTGTACAAAAAAAAATACGAATATATTTTAAAAAACGAAAGTATCTCTCGTAATGAGAACATAATGTTACTATCCAATGATATCAATGTGTATTAGAGATTAAACGCACTATGGTGCCTACATATATTATTTCAATGTATACACTTGTACAGCCATAAAATCTTCAACATAATTTTCCTTGACTGAATTCCCTGAATTTAATTCATTACACATTTCCATCGATAAATCGAACTACATGAATATTTTACATTTTATCGAGCAGTAATTGAAATTATTATATAATCATTTGGTCATTTTCATCGAGAAGTTCATTCCTGCGAGGCTTCGTTAGACATAAATGAAATTTGATTTTCACCCCGTAAATTACAAAAGGCTTATAAAACTTGCAGATTGAGCTAGCTGTAATTTGGTAAAGAAGAATGCACATTTGTATTTCATAAATTGAGTTAAACACTCTTAACTGGGTTTTGACTGAAAAAAAGCCGGCGTTATGAAATGCTTCATTTCCCTCCGGAACTCTAAACACATTTGACATTATTTCTGGTTAACCTAAACAAACGGCGATGTTATGTTCACTTTTAGCGCTCTTCATTGAGCTAATTGAGATATTCAATAAATAATTATCTTTTTTAATAATTCCTCCACACGTTAAAACATAAACTACCAACAGTGTGTAACATTGGGTTAATTCCTACGAGAGGAATCTAAAATTTGTTTTTCATCATATTCTTATCTGAGATTCTGTTACCCACTTACGTTCTATAAACGTAAGGGATGATTGTACAAAAAAAAAGAAAAATCTTCTTTGTGAGTAGTAAAATGATTTCGAGTCAGCCCAAGAGCGCAAATTAAGTTCAAATTTAAGGGAGAAAAGTTTCGGCAAAATTTTCAGGGGTCCCACCGTCGGTCGTATATCGGGGGGGCTGATTGAAATATATAGGCTACCATAGAATGGGGGCTACAGTTATAAATCGCCGGACGATAAGCAGTCGGATCTGTAATTAATCGAGCGCGGTCCCGTCCCCCAAACGGCTCTCCGTAAACTCCAATTTCGGAAAACTCATATTTTCCGTATTCCGTCCCAACGAGCACTAGCCGTGGCCGGGCCGGGCCCCGCACATAAATTTATTCCGTTCATTAAGAATGAATTATAAGAGCTCTTTTATCGCCGCCCGGAGCCATGACCCCCACGCAGTACAGCCCTCATCAGGGGAGCCCTATTAGGCAAAAGTTGTGTGAATAAAGTACCTTATATATATAAACACAGGCAAATATACATCGGTTTGGGGTCAGTGCTAGTTTGAAATTTCTATGTTTTTCTTCTACTTCTATTGGTAATCCATTCCGAAATATAACATTGAGATATTACTTTAATGTATTGCCGAGGAGATGCTGTCGATGGCGGGAAACCAACACCATTTCAAAAATAAAAAAGATCATATCCATTTATGTCAGGTAATTTACATAGGGACAAATCTTGACCAGATTAATAACGGACAGAACTGAACAGGCTCTAATACACCGGGTAAAATTCGACAAAATTCCATTCTAGAGAAAATAACTACTACAAGAGGAGTATTAGGGAGGTGCTAGAAATAAAAAATATAAAAATAAATTAAATAAGGCTATCGGGCATAATATCAGTAGGGGATTCACACCCCATTTTTACTGGGAGGGTCCCAGTGGAAAAGGGCATAAAGCCTTCTCGTTCAGGCGGGTTCCTGACAATAGAGGGTCACACAAAACTGGGTTGCGGAAAACTTCATTCACCTCCGGATATTTTCTATTTTAAACGGGGGTAATAACGCACGTGGAAATAATTCCACGGTATAATGA
The DNA here is from genome assembly GCA_019843655.1 of Lethocerus indicus. Lineage (NCBI taxonomy): Eukaryota > Metazoa > Arthropoda > Insecta > Hemiptera > Belostomatidae > Lethocerus > Lethocerus indicus. The sequence goes on along the minus strand of JACDQD010000012.1, from coordinate 12,939,262 downwards.
ATTCTAATTGAAGCCTTCGGTAGACGTGTATTCATTAAGATGGCTCCACGAGTTTTAAATTTATCCCGTTCATTAACAATGGCCTGTATGACGTGTTTCGTCCGATAGTTCGGCCACGAAGCCCGAGATATTTCTTCGTATAATATACACTCCGCGTGTATATGATAATACAGTGAAAACATGAACTCATAATTGAAAATAAACTCCGCAGTGTGCGCTTAATCGTCGCCGGACCTCCGGCAATTTATTTCCTTTGAAATCGCCGTTTCGTTTTTTTTTTAAATTTTTTTTTCCGCCCACTCAACTCCGCAGAAATAGAACTTAATCTGGCCGTCGGCAGAAGGCCAGAGTTTTAATTAAATTGAGGAAATAAATCTTTTACATTTTTTGTTTCGCCCCGACGGACCCCGTTTCGACAACGTACAAATACACGGACAAAACATGAAATGAAACGGCATTATATATTGCCCCCAATTCTAAATAAGCAAAGTCCCGGTAACACTGGCACCGCCCTTACAACTTACCGTTAAAAAAGCATAATTTAGTTTTAGAAATAAGTTACACTATCGTTCCAAGATCAAGAAGCATCAAACTATGTATATACCATATCTTTCGTCATTCCAATTTGTGCATGTCTCTAGTATTAACATTTCTAGCCGCTTCATCCCTTTGAATAGGGCTGTGCCGGGGGTATGCGGTAATTACACTCAATCTCTTCGTTAAACTAGTGGATATTCCGATACCGGTGCCGATATGGCGTCTACAATGGCTACTGAAGCCTGCGCGGCTTAAGACCAAATGAGGCGAGACAAGTTAATATGCTTTGAATCGTTCCATTCTGTTTGACCCGGTCATTAATCACAATTTCCGGTTTAACATAGTCGCCAGGTAGTATTAAAGCAGAAAATTCACTAATACCAACCGGTATTATGTGTAAATGTGCTGAAAAAAAGATGATGCAGATTCACCTTACATATTATCCGAAAACGTACGGTCAGTAATATACTAATTGCCTCACAGTGACACTGCAGTTTACTGTAATACGTTCCTATTACATTACATGTAATAACAAGAATCGAAAATACCTTCTATACCCTCAGTATAAGATATTCAAACGACGATCATTTTACGGCAGGTTTAAGAGGGTAGTCTTCCCTCGTAACAAGCGTTTCGTTAATTACAGCTTTTAAAAATTAAAGAACCGTTTTTTTTAATGTTGATATAAAAACAGGGCCGAGTAAACCAAGAACAAGTAATTGGAAGCAGTTAATGGCGTAATTTATAACAGTACTTCGGGACTGGTTGCTATTTTGGAGAGGACCTTTATACCTCTGAACCCTAATTAATTCCGGGAATACAAGTTTTATAATTGATAGTCACGTTGGGTTATTTCAGATTGCCTTCGGCCAATCGATCGAACAATAGTTACAACGTACAATATTCTGTACTTCCCCAAAAAATCACATTAAACACAATAGTTTAAGTTATTTGTATTTAGTGGGTGTATCCAAGAAACAGTACTTTGCCAGACCGGATGCTACATCCGCCCTCTCGACACGAGCAAATAGCAAAGGTGCATTAGTGAGGGAGGCCGACCGATGATCAGACTAAACCGGTCTAGCTCAAGACAAAATAGGGAATTTGGAACAGTCGAGAGCACGAAGTTATCCTAAAGCCTCGTAAAATGAAACAATATTTAGTAAGCAACAATATTTAGTATAATAAAAGTAGACTATTAAAGTGGAATATAAATGATCCAATGAGTTCATTTTTTCGCATAAATAAATTATGAGCGATGTTTTGATGTTTGGAGTTCTACACTATTTTCAATTTGACTTCCGAATTGAATTTCTGCAACATTTATTTATTATTTATTTATTTACAGTTTATCATGTCTACTTTCTTGGCGCGTGTTTATTAGGATACGAAATTGCAGCGATACATATTATGTTTCAGCCGAGGAAATAACCGGAATTACTTTATCTCTGATTGAGCCATAAAACTGTAAGTTGGGTGGGGGTGGAGCGGTTGGTCCGGGAGGTGATGCCTCGTTAGTGATTCAGCTCGCGGTTAGGGCTTTTATAATATAGACTAATTTTATTCAAGTTGGGGGAAGAATCTCCAAAGCGATTAATTATCATAATTTTGCGGGTTAAACTTTAACCGAGGCTCGGCCGCCTTACTTATAGTTTCAAGCGTACTTCCCAGCTATAATTGCGATTCGGATTATATAATGTGTTTCTTGTGCTGGGATGCTTACATACATTTATTATGATATTGTGTGATTTACCATGGCAATATTTTAATACAATTTTGTCCTATTTTCGACCGACCATAGGGAATACAAAACCGAAATATAGGGATAGATGTATCGGACACCGAGAATGCCCATTAAGTAATAGAGCATGGACTATGAATAATTGAAATGAATAACTCATTCATAGTCAATTTTGGTCCATGGGGATTTTGGCCCTGTGTCGTCGTGATCAATGAAGTGCATGATGTGCTCTAAGTGAATAGGCACTCGATGCGATAAACTATTTTCATATTCTGCATACGCCGAGTGAATATATTTGGGATAAAAGTCCGGGGACCGGGGTGTAATTCCCAGCACCGCTAATTTTATTCAGTTAATTAATGTAATTAGTGAAGTAGACATGGCGGTCCCATAAGGAGCACCCTGTCAGCACAAAGAGTATATTACGTTATACTAAAGTTTTAAACAAGTTTATTTCGATACACACCAGCATGTACGACATTATGCCCGAGCCCCGTTTTTATATCGTTAAAATAACTTTGCCCCTAATTAAAATTTGTGTAATTCGCTTTATCATTGTGAAATGCACACGCGCCCTCCTATAACCTTGGCGAGAGGAAATATTTGATTAATATAATTACTTATTATTGTGCATTGTAAATATATTGCATGATTGCCAACCAGAGTGAACTGTAACTCTAATGTTAAAATGAGATTTTATCAAAAATTAAAATGAGATTTTAAGGGTGTACTGTGTTCATGTCAGTCGCTAATTGTATAACGCTCCTAATCGTCCCGATAGCTTACTATACCAATGCCAAGGTTTCGATTTGAACTTCTAGAGTATTGACCCTTTGTAGAATTCCTTTCTTTATATTCCATTAAAATGTGCCATCCTCCTTCTGACCCCCCTTACCACCCCCCAGCTCGGCCATTCCCCTTTGTGCAGTGTTGTCACGTGCGAAAAAGTTTTATATTAGCCCTCGGAGTCCTTGAAGGGAAGTGGGAGGGACTCAATTTAGGCGGCCGTTGGGAAAAGCCGCCCGCGCTCCGGGCCCAATAAAACGGTTGGGGCTGTTGCGTCTCACTTATAAATATTACGCCCTTATTTCAGATTTGGCGTCGCTCCCTTCACCCGAGCCCACCGACAAGAAAAGAGAGAGAGAAAAAAAAAGTAGTAAGTCCGGGCTTCAAAACGTAATTTGAACTCGACGCGGCGCCGGTAAAATACTTTCAGTATTCCCCCGCGGACTTTTATCACAAATATATTCACTCGGCGTATGCAGAATATGAAAATAGTTTATCGCATCGAGTGCCTATTCACTTAGAGCATATCATGCACTTCATTGATCACGACGACACAGGGCCAAAATCCCCATGGACCAAAATTGACTATGAATGAGTCATTCATTTCAATTATTCATAGTCCATGCTCTATTATTTAATGGGCATTCTCGGTGTCCGATACATCTATCTCTATATTTCGGTTTTGTAACCATAATTTTCATTATTTATTTTTATATGTATAGTTTCCTATGCCGTACTGTACGAGTATCCATAAAAATTATTTGTCCCATTAACTTCATACTACAGCATATTCAGGACACTGCTTCAGTTTCATAGTCCAGAACCGCCGGGAACAATTTTCATTTTAATAAAGCCGTTCGTTCCTTTAGAATAGTCTTTTAGCAGTGCGGGCCTCCTCGAGTAATGACTATATTTCTGTGCTGTTTTTTAGACCGGTCGTAAATATTTTGCTTTATTACCTCTTCGAGAGAGTCTTCGTTTTTCTCTCTCTCCAAAGTGGGAGAACTCTGAGCCGAAAAAATGAGGGTAACGGGGCGGGGGGAGGGGGAGAATGGAAATGTAATTTTAAATCGACAAGAAACACCTCTGGGGTAAAAACGTCTTTGCCCCTCCAAAGGAGAATAAGCCCGAGTTATTTTTAGACGGGAAGTTGGCGAATTTATGAGGGCTCGACAGTGCTCTCTCTCTCTCTCTCTCTCTCTCTCTCTCTCTCTCTCTCTCTCTCTCTCTCTCTCTCTCTCTCTCTCTACTGTCTATGTAGATACCTTGGTTAATCGCGCACAGAAGTAATATTCATGTAAATTAGTCATTCGCCGAACACAGTGCGATTCGTTGCAAGGTAGACATTAAGAATATTCGGAATACTTAAAAATAGAAATACGTCCGCAAAGGTTCTATTCGGGCTGATTTCGGAGGGACGTACGGCACTAAAAAGGACATAAATCAACTACAGATAACTCGCGCATTCTCCATATCATCGGTGCCTCATGCACGATAAGTGATCGTGTCACGACTGTCACTATAATGTCACACTCCAACGTATTACAAAGGCAGTGTTACCGACAATAGGGAGACGTTGCATCCGGCATCAAGCCGTACATGAGTGATTATAATCACTAACTAACAGCTCAATACAGAGGGTACAACAGGGGTTGACCCCTTGCTATTCCGGAATTTTTCCTTTGTGTGTAAACCGTCCGAGTGAGTTCCGGAGGAAGCGTTTATGCCCTTTCCTTCTGGGGCCATTTCCGACGTTTCGGAACTATTACTGGTTCCATCATTAAGGTCGGAATCCCGCAAGAAAAAACCTATCCAATTGAGCTCGCTCAGGTGGTTTCAAAAATTCCCGGAAATATCCCGGCATCGCAGTGGGTCAACCCTTGCTATAATCCTACTGGAAATTACTGATGAATAAATCTTTGGTGGCGTGATTATGTTTAAAAAATATTGCTATCCTTCCTTTGATCGTACAGGATTTGATGTATGTCTGTAAATAGAAGTTTAATAACAGTGACCAGAAAATTTTAATAAATCTCCGAGTTGTGTGCTCGTTTCAAATTTCAAACCCATTTCGCAGTATTATTAAGTGCGCCATAGCGCTTTCTACATGTCTGAATAATATTTGGAAAAAACCGCAAATCGCTCGCCCCCTTCCCTGGCCAGTCTCGGAATTAAATTATTGTATTTGCCCGGAATACTCGGAATTGAAAATTTGGTTTTTCTTGCACTGAGTTTAATTAACCGAGATAACATTTGTACGGCTAATTTACCGCGCATAAATACCAAAACGGAAAACACAATTCACTACGTTATATCCGCCCGGGGTAAATTTAGGATTCGGTAATTATTTTAATGAATTGTTAACGTGCCGCCTTTTATAAGGGTCCCTAAGTTTTGACCCGGGTTAGGGCCCTCTCATCTGCATACGGCCATTAAGGGGTCAGATCACAAAAAAAAAACCCTACTTCAGACCATGGCGACGTTTAACATTCCACCTGCTGTGCGAAATATCCCAGTCGAGGCTGCATAAACATAGGGCCGAAGGAACACTTCAATAATCGTTAAGTCTCATTAAGTTACATCGGGAATTTGAATCGAATATTACTCGTCCTTATATGCATATTAGGTATGTTAAGATGAAGGAAACAAGTTTTACTAAAAGTAATTCACATTCAGAACAAAAATATTAATGAATCGTAGCTAGAAAAAAGCTTCCATTCAAAAATTGGTTAAGAAAATGAAACATTATTTCATTTTATTGTAAGGAGTAATGATCCGAATAGTATATATGTCCGATATTTAGTTTAACTCAATCATGACTTACCGAATGGAGTAATGCACGTTGAATAGAATGTATTGAACTGGACTCACCTGAAACAAATAATATAAATCAGTAAATATTATAAATTAAATATAAATATCTTATTATCTAAGAGGAGAATAGATAGATGTAGCCTACATCGACAGTGCAAATTTTTTAATGTTTTCCTGAATTTTAACATATTGGATTTAATTTAGGTTGTAAGACTTTTTTCCAAGTAGTATAGTCAATACGCATTTAATGAAGCAAAATATCAGGTCAATGAATACTGTTTTACGGTATACTACACTGAATACCACACTTAACGATATTTAGAACTTAGCACGCTAGTAAAAATTGTGAGTAATTTTAATGTAAAATATTAAATATTTACAACATTGATAGTAATTTATCAACGCGTTTGGTGGCGGCGTGTAGTTAGTATTAAGATTTCTCCAGTTTCACGTCCATCCGCCTATCCCGTCGTCTATTTCGAATGTTAATATTTCGTTACAGATTCAAAACTGGGAGCCAAATCACCGGTTGTAAACGGCCCCATTCAACAAGTTCAATGAAGCTAATAACGACGTCATTTATTTTTTGCATGCCTGCAGTTAATATTGGACAATAATGCAAAATGACCTAACGAGGATAATAAAACCGTGCCGGGGGATAATTGGCCGGTTAAATGAGGCGAACGGGCTATTCGAAATATAATCGGGGCCCAATGGACGTCGGTTGTTATTATAATTATTACAATATAGGATGAAATAATAAATGACGACGGAAAATTAATGGGAAACTATTATTACTGGAGTTTAATGCACCCCGCGGCCCTCTCTATATCAACTGTATCTCTCTCCCGGGTAAAATTCGTTTTTCGCCCAGTTAGGTTTTTTGTGCATCTCAGATTGGAGCTCGTTTGCATTGATTCAATGGCCTAATTATTGGTTGGAATAATTCGGCGATTTCAGAGAATTCGGGGGCGGAGGTTTTCTTGTTTTTCTTCCTTTTGGAAGCATTTAAACTAGAACAGTAGAGTAAGACAGAGAAAATAATGAGCGGCGAAATTTCATTAGGCATTAATGCCGAATAAATTGAGGAATAAAAACATTATTGGATATTAAACCAACAAGACGAGGATACTTTAATATCTTACATTTTTAATAGATGTTATTTGCCGAGTACAGTCATAGGGAAAATCCCACGAGGGTCTCATTTATTTTTTAAAACTTATTTTCAGTCAAAAAGTTTAAACAATACTGTAAAAATTACATTTGTATGCTTCTATAAATTTTCTGTATATATTCTCCAGCAAGCTATACGACATAACAAAATGTACTATATCGTAGGCGTATTTAAGAAGACGCAAAATATTGCTCGGTTAACTGTCAATTTATTGCACCAATTACAGATCCCAATTAGGTTTTACATGATGTTCCCTTGTTACCGATCAGTCTACTGGAAATTACAGAGAGGTAGAAATATTGTCCAAAGAGTAGGAGTTCGTGTACAGAATCTCGTCACAAAAACTCGAATTTCAGACAAATTATCGCATCAATACGGGAGGAGGGTGAGGGGATTGAAAAATATTTCCCGAGCCTTAAAAAGGGCTCAAAGAGAAAAAGATATTGCCTCCTTTCAACGAGACGAAAAAAACAGAAAGAAGTAAAATGAAAGGATGTAATTAAAATCCGGGCCGTAATGAATGTTCACGAAGAGTGGGGGGGGGGGGAGCTAAGCACAAAGTCTTCAAACAATGCAAACTCTATTCCCCCCCCCGCCGCTTCACGAGAAAACGAACTTTTATCGATGGTCTAAAAAGGATCCGAGACATTCATGAATAATAACACTGTGGTAACTGGATTTACTAGCGGAAACAATTGTACCTTTTCGCATAGAATAATTCTGTATTAACCCCTACCAGACATATTTCTAGAAACTGATTTTTAGTACAAAAATATCTAAGTTAGAAGTACCGCAGTCGATTACTATTTCAGTACTTATAACCCCTATCAGTCAGTCACCAATGTCAACTATGTCCTCTCAAAAAGTACACTTTCGAAGTTTTACAAAGCGGTTTTTCATGTCTCATACAAGAGTACTATTGTCTTACTGCTGAATTTTTTCACCTATAATAACAAGAAGAGGGATATAATTAGAATCTGGGTCGCCGCGAATGTTCAGAAGAAATGCGCAATTTAAAAATAAAAAATGCTGTCTCCATTCTACCGGCTGCATTCATACACTGCACGAGTTTCACAGGCGTGCCGTGGATGGAAAAAATGGAGAAATGCCTTAGACATTTCCTTCTTTTTTTTCCCACCCCCAACACTGCTTTAAAGGCCAGAAAGGGATAGCTGCTGCTAGATTTCTTCCACGCTTCTTCTTTTCGCCTACCGATTTTCTTCGGCCCCACGCTCCACCTCTTCCTTTTGCCTCCCTCCACCCTCCCACCGCCCGCTTCCCTTTTTCCTCCGCTATGAGACCCCGAGAACGGACTAGAAGAAACTATTTTTCATTTCCTCGCCGCCGACAACGCGGGGTGTAAGGCCTCCAGTTGGCTAGGAAAATTTGGCCGGGACACGTGCACTAAATGTTTTCCACTCTTATAAAACGGGGCCCGGGAATTTTCTTACTCCGTGCAGCACAACGACGGCTCCTATACAACACGCTGTTGGCATTTTTATTTTTACTTATTTAAATTACCCGCGTTAAGTAAATATTTCTTCTTTTCTTTTGAAATATCAATTCAAAACTTCTTTATTGCGATCCGCGGACCTCCGGTTACGATTTTCTACATAAACTTATAATGACGTCCGGGCGGGCAATATTACCGAACTATGCAAGTTCTTGTGAAAACAATCTTCCCTTTAAAATATCTTCAATAACCTAAATTAGCCAAAGATCCTGAAAATTTCATGAACATTGTTTCATCGCTTTTAGAGTGGTAAAATGTTATAATATCAAAAACATGTCTCACTTATACTTTTTATGCTGTTATAATTTAGGATCATACGGTGTCATTGTTCCTAATTTTTTATATTCCTTAATCAACTGAATAATATGCGAAGGAGCAAATGTTTTTTGGAGTGACCGTTTTTCTGTTGAACAATTTTACATACAAGGCTCAACTTTATTGCAATAAGGAATTGCATTAACTGATTGATTTTTAATGCGCTCCGTTTTCCGTATGTAAAACGGAAAATCGCATAGACTTTCACTAAAACAGAGCCCTCTATTGACACGAAGCCTCATCATATGCCGGCACAATACGCTTTTCATCTCTCTCTCTCTCTCTCTCTCTCTCTCTCTCTCTCTCTCTCTCTCTCTCTCTCTCTCTCTCTCTCTCTCTCTCTCTCTCTCTCTCTCTCTCTCTCTCTCTCGAATCCCCGCATTCTGCATTTCAATCGGATTTCAACCTGAATTGTACCCGGCCGGACAGATTAGAGTAATCAATTAATGTTGCTAGAAATCCCAAATTGAAACGGATTAAATTGCAATTGTTTGACGCCGCGTGGGACGATATTATTATGTGCAAATTCCGCCCGAATATAATTGAATCCCGGCCCAGCAATTGGACTTGTGTGCTGTGTCGGTTTATAGTCCCATTGAGATATCACTCTCGTTAACCAGTTCTAATAATAATCGGACACCGGAGAATAACGTCAAATGTTCCCGGGTTCGGTTAATCTAACCATTTCTGAAGTCTGGCTCCAGTGAAAATCATACCCGTAACATGTACGAAAACGAGCGGCTGCTTGGAACTATCGGGTAACGGATATTTCGGTTGTCTAATAAACCCTTCACTTTAGCACGACTAATTTTAATCGGATACCTGTTAAAGTATGCACCTGCGGGTGGAATACCATAATATTTGCAAACATATACGAATACTCAGTTCAGAAATCTCATTTTGTATTCAACAGTTTATTCGGTCCTAAATCAGAACGGTTTACGGCTTCTCTACATCTTGAGTCCATTTAGGTTCCCTATAGGTCATCCAGGCTGAACTGTCACTAAACCGTTACTGTCGCAAAATATACGACTGGATATTTTAACTCTGTCAACGTGTTATGAAGTATTTCGATATAAAGTTCGAAGAATGCTTACAATAATCGATGCAGCTTATTATTCATTTTATTATCTGAAACTAAGTATATTCTAGATCTCAGACACTGGAATTTACACTGTCTATCCACGCGATATCCGAAGAAAATTCCATTTTCCATTAAACCGAACTTCAAGCCGAAATATCCGCTTCTCATGTTCCAGATTTTAAGTTATCCTCGGTTCACTTCCTTCCACGAGGAAGTTCAGACAAAATTATTACCCTTTTAAACTTGTAATAGCGGGGGGCAGCAAGGAGTGAAACTCCCCCCTTATGAAAAAGATGGTGAGAAGGGCGTGGCGTCACTTCTTTCTTCTTCCAACACAGAAGACAGAAACTTAATGGCGATTGATACAAGGACTAATATTTATTTTTTTGAATCATAAAAAAGGGGTTTGTGCCCTCCAATATAGTTTTCATTTTTAATTCAACAAACGTAAACAATATTTCACAGGTCAATGTAGAAGAAGATTAAAATAATATCTCTATTGCATTCGAATAAATACAATTATTTAATGTACGTAGAGTTAAACATATCCTCTTATTTAACAAATCGTAGCATATGTAGTTATGATGTAACTATATATTTATCTTAGATTTCGTGTGTTTCTGTCTCCTCTCGCTGGTTCGGTCTTTTCCTAGATCTGTTTCGGCTGCTCGCCATTTCCGTAGCGGTGTTAGTCACTTTTGGCACTTTGGATGTTTTTTGGGCATCGTCACTCCACTGTCACTGCCACTTGTACTGTAAGGCACTATATGTAAGGCGCTAATACTAAAATGTACGACAGAACTGTGTTGCGGGTTAGTATTAGGTGCGCCGTACCATTGAAACTAGTAGCCCATTAAACTGAATACACTACAACCACCACAGTACATGACAGTGCAGTGAGGATGTCCAAAAAACATCCAAAGTGCCAAACGTGTCTAACACCGCTAATGAAGATGGCGACCAGCCGAAGCCGGTCTAGCAAAAGACCAAACCAGCGAGAGGAGACAGAAACACACGAAATCTACGGTATTCCAACTCCTCGCGACCACAAAGCAGGTATGTTAAACTATATATATATTATTCTGTTTATTCGTATGAGAAATGTACTTGTCAATAGATAACATATTGGCATTAATCATTAAGATTTTCATGTCTGTATATTCGCGTGTCATTCATCTAAGCATGCGATTATTTAATAATGCATACAATAAATTCAGCCTTAATTTTTTTTCATTTAATACGGTGGTCTAGCGTGAAAAGTGGAATTCTTGAATCAATCATTCTAAATTGGCCACTTTAAGGTTCTTAAACAACACGAAATTCCTAATTTCGAATTATTGAATAGGTCGAAGTTTAAAATTTAAATAAAAACCCGATGATTATTCAAAACAATACTTTACCCCTCAGTGAACTCGGTAGCACGAAGATGTTGTTAAAAAACCTTTTTGAAGGATCTAATAACTGGTTTGAGAGAAACTCGTGCTGCACCAAACATCACTCAGTCGGCCTTCTGAATTAAGAATAGTCTAATTAAAATAGTGTTCTTGAAAACCGATCTCTGTAAGAAGTAGTTTCTTCTTTCATTAATATTACAGATTAATTACTGGAGGACCCGTTACGATTTTCATCAATGCAACCGTTGCCAAATAAAAAAGAAAAAGTTTCTTATTACGAGAACGAGGATTTTATTAAATTTATAATATCAGTACTCTTGTGATCTTCTATAGATTTAATGAATTTACAATAGGGTACTAATTAAAATTAAACTTGTAGCTACTCACTTCAGTTTTCACGTTCAATTTCCTTAGTACAATTTTTTACTCGATATTCTTTCTGGTCTCACTTATATGGTCCAATGTAAAACCAGTTTCGCTCTCTTGCCTCGGTCAGTAGCATCCCAAAAATAAAACATTGGAGAGTAATGGCAAAAAATTAAATTTGTAGTTATTTAATAAATTTTTCAATTTCAATTTTTAACTATAAAGCACAGGAACTTATTCGCAACTTTAGTACAATTATTTTATAATCAATCTTGTCATATTCGCTCGTTTATTTGGTCCGACGTTAGACCGGTTTTACCTTCTCACCATTGCCAGTGGATAGTGGGAAACAAAGACCGCACTTTCACGAGAATACCAAACATATTCAAAATAATGTTTTAACGATTGAAAAAAAATGTTGTAAAGCATATATTTTCCCCCGTGATGACCGATCATGCATCAGATGTACTTACTGTGTAGTCCCCTGCACCCTGCAGTATTACACAGAAATAGTACACGCGATTGTGAACCGGGCAAAATCCAATTCCTACCGTAAAATTTCCAATGGTTTTTTACTCGAAGGGGTAAAATATCCCCCACGAAGCAATCGGAGGTGGAGAAATAAGCGGTGAGTTTTAACGTCGCGGCATAATCTTCGCGGCCGACGTTTCGGGAGTTTCATAAAACCAGCGTTGGTCTTTATTAGTCGTAACACACTGTCATAAACCGAAACCCCTGGGCGGCAGCTCCCTGATTGTCACCCCCGAGTTATTACCCGCGGTTTACGAGCCCCCGGGCACGTTAATTCCCGCGATTCCGTCCACGGGTCATGAATCCGAAATGTGGGACCCATCGAAAAACTTCCGTTCATTTTGTACTTTTTTTTACTTTTTAACCGGCTTGTCGGCGAGCTTTCCTCGCGGGACTGCCTGGTAACTGTGTATTGAAATTCGGCTTTGGACGTTGTGAATGATAAGACGAATTATAAGTAATACGCGTCACAGGTGAGGTTCAATTTAAACATAAATTATATTAAAATTTAAATCACCCAGGAAACAACCTTTTGCCAACAGGAAAGGGATGAATTCTAAAACACTGCGGTTAGGCCGAAGTCACTTTCAGTTTCATGATATAACATAAACCGTAACGATATTACAACATGACCCCTTTCATACTGACGTAACGGACGTCTTTTATGCCCCGGGATCTGGAAAATTAATTTCTCAATTTCGACAAACTTTTTTTACGATTATCGACGCCGTTAATTTCAGTATATAGCTCTTGAGTATAAATCACACGATTTGCGACATTATTTCCCCGGCTACAAAAGGAGGATAAGTCAGTCTTGTTATTTATTCCTGTAATTTTTTTCCTGCATGACGTTTTAACCTGGAAACTGAAGCATATTTCTCTTATCTATCTCAGCGGCGCATATATTATATACAGCCCAGTATAAATTTATCGGATCTATGAGATACACCATTATATACCTTCCTAAATCCCGGTAGCGAGTTAATACGCGGGGATTAATCGCCTGAACTGATAGCCGTGGGAAAGGATTTTTGATTTAAACTTCTGCGGAAATATTTTTCGGCGCAGGAAAGCAGAATTCACGCCAGCGAAACTGGAATTTTCAAACCGGAACAATACAGTATTTGGCGGGTATATAAAGTTGGGCTTAAAACGCGATTTATACATGTGTATGTGTGTATATAAACACCCGACAAATATGCTGTAAAGTAAAACTCTTTATTGTATTCCTATAACTCTTATTTTTCATATATTGTAGTATTTGAATGGTACAACAACAAATAGAGAAATGCACGTATAAAGAGCATAAAAAGAACATAAACATATACGTCACATTAAATTAAATTCTGAAATAAGGGGAACAGAAAGTGAAATATCCACTCGATTCTGTTACTACGCCATGGTATTGTATGATATAAATCACATATGAAAATATCGTTTACAAAACATTCTTATTGTATTGATGAATAACTCACAACTCTACATTTACAGCACTCATTTACGTTTTGGGTTAATTTTTTCTAAAAAGGAAATGCTTTGTAAAAATAATAAACACGTGCAGAGACACATATAAGTTAAAGAAATTTCAGTTTGATTCACTGTTTGTCTTTGATTCAGTCTATTAAAAGCCTTAATGAAACCCAAACTGAAGGAAAACTGCGCTTTCATTGACGGACCTTTTCAATAACAGAAACGCAACAGGTCGTTCCTTATTTCTCTTTTTGGCGCTACTTAAATATTTTAAGCCCGGATCTCTTGTATATTATTAACTAAATGAACCGTCTTATAAATGAAACGGCGGGCGTAAAATAGAGGAACATAAAAATATCTCAAAGTCCTTCCTTTTAAATAAACAACAAGATCAACTTCGATGAATCGAATCAGGATATAAAATACTCGTATTGCTGCGATTTCCCAGATATCTTGGTCTTTTTCAAATAATCTTATTCAGAATTATTCAATTAAATCTTCATCGCGAGGTGAATCAGGTTTAGCTTAGGACTAAATTATCGCGAATAGGCGATAATGTCGCTTTCCATAGACTATTCCGAATTTTTAGGGACAGTAAATAAACAGTTTTTTTGTGTATCTTTGAAAAAAAATTGGAGAAGATAAATTAGAGGAATTGTATTTTTTATCAGCAAAATTTCTTGAACTTATGCTCAAGTTTGTAAGCTATCGCCGCGTAACCGTCGATCATGCTTAGTTCGTTTCACCGAGCAAGACACGAGGCTTTTCGACCGCATCCCGACTTTTATGGTCCGACCCCTTTGAGACTAATCCAGTTGCGTTTACAGCCCGTCCGGGAACGCCAAGTCCGATCGTGGCTTTCCACCCCCCATCTCATCGCCCACTGATAGGCATTTTGGTCCCAGAGGGGGATGTCGGTTGATTGCAGCGGTTATTCGGTTGTCAAGTCAAACTCGGTCGGTCACTTATGGAGGGGCCCAGACCCCCACACCCCCCCCCCCATAACCCTAGTAAACTGCAGCCGGCGGCGCTACAGGTGGCTCTTGGTAATGGGACCGGCGAATTAGGATCCGGTCAGAGTCATGTGACCGAGACCCCTGCTGGACCCGAACATCCGGTAAGTTTCTTTCATAAGGTCTCGTATGAATAGCTACAGAATAGCTTAATTTCATTATATATATGTGAAAGTCACTGCGGTATAATATTATAGGCATAGTTACTGGCCATTAGACCTTCTACTGGTTTTATAATAGAAATAAAGACACTTAATATCAATTTGTAAAAGATTTCCATTAAACTTTTTTTAACCTTTTTTTATTTTGTACAATTAACATTGAATGTTATAAGTACAAATGCTGTATGTATTTTTTTTCACATGTATTTCGTGATAAAAGGAACCGCCCAAAGCTGGCACTTTTGACACAAGAACAATTATGATCTAACGGCTAAGAAGATCAACGGCGTTTAAGCCGACGCGGGGGATAATGGATGGGTGAGAGAGGAAAGGGATTGAACGAGTGGATTAGGATGAGGAGAAAGGGGTGGAACTTCGGGAACCGCGATTTTGCCGTCGACATTAAGGATGGTACGAAGGACTTTTGACTGAAATCTCTGGATGCGAGCGATGTCCGATGTCTCGATGGAAGCCAATAGCTCTATACCGTATGTCCGCGTCGGTTTAAGTATCGCTTTGTATATTGTCAGTTTGTTGCTTAAGGTCCATTTTGATGTCCGTTTTAGTAATGGTCTTAAAATTTTCGGTTTAAGTCATCAAATGTGTAGTTCATCAGAATATGTTAGGTAACGAAGGCCATAAGCCGAAAGGGGCCAGTACTAGAGTGGGGATTGAAAATCACAAAAATTATTATATTACGAATCGATAGTTTTAAAAACGGAAGTATATATTTGATTTTAATTAGCGTACGTATCGGGTTTAGTTGACTGGGTAGTGGGGTTGTACGGGTATGAGGATAGTGTTTACCCGTGACCCCGGGGGAATTCTTATTTAACGACGGACGGTGCGGTCACCGAACCTTATTTATATAGACTGTGGAGGGTCCCCGGCTATTTGCTGTTTGTGGTGGGCTGTGTGGCGCAGTGGCCACCGCGGCCCTTTGAGACGCGGAGGCCTCATAACGCGCTATGCCGTGGTGCGGAGGCGGGGCGGGGCGGGGGCGGGGCGTCCGCCCACCCTCACAAATATTGAACCCTCACCGCCCAACATAATACCCGACCGGTTTAATAATTCGGCGACAACGGCCCGAACTGCCATTGCCCGTATCGGCTCTCTAACTATTTTGTTCGGCGGTGCCAAAATATCCCCGGCCATTCTGCAACCCCCATTTATCAACAGGAATAAATCGACACCGTCCCTAGTTCTGACCATATTCAATTAACAATAGTTTAAGTACAAACATTCGATTTCAACAGTAGCTCATTGAGTTCATTTGGTTCGGTACTATAACAATTATTGGCAGATAAAAATATTTCTTTAGAATTTATTTTCAATCGAAATGTTTGTAGTGCCTAGTTAATACATTCGATAGTTAAGACTTTCCCCTTTGGTTTTTGAACATCCTTATTGCAATACTAAAGGTTGCAATTAGAATTCTTCCGATTTGTAACCGACACGTACTCCTGTAAACACGATAAATGGTCGAGCAAATGTTATTTTTTGACACCGAATCGTTCGCAATCGATGCATGTTGCATTTGTTGCATTTTGAACTTCGTTCAGTGACTGGAGAATTCGACTTCTGACTCCATCCAAGTACCATTTCGAGGGGAAAACTTTCCGTTCGAAGAACAGAAGGAGGAATAAAAGAAGCGGAAGGAGAGGAAAGTTTGATGATTCTGAAACTCCTTCTACAATCGTTTCCTGTTCATAAAAAAAATTTACGACGACAGTGGACTTTAACGCCCAACATTAAAAATTAAACCTTGTAATCAGATTCTTAAATTATTTTTGAAACAGCCCGATAAAAATTAACATTAGCGCATAACGGGGAAACAATAATTGCGCCTAAATACTAACAAAAAATATATGAATATAAATTAATAGCTGTAACACATATGAAATACTAATTATGAAGAATGTAATCAATATTAATGCCATTTTAACATAATAATTCCAAGGAATATTTGTCTTTCTGAATGCATGCTTATGAAATATTCACTGTGTACGCTGTGGACATTTTCCTTATATTTATATTAACTCTAAATTCCACGTTCTTTACGTTGGTTATGTTTTTAAGAAGTCGTTGAATTATTTAGTATCACATTTACTAATTATTCAGTAGCTCATAAGATATTAAAAACGAAAGCCAAGACAAATTTGTTTTTAATAACATATATTTTTTGTATATAAATATAGTAAATAATAAATAGGTCTATAAAATTATTTGTGCCAACAGGTTAAAAAACTATTTGTTCCACTCTAAACTAGATTTTTTTTAGTTCATTCGCTCATCTGATTGGAATGAATGTTTTACTCTCATATTTCCTGGCGACTGGTTCTTTTAAATTAACGTCTAAAGTAATTTATTTTTCCAGGGAATTTTAATTTTAAATCTCTCCAGTCATTGTTTAGAGATATAATTTAACCACCGGAAAATAGAAAAAATATATAAATAAAATTTTTAGAAGAGTGGGTTGCTCATCCGTTATTTTCTACGCGTTAATAGTGCTACCCGAACATCAATATCGCTCATTGTATTTTACAGTTGTGGCAATAAAAAATATAAAAAACAAAGCATTAGTGGTTGGCCCCATTCATTTAAATGCGACACCGAAATATACATTACTTTAAATAAAGCCTAGATTTTTAGTTTCTTTGTGTGCCTGAAAGTAACCAATTTTCCTCCGAAGGGGTCATTGATCAGAGTTAAAGTTTAGATTGGGCTGCAGTGAATTCTGCTCCGGGCGACGGAAAAAAAAAGAAAATAAGAATTAATGATACACAGGTCGACACACATTTTATATCTATATCGATCGTCCATTATATAGAGTTCAAAACCGCTGGAATCGCGTTTCATTTAGAAAATATACTGTACAAAAAACACTCCAATGCATCATGAAATGCCGTTAAGTCCCCTGAAAATCAATATGATTTTTGTGCCATTTTCTTCCGAGAATTTACAAGAAGTAAATTCAGTATTTCAAATATGTATGACGATTCCGATCCAAGAATGTTTGAACAATTGGTAACTTAAATTCTTTAGTTTCCACTGTGATATTTTGTCCTAATCCAGACCATCTTCCAAGGTACAGTATCTGAAATTCACCGAAATCAAATTTGTTAATTGTTTATTCAGCCCTTATTCAAATATAGGAATGCATTGATACTCTCGCCGCCTATATAGACATTAGATGTTGTCTAGTACGTAGGTACGCACTATAAATTATTAGTAGTAATATATTATTAAGAATAGTACGAAAAGAAACAGTTTTTATCGCTCTTTTAGTGGTTTAAAAGAAACAAAAATCATATCGATTTGAAGTTATAAGTTTGAAGATTTATAAGTAAAATTAGTACAAATAAAAATATCTCATATTATCCAATCAGTAGCTAATTATTAGGCACAAAATTGCGAATTAACTTAATGTGATTCTCTCACATCAATGTATATTTGAAACTAAGCGAAATGTTGTTTGAAGTGTTGGTTGTAGGTCACCATTTGGCACTATAGTGCAGTAATCCCGACGACGGTATATGTTACAGACGATGGCTCACGACAAGCCAATTAGCTTAAAACTTGATACCAGATTAAGACCAATTAGTGGAGCAGACGTTGGAGATGGCAAGAGTGACGGTGCTAGAAACGGCATCTTAGCGAACCACCAGGCAAGTACCTTAAATTCCGTATATATATATATATATATATATATATATATATATATATATATATATATATATATGTTTATGTGCAGCAATGAAAATACGAAGAGTTAAAAACTGCACTGCGATTCGGAGAGGCAAAAGGAGTATTTTATACCAGATTGAGTGGTTTTCAAGATTATCAGCATCCTTCGGAGCAGAACCAGAAGGAGGACCAGCAGAAGAGAGGGGTAGGGGGAGGGAGCGGGGGCGGAGGAGTTATTCTTGCTGGAAAAAGGGGGACGGTCCACCTTCCAGAATACAAATGTTTTCCACCGAACTTCTTTTTTCTCGCCAAAGTCCAAGCCCTTTTATTTGTTATAACTGTCCTCCCTTTTCGAGTACCAGAGTGTTCTGCAGAGAGCAATTCGTCGTGTAGATCACTCATTTTTTAAACTTGAAAGGGTTAATGACCGTATTTTTTTTATTATAAAAAAAAACCGGATGTTTCAGATCTCATATTTTAGTTGCCCGATTGAATGAAGAGTCCTAAAGATTAATCATAAGAATAGACGGGATTTTTATTAGAATTTACAAGAAATTCAACAATATCAAATATTCCTATGTCCTATAGGGTATAAAATGAACTTGGAAAAAGTTATTTATAGAGTTTATTTACAGTACAGAAAATTTCCAGTGTATAAGTTTGAACTGATATATAATTAAAATGTCGTCAAGAATAGCATGGTACATTTTACACTTTCACCGCCATTAAATATACACCATTTATAAATTTAAACGATATTAGCTGGTATCGTATTATTTATCTATTTAAGTACAATAAAACAATTGGAACTACAGTCAGCGTAACCGTAAATAAAAGGAAACCGTTGGTAGAGACGAAATTCCCGGAAGCAAAGTAACACAAATAGATTCGGAAATGTAGTGGGTGGCATAACCCTAATGAATGTAATTGGTTCGTTGTTTGGTCGGAAACAAGATTTTTCTGTTTCGGTACAACAATTAGATTTGGAGCTCGGCCTCCCGTTTTAGCACGTCTTTTAATCCAATAACGAGACCGAGACGTGGCCTCCTCCTGCTGCTTTGCCATTTCCGCTTCTCTGATTCCGAGAGAGAGAGAGAGAGAGAGAGAGAGAGAGAGAGAGAGAGAGAGAGAGAGAGAGAGAGTGTGATAGAGAAGAAGGGAAGGGAACATGGAAAATGTCCGCAAGTTTCTCGGAATTCATTTTACTTCATCTTTATTTCATTATAGCGTGCACCGAGAAACATGCGGCGGACGCCAAAAATAAGGACCGCCGTATGTACTAACTAAGTTTCGGGAACTTGGAAACATATTGCTCATATTTCATGCATATTTCATACCATTCCACGCTCTGCGGCTACGCAGAAATATGAATTTGGATTGAGCGAAAAAAACCACGACGCGAACTGTTTTCGATTATATGTCGTCCGCTCACGTAGTAAAACTTAAATAATTATGTATCCTTTAGTTTATTGAGTTTTGCATGGAAGAAATGTGTCACTGGGATGCAGTTTAGCCAAGAAGTTTTCAGTGGTCGTATACGATCTATAAGTATTGCAATTTTCATGATAATAGACTATCAATTATTTCGTTAAGTAGGCAAAGATCAAAACTATTACTTACGAGCATTCAATATCAGTTTTGTTGCCTAGCATTACCTAAGGATATTCCCCCTTTAGACAAACTGCAGTTTGGCATATTTAGATGAATAAACGACAACTGCGACGGTTAAGAAAAAAACACCATCCTGTTTCATGCAAATACCATCTTTTGGTCCAAGTTTTTTTCTTCCACAACACGCGTAGCTCACGGCCAGAAAGATTGAAAACTTGCGGGCTTCATTTGAGTTTCCAAGCACTGGTGGAGGGGGTCTCTCTCACCCTCTCTCTCTCCCGCATTCACTATACGCGCTACAGAGAGTAGAGAGAGAGAGGGAGAGAAAAAATGAAGTTTGTCCGCGCGGGTTAATATTCAAGAGGTGGCCCACCCCCCATCCCCCGTCCGCACCATTGATTCCTCTAAGTGAATTCACCCCCCACGCCCAACCCACCCCGGAGGAGAAGGAAACTTGCCTCAACTTCTCATCCCCTGCCCAACAAGTCGGCGGACCCTTGCCCAAACTCCCCGCCCACCGTCCGACTCTTCAATACGCTCCTCGGTCCCTTACTGTCCGAACAGTGACTACGCATCAGAAATACCTAATGCAGGACCGCGCGAAGAAGAAGTTTAACTATATCTACATATACTGCATACGGGCTAGAAATCGTCTACGCAGCCTGTTGTTTAGAGAACGGTTCTTCTATTCCAGAATGTAAACCTTGGAATTAGGAAGAGTATGAACAATATGACCTGTCAGTAATCGCCCACCTCTGTTTCCGACTTTATTTGGTGGATTCTATAACTCTGTGCTTTACTGAATGTTGTATACTCAAGATGTAAAGTATGTACAGAAGGCTTTAGCTATCGGCGAACAGCGTCAGAAATTTCAAAATTATTCGACAATCGAGAGAAATCAATTTAAAAGTGGTGAAAAAAACAATTGATTCCAATCTCGATGTAGGTGAAATCGACAAGAAGAAACAATTGAAAACAATTATATTAAAAAGCTAAAAGGAAACCCGGAAACGATTACATCGAGTCGAAAACTGAATACTGCGCCGCCGCCCCCCTGTTCGGTGTTTCTTAAAAGAAAAATAAAACAGGGCATTAATAAAAACGAGCTCCGAAAATTAAAATGTGAAAGGGGAAGAAGGCGCTCGGCGGCTCTGGATACCTTTTAATATTAATGTGGGCCTTTGGAAAAAAAAGCCGGCCTTAATTATCGTCCGTTTGCTCGACACTTTGGCCCCGCCAACTTTTTCCGGGGGCGGGGGGAGGGGCCTGAAAAATTGGTACCCTATTTGCCACCGACTGGAAACTTCGATGACAGGAACGACATCTGAATTATTCCGAATAAATTCCACGCCGCCGGCATCCGGGCGCTCCTCTAATGGACGAGCGAACCTAAATTCTCGAGTCGAGGGCGGGGGGGAGGGGGCGCCATTAGTCTTTTTCTATGGTTTTCTTTTTCTGGCTTTTGGGAAAAAAATGAAATATTTATCTCGGAACAGGAATCGAAGACGGAGAAGTGATGAGGGTAATGAATAAAATATGGGAAGCCCGCGCCTAGAGAAGGTGAGGCTCGGGAGAGAAATAAAACCTTCATAAATATATTTATTTATATAAGAAGACGTTTTGCTAAAAATATATTACCCTGAATGGGGGGGGGCGCGGTATCACCATCCTTGGTATAATCTGTTACCGTCTCACATTTCCTATGCTGAAAATGTATGCTGTACGTCACTATTCAAGGACATCAATCACAGAATATGATATTCATGTGTAGTTATAATATAGACTGGAATCGTATTCAGCATTATTCCAGGTAACTGAATGCTACTGGTGATGAAGAAATACCGAAGCAAATGAGCTAGAAGTAAAACAGAAATAGTTCTGTTGAATTATGTACACTATACTGAAGCCAGTGATAGCTTTCCATCACAACCTGTAGACGTAATAACTAGAATGACCAGCGGGAGGAATTACATTCACTTAGGACTGAAGTTTATTCATTAAATCTATTGGTTCAATTTCATGCTATTTTTCTTTAGATCGTCGAAGAAAAGACACGAAAATGAATCTATAGAACTGAAATCTATAGAAATTAGTCGTTGTATATAAAATATCTGGGAAAAATTAAAAGTTTATCCCCAGAACGAAGATGAGATACACTTTTCTTGTATCTTATTAAAAACACGGTGTCTATAATTATTGGACAATCACTTTCATTCACTTTTATCCTCTAGAGTTACAAACTACCTTTGCAAGGTAGTTAGCTTTAAAAAAACAACCGTGACGAGCTTCTTCTTCATTTACTTCATTATTTTCAGTTCCCTCTCGCATTTCAATTTTCCAACATTATATATTCCACTGTCCGATCTCATAATAAATTCGCGAACCGGAACACAACCTAAACCGTGCAATGAAGACAATAAAAATGTATAAATAAATTGTTGGGCGGTCTGGAATTGGGCTCGAATGGGTCTGGGTAAGTTTGTACGCAGTGCGACACTGGGGAATTAACGCGCGGTTTGGGCCCGGGGGGAGGGTCGCGCTCCTCCCTCCCACCATCACCTAATAGGCATTTTCACTAAGCTTCCACCCTAAACCCTCTTTCATGACAGAATAAATGAAAAAAATTGATAAGAGATTATCGAGGCAAATTCGGTAATATCGATATTAGATAATCATTCCACGGATTCCTGTCTCTTTTATATTTTATAACAACTCTCCCACTCCTGCATATATGAAATTATTATTAATTCCCTCTAATAACTTTACACTTTTAGGACTTTTCCTGTGCCCGCATAAACATGGAAATGAACAACTGAATTCAACCGAGAAGGATAATTTCGGTACTCATTTTGCAGTACGGACGGAGCCGGATTTGTGGACGACTAAATTAATGACGAAATGCTATGCAGCCAGAAACTCGAACGAGTCCAGCATAGGGGAAAACGAGATAGATAGTATTACAAGCACGTAATATTGAAGTTAAGTGAGAGTGCGGACAGTGAGTGCTTAAGCCATCAAACTTAACCCTCTATGGGCCGAATTTTAATTTTAAATCCAAAAAAATTGGTGGAACGAAAAATCAGCAATTATAAACCTATATATGTAACGTTATAGGATTAAGATTAATGAGCCATCTCACGAAAAAAGCTATAATTGTTTGATAAAATCTCGATAAATTGAAATGTGACCTGAAAGTTACACGGGCCCATAGACGGTTAAGTAACAGAAGGTAATGTACTTGTCAAACGAGACACCAATTATGTACATATATATGCATGTATAGATTCCTCCCCTTCCCGACTGTTATGTGGAAATATGTTCGCTTAAGACCTACTTTAACGTAATGACGAGACTCTCAGTTCTATCCGGGCCGTGGCCGGAAAGAGAAATAAGTTCGATATCTTTCCCCGTCGATAGTTCGGTTCGGCCTTCTGCTGACGCTATATTTTATCCCGATGCCGGTTGGGGGCGGGAATTCCTTGCGGGATGTGCGTGGGGAATCCTTTCGGCTGTTTGTGCGGTCAGGCCACGTCGTGTGAGTCTCCCTCCGCCCCCCGCCCCCCTTCGTACCCACTGCCGCCCCCGGGCCATGCTTAATTCCGTGGCCCCGAACACCGCTGCGGGCCCCCTCGAGCGTGTAAAATTCGGGCCGACGAAGCCGCCCAATATTAATGGGCCAAAATATCCGGCGGCGCAGTTTAAAAAGGAAGGAACCCGCACGGAAAACGGGAATATACCGCCATATTGTTTTTCGTTGCCAACAGTGGGCCGCCGGTGCTTTCCACGTGATCTATGTTTGTGGCGAATCACTAAAATGTCCCCGGGCTCTTGTTGCGCTTTGAAAAACTCAGTTTTAATCATAAAATCATTCGTTCTTAAATATCATTGAAGATTGTTTTTTTTTCAGCAAAGGTAAAATTTCAGGATAATACGAATTATTCACTAGATCCCAGATATTCGATTAATTAATTTATTATTTTACAGCTAAACTTGAGATCTACCACTCGCTTGAGATCTGCCGCATTGTTTTACAAAGAAGACAACACACGAATATTGTATTGTCAATAGTCAAACAGGATTTTGTGAGCCGCGAATAGAATCTTTTCGGAGAACTTTTATAAAGTGATGCGGAAATGATTGGTAGAAAATTGGCGTATTACCCAGACGGGCCAGACACTTTGAAGATTACACAGGATGCAGAGAACCGCATTTCCCCGAGGAAAGGGGCCGCTTCGTGGCCAACCGAGAACACAATGGATCCAGGGTCTCATCCGAGATAAGTGTATTCCGACGTGAGCGAGAATCTGAAAGGGGGATACGGGCGATGGATTTTCTTCAAATTGAAATAGGCCCCGGGGATAGCGCGGGGAAAATATTGGGAATAAAAGGGTGTTTCATAAAATGTTGACGTACTGTTTCAAATAGTAAGATAAAGCAGTGGAGAACTCTCTGACTTTATACGTGACAAAGTAATATTCCCCTGCAGGTATGTGCAAACGGCGGTAACACCATCATAACGTGCATTTTCATCAACTGAATTTGTCGATTTAATCAAACTTTATTAATGTACTCGAGCACCGACAAAGCATCCGGTCAGCACACTGTGACTGTTAAATACGTGATTCGTTCAAAAGAGAACTTATTACACCCAGCATCCGTCACAATCCTTCATCCCCCCTCCCCCATCAACATAATTTGGTTAGGAAAGTAATCTCAGCAGTAGTCGAACAAACAACCAATCTTCACAAGTTTTTCTCGGAGAGCTATTATACAGATGTCATAAATTCAACATGCCCAGAGGGGTGAGCGAATAGGGGTAAAACCCGGCGCGGTGTTTAACCCTTTAAGCGTAGGCGGGGGTGAAATACTGTGTCTGGGGGTTGTGCTCCGGAGGCCAGCGGGGAAGGGGCACTTTATAAATCCGGCTGGAAATCCTTCTTAGCGGCATTATTTACGCCCGGAGGGTTCAAGCATGGAGGGGTTCGGGGGGACGGGGGGGGGGGCATTCCTTATTTCATATCTGTCCCTCTCTCCAGGCCGCGAGATAAAAATTTAACCTCCATATTTCCGACTTACTCGAGTGTCTCGCGGATAAAATCCGGCTATCCCGGGACGAGACCGGAGTCCTGACTCCAGAAGGAGTGGACAAAAAAGATAGGAATTTTCGGAATATCCTGTTGGGATTTTACAGTATAGAAGGCTTTGGAACTGGAGTGAAGTATCACTTCACGTGGTACTGACGCCTAGGTTTTATATTAATAAAATGTAGCCGATGTTTACAATATATATTCTGTAAGAACTGTATAAGAAATTTTAATTATGATCTTTCATTATTTTGTAATTTTCCCGACGAAAACTCCTTCGAACCGTCCTTAATGCTCCCTGGTATGTTTCAAATCACACCTCAACATACCTATTTTAATACGAAGAAGGACGGAATATACATAATGGGAAAATGGTAAACGTTGAATTTCATGTTTAATGTCAGTCGTTTTTCTGAGCACGAATAAGGACGAGAAGAACAAATCTGGGGATTAGAAATCTTTCACCCCGCGGCAATTATGTGACGCTCCCCTATAATTTCCCACTCCCCAAATGGTAGGGGGTGGGAGGAGAAGAGGAGCGGGTTAACGCTGAAATAATTGTCCGCTTTTCGACAATAGGTTTAAGTGTCGACGTCCTAATTGATATTTGCGAGCCCACTCCAGACCCGCCGGGGTCCAACGGGGGGGGGGTCGGGGCGACAACTCATTAAAGTCTCACTTTTCGCAGGGACGAGGGCCCGAAAGGAAAATCCGTTTTATTTTCATTTCGACCGTACAAACTCGAAATTTGATGAGCGACAATTGGAAAATCAAAAGAATCAGTAGAACAGTGTGTGCAATATGTTAATTAACCCTCTGTAGTAAATTCGGGACATTTTATCCTTCTATGGTTTCCTTCCTTGATGTCATTAAATTCATATTAATAATGTTGGAACTATGAAGTTATTAAGGCAATAAGAAAATAGACACGTGAAAGAAGAATAGTTGTCAATCGTGTTATCGTAATCTGGCATAATTTTTTTCCGTCACCGCTTCACAGTGACTTTTTGCACGAGCCGTATATCATTTTTACATGTCACCAATTTGTAAACGGGCTGTACAATCCCTTTGTTATCTGAACCGCGTGGTCGTTTAAATATTTCCCGGGTTTCTGATGTTTCCGATCTCGGCCGCGGTGCAGGCCTAACACACGCGATTCGTTTTAACCGGCCTAATTTCACGGTGAGAGACAGCGGATGGGGATAGCGATGGGTATGGTGGTGGGGGGGGGTGTGTGGGTCTGCCCCCACGCTCTTTATTGAGTTTTGAAACGGACCTTTGAAAACTTGTCGTTTTCACGGGCTTTTCCACGGGCCGCGCTTTTCAGACGGTCTTTTCACGGTGGCGGCCTCCGCGACCAAATTAACTCGAGCCTATGTCAGTACGGGTCCCTGTTTTTTTATACCTCCCGCGCACTTACTTTCTTCATACGATCCTGTACCCTTTTTCAGTAATTAGAACCCCTCAGGTAATTAGATTCATTTAATTGGCCTGGGCTCATCAAAGCTGAATTTATTTTACGATCTCGGTAGATTGATAGCTCTCTGAAAGAACATTGCTTAGAGTTGAAAAACGAAATTTCCTCTGATATAAATTACTCATTTTGACTGAGAACAGTATTTCCGCAATGTTAATAAAGCAAGACGGCGGTTTTTTATGAAAATTAGGAATGAATTTAAAATTAATGTGCATTATACACCACGATTAATTAGCGTTTAAAATTATTGCTACACTCTCGTATAAAAATAATTAGTTTAGACAATATAAATTACATTAATTGTATTAAATGTTATTTCAAATATTAACTGCTAACTGCTAGTTTTAGGTCTATAGATTACTAGGTTAATAAGGAAAGAGTTTAAGTCATGGATATAAGAGAACGAACTTAATCTGTTTGATCATCATAGATGAGAATTCTACCTTGGAAATGAACAAGGATGCCAGCGTATAATACTGTTATAGTGAGGCGCGCATTATGTTTCATTACACTCGGTTGGACTTAATTCAACGAAACAAGGAATTATAAGACTGCCCGTATTTAAAGCCTATATGGGAGGAGGAGAATATATTTTGTAAAGGAGCGAGGAAATGTTGAAGTTTAAGGCCTGAAAAACCTTTTTGTTATTAAAAAAAAGGGTTGTTTTCTAAAATTAAAAAATATACAGGCGCAGTTGTGCCTGTCGAAGTGAATCAAGGTTATAACCTTCGGTGATGCCTTTTGTAGAATTTGTAAAAGTAAAATCAAAATGTAATACAAAAATACGTAAATTCTCGGAATTATATTTGTATAACTGATTCTGGTTTTTACACGTGATCCCAGTTGAATTCCAAACCTTAACACGTTGTCAGATCGTATTCAAATATTCTCGAAGCAGAGGACTACCTTCAAAGCCGGTGGGATATTGGCCGGTGAAATCTCCAGAGGGGGTGGGGAAACTGCCGTCGAATACAGAAAATAATACTTGGCTCGGAAATGCCGAGTCCGTGTTGGGAAAACCTTTTTCTTTCGGTATGAGTTTAATTTCCGGAGTTTTCGTCAAGCACGTTCGTGACGATCCGAACTGGAATAGGCAAGAAGGACCGAGGCGACAGAAGCCTTTATTATCAAGAACAAAGAACACAATTTGCCTAAGCGTGTTGTTTCAGCCATTGTCGTCGTGGAGGTCTACTGGCAATTTTGAAATTCCAAGTCTGTTGAAAACTATTATCATAAGTTTTCTTAACATTCTTAAGGTTAATTCTACGAATAATCGGTCTTCGGTGGTCTCGATATCTTTGGATAATATCGATTATCTCGAATAATACCTTGGAGATAAAGGTAAAATTAAATTTCTCAGTAACAAATTAAATATTTAATTCTTGTATGACACAGTTTGATAAATGAGGCTGACTCCAATGAAAAATTAACAAATAGCGAGGCATAGGTAGAAGCAAAAGATGAGTACGATGAGTAAAAGAGGATGCAACGCAAACATATGTTTATCAAGCCCTTTTGAAGGATACTTTAAGCGCTCTTAAGCTATTTCCCGGAAAGTTATTTTCCCTGAAAGGTCGAGTCGAATTTTCTTTAAATTGCCGTTCGGAAGGAAAAATCAAAGAGGGGCAAGTGGAAGGAAGACGAACGAACTTCTTAAATTGAAGCCTCAATAATATGTGCCATCACAATAAATAGACTAGTGATTATACAACGTTCCGGTGTAGATAGTTCGAATTTTCGTCGAATTTTAATTTAAATAAAAATCTCATCATTGACTCATCAGTAGGTCATTGAATAACTGTTATAACGAGGCGAGTATCCCGAAGGTACCGCGGGAAATGGCGACCGAGCGACAACTTTCGAAGGAAACGTTCCCAAGAAGTTCCCCCAAAGTTTATGTTTTAATGACGATCCCGAATTTGAGGACAGGAGATAATTGATAAAGTTTTATTTTCGCTCGCCCGCCAATACTCAGTACTCGGGATTTCAATATTATCCCAGAATGTAGACATTTTCTAGACTCAGTTCTCAATTTTTGTACCCAAAGTGAAAACATTCCTGTTTGATAATTTTCATAAAACACTTGACTTATTTATTCCGCTACTTTGACTCTTGATGATTAACATTTCGCGACGTTTCAAATTCATAAATAACAAGGAAGCAGGCTGAAATCTGATCCTTCCTCCAAAGGGATTCGTCAAGGAAGATCAAAGAAAATTTGGCTCGCCTCAGTTTCACGGAAATATTAAGAAATCTCCCGAGATGTCGAAAAAGATCAAAGCTCCCGTGTTAATTTACCCCGAGCAACTCGACACCTAACCTTATGAACGTATACGGGATTTATTCATTCATTCATTATACATTCAATTACATGACACCGTCATATACCGAGAGCGGCAGTCTGTACTTGTTGCAGAACGAGGTACGTAACCGATTTCTAACTTGAGTAACGAGCTTATTTCGTGATCAATTCAATTCAAGAGGGAACATAAATACAGACGCGGTGTACTCTAATAGCGTGTAGTTAACTAAAAGGGACAATATGTCGTTTCATAGGCAGATGATTTGAAATTTGTAAACTATAATTTAAAAATTATGGCCAGTACTGTCAAAATAAATTTTTAGGCGGCTTCTTGTCTCCCGATGTATCATGAGGTATAGGTAAAACATTTGTGGCAAACTTCTAGCTCGAATTCGAACGAAGTTGACGCAATAAAAGTCAAATTCCTAGACCGCTCCCCCAGAGACCCCAGATCAGGGTAATTTAGTTCGGTTCATCCCCAGCGAAAACAGAGCGGAGTGGCCCAAAAGCCAAGACGTCAGGGGGGGGCTGATCAAAGTTGCCATTGGGATGCTAATCCGTCGAATAAGGAGAGCCTCCAGCCAAACAGTCTTTGTTGTGTGCGCCCGGTAAGAAGAAGTCTTTAATCAACGACGCTCCCGAGCCACTTTAACATCTCCGCTTACCCCCCGCGGCGGGCCCCCTTTGCCTTTGTGACGCCTAACGAAGCGTCCTCGCGCCTTCCACCCGGCCCTGCCTAAATTGGTAGCCAAGTCTGGCGCGACAAACGACGCCTTTGTTCGCGACGGGATCAAAAATCCCGGTTATGTTTTTGAAATCGCTGAAAAATGTCCGCCCGCCTCAGGTATATATTCTTGAGTTCACTAGAGCAGTCTCGTTTGAAACTGCGCTCGTCGCATTGGGTTTAGGAGCGAAAAGTCGAACAGAGACAACGCATCCGCCTCCGAACTGATAAAGCAATAAATTTCTACTTCAAACAGCGCAATGAGTCCACCTAATATTGAAATATACGTACAGTTGAACTAACATGATAATAGATTTAACAGGATATGACCTTCTAGAACTGAGAAGCGAGATACAGGTGAAGCATGAAGCACACTGAACAAGCCAGCCTGAGCTTTATGTATGGCGGAGGCTACGCTTCCGAGTCCAAGCCGTTAAACCATTCGTGTTCATTGACCCCTGCGAAGGAAACTCAAAGTGTATGTGCTCTTTGAAGAAGACCCTTGTCTGTAAACCAAGTTAGACACGCCGAAATTCCACAGTGCGAAATTGTAGACCAGTTCAGCCTTATTCCCGACAGGAGTTAGGATATTCAACATTCAAGCATATCGGTCGGTCGATGAAGCATACTGTCATTGCTCCGTTACAATGCGATGACTTGGCTGAATTTTGCAATTCGATAAGCCGCTGGATAATTGAATTCCGGGTCCAACGCGTTCAAGCCTCGTCCCTCTAACCACTTAGCAGAGTCAGAAACCTCTATCGCCGGCGACTTCGAAATTCCCCCCAGTTACTTAGTTAATTTAGTTGCATTATATATTAGAGCATCTTGCCCTTGAATTTCTGATGAAATGGTTTGGCTGATAAAAAGAGTAGTGGAACCCTATTTCGATTAATGCAAAGATTGATATACTATAAGTGGTAAAAAGGGCTGACGTTTCCAAGTTAGATTACTTATTGTCAATGCTATTACAACTAATTTCATTATTATTCTGTTACTATCCATCTATTAGGCTATTATACTTTCGACATAATCGGGAACCGTGACTTTATAACTTCGTGATAACTCTACTATTATATTATATAAGGGGTAAAATGGAGACAGGAAGGGTGCGTTTCGGTCAACCCTGATACATGGCCACGTCCGGTTACCTCTGGGACCGTAATATGAGAGCCGGAAGAAAATCGGTTCCCCCGCGAAGAAATGGGAGCGCAATTTACCTTTAAGGCCGGGGCACCCCATTGGACGTTAAATAGTCAAGGTAGCCGCAGCTCTGGCTGTACAGGGCAAGCCGGCCTCGGGTTTAACCTGGTCCGGAATCTCTTTAAGGGCCCCCCAGAGCGGAGAGGGACCGCCGCGCCTTATATTGCCGGTCACGGTCACACTACGTGACCCCCTCCCGCCAATAGACCAGAACCCCTCTTACCAATCCGCGTTATTACTTCCTCGGGGTTTTTTTCACTTTTTCTCATTCTTTATTGTGGCATACCGAAAAAAAATCCGGAGATTTGGAGCATGCCCCGGCATATTCCATAAACCTCGGACTCGTTCCCGGAGACTGCACGTATTTCGAGTATTTAAGGGAGTCGCCCCATGGAGGATAATTCGCTTTTATTGCGGCATATTGACGTCAACTTACCCCAAGGTTGACGTTTCAGCGATAATGGAAAATATTTGTATTGAAACAATTTTGGTATATGTTAAATATTTATATATATATATTTTAAGGTAGTTGAGTTTGAAATAATCGACAGTACTGACATTTTACTGTCTAAATATATTTTTGACACTTTTGACGGTGGTGAGAGGCAGAGATCGAGTCAACTCAAAAAGCTATATTCTGTTCAAACAACGCAGAATCCAGCTGTAAATTGTTTCAACATTATAAGTCATATCCCTGTCGCAAAATACAATTATTTCAACGCGGTTCAAACACATTTTTTGCAACTATAGGTATAATAATCAGTGTAGGGGCAGTGCTGAAAGAATGCCGCAATCGAGAGACACATATGTTTCGACTGGAATCCACTAATGAAATCGTTCGATAGCAATGTTCGAAAATTGAGCTTCATATATTATAAAAGCCGGGGCGTAGGACCAGGGCTCGAGTTTAGACGGACATTAAGTTTTGAAAACGGATGTTCGGTAAACTTTAAGACCTCTATAAAACGATCCTGCCTCAGTTTACGAATTTATCGCCCCCGCGAAGTCTCTGTCACGTATTTGATCTCTCGAGCTTGCCCATTATTTTTTCACACGGCTAATCGAAACGTGAAACATCGTACGTCGCTATTTGGGTTAATATTTAATTTCTGTAAATGTCTCACTAAACACCCTCTTCTGTGAAAAATTATAGCGATTAAATTCTAGCGAAAGAGCGTTAAAATTATTTTTCCTATATTCGTCATGGCGTGAAATATCGCCAAAACATCGTGTCAGAGAACGTTTTCATTTAATCCGTTACAAATTCTAATTCAAGCGAAATTCGGTCCGGCGCCGGGTATTCAAATCCAATTGTGATATTGACCGGCAAAAGAATATTCCAATAGAGATAGAAATAATGTTGTACATAATTTCGAATTTTATATACAATTCCTGCCAGCATTTTCATCTGCAAATAGTTTATGTTTAAGTCCTACAGGTAATTATTCTAGCGTTTTAATTTCAGCATTATTCAAATTCCCATCCCCTGTATATGACGATAAAAGGATTATTTATTTATTACTACATTTAATCATATAACTTGGTGCGATCTAAGTACAAAATTCCTATTTTGTTAACGAATTCCGAACGGTAGGCTATGCATGATAAATCGTTTGAAAAACATCACCTTTTTCCAGGGGTCTTATCCAACGTACTGGAAATATCTCGGTTGAGCCAAAGT
The DNA here is from genome assembly GCA_019843655.1 of Lethocerus indicus. NCBI lineage: Eukaryota > Metazoa > Arthropoda > Insecta > Hemiptera > Belostomatidae > Lethocerus > Lethocerus indicus. Next base: position 12,906,594 of record JACDQD010000012.1, on the reverse strand, counting down.
GATGTGGATTTGACGACAGATATTTCCTTTTGAATGCGGTGTCTTAAAGGAAATCCGATATCGACTTCCACTGGAGCGTTTCAACGCGCGTTTTCCCATTAGCGGCGGAAATGGGCGTGGGGGCGGGGTGAGGGGACGGTTCACTCCCTATAATAGAGCCAACACAGAGTATCCCGCCCCCAACTCAAAATTACAGACGGTACGCTGCGAATTATGAGGATTTAATATTTCAAGTACCTTTCTCATTTATAATTGCACTTACAATACCCGCGTGAAATTTAGTGTACAAGTCGCTCGAGTGGACACAGAAAATCGCGTGTGGGATGAAAACTACAAACATTCCTCCACTCAACGGGTCTAATTTAATTTATAGATTTTTACGAAGTTGTTTTTACAACCAAAATTACAAATACTTTATTTTCTTTGAATATACATCGGAAATACCAAAGGCATAAACAAATATTGTTTGATACAGGCATACAGGGGCCCACGCACGTTTCTACATTTATACTTGCATATCTTACAATGTTGTTATGGTAATCGAAGAGGTAACAATAACAAAAACCCGAGAACTTAAATTAGAAAAGTGATATGCTCTTTCGTGTACGGAACAGACAAGTATACTAACTGAATTTTCAAAGCTAGGAAAGTCCCGTTATCGTTTTCGCACGCCTTTTACAGCGACTCAAATACATATTCAACGCGAACAAATCCTACAACATCCAATTAACTTTAATAAATTCTTCACGTTGACCTGCAACGCCGGTCTAACTGTTACCATTAAAATGGAATGAAGGAAAACTGAAGGTATCTGAAATAATTGGACGAATACCTCGGGCTAATTGTATGGGGTGGGGGGCGTCTAGTTTACAGAAAATAATTATATATTGTAAATCTTGTGTACCCTAATTGAACGAAACAATACCGCTTTGAATGTTGACCGGAGGGGAAAACGGCCCTTTCTAACAGCGCGGCATTATTATGATTAATAGTGACCATTGTTAATATCCTAAATGCCATGACCCGGGTAATTATCAGTGAACAACAGCTGAAATTAAACCTTGAAGTTCGATCCTGATTTTGTTACGCTAACAGCAACCGTGCTACTCACCTACTAATCTAACAAGGCTACTATATAAACAAGGTCGAATATTTGCGTAATGGAAACAGATTATTATCAGTTTATTACTTATCTATATATTTCTGATATTATTATTGATAGAACATGAATGTTCATGATATGTATTTTAAAATGTATGCGGAAATTATAACCTGAGACAACTTCAGATAGATTGCCAGTTAACCTAATTTTATTTCTATTAAAAGAGGAAGAAGAAGGTAATGATAAAAAATAATAAGAATAGAGCTGTACACTCGAATAGAAGTAAGGATGTAAATCAAAATGAAAACATACCTGAAAAAAATATATAATTAGTAGGAAAATTACCGACTTTCGCAGTGTGTAATATACATGGTATATTACAATAACAAACAGACCGCTATCCTAAAACAACGCCAATCTCAAGACGTCTCAGTCGGTGGATGTTTCAGACTGAAATGGAGTCACTGAAAACTATCCTCGTTTTCGAATAAGTTCTGCGTTCCCGACCCGAGCGGAGTCTTATCAGTCAGTACCCGATTCCCGTTGCCATAATTGTTCGAGTTCCCTTATCACGACCAATAGGGCCGAGAAACGGGGTAATAAATTTCTGGAGGAGGGTTGAAAAAAAATTACCGGCTTTATACGTTTGTTAGAGTTTCAGTTGTACGGCCCGGGAAAAAAATATAACTACGGGCCTGAAACTGGGCCGCAATGCGGAGCTATGCGCAGGTTATCGGCCGTTTTCCGGATGAGTAATTTTTAACTTAGTCTCTCTGGAGCCTATTGTATATGATGGGAAGCCTATGAAAGACATTGTTTTGTTCTGATCGTACACCCACATTTATTTACCGCCCTTAATACACAGTATCGAGAGCTTTTTAATTCTAAAACATTCGAGGAAAAAAGAAGCAGGTTTTGAGTATCATTCCTGAAATTTTCTGTTATATATTCCGCTATGCGAATGCCCGTCGGCACTATCACTGCATTGTTACTGTTTATAGTAATAATATATTTAAAATAACTCACTGAAACCTCACTAATCCAAACTATCAATGACCTATACCTTAGCAAATAATTCTGTCTAGCTCTAGGCGCAATCCTGTCTAACTTGGCACCAAATATTCGAACATAACTGTTCTTTCATTGTTTATATATTCATAACTATTATTAAAAGCAGTCCATTATAGTTAATTCTATAATCCTAATTCTGTTGGGTAGATTTTCAGTTTATGCTTTCAGCAATTCGGTTTATTCACTGCAAATATGATCTGTAACGTGGGCGGTGGGGGGATTAAACTTTTAGGATACAGCTACATCAAAGTAGTTAACAATGATTCTTAAAGCTGTAAGCATTTGAGGCTTGTCTGTTTCAAAAAGCAAAATAAACAAACATAATTGTTTTATTAATTCCCAAATAATTTTCCATATTATAGGCTTTTTGTACACTAAATCACTAACTAAATTATCAAATAAAATTCATTCATTCTTAATTGGGTATTATTATATTCTTATAATGGAGCGATGATGCTACTTTAACTTTAGTGTTTCACGAATGCGCCTTCAAGCTACCCCCATTTCAAACTGTGATTCCTTTATTTCTTATAGAATGGAAACAAAGAGAGAGAAAGAGAAGAATGGAGAGAACTGAAGTACGCCCCCCGCTTCGAGCAGTAAAGTGTCGGGGGTGGCTGCTCCAGCCAATAGCGAACTGTAATTCAGACGACGGGGGACAGGCGAGCTGCATTCTGCACGCAGCCCATCATTAACATGCAGAACACAAACCCAGTCGGAGGGTTTGAAATATTTCAAGACACTATCCACGGTCCCTTTTCCGGTCGCCCTTTCAAATACTCGGCTATAGGGTAGAGGGGGGGGAGGGGTTTTTCGATAGACGAAAGCTAGACCCGCTCTCGGTTTTTCGCCATCGTGAGCAGCATTCCGTCTGCAATAGAGATGAATCTTGGTTGCCAAAGAAGCATCACATTACAATAAAGAGACCGTACAGTGCGTTACTTTTCTGATGGTCTGTAACGTTATAGTTATCAATTCGATACAGAAATTAACACTGATCGGTTGGAAAAATCAAAACATGTTCCCAAAACAAATAATTTATGCTATACTATATAAAATGTTTTTAAACTAGCTAGCCAATCCTCGTTAATTCCCCTTATTATATATCTATGTATCGATACACTAGACAATTTTATAATTGGAAATAAATAGCGTTTATATACTTTCCACCCCACCTTCCGCGACAATTATGCATCGTGAACCGGTCAATTGTCAGGTTACATCGAGTTCAAGATGCGGGGCACGACCTCAATCTTTTCTGCACGACAGCCTAAATACGCCCCGGCATTGACATCACTTCCGCGGGTATCAACGACATACTGTGAAAATATGAGTCCTATGCAAGTGCCAGAATATTAGGGGTGATGAATGTTCCCTCCCCACCATTCTACTCACCGTTCGAAACGCCATTCTAAGGGATAATAAATTTTCCTTAAAGGGTTGGGGGTGAATATACCGACATTCAAAAACCCGCGGAAAAAGTTAAATAGAAGGAACTGAAAAACGCAATTCGTCAGTTCCTTGATGTAAAGCAATTTGTTAAAATGCCTTTTTTTTCGTCCCTCTCCTCGGTCTTTTTTGTCCATTCTTCGGCGTCGGAATTCTTTCATTTGTTTTTGTCCCTTTAGTTTTATTAAATGCATTTAATCCCCCCGAAGGGTTTCACGGAATGTTTCGTCTTGCAACAGGCACCGGTCGACCATCTAATTATTAATAACACTAAACTTTAACATTAAATATGTTCCAAGGTTCCAAAATAAACGTTCTCCCTCATTGCGTTAAATTTGCGGAATTTCTTCCACTTGCAGATTTAACTACGTTCTCATTTTGTAAGACTATTTCGAATTTTTATTCCGTTTATTCCAATTACTTGTGCGAGAACGCGAGAAGACTATTATGAGAGAAACCCCCCCCGCCGCCTGTATGACTTCGCAAAACTGTCCGCGGTTGAATATTTCAGGACAACGCACACTTTAAAATTAATTTGGACCGCCTTTGAGCTCTTTTGATGGCAGTGTTTCTCATTTTCTTTTAAAAAAAAAATTTTTTTTCTCGTTTTACACTCTAGTTATGACAGCTCCAACATATAACTCTAATTACAAAGAGGACAGCGACAGCTAACCGTGCAGTTGGAATATTAAGCTCTCATCCAAAACAGAAAAGATACTGTTATATAATACACTGTTATATAAATGTTAGTACTATAAAACCTCGTTTTACACAAGAATTCTCAGAGGAGTAGATTCATTTAGAGTAGAATGGTGAGTAATAAACTCTTAATGATATAATGTCTTTCTTTGACATAAAGAAAAACAATAGTTACATATAATATAGGATGGTGTTTACAGAAAAAACATTAACACGTGTGATGATTAATAGTAAAAATATACTTGTTAAAATTAATTTATCATAAAAAATAACCTCACTATCATTTTTTGTAATTTACGAATATATCGGACATTATACAGATGGTTTATTTATATTCGGTAATAATTATTTTGTGATAACTCATTTTAAAATTACATAACTTATAATCAACGACTCATATAGTGAAGTATTTAGGCGGAGTCTGATAATATTTCTGGTTCTAAAACTAGTATGTCTATAACCTAGAAATTTGGAGACCGCTAAAGTTGGAAGATCGTCAGTCTTGCGAATTTTTCAGCTCAGTGATTTGGAAGCGATCTCCTGTATAGAGAGTTACGAATGCAGTAAGAGCGATGGTCTGCAATTCAATACAGTTTTTTTTTCAGCCGGTGTTTCCCAAGCGGTCGTTCAGACAGTCTGGTATATATCAAAACGGGAAGGGGAGCGGATAATCAAGAAAAAGGTTATAAATAACTCGAAGGGAGTATAAGGGCCCGGCGTCAGATACTCTGGCAGAGATAGGCCGCAATGGCCGATGATGGATAGCGGCCTAATGCCGCCCCCGCAATGCATTCGGGAATCTCCCCAAAACAAACGCACCTTTTCAAATTTTTGAATTATTGAATTCAAAACACGGACTGAAATATATGTATTTAGTACGCCATACATTTGTACTAAATGTTACAGTTCAGACCAAGGGCTTCATGTAGTGGATCATTGGGGTGCGTTATTGGCACGACACAAGTCATATACGATCATTGGATACGTCTTCGTACAGTTAATTATATATGAACTGTGGGACGAACACGTGGGAGAGTCGGACGTGTCATAAAATCTTCAGCGTTCGGAGATGGGGCGTTCTAACGTTGCGTGCTCGGCCGCCGATCACGTAACCGAATGGGGAGTAAGCACGAGATCTCCGCGTTTCAAACATTCAGACGAATTTTACAATTTCGAAATAGTCTGGGAGGTTGGCAGACTTCATCGGAATTATTATCAGGCTATTGGGCGTCATGTGCAAATAAAAAAATAAAGTAAAGAGGCCGAGACCTACAGTTCAATAAATTTCCAAGCGGGAACCGCCACGTTAATAGAGACTTAAATATAGAAAATATCCTATATGCAATGTATTTATTTATTACAGAAATATTACACACGATGATTCAAGCATTATGAGAGAAATTCAAAGAGGATAACAAGAGAAATAAATTTGCAGTGAGACAGAAGGTTGATATATGTCTACAATATTTTCGGTGGAGTGGGTTGAGGAGTCCAATCATGTCCAAATACAATATAATACTCATTCGATTTTCTGTTTTCTTCCGCTTGTTTTCTTTTTATACATCAGTTTCGGGTCTTTTGCTATCGTCCTAACTAGGTTATAGGTTTTTCATGGTCGGTTAACAAAGTCAGCCGTATGAACAGACCCTAGAGTATAGGTTTCTGTCCGGGTACAAACATTTCCTTAGAGATGCCAGTTTTATATAGATTTTATATAGAAAAGCTATTTGGTAAACTTGTGGTCAGGTGTATAAAGAAAATCTTACGCACTTAATTTAACTATTGTCACTGGTTCCTTTATTGAAAGTAGGATATTTAAAAGAGTTTGCCCACTCTTCATATCCGTCTGTGTAACAGGACTTTATTCTAAGAAAGGCCTCTTTTATTCCCAATATTTTTGCTCGGAGTATTTCAATTTCAGGAAAACCCATCGTCCTTATCTCACTTTCAAGTCTCTCGCTCATGTCGGAATACGCTTATATCAGATAAGGCATAGTCCATTACGTGTTCTCGGCTGGCTACGAAGAAGCCCATTTCCTCGGAAAAATTCACCTCTCTACACCCGGTGTAATCTTCAAAGTAGGGAAATCTATCTAACGCTCCGCCTTGAACAAATTTTATTTAAAACCTTTATAGTAAAAAAATTATATACGTTACGCTATGTTTTTAAAATATTCGCGAATTTTTGTTTACTCAATTTTCCCGTTTAGTTATGTTAAACTGTCATTTCTGCTCCAACACTTAACGTAACATGTAGGCTAATGCACGTATAATTAAGTTTCATACTGCGAAACAGTTACGCCATTTATTTATTTAAAGCAGTCGTTTTGCCCTCTGCCAGCTAATTTATTCCATTTTCACGACTCCTAGAGCAAAGCTCTCTGCCCCGAAGTACATATTACGTCAGTAGAATCACCCTACTGCAATGAGCAGGATTGAATTCTGAATGCTCCACCTAACTGGTATCTTAATTTTTTTCTGTCTTGTCTGGAATTATGGGTGGAATACACGACTCAGAATTCCTATCGGTATTTACCAACGGTTCGACGTTACAAACGTAGCGTGTAATATCGAAATCAATATTTAGAGCGACAACGATAACGATCGTAAAAGGCGGTTTTCCAAATTGAACTCGGAGTTTGGGGAGTGAGGGCTCTGAACGCCGACCGTTCCAGAAATCGAATACAACTCTAAGGGGCCAGGGCAGAAGTCAACTTCGGACAATTTATAGTTCCCGGGCATTTCCGGAATTTCCCTCGGCCCACTCGGGCGAAAAATCGGTGAAATTTTCTCCGGGAATATCGCGGGAGGAAAAAGGGGCGTCGTTTCCCGTTCGGGGGCGGGGAGGGAGGAAAAAATAAGAAAACTCGGGGAAATAAGGGGGGCTTTTAGCCAATCTCGCTTGAGAAAGTTGTTATCGCGGTTGGAAATTTAAAAGAAGGCCAATTATGTCAGTGAAGGGGACGGGGGCACACCGGAAAAAAGGGTCCAGGGTCGATAGTGTCGTGAAAAAGGTCCGGCGATCGGATTGAGTGTCGAAATTGAGCCGGGACAATTGGCCCCCATCCTTTTAATGAATATTAATGCGATTCCGCGGAACAAGCTCCCGGCCGCAGGGAATGGAGAAAAAAAAACTTCCCCGTCTCTTGTCACGCTTTTAGTAGGTTTTGTTTTCGTTTTGTTTAATTTACAAAGTCTCCAATATATTAGGCCACTGGGTAGTTTCGTTGGGCAATTGAAAATAAAAGGGCACCGGCATTGCTTGCGTTCACCTCGATTTTTTTTCCGATCGCTAAAGAGGACGAGGCCTACAGCTCAATAAATATCCAAAAAGAACATATTTCACAATTAAAACCCTGATTAAAAGAATTAGTAAGAAAAAATAAAGGAAATGTTGTTGAAAATGTTGAGATTGAATCTCATCTTCTGTTACAGGAATTATAGAAAATTCCGGAAAAGTCAATCATTTCGGTAACGGTTCGCGACACCGATTCCGTCTATTCCAATTATCGTTACCCGTCAATGGGGGATTATATCCCGGATCATAGTATTAATGAGCAATTAGCATTAGTAATGTTATGGATTGATTGCCTAAATATCCTTGAGCCCTTGCTTAGATGGGACGATAAGTTTTCCCAGAATCAATCTGTCTGCTGCGTGCTTCAAGTTATCGCAGGTAAAAATTAATACATTGGTATAAACCAGGTTAAGGTATTTCAAAAGAATTAGCAAAGTTGACAGGTATAAAGGAACATATCTCAGGTAAATTAGTGGGGCGCTTAAGCCTGTCTGTTGTTGAGGGACTCAGACGGCGAGGATGGATGTTGGATCCGGGAATTCTTCCGAGCTGTGGAAGGCGACTGGAAAATCAATGAAACCAGAATCCCACTTAAAGTTGGCACGCTGGATTCAATCAGAATGGCCGTGTGCCGACGGCCTGAGTGTAAGTTCATTAAATGCAGTTTCTTAACCTCGTTTGGAAACTTGGACTCGGTCGGGGAGTTGGGAGAAGTCGCCCTCCCCCATGAATGGAGACCAACTAGACTTACCAGGTTCAAATTCAAAATTGATTCTTATGCTCAGAGTATATACTATTGCGGGAAGACCCCTTAACTATTTGTCAATTGAAACAATGTAGATTTTTGATTTATTACAACTAACTACAGGTAGGATCGCGTAGTCCTGTCCCTAGTTGATCTGATCCAGTGATGATGGAACCAGTGACGTTTTTTCCTAACCGTATCACTAATGAAATGTCAGTGACTACTAAAAAACACCTAGTCGAGAGTATGAACTGATTAGAGATTAAGGCAGTATTAAGGTAGCGAATACTCGATATCCATAATTATGGTAAATAATGAATTTTGCAACGGGCCCAATTATGTATTATAAATTCAATTGTAATCAGCCTGTTTTTCTACAAGCTGCTGTCGTAAAAAAAATTTGCAATTGAAGGGGCGTTAAAATCAGCGACTCAAATCCTTCGTATTTTAACGAGACATGTCTAGACGCCAGAGCGGTTGTTGCCGGCCGGTTCGAACGCATAACCGTTTGGGTCGGAGCGAATGGAGCTTCTATACCAGGGAATAGTCCGGCGGATGGGGGCATTCTGACCCTCCACCCCCACCGTCACCCACCCCCAAATACCGGCCGACAGCTCTAATAAGGATGCCCGGAGTGCAAATGTAACCAAGTTTGATTAGGCAGTAGATTAACCGGATCATAAATGTTCTAGTCCGAGTTGAACGCTCCGATTATAGCCCAAACGTTGATTTGAGTTTGCAAATCAAAGCTACAGTCAGATTTGGAGTATGACTGGCCTAATCGAAAAATCAATAAATGGCCAACACTTATCATTATTCGAAGTCATAGTATTTAACTACTGACCGACTGAAAAGAAATGAAATTAAAAAAGAAAAGCTAATCAGATATTTTGACGAAAATCTTGCTTTTTTAACTTAATGAATACTGGGGTTTGAAATATAATTGCGCGTCAGATTTACTGCCTCAATTTGGTAAATATATAGTGAAGTAAATAAAACTCTATAAGATATTCAAAATATCTAATTATTTGATCTGACCCATCTTAAATTGGCGTATTGCCCAGTCAAATGTTAGTTGAAAAGCCGGTGATGGATAGATAATCCGGTAAATAATAGATTAATAATAGTTCACGGCGAAATTATTCATCCGTCCGAAAACGTTAAACTAATCCACGTTTCCGCCCATTGGGCCAAATTTATTCGACACTATAACACCCGCCCTAATACGCAAGCGAAAAGGGTCCTAACAAACTAACTGCGTAATCACTCGGAAAACAAACGGGGCATCAAACATAAATCAACCGTGAGATGCATAAGAGTTTGTACTTTTTTTTAAACATTAAAATAGTAGGATAGTAGGTTTGTAGCAGTGCGCGATTTTGCTTAGCTGAATGAAACTGCATTAGCGCCTTCGAAGTTCCTCAGACCGTAAGGGCTGATTGCAAGGTTGGGACATTTTGTGGGCGGGGAGGGGGGTATTCCTCATAATCGCTCAGAACCGGAATTTCTGTACAGGATTTTAAACCGGCCCAAGAGAGACCCATCCGGGCCCAATTATTTTGGCGTCGGGGGCGGTTTTCCGGAGGGCTCTGGAGCGAAACGAGGCAGTTTTCAGAGGCGAGGGGGGCGTTTTCGATTTTCCACTCGATATCATTCGACAGCAGTGAACGAAACGAGGGCCTCTTCCCAGAAGTGGAAATGTGCACAAGTTTGATTGAGCCCTACCGCCCCCGCCATGGTTCTCGTGGCCGGCGTAACTTAATCGTCCGTTTTAGGCATATTGATCCGATCGTGCCGTGAGAGCCAGGTTGAGTTATTAGAGAAATAATTTTTTCGTTCAGATAAGATTCAAATTTCAAAATAGATAATTTTTAACAGACAGGTTAGTTTCAGCAATCTAATTATGCGACACACAATCAGAATAAATGCAAAATATTCCTTAACAGCAACGTTTTGAATTTTGTTATTTATATGACTAGCACTGCAGGCAACTGGAGCATGTCCAGATAGGAGAGAATGATTGGACCCCGCCGAAGAAAACTAAGCAATAAACTGCTGTAAACCGAATTATTCTGACTAGTATTTACATAACTCGACCTACTAACGTGGCCGGTCAGTATGCTACTTGGTACGCGAATATAACCGTAAATCATTAGTCTGGGCAATCCAATTACACGGGCGGACTGTCGACGCAATCAACGTGACGGGCCGCACAATCCCACACAATCGGAGAAAATTGCAAATCGCCCCCGACGGCCGGACAAAGACCTTTTTGCATTTTCCCCGATATACCTTCGATCCGGACGGCAATGTCTCCACACGGCGTATCGGACGAGAGAAGGGGGTCCGGCACAAAGGGGGAGATGCCGCGGTAAATTGGATTTGTCGCAGTCGGTGGACCGGGGGTGCGACGATTTTGAGTAGATAGGACGAAATCGTTTCGGACTGTGTGCGGCCCCTTTTTTTCTGGACGGAGGGGCTCTTGCTAAGGTATAATCAAGGCCGGGGGCCGGAACTGGGACGTTGCCGGGGACGGGCTTACCCGGGACCGGAAGAGCCGCCCCCCGACGGTAACGAAGTCCATTCTTCCAGGGACCCCGTTCTTCCGCTATTCTTTTTTTTAACTCCTTCGCTCTTCCCCACCGAAAGTCCTGACGAGTTTCGATTTTCAATATGATTTTCTTGACCCCGGAGCTTGGGAGGGCGCGGTCTTAAAATGACTCTAAGAAAGAACCATTGAATTGCTTCAGAATTATAGGATTCTTTTCACATTTGGGATATCATAACGCGCAAGAATTTGTAACGTAATCTTTTGGGTACTATTTGATTGCGATACTTTTTTTACATAAAATTTGAATCAAGGTATCATCATACCGGACTAGTAAGACCATTACTAAAACGTACATCAAAATTGAGACCAGCTAACAAGCTGACACTTTACGAGACCATATTTAAACCGTCGCGGACGTACGGCATTGAACTATGAGCTTCCACCGAGATATCGGACATCGCTCGCGGCCGAAAATTCCAATCAAAATTCCTTCAAATAACGTCGTTTAATTTCCGTTAACTTAATATTTACAAGTCCGACTAAGTGGCTTCAAATTCAGGAAAGGATCTAGAGAAAGACAACTGGAAACCACTCCGTTTAAGATACCTGTTCCGGGGTCCGAGAGGATTACCATTAATATTGCGATATCCTCTACTGGCTTACGCTCCTACGTCAAACAAGTTAAACTCTAAATATTAAAATATGTAATTAATACATAAAATGCGTAATGTACCCAATATTATATTCTTGAGAAAGCTCCGAAAACTCATTTACTTGTGGCGTCTTACTTGTGTCCGAATAAAAGGGCGGAGGGGAAAAGTTTTCTTTCTTCGAGCTCCGTGAAGGGGTGCCCTTGCGGTTTAATGAAGTGGAACGCATTCGTCAACATTAGGAAACTGTTCTGCACACACTTTCTTCTGCCCTTCCAAAAGGGCTTACTTATTTATATTATACTGGTGGGGGTTTACGGTCATCAAGAATTCGGAAAAAGGAGCTGCTTGGAAGGTTTTCCGTATCGAACTTCCGACACCCCAGAAATAAAGCATCGGTCAGAATATCGAGGGCCTGTATTGGACAATCATCAGTAATTTCACATTTTACGTAATCAGACACCATTGGTTTTTAAATTTAACTGATTGAGGTTCAGATAAATCTCAATGATATGAAGAGTGAATCGGAACTCTTTTAAGTAGGCTATAATCAAAGCAGATTTCAGTAAATACTACATTCCAGTAAATATTAATTATTACAGCATGAAGAATTTATAAATCAAACTATTACTGCTTATAAATTTCATTCTTATCTTGTAAACTCTTACTTTACAATTGGCACACCAAGAGACCAGTGAAATAAAGGGTTGTTATACTGACTGTTCAGCACGAACTAATAAAAAATTATTAATAAATATTTCCTGGCAAAAGTAAAGTTATTTTCGTAAGTAAGTAAATTCTTAAACATCTCAGCATGTCAACTTAAAATATAAGAAGCATCTGATTTGTAAAACGGAAATGAATTTAAATGAAAGCGCTTAAAATTCTAGGCCGAAACAGTACAAACTTTATTGTCGGACCCTCGTTTTTTTTATAGTGGCGATGAAAATCTCAGTAATCAGAGACTACGATAAAAAACATTTTTTGTTACGACTGCGAACTTAAAATCCACACCCTTTTACTCAACGTAATATGTAAAAAAAGAGTGAAATTTCTGGAAATATTTAATGAAATATATTGAGGAGCTCACAAGTTTGCGAGAAAAAAAAATGCCGAGGAGACATAAAAGCGTATTTGACGCTCTCATTATCATAAACGCGGCGCGTGGAAAAAAATCTCCGAGATATCCTTAATGTTTAAAAGCTTTTTCTTTTTATAGTGATGACCTTCATTATTTTACACTTGGGATGGGGTAAAAAACCTGGAGAAAAGAGGCGGCGGCTTTTCATCAAGGGAGACGCCTCTGCTCACTTCCTTCCTGCGTCTACCGTAGAGTATCGAAGCCTGAAGTCTTTCTCCCTTCAGAGAATGAGACGAGAAGGGGATCTCGGGGAAAGGGCTCGCTCGTAATTCTCCTAGAAGGGGGGTTTTCAGGCCCCCCAACAACGCCTCCGAAGCCGGTGAAACGGAGCGCAAATACTTTCACTTCCCTTCGGCCGGGTTCGGCCACCTGCTTTCCAGCCGGAAGAAAAAGAGGAGAAATTTACAATCATATTTTCCGGGAAAATAGGTAGAAAGAAATCATATACGGTAGCATTATTATTTACTAGTTTTCTTATCTGATCTTCATCTATAAGACGGAAAGTATTCGAAAAATCATGAAATAGGCTACGCTAGAATGTCTTACGCTGTCTGACGTTTAATATCATGTAAACAATAATAAAATATGTTGTTTTTCACTTCATTGATATCGCCTGGTAAACGAATCAAATTTAAGTCTGACTCAGAGCTAGGGATACTCATTAACGTAATAGGTCAGATAAACTGTACGATCACTGTTAAATTGATAGTTTTAAGGTGCTCATCTGCGATACTCCGGTAACAATGTCGGCTGACGTATCTAACCGTCGTTTAATTCCTTGAATTGATCTTAGGCAAAATTAAAAAATCGAGCATCTCCTCTTCGGTCGATAAAGCTAATGTACACCTTTAATCTAAGAAAATGTCGCTTATTTATATTTAGGAGTGATCATTATTTATGGAGCAGATTAAACCTCGAGTTTCGGTGTTTATAGATGTCGCGCAACTAAAATTCAATTAACTTTAATTCCCGTTCGACGAGATATTATTAAATGTTGTTGACACAGCCGTTATTATGTTTTGCAAAGTTTTCCGAAGCGGCGGCCGCGTTGTTCTTTCCCCTGGAAGCTAATTTGGGCCGGCCAAAAGCGTTCCCTCCTGAAACCTCGCTCCAAACTTGTCCAATAACCCCACTGTAAATATTTATTTTCTATAATACTCTTCGCGAATCATTTAAGATGAACTGGAAATGATACCGTCAATCGATTGGGCAAACAAGGCGGCGACGGTTCACCGAGTAGTAGTTCTTAAAAGGCTGATAATCTCTAATGTAGTACTACAATTAAAAATCCATTATATACAATCATAGTAGAAATACGTGTAATTGAATTATAAAATGGGGTAATACTAGGCACTGATGAATGTAAGCAAAAAATGATATTTTTAAGAGACACAGTACAAAAAGGAGATACAGTTGTGAGACGTGGTTGTGACCACCCCAGTTCTAGGGCGGTGGATGGAGGGTGGTGAATATTTGACCGGGCGGTACAGAAATTCATTTGGTCCCCGGGGAGACCGAATACTTCCGAAGTGTTGAGGGAATATAATGAACGGTGGCGGCGGCGAGGTCGCTAATTTGCACGGCGGGAAAATACAATGGGACAAAAACTGTGGCGCCCCGAGTTCCAGTTCAAACACCGAGCAAAGGGACAAAAAGAAAAGGGTCGAGGGGGGGGCTAAATTAAAAAATAGCCATTAAACTTGCCCAGGAGTAGAAAAACAAAAATCTCGGAACGGTTTTTTTTTTGTTTTGTTTCTCGTTTTGTTCGTCGGGCCCGTCAGAACTTCATTGTCGCCGCTTCAAAGACAGAGGAGAATGCCCCAATTAACATCAAGAATGGACCTAACTAGATCATTCTGGCCACTCTAAGTCAATAATAGAATTTCATGTCGCCGTTTAAATTCCAACACATTATATATTGTAGCGATGTGTGGCATAATTTTACCGCTTTTCTTTGGTTTCGATTAATTTTTTTCTTTTCTTTATCGTATTTATTTTATTCAATTACCGACATGTGCAGGTAAATTTTATTCTACACAAAGTTTGTATCTCGAATTCAGTTCTGATCGTTGCTTAAAATTGTGTCTAATCTTATTTCATTCATTATCATATTAAGATATGTTTAATGGTGATTTATATACTGCACATATTGATTCCGTTGTTAGTAACCTAGCGTACTAACAGGTACGACAGTGTAGTACGTCCATTTCGTAATGTGTTAATATTATCTTCTGTCGTCTAGTTTTATGCGTGTTTTGTTTTTCCTCCTTTTCTCGATTTTATAGCGAAGATTAATAATACAATGTATCTCTACGAATATTTCCATCCCAGCGATTTCATTATAAGATATCCTCATGTTATCCACGTCCCATATTTATCGGACATCCGAATGATGAGGAAAAGCGGCGATCGGCCATCAATAGTCTACGGAGTGGAAAATTGAGCGCCCGAATTTCACGGGTTATAAGATATTAGGAGGATAACAGAACTAAGTTAGATTTTTACGGACGGTTTAGTCCTAAGGCATAATTTTACCATGTTGAAGATTAAAACTACCGACCGTTAATATTCCACTGATCTTTAAGTGTGACGCATTCCCTATCCCAGTTTTACTGGTTTCAGACCGAACAAGACTAAAATAAACTGAAATTTGAGACCAAAAGGGTAGGGTGTATATCACAGGATGGGGATGAAATTCAATTACCGACATCACTATGCAGAACAGAAAGCAACTTGAGTTGTCCATTTTTCGTGAATTCTATTTTCGTTTTAGCCGCGACGCGAAGCACTGATAGGGTGTTGGGGAATCTACACGTTCCCGCAATCCGATCCGGGGCGATTGAGGAAATTGAAAGTCAGAATTGTTCAAAAATGTTTGAAATGTGAGTTTTCGGGCGGCTTAGTTTTTGCCGTCGCATCGGCATTGTGGCGATTCGGAGCTCGGCACGATTTTAATCTTACAAATTCACGATCAGACCCCGATTGTTCATTTCGATGACTGGATTTCCCCAGTTGTATATAAGGTTAAAGGAAATGTTATTAATTCCGTTGTATATTGTAGTTTCAGATTACAGGGAGTGAATAAATGTATGTATAATAAATAAATAATGTATAAATATGGTTCGCATTTATCATAAACATATAAAAAGACCTAGATAAAACTTGATTATAATGTATTGGTAGGCAGGAACAAACTATCACTCGATACCATAGTATTATTAGAGAATACATGTTCGATGTATGAAAACTAAGTTTAAACAACACACTTTAAGTTCAGAAGACGTTAAATGAACCGTTCAAACGATGTTTTACATTGCATGTTGTGTACGGAGGCCAACAATAGTCACGACAGCGGGTGGAGGGTAGAAGGGGGGCGCTTTTGATTTATCTCCGCCCCAATTGCATTTATGGAGCGTTGGAATGAATTTCCGTCTGCGAATTGCCCCATTATGAAAATCATATCCGGGACCCAGATTTCAAAACGTATTCACCGGAGTGCCATTTCCCAAGGGCCCGAGGGAGAGCAAGTCCAACCGGCAGCAGAACCAAAGTGATAATCCGACGATACCGGGAAAATATAACATTTCATTCCTCCTCCCCCCTCACTCCTTTCCTCTTATCTCACTCAGCGTCTAAGAGCCGGCAATATAAAATGATTTAATTAGCGGAACAATGGCACGAAAGATTAAAGGAATCCATTAGGTCGGGGCGAGAAAGGAGGAAAAGTAGGCTCCTATACAATATCGTGCGCGGTTATTTTCCGCGAGCAGTCTGCAAAAAGTAATTATATAAATGGCCAATATACATCATCGAGGAGGAGGAGGAGGAGGAGGCGGGCGGGCTCCTGGGTTTGTTGAGGGGAAAAGGGGGACGGGGGCTTGGCGGCTTTAAAAGCTTATGCGAGATAAGAGAGAGAGAGAGAGAGGGGGGGAGAGCCAGGAGAGGATATTTACACGGCGATTATTATTTTCTGAAATTAATTTTACAACTTTTATGAAATATGCGACCGCGGTTCCGTGTTGAGCGGGACTCTATTTACATTTTTGCCACGATGAATGCGGAAGGCTGACTAATTAATACTCTTCTGCGGGCAATTATAACGGGGTAATTTCGATCAAGAATTTATATTTGAATTTCAATGAATATAAAAGTTTGCTAGCCGTGGGGTCGACCCATGATATTATTGCAGCGGAACCCAACCACATGGGCACGCAGGTTCAGTTTAAAGTTTACAATGAATGTGGTATCATTAATATTTTGTTGTTCTTACTAATTTAAGACGCCTGGCTCGGTAGGTCCTGAAACTATAACAGTTAAGTGACATTTGTTGCAAATATGTTCAAAATAAAAATAGAGCTCCAGAAGGTATTTTAAATCTGTGATTAAAGCTTTGATTATTAGCTGAAGTAATTTTATAAAGTAATAATAGAGACAAGACATTGTTATACTCAAGTATAAGTTATTCATTCGCAGAATTAATGCAAAAATAAGGAGGTTTTAATAATCCTCCTTTTGTAGCCAGTTTGTTTCCGCTCAATATATTTTTCATGAATTATTATTCCCCTTCATCCTTTTAATAATAACTGCTTAATTTTCACCTCACAGAAGTCAAGGAAATGATACGAATTTCCTATTTGGAATAAGCAAAAGATTAGCTGTTTTCACTCCCCTTTCAGTTTAAAGTAAATTAATATTTTATAAACTATTATAACCCAGAAACATGTTGAGCTAACAAAGAAAAATGTAATAACGCTGTCTCTACAAAAATGTTTTAAAATGCTTGTGGGGCGTCCCGTATACGCGGTGCATTATTCCAAGCCTTCCAAGTGTAACAAAATTAAATATCTTTAAGAATGGGCAGCCTATTCGGACGGGGGATACCGTTTGCATCGCACGCAAAACGTTTTCCCTCCGGCGATCGAAAGCCCGAAAGTGCAGTCAGGATGCCCCCACAAACAAGCATCCGAACCGGGGAGACGAGACAGAAGATAGAGAAAACTAAGGTATCAATTGCTCGTAAATATTTTAACTAATTACTGTTTATATGTATTATTCTTAGTTATTTATTACTCTGGGTGAGGAATATAGATCCCAGTAGAGCGTTCAGGATTGTGTAGAAAATCCGAAGCGGTAAAAAACGAAATACTGAATAATTACAGGGGGCGCGAATTCCCTGCGGGTCCGCTGTTGGAAACGTAGCCTTGAATAGGGGCCCGAACCTTAATGGAAGTGAATGAGGGTAGGGACTATGGCCGGGTTCCTTCCACAATTGTCTCCGTGTCCTCCTCGGCCGACAGATTGTTCGTTTGATTCCCTGAAACGACGTGCCGGCCGTCCGGCGGAAATTTATTGCCGGAAATTCTCCACCGAGCAGTAAATGAAGTCCCCAATCTACATCGGCGGGGAGCCAAAATTATCGCCCAATTCCGGGGAAAACGGGAAGTTTAGGGAAATGAAGAAGCGTCTTCGTTGGTGAAGTCTTGAGGAGTGTATAAACTCTCAAAACCCTCCGAGTGAATGAAAACGGCACTTGACCAGATCGTTGTCGGAGAAACACTAATCTAAAAAGTGTCAAACTCATTCCTCATTCGCGGGCAATTTTCTGAGACGATATGGTTTTAGCGGGCCGCATTCAAATTTTCTTATATTATTTATGGAGCCGGTAACATAAGCGGGATAGTAAAAACTAGTATGTAACGAAGATTTAAATAATTGTTATATTAGTTTTATTTAAAAATTAAATATTGAATGGATTCATTCCTAATCTAAGAACAACACAATTTCTACACAGTAACTAAACAATTCCACGTTTACCCCTTAAATTATGAGTAACAGTTTAGTACAGGTAATGAAACTATTGCCCAAGAATTCGTGCATCGAAACCTTATACTGTGAATAGTAGTCTCGTACAAGAGCAAAACAGAAAGATAGGAGAACCATGTATATTTGTAAAAATAGGTTTTAGTGCCGATTCTAATAATGTTGTTAATAGTTCAGACACTGATAAACATTCGAATTTAACTGTACGTAATTGTCGAAAGCGTAAATAAAATTCTGATTCTGAAAATCTATCATATATCACACAGATGTTAAACGTAGTTTCTTCCATGGGGTATGTAACGCCTGTGTGAAGAACATTTCCGGACGAATAGGAACTGATGTAAAGATTAATTGATATTTGATGCTTCTAATGAAGCGTGATCCACTTCTAGACAGAATTTAAAATTAATTTTTGTTCTTACACTCAACTGTAAGTGTTGAAATATTACATATCGTCTTATTTTCAGAGAAAAAAATCTAAAATATTTGTAATCAGACTGAAACAAATAGGCCCCGAATAGTACAGGCTGAATGTTCTAGAGCGACACCGTCGAAATTGCGATATGTTAACGGTTGAGATGAGACGCTTCGGTTTGAACAAACCCCACGGCTTGGAAATTAACGATTAGTCGTCGAGGAGGCTGTCACGTGACGCGTATTCTCCCAGCAATGTAATGCTCCCAGGCTCGTACCAGCCATATATATATATATATATATATATATATATATATATATATATATACACATATAAACAAGTCTCAATTAAAATCGTGCCGACAGCAATGTTTCACGGCAGCGTCAACATTGTTTTCGCATGAGTTGGAATCATGAGTCTACCGCCGGTAGAATTAGTACTCCAACTTGAAATGCCTATGCGTTGTTTGTTCCAACGAGAAAGACTGTTACCGAATTAAATTTGAAATTACAAAATACTTGACTAGTACAAAAACATTACTCTACTCACTATTAAATGTTGTATACCCTAATAGATCGAGGATATAAGACGATATATCGGGAGTAATACCGTATATATAGAGCACATACTCTATTCCGTTCACTGATCACGTTGTAGCAAGCACAAAGGACTTTTATGTCGGGTTCACCTAGTTAGCTGTGAGCACCCCACTACTAGGTTTAAAGCCATTAAGGGTATTAGTTCAGGCGAGATAGTCATCGGCGCTGGCGTTGAAAATCCAATGGGTGTCGTTGTAAGAAGATTCCGTGATTCCTTGGTTGAAATTACATTAGCGAGGAAGCCATGAAGGTAAATTTAAATTTTCGAGAATATACCATATTACACAATATTTCCCAGTTCATTGATTGCTGCCACTATAAATTATTCAAATGCAATAAAAATTGTTCCGAATATGGGAATGTTCTGACATTATTACAGTCCAACCACGAAAGCTTTACCATTGAATACCACAATATCCGTTAAACCGAATTCTTACCTTTTTAAAACTGTTTTATTGCCAAAACTTGCCGACTTTTCTAATCCAACAAAGGGAAAATGAGGAAATCGGTCTAGAATCAGATGATAAATGGCGATCCATCGACTCGTATCCTCCTCGAACCCTTCAATTGCCGTGAGCCCTTTTTCGCTGACATGGATACCTCCCCACTATCTGGTCCCACTCATCTGGTTCTTCACACTTGGTTCGATGAGTCCTTAGAATATTCTGCTCACGCACCAGTTAGGCGCCGTCATGACCTCAATATATTGGGTAAATGCCTCTGGAGACTATCGCTTTTACTGAACCGAACGAAGCCTAATATAATGATTTATAATTGTTCTCATGAACAAGGTTTACAGAGATATTCTTTGTACTCCCATTTGCAGCTATTATATTTGTGTTTTTAGCCCTGAATTTGTTACAGATAAATTGCCCATTGCTCACATTGAACTCATAAATCTATTCGTTTAATTAGTTCGGGTCCACAAATTTATTCATGAACGTTGTCCCGGCCAAATTCATTTTAATCGGTCGAGGTCTCTGTCGTTAAGGTTACCTGTGGACTGAAATTTGCATAACGGTTTTGTACGGTGAGTAATTTTCTTATTACATTTAAAATTCGCCAGAGAGTAAGTTCCTAGTTCTGGACTAAATCGAGTATAAACGGAATGGAAAATTTCATATTCTTCTTAATGAACTGCAGTTCCTAATAAAGTCTGCCTATGTTTCATGGTTTAACGAAGTTATAGTATATTATTTTTCTTATCATTCATTCATTGCCCCTCTAAACGTTTGTCAATAGTTTCCTCTGAAGCTGGATTGGGATCGACTTCTTGTGATCGTCAGTATTATTTCGTTAGTTTCAACAAACTATTCACTCTCTATTATCGAAAGATTGTTACGTAGCCTATATTGTGTCTCACGTTAGGGGCCGATAAGGAAATATATACCGTTTCCCATTACAAAATTGTTGATAGACTTCATTCAATAATGAGTTTAATTAAAAAAGAGGTACTAAAGTAACAGGGAACACCGTCAACATAGTTTGGACTCAAATTGATGATTACCCACCCCAAAAGGCGTTCGTATTAACAAGAGTTTGATTAACTTTTAATGCGTGTATTACTCTCGTGAACTACGCAGGAAGGTGGCGATGGGAGTTCGGGTGGGGGAGGAGGGTGCCTGTTCATCAAGAACGTTTCCTTTCTAGTTAAAAACTAGTACAAAGTCATTAAGTTGAAGACCCGTAGAAGTGGGCGGGGGTGTTTAATTTGCATCGGGCCGGAGGGGGAAATGCAATTTGAAATTTTATCATCCTGAAGTGGAGGAATTGTGTAAAGTTGCCGCGCGGCGTTCCTGGTCGAGCAGAACAATGCGGCAAATGACTAGAGCTATGCAACCTAAAATTCCACCATCAGATACAGAATGCACCCGATACTCGAGAATGCACGAATTTCCCGTCGGAAAATATACTATTATATTAGTTTTCAGATTAGGCCAATTCCGTCTAAATAATAAAACGGACTAAAATTGATTAATACAGCAATTAAGCAACACTTAGGTATCACTATTACTTCAAGCGACCTGTCTGTCCATGATTCGAAAAAATTATTTTCCTACTAATTCATTTTCTACCCTTCGCAAGGATGGAACTAACTATTGTTTCGAAATATGCTAACACAGACTTGGAGAGTGATTTTTGTTTATCAATTCCATTTTGTTTCTAAATTACACTTGTCATTACGAATCCGTAAACGCAAATCCTGAATAACTGAACACAAACGACCTAACTTCTAATGTAAGACCTACAATGCCCAGACTGAGTTACTTGTGTTCGGGTAGAAAGGAATAAAGCGCATTATAAACGCTGGATGTACAATTGGGAATGTACCAGAATGATACTGGCATTGACTAATGCGTTCTCGGATATTCGGGCCCCTAACTAAGATAATCACGTTTGGAGTTGCTCCGAAGTTAGTGTGCCCGACACAAGTTTCCTTCGTATTTGTCAACGTTCGTCACATTACCGCTAGACTTTTGGATGGGCAAGCAAAATTGTTCGGAATGAGTAATGGCCGACTTTCGTAAAAATCGACCACTTTTACAGTTTCTGTTATCGGCCTTAAATAATGAATTTAGCAATCGTTTAATCTCTCTTAAAGTAATAGTTTACAGATTAATTGTGAAGGCTTAATGGGTTTCTAAGTTAGCAATGCACAGTCTCAAATGTTAGATTTTTATAAGGGTTATGATGATGAGAATCGACTGTGCAGTATCCGGAAGGGAGAATAATTTTTGCTTTTTAAATAAAAATTCAAAAATCCGAGTTTAACTCCGAGTTTATCGCCGGAATGATGATTATTCCTCTCGCGATTATTGCAGCAATCATGTCGGAAAGGGTTTTTGCCGATACCGAAACCAGGGTGAAGCCCTTTGATGTCGGTCAAGCGTGTGGGAACAGAGTTTTTAATTTGCGTCGAACATTTAAAAACGGATCGGTCCATGAAAGTTTGAAACGGTCGGTGCTCCTTGAAAAACCGCGAAATTTCCAAACTCGTTCAGGTTGCACGGGGGTCCTTTCGGGTTGATGAAATTGGTCTTGTTTATTAGAGAAAAAAATTTCGTAAAAATAACACCCAGTCAGTAATTTCAGTATGGAAAAATTAATTTTGATATCATGATTAATACTTGCTCGCAGGTCTCTCCTTTCCAGGTGCATACCTAAGTATCGCTCGTTTAGCTTCTAGGGATTTTTCCTATGTTCAGAAGCCACCCAAGCGAGCTCAAGGCTTCGAACGAGATGATTGAAACAGTAAAACTTTCGAAATTGAAAACACCCGGGAGTTACCGGGAGGAAAAGGCAAAAACTATTCCAGCACAGATAAAATCCTTGAATAGCAGGGCATCGACCCCTGATAAACGAGGTTCTTTCCGCAGTATTACCCGATTCCATCGGAAGTTAGTCATCGTTCTTGACGCGGAAACCATCGCTCGTTTATTGCACTTTTATTTATCACTAATTGCAGCCTTCAGTAATTGTCTTCGCCGTACTTCCATGCATTTCTAAGTTTCCCTCCGGCATTGCTCCTGTCGAGATCAGTCCCCTAAAGTAATTAACGTACAAAGAAGAGGAGTGTCCGCGGGTGGAGGTATCTAACTGAATTCCAAGTTTTCAGAACAAGTAGTTCCCCGTCGGTAGGTCGGTGGCCCTTCAAAGGGGCGCGCGCGGGTCGCGACGTGCCTGTCCTCTATAATCAGGCCCCGATCGCCTAATCACATTCTTAGCCCTGTAAGCAGCCGGCACAAAAGCCTCTGTGCCCAATTACCTCCAGCCCTCACGTTGTCTCCTCGCAGCGGCCCTTCTAATTTAATTTTCTCGGCAACCGAGCACTGACTCGGTTTTTTCTATTCAGCCCGGAAGTTGAAAATGACGAAAGTCCGGTTGAAAATTACAGGTCGAACAGTTCCACTCGAATTTATTTAAATGAGTACTGTGTCGCAGCATATATTGTACCGTATAATGGTAAACAATCGATACGATCGCCCTTATGTATATTGGTTGTAGTCAAAGAATGTCATCCACTTCGAAAAAATTTGCCGATTTCGAAATACCAGACAGTGGAATACCAAGTAAGGAAACATCCCATTCAATTAAACATCTCCCTCAACATTCTCCCAAAAACTGTTTAAAGCTTTATAATTTAAAGGATACGGGTCAAATTATTGATTTCATATTTTTCAAACTTTCAAAATACAAGCGGTCATTAGTAAATGATATGTTAGATATTGATTTCATTCATTAAAACCGGTATCTATTAAGCCAAGGGTTAATGTCAGGAGCATCCTTAAAGACAAAGAAAGTTGAAAGAAGGGTGGAGGGCGGGGGGCGTAAGGGAAAAATCCCCAAAAGTAGAAGTTAAGCCGTAAAATTTTCATAACTTCTCGACTTATAAATTCAATTTGGTTGAGGGTAGGTCCGCCTTTTTCCGAATGGGCTAGGGCGCTATGGGAATACCCTGGGGAAGTTGGTAGGGTCCAGGTTGGAAACCTTTAGCGCAAGAACTTTTCTTTTAATACTCATTCTGCACTTTCTTCTTGCTTACTTCTATTCCACGCGGAAATAGCCGGGCATTGTTATTTCGGGGTAATTATTCGGCGGTGAAAAGTTACTTCCTTTTTTTCTTCCAGAGGGGTCATACTGTCGAGGTAGGGGCGAGAGAATTAAACGGCGGAAAGAAGGAGAAGAAAAAGAAGTGAAATCGGGAAAAGTGACCCTCGACAAGAGAAACTAAAGTACATGGGAGAAGTAGATTAGAAATTTCTCCCTCTGCCCGAATATACTGCAATAATAACTTACTACTTTGCCGGTTGTACCTCAAGCCCAAGAGTATCTTTTGTCATACCGTTATTTAAAGTCTCCGACAAGTAAAGTTTAGTATTCAAGGGGGGGGGGGAGGAGAGAGGGAATTAGCCAACGTCGATGTTGGAGTTGGAGAACATTGGGTGTATTCAAAGACCGAGTTTCGAAGAACTGAATAAATCATCGAGGAGCCTCGCGTTTGGCAGGCGGTGGTCTCGCGCTTTTTCCAAAACGATTTTGAGCAGAAACTTTCCAGTGTATTGAATGTAAATCTGGCTGTCAAGCAGGTGACCCTGTAAATCATCGGTCAGTGCACAGGGGCCCTATAAGGGAGGCTTCTGGCAAGATGGAAATCTCTGGAAACTTTCCGACCGATCTATGAGGAATTGCCATATGACGATTAAACGCCAGACAATATGCTAGATTTATTTGATGCCATAAGCGTCCTATCTCCATCATTACAACGTTTCTGCAGTATTTTATAGCTGCCGAGATACGGGCAAATCAAATTCTATATTGATTATATTACAGGAATAATTGTCTATATAATGTTCACGCTAATAAGCTCTGTTCTAATATTGCCCCGGGACATTTTTATTCAACAATGGTTTAGGATATTTATGACGAAATGTCGACGTTGCCCGAGTGCTGGGGGCGGGCTTAAATTTTCTCCGTCCGACGGAAAATTGGATATCTCCGAGGAAAATGTAAAAAAACATGTTGTGTTCTTCGGCTCACGAACCCTCCTCCTGTATAAGGTGAGCCGGCTAATGGGGCAAGTTGGGACCGGCACAACTTACGAGCGCTAATTTCAAATCCCCAACCCCTTTCCGCCCCCGCCCCACCCCCTCGTTCAGCCAAATCTTGTAAATCTGCATTAAACACGGCTTTCGAAGGCAGCGTTATTAAATTTCCGGGCGGCGTAACAAGCAGAGATGGCGGCAGTCGTGTGACCTTACGTCAGACTATCGAGGCTGAAATTACTCGAGGGGAGCGTGATGAATATATACTGTACCGGTATACAAATAAGCGGCACGGGCAAAGGACAATCAAGGCGAATTGTTAGCAATACGGATCTAATGTGAGATCTATCTGCGACAATAGGTGATTGTGAATTTGTTGCAGACCGTCTTTAAAATTGCGGTAATTATAATTCCAGAAGTGTTTCACGTGCAATAAGTATTATAAAACATATAAAGTCACGATTTAAAAAACTGAATAATGAGTTGGAAGATAATAACTGAAAAACTGAAATTAAATAAAAACTAGGAAAAATAACAAGATTGTAATTAGAGGGTCTATTCTCACCAGGGTTGTTGGTCCAAGAAATTCCATCACGTTGGAATGAAAATTCATCCCATTTTCATCGCGCCAAATATTATTTTTTAATCGAGATCATTTTGCAGTCGCGAACGCAAAAAATACCGTAATACCAAGCACAGTTGCGCTAGTACTGAATAACAATACCCGGGGGACGAATTCAAATCGGAATCAAAATAATATTATCGCTTCCTGTTTCCGGCCGAAGCCGCTTCCGTCCGTCGGTTAATTTGGGGATTAATCAACAAATATATTCGCGGTAAAATCGCGCGTTTTCCATTATAATCAGGTCGGCCGACGCCGCCCCATTGTGATAACCAGTCCGAACGTGAACATAAAGCAATCGTTTCGGAGACCGAAAACGTTTTATCTCTTCTGACGATTCATTTCGGCTATATTTATTACCTGTACCGCCCTATGTGGATGACGTCGGTTGAAGGCTTCGGCGGGGAGGGGGAACCGAACGAAGATTTAACCGACCCTAACATCCACCCACCAACAAGCCCGAAGAGGAATTAAACAACTGTGTTCAAACATAATCTCCGAGATCTCTGTTTTCATACGACAAATTGAAATTCATTCGAAGAATTTTTATATTGGGACAGTCCGTTGATGAAATTGGTCAATCTGATGATTACCTGATTCCCTCTACCCGACAGAATACGAAAATGGAAAAGTATTCCGCACCCCTTTAGTCACGTGTTTTTTATTAATCACTTCCAATATTAATTTCTCATGCGTCAAAGCGTTAATGTAACATAAATTGAGGCAGCTACAGATCATTTGATCCAGATTATCTAACCGTATCACCCACTTTGGCCCCAAAGAAATAATGATTACGATCATAAGTTTATAGAAAAGAATAAAGATTATTTTCAGAAAATACGTGAACTGAATTTAATTTATTACCTGCCCTCATAAAAGTGCTAGTCTCACTTTCAGTCAAATAAAGTGTTCAGTACCATATAAGAATCGGTAAATAGAATGTTAGTGAAGGGACTATTAAAAATCTATGACTTACCCACTTAAAATATTAGGCGCTGAAAGTAATTTTCTGAACTGGACTCACCTGAAACAAAAGGAATTCATTAGAGTAAACAAAAACATCTTATTATCTAAAGCAGCGTGGATATATATTCATAATATTCTTTATTCAAATCCCAGAAAATGCTTATCAAATTAGATACGACAATCGACTGTATCGGTGCATAAATTCAGGAAAAACACACGTATCAAGAATGATTTGTGTTGGGATTATGTATTGTGTCGCAGACGCATAAAAAATAGGAGTGAAGAAGACACCGGCAAACGCATAACATGTGGTATTATTCACCGGTGTAACAATTGTTATGCGTGTTATATGGTGGAAGCTGTAAGTCAGAAACGTTGTCATATTTCTAAGAGGGCCCCAAATGGGCCGCTCAAATATCTGGGCCGGATTATTCCTGGAATTTAATCGGAATCGTCTCTGTGTAAATGGTCTGCGGGAATTGTCGGTTGTATTTCAGGGGCTTCTCGGGGCCGGACCTCCGCCGTTATTATAACGGGGCCGTTTCGTATCACTCCTGTACTGAATCGTCGCCAAGATATCAGAAGCCGTCGGTTAAATCATCCCCCAGCAGTATCTCGAAACTACTATTATTCATTCCGCAGAGTGTTCCGAATCTTTTGAACTGCAGTATTTCAGTGTAGGATTTTAGTATTGTTGGCCGGGCAGAAACGCTGCCATGTATAAATATATAGATAAAAATTAACAATATATAGATATAAACAATATCAATATTTATTGCTGCACCCATTCAATATACGACGTTTAATTAAGTACTAACAGGAATCGCTAAAGTGAATTGCGCGTCGTTGTGAACTGCAGTTGTTCGTTTTCGAATTAATTTGGAACTCCACCGAAATTCGAACCCCCAAGGCGAATTCCAACTGTTCAACACTGTTACTGACAAATTTGTTCGTTCATTTGTGGATATGTATTTTTGGGGAATGGTTCAAAGCCCTAACACTAATTAGAATTTAGTTCGGTAACTCGACTTATTATTATTTAATTAAAGGTATATACGTGGCTTGGAAATATGAAATTATACCGCATACAAATGTACATTTACAAATTCCATTTAATTTTGGACCATTAGATTAAATTATACCAATATATATATATATATATATATATATATATATATATATATATATATATATATATATATATGGAAGCGAGTTCCTGTCCTTGAGGATAACATTTATATTGAGAGTCTATAGTACACCTTACTATATGTCTACTATACAGTGTGTCTAGTGATGGGAATCTGGTCCAAATGCTTAAACTGAGAGAGCCACTCTCTAATAACACCTTATCTTTTAGCAGAGTTCCTGTCATAAATCTTCTCGCATCTCAGTGTCGACTGAATCTATGATGCCCTAAGGACCTACTAATACGAATTTGCTTGACAAACACCGTGCCCCTTTTCCCATCCGGACCAAAAAGCAACTCGTTTACCTAAACCTCCTAATAGTTAGTTAGGCGACGATATCATAAACGGACCAGCTTAACATGGTTCAGAAAACATGTATATTTTCAAAAGCAAGGCCCCGCATATTAACGATAAAAAACATGACAGTTTTGATAATGTCTTTTGTAAATGCGCTGTATTTAGTCCTCCAATAAGCCTTAACAAAGGAAATCGGGGTGCCAGCGATCTACCAGATAATAAAAACTAAAAGGAACAATAGAAATAAAAACAACCAAAAAAATTGCTATTAAAACTTACCATATAAAAAATGTAAAGGTATGCGATTGTGCTTTGGAAATAATATACAAAATTAATCTCCCGTTGGAAACTTAAAGACCCGTTTAAAATGCATTTTACATAATTCCTCCTTTTTATAATTTCCGGAACTACGGGGAATTAAAGGGGGATAAAAAGTGGAAGGGGCCGTTGGCCGAGAGAACATAATACATAAAAATTGGGGTCGGTAAAAAAATTATAATATCCCATGAAATCGATTATTGGGCACTGAATTTAAAGCGTTAAACGGGGAAATGACCTCCCCCATTTTATGATTTCGTAGATTACCCTTTTCCAAAGATGGCCACCCCCTCCCACACACAACCCGCGTATAAAAAGAGTCATTTGAATTTGATCGCTCTTAAGATCCCGAAATAAATTAAAACAATAAAATACGATTTACAGCAAAAATAAACCCAACCACCCCCACTTCGGTTTTACTATTCTACCTGTTACAATTAGGACAATAAACGATACTGATGAATAGAGGCAGACAGAAAGAGAAAACCGAAGTACCGTATACCTATTAATAGTAAGTACCTATTAATAATGTTAGTCACTATTTATGTTTTACAAAGTCATAGATTGATTTTTCCTAAATGATGACGTTCATATTTTATTTGTATTCATATACTTCGGCGCACGTGAAACTCGATTATCGTTTATTGTGTTTCAAGGGTGGAAACAGTTTATTCATGTCATGTATTCATCGGAGGCTTCTTTAATTAACGGGAATAAACGCTGCAATAAATTGATATTTGTTTGTGAGGTTTACACACCCAGTAATTAGACAGTTTTATCGTGTTATTGCCTCTCAAGATACTTAACTAGACTTTTTGGCCATACGGCAGATTTCCTCTTTGAGCTGGTTTCTTCTAATCTCCAATAGCTTATTGAGGTGGTCCGATTAAATGAATGTTCGACAAGATCGGTTTCTCAATTAACATTGGCGACACACTGTAGAATTCTCTGCAGACAACTCGGGAAAGAAATTAATTCCTTGGTCAATGAACACCGCCTGGCAATTACGCCCCTATTAGGATCTCGCCTGTTCGTGACCGGTAGTAACATGTTATTATTAGGAAATGGGCAACTCTGTCCAAAGGCGGGGGAAGGGGAAGGGGGTCGCCCCTAAGCGCCTTATGTAAGTTGGGCACGACACGCTCCGCTTGCATTACGGTCACAGAATGACCAACCGAACCGATTGATTACATGACAATTACGTGACCCAAGTGAATCGAGTTATATCGGACCGATTATGATTTTTTACCTCTTAATACAGTCCGGGCCACCCTCTTATTTCTTTTTCCAATTTTGTTATTAAGGTTTCGCGTGAACCTGCGTGCGAGCCCGCCGTGAAATATACTTTGGAAGCGGAAATTCGAGTTTGAACTGCGAGGGCTGTTTCTATTGGTAGTAACAGTTTTTCTGAATAACTCTGTACACGATATGTTTTTTGTAAGAATACCTAGGTTTCAATGGTCTGTGTGTAGATATTAACAGTGCAAAATAGCCGATCTATTTTATAAATAAAAAAAAATTAATTACGTCTAATTGATAAAGTTAAATATAAGAATGCTTAAATAATCAGAGAACAAAAAAATAGAATTAATATTATATCGAGATATTTTGGTATAGTTTTTGATTTATATCTCGGCTTCGTAACTAATAGACGAGAGAAATATACGAACTTGTCTAAACAAAAAGTTTAAATTGAAACATGAATATTACACAACCGGTGTGGTACTAATATACGCTTTCCTGCCGTCTTATACAGGTACGGTACAGAATAGATTTTGATTTCGGGCAATATACGAATGAAAATAAGTAGTAAACAAATAAAATATATTAGACGAGGGTAACAAAATTAAATTATTCTATTCTCCATCCGATTACACGAGTGAAAAATAAAAAGTGGAAAACTGAAACCTAAAACGGTTCACCCATAAAAAAAAAACCTGGGCTGAAATATGGGCGAAAATCATATTGGCCCCCGATCGGTCTGCGGCGTTTCCAATCAAACCGGCATTTGGAACTCCGGATCGAGAACATCATTCATCTCTGGGCCTAACGCTGGGAACGTGTCCTGCCTATCCACCACCCCCTCTCCCTCCTCCTCCTCTTCACACACCGGTTATCCAGAGCAGGCTCCCGAAAAATACCCAGCACAAAATCCACTATTTTTGCACGGCCGCCGCGTTCCCAATATCGGATTTCTTTTCAGGTAAAAGCGACAGAAAAATTGGCGCTAATTCATACTGTAGAGTGGCCCGCCAGAAAAAAAAAGGAGAACACGAACGTATTTTTTCTTCGATATTATAAATAGTTGATCGATATCGTAATCATATTTAGTTGATTTTATCCTTTAAATTTACATTTATTGACCCACTGAAATCAACCTGATACCTGGGATACTGAAGCCGTATTTACTGTATAGGGATGCTTTCCTGTACACAAACAACAACAATGTCGTTTCGACTGAAAAATAATGAATTGGCTGCGTTCAGAATAGGGAAATAAAAAAATATTCCCCCCCCCAAATTCCGAAACTCCGGTAATTTATACGTTCCGTGGGACCATTTCTAGAAGTGTACCAATCCTCGTAATTACCTATAGCCGGAAGCTTAAATAACAGATTCATAACTAACTCATCCTGTGGATTTTGGAGGGAGAAAAAGCAATATGGGCGAATTTTATGCCCAAATGAATCCCAAACACACTAATCCCCGGTCGTATTATGAAGGTAAAATCCTCTAGAAATTTATAATGAATAATATTTATTAATATTAATATAACAATCGAAAATATTTCCCTTTAAATTCTGAATTATTTGGATTCGCTACATTGGAAAAGTTTATGGAAAGAGCGCTAGATTTATAGAAGGCTATAAATGTTCTACATTGGACAGGTAGAAACGATTAACATCCGGGGCATGAAATATTTTTACAGAGTATTGGTGCATCGCCGGTCAATATAGATTACAGTAACTTCTCACAATGTAAGAATGCGGTGACACATGTGTCTCGGATGCAAAAGGTCTTTTTGGTCGGCTTCAAGAAAAGACTCTTAGAAAATGCGAGTCTCTTCTACTTTATCTTGTAAATCTCGACGTACTTCCGGAGAAAATCTGGAGCACGCCCTGGACAAGGGCAAACTTCTAAACAACCTCTCCGCCTATCTGCCTATAACCTATTGGGTTTTTTCTGTTGCCAATTATTCAGTGATCTATGAATCTAAGAATTCAATAAGTTGCTGTGAAACTTGATTCTGGAATTAATTACTTTGAATTACTTTGCAACAATATTCTGAAGATTAACTACGCATCTACGGAAAACAAAACAGCAACAATTTGGAAACGTTACTTAGATATGCCAAGTAAATAAATACAATTTTTAAAAAAAGGTGAAAGCCAGTGGGTTTCTCGTCAGTTATTCTCTATTTGCTAATAGTGCTACATGGAGTTCAATGCAGCTCAAGTTAATAAGATGTGTAGGTCGTTTGGGTAACAGACTATTCTCTAACACCAAATGGGTACATCATTATTTGATTGAACTCTATCATGTGCGGGTGGTAACTGTCATCCCCCCCCCCCTCGGTAGTTCTGTACGCCGATGGCCAGGGCTGAATTTCGCTCCTCGAGGAGTTGAACGCGGTCCGGTTGATTAACAGTCTAAGCTGTATCGATACACGGCGAGAAAGCCGCATGATCGAGGGGTTGGTGAGGGGATGAGGGGCCGGCGTGTGCAAATTCATTTGAGGTTCAGGTCGAGTTGCGAGAGTTTGGATTGGATTAGCGGCCGGGGGGTGGGTCACCAGACAACGCTCAAACTCAAACCCGCAGATACCGACTCTCGTGAAATCTGATTCTCTCAAATTTCGCGGCCTTCCCCAACTCTAAACACGTGGACGCGTAAATCCGTCAGGGCTGAGAGTTAAACGGGGGAGGACGCGCGAATAACAACGGACATGTTGGGAGCAAATTTCTCCCATGATAGGGCCTAACAAATAGACTACAGAGGAAACTATTGGGTTGACAACTAAGTAATTGCGGAATTCACCAACAAGTGGCGCTGTACATATTTTTAAGTACGTCAACATATTTGCACAGATAAGATTATTTGATACGTTATTATTTGGCCCTTTCTGAAACATTCGGTGTGTGTATAAAAAGCTAAAACACGGTGAACCAAAGTGAGCATTTCCGTCACATTTCCCTTTTTTATTTTCGCAAAGGTGTTAATGTCTCACAGGATCATAAAAAATTGTTCGCTGTGTACGGTGATGAATCCTTAAAAGAACGGCAGTGTCAGTACTGGTTCGCAAAATTCCGGTCGGGGATTTTTCGTTAAAAGAGGAGGAACGCTCTGGACGTCCAGTGGAGGTCGATGATGACGATGGCCATTATTTATTTGGATCGCCGTAGGGACATTGCAGAGAAGCTGAATGTATCTTACACGTGCATTCAAAACCATCTACGGCTTATCTGTGCAAAGATGTTGACGTACTTAAAAATATGTACATCGCCACTTGTTGGTGGATTCCGCAATTACTTAGTTGTCAACCCAATATTTTAAAAGTATAATAAAATAACACGCAAATTTTATAAAGTGCAATAAAAAAAGAGGTGTGTTTACTTTGAATATTTTTAATTCGAGGAAAATTCAGTGCGGCTCAGAAATTTCCCCTTGAATTCTAGGGAGATTGATTAATTACTAGATTGATCTCGTAATTAATGTGTGATCCCTCTTTATTTGTTTTTTCCTCCACTTAATCCATTTAGGATAGAAAATTATGGAATACTTCAGGATAAAGATTAACACGCATTTAAAAGTTATTAATTTGACTAAAAGTGTTTTAATGTAATTAAACGCTGCTCGTATCATATTATATAACATTGTAATGAATGTCCAATAAAGGTTGAGTACATAGTGAATAATGTTCTAATTAGTGGAAATATAATAGCAAGGCACATTCGCGTAAAACAAATCGAAATAAATTTGTCCGACAGTTCGCAACTTTTGCAGTAATTTGATCAACTTTGACAAATATAGAGGAAACTTGCCGCATAATAAACTTCCTGCAGTGTAACTCCGAACCTGATTATCTTAGTTAATACCTGAATGTATTCCCGGAGACATTAGTCTACGCCAGAATACTACTTGTGCATTTCGGCCGATTAAGATATCAGTCCTGTGTATAACGCTTAGAATTCCTACAAAGTATTCCCATATTCGATATACCTCAGCATTATTTCTAGTATATTGGGAAAGGGTTTTTCCGAACTCGAAAAATTTTCCGAACTATGTTGCCCCCTATTTGAAGGAAGGGGAGGTGGGGAGTCCCGGGAGTTGTGGCGTGGATCCCTTTGATAAAAAGTCTAGCTGTTTTAAAACTTGTTAATACTTTGGGGGGGTCCCTCCGCTGTCGTTTATTTCCTTCTCATATCTGACCGAGTACAACTTTTCCGACTCGCCCCCGGCGCTGGTAAGATTTACAGTTTTCGGTAATAAAATACTTTATTGCTTCGTTGGCGTAACCGAGAATTTTCCGGGCGCATGACGCTCTGGTAATTATTAAATATTCAGTGAAGTCTTCATCCGAGCTAGTTTCACTACAATTTAATTGATATGCCCCCCCCCCGGTATTGCCCTAAGGGCCCTAGTTTCCATCCCCATGTACACATATCTTAATATGTATGTAGTTCTTAAGTCTATTTTTGCCTGTGAGCTTTGACCAATGCTTACGTTATGCCTTCGTTATGTAAAGTCCGTTTCAGCCTGGATGCGAATGGAGAATTTAAAACTCAAAAGTTAATCAGCGACTTCCGTGAAGAGATTATTTGTTAATAATATTCAACAGAGCAAAACGTCTAAGAAGTATAGGGGTCAAAATGTACAGAGTAATCAAATTTTCTCATCAGTTCTCCAGATTTTGCACGGAGAACGATATTCCTATCTCATCCACCCATTGTACCAATTCCAATTTTTTCAAGCGGAAGATTCTTTCTGCGTATTACAATACACCGCCTTAATACAATTGTATTGCTTTTAATACAAGCAATAAGGAATTCTGTTTTTTTAATAATTTTTTTCCTACAACGATAATAACTGTTTTGCATCTTCAAAAATGAAACCAATGCTTTCTAAAAAGTCTCGTTCATAGACTTTTTGTGTGTTACAGCTCCCTTTCAACGTCAACGTACGCTGACATAGCTCATATTTATTCAACGACTGTCGGGCAAACATTTCAGAAAGTGAACACAGTTCCTCTTTCAACGGAGAATTTTAATCCCTTTGGCTCAGTGTTCTATCCTGACTTAGAACTTAAAAACGATCGGCCTGGGATAATCGCAAGAAAACAGTTAAGACTTCGTTTGACGGAAGTATTTCCAATCGTTAATACAGTGTACGCATCGATGGACATTTTACCGGAGGTTCCATGAAATTGAAACTTGTTCGAAACTATTGCCGATAGTTCACCGCTTCAATAGGACCACTCTGCGCCGTTCACCTGGCCGACGATTACTGCCCAATTGAAATGGTTACAGAGAGAAATGGCTGTTCAATATAGTTTATTCCACGAATTTAACAATTTACCGACTTAATACGTTTGTATGTAATGAAGTCAGGGTCGTTAAATATTGAAGAATTTATATTTATTCGTATATCACTATTTCTTAAAAGCCTGTCTGGCTCGATTCGGTCATTAAGAGCCCCCAATTCGGGCGAGAAGGAGTCAGTTAATTAATTGAAAAAATGAAATAAAACCTGCCCAAATATTATAAGCAGTTCAACAATAAAGTTGTCTACATGTCTACACGAATCCGAGTACAAGAATTAGCGCAAGCTATTAAGACATAGTGGTTTAGGAGAGATGTAAGGCATAAAGGCTCGAGGGGATGAAATATCGAGGGGCAAAATGGTATTGGGGTTGGTAGGCCAGATGGGTGGTGGAGCTTTAACGCGTGTTCGGATTGCTACATTTCTCCCCCTTCTGGTCCGAGGCGGCCGGCTCGACTTCCATCAAACCTAAATCTCTTCGAGCCCGGTTTCCACTACTACGGTATAAGGCCGGTATTGTGTGTAGGGGTAGGACTTGCTCTCGTAAAGCGATGAGAAGCGGCAGTTACCCACAGCCGGGTCTCCGGGGGTTGGGGGGAGGTCCACTCTATAAAAACTGATATTGTTCGACGATCGCGTTATCGACATAAGAGGCCTCCGCACACGAGAACTGAGAATCAGATTTATTGTGCAATAATAACCGGATAAATGAAACAGCAGAATTGAAATACAACGGAGTGAATACATAGGTATTCAGTTCTTATGGAATCATCGTTTTATTCTTATTTATCATACAGAAATATATTCCATTATTAAAATGTTACCTTTAATTATTTATTTATTTAAATATTATTAATTTTGTGGGCGGGATTAAAATTGTTCGAAGCGCCTCTTTTATTGATTTTTTTTTCTCCATACTCCACCCGATAAATGACCAACCCCTATACACTGATACTGCTTACGGGCTAGAATTCGATAAAAGTCTAATTTCATTAATTGGACTTATACTGCAGTTCCCGGCGGGACACTCGGAAATCGTGAGCAATGGCCAAATATTATCGGAAAAGGCAAAATAACGGCCGGCTAATAACAACAGAACGCGCCGAATGCGAAGTTATAATTGAGTGTCTGTTGCACGCTGGAAAAAGGCTGACGGGGGCCGTACGTGGAAAAGCGTGCGTTTGTTTGGAAACTCCCGTATGGAAAATTTACGGTTTACAATGGCGTCGCGGCGGCAAAAATGGTTGGGGCGTTTTCCAACCTCCTTCGGCTTTTTCAGGATAATAAAATAGCTATATGGGCAATCAGATGTACAAGCGAAATTGATTAAGTTGCGTTACATAATACATAATACATTCGATTCTAAAGAATCGAAAGTGATTTTAATGAATTTAATTAACGTCAGCATATAATTTAATTTTTTATGCATCCAATTATATCTAAAGTGCGTGGTATTATGGTAGAATAATATCGACATTATTGAATAATTTTATTATTTTATGTACCCATTATATATACAGTATGTGTATGTTTTAGTTATTCGGCGAATTGTTCGTAAATCGTATCGGAAAATGTATAACCGAACACAATACAATTTCATGTCATTCTATTCAGCATTATTGGATACGCTAGTATTTGTAATTACATACCTCTGATGTTTGAGCGTGTCAGTTAATAATAACATTTATGATGTTACTGTTCAATTATTCGGTCTCTAGTTAATGCATTGCACGAACCTTGCGGACAATTGATATTAATGTTTAACCTCGGCAAATATTAGAATATTATATCGAAATTAAAATTTTTTCTTTGATAATAGATCAACGTCTGAACAATATAAATATTAGTTAATGATCAGTGATTATATAGATATCATGTACAAAAGATCGGACACTTTAAAACATTCCTGAAAAGTGTAGAAAGATTATCACGACGACTTCCACCCTCGGTTCTTATCGGTAGTTGATACTATTTAGTTAGTAGTGATTATGGAAAACCGGCCTAGCTTAGTACCAATGAAGCACGATGCTATTCCCTCCAATGATTGTATAAATATAACTCCTTATTAAAATAAAATATTACACTGTGTACAGAGAAGGCTTTGTTCCATGATTTATGAGTTTCACTTTCGGCCATCAGACACCCGCTTGTTATCGGACGGAATAGAATATTCAAGGAGGACACTGATAAACTGAAGGACAGAAAATGAAGACTAATATCTTCAGTCTTGTAGCGGTGATTGAAAACGGAGTGGGACAAGCGTTTTCATTGAAGGAAAAATATAGTTCTTTAAAAATCGTGTTAAAGGTGAGCATAAGTGAAAGAGCACGATGCTGAAATATATTTTAAAATAACCTCCTCGAAACACTTAGCAATAAACGATAATACCTAAATGAGCAGAGATTATCCCGATGGGCTTTCTGGCGTACGTGGGTTTAATTCCCGCTTGCAAATGAAGCGTAATGTCGGCAGAATTCGCACGAATACCAGGGCCGTCTCTGAACGCGGAATCGCATTTTCGAGTAATACCAACGAATGGAACGAGCAACTGTGTTGACGTTGAGACCAGGAAAGGCACCCATTCGATTGAACATTCCAGAGTAGTGTGTCCCCGAAGAACAAACTTGTTTCCCATGTAATATTGTAGATATAAGGCATGTGGCGATATGGTCATGTAATGAGAGTCGGTCGGGGAAAAGGAGTAATTGGCATGACATTAAGCCGGATTCGAATCCCATTTAAATTATATATATATTTATATTATATTATATTCCTTTTGAAGTCGGCAACGCTAATAGCTAACTGAACTGAAATTTGAGAATCCACATTTGATGTTTTGAACATTTTAAAAGAAACTCTTCACAATTTGATGTAATCCTGTAGGATCCCATCCGTCCGAGGGCAATATTGAGTTTGATTAGCTTTGTTTATTCTTTACGGCCGGAACCGGGATCCGTTTGATCGTCCGCCTATGGATAACCAGTGCCAGGTCCCTGGTTGCACATTGATTGCTCGAAACCGATCCGATATTGAAGCGGGATTCATATTGATCCCGGTCTCGCTCGTATTGAGCGGAGCGGAAATTTGAAATGGTCCAGTGAACACTCGGAATGGGTCTATTAGGGGCCGATCGCGCAAGTGGCGCTCACCATCCCGGTGTAATGAAAATCAAACATCCTACAGTGGCTACCGACCGGGTGCACTTGAAATATTACCACTTGTAATGTCCGTATTTCAGAATTGACAAGCTCTTAATTATAAAAACCTCTAGCGAACAATCGCAGAGGTTACAGAGTTCTACTTCGCAATTTTCACACTAGGATGAATAAACTTACTAACTCCTGTTATGTTACTGAGACAACTATCCACACCTTTCAGTACGGAAAATAATGAGTACAATGTATTATTTCGAAACCCCCTTACCAAAAATAGACACGTCACCAAGCGTTAATTTTGGTTTAAGAACTTTGCTTTAGAAACCCACATTGTTTATTCCAGTGCGGATTCATTGCCGAAACAAAACTAGTTTTCCCAAAATAGTTATTGTACTGAACATACAAATTTAAATTTATCTGATATTTGAATATCAGATTGAATATATATATGTAGCGATGGCTTGTTACGATTTTTCACAATCCAATAAAATACCGTATATAATTCACAAAATTGTTACAATTCAGATAAATATACAAAGTGGTATAAAATGGTGGTATAGTAATGAATGATTATTTCCAAAAAATATGCGTCAATGCGCGTTAAGAACTTACTGGAGTTTAAGAACATTGTGTTAGTTCATTCCAGTGCGGATTCATTAGCAGTGCGGGCGAATGAAGTAGTTTCGGGTCAGCGGTTAAATGGGCGTATTTAGTCAATTTTTACGGTATTATTAGTTTGGCAGAGCACCCGAGTGGGATTTTAGATTAACAACCGGCGGCGGAAGAATGATGAGGCGCGACGGCGCTGATACTACTAGGCCCGCATAGTCGGCGAATGTTGCCGGTCTCAGCTAGTTGCCGGCGTCGGGCACCGTGCCACATTCCCCGCGTTTGCTTTTACAGTTTACAGACGAACCTCGCTCACAAACTCTCGCAGTTTGAGTTTCGTGAGGCGGTAAAATCTAAACATCCTGAATGGCTATATTTAGTCAGTCATATACTCAGTGTAGTCATATATTCTCAGATAAGAGATAAATACAGTACATTTCTATGCGTAAGTAGAACCAGCCACAACCCGACCAAACATCAATTTGCCTACTTATACTTATCCTTCTATATATAAAATGTGGTCATTCGGATATGGAATGTATACCTGTAACCTGGAGCCTGTGTCTATGTGCCTAATCTGAGTAGGTGGGATGTTACTGTCAATAGAGTGCAGTAACACAGACAAGCTCTGTGACGTGAGTGATGCCACGCCTGCAGCCGGCATACCTAAGTGTACCTGGCAATATTACTGACGGCTCTATATTGACAATTGCATAATGTACCAATGAGGTTGATCAATACAGTCTTGCAGTCTGCGAATACCGGTATGTACACGACTGTATATGAAACTAGTTTTCACAAAATATCTCATCAATGCATTGTTACAATCTTTTATACATAGATATTAGCAGTGTTATTAAAACATCTTTTTTCAGTAGATTCCGTATTAATACTCTTCCGCCGTAAAACGAGATTAAAATGTAACCAATGGCAGTGACTTGGTACAACTCATAATCTTAAAAAACTACTATATATATTTGAATTTTAGTAATTTATAGTTTTGATTCATGCGATACCAAGAATAAATATTTCACAAAATGAAGCCCAAACATCCCAAGCCGGTAATGGCATATATTGTAATAAATTAATTTCAGTTGGAAATGAAAACAAATTATAATAAAACGTAATAAAATAAAGTGAGGAGACGGGAAGTCGCCAGAAAGTAGTCGGTGTCCCTCTGCCTCTGATACACTCGTAATATTTAAATGACTCTATTTGCATTAAAAAGAGATTTTCTGAGAAATGTAGTTTGCAAGTTAAGAG
Organism: Lethocerus indicus; assembly: GCA_019843655.1. Classification (NCBI taxonomy): domain Eukaryota; kingdom Metazoa; phylum Arthropoda; class Insecta; order Hemiptera; family Belostomatidae; genus Lethocerus; species Lethocerus indicus. The sequence goes on along the minus strand of JACDQD010000012.1, from coordinate 12,866,555 downwards.
GAGCTCTAAATGAAGGGACCTGCTCAAAAGCGGTTACAAGTAACGTGGGGGTCGGAACGGCTCCTCCTCCCTTCTCCATTAATTCAATTGAAAATTTAACTTTGTGCCGGGGAAGATTCACTGGCGAAAGTTTCGCTGGAAACAATACTCGGGTAAATATACCAATACCATTTTCGTATAGCGTTGTGCCCGCTTCTCTATCGCTGTAGGCCGGCTTCATACGACAGAATAACGAGCAAGGTCTATAGTACATGAAATCATAGTTTATTCATTAAAGAAAAACATTAGAAAATTTTTCGGTATTTTCACTTTCAATTTAGTATTTAAAACAGTAGTAAGCCGTCCAAGAATAAATGATTACATATATGAACTGATCTATGATCTCTTCCCGCAACGTTACCCTTCCCAGTTTGTTCCATATAAGTGCCAATTTGTAGGTAAATCTATCGAAACACTACTCCCTGATAAAAAAACCGAATTCAATGAAATAATAACGAATTAATAAATATTTGTTAAAGATACACTTATTTCGTCCCGATAAGCCCAAGTATATCTACCGTCCTGTTACTGTTTACGCTGAACCAGTTTTTCTGTTACGTCATTGATAAAATATTCGTTTAATTGCCAGACCCCGAATATTCGGGGTGTATTCCATTCATAATTACACCGTCGGTCGGCGGCGCACGATGTCCCTAACATCTGTTCCACGGTAAACCGCCGTCCATTAAAAACTAGTTGGAGCGTAGATGCTACAAACTCCCAGCTTAGTGCCCCCAACGAGTTGTTTGCAATTGAAACTCATTTAGGAATACCGAGAACAAAAATTGCAAGATATATATATATATATATATATATATATATATATATATATATATATACGCATACACAAAGGAAAGTGTTAGGCAATAGAAGTGAATTACGATTATAGTTCTACTGCAATAACGCATTATGTAAAGTGATTGATTGATGTTATATTTTTAGTTTACTATTTTAAGGTTGCCAATGACACTGTCTTCAGTACCCAATATTAATATTTTACATTAATGAGAATTACTATTGGAGGACTTAAGCGAATCATCCTTTTCTACTCCACATTTTGGAAGTACGACGAGTATCGCCTAAAACAAATTTTACATTTTTCATTAAGTTTACCCCTCTCGCGGTTGTTTCGGGGTGTAAACCCCGGTGTTAATAAACAGTGACCGGTCCGGGAATAGGGCAAGGGAGAGCCGAGGCGGGACTTTCATAATTGATGCCGGGCTGTACGGGGTATCAACCGCCGTACAGAAGCTCAGAAGTGACGGCGAATTATCACTCCAATAAAGTGTTTTACAGAGTTCCATTATGCAAATGGCAAGGTTTTATGACGGCCATTATTATGACCGGTACAGGTGTCCGCGGGTCGATCGAGGAAATCGCAGCAGCGAACAAGGTCGTTCAGGCCTAAAAGATGATAAGTACAATCTATAGCATAGTCAATGGAAATTCAGGCATCATTAATAATAGACATTTTTTAATAATGAAGATTGAAATCAGGATAAAAATTCCCCCTAATAAAATTTCCCTTTAATATTTCTACCGAATAATAAAAATTCAGTAAGTTATAAATCATGTTCAGTGTTTCAAACGGGGTGACAGCAGTCACTTACAGTTAGGCGTAGACGTGGAAATGAATTATTTTCTAGCCGAGCGTTATCGTATTCAAATTCGCCCACCAATTCTGTTATGTCATTTTTCAAGAGACAGGGGGATACAAAAAAAACTTTCGACATTTCGACATTGTACAAATCAAAAGGCCATTAATTATATATATGCATAACTACAGGTAAATTATCTCACGTTTTTATGTTGTGTACTGGGGTAGACTATGGGAGTATGGACCCTCCCCCCCCCCGCTAACTAAACAGACGATGAGCTGAATAATATTCAAACAACGAAGCGCAAACATTACAAGTCGTAACAACTGTTATAGTAGAGCCGTGCTAGGTGAACTCGGTGTTTATTCAAATTTGCTCGCATACAAAATCATAATAAGACCGGCGATGACGTCGCGTATACAAAGTGGGCCTACGGTGGTGTGCCGCCGCCACACAGCAAAATATATCGTCTAAAACTGAATAAATGAAAGCAGAAACGTTGAAACAAGATCAGCATTATATACGAAAGTTTAGCGTGAATTACTGAGAAATTCGTTTCATATCGTAAAATGTAGCATTCGAGATTGTATTTTCACTCGGGTTATCGCGAAATTGCAAATGGAGTGATGGTCCTTTGTTAAAATGAAATCGCCTAGGTAATATAAAGTATATTTATATGTTAATATAAAGTATTTTGCTAATTTACGTTCTTGTTAGAATATTAAAATATATAGCATAAAGCTATGCTTTCGCTTAAAGTATACATAGAAAATAGATATAGGCCAAAATGGAAAACTTTAGTTCAATGTTGGTGTTGAGCCTGAAAACCCATTTCCTCAAATCTGTAGGCATGACTGTCATAATGGTATTTCTTCTTACATTAATAGAAATTGTAATAAATTCGTGAACTGGCAGTCATAATAATTCTTTCGTTAAGAAAATAATTAAGGATTCTTTAATGAATTTTGATCCATGCTGATGAAGCTCAGCTTTGATCGACTTTCTTGAGTGTTTTTCTGCGGTAATTTGGAACGAAACTCAAGTTGAATAATACCGTTGTACCTCATTATTTATGGATTAAGTGAAGGATTATTAAACCATTGAAGGTGAAGTAGAAATGACAGCCGTCTGACAAAGGGATTAAGTTAATTAGATATAGATCTTTGCGAGGATGAGGGAAAATAAAAGAAATTATTTGACCCGATGTTTTAAATTCGGCAGTATTCTGAGCAAACTGTTCTTCTTTTAGCATCATTTCATTACAAACTCTAGTCCAATTAACCTCCATTAAATAATGCTATTACCGGTATTGAGAATTGTCGTTACATAAGGTTTCCCATAAATTGATAAATACGATACTGCCCAAAAATCGATGGATTCAATATCAAGCAGGGCTTTTATTAACCATTAAAAATTTGACACTAGTGCTGTCACAAATTGAACAGCGGTAATTCAGCAGATATTCTGAGTTCGAGAATTTTTACATGACGGTTTCTTTTTGAGGATTGAACAGGAGTGTCATTGATTCGTGAGTGATGGAAATTTGCACAGTTGGTGGCCCCGAAAAATAACCTGATATGGATTTGCGATTATTTTATTTCGAAATACATGTTTGGTGTGTTTTTGAGGATAATTATGTATGATTGTACTGAAATATGGCCGCAAATTGATAGCGGTTTATTGAGGAGGGCATGAATAGAAGAAGCATAGTTTAGGGTCGGAGTAAAAAGAGAACTGCCATTTGTCGGCGCAGAAAAAGGGCCCTTCTATTGCGGCTTCTCTGTCAGTTTTGTGTTTGGGAACCCGACCGGTAATAGCCTCGGACTCCGAGGCCGAACAGAGGACTAGTGTAGGGGACCCAATTGAATGGCGTCGCTTTCTGTCACGTTTTATCGTAATAAAAAAAATAGGTGGGAGTGATTCCCAGTACTTTTATATCCGGGCATCAATTCTTCTGCCTTTTCCCGTATTGTTTCTATAGTTTTTCTAATATTTCTAGTTTCTAATTCTTCTAACAATTGAGCATTAGACTATTCTATAGATTATTCTGAAGTTTTCCGTTAGCTTTATTTATATAAAAATAATTTATTTATCATAATTCTGTTGGAAAAGCCCATTCGTTGACAATCGGGATACTTATGGATGTCTAGTTGTTGATGTAGATAACAATTCTGAACATAAAAATTACTATAATTGAGCGCTACCAAAAGCTAAAAAAAAAAACATGCAAATTACGTCATTCGAAACATGCGACGTTCCGCCATCATATCGCGATCCATTAGAATAGTACGGCCCCCGTTTTGAGTCCCTGTAGTTACGATCACTTGCAGTAATTACGCTCATATTACAGGTTATCCAACAGTTCCTGTAATAAAGGGAAAGCTGTTGTCACGCGACGAATTTTCTCGGAAGCTCAACCCGTCATAGGCACGTATGGCCTGAAGTTCTCCTATACAGGTATCTAAACCGTTAGGGAATAAGCCCGACAATAAATACTCCCCCACACCTGCATAAATTCAGTTTCATGTTATGAGCTGTAAATGCGATTTCCAGACAAACTGTGCATATTAAATATATTAATAGAATGTCATAAATAAAGGTAACTCCTGAAAGAGGATAACATTGATATATTTATCCGTTGTACAGATGACCGCGTTATAAGATCGGCGACATCTACAGCGCGCTTCATTCAACAGGGTACCGCCGCTGGTTATTCACCGAAATGAAGCGTGCCTCCGGCTGCATTCGGTGTCATCGCTCTAAACACATTTCATCATGGACAAAGCATTTAAGCAGCGTTTATTTAAGCATTTCGTGTGTCACACACGAAACATCAGCATGTCTCTTATAAAACAGCATATTATTTTTGTCACTTGTTACGTGGTGATGACACAACCCAATACAGGCAGTCTATGGAGTGCATGTTTTATGATTAGCTTCGCAATAAGGAAAATTATGTAAAATTGTAGCTTATAGTTTTTTTTACAGTTTACATCCTGGCGATAGTTAGCCGACAATAGCACAAGGTTAGGAAAGAGTGTGGCTGTCCTGTTCATCGCGCCAAATATTTATTATATACCATATTCTCCGTAGTTATTTGGTGTCTGGCTCAACCTAGTAGAAGGGCAATCTTCATTGTCTCTCGGTGGTTCTTTTACGGTGGATCAATTATTTACTGCTGTTATTACCCTATTCAACTACAAATAGCTGGCTATATCACCATCATTTAACTGTTAGGTCGACACGTCAAAAGTGATATACTTGCCACAATTGTACTTATAACTATAAAGGTTGATCGCTAAAGGTAGGACTGAAGGTAGTAGATATTACCTTGGGGTTGCGGTTTATTGAGGAGTAAATCTTAAGATTCTAATTATTTCTGTGGAATATCCACGTTATATAAAATCCTGGACAAGTAGCCGGCTTAGGGTTAGGGGTCTGTCATTCATTTATTACATGGCGTGTCCCTTCTGACGGCGGCTAGTAGAGTACGAGTCGAGATGATGACTCACCCAACAGAAGGAGTAGGGATGCCGCCTTGAGTGGTGTCGCTCGGTGCATTTTGTCCAGATGTCCCGTCTCAGTGAAGCAGGTCTCATGTACCGAAGGGTCCTTCCCAGAAGAGACCCGGACTGGGGGCGTTCGGTGGTCTGCGATCTCTCTCCCTCTCTCTCTCTCTCGGACGGGGGGAGGGCGGCTCTAGCGTCGGTGGCTGTCGGGGTTCGACTGACAGGGCCCGGTGTCCCGTACTACTGGGGGAAGCCGAAGCCAACCCCCAAGCCGCCGGCATCGTCCGCCGGGCATGCGCATCGCGCCCAATCCCCCTTCTTACCCCTTTTCTTCTTCCTACACAAGAAAACTAAGCCTACGCTCGACAATTACAGGACCGACCCATCCTGCCCCATGTTTACCCTCGCGTTTTAACTTCCTTTTGACCGGCGACCATGAGAGCGAAGGGGGAGCGTGAGAATCTGAAGAAAAAAAGGGGTTCGACATATAGGGGGCCGTTTGCCTTGAAGGATGTGCACCGTTAATGACTTTCGAAACATTCGTTGCCTACGTTGTACTTAAAAACAAATCTTTAAATTTTGTACTTCCTAGGCAGGAATGAATTATCAGGCCAATCGAGGCACAATCCCAGTCCTTGATCACAGTACCTATCATCTGACAATCCAAACATCCGGACAAGTTGGTTTTATTGATCCCCGTATCGAATACGATAATAATATTGGTTATTCTTCGAAAATGCGGTATTGGGAAAACCTCAAACAGAATGCGGTACAATATATCCCCGAGGCCCGGATCCGCCCCGGATCTTGTTTGTTGTCTCGGAATTTAATATTGATGCCGGTTGAAGCCTGTTTGTCACGGCGGAACTTAGAGCGGGACGGAACGGAGGCAACGCCCCCCCCGCCCGATATCATGAAAATAGGTCAACGAAGAGGAAAATATGCGACCGGGGGCTTGTACGAAACGACGAATTTATTTCGTGCCCCTTCTTAGCCGATACACCGAGCTGCTGATCAGTAAAACAATGAAATTTGTTGTTGTTTCTGTACGGAACCTGAGGACAATGTGGATTTATGAAATACGTTTACTCTGATTATTAACATCACAGGGGTATATGACTATGACAGACGCGGACCACCAAAATGTGCTTAGAATATCGATAAGATAACAGGATGATAAAAGGCGCATAAAAAATATTATCAACCTCACTTCTGTTAAATTAAGGTAACTCATGAAAGACGATACATTGATATTGTTATCAATGACATATTTTATTGCTGAGAAAATGTCGTAAGTCATTTATTTAAGATTGAAGCCGCATGAAAAATATTACACTCCGAGCGATCAATTCGGAAAAACCTAATTCAGGCCTAAATCACATAACGGTCATAGAATTTAGGTATAAAATTCCATCTTCCTTAGTCTGATTACCTTATTGTTGTTCGGCATGGAACACAACTCGGGGCATCCGACGCGGCAGTTTATCTTACCGGTGCCAGGCTTTAACCGTGCTTCAGGTGGGGGGCAAAGTGAAAGTGGAAATCGGGGAAGTGCGAGACGGAGGCCAATTTTCGGCAAATTGGGCTTTCCTACAACTCCCCTCAGAATGTACACACTCGTTAACGGCTCTGCTAGAACTGCGCTTTGCCCGTTGTCATTTGCGCTATCGTACGAATTAGAATGTGCCCACTTTGTATATGTAACAAGTCATTGCAATATACGTCGCTAGATGCATCGGTTTATTTCATATTTTTTTCCTTACTAATTTCATTATTAATTTGGGATGTGGGGAGATATTACCACCGTATTATTTTTATTTATTTTACTCTGTTTGACGTGTTTTATTGTTCTTCGTGCAACTGTTCTAGAGTAGAGCGGTGTTAATATGACCTGAAGTCGTGCAGGAAATTATATTCTAAACCTCGAAGTACCCGCCGAAAAAATACCCAGTATTGAAAAAATTATGTCTCTCAGAAGGAGAGAATGGAGTTGAAAGAAAATATTCCGGGTTTTATAATGCAAGGAGTCTAAAGCAGGAACTGAACGGCGATTGTGATACTAAACCCTCAATACTCTGCCGTTGTGCGGGCGACTGTACAGTATTGCGGGTTTAGTATTCATTGTATCAGTACATATCACGCACTGTGTAGTACATCACAGAATGTTGAAGTTTAGTTATATGAAAATGTACAATATTTAAATCCTCTACTTTCTACTTCTATCCTAGAACTTTCACCTATCCGTTGTTGTTCTTACCAAAGGATTATGGTCACTGGTTTTTCTTATATAGCTAATTCCTGAGCGTTTAATTATTATTATTAATATATTTATAGGAGCTATTAATATTTTAAAATTCCGGACAACGTATTGGCATTTATAAAATTGACTCTCGGTACTGTTGTCGAGGCAAATATTGTTGAAATCGCGTTTACACCAAACTCTCGATTAAAACGAAACGCGAGCTACTCCAATTGATTATTTTTCAAACATCGAATTTCTGTTGACATGACGAAGCAGATCACATCCGGTCATGTCCAGGAGTACACAACAAGCAGGCGGTATGCATGAGTTGTTAATTTTTTGTTACTAGTAGCTAGTAAAGTTAGGCCAAAATGGATATTATCTGTGTACTGGAATATTTCAGGAATATTAAATGATAACCGAACGAAGAAAATAAATATCATAGATATTTCATTTGTTCAATTGAAGGCCCTGATGTTTATTTATCCGAATTTATAAAATCCTCATCAAAGAGGCAGCTTTTATTATTTGATCTCTCGTGCGCTCCCTTCGCCTTCGAATATTATGGTCCTGTTTTTACTCTTCTCTACTTCTTCTGTACACGAGGAGGATGTTTTCAAATTTAGTGAAATGATACGGATACTATTTGGATATTCACAAACGGATGATTTCGAAGGAACGCGCAGAGTAAACGGAAAAATTACTCGTTCGCAAATTCGGTTCGGCCAAAATTACGGTCGTCGAAAAACCTGCCCCCTCGTGCCGAGCTCTTTTTTTACGGTATCGCAATTCGGAAGCGATTATTTCTTTCCCGGCGGGGCCAAAGTTTTATTTGAGTTCCTTCCGCCGTGTGAGTGCTTGTATGAGCGAGAGTTGAATACTAAAATCCGGAGGCCTCAAGTTTTATTAAGCTAAAGAGGGGCGCACACGCACGTCTCGCTGTCCTCTAAGCCCACTAACGTTCACCGGGGGGAAGCCCGACAGAATCGGGCGAGCCCTTAGGCCGTCGGGTCCCTCTAAGCCGGCTTCGCAATCTTATTTGCATCCTTTTCCTAAATCCTTCATTAATTAAACAGTTTTGTCATGGCGACCGACTTTAACTTTATAACTTTAATTTTCTTGTCGTCCCCAATCCTACTGCTCAAGCAGGCTGCAGGAAATCGGCGCCTCGCAAAAACAATTGCGTACTGACAACGTAACTAATAAAATTAAATCTAAATCCCACCCCATTCCAGTCAGGGCTCAGGAACTGAGTCCAACTAAACGATTGTGATTAAGATTCGCGCGGATTTCAAACATTAATATCGGATACCTGAAAGTTAAATCCTTTTCGAGACAATGACACTATTAGAGAAATAATTTAAGATATCCGAATGGCGCTAGGGTTTGGATCATTCATTAGATCCACTAACACTTAACTCTCAACAGCTATATCAGTGCATGTAGGATGCTTCTTCGTTAATAGTTATGTCGTTAGTGTGCCTTATATGTTTAAAATATGGTATAGCATAGGTTTAAAAACGAGTAAGCATAGTACACTAACGTCGTAGTGTTTCCCAACAGGTTCTACTGGAATTACTCGTCCATTATTAATGTCCGATTTTAATACGTCTGATTAAATGTTAGGCACGTGATTTCCGAGGCGCACGAATCCGATTAAAAAAAAAACCCGCCGCATAAAGTAATCTTTTGCAAACACTCGGACAAATCGTATTAGCTGGACGTTCCGAATATTCGGCACGAAATAAGGTTTAATGATGATTTAATTTTCGCCTACGCACGGTTGTATTTCGTGTGCCGGTAAGTACACACAATCATTATCGGATTGTAATATTCGCGGCCGGAACTTGCATAATAATGATTTGGATTCATTTTTTATGCGTTCAAAATGATAATTTTGTCCCAATGTTGGGATGATTCCTGTCCCAATAATGCTAAACAAGAACTAATATTTTAATATTTATTATCCTTTTGATTATTTCATTAGGAACAAGGGTTCCACAAAATTTTAACTAGAATAGGACAACTCACAAAAATAATATCCTGATAATTATTTAATAAATACTTGGGCATTATTGTAAAGATTGTCTCTTTCTAAATCGGAAAGTGTGCGCTGTATCGAGCCCTCGAGGGCGGCTTGAGAAGGGCACTAGTGGCGTGCTCGTCCAAATCTTATTTGCATGAATAAAACAACTTCCGCCCTCTTATTTTCCACCGCGGACGCAAAATTACTTTCTGGACAATAATTACTGCCGAGGTTCATCGTCTTGCATTATATATCTCCCGTTTCCCCGGGTGTATATTTTCAACCCGGCAGGTTCCCCTATTCTCCTGGGGGCGGAAAGAAATTTATGAATTTTCATCAAAAGTGTCCCTCCCGAAATTTGAGAAATTTCCATTTATGCAAATGGAAACCTACAACTTTCTGCGGGTACTCATTTCGGAAATGAGTCTTGAGGAATTAAAAACTTCGTCTTGAATGCCATTTGATCGTTTTCATGAAAAAAATTTCACCACAACGAATCTCACCTATATTTCGCAACTAAATAAAAATTTCTAAATGAAATATATTTTGAACAATATACTAATAATCGGGATAATTTGTTGCTCGATATATTCCGGCAGGAAAGACCGAAAAAAAGCTGGCTTAAGTTAGGTAATCACTTTTACCTCACTTTAATCTAATAATTTTAGTCCGTTATTAGCACCCTCGTTATTTCATTATTACGAGCACCTGGGAATAAACCCGACATTTATCGGAATTCCAAAGCCGATACTGACTTTCAGATTAGAAGTGTCCATTTTGGGATATTATTTCAGCTTGTTAAAACGGCATATAAGTGGATAAGGAAATATTCAAGTGGGGATTTGGAACAGACAATTAGTTCATTTATTATGGGAAACAGGATTGTATTATAAAGGGTTAACCTTTCTCGAATATCATATCCTCCTTTAAATATTTATTTCCCGCTAAATAAATGTATAGTAATTTATTATTATTCTTCAAGCTGGAATATCCTCCAGAATAAATTCATATAAGGTGTGTACAAGGATATTGTCCACTTATGGTTTAAATTTCATCGCTTAAATATGGCTTACTTCTAATTTCAGCCTATTTTGGTGCAAAGTGAGTACTCCCTTATACTGACATAAGGGTATGTTCGTTACAACTTTTATAATGATGAGACTATTAAAACTATATTTTTGCTATGGTCAGTTTATATCTTATACATCGGCTCACTCAGAACCTTTGCCTGGTGCAAATAAATATCCCAGATTACACCACCGAAAGCAAGAGCATTTTCTGACATTAATCGAGGTCAATTAGGCGGCAGCTAAAAGAGGCCTTTATCCCAATTTAAAACAAATTTTCTTCTGTAGGAAATTTAACCGAGCTTAAAAGGCCATTAGGAGTTTATTACTAAGATCATTAATATTACATCGTTTCATTCTGATATTATAAATACAACTTGATCGAACACTGTAATTATAAAATATTTCCACCTTAATAACTTGTGCAGTTCATTTTCACCTGTTCTCTGCCTTACAGTAATAAAGTGTCCTGAATATCGAAAAAGTCGACCAGTGAAAAGTAAGACAAAATACAAAATAGATATATCGAAACCTGCAGTACTTGATTCTAATAACAAACTACATTATCTCGACCGCTCGATTTCTAATTAGTTTTAAACATTTCTAATCGCCACTGCCAATATAATAATTGCTCATAACCCGATTTTCGGTTTCTATAAAGAGAATTTCAATTGAAAGGTCCTATAGTTTTACGTCAATAAATTCCTAAATCGAAAACTTAGGTATAGCATTTTTCTTTCTAGACTTCATAACACAACGTAAAAACCCGAAAAGACCCCCTAGCCTGGCTGTTTATATACAGGCGTCCTTTCAAGTTTTGTTGTTCGAGTTGAATACTGTCGTTGAATGGCCCTTCAGCCTTAACGGGAATTGAACGGTCGATTGGCCCTCAGGAAGCGTTGGGGTTGGTGGGGGTTGGAGGGGGTGGCCGTTGACCGATCAGCGAGGGCCACAGATCCGACTATAATCGCCCAATTCGAAGGCCCTTTTTTTTTTTAAATAGGGCCCCGGCCATAAGGCCAATTGAAAGGCCCGAAATCGGTCCCGGGGGAGGATTTTGCCGGCCAGTAACACCCGGATGTAAAACTCGTCTTTGTTACCAGTGTCGCTTTAATGGGCGGCATTAATTAAATGAAAACGATTCGACTCCCCCCCCCCGGTATAAATTCAATCCTCCCCGTTATTGAATTCTAACACCCCCTCTCTCACGTCACTACAGTGAAAATCACACTGTCGTTCCTTATTGATACCGCTGGCGATTTATATCTGTAGCGAATCAACTCTAAGTTTTACTAGAGGTATTAATAACGACGAACTAATGACACCGAAATTATTTTAAATGCTTTAATTATAACACTAATTACAACCTAATCTTGACTGTCAACGTAACTACTGTACTGTTTACTTTACCTTTGAAACGCCGTAATAATACTATTTATGTGAATCACGTGTGTTGCAACAAAACGCCGACATAAATTAACTATATTTTTTCAACAGTTATATGCACTAAACGCAGGGACCAGAAAGTAGAAAATATTTTCCGTTCCCACTTATGACAAAGTGTGTTCATACTTGAAAGAGAGCTTTCCAGTAGACAAAAGAGACGCGTAAGGTAAAAAAATAATACTTGCAATCCAAGAAACATGCAATAAAAGTGATAGCGCGGACAATGTTGATATGAAAACACTTACTGTTATTATTCCACCGCGCAGTTTTTGCATTAAGGAAAGGTGCTAAAAAGTTTTATTCCAAGGGGCAAGCGGTAATTAGATTTGGACACACAAAAGATTGGGCTACTTCAGATAGAATGGAAAGGGAAGAGGAAGAAGAAGAAGAAGAATGAGACGTATAAAGGCTGGCCCCATGAAAATCAACCATGAAACTCTCAAAAACTTTTCCACCCCCTAAAGGTGGGGTAGAGGAGTGGGGGGGGGGGTATAGTTTTTACACGGCTCTCAACGCAGTTGAGCGGCCGAGATTTAGTGGCCTGGCTATTACTCAAAAACTAATTAAAACTTTTTTTCCCATCCTTCCTTCTTCTTCTTCTTCTCTTCTTATCAAAACAACCCGGAACGAAAAACGAGGCCGGCGGAATTAAATTTATTATTTCCGAACCCAATGAGCCGAACACATTTATAAAAAAAAATAGAAGTAAGTCGCTCGATATATATTTGTTTGTTTTTATTTTAAATTCAGAAAAAAGGGTGTGTGCTTAGGATAGGGAGCGGGGCAGGTTAACAGAAAAAGTCAAACAACGGAACCGTTCCGGACAATGGAACAATGGAACGTTCCCAAGTGCCGAGAGTTCGTACAATGACCCGAGAATCAGGCGTTATTTGATTAAATTGTTTTTTCCCCGGTCCGTTTTGTATTTCCGGAGGCCCCCAAAAATATATTTTCTAGTCCTTCCGAATCGATTGTTCGGGTCCTCTGACCGGATCTTTTGTTTCAGTTTTCTCCGGTGCGTTTGAATTCAAGACTGAGTCTAAGGTTTTGAATGACAACGAAGTTTTTTCGAACGGAACGACCCATTCGTCGCCATGCCTCAGCGTTGAATCGTTTCAATCTTGTAGGAGACAGATTAAACTTTTTATTTTACATATTTGGAATTCCGAACGTTCGGTTCAGTTATAGAAAAACCTGTACAAGACCACCCAGAAGTCTACAGGCTTCTACAGGTTTGCGACCGAAATAACCCACACAGTCCACTATCATAGAATCGGTGTACCATTTTCAATTACAGTAATTTGCTTGGAAATTCGCTCTCGCTTGGAAGTCGCTAGCACTTTTCTTATGGCTGGTGTAATTAAGGACAGTATGGTTTTTTTCTATTACTCTGATTCCGACGCATGAAGTGAAAAACAGTCCACAACAAGTATCTAAAATTATCACATAACTGGAATACTTAAAATTTCGTATATCAAGTTATTCCTTGGAGGTATGAACTCGAAAGAAAAGTATAGATTTGAAATGATTATTATTGCCGCCAAAGTGATGATCATAGCCAGTTTAAGGCTATTAACTAACTATTGGTGGGAAATAATGACCGTAAGAATCCTGAGTGTCAAATAGAAAAATCTTATTGCCCCGCTATATGAATTCTCCTTTATGACCCAGGGCGTGAAAAACGCTTTTCAGAAAGGTCGATAACCAATATACGGCGTACCGTAGAATAGGTGAAATTTCTTCCAAGTCGTGGCCGTGCAGATATCCCCGATGGTGAGTAATGATCTCCGGAATAAGGTTAATGGTGAGAGGACCGGGGCCGAATCATCGATCATATCCCCGCGGACTGGATGTGGAAAACATAAGAGATGAATTGTTCTCAACATTGAATAAGTAAATATTTGAATTTGAAGTCGCCGGTGGGTTAATTTTCTTCAACGAAAGCCAGGGCGCAACTCAATTATATGAAGTAAAACTCATACTCGGTGGTATGCTTCAATTCACAATTTTCTGTCTCGTTTCTGTGTATTGTTTCCTGGTGTAGCATTTAATAATACAAAGGAATTGTATGCCTTAACGAATCAAAGGGTAGGTAAACAAAACACCCGTTTCTTTTCTCCCAGGATTTGGGAAGTAATCATGGCTTATCTCAACATCGGGATTACGTTACTTTTTCCTGAAGTAATTTTTCAACAGATTGAGGGCAGCGGACTAATTGCAGAGTCCGTTGGTCAGATGAGACTGAGACGAAGAACAGGAGGAATGGGACTCGGCGGCAATATGAGAAGGTCTCCGCCCCCCCTCAGGCTTACCCTACCCTGATGGATACGCCGCGTTATACGATATGTCAGTCACCGCTCCCATCATTTAGCCCCGTCTACCGCCCAGCCCTATGCCCCTATGTCTTCCCTTTGACATTTCATTTCTTAAAAAACATATATACATTCCCCTTTTACCTGGGCCGGCGCGACGTCCTACATATGAGACCGCCTTATCCGGGCCGCGATTCCTCCGGGCGACGTACAACCAGATCGGACTGATCCTGAGAGGTAATTTATTTACAAATCAGTGGGGCGAATTTTCAACGCTGACTTATCGTTTCCTGTCGCTTTAGGCATAACACAACCGGAGCCGGATTACACTATTTATGGGCTATTTTTCGAATGTCAGTTTTGGAAAAGATACTCAGTTTAGTTTTTGCTACGAATGTGCGTTAGGCCCACAGGTTCTTCCAACAGTGTTATGCGATCCCACCGGAAGTCAGCGATAACACTCTCAGTTTTCCATAGAGTACTGAATCGGAATTAGCCTATTCAACCAAAATAGTTATTTATTTAATAGATTAATAATAATAGAGGTTGTTGCGTATTTGGATTGTCGACAAAACATTGTGACTGAATTATGTTGTTACACACCTGTTCCTCGAATAACCTGACAAACGAGTGTTTACACGGGGTGGGGGCGGTATTAAGCAAATGTTACCTATTAATTTGTAAATGCGTTAATTACTATGAACCGTCTCAAGCGTCAATGTCCGAACAGTTGCAGGACCGAATCGACGAGTGGACGAGAATACGGCAACAGGAGTGAGCAAATTTTCTAATGTACCCTCCGGCCGTGACCGGGGTCGAGGTCGGAGCTAGCCACCGTATTGAAACAAATTACGGAAATGCGTTATTATAATTGGCCCACGGACCAATCCCCATTATCAGTCGGGGGTTGGGGTGGTTGTGGGGAGGGGGGGGGGGGGGGGGAATAGTAACAACGCGAGACATTAACGGGATGACTACATTAAAGAGAGTTGCGCCATTGTCAAAACGAGGCTTAATTACGAAGTCCTGCCGGGGGCCAGGCGAGGATAATATGGCTTCACCGTCCTAATGGATCCGAGCGCCCTCACATATAGCCTCTATTTGGCGGCGCCGGCTGATTGTGCGCTCGGCCGGCCCGGCTTATTCCGGTTCCTGAATGCCTGATTTACTTTACCGTCGTGTGCCCTATAATTATCGGAAATTCATATCACGCTGCCCGGCCTTATTGAACAACAAAGCTCCTATATCTCAAATATAGGCGCATGAATTGGGCCCCGAAGTGTTTCTATACATAAATAAATTCTACCTGTACAATATTATATAAGCAATTTGCGCACTCGACTCCATTATGCTTCGTTTCATTGTTTTCAATTTTCCCCTAAATAAAATCAACCTTGAAATCGAATACTTTGCTCGAGATAGAAGCTAAATAAACGGTACGTTCCAGTTGAAAAAGTTTTAGCACTGCGAAATAAAATGTGAGTTTTCATAAGTTCGATTAGCCGGATGATTTTGAAATTAACAAAAAAAGTAAAGTTATAATGAGTATCCTTCATATCATTTCGCCACAGACTTCATATACTTCTGAATCACCATTCTTACTAAGCCAGCTATTAAATCTAAAAGTTTCACACATATTCCCAGCTCTTCAAAATAAATAAATATATATATATATATATATATATATATATATATATATATATATATATATATACCAGTAAACACCACAGATATTTAATACATATTTCGTATATTAATAAAAATATGCATAAATTTCATATTCATATAAAACATGAAAAACGTCACTATGTGATGGGTCCATTCACAACCTATCTAGAATAATCGACAAGTGATTGCTGAGGTATGAACTTCACAAAAAATTTACGATTAGCCCTAGTGTTTTTCTTTTTAAATAAAGAATCCCGCCATGCCGGGTTCATTTTAAATCGTCGGGCGCTTCTCCTAAACTATCCCCTTTTCCACTCGAATGCTCGTCAATATTGAACTCCCAGATGAGACTTCTTCTTCTTCTTCTTCTCCTCCTCCCCCCTTCGAGTTTTCATTATTAAAACTTTTCCTTCAATCCTCGAGAACGAATAGGTTTCAAACGTTCCAGTTGTTAAATGGTTTTCCAATATTATCTTTTATACTGCCGGCGAAAAGTATTATGATGCGAGTAATCAAAATGAGCGGACGTCAAATTTCAAACTACAATATAGCGTCATTTTTGTCTGGATATAAATGAATATAGTTCCATGCGTCAATATCTGTTAAATGATTATGTGCATAAAATACTTCTGATTTCAAGAATTATGCGTCAACTTCATATAATTACGTAAGTGTATCTTGTAAACTGTTTTCTTAGAGCCCACAATCTAAATAGAAATCAATAAAGGGAGAATGGGGGTGCCAAAAGCTGTTGGGCCGAAAAATATATATGGCCTCATTTAAGGGACAATTTAAGGGGCGTAAAAGTGAAATGAAAGGGTAGCAAGTTCGTTACGGGCTAAAACAATATGGCGAGAAACAATGTGGACCTTTATTTTGGAAAAGGAATTTACCTTTATCAATCGGAACCAACTACCATCCCAAATTATTTCAACCGGAAATAAAATACCGTCAACGTTTTAGTAACTATTATGAACGAGGAGAGAATACTTCGTGTTCTCTATTTAACCTGAGGCTGGAGAAATTCGAGCATTCTGAATAAAAACCAATCGTGAAATATGATATTTCTATTGATATTATCTTCCCTCGATATCTAAATCACTTATACGGAATTAAGCCAAATTATCCATCCAATGGTACGTTATCTAATACAGCTAGTTATGACTAGTTTTTGTAAACGAAAATACCTATTACTTAACAGTGGCCAAACATAAGATTAATATTCGGTTGTATTGCATTTCGAATAGAGTGTTTGTCCTGAATCCGGGAGTTTCTAAAAAGTAACAGCCAGCGTACACGTTCAGAGAAATATATCCATAAAATGTTCGCCTTTGCGGTCTCGTTGTGACGCTTTTATCACACTGTACGAACGACAATGCACTCACGCGACTCCAAACAGACCAGTGCAGAAGGGTTGTGCAGTGGGCGATATCCCACCGCCGGTACTAAACGGAATAAACAGTCGGAGAAGTCGTAAAGCGGATATTTTTTACGATCTCCTAAAAATGCTTCCTTCGTATTCCGAAAATGAATTCACGAGAACAATATAAAATAGAATGACCGGGGCACTAAATGTAGAAACGCACCGAGCGCATTTACAGGCCGTCCATTATATGTTTTTGATACTACCGACCGGGATACTTGGGTCGAGAATGCCCAGCGCGGAATATTTTAAGTAGGGGTAATTATTCGTGGGCCCACCCCCACGACCTTCCGAACATAATTGGTCATCAGGACGCGTTAATTACCCCCTCCCTTTAGGGTGGAGGCGGCTAATAACGGGACGCTTATAAACACCGGAAGAAGGGTCTGTAAAATGAGTGTACGCCCCTGTGTGTGTGTGTGTGAAGATTGGCGTGCGGTAAGCTGCAAGGCCTCTTCGCCTAATTCGGGGCCGGGCCTTCAAAGGGCCGCGTGTATTCGCACACAAGAGGGCCCACCCCCGCCCCATCAAGGTGTGTCCCGCCGTCCTTTAATTAAAGGATACACCGGGAAATAAAAGAGTACGCGCCAAAGGACAAAGGGGGCCGAGGGCAAAAACTCGAGAGTGAAAGTAGAAATAGAAAAAAGAAAGCGGTAGAGAAATAAAACAACCGGAAATAAAACAAAAACTTCCGGTTAGCCAGACCTGTCCCGGCGGCGGTTTGAATTGGAAATTGGCATTAATATGTATACAAATGGAGGACCGCCGCGCGACGTCGGAGGGGCGGGAGGGGGGCGGTTCATGAATCGTATTGCCAGTTTCTGTTGGTCTGGGGACTTAACTTTTTTTTATGGATTCAGTTTTACAAGAGTTTCCACCGAGCGGGAAGCTTTTATGTTCTTTCCTTTGTCCATAAATGGGCCTTTACCCCCCCAGGTTTTTTTTTGTGCCGCGTTTAACCGCGGTAACTACCCCCCGCTAATTATGTAGACAGCAGAAAAGGAGTGGCCATTATTCGAAGCGAATAACAGATTTGTATAATAAACGGGGGACAAGAATCGCTGGCTTCGGAATTGAAGCGTAATAACAGGTTAACATTCGGGGGGAAAAACATTATCCTTTTTCCGAGTGTAAAATAAGAGTATCGGAATGAGCATTGAAGTACTGTTCCACTTTCTAAGCAAGTGAAGGAGGATAGATAGATATTCTAAAGTATTAAACCTTAATTAAACCGGTGAAGCTTCAAGTTAAACAAAATATATGTGTAAGAATGAACACAAACTACACGAGTAAAAAGGAACCCGGTGTTAACAGATAAATTCAACCCAAAACTCAAAGAACGGCTCAACATAGACACAGTTCAATAGACGAAATGGCTACAATGGGACCACCAATATGAGAAAAGAAAAATTACAGAAAGTGAATCTGACAGAAAACAATTGTATTCTGTCCTTCGTTCATTTTTAGTGAAAATAACTGTAGGTATGTCAATATAAGGATAGTGTTAGGATTTATAACACAACAAAACAAGGGAACAATGGGTACACTTCCTGAAACTTAGTAATATTAAGTGCAAACAACTTTAGGAAATAATTCTGAATTCTATAACTTATATAGGTAATTTAATTAAGTTTTCTTATTGGTGTCCAATTATAATAAGCGTCTGGAGGCGTTACAAAATACATAAGAGAAATTTAATTAAAGAGTCGAGTTTCTAACAACAATATCTTTTAATTAGATCCGTATTGAGTTTTGAAAGGAAACGCTGATACAGAGGGGCGGAATTGAATGGACGTCAATGTCCGGGCCGGGTTTTGTCTGAAAGCCGGTGAATTTCTAATTGGGGAGGCGGCCAGACAAATCATCCGAGTATTGTCTCACTTTAATTGTTTAATTCCGATGCAGAGAGACAGCCGCCGGGGAGGACGCCGATTAGTCACAAAGTGACTTCGCCTGTTTTATTTATAAAGTCTTTTGTCTACGGCCCCGAATTGTTCGAGTCGATTTCCATTATATATACACCTCCCCCTACCGGTCTCCGAGTGGGGAGCCAAGTCTCTGTTGACAGTTTGACGCAAATCTTGAGCAAAGGAGACAATCGACAAAATGGAAAATGTTACTTATTTCAGCGTCATTGTTGTATTACTATAAATAACTTAAATTCGTCTCTCCTTGACAAAAACTTATTTTACCCCACCACGGACGATCTATCTGTGTCCCGCTATTTGATTTATACAAATGTCCCCTCGTTTGTCATCACCAGTCGCATATCGTTTTTATTATGCCGAGACGGGTAGCAAATAATGGCTGATATTTTAAACCCAGTTTTATATAATATATAAAAAAGTAACTTTTGTTCAGTATTTAAGGAAATCGCAGGATACATCGAAGTCTACAGTAATCTATTTTTTTATAGGGCCTTTCCTACGTACCCCCCTTTGTTCGAAAAGCAATGCAGCGGTGAGACTCGCGATTAGTCACAAAGCGTCCCCCGACTTGTTTTATCACCCCTCGCCGCCAACCCCCCCAGTAAAGATCTTTTGATCGGGGAGCCGAGTCAATTTCCTTTATGCCGGAGGACTTTGCCTCCATGTTTACAATCGGCGACGGGAAGTCTGGCCCGAAAAGGGTGCGCGGGGGCGGGGAGAATCGTTGGGAGAGAGTAAGACGAAAGGGGAAAAAATAAAAAGGAGGATTTTATCGGCGGGACTTTCCGTTCTCCTTTTTTTCCCGCCCGTCTCCTATCATTCTTTCTCTCGCGGCCTTTCTCCCCTTTCCAGTCTCTCTTCTTCAAGGGGACACGAGTGAGGGGGGGTGCCGATTCCGCACTGTCGAGCCGGCCAGGATATTTTATATTCAGAGCTTCCTCCGGGCCTACACCAGCCCAATCCTATATAAAACCCTGTCGATTAAGCATCTGTTCGACTGTTCCACTCAATATTGGATCCAGCCCGTCTTCCCCCCCCCTTTTCCCGGGGTTCTTGTCCTACTATTATGCAAAGGGAGGAAGGTGGCGGGGGCCAGACATCATTCCTTATTCGGCCGATTTATGATCAACGCCAATTTTTGGGGGCCCAGTTCCGTAATCTTTTAATATTGGCTTCGCGCTACAAATTTTCCTCGACATTAATGAAACTATGTTGAATTTGATTTCAGAAATGAATTTCTTTGGAATATCATCACTTGCTATCCCCTGATATCATTGCTCGCTGGGTCAGACCCATAACTGGTCTGTGCTAACCAGAATTTTTAGCTCACATTTTTTTAAACAAATCTCCGTTTAACTGTTTAATATACGTAATTTTTTCTGGGCAATTTGAAATTTATAAATTATAGAAAATTGCTTGCGTTTTTTAGCCTTTAAAAGACCTTTTTTAGGGTCGTGTTTAGGGTGAAAAAATCTTGATCGAGTTCGTAGAGTACAATTTATATATAGAAGAGTTCGCGAATCCTGATTGGATGAAATTGTAAATCCACAGTTTATTTATTTATCCACCGCTTATCCATTTCACAACAACGCGTAGTCTGGCCGAAACCCGGCTAAACTGAATTTAATTAAATACCGCGCATTTTGGGAATATAATTGCTAGCTTAAAGTTTGACTCGACGCCATGAATTATTTCGTGATAGGTATATTTATACCCTCTGTAATTAAATAAAAACATGCCCTGCACCTATATTTCAATTCAACATGCTTTGTTAACTTGTACAGAGTTAACTGTACCAATTCAATCTAGGTACCGCTTCATTACACTTTTAACTAATTGGTTGACAATATTCGGTGCATAAAATATACCCCAAAGCTGTTATAACAGTATTGAAACATTCAGGTTATCTGATCGGACGAAGCGTGCGGGTGTCGTTACTCATGTCTGAACAATGCGGTGCGCGGTCGGTGGGAGAAAAATGTTTCTTTTCACGTTAGATTACAAAGCCCGACAACAACAAAAAAAACCGCTTCGGCTTTATTTAGACTGAGACATTCTTTTTATCTATCCGGCGCAATGCGATAACTCCACAGAAAACACAGCGTATATTATTCGTTGCGTGTTGAATGCTAACAGAGATAACTCCTGACTGTATATCTGTATAGGATGTTTCCTGTATTTCATAAGAAGTTCTTCCCCGTTAAATGAAATATACTTCGAACTGTTCGAATAACGCCACAGCCGAATAAGAAACCTGAAGCGTTTAAATAATGTGGTGAAAATTAATCGTGACGCGGTTTCGAAACGACGATCTCTGTTATGTTTTTTATCTCTCTCTCTCTCTCTCTCTCTCTCTCTCTCTCTCTCTCTCTCTCTCTCTCTCTCTCTCTCTCTCTCTCTCTCTCTCTCTCTCTCTCTCTCTCTCTCTCTCTCTCTCTCTCTCTCTCTCTCTCTCTCTCTCTCTCTCTCTCTCTCTCTCTCTCTCTCTCTCTCTCTCTCTCTCTCTCTCTCTCTCTCTCTCTCTCTCTCTCTCTCTCTCTCTCTCTCTCTCTCTCTCTCTCTCTCTCAATCAATCAATCGGCATTCAATTTGAGCTGATAAATCAGGATCGGTCGGCCGGTTTGTCGTCGGTTCCGGCTGCCACCATCGCAGAGAGAGAGAGAGAGAGAGAGAGAGAGAGAGAGAGAGAGAGAGAGAGACACATTGTACTGAATTAGGGAACAGGAACTGCGGCATGAATACGAATTGAGCGCGCCACGACCCAAGAAGGGCCCAACCCACCGCAGCTATGAAATTCATGCGCCCACTCTACTTCTGATAGATCCGATTTTCATATTGATTGGCCCGCGGTTCACGTCTGACACTGTCAATGGAGAGAACTTGTCGTACTGACAGTCAGTAAATTTTACATTCGGTCCGGCAGGAACTCATAAATAAACGGGGACGCGGGGCGAATGTCAGTAGACCGTATTAATCCCAGCTTTTTTTTTAATTAGATTTCATATCCAATCCAATTTGATTCCTGAAAATCTTGAGAAGCCGCCTTAAAGGAAACGACGCGATTTCCTCACTGCATAGTGAAGGGAATCAATGGCTGAATTCTCCGTCAGATCTTACGCTCACAAAATATAATTAAAAATATTAACTGTGACTTAAAATATAAACAAAAAACATTGCCCAAAATGATACGTTATCCTAGCAAAATCACGATGTTGGGTAGGATTCAAATTTCAATTAAATTGAAATTTGCCTAACATTTTAAATAGTGTCGTGTTATAAACACCCCTTTGAAGGTGGTAACGTTATATCTCCAATTTATCGAACAGTAGTTTTCATTAACGAACTAAGAATTAAATTTTTAATTATCTAAATAAAATAAACCTGAGATAAGGAGTTTTAAATTTTGATAAATTAATGAGTTCGAAATATGGCCCTGGCAGACTGCCCAACAGATTTTACTCATGTGCAAACTATTGAATCAATTGACTGTTGAAGTTTACAGGAATTCGCAATATCATCATTTCATGCCCGGGACGACATTTCTTGACGCTATATAAATTAGTACAACTGTTTAATATCATATCGTATCCATCAGCAAAAACTGGGCAGATCTGGAAACCTAACAGCAAATGAGGAACTGGGCAGTTGAAATTGGGGAAATCGAATTGTTCCAACTTATTGGATGCTGTGGATTGGGACGGACGCGATGGTAATAGTCCTCAGGGACCTGAGAGGTATGATCGGATCCCTCCCTTATGGCCTTGTTGTGGCTGGCCCCATAACTCAGCATCATGGGGTTGGGGGTCGGAGGGGGCTAATGAGAACCCACCTGTTTTTCGGCAACCCCCTACCGCCCCCTGGCCACAGTGTAACCATCTGCATAATGTATGCACGCCCCCTCCAGCATTGTACCCGGACGTTGGACACCCCTACCTATTGGAGAGCGGGAAATTCAATTATCGATCGCGCCATAAAAAAGAAAAATAAGAGAAGAATTCATTGGAATAAATATATTTCTGAAACAGAAACAACAGTATTCATTATCATAAATCCTTCCTGTTTATTTCTTATATTTTAATATACTAATTAAGTCACGAATTGATCTGAAATTATAATGGAGGTTTACAACAACGAATTGTATTATAAAACGTTGAAATTTTATTAACTAAGAGCTTCACAAAATACCGCAGTTTAGTCGATCTTCTGTATCCTCACCAAAACGCAAAAGAACAAACGATCGACAATGATAAGTTTAAACATCAGTCTAACTGCATCTTCCCGCGGTCACAAATATAAATATTGCAGCTTTGAGAAATACTCCTAATTATAAAAAGTGAGCATTTACATTGAGAGATAATACATTTATATGTAGAGTCGTAGAGCCTACGCCTTAATTAAATGTTTCCGTGAATTCTCCGGCCCGAAATTTTCCAAGAACGACCGACTCCTGTGGTCTTTGGGTATAATTAAACTCATCCCCCACCCCCTAAACGTGTGGGTTGAATTAATGCTAAGAGGCTCAATTTATAATTTCAAAATGCGAACTACAGATACGGGAGGGAGGGGGTCGGAGTAATTCAATCGGGTCATTAAGTCAATTGCCACGATAATTGGCTATTTGCGAATAAATTTTCATTAATTGGGTTTATGACCATAATAAACCAAAAGGACGCTATCTCAGAATATAAAAGACGGAGCGAAATATTCTCTAATGACCTTCACGTTTTCAAAGTTCAGGGTTGTTTAAAGTATCGATGTCAAGTAGATCAGTATATAAACACATTAAATGAAAACATTTTTCATAAAATATTGTGGGAATATTTTACATATTTTATGCCGATTATTCACGCTGTCCTGCAATTTTCCGATTACTTATTCACTTCCAACGTTCGGCTCAAAATTTAGTTTTCGAAGACATTTCAAACTACTTTCTTCGAAGCGGGAACTGGAAATCTATTCCCGAACTCGGACCTGTTTGAACGATATGTTAGTTCCCTGAAGGGCACGACTGGAAAAAAAAAGTTTCGCGGAGAACCTCGGCTTTGAGAGTCTGGTCCAGACCCAAGTTGTTGATTCGGTCTATCAATCTCACTCGGTCTGACGTACTCCAGAGTAGGACTTGTTCAATTGTTCAAATTGTTATTGGGGTCGGAAAATATTCGATGGGGTATACAGAACAAGTAGTAAGTGTATAGAATAAATGCAGTGTGCCATTTATCTGACCGAAATGCATTACTCTTGCCTTTATTTGTTGTTTATTTTAGAAATACTACATACATATGCTGCGTACTATTTTCCTTTTCTTCTTTAATTTTTGTGTACAGAGAAGAAAAAAAATTAACGAGAGCGGCCCGAACCCAACCGAATAACGCCGCTGCTGTCTTATTAGCTTCCTCTTGATTCGTTCAGTGTTATACGTTAGTATGTAGTATATAAGGTATAGTTAATTTTAGCTGGTGTACATCTCTGTTGTGTGCTCGTAAAGCGTCAGTTTCATTGACTATCCCAACAGCATTATCTTAGTGCGAGACCAGGGGTCAACAAACTCACCGCGACCTAAAGGAAAATGGAAGTGTGCAGTGACCTACCTAAGGATAGAATGAAATTAGTTTGATTAATTTATATCGATTCGGTGGTGTTATGTTTTTAAATTAGGACTTTAGTTCTCACCAAACTACTGGTCAGTTTCTAGGAGAAGATAAATCCTTAAAAGACGGAACAGTACCAAAACCGAACAATGGGGTATTCTTTTATTCGGACTGAGATAGAGGAAGGGGTCGCTAGGGAGGCCATATATCAAGGGGAGGGGTTTTTTTTTGCTTTACTTATTTCAATTGCTTACCCGTTGCCAATTGCCTGATGTACCTGATCTGAATATTACCCATATATTGGCTATCCAAATATGGATCTTCCAAAGAAAATCTGACGTGTGGATTACCGTTTCTGACGAGTAATATAGAAAGAACGAAACCAAAACGTGCGGCTTCGGTTTCTGACCATACTAACGATTGGTTTCTAGGACTAGAATACAACACTTGAAGCTATGGCACTGTGGCACGGGCATTGTTCTTTTATTCGGTGGGCACACACGGCAGAGTAAGTACCTGACACCGCGATAGCGGAGGCGGGCCCGCAAAGGAAGGCCATATATCAGTGGGAGGGGCTTTATTTAAAACGCTGGGGCCGCTGGCCCCTGGCCCGACGTGTCGTTGATAAGCGGTCGCACCCAGCCTCAATTTATCGCCCAGCCCCCCCCACTGTTGTGGGGGCGCACACGCCCTATGTAACTCGCCCTATGTATTCTACAATTTTCTTTTTTCCGGATTAATCGCTAAATTGACTTCGAAGGCTGGCCGGAAACCATTTCATTGTTCAGACCCAACGCGTGTCCATATTGTTTCTAGTACTTTTCGACCCCTAACCTGAATTACCGAAAAAGAGTTCAGTAAACAGAGCACAAACATTGTCAGTGTAGTATTATTACTCAGGTTGCCAGGTTGTTTGAAATAGGGTGCTTTTACTTGAGAACATGAATCCAAAAATAAGACTTATTTCAGAAAACATTGAAATAAAACATTGAGAATCGCTAATGACTCAAACACCACACTGTTTTACCCACTTAAAAATCAGAAATAATTACAAGTTTTTAGAAACTAGTTATGAATTTGTGCAAAAGCAGATGGTGTTGTTACGTACTTTTACTTATTAATATCCGCCGATTTGTTCAATGAAAATTTGTTGAAGAACAACTTTGAACACCTGTCTAGAATAATCCCCAATTAGTCGAAGGGCTAGAAAAGGGGGAAAAAACGGCAAAAACTCTAATTAACGCCGGACAAACCAAAGCTTTCGATCAGGGAAGATTTATCAGGGAGCGGACTTGAAAAATGTCATAACGCTGTAGAAGAACAAGAATTTCATCCTCGGAAATATCATTTTTTTTCATTTCATGACGTTCAATCAAACATTTTCTCATGACACAAACACAAACATAAATTTGCATATAACATTAGTTATGAATACACAGGAAAAATGCAAGTTAAATTGAAATAAAAAACGTAGGGAACTTCAACAAACTTTAAGATCTATGTTTCTAGGTTCATGATTGACTTTACTATCATTATTGACTTATTATTATTATTATCATTATTGTTATTATTGACTTTAATCTACTCATGGCATTATAAAAATGTTGTGTCAATATAACACAACTAACTTTCTTTTCAAAATCTTAAATTAGTATTTAAGAATAACTTTTGCTTCAGAAATGACACTATATGGGAGTAGACAAACGTGATAAGGGATCCTCTGTAGGGATCCACTAACTCCAGAATAATACAGGACTGAAGTTGGTCAGGAACAGGAGTTATTTAATATTTTAACGTGTGTAAGGCCCACTGAGGAAAGTTCAGTAACGGCCGAACCCTCCACAAAGGGAGATTTTCAACTCACCTCCAAATGTATTTACCCACTCAAAGTAATACATTCAACATCCGCTCTACCCAGCGCCTCCCAATCCAACTCTGGGTATCAAATTCAAAATTACAAATTACGCCATACATTTCTTACTCAAAAATGAAATATTAAATCGGAATATATTCGTAGTATTTTCACAAATTTATATATTGGGTTAGCAACTGTCTTTGGGAGTTTCACTGAGTTATTTGTATTTTTACGTAAATTTACATCTTCGAACTGACGTATTCTTTTGTTTTTCGGTACATACGGACGAACCCCGTACTCGCTCTGTAAATCCCCAGAAAATAACGTTTCTTTCATTCGACGAGTCCATTCGGCCTAACGTCAGGAAGTGTTTCTTCTTCCGCCAAGAGAATCGTACCAGTCTAAATTATTAGGAGTGAGAGGGGAAATGCAAGTCTGTAGGATTAGGGGATTTGTCCCTACAAGAATGTGGAGGGGGAGAACACCCCACCGGCTTTTCAACAACACAGCCCCCCCCGCCCCCCACCGTCTGCTCTATATTCCCAGGGAGGAAATAAGAGGCAAAACGGGGCAAAACACCCCGACATCCGGTGTCCGCCGGGAGATTCCAGATTTCCTTGGATAAAATATAAGATTGAATTTTGCGATCTGTCTGTTTACCTCATCGACTTTGTCTCAATTTTCTCACTCATTTATTGAAGGGGAAAACGTCTGGAATTGTCGGTGCAACATTTATATTTATATTTTGACTCCAACATCGCGGGGCTGTAATTAGAAAAGATTTATATTTGGACTTCCTCCAAACTTGACATATGTTAGGTCCATTATATCCAATTGAATTCTCGATATTTCAATATCCTAATTAGAAAAAAACCTCAGGAAATATTAGCAGTAAAATTACAATGTAAATTTTATGTAGTCATTCAATTTACTGAAAGAACATTTTATTCCATAGATGGTTGAAATATTTACCATAAAATTCATTCGGGACCGGCTCAGATAGTAAATTTGTTATAAAAACTTTCCCTATAGTGTTAATTCTTCTCAAGGAAATCTTCGTTTTTTTTTATATTTCTTCCAGGAAATCAGTCAAATATTGCTGCCTCTACTTTTCAATGGTGGACATAACGTGAAAAGGAGTTTTGCCCAGGAGTGTTGCCGCCTGGGAATGAACTTCGTCAGCGTAACTTCCTTTTAAAGTAAGATTGGTCGACGCCGGTCCGGTCGTCGATCATCCGGGAAAAAAACCCCGGCATCCGTCCCTCGACCGATATTTGAAATGTTGCCAATAGAATCCGCTCATGTCACGGAGGACGCTGTTTCTTCAGGCGGATATCGGCACTTCTTAAATCTTTCGAAAAATAAAATATTTTAAAAATCTGGAACGGTTGAAAAAAATATCAGTTCCACAACCGGAGTAATGAAACAAAGCCTAATAGAATCTTTACACCAGAAATTTCAATTAAAATTGTAAGAATATTTTTAATAGTATAGAGTCTTTTTAGCAACAAAGAACAGGGGTGACATTCGGTTGTATCAGAATAGATGGCAAACTGAGCAGAAATGTCCACGAAGCATCGTATGATAACAATTGTATTAATCAGTCGCAGATAGGCTGATTGTTCTTCTCAAACTACTTTATTATCAGCTGTGATTTCCGAAGGGAATGCTATTTCGAATGAACCGCAGCCTAGAATGGAGCTTAGCCCCACTTGATCCCGTTTCCATGGGCCTTTTAAATCTGAATTTTAGTCGCGAGGAGGGAGGCCCCTTTCGGAATTCCTGATACCGGGTGTGTTCACCGCGAGCTGATGCCGTATTAAGAGCGAGGAGATTAGCGGTTATGAAATTCTCGTTTGCGTCTATCTACGTCGTACCCTCCCTTCCACCGGGAGGGGCGCTAATGCACCAATCGATGACACCGACCTGAGAGACGGATTTCGCGGTATCAACTTGAGGCGAAACGCCCCGAATTTCGGGGGCCACGTGCGCGTCCTTCAATCAAAACACGATCGGTGAAAAATGCCGGACGTGCCCCTATGAATACGGTACGGTTTAACATCTGTTACGGACATCAAATACAGTTTCATTTATCATTATCAGTTTTAAGGTAACGGTATTGTGTCCATACAATTACTAACTAGATCTAGAGCCAGAAAAATCCTCTCTTGAGGACCTAAACAAGTAGCGTCTTTCTCCATTATGTTATTAGTTACTCTAACAACGATGTCGCTGATTGTTGATTCAGTAAAACATTTAAAAAACTACCAGTGACTCCCGCAGCATTTATCTGACGCTAATTTGAAAATAGGACATCTAAATAGTGCAAAGTTAGACTGGCCTATCGAATATTATACGAAGTAGAGAAGCGTGAGACTGGGGATGGAGGAACTCGTCAGTTTAAACGGGCCGGATTCAATCATTAATGTCCCAACAATGAATCTAATCTGAATAAGACTGGCATTGAATGAGATTTGAGTTGGGGCCGCCGAAGTTGCCCCGAGAGCTCCGGCTTCGGAGTCGAGAGAGTTCTGTGCCGAGAGTGTGCCCTGTGTTGGCCAAAGATTGAATAGAGGATGCGGGCCGGTTGATTCGCGCACCACTTTGACGACGAGCCCACCTCAGGCTTCGTCAACTCTGAGCACACTGAACTCTACAGAATACCGCTCAACTACAGCACGTTCTGGGTGCATACCAAGTGTGGGCGCCGCGCAAGGTAGGACTCGGTCGTGTAATTTGAACCATTAAGTATTAAAGATAAAATTTAAAGATTTCAAGAATAGTACGATGGCTGTTATAATTCATTCATTTCTCATAATCATGCAGGTACAACTGAAATAAAAAAACAAATGGACTTATTTGTCCGTACTCTATACTTCAATCGAGATAATTATTCTTCGCCCAGTACATCGTATTATAGATGGAATTTTGTGACAAAGCACTAAAGCCTAAAACCAAATAAATAAGTGGCGACAGAAAATCGAATGGAATAAAATATGATAATTACGAATTGTTTAAGAATAATTCGGTTCGACGTTAGATATTTTGAAACCACTTCAGCATCCGTTATCTTTCAATTCAATAAAGACTAATCTAGCTAATTTTCTAGGAATTATGTTTTGCGGATTCCTGAGTCTACTTGTTTTACTTAGGCGGCTAATAAACTAGCGGCGGTAAATTTATCCCGCCCATAAGATGGCCATTTGGCGATTGGACCAGTGTCGAGCAGCGGACACCATTTCTTAATTGGTCACCGAATCCTCGTGCGCCCACCCAATCTAAACACTACCTAAATTGCGGCCCAATTAAATAATTCCCCGGCCGCTGACGACGCCGCCAGCGGAGCACTTATGCTAATTAACCGTTAACAGAATATGAAACTTTAATAATTGCCCCGCACTCGGCGATGGAGGAGCTCCGCCCGGGCTATTCCCATATAATCTATAGCGTCAGCCGGATACACTGCTGAGGCGGAAGGTCACAACATTTCTGGCCAAATATATAGGATGCTTACAGGAAGTATGGATTTTGTAAATACTTGAATGCTGTGGTAATTTTTTCGGCCAACTATTTAAAATCCAGGATCGCGGGAAGGGAAAAATATAACTTTTTACTGAAGTTATGAGTGTTCTCTAATCCACTGGGCTGTACAAGCCAATTAGTTAAGTGAATCAACCATTAGTGGGGGATAGGGATAATGTAAGCCGGTTATATAACCCACCCCTCCATCAGTGCTTAACTGTAATGTCATATTATGTGGCGGGAGTGAATATAGCTTTGGATTCATAAATTACGCTGTTTTAGACTGTGCGAGTGAAAATGTGTACAATTGTGCTAATTGGAAATCTAAAAAAATTGCTGTTATGATCTATAATCGTTGTTAACGACTAAACCAGGGAGAGGAGATGGATCACAATAAATTTAAAAAAATGTATTCCTATGACGTTAATCGAGGAAGTATAACATTAGGACAGATTCAAGGCACTAACTTTTCAAGCAAGAATATTATGTTAGATATTTAAAATTCCTATTTAACACGATTCCCTTCTTCCTGTAGTTCTATCTAAAACTAGGCGTTTACCACCCTAAACACCCAGAGTACTGATGTCGCCCCGCTTACTGTTTCAACGGTTCAAAAACTACCCCTTGCGCCTCCGAACCACACAGAAACAAAAGTTTGTACATCTTTGCCTCCAAATCATGGAAATTTCTAGTTATCGGTGGACTAATGAGATCGGAGTCGGGGGAATTCGGCCGAAATGATTGAAAATAGGGAAATATGTAAACGCGTAAGCTGAATAAATTTCAAGCTCGACTGCTCCCAACAGAGTGTCCATGATGAGGTGTCCAACTTGGAGGGACACGGGGTGGAGGTGGGGATCGTTTTAATGCCCGAATAAACATCGAATTTCAATAATGGAGAGAGCGCTAACTGCGAGTGTATATCGCCCCCAAACTAAGTTGTTGTTCCCTGAGTTAAACCGCCCATAGAGCGACCTCTCCCCTTCCACCCCCAACCATTCGTATCAATTGTGTACACTTACAATGTATTGGTTCGGATTCTGAATTAATGCCCACTCGCCCCCAACTCAACAGATGTTCAACCGATGTTACTTATGATCATAAATCCTTTGACAAAACCTGTTGACGTTGGTGAAACACGAATGGCCGGCACCACCAGAACTATTTGACCCCCGCCCTCCCCTCCACCACCACCGCAACATACCACGAAGCCAACAACAATTAACAGCCAAGATAACAGGCTTGATTAATTGTAGTTTTAAATACAATATACTACTGCTGCTGCAGTTGTAGTTTCGAATATTATTCCGAACTTAATTGGGATGATTTGAATCGGTTTCGAAAAAATACGGAACTTCCCCAAAACCGAGAAAGGAAAAACTATTTGATTAAAGAATCCAGGAATTTGGAGATAGAAACGTCCACTGATTACAACTAGACGATTCTATCGTTAATTAAAAAAAGACTGTCCTATCGATATACTAATATTTTTATGCCGGCAAGCATATTTCCTTGTCTAGAGGTATATACCAGACTTTGAATTCACGGGAATTTTTGTAAAGTTAAATGTTCTTCGGATCGAATATTGTTTACGGTCTAACATCAAAATCTTGTTTACGGCTATTGTTTGACGACTGTCAAATGCAAAACGGGCTCGTTAGGCGTACTCAAAGCAGAATAGGCACGTTGGGGAGCGTGGAGAATCGCCTTGCTGTAATAGAACACAATTGGAGAGAGGGAGAGAGAGGGAGGGAGGGAGGGAGAGCTCGAAGCTTTAAGCATTAACCCGCTGCTTTAACAGGCACCCAACAATTAAAGGGAGGATTGCACGTAGACCCTCTCACGAAATTAGGGACACCTATTAACCCATATACACTAGGCTGGAACTAATTTTCCACGCCTCTCCCTATGACATCTAACGTGTGCTTAACTATAGAAATAATACAATTTTCAAACGGTTCTCTGGAAAAGGTTAAAGTGAAAACATTATTATAACCAATCGAGTATTCGTAATTGAGTTAATTTTCTTTGCTGAAACCTAACGAATAGTTACTGCATAAGATAAAAAAATATTAATACAATAATTTCGCTATTTTATGGATAGCAAACAATAATTGCTAAGCATTAATAAACATTTGTTTTAAACAAATAATAATAAAACAAAAAAGTTACACAATTTTACAGCATATTTGTATATTTGTAATTCAAAAATCAAATAGTGCGGTATAAAAGAGGTGTAAAGATTAAATTGATCTTGGTTCCGACTCAGACAACCAGGTATAATGTTTACCGGCGGGGCAAATCGTCGTAAAAGAATATTGCATCCAATTTCGCCGACAGTTTCGCAGTTTTTATTATACGGCCGATCGTAACAAATGCACTCAATTACTGTACCTGAGGGCGACGTGTAGTCGAATTTGAAGACTGCCGGCCAAGGGCGACAAAGGGCTGAGGAAATTAGATAGTTAATTCAGTTCGAGTGTATCGCGGCCATCCGTGTAACGTACGCTGTGCAAATTTGCAGAAAACATTTGGGGGTAAAAGTCGTGTTTGGGGGGGAGTGGGTCGGTTGACGTTTACAGCACAAAACACCCTAAACTTGGTTTAATATTTCCCGGAACGTGTTGATGTCAGGGACATGGCGCGGGACTTAAATCGGAATAACGATTTTATGAACGAAGTTGAAAGCGCTTTAATACATTTGTTCCCGACTTTTGTTAGCAACTCTGAATACGGTTCTGGATGGAGTGTCTTCATGCCGGGCGAATCACCGTGTATAATTAAAGAAAATAAAAACTAATTGGAAATGCAACGAGGCCACACGATATTTTGTTTCCAGTACTCCGTTTGGGGTTAGAGTTAATATTTCTTTTTATTAAATTTGTTCCAAGCGCAACTTCATTATTTGAACAGTCTAACGTTGTCTATTCAGGGGTCGCAGTCTCGACCGTCGTAAATTAAAGCCCGTCTTTACCACCTGTCAAGTAGCACGATATGTTCGAGGGGAGAAACGGGTAGCGATAAATTTTTCAAAATTTAGCGGCCGTCAGACAAAATTCGAATAAACGGGGGGCGCCGGCGATGAGGAGTCTACAAAACAGATTGGTAACTCGTCTAAAAACTAAGGAATAATTCATTACTTCGTTATTACCGCGCGGCGTGGGCTCGACACCGAGCCGGCGGAAACAATTAGCGAAATGCGTCAAATTCCTACGTCAAAACCGGTGTTGTTGAATAACAAATTGAGCGGCTGCGGGTGAAATATTCATGGGGGCGCCCGGGGGGCTCTTCATAGTCAAATGGAAATGCGGTTAGGCGAGACGGCGGCACACGGCTGGAAGGGGGTTATCGTAACACTCGAATAACTCGAAGAGAAGCTGTCAAGCACGCTGACATGACGGAACGTAGTAACATCTGTGTTGGATCATAAGGCGGGCCGAGGGTCTGGAGCAGAGCGGTCCATTAGTCCCCCGTACACACACACAACCCCGGCCGGGGGTTCAAGCTGTCAGAATTGAGGCTAAATAAGGGTTTTGGCTTCTCGCCATCTTCAGTAGCGCGCCCCCCTCCCCTCAATATATCGAGCCAAGATGATAATAACTGGACCCAACATACAGATCAATTACACACCAACAAAGAGCACTAAACAACGCCTCGTGGTTATATCGTTCCTGTATAGAATTAGTGTTTTGAGCGCCGGTAGCCGGGGACACGCTAAATACAATCATAACGCATATAAAATAATAAGGGAAACCAGAAAAGCCGATGGGGGTCGAACAATGTTCAGAGATAACTTGAAAGTCAGACAATATTTTCTTTTTTAAGGGGTTCATGATTACACAATATACAGATCTACAGGTATACGATATACAGGGTTTTATTTTTATTAAAAATGCTTTTTTAAATTTAAAAAATTTATTATTAAAATTTTTTAATTTTAACATTTTTTATGCCTCCCAGAAATAAAAATGTGGATCGGTCGTTAATACCACGTTTCCCAATAAAATATATTAATTTATGCGTTTAATATAAAATTAAACCCCACATGAAACAAACTGCAAGCATTTTGAAACATATTTTGTAACCTTAAACCTGCGCTATAAACCCGTGCTCCATTTCCTCCCACCCCCATAATAGGTTAATTAAGCGTAACACTCCCAAATTTACATGCAGTAATTTAGCCCCATATTTCATCAACACAATTTTCGTTGAGATTATACGCCGAATGGATCGAGTGGCGCTCTTATTAATCTGGAGCCATCTTAGACGCCCGAGTGAGCACTTAACGCTAACCCTTTTGACTGATGTGTAATGCGGGCTCAGTATTAGAGGCGCCGTCCCCGGCTGACAATATAATGCGAAAGCTATACGAACGGCACAACCTTGAATGTTAAGCAGGTGAACCCGGTTGCAGTCTCGGGAATGGCATCCGCATTTCTCGAATGCGTAATAGGCATACGGGAGGTTCATATCACTCTCCATATGAATATGGGCCCATTGCCCAAATTCTTTGGTGTAGGTAAATGATTGAACAATGACCATCAATTTCAACGACTCCCATATTCTGTTGGACGATGGTTCCCTATTGTACTTTTTAAAATGCAAATAGTTATAGTAAAATATTTAGAGGGTATTCGAAGTTAATGTATGTGCTGTGTGTGTTTAAATGAATAACTACGTATTGAAGATACTACTAATATATTTTTCAAATTATCGAACAGCGAAACAGCTAATTGCGCTAATAAAAGTACAAGTAAAAAAAATGATTGAAGGTTCCATGAAGCCAATTCTGGTCGAATTAACTCTCAATATTTCATAAGGGCGCCCCCTGTACATATATGGCTTGGGAGCATTAAATATTTTCGGCGTCCGACCCCCAATATACAAGTATATTGCGGGTTAGTGGAAGTTCGATGAGCTCGCGGGAAATATTAAAGTCCAAATTCGAGAAGCAGTTGAATGAAATATGCAGTCGCCTCGCTCCAACGATCTCCCCACGCCTCACCTTGTCACATACTAAGCATATGCATTATGTCAATTACGTTTAGGATTATCCTTCCAATTTATATCATAAGCGTCCTTTTTTCGGTAACAAATTAGTGTGTAACCTGTTTGTAATGAGTTCATTATTACCTACAGTTTATTAGTTTTCCTTTTAATTTTAAATATCATCACTGTTGCGATTCTCCTGTCTAAAATCGATGATATTGGTACCAACTTGAAGTGGTGTGCTTTCACCCATAAGCACTAGCGGACATGTGTACGTGCCTACACATCAGAGAGCAGATATCAGTAGTGATGATAGTCCGAACCCTAGCTGAACCTCCAACAAATTTTACATTTTGAAATTTAATTAACTCGAAATAGTCCTTTCCGATTCGTTATTCATTCAAGGCTGGATTCGGCGTTCACAATATTTTAACGGACTGGCATGAATTCTAATTTGACTAATTGGAATTCTTGTTTTGAAAATTCACAACCGTCGAAACTTGTCATTCCGTGAGGACCAATGGGGCGGTCCAGAGTGGGAGGGAAATTTGTCGGGGGGGCAGCAAAGTAAATAGTCTAGATTAAGGCGGTGTTTGGAAACCATTACTCGCGCTTAAAATATTTGCAAGGCGGGAGTTTAGTGGCGGGGCCAGACTGGGGGACGTGACTTGCACGCATAAGCTGGAACGCGGATGGGGCGACCGGTTGAGTGAAAGCGCAGTGAAGGCAACCACTTCTCGCACTAATTAGCCCACTTCACTAATACGGAAAGCCCAACAGCTCAGACCCGAGGGCACATTTGTAACTAAGCAAACAAAAGATCAGATTTTTATTTCTAGCCCGGGTCTCAAGAGTGCAATTTTTTGAACAGACAGCGTTGGGATATACGTCCTCGAATACTTACAATTCCGACAGTGGTGTGACTTCGTCCCTCTCATTCGCAAGCACTCTATCAATGCTTATCTATTAGAAGAATAATTCAATTAGGAACATAGCGGGATAGGACATTTAAATTATTACCTTACAGTGAATGCTCTGATCACATTTATGTTACTCTAAACCAAATTATATATAATGTTGTTGTATGACACAATTTCTAGTGTAATAGATCCTACTGCATTATTTTCATTAGTAAATAATGAATAAATAAAATGTTATAAAATTTAATTGTAGTTTCAATATTTTACAATTATAATAACTTTAATTTAAATTGAATTTATATTTCTTTGAAATAATCACTTAGAATGCGTCTATGTTAGATGAGACCCATTTAGGAGTGGACGGTTGGCTCAAGTCTGTGGCTGGGGGAAAGTTCTGCCTGTGCCGGTGTAGGGGCTTGGAAATTAATACCCGGGCGAGGATATGAATTGACGAACAAAGGAACGGGAACCCTGATGAGATCTAACCGGGAATCAGAAACGCGATACGGGAGCACAGTCTGTAATGGGAGCCATAGTTCCAGTTTAATTATACCGAGCCTACCGAAGACAATGTCGATTTGACCTGAGTCGACCGCTATGCGGATGTATTTTGAAGACATGTATTTGTAAATACATTTATACATTTTTTAGAGTCTTAATTACATTTCAGGACCCATAAATAGATAAAATAATGAGTAAGGAAAAAATCAGAAAGGGTGAGGGAATAGGTTAAAATGAAATAGAAACTAGAAAATTATAAGAAACAGGTGGATCCTACAAATGAAAAAACGAAACAAAATTAAATAAGAATTCCGTTTAGTGCAAAAATTTCATAGGCCATTTTGAATTTACCAGTGTAATATCAAATTTGAAAGACCGAATAAGGAAATATCTGTATGATGCGGTCGGTTTCAGACATTAAAAAGCCGTTTCAAGTATGAAGGATGGAGGCCATGTGAAATTCGACGGAACAATTTTTCATCAAAGGCCAGATGAGGCGGCAGTTTACGGGCAATGACATGGCGCTTTCTGCTTTAACAATGGAATCCCCTTTTTCTGCTTCACAAAGTCAAAAGTCGGAAAAGCGAATGAAAAGAGCGTTCGTCCTTGTTATTTCAGCAGGAAAAGAGTATTAACCTTCCATCATCTCAGCGATAAATTTTCTCTGTTAACAATGCCTTCTCAAATCCTCTTGTCCTTGTGTAGCATTACAGTGATTAAGGTAATAACGAAAAACCTCAACCCCATACTGTACCACTGATACTTTTGGACCTCCCGAGCGAACCTCTTATATTTATCAGTCCTCCGAACAAATATCATTATTTAATTATTTAACAGTCCGTGGCTTAACGGACAACTAATACGCGTTTGGCAAGTTGAGAAGTATTCTATTCTTAAACTATTTACGACCGAATTTGTCCCGAAATAATTTTCACGCGTTCGATTTGACCATCAAAACGAATCAATCCGTTAATTTGTTTTATCACCCCGGCTAAACTCAAAGGCGCGTATTTTATAATTGAATTAGTCCCGAGGCTCCCGAATAAGGGTCTGCGGTTCAATAAATCTTGGACTGGAGGACGAGGGGGGTTGGGAGGAGGGCGCGACAACTCTCCTCAGAATGGGATTAAACAGGGGCCAGGAACCGTGGTGCGGTTATATTTAGGGAAGTCGGACCGAATTTGCCGCAGAAACGGCGACGCTCGTGGAAAAGCAATATTTGTTAATGCTTTCGACGCCCGGCCGCCGTAAGGGGCCCCGGCGGTTGGGACTGTTTTACAGCCGGGCGATAACGAAGTTTTTTTTTTTATTAGAGTAAAAGTCTTTCATGTAAAAGAATTACAATGCGGGAACATTTCCGCCCGAGGGACGACGGCGTTATACGGGCGTTCCAAAAAGAGAAGAGCGGTTCAAAAAAGCGAAACAAAAAATGAGAGCCGAGCTCTTTTGACAATTTGCCTGATTAGAATTACCCAGACATTTTTTTTCTCCCCCGCGCCATCCCCTAACGCGTTTATCATTGTCCCTTCTGCACCGCGTTCCTAGCTTATAAAATTCACGTCTTTTGGTTCTTCCTCAACCCCCGTCATCATTTTGTTTCCTCACTAAACATCCGTATGAAATATGGATACTTACGATGACTAAAACACATAAAGAATATCAATTCCGAAGGTGCCGTCAGAGACTAGAAGATTCCTGCTTTATTTGATTTGGCACGATAATATTCCTTCCTGCAGACAGTATGATAAAACATAACATTTCGAAGGATTTTTTCATTGCAATAAACATCTTATAAATATCTGATTCTAACATTCTTCGTTGTAGTTTGAATTTAAAATAATAGTAAAATTGCCTACTGAACGTATAAGAAAAATAGTCAATGTAAAAAACGTCAAATACTATCTCAGGTTTCGAAAAATGCTGCCGTGGGAAGATAATTCCTACAATTTTTTGAACACATAATTCTATATTTGAATTTCACGCGCTTTCGTCACTACAAATTACCGAATTATCGGCCCTAACATTTGTTGAAGATATCTCAAGAATCTCATTATTGTCGGGCAGAAAATATTGTTCCTACCGCCTCCTACTTAAGGAAGGCGGGGGGATATAAGACGAGACGAAGGTCGTGAAAATGGCGCAATGGGAGGGAGGATCCACTTAAAATGGATTAAATTAGGTACACGGGGAGGAAATGGATGTGACTGGATTTGACGAAGCCGCTCTGAATGAAATTCAGGGAGGAGCCGACTAATGGAAGCCAGAGACGTGAAGCCAACAGACTACACCATCACATCACTACTACCCCAACAACTAATATAGGTCTTTTACACCTTTTCCCACACATATTTTTTGCGCCCGAATAATATTATAATATCAGACGTTTACCTCAGTATATAATGTGTAATTATCATTAACTTTGATTAATTTTCATTGCATCGTTATCATTCACCTTCCATATTTATTTCTCACAGTTAACTACTCGACGATTCATCTCGAATTCGCATATTTCCTTTTGGTTTCAACACTATATGCATAGCGCTATACATCGCGGGTCGTTATTCACGCGGATGCCTCAGGACGGAAAAACCTATTCTCATTTAATCTTCTGTCCGGCCATCAATCCTGGTCCACTGGGGAAATAAAACCCCTTCAGCATTCTCCGAGTATTCAAGGCCCGTGTTAAAGTGCGCACTTGGAATTTTAATCAAATCGGACATGCGAGGAGAAATTTCAATTTTCTCCCGGAAACTTTTAAGTTCCCAGAAGATATTAGGGTTTTAATCATTTGTTTAATGATAGACAATAGCGGGGAATGCCTTAATTCGCTAACCCAGTGCGTCCATCCCCCAAATCTCGTCTCTCGTAGATGAAATAGGTGTATACAATACAAAGTGGGATGCATATTGCGTGTCTTACATATTTCAAGCACTAAGCTGCTGGAATGTGAAGTCTTTTAGAATTAGGTTGCCAACTTTTGTTGGTCTTACCGATTGACCCACCAAAACGTAAATTCTATCGATTGTTGGTACAATAATCGATAAATATTCGCTTATAATCGATTAATGTAAAGCCCTTGGGTGACTGAAGTTAAAACGCGTTTTTAAAGGTGGTACATATTTTATAGCGGGCGGAATGTTGTGTCCGATCCCAACCAACGTTGTTGGGAAATAAATCATCGGGAATGGCCGAGTTTATGTCCAAGTAACCTGTAGCTTGAAGTCTGGGGCCTGGAGAGTTCTGTAAAATTCAGGATTCCGCGTGTCTCGAATTCGTGCCAACCGGCCGCAATTCTTCTTTTTGAAACCCGAAAGGGAGAATTCCACCCCCACCCCCGAATCCCCGAGCGGGGAACGGGGGACAACTGTTCGTGGACGGCATCATGAATTACGCTTTATAAATATATTTTAGTTTTCCCACCCCTCCCCCCTCATTAAAAATTTTGGCCTCGAGGGAAATGTGAACTCTGGTTTATGCGTTATTTCAAATACAATCCAACCTAGGTTTCATTTATTCAGGTGTTCGAATCTTCTAAGAAAAAATAAGATTATATAATATGAGTAATTGAACAATATTCTTAAACACAAAAGAAAAAGCAGTATTAAATTGTGGCCACTTATTACTTTTTTAATTGGGTTTATTTAAGCTACAGCGAATGACTGTGTAAATTTATACCTTTATATTTGTGGCAAAGGAAAGAAAGCGAGTGTTTAGGATGTTTAAGATATAAAAAAAATAACGCCTGAGATTGAACCGATGTTTAGATCTTTGTGGAGTTTGTTCGATAAATATACAGCAAATCGTTTGTATTTCATCACTCTTGCCATTTTCCTAGACATTAACTGTGCTAACGAGATGTCTGTGGAGTTACAGACAAAAACGATTGATTGAATGCTACTGAAGGTATATGCCAATGTCGATTTCACTACTTTGAAGCAATAATCACCACTGCTTAAACCCTAGTAGATTAAAATGTTAAGTCCAGTATTAGAGTTTCTCTTTTTCCCCGATTTTCAGAGGAAAATTCTTATATGGCAGCCAACCAATATTTGCCTGATTTAGAATCGCGTTTAAAATAATCCTCGACGGCGTTAATTTATTCTTTCCCGAAATCTAATTAATGATCGGTCACGAAACAGAGATTGCATAATGGTTCAGATTTATCCGACACACCCTAACATACATCAAATATTGGTAAAACGTGACGAGCGGTAAGACCACTAATTTCGCCCGATTAAAAACTATTTAAATAATTTAAATTTTTATTAAAAAGAAGAATACGTGTTAAATTTATATTGAGTTTCAGTGTTTGAGATATGATAACTATGATAACTTGCGGATCCCCAATACACGTTTTCCACTAAATTGTTAGAAGCAATTTTGTTATGTTAGTTACAGTCTTAATTCAAATTCGGGCAAATTCATCGAATATTTCTTTCAGCACAACCCTTACTATAATTTTCTTGGGTTTTGAAAGAAACAATTTTTTTTAAAGAAATCACGCTTCGACACCTTTCCAGATCACATAATTCATATTATGTCGCTGCCGATAAATCGGCCATCTATCTTCGACACTTCTCACGTGAATTTCCTTATCTATTATTTGCCGGTCGGATGGCCGCCTACGTCATAAATATCGGACACTCAATGGAAATCTATTCAGATATATATAAGTGCGGGCACACTCGCACACACATATATATTCAGTCATAAATATATAAATATATCGAAATTTCATAATAAGCAAAATAAAAGATTATTCCTATGGGACCGGGCCCGGCACGGTATTCGAAGTAAGAGAAACCCATAAATCATGTCGGATTTCGCGGAGCCGACGATATCGGGGAAAACGTCTCAGCGGGGGTTTATATCCGTCCTAATTCATTCGGGCACCGCGCTTTTTTCGATAATGACCTGCATTGGAAGGGTCTCATATTTCCACTTACTATACAGCCCTCCCACCCCTTTTATAAGTCCAATTTTATAATTTGGTGCATATCTTGGCTCGTTTATTCTGTTTTTCTGTAAAATTAATATTTTCTTATAAACTGTTCTAGTTTTTTATATCGCTCTTTACGCGGACTACATAAAATAATGAGTTATAAAAATAGTTGACCATTTCATACGCCTGGGAGTCTTGCGAACGGGGCCTGAAAGGAGGGCAAAGGGGGCAGGGGGGGCCGAGTATTTGGGAAGACAAAGCGACTCCGATGTAAATGCGACTGCGGGGGCCGTATCTCGCGAAGCGAACGTTCCCTTTAGAAATGGGTTAGAAGGCACCGCGTGCCAGCACTGGGAGTAGCACTAGGTGTTACGCCGGGGCAGTGGCGGCGGCGGGAAGCGGGCGCTTTAAGAAAGTGAAGTATCGTGTAGCTCACAAATCTGAGCGTAAACGTGATAGTAAGTTGGGTTGGTTGGAGGGCAGGGGGGGGCGAGAGGGGGGGGGGGTGTTCCGCGCCGTCCGGCTTAATGGTGAACGGCTGAAATTTATTAGAATTCCCCCTTCAAGCGTACACAACAGAAAAGAGAGAAGGGGCCAGGGCCTAAATAGATAGCTACATCTGT
This sequence comes from Lethocerus indicus, assembly GCA_019843655.1. NCBI lineage: Eukaryota > Metazoa > Arthropoda > Insecta > Hemiptera > Belostomatidae > Lethocerus > Lethocerus indicus. The sequence continues at coordinate 12,824,357 of JACDQD010000012.1, read as the reverse complement.
TTTCGGAACCGAATCAATTGCAGCAAACGCCCGGCCGACAAAGTACTCCAAGTTTTACCGCTTCCTTAATAGCCACAGCAGATATAATAGCAGAAACTTATTAATACTCTTTCTATTTTACTTTCAATTCTGTTCCTGTTGTATTTCTTCCAGAATATAAAAAAAATGCCGAGGGAATATTCAAAAGAAATACTGGAGAACCGAATTGGAAAATATTGGGTGTTAATTTGCAATTTCAACACACTCCGGTCCGAGATCGTATTTTTCTTTAAATGTAAATTTGAAATGAAATTGAAACATGGCATTTAATGTTCATTAACTCCAACGCAGTCTTTATATTCGAGGTAAATTAATTTCAGAACGATCACTTGCCATTGGCGTGTTGAACCGTAAAGCAAAATTCAAAGAATAAATATGAGAGTAAATTATTGGACAAAAATAAATTACTTTAAAAGTTTTCAGTAACGCCCGTTGAATTATTCCCTTAAAAACCTTAAAATAATATTAATATTTAGACAGAGACCGTTCATTGATATAAATAAATTATTGAAATTCCTCTGAAAGCACTGAGGTGTGCACTTTGAATAATCTAGACCGTTAGTGTGAGGGCCGTTCAGACAATACTTAGGCGTGTAATTATTCTGTACGTAGCGCGCAGTTAATTTCCCCCATTTCCAATTAATTTGGTCGACCGCTATTGTTTTCGATGGCTGAATTATTTCCGATATAAAGTTTAAACGGCGAAATCAGTCCAACCCAATTCCAGTTGAATCTGGAGGGAAACTGAAGCTAGGTGAACGGGATGAAAATCAATCGTGGAGAGTTCCAGACGAGTGGGGAAAAAACAAGAATTAATTGACGACCGGAAGGAACAACGGTTTCATGAGAAAGTTGTGTGCAATTCAAATACGCGACTTAATATTGAACTATCACTAATTATATACTATTAACATGTTGGCTAGCAAATTGTATATCTTCTAATCTTCAACGTGTCTTTATTTATTAATAAGAACAATAATTTACTGTCCCGAAACTTGCCGTCTTTGTTGGACGTCTTTGTTGAAGCCAAAGCCATAAAAAAAGTGGGAATACAAAAATTAAATAAAAGGAATTTTCGATATATCTTAAGAAAAGGATGTACATTATTCATCTTTCGCATTGATCAAAACCGAACAATAAAAGATATTGTATTCCTAATAACAAAGCAAACGTAGGATGTTTTCCGTTGTAATCGATTTACTGATGAAATATTACATTTTTATAGGAAATGTGTCCCAACGATATGAAAAAAGGTTCCACCACGATATTTTAAATGAAAATACTTATTTTGATAATCGGATATACACGAAAAGGAAATATTGGAGCTCAGGTTTTCCTCGATTATCGTACAAAGGAGAATTTTCCCTGGTGTCAGTTTTCCGCGAATGTATTTCACAATGTGTTTTCACAGGAAGCAATCTTCTTGCGGCGGTGTTACAATGGTTTCAGCTAGTACCGCGCAGTAACATAGGGAACCACCGTGAAAGACAATTCCTTCACAGTATTTATTATTCTACCTTTATTTCAAAGAAAGCAATCCAGTCTTACCGCGCTCATTACTTTGATGATTATGCGAATAAGCTCAGGCCATAAATTCCTGCACAGTGCGGGCTAAGGACATCGTAAATTTTATATTTTTCGTTTTAGTGTCTTTAGAAAATAATTGTTTTGAACAGAGATAATAATAATTGATAAGATATCAAACTCGGGACTAAATTTCTTAATTTAAACTAACCTAAATACCAAGGTACGATTATTCATCTCTTCATTATATACTATGTACGTAATATTTTTGTACGAAATATATATAAGCTTTAAAATAGCATTTATTATTATTTGACAAATAAATAACTAAACCTTCCTGAACATGTAAATGTGAAACCGCACTAATCCAACATTGTGGGTGAGGTGGGGAAATAATGAATCAGGCGGATAAATTAAAATGTATGCTGCTCTAAGCTAAAGCCCCTCTGTATTATATTAACGGTAATAACCTACATCCAAATAAACTAAAATATGTAATATTTTATCCGAAAATCAATACGTAGACGGGTTTTGTTTGACTGAATAATAATGTTTAATTTTATAAATTAATAGCAGTAATTATCATTGACAAAGGTAATTTAAAAGGTGAGGAGAAGTAAAAATTGAGTAAACGGCTGGCGTTACTGTGCTTTCGAGTGGCGATATATGCCCAATGAAACTTCATGTAACAAAATATAATATATCGAAAGACATGAACACTGCTTAAAAGGTCTGGACTTATGGCCTGAGGATCAATCTCAGCTTGGTGAAATTTTCCAGAAATGTTTCTGTGAGATAATAAACAGATTTTTGAAGATTATAGACCGCATAAATAATGCAGTGATTGCAATGCAGAGATGATCACTCTATGTCTCTCTTGTAAAATATTATGTCAAGCATACATTTTTCTTCACTCTTCTCGGGTACTTAACGGGATTTGTAATCAAATTCTTGCCCGACGTCCACAGCTAGGGCAAAGAGACTAAAGGACCGAGGGTCTAGAAAAACAAACGATAATTTTGTCCCGGGGCGCAGAGTAAATCGTCCGAACTCTTTAATAGGGCGAGAAAAGGGGGAACTGCCCTTTCAATCTTTCCGGCAGTGTTTCTCTTTGTGAGAGAAGATATACAGCGTCAATCCCCCTATCCCTTCGGGTTCATCCCCTTCCTAAGCCTCTCCTGTATTGGAGGGCCGGCCCTTAGATACATTTCAGCCCTTACCTTCATTTTTCTCTTTGATGTCCTCGACACTTTATCCGACAGAAAATCGTGTATTGCACGGGCATTTGACTATATTTAACCGTATATATAGAGATTTACTGTACAACAGTAAAATATGTTACAGATACGTGAATCTCAAAACGAATATTGTTTTGGGCATTTGAAATTTATATTGGCTGCTGGGGCCATTATAAGGATTGCGACTACTTGAACCACTCTTGAAGCATTGATTATTAATTCAAGAAATAAACGAGTTACGAGAGTAAATAGATGTGTAATTATTTAGATAAATAATAATTTAGACTGAGGTAAATTCGCATACCTAAGAAACAAACCCACAATACAACCGAGACAAAAGATAACATCTATCAACCGTTTAATTGACTTATTTGGTTTGGTAATTCTTGTAGTTTCTACTACATTAAAGAAGCATAAGGTACTACCATCGCTTTTGGAATAGCATGTTTCTTTGAAATTTTCTGTTGCGAGTACTTGGTCATAAATATCCAAACAAATTTCATTGTAAATTGTGCAATAAATTTCAACTAAAAAATAATAAATTTACGTTAGAGTTGACGGCAACTGAAATGAAAACGTATAATTACTGTAGCCCATATATCAAGCGTTACTCTCTATCAAGGGGTGTAAAAAGTTCATAAAAAGTTTTCACACGAAGTTTTCCGAAAAAATCAAAATTTCTTTGAGTTTCATTACTTTTAACAAGGTATATTAAAAACAAGACTTATTTTTCATAATGAATTACTCTACCTACCAAAATTAAATACCGAACACAGGTAACAAACAAAATTGATTGTGTTGATTGGGTTATTTTTATCCTGTAAACGGTTAATTGGAGTGGACGGATTTTCGAGCTGAAGCCAACGTTTGCTCATCAGCTCATCAGGATCTTATTAGCAAGGCCCTATTCTTGGCTTAAAGTGACTCCTTACTACAGGCCGCTTAAGTGTGGTTATCAGTCGAGATAGATAAGAGAGCTCTGTCGCAAATAAATATATCCTTACGCTAGATTTTCACCCCCATTCAAACTCCAACAGCTGGCATTCACCAATCTATCCGCCTTCACTGTCGTATGAGGTGAGACGCGACGTACCGAATTTGTGTCCCCGCATATAAATCGGTCGGCGGCCACAAAAGACACCCCCTACCCCCCGCCGGGAAATAACAAATAGGCCGATAAGGGCTCTTTCGCCGGCGCACCCTCGGCCCGAATAAATCTCGGCCTTCTTTCTAACCTCCTTCAACCCCTGTTTTCGACCCCCCCCCACCACCACCAACCCGTGTTCTAGAACCTGCCACAGTGCGGACGTTTCAATTAGATATTTTTCGGCTGTGGCCCGTCCACAACTCAGCGCCAATTATATCCCTTAAAACCCGGGTATAAGAACCCTACTTTGTGTACTAACCAACTGGCTAAATAAAATATATGTGATAACACATATAGGGGCCTAGAAGAGAATCATATTTAATAGGTTTCACGTTCTATCTCATTTGCATTCTTAATTTAATATTTATTAAGCATTAAACAGGATACCCCGCAGGTTTTAAGAGATTGCAAATTATTGTTTGTAATATATCCTAATAACGTCGCTATAGTTCAGATTTAATACGATCGTTGTACTGATCACGGCCCTCGTTAGCATTTAGTGGAATCCTAATAGACCAGATTCAATTCCATAATCTGGTAATATTTAAAATATTCATATAAACCTAATTAGTTCTGCGTTGTTCTAATGAACGTATTAAAGGGAGTATACAGCGCAATATTAATACATAAATTTCAAACAAATAATTGGAACAATTAACGGGAATTCCAACCATTTTGGCTTAGCGATTTTGCTGCATACAGGAGGATATTTAATCTAGGGTTGTCCCGAATATAGGTCGTTTCAATTAGAAAGGAAGCGGCACTCGCCAAGGGAACCTCTCGGCTAATTAAACCTTTGGTTGCCTCCACCTTTGTCTGGCGGCAACGAAATAATACGGCCTGCTTCGAAATTGTGGAGATTAGGAAAGCCTTTTGCTCTATTAATGCGGGAATTAGTCCGATTATTTTATCGTCCATATATATATTTCAATCGCATGAATTGGATCGATAAGAAGATTTTTTTACTAATAACAGTCAGTCAACAGTGAATAATTAGGAACCAATTTAAACGAATTGATTACAGTATCACGTGGGTCATATTTAAAATATAACTTTTTATATTCATATATCCGCACGACTTACGAGAATTTTGATTAATAACGAAAAACCGTTCGAACACAGTACTCTTGGTGTGCAAATCGTCCTTTCGAAGCCTCTTCTGTTACCCTTATGATGTGAGTAGTAGTTCTCGAATGTGAGAAATAATTAACCAATAAAAGAAAATATTAGGGTTATAAATAAAAGGGGGGCATGCCAACAGTGGCGTACCGAGGGCGAAACCGAGAAATCAAGTCGACGAGTGAATGCCATTACCTACCAAAACACATAGTACAGTAGAGTATTTGCATAATGAATACACGAACAAATTAGTTCAGAATGTAAGGTTAAAACGCAAGTCACCGGGCAGTCATGAGCCCCGCATGCTCATCAGACCTGTATAATGGAGTTATGAAGATGGAATAATTTTTATACGATCCCGTTATTTATAAAAACCTGTGCCCAATTATTGTGACTATTAGTGCCATTTATGTTTTCCTTTTTTGAGAATTCCTTTCTTTTGAGACAGATAGTAAAAAGGAGAGCCTTATTTGCAGGGGAACAAAAGCGCCGACAGTTGAATACCGCCTATTGTGCCCATCTCTAGCCCGGTAGCGGGCCGGAAAGACTGTTAACGGGCTCTGTACCGTCCACTAAATGTGATGTATCTGGCACTGGAGAGGAAGCGTCGTTTTAGCACGGCTTGGAGGAGCGGCGTTCGGACCGAGAGAGCAGCAAAAGGGCTGGGGGTTTGACGGCAGGAGGGAGCGCGAAGAAGGCTTCCCATACTTTACACTTTTGCACTTTAATGGTGCCACAGGGAAATAATGGTTTCGCCGACAATTTATCCCAGCCTCGGATAACCGCCCGGTAGACACTTTCTTGTCAGGAGGGAGAGAGGTAGTGAGCCAGAGAGGGATTCTTACTTAGGTGGGCAGATCCTCCGTTATCGGAAGAATTATTCTATCAGTATTTCAGAACAGAAAAGAGCAAATACATAAACTAAATGTGTATTATTAAACTAAAAGTATACAATATACTAACCGACAGAATTTGATTAACATAATTATATTAACCCAAATTTCTATAGGTTTATATTTTGCTTCCTTCGAAATCTACTTTAACACAACAGAAAATCACGATGTTCAAAAGTGCGTAGAACAGCCAAAGAAATAATATTTATTTTTAATAATTTTCATCCGCCCGAAAGTGAATAACGAGTGTCCATGCTGGGAAAATTTCCGGTGTAAAACCTCGATTCATTTTTATCGATTACTATTAGTCAGAGATACAATTCTACGCCATTTTTACCCTTTCCCATTCTGACCGAAACGACGGTTTCCTATTTCCCAGACAATAACTCATCTCGAGTGCCCTCCCCCTCGGTCCCTGTGTGTGTGTGTGTGTGTGGTTGGGTTAACACCAGTTTCACTACCCGTTTTCCGGCCTGTTAAATAAGAAAAGCTGTAAGTTTTCCAACGGCGGCGGGTGGGGGGGGAGGGGGTAGCGTCACGCTCAATTAATTTTACGAGGTCAAACGCTTTTCTAGCAGGTCGTCCTCCGGTGATAAACTGAGAGCAATAAAACAACACTGAAACCATGAGAAATGTTTTCGCCTCTTCCCCCCCGCTCTCCACTTTTTACCACTTACACCTGGCCAGTTGAAAAACAGCGGCGAAGAATAAAACACGTCATTTTATATAGAGGGGAGAAAAACATGAAAAGGTATTCAGTTTCAGTTTTTGCTTGAGCTTATTATACAGTGTAGATGTCAGCTAAGATAGCCAGCGTACTAATTCTACTATGAATTCTCGTTTTCTCTTGAGAGAGCTAACTTTTCCTTAGATACATGAAATTCTTGTTGGTTTGGTAGACTTCAAACAAGGGAGTTTTAAATAATCCGTGGGGCGTTTTTAGAGAAATACATATATAGATAACTCAATAATAATATGAAGTAAATTAATATAATAAATGTACATATTAAAAAATTCGTAATAGTAATTTCAATTAATACTGGCATAACAGGTTGCTGGGGGTACGTTAGCTAGAATCGAAACCGCGAGACTTGTTCAAGTTCAAATTGAAATTTATACTAGTAATTTCTATAGGATAATTAGTTACAGATTTTCCAATCTTTATTCAGCTGTTGTACAAACTTCTGAATATTAATAGTTTTATAGCTATTCTTAGACGACGTTACCTCAAAACAACGAGCTCGAAAGCAAATGCAACCGAAAATGAAGGTTCCGTCTAGGACAAGTGTTCCGAATTGGTAGAGATTGTACCGCGAAATCTAAACAGCAGCCGGTGGAATAATTAAACAGTATTTACATAAAGGCTGGCTCTAATGGGACCGTTCGAAAATACAAGCGTTTCGAAAATCTTATGTCGGATTCCGCAGATCTCCCAGTGTTTTTCGTGCTGCAATTGACCAGCCTGCGCCGTTACATGTTTCTGCAATCCTTTGAAATTCGCGCCATCAAATCGGACTATCACTAAATATAATCTTCAAAAAAAATTGTAATGACATAAAATAAAAATAAATAAATATGGGATGCCAAGATGATTGGTGCAGGCCCTAGCATTCACCAAGTAGAATTGAATTAATAAAATCCTCCAGTATTTTTTCCATCATTGGGCAGCAACTCATAGTAACTCCAGCCTGTCAATTCCCAACCCTACATGCAATATACGCTTTGGGAGTAGACCACCACACCGTTTCGGATATTAACATCGGTTCGGGAATTGGCTCGCGGTGACTTGGTTTCAGAGCGCCACACCGTCGGGTTGTTGTGTTCGGTGACCCGCGCCGGTCCTAATGAACCCCGCGCATATCCCTAGGATAATGAGGAGGCCGCCGCACCCCCTCGGTTATTGCCGGGATGACTCCCGCGGGGCCAATAATTGGGATATTAGCCCTGCCCCTCCCCCACCCACACACCCCCGTTACTGGGCTACAATGATGCACCAGCATAACGTGAATTCTTACCGACCCCTACGATATTAGACCGATCCCGTGCAATTTATCGACACGATTACGTACTGAAATTAGCGCTTTGTTCAATTTGCATTTGAATAATTAAGCCTTGCATCCGAGAATTCCGTAATATAGGTTCAAAGTACCAAATTAACGTTGACTCAGGGGGGAAAAATGTTTTCTCCACAATCCACTCCTCCCCCAGGGAGTGCTTCAGTTGTGTCGTTGGATGGGGTGAGACAGTCTTATTCTGGCGGGTGATACCTAAACCCCCATTTCATAGCGGACTTAACGGAGTAATCTTTCATAATGTTTCCAATCTTCGAAGAACCGCCAAGCAAATACATTAAATTTGTACGAAATAATATGTATTTTCAATAGATTTAATAATGGGTTTACATGCTGATCGAAATATCGAAACTCAATTTCAAAATACCACTCAGTACGAATAATAAACTGGAGAAATGCCTCACTACACTGTTGGGGGACAGAAGTTCAACAAAACTATGGTGTTACGACCCCTCGCAGACCACCAAACGGATATTCCAAAATGAAATTAGTCGACCTAGTTGAAAACATGTTGTGAAAAACTGTCTGCACTTTATGAAATCTCACGCGTGAAATATGTGCCGGGGGCAGAAATTAAAATCGTCAGGGCTTCAATATCTTGAGCGCCTAGTTGAAAAATATATCCACGGCCGCCCGGATTGGAAACCAATATGGGTTAGCCGGGACGCGGCTTAGCCCTACATACCCCCCCTCCCTATTAATCATTTTCGGACCCCGTCGTTGGCTTAAATATATCTCCCCGGCACAATCGATATATATCAAACGATACTCGACCCCAACAGGCAAAAAAAGGGCATACACAATTTCCTGCTTTTATCCCCCCGCACAGGATTCTTTGTACAATCGATCTCTGTCACCAAAAATAATATTATAAAAACAACGACAGTTTTCTAAATGGCCGAAGAAATTTTTCAGTCTTTAGTTGATCAAACTATTTAAAAAAACACTTTCTTCAAAGACATTATTCGACACACCGGAAAGGCTTACATTACAGGAGACAACCATTACGGCTTTGACCATTACATTACGCTTTGTGTTTGAACCACCTGAAAGTTATCTACAATTTGGGTACGACTGAATGCAAGAGATGTGCAGGTTCTGATTAAGGAAACGGTGTTATAAATAATAAGCATGCGACGAATTGTTGTGGCTTACCTTACTGCAGGAAGCTGCATGCTAGACCAGCGTCTGTCTTCGAACTCTGTAATCAAAAGAGGTAATTGAGTAAACTGCGCATTCATACTTATAGTCAATATTTATAGTTTTATTTACGTATATGCTTTTTTTATTTACAGTTTAAAACAGTAGAGAAGTGTTACATTACGAAAATCACTACACAAAACAAAATAATGGTGGCTGTTCCTTAATGATGTCAACACTATCCCGTATGTTTGCATTGTAAATTAACCGTTAATTGGAAAGGGTAAGTACCTAAATACATATGTATTTACATATTGTGCGCGCTTCAATAACGAGTCAACCGTCATACAACAGGCAAGACGTAAACTTACTTATTAAAGAGTTATATAAAATGTATAAACATTGTCTCTATTTAAATATTTCCTAAATCTAGGAATCCGGAGCTTGATTATAAGAAGGGAAAAAATGGACTATAGAAATAACACAAAAACTCGATGTAGTCCATAATACCAAATAATTATTTCAATATTCGCAAGACATCTCCTTCCGCTATAGATAAAAGAAAACAAACTGCAAATAGAAAAATGAAAAATTGTTTTCGGTACTTTTTCGATTGACTCGATGTTTTACCGCCGCGCGGTTCTCCTCAAAGCGAAAGTCGGCAAAGCGATCACCCGGGAAAGGCATCGGAAAAACTGTTCCGGTTTCGCGGGACAATCTCGGACGATCCGAGATTTTACGCCGCCGGCGAAAATCGCACGGAAATCCGATGAGAACTGTGCGAGTGGAGGCGCGAAAAGCGGAGAGAATATGTGGTGCGGCCCAGTCGTAAATATTTTACGCACTCAAGAGTGCGGAGGCGGCCGCCGCACGCCCCAACCCATCAACCCTACCACCTTTAGCCCTATCTTACTTGAAATGTAACAGACCGAGACTTAAAGCTCGTTTTAAAGTCGAACGGGGGGGGAGGAAAAAAAGTTGCAGGAAAGCGGGAAGTGACTTTTGATGTGTTGAGTTTTATTTTAGGGCTTTTTCGCTTATGTACTTTCATCTCGCCCCTTCACCGTTTATTCGCAGTTTAGCGAATAAAGCCTAAGTACTGAGGCGTTTCTCTTCGTAGATTAAAACCACGGTTTTGAATGAATACAGAAAAACCCTATTTCAAATGTTAAATATTGAAAATATATTAAATGAATGTCTTTACATGCTTGTCTAGTAATAATTATAAAATTGTTGAATTTCACGACAAATGCCTTGTATGTGCAAGTTCTTTTTTTTCCATGTATTTGAATGAGTTGATTGGATTTACTAACCAAATATCTGCGCCAAATAGACATAGTACAAATGTGATATAAATGACTTGGCAATTGAGAATTCACGTGTGCAGTGAGCGAGAGGTAGCTCGCTCCGGTGATCCCGCCGGCAATTCAGGGCATTCAGGGGTTTTAAATGAATGTCCATTGTTTTCTGACTACACCTCTATCTGAGCCTAGAATTACACTACAAGCTCGCTCTGTTATAGGCCCGAACAGTTTCCACCGAGCCGTAACTCTACACTTTATGGCTTTTCCGATGTGGAAATACGCGAACCAATAATACTAGGGAACCGAATCGAATCGGAATTTCAAGGGAGATTACAAGCGACATGTCCGAATTTGCCAGATATAAAGTTACAACACCGATAATATATATGCGATATATAAATTTCAGCAAGGGCACACCTCGGTATAACACTGACGTCGAATTGAAATGAGTGAAATTAAAACCGTGCACTATTCCACGCCTCGAAATCGAATACGTTAGCTGTGCCCGTATGCGAAATCCACCCGCTAATCAGTTTAAGTGCCGACGCTCATTTGAATACTTCGGGTAGGACCGAGAAGGACGAGCAGAACCGTGAAGTTAATAGAATCCGGGAGATCCCGAAACCCCAATTAGAAGCTCCGTTAGGAGTGTGGGCAGTAGGCCATTAGCATAGATCGGGACGCCATTCAAGCCCCCGCCTCTGTTTTTTTACCTACCACAGAGCAATATTTGATTTTGGTGCGCGGAATTAAATTTCCAACATTTCCAGACCTTGTATTTTATTATCTACCATATACAGTATCACATGCATACTAAATAAAATTAATGTAAGCATATATGTATACACTTGTCCCTCTCTATAACGACGTTAACGGTTTTTACTGGAATCGCGATATATTCCAGTGTATATGTATTATCATTTATTAATTATTTTAGCGGTAAATTAACCATTTCCCGGCCTAAGAAGTGGACAAAATATTAATTAAAACATATTAAAGGATATTAAATCAAGATAAAATAAGCAGGGCACAGAAGATGAGTAGGCATAGACTTACACGTATGGAAAAGCAGTTTATACGGCCTTAAAATATTTATTTAAATAATAAAATAAATATAAGGCTGTTTCGCGGATTTTCGTCTATCGCGGGGGTTTTTTCCAGGAGGAGACTATTATTTCTAGCTTAGTTAGCTTCAGGAATATACTCCATCCAGCCTAGATTAGCATAGGACAGCACGCGACTACGATCCGCCAAATCCGTGAAGAGTTCTCCCTCGCTATTGTTGATAATGGCCCCTATTTCGTTTCCGGACCCTCTAATGGCACTGCCTAGTTTCACGTGAAATTTTCATTTGAATGGAGAATCAAATGAAAATGAAATGCCTAGTTTCACGAACCGGAATTGGAACGGCAGAACCTGGTAAACTAGATTAGATAGTGGCTATAGATACTTCTTCAAACAATCGCCAGTGTATAAATTCGTCTATTCTTTTATTTCGTTCGGAGACGTTTCAGTATATGGTAACCAACTCAATTCCTCCCCTACTCTTGGGGTACATTTTAGATAGGAAAGGTAGCCTTGAAGGATGAATGGAAACGAATTCCAGTCTAATAATCGTGGGTTATAACTTCAACTGGGTTATTCTAATATTGGTGTTCGCTATATTTACGATGTATTTTCACAGTGCGAGCACGTGTAAAAATCTTTCCGAATATCTATCAAATGTGACTATAAATTTAATGTAATTGAAACACGGTTTTCTATGTCCCGGTTATTTTCGGTAGTCCTACGCCTAGTTACAACAATAGAGGACGAACACTGAAGACATTACTTGTGAATTACAACGACTTCGGACTTGAGGATCACAGAGAGAGAGAGAGAGAGAGAGAGAGAGAGAGTAGTAACTCGTAGCACATGCAACTCAGGTTTCGTTCCAACCAATATGCAAATGAGTCGGTGGAATTGAATACTGAATACAACGCGAATAATAGTGTACTTGCGGAATAGTCGCTACTTCGTTTTGAAAATGATAACTAGGCCAAGCAAGTACAAAATATAAGTATGTGGTATCACGAAAAAATTATCCCATACCGTAAAGAATATACATTTAATGTTGTAGGCGGCTTTACAAGTTTAGTTGGTGCAAATTACCAACTACATAGTTACTGTTATCTTTAAACCCAAAAGCATCAAGTTGAAGGTAAAATTATGTGTAGAATACTAACGTTCTGGCGGATATAAATCAGTTAGTCGATTATTTTATTAACTAAATGTAATCGCAGAAAATATTATTTTAAAATACACCGATAAGCGATGCGTACATTATAGGGTTCAAGAAATTAGCAGGACATTTATATAAACGACTACTGTACTAAGAACGATGCCGTTTAGAAACTTAGGGCAGGTAAATGTTCAGCTTCTGTAGATAACCCTATAACAGGGTTAAATGGTCCGTATCGAAGTCCCTAAAGCTCAGTATAATACCCACATCCCTAACGTTCTTGGTTCCCTTGAGTTGATGGAAGAACAATACCTACGGAAACACTTCTGAAAATACAATTCATTGCATTATAGATGCCCAGTGTAGTTAGTACCTTCATTCTGTTTTATTTCTCTCGAGGTTTTTGTACTCTCTAGTGTATTAACCAAGGATCTAAACATTTTCCTATGTGTAATATTATAGCTATAACAAGATACTAATTTCTACGACAGATCTCAATCATTAATTTGCTTCCTAGATATAGGATATAGTCCGGTAAAAAATCATAAGAAATTAAAAATGTCTCATAGCAATAACGTTTTGAGATCCAACACAGAAAATTTAACATGAAGACACATAGCAAAAGACATACGCACTTTAACCTATCCATTGACTATCACCTTCTGATAAATTAAAAGTCACACATATGGTTACACAAAAGAAATTTATGTAATTTCTAGGTAAAACAATAAGCGATATATGGGAGAGACTGTGATACCTTACAAAATAGAGCTGTATATTGGTTCGTAACAACATTCTCGTTATCGGTTAACTGGTCCCTTGTTAGGCGTCTCACCATGTCCAGTAGTATTCCGTCATTAAAATGAGTGGATTTCCAGAATTATTAAATGTTATATATAATCCGCAGTAACCAATAATATTCGCCCCGGTATTATTGTCAATTTCGCGCCCGCGACCCGTCAAACGATTTTTTCCCCGCTTGTGATTTTTTCCCCACTTGAATAGTTGACTGTTCCGAGGGATATTCTCCGGAATTAATTTACAAGCGGGAGGAAATTCTGGTGACAGTGGATTTGTGACAGCTATCGCCGCCCGGAGAAGGCGCCGACAGATCCGACAGACGGGGCGGCGGCGGCGGCGGCTTTTTCCTCGACCCGCTCCACTAACAATAATTTTTATTTCTAAAACTCACTAAAAGGAAACAATTTTCCCTCCATCTGTTCGTTTTTCCCTCTCGGATATGTCCCTGAGCGGATTTATCCGACGTGTATTCTCTTTTTTTTTATGCTTCGTCCGTTTTTATTACTTTTCAGCTACGGGGCAACATGTATTTTTTACATGCAAAAAACAGAAGTTACTTTTCCACCGGCAGTCCGGGATTAATGTCAGTCATCACTTTGAATCCAAAACTCTTAAAAAAGCTATCGCGATTTATGTCCGCGATAATTACCTTTTATTTATTTACATTATTATTAGATAATAGTTGGCACCCCAACTAAAGTTGGAAATACAATCACCGATGCGATCTTATATAATAATAAGCTGTATAATAAGCTCTCAATAGATTTTATATATATTGTCCCAGTTATCATCGCTGTAGGCTTATGTCTACAATAAATTTTTTAGACTCCGAATGCTTTCTCATCCAGAAAGGCACCGGGAAACCGACCGCAGACGCAAAGGCCTTCGGATCGATCCGTTCTTACGGAATCCTTACACTAAACCAACTGAAAGCCCTTGGCGCCTGATATTGGTCCCCAGTAGGGCTTCAAGAAGAGTAATTCCACAGATGATGCCCTGAATAGGGCCGGGAACGTTTTCACATCTAACCTGTTGAACCCTCAAAGCAATGCGCTGTACGTTAATGAACACGACAGGGGCAAATGGACTATTTAGAGCTGTGAGGTCGATCGTAAACTACCTAGCGAAATTCTTATTTTCCAGACTAATATCGTCTCAAATTAATATTGCTCATATTCTAGTTATTTATGTATAACATAATTTCTGTTCCAAGCCCCGTGTACTGTAGCAGATTTTTTTTCCTATAAACGCGCAAATTTCTAAATTGGCAGGTCTTTATTCTTACTTTTAACTTCAGATCGATAACACATATAGACACATAAGTTGAGAAAAGCAACGTGGTTGTGGTAGAAGGGAGGTTTAAAAATGGTTTTGAATTGCGGTAGGATAGAACGGATTTATCGATGGCCCTTTTGAATCAAGCTAGGGGCCCTAGGGCGAGGGAGGAAAAGACCGACTGGGCCCCTGTATTAGTTTTGACAGGGGCCGCTTATATTTCAAGCGGGTCGCCCCCGCCCCACGAGGGCCGGATTTCCTCTTTTTGTTGGCAGAACGGCCTGTCCTGTTGTTTCAGACCAAATATGCCGTCTCATTTTCGAAAGATTTGGCTAACTGCAAATAGTGCAGAACAACTGGTATAAAATTATGTAGAATTCCTTCAAAAATTGTGGCTACCAACACACAGCCGGCCTTCAACGAATCTATATAAATGGATTCCCTTTCAGCTAATAAGTAAATTCATCTTTCTCCTGCACTCGGTGATTTCGTCTAACAAAAACCTCGATCACCTCAAACAGGTATCTGAACGTATTAGTATTTAAACGTGGAAAACATTCCACGTGGTTTATATTTATAACTCAACTCTATAAATTTACTGTGTTCAGGCAACATAGAATATCATTCTACAGACTCCCTTTTCTTCGGCTGTATGTAATTGATGGGAAAATTATAAATTATGCGTAGGCAAGAATATTTCCTCATTTGAATCTAAATATGTTGGTTTCAAAATTACATTGACCAAGGAAATGATCAAGCGATGGAAATCGAAATCAGGATCCCTTTGATATCAGTTTAATTCCTCCTTTATAGTTACTCTATCATCAATTTCCAATTTGAATTTGAAATTAGCCGACCCCCAGCGAAATTGGGGACACTAAACTGATTTCAATTCTGTCCATAGATTGGGCGATCAATTCGACCATATTATTTCTGTAAGCAATTCATACTCGTGCCGATGAAGGGACTGGTGGTATGTTTAAATAAATTTCACCCAGGGCGCATTTCTAGTATTACACAGGTTGTTTCTGTGAAACCTCGTCGGGCACAGATAGGTCCCAGGCGTTCAGTTCGGTAAATTGGATTCGCCCCTAGTTCTGAAATAACAATCTCCAGGTTATCTGCATTTCGCGAAGTAGAACTAAATAAAACCTGAACCTTATTTCCAAATTCCTATTATATTCCATTTCATTCCTCGGCAAATTTCAGTTCCTTTATTTAGTCCTGTCCCGGGTCTCATCTACGCGTTGAGAATACTTTGCAGTATTCTGTTAGTTATATCTGTGCTGTTACAGTTATTCCTGGTCTGTTGGGGGGAAGCACATTTAGTAGGGGAAAATGATCAACTTTGAAGAAGGGAAATGTTGTAGAGATATCATACGATACTAGTTGTTAGGAACCGACATGGCCTCCATTAATACATCCCCCAACTTATAAATCAATGTCTTCTATTTCGCAATAAATACATATTTAAACTTCAGTTGTAGTTACGGTGTTTTAGGCCAAGAAACCGTGTCTTAGTGATTTCAATCTGTTCAAATTATTTTCTTTTACCCTATAGTTAGACCGCAAATACTCCAAACGAGACATAAGATCGCAACAATTGTATTGTAGTAAATAATTGCATACTTCAGTAAGTTTATCAACTGGTTCAAAACATTCGAAGCGCGGATCGATGCAAAACTTGGGACCAAATCCCATTACTGGCTCGTTACTTGTTCGGTCTTTCCCCAGTCGCGAATCGGTTCCCGGCGAAATCATTATAACTGGTTTAACAGCTTTTGAAATTCCGCCACAAATTATTTCCCGCTTTAAATACTTGGCGTCGGGGGAGGGATAGGGGGGGGGTCTCCGATGCGGGCCCCCATTAAACTGGCACCGCCGAGCACTTTCACTGTTCAATAGGTTTCTCCACAGCCCCTAACAACCGTAGCAGGTTTTATTGCGAAAAAGGGGAACGATTTTATTTCTTCTTTTATTTTCGCAAATAAGGTTTTGGATTAGAGAGCCATTCGAACGGTAGATAATAGAAATCAATTAAGATTGGACGAAATATTGAGCAGAAGTGTTACACATAAAGGGGATGAAAACATTTTCTCCGCCTAAAAAAATAAAATTCGAGTTAATAAAATACGAAAATAACATCAGGTTGTCTAGGTGCACATATTTCAATATTATCTCTCATCTCTGATTATTACTTCTACTTCTAGATATTAAAGCCAATGTCAGTGCCGCGAAAGGACAAAAGGAACCCAACTCAGATAGAGCATATAATACGTATGGGGAAATTCGCCCCCACTGTCAATAAATAGCGACCAGAAGACGTCAAAGGGTGCATACCTGCATTTAGTCGCCTCCCTCTCTCTATTGTATAATATCATATGAAAGGACAAGGAAATTAATGAGCAGGTATTATTAAACGACACGGTCGTGCTCCAGAACCAATTTCAGTCTTATTATTCTGTAATTAAATACTTCTTGGACCCCCAGAAAGGTAACTTAACATAAGTAAATTTTACGATGAGAAGGACCCACTAGAGAGACTGATTCGTCGCCCAAACCGATTTGAACATCGACTGTGTTCCTCCATTATTCATTCAACTCCCCAACACTATTTTCTAGCTTCAGGAAGCCCTCGGGGTTTAAATGTCGGGGTATTTAAACCGGTAGCAATTAATGAAAGCGCGGATCTCTGCCAGAAATCGTAGTGTAGGGGGGCGGATGTGGAAAGAGACAGAGGGATTATACTGTTATACAAACTCGGTTACGTTAAAGGGTGCATTTCCGGCAAGTTTCTTGCATAATTTAAAACCTAGGGACGTGGAGCGGTATCTGTCGGCTGGAATGAGCTAATGCCTGTCGGGGCATTCCACCCTACAGGGAGGGATGGATGGGGGTGGGGGGAGAGCTTAAGCTCGCCGGAGACGAGAATTTCCGGTGATCCTCTCGGCGGACGTGACCCGACTTGAACCGCTTCCGGCCCAATCGGAACCCGGGATCCCGCAATCGTTTCGCCTATTACGGACGCAATTTTTTTAATAAAACTCCATATTGGCTATTGGGGAAAAAGGACTGAAGTAGCGCCCAATGCTGCAGATTATTGAACCGAAAACTCGTATCGAAAATAGAATTACGATTTAACCAAAATTAGTATATATGACTGAAACAACAATTTCTCTGCAGAGAAGAAGCTAGACCGGATCTATAACGGATACCTAGAATATCTTAATATTTTCACTAAAAACGATAAAAACATTCAATTATGTATTATTATTTTACAGTTTTTTTACAGGTTCTTTAAAACTAAAATTAATGTGCAGTTTAGTTTTAAGCAATGAAACTATTCAACAACGAATTATAGATATGTGAGTTGATTGCAAGGCTAACAAAATTAGTACTGATACTGAATATATTTATATAAATTGATTTCTTTTTTCGCTAATAACGTATGGAATACGCATTTCATAAGAACGTGGGCAGTACGTTGTTAGTTTTCCGTTTTTTGCAATCAACTTAATGATAAGGGAGGCCAGTTATTTATGCGTCGTCCATTAGGCTACAGCAAAAATGAATTTAAAAAATACTAAAATAAATACTAATAATAAAAAATACTTCCATATTGTTACAGACATGAATTCCGTGTTTCTGAGTGATTTGTAGCAGGAAAAAAGAGACTCGGATCGCTTCAGCGTTTTCAGATATTTCAATAGTTGACAGGGTTTCCTCACCCGGCTCACTAATCTCAAGTCTTCACAACTAGCTTTGGCTTTGGCGTTTAATCGCTTAAATCTTAATGGGATCAGGTCAGACTCCAAACTGGAGGAGTTTTGTATTTACAAAAACCCCGCTTCCTTAAGCAAAAGCTTTCAGTTTTTCTTTCTCTTTCCGAAGTAGGATGGAAGCGGAGAATTGTCCCCAACCCTTGTTTCTTAACTATAAACAGCACTAAACTTAAACTAAGGCGCGATCGTGCCAATAAAACTCAGTGATATATAGGTAGTCATAATTTCTCTGTATGAAGCAATTGATAAAGCTGAAATATATTCAACTCGTCGTAAAACTATCAGCCTCAGCCGGCAGACAAATCTGGTATTCTATCAACAATCATTAATTCGTAAGACTTCAATCGACTTGAAGAATTTCCCTACCCGTTCCTCAACCCCTTAATGAAAATCGACCCCGGGTTTATTGCGATGGGGTTTAACCGAGATTCAAATAGGCTCACGTGCGCAATAAAGTTTTCCACGAAGAAGGGTCATTTTCCAAATTGAAACGGCCTAAGGGGAGGTGAAGACGAAATCGGAAATTGGTTTGAATTTCATTGGGGTTTTCATTCCAGCCAACCGACGTCATAAAGGAGGGTCCTAAGTTGATTATTCGCGGGAAGTGAGGGGAGGCCTAACTTGTCGCTCATTTCAAAATTTCGCAGTTTATGTTCAAATTATGTCGCATCTTGGTTCCTATAGTTCGAATTAGTGCTCTTATTAGTACTCTTTCATTCCTACGCTTACCGTATGGTAAGCTTTTGACACATGTACAAATGTTCGGTGTTGCAGCATAGCTCAAGTTGGGAGTTGAGAGTTGAACCGGACCACTTCCGTGGCCCAGCTGCGGGACAACACTCCACAGGTGTTACGCGACGTTTGCGCACATCCTGTTCATTCTGTCGACAATAACATGGATCCTGTGTCCTCAGTGTGAACCCAGGAACCTATAGCTTTTCCGATTTACAATGACACGGAGGGTGACCGAATCGAAACCTATTATTGCAGCTTAATAATGTATCTAGAAAACACGCATGGTTCTCGTAATTTTCCTAAACCGGTTACGGCTGCTGTAGCTTTACGTCAGAAGATGGTTGAGTTACTTAGTTATGTTGGTTTACTTGTTGGGTAGTAAGATGTAATAACATAAAATATAATTAAAAAATAAATCCTATCTTCGTTAAACCACATATCAATCTCCGGTGGCCAACTATTAACTGAGGACAGTTGCCGTTAAACCCATTGCACATTTTCCCCCTCATTTCTAACGGATATACTAATATTGCAGTTTATTTTGGGGACACCCAACGTGTAGTAGCAACAGTATTAGTTGTTCCCTAAACTACGAAAGACTATGGTTTAAATATGACTATATATTCCATTAACCTAACGAGGTCACGGAATTTTACGACGAAACAGGATCGGACCCACAACCCACGCGATACCCCGAGGCTGAAGTGGTAATCGCTCACCTTATTGTAAATATGCGCCGGAATTAATGTACAATGTCCGAGGACAAATGCCCCGTGGCGGTCGGGTCATCAATTAAACCGATCTTTTTGTCTGTTGTCGCATTGTGCCCCTATCCGGACTTCAACCCCCCCTTAATCCCACCCTCCTAGCATATACGGGGCCTGTTTAATCGCGTAATTGCGTGAAATACGACCCGGGTCGTATATCAGGCGGTTGCGCGAGTCACCTGGATCCGCGGGGGGCCTGGAAACGCGAGTGTTTTAACGTGTCGCCAACATCAATTATGATAATGTCCCGACGCGGCGGACGTTCGTTTTACCGATACGCTGAAACTCAATTTATAACACCGGCGCGAGGATTTCTATCGCGGAACCATTTTGAAAATGTCACCGGCAACCGGGGTAATTCGAACGGGACTGTCCGCTAAAACGTTTCGCGGAACGAAGCTTTAGCATTTTACTTCAGTTAAAAAATAATTATTTGCATAGTATTAAGGTACTTTAACTACTATGTTCCCTGAAGGTTTGGAATATCTCGTATAAATATGGACTGCTTACGGAATACTAATAGAGACAAAATATAGCAAGAATTAGTAATGACGCTTGGAACCACATTATTCCTTGGAAATCAGAATATTATTTATTGGTTCGAATATTGTTTCAACACAGTTGATATGTATTAACTGTCGATAACTTAAAGTAGCGGATACTTTAAAAGCGTTAATGTGATATTTGGACTTCATAAATTCCTTGTCAATAATTTAATGATTAACTTACATATCGATCATATAATGATAATAATACTCCAATCCGTCCAAAGAAGTATACAATGAATTTTTAACTCCTATGTTGGAACGAAATGAGAAACAAAAATGAAAACGTTTCAAAGGTAAACGACCGGCTAGTTATAACTGCTCCAAAATTCTAGATTAATTTTTTGCTCCCGAATAAAAAGAAAATATCCAAGAGGACGAACCGAGGGAAAAATAAATACTGTAAAATTTCCCGCGGGTCTGTTTAATTCCGGGTTCATTTTCCTAGATTTAATGCCCTCGATGCGGGTCTGAATTAGGTGGACGCTCGTTTAAACATGACCAACCGGCTGGACTGGCAAGTCAGGGCAGAGACAAAACCGACTCTTTGACAAAGAAGGGTAGAATTTTAAACCTCCCTCTAACGCATGTCAAACTTAAATAAGACAAGTCTCTGTAACTGAAACCGTTTACGACTGTAAACCATCTTATTATCGGATAAAAACCCTTTCCGACTTCAACTTGATCAAGTTGTAGCATAATGTCAAAACCGATTTGAACGGATTAATCAGCGAATTGGGGACAATGAAATTGTCTTCATTTTTATCAAATATTAATTGAAGCGCAACTAATATTTATGTGAAAATAATCTTCAACAGGTTATTGCAAGGAATAAGGAGAATACGTTTTCTGGATCTTTCGGTAATAATCAATAAATACAATAGCTTGATAGGAACACGGTAGATGCTAAATATTTAATTAATTATTAAATCCTAACTTTTTAGGATTTATCCTAAGAACAAAGGAGGGATTAACATTTTTCCTGAATTTCTCCTTTACTTTTTCCGCATTTTACGTAGGTGGGGAATGCGGCCTCAACCACCGAAACCGTTTAAGGCCCCGGGGCTACCTTCATACTGGAGAGATAGGACAGAGGGAAGGGGGGGGGGGTATTTCGGTTTTCCAATATGGTTCAAAGCCCGGTATTTAATAAGTGGGTCTCCTTCGTGCCTCCTCGCGGGGTTACTACCCCATTCCAAAATAAATTGCCCACCCCTCGCATGATTAATGCTCTGAAGGCAGCCTTCCCTTCCCTCGCACCCCGCCACCCCCAAAAACCTACTAGAGAACTGGGCAAATTGATTTTCATTCCTCCTTTATTTGCAATTTATATGCTCCGGACGAACTATTACTTGGTAAAGAAATAAAAAATTGGGCCTCTATTTTTTTCCCGGATATCATGAATGGAAAATTATAGACGCTACATTTTTCATGGCGGGTCGATAAAGTCCTGAAAGTCCTAAAATATGATAGAAAATTTTGCCAATGTAAATATAATTGCAATTTCTAGGTAATTCGGTAAACAGTTGTTTTTAATTATGACTTCAATAAATCAAAGAACGGATATTGTCTAAATTATTTCTTTCAATCAAACTGTCAATCCCTTTTTCATCTTACTTATTTAGTCGGGTATAAAGATTATTTCAACTCATGTCTCCCCTACAACCTAAGATGTTCTCTGCGGTCGCAATTTCGGGACCGACCGCTCGCCTCTCAGAACCCGGTACAATATTAAACGTCAGACCAATTCTCCAATTTTCACACTCGGTGATATTTTCATCAGGGACTCCTCCTCCAGGGGGGCAAACGTTACGCCCTTTCTCTTACTCCCCCGTCTCCTGTATTTTGTTGGGACGTCCAAACAGAAAAACAGAATAGGACCAGAAGAGGACATTTACATTTTCGTAAATAGAACAAAAATATTCCACCTGGTCCCCCAGGCCTTCGTGTTTTTTTTTTTACGCTTGTATCTTTTATCTCCCGGCTGAGGAAAATGCACAGACTGGGCTTTCTCTTCCGTCTGTGTATATCTATATTTTTTGCCCGCCCGTATCCTCATATTTCATTATATTTTTTTCCTTCTTTTTCCTGACCCGCTTCTCATCAGTTATTCATAGGCTGGACTTGTCCTGAAAATAAGTCGCTCTCCTCCGGGGAGGAGCAGCGTACCGGGTCTCCGGGTGTAAATATTTCCTCGCGTTTCACCCCCCTCCCTTTCACCCTCCGTATGGATGCAGTCAGAATCGAGTTTGCGGAATGTAAAAGGAACACTGATATCCAGATTTACCTGATTGGTCAATCAAAAGTTTGTTCGCGTCTATTATTAAACATCAAACGGGATTAACCACTATTATAATGCAGGAAATCAAAATTTACATCTTCAATTGGAGATAATCACCGTAACTAACCCACCAACACTTAACCAAGTGACCAACGATGGCTCTTTGGAGAATGAATTAAGAGCACACCTTCGTTTGTTGAATATTATACGTTTTATGTAGTAATATTACAATATCCGTTGCAAATACGATCACAGTATGTTAAATTAATGAAAATTCATCTGTCAATGTATTATAGTTCATGCACTACAATGTGGCTGTTTAATTACATATTTAAAATTATATCTATTTTAGTTAGTAGGACTCCCTAGGTAAGTAATATTCTTAGGTACATACCCGTGTCGGCTGCCGACGAAGCATGCTCCGAGCACTGTCACTGCACAATCACTTCACTTTCACTGCACAATCACTTCACTTTCACTGCACAATCACTTCACTTTCACTGCACTGTTGCCGGAGAACCTGCACAAAAATTATTGAAATTAAAATAAAATTGAAACAAATCCTATAACCAAACAATTGAATTGAAAGACTCGATATTATATTATCGGCATGAATGAAACATATAGATTATGTTGCAAGTATTATAAATTGATGCCTCCCTGTAACATTCATCTGAACTCAGTAACTCAAATCCTGTTTCTATTGATTGTCACTTAAAACTCGCGTTTTAACTTATAAACGGTTATTAGGCAGTGTATAGGTATAATTATGCGAGTAATTTCGAGAAGTGACGGTTATCGTGAATTTTCCGGCCGGAATTTCCGCGGCAGTTTCCGCAAGACGGTAGAGAACTGGGAAGCCTCCTCCGGAGGAGAAGAGCCGGAAAGGGTTTCCAAAGGCTTTTAGCCCAACACTCAATTAGTAATGACTGATGGAGCCGCCTGGTCCCTCTCCAAATCTTCTAATCCGTATTCAACAAACAAGAAACTTTGTAATTACTAGGCGCCCATTATCCAAATTATTTACAACTGTTAAACCTCTTCCTCCAAAGGTCCCTACAAGAGGGATATACGGGGAATCCATTAACTATTCTTAAACCTGTTCGATTCCCCTTCGAATCGGAAAATCGGAAGTTGTCTTAAATCGCCTCCACTCAAATTTTGACTCACTTCATGATAAATACGTCACTAAATTTTGAAATAAACTACGATTCCAAACCTTATTAGATTTGTTTAATGAACCGTATTTAAACAACAGAAGCTATAATGTCTTCTAGAGTTATTTGAATTTTTTTAAAAGTTGTTTTATTAAGGGAGGGCAAAAATGAAATGCATTAGCCAGAGCAAACAACGAGTCAGGAAATCGACTACCTCTCTGGGCGTCTCTTGGACAAGTTGGGAAAAACATTTGACCGAGTGGACTTTTCTTAGATCAGTACTTGTTTGTTACTTGTTTGCTTGCCATAATCATAGTCCGCCATCAATAGTTTTGCCCGAAGGCTACTGACTATTGAAAGAAATTGAAAAAATCGAGAGTGAAATGAAAATCACCGTGAAAATCGCGGTATGAAATTGTCAGGAAAAAATTTAAATATTTTTTATTTGACTACGATATTTACAGAAAAATACTGCACCAGATAAACTGCATTAATTCTATGCAGATATTTCGAATATTTAACGAGAAATGTAATATAAAAACATGATGTCGACTCATTACCCATTCTACGAACAATTCTGATTTCCGCGATGTCCGCGGGCGGTCTTTCCTCTTCTGTATTCATTTATTCATATACACAACGAACCCCAATTCGAACAAATAAAAAAAATAAAACCATACGTCTATTCGTATTTTTAATTAATTTTTCACCCCCGGCAAATAACAATATATATATATATATATATATATATATATATATATATATATATATCCGACTCTATCGGGCGTCGATGTTCGACCGCTTGTCGGTGAAGTAAGTAAGTACAAGTTATTGCAAACGCCGGCTTCGGACTGAAACGGGACGAGAGCTGGAATATTAATTCGGCGGTTCGAATTCAATATCGGTGTGCTCTCAAGCATCCTGTTGGCTTTTAATTAAACACCGGCTTGGCTAAGTTGTAGGCTGATCAAGACCCCGTATTCCGTGTTGCCCCCCACCCCCGGACGATTTGACTCCAGGGACTTAGCAGCGACATCTTAAACACAATATATATATATATATATATATATATATATATATATATATATATACATTCAAAATGTACCATAATTTTAAATCCTAAGAGTAGCCAATACTAAGAGTACTTCCAATACTTTTGAAGCTCGAGGACCCTCTTCTATAAGCAAGTGCACGAAGTAACATTTTACTATCGTTCTCCTAACTACTGTAGAACTAGAATAATAACTTTTAGAATTAACCTGCTGGCTAAACAAACTTTTGACCTATCGAAAATACAATTGGTCTAAACCATAGTTTTGAAAAGCTGAAACATTGATATCTCGTCCACCCCACCCCCCACACCCCGTGGTTTAGTCTACGGGTAAATTTTAAAACGGCGGACTCAATTCCAGGAGGCCCTGTCTGTGTGTGTGTGTGTGTGTGTGTGTGTGTGTTATCAGGCGCTGATAAGGGCCCCGCGGTAATAACAGGTGTGGTTGGCCCCGTAAGGTTGGGGGCGGGAGCAGGAGGTGTACGAGATTGGGTCGTGTGAATCTGTCCCCGGGGAGAAGAGTGCGAGATAACGTCGGTTAGTGTTTAGCCAAACTCAGAAGCCACACTAACTCCAGAATACACTGGGATAAAACTCACGGGGCACGATAATGCCCTTTTCCTATATTAATAACGCCCCTTTGGTCTATGTCATTTATATAGACATTGAGAGCTCTCTAGACTTGAAAAAATTTTGGGAGTTGAATGAATAAAGGAGGTATACTATCGTCAAGTATGTTTTGGGAAACGATAAGAAGGGACAGAGCAATTCGGCTGGGTACAGAACTGAAATATATTACGTTCTCAGAGAATGTTTTTCCCATAAAATAAAAAACGCTTCTTAAGCTCCTGACCATATTAATGACCGAATACTAGTAACGAAAGCCAACACCCGAAACCGAATGAATGATGATATTCCGAACTCTCTAACAAACACTATAAATTAACTGCTATCTTAATTTCAGTTCAGTGTTAGTGATGGATGGATGCGTGCGTCCGTCCATTAATGCGGCAAGTTGTGCTCCATCTCTGAATGTTACTTATCACAAACTGCTTGATCCCGAACATTCACCTGGACCGTTTGAATTTAATTAAGCATTTGCCCGAAAGTCATTACTAGAATTCAAATAATTGATTTTCAATCTATGGAAATTACTTTTTCCACTTGCACCGAGAGCTTAAAAAAAGGCCATTGGATTATTAATTGAAAATATACCGCGCTACAATTTCTTGCAGCAGAACTTACTTCTTTAACCAAAAAAGTTGTACAAATTTCATTCTCTGTCAATTAGCAATTATCACGAAGACGTGTTCAAAGCCAATACAGCCATTTTTTCCTTCGGGACTGTTAATATAGAACAAACATTTTTTTCGGCTCCTCAACATGAATTGTTGCGTGTCCGAAACGGGAATCGATATAAATTGAATTCATTAATTCATAATAATAATAATAATATTTGCATCTGTTGAATATGAATTACAATGTTCTACTCTGACAGCTGTAATTATGGAAATTATTCAGTAAGATCGAATCTTGTAGACCGACACTTAGACTATTATTATTAGTTTCTGTCTTGTGTTCCTTAGCACACCGACCAGGACAACTAGAGACTGTAAATAGTTATAACATAATAGTTAACAAAGCTTTTTTATTTCGATTCAAATACAAATACAAGTAATTCAATTTAAAAAAATGAAGAAAAATGGTTAGTAAAATATCCGAAGATTATAACGCGAGGTCCATTTCAAAAAAACATTACAGTTAATAAGTTACAGATATTACTACGGACTCCAGTGTTTTAAAGTACATATTTGCATAAACCATTACAAATATATTGAATATAAAACTCCACCTTGATACGCGAAGGAACGTCTGTTCGATTCTCACTAATCTCCATTCTTTTACTCCTTTTGTAAATTTGAATACGAAAATGATTCAAGTTAACTATAAATCCCCCGCCATGACATGACGAAATAATTGCTTCTCGGTATACCTCAAGATGGAATTCTGCTGAATACACATTTTTAAATTGAAGGAATTCCAAAGTAAAACCAAAAAACAGGTTGAATGATGACATCAGAATTTTTCCAATATCCTTAACAGGCAAGTTCTTTACAGCTCCGATGTGCCTTTTACTCCTAAAAGGTATAACCGGTGGAGGAAAGTCTTTCAACCGAATCTTATCTGAGACGGTACAAAGATCAATGTACCCTGGCAATATTTTGAAGTTTTGATGTTCAGATATAGACAAGTGATGTTCTCGGGATGGGGGGCCCAATAACATCCTATTCCCCTGAGAGAACCTTGAATACACCTCATGTCAGTCTCACATCAGGTATATCTAACTCAGTCCTTTGGAACTGTCATGTTTCGTTTCACTTAAACCTTCACTTTCTTTCTATACCTCATAACGTAAAATGTCAGTTTACAAGTATTTTTAAAAAGTGGACAATCTAATCACTACTTGAAAATATAATTTTGTGTAACAAAAATGTATTCCCCAATGAGATTTGATGGATATAATTATTATGTTAAAAGAAATTTGAAATAAATTACTCCACTTTGGATGATACATCCAAATATTATTGTTTTTATCGCGACTGATAGAAATCATCTTTGATCAAACTATCAATTAATGTTTTCATACAGACCTTATTAAAGAAGCAGTACTGAAGGATTATTGTAAATGAATTTATAAAGGAAAGACATAAAAGATAATGGAATCATAGAATATTTAATACTTGTTAAGACATATGTGAAAGCTAGTCAACAGTAATATTGATAAATAAAAAACTTATCATTAAAAAATCTATAAAAACTTAAAAGTCAAACATCAAACATTTATCACTTAACCATTAAATGTATATATTGATAGAATAAAATAATAAATGCAATTTTAATGATTGAAAGGTAATGCAATTCAAATTATTGTGTGGCTTTTGTCCTTAATAACAATAGATACATTGGATGCATCTTCCAAATTTTTCTTTTTAGTGCATATATTTATATATTAAAAAAGTCAAGTTTGCTATATCATGCCAGTATACTCTAATATTATGTATAAATTTGAAGTGGTATGGTTTACTGTACAAGTTCAGATTCACAGCACAGTTGGCATTCTTGTGACATCTACTGGATATTGTTAGAACCTCAAGTAGAGTCTGACTATAGGAAACCTCAAAATGGAATTTTCTGTATCTAACAAAAAATATACTTATGAAATTTAAATTGAATAAAAGAGAATTAAATATCTTATATTATACATTCATTTACTTAATTAATTTAATTCATTTAATTAATGAGTCTCAAAATGGATATTTTGTACAAAAAACATTCTAACTATGTACATAACAGAAGTAGTATTTAAAACATGCATTATATTATTTCAGAAACATTTAACTCAGCATTTGGATATATGGGACCAAAAACATGGTAATAGCCAAATTTAATCATTTTAAGAATTGGTATTTTTTAAATTATATATACAAAAGGAAATGTGGGTTTCATTAAAATATAGAGTAAAAATTGCTAATAATGGCTAACTACAACTACTACAAAAAACAGTAATGTTATTATGAGAAAACCTCATATAGTTTATGTGTAATATAGGTAATCATGAAATAAATTGCATGTTAAATGAAGAAAAAAATAATTTTGACTTCAAGTAATTAGCTGTCATATATTTAGAAAAAAATCATTAAAATATACCACTTTGAAAATTGTTTAAATTATGATAAAATTTCTGTTTTATAATAATTATAAATTAAGTTAAGTAAATTATAAGTTAAGTAAATATTATGCAATCCAAATACATTCATTCCATTGCCAGAATGTAAATAAGGTAATGCATTTTTACAATTTTATGAATCAGCTTAATTTTTTAAATCTGAAAATCATATTAGAAAAAATTATGTTATTAATGCCATTATCATATTTCTGACATGTTTAAATTATCTGAAGCATAATATCCCAATTTAGGATTTGTAAAAATAGTAAGGGAAAAATGAATATTCAACAATGAAGATATTTCAATTAGCTGTTATATTTTCAGTCTTGTTTATTATTAAAAATAAATTTTCAGTTTCATGTCTTTTGTTCAATTTGGATACTTATATATCTTCAAAGGTATAAAAATTCTAGATTCCCTTCATCTCACAACAAAAAATATGACCCGTTAGTTTACTCTATATTCCGGTTTTAAAATTATATCTGTAATCTCTAGTTAATTTATCAGATTGGCTAAGATGTGTTAATGTTTTAAAGTTATTTCAATTGTCTATTTTAATGTTCTTAGTTTACTTTATGTAGATATAGGTACTTTATGTATATATTGAGTATTACAATCCTTTATCAATTGATCCAAGAGTTATCAATCAATGATAAGCTCAGCGATCTGATAAAAATATTGCATATTTTAGGATATAACTATTATAAGGATAACTATCTTTTTAAAAGACTATATTAAGGTTTATTAAACTCATAGATAGAACCTACTTATATAGCAGTGGGTAAATTTATTTTCATACTATTTTTTTAAATTTTATATGTTATTGTTCCAGCAACTATTTAGGAAAGTCACGTTTCTGATTGAACTGTATCATAACAACTGTCCAAAATTAGGTAGTTGTCAAGCATTTATTCCATAGTTATTGCACATACATAACATGCGCTACAATTATTTTCTCGGGGGTTTATTTATGCTGGTACTTTGATATTAAGTCCTGAAAACTGTATATACTATTCCTCTCAGTCGATTTTATATTCGTTCTTATAGTTCAGCCCGGCTGTCAGTCGGAAATAAGGAAGCCTTCCCCCTCTCCGCCCCCGCGGACAAAACAATTCCTCTTTCTTGAAAGAGTTAGAGTAATAGAACTGCCAAGGGAGACGAATAAATTTACGTTAGTTTGCAAATACCGAGCCTCGATATATATGTATAAAATGGATGTACAGTGCAAGTTGCACTAATAATAATATGTTTTCCCATCCTTATTCCTTACAATCTTTAAATACGAGCCCGTTAATGACCTTAACAACATTGCAGCGTATAAGGGGAAAAGATTGGCGCTTTTTTTCTTTTCCAAAACTATCTGGGAGAAGGAATTATCCGAGAGACAATGTGAATTAAGCAACAAGAACAAAGGGGAAAGAACGAAATCTTAAGAAATGTTCAGAGACATTGCCATTTCTGTACCTACAGCAAATAACGACTGAGGTAAATGTTCATTATTACATCTTATTACATCTTGTTTATTATGGAAAATAAATCATATATTAATAAAAACGTAATATTTATATACAATTTTTTTTTTAATTTGGGATTTATAAAAAGTTTATTGCATTATAAAACGCTCTTCATTTCTTAAACTATTTATAGGGTCCCACTTAATAATCTGCTAATAGTACTTTCATGTACCATCGCGTGGCGAAAAGGCGAAACCAAACAAGCGAGACATATAAGAAAAATGTGCCAGCGGCCATATTTTAGCATACCTAAACTGGTAGCGTTGTCTTTTATACATCCAGATCTGGTTTAGTTGAGCAGTCAGTCGGGCGTGTGCTCCCACATAACCGTTGTTGGTGGCGGAGCGGGGGATGCAGGGGACGGCCTGTTCGCGGGCAGGGGGCTAAGAAAAGGAGACGTTATCTCCCAAAACCCCGTCTCCAACTCTAAAAGCTACGGGGGTATATATATTTAATGGTGAAATCGTTTCACGGTCCGTTTCATCGCACAAGTGCTGCTGGAAGGGCGTACCAACCCCCACCCACCCACCCACCGTGCGATAGTGGACGTCCTTCCTTTAGGACTCGTTAAGTTCCTCGGGACTTAGTACTAACTCCCAGGAGCCGACCCCAATCCCGCCCGCCCGATTCCTCCTCCGCTCCGTTTCAAGAAAGAGAACTCCCCGTGTTGTTCACCTGAGTGGCTCTGCCCTCCAAATAAAATTAGTTTTATTTTATCATCGCCCTTATCCCTTGTTCGGTACCCCCAAGGTTCCATTTCAAATTTGCAATTATTTGAAAAGTTTCCTAGTTCAAGTAATTCGAGAGAGAAGATTAAAAGGGGTTTGGAATATCATCTGGATATATCCCCATGGATAATTATAATCTGGATAGTAATACATTTTCACAGTATCAATTGCCTTAACTACCTTTCTTGAAAGACAAAAACAGTACAACATATTCATATACATTATTCTACAAAGAGTTCTGGAGTTATTTTAAATCTCATCCACAGTTCTAGGCCATGATTTTCTTACATGCGTTACATTTTTATAATTTTATATATTTATCCTAGTGTCCTAAATCGCTACACACTCGCCAATAGGCCACATACATTATACAGGTCACTGGGATCGCTAAATTCATAGGACAGCATAGGAAAGGGTCCAACAGCGCCTGCGAGACTCTTCCGCCCAAAACGAATTTGTTTTAACGAAAAATTCTTATCTTCATTTCATGAAAACAGCTAGTTAATATTATGAACGAAAGGTTACGGCGAATGAATGACATTAGTTTTGGTAAAACGCTACAGTAGTAGAGTTAAAAGACATAATGATATTTTCAAAGTGCGTTCTGTAGGGTAGATTAGGTCCCGCTTTGACCATTAGGAAGGATAACGACGGAGTTAAAAAAAAAAGGGAAAAAAATAAGAATAATGCATAATTGAGGTTTGCATTTTGAGGACTCGTAAAGGGTGGCCCAAACTACCCTTTGGAGGCGCAGAATAAAAGGGCTTCCCAATTTTCCTTCCTTCCTCCTATTTTATACAGGCTCCAAGCATTTTAACCATTCAGTAACAATAAGACCTCCTAATTTAAATTTGAATAAGGTAATAATTAATTCCGCCTTTGATTTTACAGTCTTGTATCAATAAATTTGTATAGTAGACTATTATCTGATAATTTTAACTAGAAATGGGTTCTCTTTGTCATAGTAAAGTGAAGGTAGGGGGACCCGTTTCTAAACTCAGAATTATTTTGTTTCAATATGCTTTCCACATTAAAGAAATATAATTATGTAACTTAAAAAAAAGTCATCAAACTTGAAGCAATTCTAGGCGTGGAAAATAATATCGATATTTGACGTATTAAGCAGATAAAATACATTAATTAAACAATTTTCAGTAAGTAAAACACGAAGGCGAGTCTAAAATTATCCGCAATTTGGCTGTAGTATTTATTTTAATAACCTTTTAAAACAGAAAAAAAACGTCATTTTGAGATATTATCTCCTTGTTTTTCAATGAACTTTGTCAACAAGGTTTGGTATTCCCTCATTAAAAAACATTTTAGACTGAGTTACGACCCACGGATGTCTTCACTCCTTCATCGGAGGTGAATCTTCGTCCTCGAAGGGCTATATATAAATATTTTAATATATGGATGGCAATTTCAATTAACAATTGTATTCTTTTTTCTTGAGCCTGACACGTATTGAGAATGAGACAATATTTAGACAGTATAAAACCGACCGAAAAACCTCCGGATGTTATACATCCTCGTCAAATAACAAAAGAGAGAAAATCCCAATCGCAAGGTGGAAATCACAACAGGAATACATCCGTTGTTGTTTCCTATATGAATTGGGAAGGGGAGCAGAGGTGTTTCGCTCGTTAGCGTTGTATTGCTCCCAAACTCTTCCTACAAAAAAAGTACACATATCCCCTACGAAACAAGCCAAGTTTTCAGAAATTCTATTTCCAAGACCGCCCAACAAAAGGCCAATTACACCAGTTATCCGCCTCCTGAAAAATCATCGGCGAAGTAGGAAAAACTATTTTTAGCTTTGCAGACTTGTAAGCCAATATAAAAGTAGATATAAACAAACATATAACCAGAAACAGTACTATTCTATCGTTAATAAATAATTTGGTAGCATATTTACAGACATAAGTTATTTTATAATTAAAGTTTAATGCTTTTATAAGTCCACGAAAAGAAAGATTTCATTCACAGTTCAGACAGGTAACAGAGCTATTATGATGGCGAACAACCGAAACCGGTCTGGAAAAAGGCCAAACCGGAAAGTGGAGACAGGCTCCTGTCCACCACGTTGAAGCTATTCTTATTTTATCATTAATACCCGGGGACCTGGCAATTCTTTCAGGTTTTGAAGAATATTTTTCGTCCATTTCCCGTATTCAAAAAAATACATTTTTTTCTCGGGACCGCGTGCTTAGGGGGGTGGAATCGGGGCTGAAAAAAAAAAGGAAAGAAGTCTGAAGGGGTGGAAAGGGACGGTACGTGATCGGGGCTCCGTTGTGGACCAACTGTGATTTCGTGCTTTGACTGACGATCAGTCATCGGAAGGGGCAATGACGCATGCCGCACGCACCACAGTGCCTACGCTTTCAGATATACATTTTTAGTATAAAAATCGTTCTGTAATGCGGATTTCTCAAACAGTGATTTGGAATACTTCCTGAAGCAAAAGAATAATACGGCATAAGGGACATTATTATTTAGGAATATTCGTATTCTGATTCCTGAGCCGGCGCATCGGGAAACAAGGAATTTGTTTTCAGATAATAATCATCCCTCTGTAATTCGAGCCGTTCACATCACCGTTCCTTTTATTGTCATAAGAATCACATCCCCAAAATTGTAAGAAAACACGAAGAAGAAACTCCAAATAAATACACGCGACAACTACGTGTGCACCTTCTTATCTACGTGTGCAATAAAAATATATTAATGGTATTAATTTAAGGAGATAATGGAATAACACAAATCTCGTTATATTCTTTCCACTCCCTTATTTGGTCCTAACACCAAGTATTACACGAAGTATAATACTTTTAATTATTAGAATAGTAAATTAAAAGTTTCATTGTATACATTTCATAATGCAATGTGCCTGCAATGTGCCATGTCCAGTGGGTAAATGATGACAGAAAACTTTGAGGACAACGCATTAAATCGGTCTGAACGGCCATGAATTTGAAATGGCCGGAATTAAGTCTCCGAGACTGTGAGAAAATCGGTCCGATTGGGAAAACAGAAGGCGTCGCGGGAAACTCCTTGGAAAACTGGACAGATTAAAGGGACAGATCTCGCCTCTGAAAATTTCACGGGCCACTGGATAAAGCCCAAAGAGTCTCGATTCTCGAACAACCTTTAAGGAGCTCCCCTTTTATTTTATTTTCCCCTTTGCCCTTTCCTCCCTTCTTCCCTTTCTACAAAACCAATTGAAGTTCATGAAAATACTATTAGGGTAATTGGCTGACCGTATGAACCACTGCTGTGGTCAGTCCACCCTTCAAAAGTGTCACTCTCAAAGGGCCTACGTTTTATAAACGGCAAACTCGACTATAGTTGTTCTCACGGTTTCCTCCCTTGAAGATGAACAAAAAGTAGAACCTCGATGATTATTTATTAAAACTTTTTTTCTCGCCACATTAAAAGTAGCAAAATCAATTTATACGAATGAAATCCTGGTAAAAACCGGGGCCAAAAGGATACGGAAGGGAAAATCAATATTTCCAGCAAATAAGTCAAAGTTCCTACGAGATTGTATGGCTCCACTAATTTATTTGGCCTTAGGATGTACAGATGATTCGATATCTTCTCCACATAGTGATTAGCATATCGTTTACAATACAGTGAGGTACTCACGTATGCTAACTGCCAATGAAGCATGTTTCTACTGCCTGTACCGGGGCTGTCGCAGTGTATTTTAATTTATTAAACAATTTAATGAATGCTCAAAATCAACATTAATCATAATAAAATTCTGATTTGATATATGATTTAAAATTCAGGCATTAAGGACCTTCATGCCATCATTCTCAAGGATTGATTGCGAACAAAATGTATTTTCATTACATTTTTATAAACAAAAATACGGAATTTAATTAGTTTTATTCTTATTTTCATAACTATGAGAAATTCTATTATAAGAAAAGGGAGGCATGGATTTCCAATATGGATTACGCCTTATTACTAGCGGCCATATGTGGGGCCCCCTTCTAGCCCAAAGTATTAGAAAAATATAAATTATCTTCAAGACCCCCTCCTAAGCTTAAACTAACTTTAATATAAAGGTCTTAACTTAAAAATCACTTACTGCAAACGACTAGACGTACGGCAGATCGCAAGCAGATATATTTATAAGGACGAAATCGTCAATACATCATATTGTAAATTATATATTAATTGATTTCGAAAGATTTTGGTTGCAGAAACGTGAGACGTAGTATTAATGTAGACGTAATGTCTTTCGATACCCAATGCAATAGGTTGAGACATGCTCCTATTATGAACTATTATGAACTAATTTCAAGTCTGTTTAGGGGTCAGCGAAGGCTAGGCGTATCAGGAATCTGGAGTGTTAATTAAGAATGGAAATTTTATTGGGGTATAGAAAGTTGAAATGGTTAGCGCACCTGTAGCACAAAAAGAAACATTCGACTGTCCTTATTTTCTCTACTACGAATTTCTAGCCGGTTCGGGCTAATAATTTAAATACGGGAGTCTGACCGTTAATAACATCCGACCCGGTTTGGTTGAGGTTGAGGTTAATATACCGGCCGCCAAGAACGGTTCCTAAAGAACTGGTTTAATGACTAAAAAGGGCAAAGCTCAATTCAGATGCCGCGGGCAAATGGCGTCCAACCCTGGGTTTGTCCCATACCTCCCAATTAACTGACCTTTATTTCATTCCACCTCGCCCCTTTCTTTTCGCGTTTTACACCTTTAATTGGGTCATTTATAGCGCGGGAGACTCTTTACCGAGACCGGGACTTATCATTATACAGCTTTGAAATTTGTTAAGATCTATGAGCTCAGTAGTTCAGTCTGGGCCCTGGAGGGTTCCCCACAAATCAATTCTCAGGGTTATCTGTCCCTTGTAGCTTTATAGCACTATCTAGGAGGTACTAAGTTTCTTTCCGATTCGCAAACCACATAAACTATAAAGTCAATGGTATAAGATATATATAAAAGAGTCTGGAAGAATAAGATAGTATAATAGTATTGATTGTCGGTTACATTTACCTCAGCTCATCCTATAGAAATAAATATTTCAGTCATTACAAGGCCTGTAATTTAAAGTACCATAATCTTTGAGGATTCTCGCTTATTATTTTATTGTCAGGAAAATAATCAAATTCTTATCGTTTTATGGACCTCTATTTTTCGATTTGTTGCAAAGAGATTAAATACAATCGCGGCGATTTAATTTTTAAAAAACTTCTTATTTTTAAAATAACGAGGTAAATTTGTTTCTTCAATGCTGACCTTTGCTGACATAAATTACATTGGGCACGGCTTAGACTGAGACTGAGGCAAAGTATAGCTTAAACTGCCCCCAACCGCGTACAATCACAACGCATAAATAACTCAGGAAACCAACGAGAGCACAATGAGCACGCTCCCTCCCTCCCTCCCTCCCTCCCTCCTACCATCCCTGCACAATCCGCACAGTTCAAAAGCTTTCCGCGGAATCCGAAATGAGACCAGGTGCGAAATTAGTTTGTTATCTAATACAAACATTGGAAAGTTGTGTGTATTTCAGGGCTCCGACCGTGACTGCAATTCGATTAGGACTACGACCCCTCCACCCACCCACCCCCCACCCACCAAACACCCAAACACCGTCAGCATCCAACAACCCATAGTTCCACTACACCGCACACCTCTTATGTTCCCCCAATTAATATAAGTCAAACACCAGAATCAGGGTGTTGATTACAAAAACGCCCTAAGGCACAATTCGCTAAGAGGGTAAAAACCCTAAATA
Source organism: Lethocerus indicus (assembly GCA_019843655.1). Classification (NCBI taxonomy): domain Eukaryota; kingdom Metazoa; phylum Arthropoda; class Insecta; order Hemiptera; family Belostomatidae; genus Lethocerus; species Lethocerus indicus. Next base: position 12,787,527 of record JACDQD010000012.1, on the reverse strand, counting down.
TTGTCAACAATTGGTCATACACCACCTCGTGGGGGTACAGTATATTCACTGTTTTTAAGCCTAATCTATATATCATGTACTTCATGCGTTCACTTGCTTATATGTTGCTGAACGGACATATTGTATTTTAAAAACCATAACAATTATTAATAGTGTTTCCCTGTAGACGAAACCACCTGAAATAGATTTTTTCATCATCCCATAAACGATCTAATAAACTGCTATTTGTTAGAGATATATTCTCAGACATAAAACAATTACACTCTTTCTGATAATTAGTTTACCGGCAACACTCATATTGCCGGTACGCTTTCAGTACAGTGAATTCCAAGCTGGTACGACGATCATTGCACTTCACTAGCCTTAGGAAATAATTGAAATTATATTCTCGACTTGTGAAACTAATCTAGGATAGCTGAAACGGATAACTCCGTGAAGAACAATATTTAGGAGAATGTATATCCGAACATTTGTGTTATGTATTCTAATTTCTGACTGTTTTGATGCGGTTTTAATAGCTTGTGAACAATTATTGGCATTACGTAGGTTCCAGTCTGTTTGGTTGGATAACTGCTTTAATTAATTGTCGGAATGAAAGGGACTACTCCCAATGGAGCAACCGTAATATGGGGTATTATTAGCAATTATAAAATTAATATTACCTCACTGTCTGAATACAATAAAGTTGCCGCTAGGTTGGCATTAAATTGGTTGGTAGGGATTAAATATTTACTCTTGAGCAAATTGTAGTTCACATTTGTAAACAATTTTTTCCTACTTTTTATAACCCGCAAAGATTTAATATACTATAAGTAGTTATACACAACTGTCTTTGAATCAGATCATCCAGTTCATTGGATCAGTCCTTGAATCAAAAAGTCTCCACATCTATTAACTGCAATCTATTCAAGTGTAATTTACATAATCAAATATTTTGTTTATCGACGCATTTAAATAGTTTTACGAAAACGATTACGTTTCTCATAATTTGGCTGATAGGCGGGCGTTAAATGTTTTATGGCTGTCATTTGTAAGGGGTCAGCCCTTGGATGTAAGAAGGGTAGGTCGCTAATATGTCGGTAATTCTCCTCCCGCTATGAATAATACATTAGAGCCGGGCTGCAGGCCCCAGCCCAACCCCTTAAATGGGTCAAACCAATTTCCAACCTAATAATGTATGAACTTCTGATGATGTTAGTAAATTTCTATGCAGTTTTTCCTTTTCCATTACTTTCCGTCACCACCTCCAGAGGCGTGACAGTTGAAATTGATAAATTTCAACATTTAATTTTTCTGCGGAAAAAACTGGGGTCCCGCTGAAATGGGAATTAGAAATGAATTTGTTGATGACTCTAATTACCCATTACAGTCTCTATCTCTGTCAGTAGTGTCTCTGCAGTTACTGGGGTTATAGTTTTGGATGAAAGGCTTTTTTGGAGGAATCAAATATTATTTGTCATTTTGCTATACGGCTTATATGCTTACTGTTCCAATAAATCCCTTGCGATTTATTCATACTATGTTGACTCACTCATTTCACACTGTAACAATTCTATCACAATAAGATGGACATAGAGTGAAAAGAACATTGTTATCTATCTGAGGTCATATTGATAATATTACGTTTCAAAAGTGCATTCTAATCAGTCAATAGATTTCTGTATTTCAATATTCCAGTAAATGAATTCCTGCAGATTTTATTTAATTCGCGAATGATAGAATATAGCACCTATTATTTAAAAAACGTATTGAAAATAGTTTGTTATTAAGCTTCAATAGAAAAATGATTCAATGGGATGTTATTCCGAAGTTTGTGTATACCTCCGGCTCTGTATTCATTATTCAAAAGGGAACAATTACCGACTTATTAGTTGATCCTCTTATGGGTTCGCGCCATCCCTCGGACAATCCTGATTTACTGCATGCGAGCGGAGAGGCGTAAGCCCCACATGCCCACCCTCGTATGAACTAAATGCGCGGCGACCAATATATTGAAGCTTCAGATGCATTTACATCCATTGAACGGTAGTTTTTTCACAGCTTTTTTCGACCATTCTACAAAAATATGAGTGCAAAGAATTGTGGCTGCCAGTGTTAAAATTCGGGATCTTCATTTGATTATTATTAAGGCGAATTTTGATAGGAATACATCGATTTCAATGCATTTTGAACATAGAGAATAGAACAAGAGATGATCCTTCCTCTGCACTTCATATTAAGACAAGCGAATTGTTAAGGTTAAAGGTGAAGGTTTTAGTTTCAGATTTTGTGGCGCAATTATATTTCTGTTTCTGAAATGTTTACAAGTAGTTATCTCCATCTAGAAACATTGCCATGTTACGCAAAACAGACAATGACGTACCAACAGAATGCCGACTAACGGGAAGCTCGAAATAACAGGTGAGTAGTATAAACTAAATTACCAAATATCGCTACGAAAAACGATTGAAATCTAAAGATCAATAAACAAATAATTACCCTCATAATTTCCGACACAAGGTACTACTATATACGGTAACTGATAGTAATTATGGTTCAGAATGATAAGAATTCGTTTGAGCCATATTTGAGAAACATAGACAGAGATTAACATACATTTCAAATTCAAATGTTCAATTATCACCAATTAGGGGAGTTTTGATCGACTCTCTGCGGCCGACTGAGTATCGAACGCATTTTAAGGTTTCTTTTCGATTAGCTTAAGCACCAGAAAGGGGCTTGTCATTGATCCCCGCTATGGAAGTTATCTAAGGTCTAACGGGATAATAGACTAATTTATTATTCATTATGTTATTCATAGGCGGACAATTACCGACATATTAGGCGGAGCTCCGCTTAGATCCGGCCCATGGGTTGACCAATCCTGATTTAGGGGTTGCTATCCCTGGGAGGGAGGGGGAGGGGGTTTGGAGTGAGGGTCTGGGGATGGGCATTCTCCGATATAAACCAACCCCTCGTTTGTCACCATCCCTTCCCCACGGTGGTGGTGCCTCCCCGCATCCCTTTCTGCCCAATTAAGGCGTAAATTGGGCCCAGAGGGTTGGTGGCGGGGTCGAGGAAGGGGGTATTTGGTTGTTGGGGGTTTGGGATTAAAATTAAAGCCGGGAGAGGCTGCACTTACCCCCGCTCCACCCCCTCTACCCACCCCCAAGTACACTACTGGCGCTACCTACTATCCTACTCCTAATGCCTCCTGCGAGCATAAATTGAAGATGCGTGTCTGGAGCTCCGCCCAGTTCCCGCGCCCCCATGACTGCAATTTAATTCTCCCCGCCCCGGGGGTGCGATAATTGCACGATTTTGGTGTTTAATTTGGCCACACCGAATGAAAACGAACTGATTCAAATCCACTTTAGACTGTAAATGGTTCGGGGGTGGTGAGCACTGAATGATTAGTAAACATACATAGTTAGATTGCCACGATGATTTTCTATACTTATGCCATAATTTAACCAGTCAGTGGAACTAGGATCCCAACAAGTCAGAATGAACATAGTCAGAAACATTGCAGTCCTTTCCTATAAACATACGAATATAGTACTGTGGGAAAATTAATGTTTTATCTTAACATCACAAGGATAGAAGAACCACTAACATGATGGCTTGTAAGAACGCAGAATGTCGCGCACGATGAAGGCCGACATGTAATAAAAGGTCACGACAGGTAAATGAATTATAAAAAATTAACACAGAGGCCTTCGTTCATAAGTGATTTGTCCCCTGATAATATTACTCCCCCCATTTTGTCCTCGGAGGGTTTTTGCGTTCGGTAAATTATCCTCCAGTTCGCGCCCCAACCCCCTCACAGTTCGTCCGGGGATAAATCCAGGTATCCGCATAATTGAATAAAAGTTTAATCTGCCCCGACGGGCGGTGGGGGGGGGGGTGGTGAAATTCGGCTGTAGGCAGCCAGACAATACGGAGGCCGAGCGTGGGGTGTTCCTTAACTGAATCAACCTCGCGGCGACATATTGGATTTTAACCGGAACCGAAAGTTTAACGCTTGTGGAATTTCGCTTACCGACCTCCGCCGGCCCAACCCCACAACACACTTTATTGCAATTACCATTGGCCACGGTGGGGCCCGCACCGCTATTAACACTCCCAAATGGGGCAACCAACCCTCAACGTTTCGCTTTTAAGCTCATTCGACCGGGACACATTCAAATCGCGCACTTCTGAAGGGTTCACACATTTCGACACATTCTTATGGGGCGGCTACAGAACTCTGGGGCACCTACCTTTGTTGTTCCTTTGCCTTATTAGTGAAACGAAATAAAATAATTGACTAAGTTGAGCCTGGGGAAGGTGCCACTCCATATGTACCCACATATTCCTTCATTCCACCGAATCTTTCTTTCTACACGGGCGTGTTCCTGAAATTTAATTCTCACAATACCCGGTACACAGTGCTAAATTAATATACGATCTTCTTGAACGCGGCCCCCAAAATAAATACCTTATCCGCGCGAAATCATCATTCTTTATCACGCCGTATATTTTTCCTTTTTTTCGGCCGACGATATATCAAAGCTACCGAGACTTATTAGTTTGAGCGTGAAGTGTGGGAGGAGGAGTAGTGGGGTCGGAGGGGAGGGTGGCTCTCTGATATGCATAAGTAAGCTGTAAAATATCCATAAATCAAATCCCAAGGGGGTGCCTCGGAGGCGGAACTTAGTGATATTGCAGAGGAGAAGCACACCCCGGCCCCGGGAACATGCTGAGATGAACACTTACGTCGGGGTGGGAATTTTATTATCGCATTTTTTCCCCTGCCTTTATGCCAACTTTCCTGCGAGCCCCAACGTGTGGGTCGAATTAAAAATATCGAGAGGACGATTTACAGAGCGATGATTTACCGTGAGATAAAAACTATGGAGGGAGTCTTGATTAAAGGTGTAATTGTATCAGGTATTTGTTGGAGGTCCGATATATCAATCATATGGACAATTAAATGGACAAGTACCGGTTCATATAAGTTATATAAATTTAATTAATTAGGAATAACAGTCAGCCGAAGGCAACGCAGATCGATTTGTGCAATAATTTAATTAAGTAACGAAATACAGATGAGGATAAATACAAATATTCGTTCATCTGAAATTTTGAGCGAGTAATTTGATCATATATTTTCCAGGCATCGTAATATTTCAAATTACTTCTGTCAGTGCTTAACGTTGTCATGGAAATGAACTTGCAGACGATAAGCTTTGCCGGTGTACAATCGCCACGAATGAAATATAAATCTGCCTAGCAGGTAGGTTCTACTTTTCAGTCTGACCCGTTAAAGGGCTCGTTCCTTACAAGAAGATACACGAAGAAGATATATCAAAATTCAGTCACCAGGTCCATACTACCAATGAAATTTGTGTAATTGATTCGATTATTTTAGCACTCATTAATTTCTAAAATCAAATTATCCTCTGAATAGCCGTTTCCAAATCTTTATTATGCAGCACAGGCAAAGCGACCGTTGCTACCATAAAAATTGAAATTAAACGTTACGGCGGTAGGTGGGAGGGGGTGGGGGGCGAATTACCAATATGCTCACTCGTTCTTTCCTATGCCAATGAATATTTCATGAACACTTTTATCAGTTTGAGCTCTTAGTCAAGTGAGATCTATTCATCAGGGTAGTAGTAGTCGGGTGAGGGTGCCTTATTTGATTTGGAATTCACTTTTATCTTTTAGGGAAATATGCTCCGCCCCCCGCCCCCAATCCCCTTCAACTACCGACCCTTAAATATATTTTATGCCTCCCCGTGATCTTTCCAAATGACTTTACGAGACGCGAGGGCCGCTATCAATATTCCTACTTTCGCATCGCCCTTCCCGAAATATAATAAAAGTCCGGCCTTGGGAGTGAAAATAAATTAAATCAGGAATTAAAACCGCTGATAAAAACGACTACACCTATCAATACATTACAATAATTAAAATTCTCAGAAAAAATGGAATGAATGAATCGTTGGTAAACATCTTAAGTAATATGCATAGACAATTTCTCAAATGTTACTACTCATAAACGCAGAAAGGACTAAGGAGTCTGTTAAAAAGAGACAAAATAAATAAAACGTATGCTGTTTGTATATGACTCTCAATGTATGGAACAACAGAAACAATATTTTATGCTAAATGTAATAAAAATGCGTATTTTTCTACTTTTTTTCACATCAACCGATACGAAGATCCTAATGTTGCTACGGCTGAATCTCAGACGAGGGGAATCTATTACTGCAAAAGATTTTCGGAGCAACGCCGTAGGAAGGGCAATAAATCACTACTGGAAGACATCTATCAGTACAAAAAGAGACCAAATGGGAGCTAAGACGGAACTGCTGGTGCACCAGCAATATAGGCCCCGTACCGACTTCTCAATAAGTTTAAAACAATTGAAGGTTGTTAAATATCAGGTTTCCACACTATTTCCCAATTATAACGCGTAATTAAAATTTAATTTGATGTAATTTACGACCAAATAGAGAGAGTGCATCATTTACAGCCTTCGTGTATATAATTGCACATATTAATTCTGACCAATTACGTACAAAAGCGGAGAAGTGAAAGAAAAATTGATGAAGATTATCGAATATCAGGTATTGAACTAAATTTCTTTCTAAATATATCAGGATAAGCAAAAGGTTGAAAAAATTGATTAATCTTAAACAAATAACTGCTGTCAAAACTATTTATTCAGACAGTATAAAACCGAGTCAATTAGTTTCGCCAGTTCATAACTCAGTTCTTATTACAACTCTCCACTTGGCTTTGCTAGAACTGACTTGGACCGAGTTAGTTCCGGGAAGTGTGCCGTCGGTGTACCCTGTTACCTGATTAGTTCAAAACTTGCGAATATTAACTTTGTCACTTCGTTAAATGGCCTTCAGTTCTATCGCTCCCGCCGGACTGGAAAATTCAGACGGGGACGAGTACACCCCGTGACACACGTTTCATAATCCCGGACGCTACACCTTTTCCTGACGGCGGGGCGTACTCGTAAAAAAAACTTTTATTATCCAGCGGACATATTGCGTAAATTTCTCGGGCTATTACGATCGCAAACTATGACATAACGCCCGGGGCTCTGAGAAAAAAATGAAGCACACCCACCCCCCGCCTCTCAGCCTATGAATAATTAAATACAATCAAAACTCTTCGGACGTTAGTTACTGCCCGTGTTATTGTGTTTGTTAATCTAAAGTTTCAGTGCTATTTAGATGTACCCAATTACCAATTAGTTATAATAAAACGAACGGAAATCAGAAAAAGCAAGGAAGGAATAATTAACAAATATGTGATAAAACAAATATTTTAAATTGTACTTATTTTTTGGAACTTTGAAAACAAAATTGTCAGTGAAAATGACACTTATACTTGTCTGCGCATTTTTGTCGACTCTTTGGTGATTCCATTATTATTACCTATTATTATAGCCTATTATTATAAAGGTTATTATTATAACCTTTTGTACCTCCTAGTTACAGAGTCTGTAATTACTGTTATTAAACATGGGTACACGTTAATGAGTTCATGAGTATGAAAACAAAAACGCTAGTGGAGACAGTACACCAAAGGATTAGTGATGAAAAGAATATTCTTCGACACGATTACAACATGTAAAATGATTTCGCTTATGTTTATCAACCATTTAACAATAGGGATTCGGCCTATTGCCGTATAGGCCGGGATTAACTCAACAATAAATAAGGCTTATTGTAGAGGCCGGGTAATATCCTGTCGATAAATCAGAGCTCTTGGGTGTGTGTGTGTGTACGCCCACGGCCCGCAAAACAATAATTTCCATAAATTAATATTCGCTCTCAACAAGATGGTTATGGGAAAATAATTCGGATAGCGGATTATCGATGACATAAATAGAAAAAAAGGATTTTACCGCTTTCTGACCGACTTCAATGTCAAGCATAAGTACTCCCCCAATCCCTGTATATTGCTGACGATGGCGGTAGGCCAAAAATGGTCCATCCCTAGACAAGACTACACTGTTGGGAAAACCGGACGATAGATGATGTTCCAGAAAATCCCATAAATCATAAATATCTTATAACCGGACATTTGGGGCCCACGGCCTCTATTGAGATTTGTGAATTGTGAGGTCCTCCCCATTGCTGTCCCCCTAATCAAACAGGATCAAGACAAATACCATTTGTTCGGCCTGTGAAATTGAAACATCCGGTCACATATTTGTACAGTGCATGTGCTACGAAGAAAAAAAACTGAGCCCTTAACAGATCGCTACTGCCTAAAGACCGGGAAGAATGCCTGTATTTTAAAATGATTTTTGTCTGGGGAAGAAAACATTTGAACTGTGCCCTCGGTCTCGAAAACCTGGCCGGACAGAAGTCACAGGGACCGCCGACCGGGAAAAAGGAATAGCCAATGAATGCGGAATGTGGCTAAGATTAATAAGTGATGGGCAGAACCGCGAGAGCCGGGGGTGGGGGGGGGCAGGACCCACAGACCATGCATTATTGCAGACACACACAGACCTACTGACGGCACTCATATCTTGTTTGGGCCGTAAATCAGAGTATGAAAATTGGCGAAAAGTCTCTAGCCCCCCACCCATCGCCCCCCCCCTTCACCACCCGAAAAAACTTTCGGCGCTACCTCCCGGGGGAATTATTCAGGCCGGTTATTCGGCCTCTCCCACCATCTTCTAATATGTTTGCCTCGGTGACATCTTTAGTGTTACATTATTCGGCATTATCTTTAATGGCCATTTTATTTTTTTGGCAATTGAAAGTTGCCGGAGTGTTCAAAATTCGAGCGCATTAGGAGTGAGTGAGTTGGAATAGCTCTTGTTATATAGCGCATAATATGACTTTTAGGGCAATAGAGGAGAATTATCTTCTTCTTCATCAATTAGGTAGTTCATTACATAACCAAAGATCTCGAAACAGTTAAATTTTATTTGAAAACAATAAATTCCACACGTCTATGATTATTAAATAATTGTCTAATAAATCCTACAGTAAACAGAAATAAAATTAAGTTGTGGCTAAATAATATGAGGGTGGATTGATAAGCAGTGTAAAAAACATTTTTAATACAGTTTTTTGATAAATTTGGTCCAGCCAGTTTCCAATCTTTACATCCCGTCCAGTTTTTTTAAAGCTTTTAAGATAAGAATTCACTTTATAAATTTATCGTACTTATCAAATCACCCTAGTAACGACGACTCAAAACCTAGATGAAAGTTAATCCTCTTCCTCATTTCAATTTTCATCCCATTTTTAATTCATTAGGTATTAAACTCTAAATATGAATTTATAAAAAAAACTTGTTATTAGCTACTTAACTCGGATGACGGTCTTTTAGAGAGTTCACTATCGCATGACAGCGGGACGACCTTTAACCTATAGACGACACATCACATCTGCCGTGTCATCAGTTCTGTCCCGATGTAATTTAACGATTGAACAGCTATGGAATTACCCGACAATTTAGTCAACGCATATCCGGCCATATCTTTCGGTTGTTTGGATTGGTTCGGTTGTCGTCATCTCGTCTATTGCTAATTGTTAAAGTTTCGTGACGTGTTTATAATACAGACGGGGGCAATATCCTTTGGGCTTGTCAGTCGCCCTTCAACGGACCCTACAACGTTCGGCGTGGACCGCATTGAACACTCGATTGTGATTGAACAGTACACCAAGTCACAGATCACGACCTCAACCATTTAACTGCGCAAAGCCAGTATAGTGGCTTATCCGTTTTTGTCGCGGTTAAAATAAAAACCGAGGATGTTATTATTACCCAGAGTACGATTTAGACGAATATCGCAAAGAGAGTCGTTACTATGAAGCTAGTCTGCGCAGTTGAAGGGTTAAAAGGATACAATGAATTTTTTTATTATTATGTATTCAATTTTAATTAATTTAATTTGTTACTGATTAGGAGTCTTTATGTAAATAATCGGAAAATTCTTTAGTTAAAGCATAGATTCCAAGGACCCATTTTTTAAAAATCTAGACATATTGTTGGCAAGATATTTCGCCAGTAATGGAATGCTGTCAACTATGTTAATAGAAAAATGTATAGCAGCTATTAGTAATACTTCACGGAATTCCGGACTCTAAGGATCGGGAGTTTATTCTCATACTTTTGCTGTCCGATATGAATTCGCGCGCAATGGCCTCCTCGGCTGCCGGCTTAGTTATCGAACGACCCCGGGAATTTTGTCTATTTTACATCTATTTCGGTTGGCGCCAGGATCGATCTAAGTTGCGAGCGTGGGGGATGGATCGCCCCGTCTGGTGGGGGACGTTTCGAGGGGGTGGAATGTGCCGGCCGAACCGAGAGCGTCAGTAGCCCCCGAGCCGCCGTTCGGATTCCATCCCGACCTGCCCCCACCGCCAGTCGTTGTGCGCGTTTTCAACCTAATAGTCACAGCTCACAGAATAGACAACTTGAAATATCTGCCGCCTCCAGTCACTATCCCGAACACAGAGTGCTGTACCGGAAAACGCGGACCGGATGTGAACTGACGCCTCGATCGTAAAAGGGGGGCCGGAAGTCATGTCAGTCCCTCAGGGCTATTAACGGACCGTTGTTTGAAGTTCGATTGTCAGTCGCCGCCCCCAAGGAACCCTCAGGAGGATGGCCTCAACCAATTACCGACTGCTACTTTTCTGCGTTTTCATTTTTGTCAGAGGTAAACTCAATCAGATCTTTCGATAAAATATATCCTAATATAGACCGATCCCGAGGATCATGCATTACGGAAAACGTCGTTAGATGGTGACCCAAATTTTACCCTGAATTTTTCGGGATATTTTGGTAAGGTGAATTGAAATCATTTACGAACGTCCAGTCTTATGAAAATAAACTAATTTCTACATACTTTTATAAATTAAATCGTTTTGAATTTTTACATCTGGTCAGTAGGATTATTTTCACAACATTAACAAAAGGAAAAAAAAATATATAAACGTTAGCGGCTTATGAAATATACAAATTTAAAAATAGCTCACTCATTTTAGTCGTGTTGCAAAAGATGTTATGCTATTAAATTATTTAAAAAAATCTGCAATATATATAATGTGAATTTAAAGCGTAATAAATTCCAAAAAGTCTCCTTACCCATTTTCGAAAGTTTTAATTTGAGATAATGAGATCGGACAAAACTAAATTTATCCTCTTAATTCAACACTTGTAGAATGTCTTTAATTAAAGTGCCCCCTCGTTTTCTAGCTACTCTATTTGACTTATAACTGTGGTAACTATATATCCTTCTTCCCTTTATTCGTGACAGCGATTAAGCTAGAATATTTTTATAAATAAATTGAACGATGTAAATTTATAATTTATGCAAACGAGAGGCAATATTAGACTTTTTGGACGAGATTAGCAAAATGGGATTCTTAAAATATTCTTAATATTGAGATCAATAATTTTTCATTTGCTGTATTAATAAATTTAATATATTAAGTTAACGGATCGTTGTAGAAATAGATTTCCGTTCACAATTTATTCTTATTTTGTTCGATTAATTTTCAATTTCGATCGAGATTAAAATGCAAAGGTTAGATTCGAAATTTAATTACACACTCTTCTCGTGTCTAGTATAAGAAATTGAGAATTTTAAAGTATCATCGTTTATTGTGCTTCCTTTGTGGAAGACAAAGTATCTAAACTTAATATAAAACATTGGATAATGCTAATTAAATTCGAAAATTGTAAAATATACAGCTATTATATATATATATATATATATATATATATATATATATATATATATATATATATGTAAAATGTACGTTAAAATGTGCCAATAACAGTGACCAATCGGTTTAACCTATTTTCTAAATTAAACAAGAATGCTTAATCTTTACTGTAGATTAAGATTAGTTAACTTTAATTTTATTGGTGTATTTCGATCCTAGGGAGGGGCCACATAGGCTCATCACGTCGACGAATACTAGACCGGTTTCTGTTCCCAAAATCAGTCTCGACACCTATCATTTCAAAAGTCTTGAAACTTTTTTATTTCAGTTTTAAAGTATTGTCACTCGTCTCGACCTCGAATCCGAGTCTTCGAAGATTTGAACGTCCGGGAGGCCGTGAAAGGCCGTTCTGTACTAATGAACTCTTTCAACAATTTCGTCATAAGTTAATTTTAAATATTAAATCTTTTCTATACTGTATTATTCACCTGTCATTTGATCAGCTTAAATTTCTATCACACCTTTCTTTTTTAATTGTTCAGGAATTTTCATCCCTTTAATAATATAATGAGGTGTTATGCCTGCCATTCAGTTGGTGGGTGGTGGAAAGAATGTCAGTAATGATAATAGCCACCCTCCCCTAAAAAATAGTTAAAATAATATGACTGAAATTTCTCTTAAAATACAATGTGATTAACTTACTTTTTATGAAGAAATAAAAATATCAACACTTTTTTCCAAATCATATTGCCCTATAATCTATATATTGACTTCAGTAATGCCTTTAAGCATTCTTGTGTTAATATAAGAAAATGAATAATAAGAGACCGAAAGAAAAATAGGACTCTAATTCCTGGAATGAAAATTCAGTTTTATTTTGTCATGGCCGATTTCATGGTCATTTCCCCAATGAAAATAATTTAAAAAATCCCGCTTTATTTTTCTAACTATGGAAAAAATGTTTACTTTAAGACTCATTATTCTATTTAGTTTTCGGGAAATTAACTTTATATTCTTTTATATATTTAACATCAACTGCACTTTAAATAAAGAATACATTTTTGTAATTATATAGATCATAGGGAACCCAAAGCTAAACTTATGACACGGTGCATTTCAAGCTCCAGTTATCACACAATTCCATGTTATAACAATATTACACATATTTCATATTTAATATGTATATACACATCTCAAAACTTCAAAACAACTCACCGCACTTCCTAGCATCTGTGCGAATATTGCGTTGTTGAATTATCGCATCATAATATTTGATCGCAGATTTCACTTCATATTACAAACAAAATTGTGGCAATATTATGACTTTTAACAGGAGTTCTATTGAAATCTCTAGTGAAAGTAACGCATTTATTATTGAAATTAAAATGGCTTGAAATCCTTGGGAGATAGCACAAGTCGGTAGGACGGTAAGGCACTCCATGCTTTTTCCTTCTCCTCTTTAAGTTAATTGAAATTTCACTATTGAGGATTTAATATTACCTCCACTGGAAATATTTCGAATTGAGTTTGGAACGTTGTTTAGTTGTGAATCATTTCCAGAAAATAAATTGCTCCTCGCGCTCTAAAAAATAAAAAAAGGACCCTCATTGTTATAATAACTTATTGAGCGAAAAAAAAATTAAAACTGAAAAAACATTTCAACATCTATTCTTCTCGAAACCAATCGTTGATACAAACTGTTACAATTAATTTCTTCGCGTTTCTATCGAAATTACGTTATTTATCAGAAGTAGAGTTTCGTCGAAACAGTAGTAAGTACTGACACTATACCACCGTTTCCAGTTAGGGACAATATCCGTGTTCTGTTCAGGATAAGAGATATTGATTTATACGTACAATAGACAGTTGGTTGCTGCATGGGGATTACTGATATATCGACTATTACGAAATAACACTGATAGAATTATATATTCATGTGACGGAAATATCGAAGAGAATTTAACCAAAATTAATAACTAAAAAATTGGCCCTCAATTGTCGCTACTATTAGGCGATTCGACAGTTGAAATTTCGAAATGGGCCAAATTTTAGAATTTCAACAGGATATTATTCATTGGAACAATAGTGGAGATATCGATGTCAGCGGTGAAGACGTGACTGTCCCATCGGGCACTGTCCCACAGCGCCCATGATCCCGTCCTACGTGATCGCAGAAACCGGGATATCGCGGGTACAGGCCGAAACGTATTAGGCAATACATACAAATAAGACAACGCTTATTGTATGCAGATATACACGAAGTTGCGTAAAGTATATGACAAGTAAATTGGTAACATATCGTCATTGACACACTGTACAATGAACTATTGAATTTTTCATTTGGGTACAGTTATTTCGGAAAATTATGCCCAGTTTCGTATTAAAACCCGTCTACTGTATTATCCCCTTTACGCGTAATAGCGGTGAACTAAATTGTGGCCTCACTACTCCGTGGTTATAACACGACTATCGATTCTGTGTCCTCCGGAACGCTAGCACTATATTTTTGCTATTACTAGGTTTACGGTTGGGTACAGACAAAATGTTAAATAATAAAAATTAAAATAAATGTCTTGTCGCCGGTTGAAGTTTTTCAACTGACGATCGTCAAATCACCGAATCGCACCGGAGAATTTTTTGGGAAAAATAACGAGGTCGGTTTTGTGATTTTCGACGGGGTGGGGGAGGGGGTCGACTGTTGGCCTGCGGTAATCAGATTGAAGGGGACGAAGTACGGTGGGGGGCCTGATGGGGGTAACCTTATGCTCGCGTGCAGATTAAAGACGAGCATCCGGGCATGAAACTCCAGTTTCACAGGGCGGACGACAGGAGCGTTATTATTGTTTCAACGGTGGGGCTAAATTATATCGCGAACATAGTCTGGCGCTAATTGCATTATTGCTAACTAGTTTGACGAATTTCCCCCTCACCCCCTCCCAACCCCCCAATGTTCGGGCCAATGATGACTGGTCTACGGTACCCTCACCCCTCCAACCCCTTTACATAACCCGACCCTTTCTAGCGCCCCCCCTCCCTTTATACTCACTTCTGATACCCAGTTATAATAATTATAATTATTGAACTCCTATTGGTCCAATAACATCTAGCCATTTGGTCTTCTATTCGAGTGACAATCAACCTTTATAATGTTCCTAACTAAGCGAAAACTATGGTATATAATAATTTTATGGTTGATTGGTAGAATAAATAAAAAGTTATAAAAATGAATGTACGTTAAACCGAGTGAGAAATGTTCAATAAATAAGGAATGGGAATAAGGCGACGGACCGGGGGTGGGACTCCTGAATGCAGTGTTATGCCACAAGTGTGTTTGTCGAGCCCCGGTAGAATGTCGGCGGGGCTTGAGAGGGTGAGCGAGGGGTGGTTGGGGGTTGTGTTGGTTAGCAACCAAAGAAGGGGAGCGGACCCGAGGAGGATACTTAGGGGTGTCTTTCCCCTCCGGCAAGAGGAGGAGGAGGCCGGCCCCTACTTGAATTTCTCGCACCCGCCCCCGCCCCCCCTCAAAACCGAAACACTTTCCACGCGGCGGGGATGGGGGCGCCAACCGACCGATAAAAGCTTTTCCCGGTAGTCGTTTCGAATTTCCACCGAACTCATGAACGGATCCTCATTAAATTCGGGCTTTCCGAAAGTAGTTAGAGATCCGCGTTGCTGATTAAGAATACGCAGTTTGGAAGAGCAATAGATAAACAGGAACTAAATAGAAAATTCAAGTCTCGATATTATGTGCCTTCTAACTATATCTTTACTACTTTCTCTTGTCTAACCGACTATTCTTAGGAACTGCAGCCAGGAAAAGAGAATGTCTATTCTATTCATAAAATGTTCTCCATTATTATGCAGCCAAATCTAGTGATGTTTGATTTAGACCGCCAATTGCTCCTACAAATGTTCTTATTATTGGGATATAAATAAGGGTATTTCTACAATGTAGGATAGAACTAAGGGGGATATATTCTGTCAGGTCAGTTAGCCCACTTTATCAGGAATCATATTTGTTTTGGTCCAATCCTAATTTTAGTATTACTCTTATTACTATAGAAGAATATACTGGGACTTATGTAAAATATTTATCTTAGCTATAAAAACTTGAGTCCTATCTATTTGAGCCTTTCCTCTATTTTGAAAACGGCGGCGTTGTTACAGCCCTTTAAATTGAGGAAGTACTTGAATTAGACCGTTTATTTCGGTCCTGCTCTTCAAGAACTTCCTCTTTGCGGAAGTAACGCGGAAGCTCTCGATGAGCGAAAATTCACAGTATAATTATAAAGAAGAGTCGAACACAGAATCAAGGCGAAATTCCTCATACACTCCTATACATATATATGTGCCTGTGTATACATCCACAGAACCACATTTTCGGATAACAGAGGTAGATCTACAGGATAACAAAATTTTTTTAAACAAATTACTGAACTATTGTTCAGATCCTTGTTGAGTTTTAAAACTACATTAAATGTTAGATCTATAAATATATCCCATCTCCTAATTAGATCAATATCCAAACATATTAATCACTCTTCCTAAGGAACACACAACATTGTGCAAGTTTTCTTCCTGGTATGACCTCCAAGATTTCTAACTCTTGGACTCTGGGAATATTGAGATTACTCTAAAGCCAATAATAGATAGTTACTTGAAATATTTCAACCAAATGGAGGAATTAGAAATAGTAAAAATAAAATTAGAGAAAACTTCATTCTAACTTTTAATATGCACTGATTATGCGAGACATTTTTTTGAGAATTTCAAACATCTTAGTGAATGCTAAAGGAATGCATAGATGACATACATATGATTGATCACCCTGATCAATTATTGATGGATATGCATCAGTGACTAGGTTAAGTTACTGAAATAGATTGATTGATAATATTTATAAGAAAAGAGATCACTTATCCTCTAATATGCACTGATTATACCAGAAAACACTTCTTAAATATTAATAAAAGTGATAATTAGGATACTTGTAATACACATGGCAACTTTCATCCATGGATGGATAGTGTAGAGTCTATTAACTGCAATATTTAGAAATGAATTTATTAACAAGTCAAAATGTTCGCATGAATTGTTAATTTTTCCAAAAAGTTTCATGCATTCTAATTTTTCTAAAACACTATAATGTTTTGGATATTTATATTAGATAATTGTGTTCTATCAGTTAGGTCTACCGGTTTGCATTTCTCTGTTGGTTAGTGCTCCTAATCTGAATTAAATAAATTAATTTATTAGTGATTGATGGTAAATTTATTAAACCCTCTAATTTGTACAGATTATACCAGGAAAATTCATCAAAGAAATAAGAACAATGTCTAAAACTCCCTATTATGGGGAAGAAAATGAAATATAAAGGGTGGACAGTTTAATATTTTTTAAAAATATGCTAGCTTCCTTAAATTTTAATTATATTAATTATTTATACCTATAACTTGCTTTAGATTATTTAATTTTATGTAGAGAAGCCAAAAGATCCTTAATTATTCTTAAAAAATTTAAACTTTGTTCTTTTATTGCCATTCTTGGTTTAGCTCTAAATTGCAATTGCAATATTTGATTTAAATTCATAAAATTGTTGTTTCGATTAATGAACAGACTGTTCTCAACAACTCTCAATCAGTTAAAACAATTTACTTTTTTTAAAAATATTTAACACTATCTATATAGTGTGGATTTTTTAAAATTAATATTTGTAATAAAAAATAAATCATTTCACAGGTATACATTAAACCTTAATAACCAGAATATTTTCTGTATAATTTTCTTCTTTAGGCTTAAATTATATTATTTAATATATATAATATAATTTATTAATTAATATATTAAGAATAGAGTCATTGTCCAATGCTATATTGTTCAGTATGTGATAATGTGAATTGTTACTTGGCAAAACCACTAGTTACAGGTATTGCACAACATTGTAACTGGTCAAAAAAAGTAAGCAAATTTTAAAATAAATGTTACCCCATTATTGAATTAGGCTTCACAAAATGTGTTTATGCGTTTAAAATCCTTTTATTACCCTTATTTTTTACTTTAGAGATAAAATTACTGATGCAAGGGAGCATCCCCACATAGTGGACCCTGGGTGTATTCCCACAGAAAAAATTATTTCTTCCTTTACCCTCTTTTAACATCATGTATTAACACTCATTTGAACAATAATTATTGAGTGTAATGAGTGAAAAATTGAAATAATAGTGAAAAGTAAAGATGGCCTTGAGAGTGGCATTGATCAGTATATTTCATCAATAATTACTGTTCCAAGTACTTATGATACGTATATTAGTTTATAATTACATATTTACCTTCGATTTGAAGCGTTGGAGACTGTTTCCGACCAACAGGAACATTAAAATCACCGAAAAACCGAAACTGGAAAATTTGCCGGACGCGTCCATTTTCACACTGTAGGGGGGTCTGTGTACCAATTGCTGAATTGGTTGTAGTTAATTTTTGAAAAAAAATTTCCGCACCATCAGTCTCCAACTGATGCTAAAGCCTTAACTAATCTTATAAACTGTGTACATATAGGGGACATTGCATATTTTCCGGTATAATTTGTTTATTTAAAGAAATATAGAATATACATAATCTTTATTATAAATGCAGCGGTGAAGCGTAGTTGGCTAACCTACGCGACATCCTCCTCCCCTTACCTGGTCGGGCCGCCATATTGATCAGTTTGAACAGAGTGAAATGAAAATCGATTAAACGTTTTCGGGATTTATAAGAGCGTTTGGTTTTGTCCGAATTCGAGTAATAGTGGGATATATCGTTAAATTTCGCGGATATTTAACAGTGCAAGAGTTCAGAAACTTCGAACAACTGGTTACGCTTCAATAGGCGAGGTGAGCACTTTTTCTATTGTCCCTCTATACTACTCTAATATATAAGGTGGCTATTAAACTGCCGAGATACTTCTTATATCTTCTTATATCTATTTCTTCGTGCTGATAACAAGCTAATATTTCCTTTGGAGATACCTTTTCGCCTCAATTTCAATCAAAGTTCAATCATTGTTAAGTTAATGACCCACACAGGTGCTCATTAAAAAAAAAAAGCTTCCAATTATCAATTTGCTTGGAATATCTTTGAGTGCCGGACACTCATTAAAAACCATTTTTAAATCTATGTACTGTATGATTCGTGTTGCATTTGAAAGGCTTTAAAAGAATGTGAACAAAAGGAGTGCAGGGAATGAAGGTACATTCACTAAAAATGTAAATGACCAGTCTTAAACAAGATTTTTATGACTCTTTTTTATAATTTGTTATCAGTTGTTTTATCATGAATTATATAATTAAAATGGAATGAGTATAAGTATAATATAAGTGATATTATACTATTGATCCTGATTCTGTGGATATTGCCTCAGTTCAAACTCTTAAATAGCCAGAACTTTGTCACTCTCAATAAGAATAATGTCTTACTCCCTATTGTGAAATATCTTAATTAATTTGGAGGGTATTGAAGCGGTTCTGGTATAATGAGCAGTTTTTCACAAACAGTATGGTTGAAAATATTTTCTACACTTTTTCCTAGTCAAATTAAGTTACATTGAGTTCCTTGAATGATAGTAATGAATTGCCTGAATGATTTTTAAGCACCATTTTCTTGATTTAACTCATAACAGTTATGTAATTATGGTTAATGTAATGTAGCTTGATCTGGTCAACCTGAATACATTTAATATTATTGTGAAGTCTTAATTTCACATCAAGACAATATATAGATATAAATTTTAGGTTAAAGAATATATACTTGTTCTGTATGTGTTAAACCATATTATAATGTTTATTACTCTCTTTTATAGTACATAATGTTTGATATATTATTCTTTTTCCTAGACCATCAATCAGCCTATTGGTTTTTGTGCAAATATGGCTTGCCAAATACAGATTTTAACATTAATCTTTTTATTAAATGATATTAGACTAATGGTTTATTAGATGATAATCCTATCATCTTATAATCTTATCCATATTATGGTAATAAATTATAGCCCCCAAATTAGAACAAGCATCATTTTATTGATTAATATTTCAATTGAAATCCTCTAGTCTGGAGGATGATGCAATTCTTCATTGTATTGCATCATCCTCTGGAGGATGTTAATCTATGTGCCAGTACTCTCATTAATACCATAAAACATCTGCCTTAAAGTGAATAAATATAATAAACTGAAACTCTATTTCATATTTGTCATGTTTTGGGCTCCATCTTCTGAGTATGAATGGGCAAAGGGAATGCATCTTGTACCCTTTCTACTGGTACTTGCACAGAACCTGCTGTCCGAGGTTCTCCCTATAGTGGTAGGAGATCTTGCCGGAAGTTAGATAGTAATGATTTTTGCAAGGAGTACGTTTGTTTTTACATTTCTACATGGAGATAGGACTCATAGTGGAGCTCCAGGAACTTTAGGAAACAGCGATCCCTTTCAATAAGCCAGATTATTAATGAAACAGGTTTTCAATAGGTAATTTTAGATGCTTGCCTGTGAGTCAGTATAGGGTTTAGATGGGATAGACTATTAATGTAAAAAATTATTAAACAAGTCATTAATTATTATTAAACAAATTTATTATCTACGGATAGTTCTAGGTTATAACCTTTAACTTACCAGTCGATTCAGCTTTATTTATTTATTTAAATTTGCAAGGATTATGATTGTTTGCACATTTGTCACATAAAAATGCTCTCTATTTTTGGATCGGTCAATGTTTGTTTCTATTACAACTGCTTTTTCTACTACCGTTTTTTTAACTGAGCCTTGTGTGGTACACGTATTGCTACTGACGATGACGATATGTCTAAACCTCCAATGTTCGATATTAGGCTGGTGAAACAATTTTAAAATAACTTTCCCAATAGCTAAACTGTTCCCAGTTTCGTGACAACGTATTTTAAATTATCTTCGCTTCCCCGGTCTCATTTCTTTATTCTTGTCTTCGCTTAAAATATTCTCAAGGAGTTGGGATTGGGAGCGGGCCTTCCTCTTTCTTTTTCAACGGCCATAAAAGATATTCAATTTCGTACAGCCGGTCCGGCCAACTTCCGTTCGGAGAGCGTAAAATTTATTTTAAAGTTCCGTGACTAACTGCTAAAGATGAGAAATTAGAGATTGCCCCGCGATGAATTATACATTCCCCTGTATCAGACCACGGTAGGTCGGTAGTGCTGTTCGAGCGAGTGTAAATGTAAATGCCCTCTTGTTTTTCTGCTTATTATTTTATGCTTTATAGTGTCCCGCTTATAGCAGAAAAAGAAAACAAGAAATACGCCGTAAATGAAGTTTCTAATCCCTCGGCCGAATAATCCCCTCCTTGACGGGGGGGGGGGGGGAGGAATCGTTACCTTTGAAAATGGCAGAATCAAATAGTCGTTGTTATTTTTCCATTTTATTTACTTCCTTACTTTTTCCCGGAGCAGGATTGAAATTGAAGTCTCTCTCTTTCTCCCTCTGCGCGCTAAGTCTGGGGCTTAAAAGGGGTGGGGGGGGGGGCAGGGTCGGTGGAAGAACTAGAAAATCCCTTAATGTAAGTTCAACTCGAGTTCTCGGACCGCTTTTCTTTCCGCGAGGTGGAATACTAAAGGGGCGACATCTCGAGTAACTAAGTAAGAGCGTCGCCGATTCGTAAAATTAAGAAAATCTCGGTAATATAATTTATTCGATTTGAATACGCCGAGCATTGTGATAAAACTGCATTGGGAAGAAAGTTATCTCGCTTTCTTAACTAACGTTGAATTATTAAAACCAAATGAAAAACGTCTATCCGAAGTTAAAATTGAGTATCTGGTGGCGCAATTGTTTGGATTTGAGGGAGAAAATAACACAAAAGCACACAATACATTAGATTACATGTTTATTAAATGTCTTAAGGCTTTTCTCATTATCTCGCTTGTTTTGCCCTGGACTGATTTCGGCTTCAGTAGTCGGTATCAGGGTGTTGGTATCGAAATGAGAGACTGTTTCGTACAATCGTTATATTCTTAATGCGATTGTCTGGACTATACATACATTTTTACCGTGGCCATGTCAACATTTCCTGATTGGGTGATTTCGTTTTGAAACTCAATTTTTCCAGTATCGCATATCTGAAAATGGCAAATGAATCAAGAATTATATGAAGAATAATATTGTAGTTCATACCATATATCGCTCTTATGGAGAACAGTTTCTATTTACTTGCCTGAAAGAGATACTTTATCTTACTGTTACAACTTCAGCCAAACTTAATTTATATAGTTTCAACAATATAGGGTAGTGTTGGTACTCTTGGGGATAGAACTTACTTGAAGTTCTACCTTTTTAGAAATTCACATCGAACGTGCGTCCCTCTTCTGGCCGGGTGGACACCTATAACTCTTTTATCCTACCAAACTATTTTATTTAAATGTGCGCGCGATATCGTCTTCAACATAAAAATATGAGTTAGTACATTCATACACGTACATTTTTATGCTTATATTTCGGATTTTCTTGGCCTCAACAGCATGATCCACATTCTTTCCACGCATAGTGCATTCTGGCAATTTTTTGACAGTTATAAATTCCGGAAACCGTTTTAAAAACAGGACGATAAAAAAATAATGAGCTACTAGTTCGAGGGCGGAATTCTACATTGAATAACCCCAGTTAAAAAGAATACAGCTTCAGGGAATTCTCCTAACAGGTGTTTAAACGTTGAATGGTTCGGTCGCACAAATTCTATTTATATCCCGAAAATAAATATCAATTTAAAATCGGATGGAAACAGTTTCGGGCACATTCAAGAACCGTGGGTTTATATTGCTCCTCTCTCTCTCTCTCTCTCTCTCTCTCTCTCTACCTGTTTGAAGGTCTTAAATTTATTTTCAGTTGGTGACCGTGTTTCCGTGTCAGGATGTGTGCCGGGATCACAGGCACACACAAACACACACATTCGCAGTCTGACTTTTGTGCTCCCTCTGTCTCAACGTTCCTCAATATTTAATCGAGGCCTTCTCCTCACAACCCCCGCCCCCCGCACCGCTCCAACCGCCCCAGAGAGTTGGTTTTATTTCTCGCGTCGCAATTTAATCCAAGCCCCACCAGACGCGGGCATTTCCCTCCTGAATTTTCTACTTTTATTTAAGCCCTAAGTGATTTCAGCGAGAGGGAGGAACGCAGCTTCTTCAGAAAAAAAAACGGGGAAAAAAGGGAAACTGATTTCCCGTTTATATATAGACACGCATATCTTAATCCGGGAGCTTCTTTACCCCCATATAAGGTCCACCCCCCCCACCACCATGTTACTACAAACCTCACCCTCCCGGGGTGAACGTAAATTCAGCGGATTATACAGGAATCCCTCGATTAGTGCCCTAATAAGCCATGGAAATAATTATGATGGATCCTGAAAAAAAAAATCCTTACTCAAAATGAATCCCCATACCCATAGGACTATGGGGTTCCACCGAGACATGCGACATCGCTCGCATCCAGAGATTCCAGTCAAAAGTCCTTTGTACCATCCTTGATGCACCCTGGTATGTTTCTAACCGCACAATCCACCATGACCTCAACATACCGACAGTCGACGAAGTCGCAAAATCCCGGTTCCTGAAGTTCCACTTCCGCCTTTCTCCTCATCCTAATCCACTCGTTCAGTCCCTTTCCTCTCTTACCCGTCCATTATCCCCCCCCCGCTTCGGCTTAAATGCCGCTGGCCTAGAGATCTTCTTACCCCTTAGATCATAATTGTTCTTGTGTCAAAAGTGCCACCTTTGGGCGGTTCATTTTATCACGATATGCATGCGAAAAAAAATACATACAGCATTTGTACGCGCCAACTGGGCGAGAGATTCGACCAAATTCAACTCCTTGCGTTATAGAAAACAAGAAAAGCAACAAACTAGATCGAAAATATCACCCGAAGCTGTAGACCTTGCCTCGAAATGTGACTTCATTGTCATCTGTTCGCATTAATCGATATCGCATCATAAAAAGTCAAACTGAAATACAACAACAGGGTGAATCATGGCATTTGAGTTATCGATGTAAATAAGGGCTCTGAACCGAATCACCTGACTGCTTGACTATAATTCTTGGAAACGTACACAACACACCCTTTATTCTCGAAAGGAATAAGTGGACATATTAGACAAGCCTACTTGATAAACCTTTTGTCATATTTCTGTGCACTCCCTAATATGCGGTTCGATTTCACTGGCGGTTAGCTAATTCCTGGACTCGACCGGCACAAATGTTATCTAAACTACAAACTAACATAAAATTTTATTATAGAATTTGACTCCTCCAGGAAATTTTATTAATGGCATTTCGAGTGGTTAAATATTCTTCGGTCGTCGGCCTCGTCGGGAATGATTTTCACATAACACTCTTCAGCACTCGAATTGGGAAACAACATTAATAATAAAACCGAAGTATCGACCGATTTTTTGAGAAAAAAACACCAACGAAAACTCTCTATAGAGTCAAACCAGTCTAAAATATACAAAGTCCTTCTTCCCCAAAGAAAAAACTTTGTATCCCATCGGGGCGGCAGAATCACTCAAGCCTAAAACACTATATTCTTAGTCTGTGGCGGGGGGTGGGAGGGATGGAAGGGACACTCTTCTCTTGGCAAGTGAGCTGAAGCAGGAACCCTATCGGTAAACCATTAGCATTCTGTGTAGAATCCGCCTACGGGGCGTCATTACGCCCCTGTGGGGTGGAGGAGGCCCCTCCTCCAGGAGGGGGAGGCTAAGGAAGCGATAGCTTCTTTGAATATTCAATTCCACCCCACCCTTCTTGTAAAACCCTGTCCCTGCCCGTTAAAGGGTCCCCAGTATACTCCTTGTTTTAAAGGCTAAGGGCTCGGGCAATTCACCTGAGTGCGTGTAGGTTTCTTGATAACGCCGTAATCGACGGCAATAAACGTTAACGGAGGAAATGAGTTAACTCTGAAAAATTTTTTGTACGCTTAAGTGGGGCCTTTTGTTATAATAGAGAGTTGGTAATACCCATCGGCATATATTTTTGTCCATCCATGTACGAGGTCTGTTCTAAAAGTATCGCGAATTTTAGATTTCCTCGAAATAAGTGTATTGAATCTACGGTTTTTTTTGTAGCCTCATGTTTGTACATATGTATCTCACTTACGCCGACAATTTCAGCCGTTGTGAATGTTCGGTTAATCTTTTAAAGCCGCTTTTCTTGCACGTTTTCTTGGTTCGTCTTCGGTTTTTACCCATTCCGAAAAATGGATCGGAGAATCTGTGTAAAATTTTGTGTGAAAAACAAAATTAAGTGCGCGGAAACGTATCGAATGAAAGGACGACGCTACGCTACAATTGAGGAGATAAAAACGGCATCGAAGATGGATCTTAACGAGATCACAAAAAATGAATTTTTGAAGTGCTTTGTTGAGGATTGGAAAAAACGTTGGCACTAGTGTATAATATATGGTGGGGATTACTTTGAAAGGGACAAAATAGATAAATAAATAAATAATTTTTGAAAAAACCCAAAATTCGCGATACTTTTTGAACATATCTCGTATATTTGTGGACAAATTTTGCGCCACAATCTGACGTGTAGTTGAGTTGTTACGTGCTATGTAAAGCACGTGACGAAGAGCCTGACGGGACAAAACCGATTCGTTGTCCGAATCGTGAGATGCAAACCAGAGATAGGCTCACTGAATATTAAACACAGCCGCCGCTACCTTCTAGAGCCCGACTACAGCCCCTTTAAACGGATACTCCTGTTAACAGATCAGTTGAACCTTCCTCTGAATATGTACATATTAGTCTTGAATTGAGAATCATTTTATTTTGTTTGCATATCACATATTTCTAAACATTCAGAGTGAAATAACTATACGCCAAGTATAGTATATCTTCAAATAACAGTAGTTAATCACAGACTTCAAAATTGTCTTTTCCGCATAAGCCTACCTATTTTTGACGTCCTTGCAAGAAATAGTGCCCATTTGTCCTAATTTCAGGTTTGCTGGTGCAAATTCTGTTATGTAGATTTAAAATGGGATAAATGAATTTCAAACACCGCTTCAAGGATTAGTTGCTTAGAGTACTAACATGAACAATGTATATTTAATCGTATTCATTTATTGAAAGACCAGGAATTTCAAGGATACGGGAATCGGGTATATCCAAAAAAAAATTTAATTCGGTGGAATAAAATGAAAAAGGGAACAAAAAATTTCATAAACAAACATTGAGAGTTGGGAAATAAATAACTGGAAGCTGCCCCGACTCCTTCGCCCCCTCCACATGATGGACGCCGCTTAACAAAACAAGCTTAAAATGTAATGCCCGCTTTACCCCTAATCGGCTCACAAATATTACAGCTTGGCTTCAGATTTTGACCTTTTAATTTAACGCCGAAAGAATTATTTATTCCTATCTGTTGATGGTATTTATAAAACGTTTATCGGTTATCAGTTTATATGACACGAATAAAATTACCGTTCTGAACAAATTTCACCGTATTTTCTGCCTCCAGACAGAAAATTAATTACCGTCATTATTAAAATTAATTCTGTTTAAAAGCTACTCAATAGTTCGTTTTCCTTATTACCTACCTTCTACCTTTAGATACTTCGATATTGATTCAGAAGACACAGCTTAATATTTAGCGTTACTAAAGTTAATATATTTTATTATTTCTCGCTTGAATTCAGGCAGCTTAATCTGTTTAATATTAAACGTATATTTGGAATTATGGAAATTTGTATTTCCGCCCACTGTACCATCTATTTAATAGAAGGATACATTTTGCGTCATACAACATTAATAATGAAACCTTGCTATCATCGCGGCCTAGAGTTAATAGAGTATGCATTTTCATCGTGTGTTGTTATATTCTGTTTGTGGGTTCTGTAGTGTTTACCGCCGAGGTTTAATTAACTCAATATATTTCAGTTTACTAATGACTACGGTGATGTAGCCTAGAACAAAATAGATAAGTGGGGCCAAATCATATTTTCAATTTTGTTTGTACGTAGCACCCTTGAAATTTCGCAATGTTTGAAGTATGAAGGGTTGATTGGCCGAGACCGTGCTTAGTTTCGTATCTACACTGACTGTAAAATATTAAAATTAGTGGTTATACACAGAAAGAATCGAGTTCTTTTCGAGCATTCGAGGAATAATTGATTGCTGCTAGTTTCAACAAATTTCTCTGCTTTTGAGGCGTAATAATTTGTGTAGGTTCGTGATGTTTCTGTCTCCTCTCGCTGGTTTGGTCTTTTGCTACATACAAACATAACCCCCAATAACAATAACAGAACACATATATATAAACGACTGACATACTGACCAACATTACAGTACATGTGAAAGTGACAGTGCAGTGAGGATGCCCAAAAAACATCCAAAGTGCTAACAGTGACTAACACCGCTACTGAAGATGGCGAGCAGCCGAAACAGGTCTAGCAAAAGACCAAACCAGCGAGAGGAGACAGAAGCATCACGAACCTACAGTATTCCAACCCCTCGCAGACCACAAAACAGGTATATCAAAGTAATAATTTGTGTTCGATTCTTAATTTATCTCCCTCGTATTTTGAGTTCGCTGTCGAAATCGGAAACTTAGACTTTCCAGCAGCATTGTTTCTTTACCCGGCGCCATTACCAGTACGCCGGAAATCCGAGGGGCCGCAACGGAAGACCGATACTGGAAACAAAAACGCAGCCTACTGAATTTGGGGTAGATTGAGTATCCAGGTTTTAATGAAATAATGGACGGACTAGTGGGATGGAGGGGTGAGAGGAGAGAGAGAGGGAGAGAGAGAGCCAATGTGGGAGGGAGACGGGGGAGTATTCAACGGGGGCTATCCGCATTTCAATCTGACCCCCTCACACCCGGGGGGTGATGGGGCGACCAAATCCAATTTTAAATTGTTTCCCGAAGCTCCGCTCTCGCTTCATTGTTCCACTTCCAGCCCTGTCAACTATTTTAACAAGTGACGAAATTCGAGAACACAAGGCGCCAGATGAAATAAACTCCAGTCAATTCACTGGTGTACCCATCTTTTTTTTATTTTTCTAATTTTCAATTTGTTCATATAGAGAGATCCACTCTCGGCAATATGTTCTGTCACTTTTTCCGTTTATGAAGTCCTATTGAAATGATATGAAATTATTATATAAAGGTAAAAAATAACCTTACAAATGTTATGATGTTATTTTCTTTTATGGGTTTGTTGCTTTAATTTCTGAGAGCTCACCTCTAAAAATAATTAGAGAACCTCGTGTTTTAACAGCTGTTTTTCTTTTAATGCATATAGCACAAGTTTCCTAATTACTACTACAATAACATTTTAGAAATTAAAAATTCGTCTCAGAGCGCAATCCACTTCGGTATATAACAAATATATGAGTGCGGAAATATAAATATAGATGCTTTCCGAACAAACATTATTTCAAAAAGTAGACTTCGTTATTTCTGCAATACAATTTAACATAAGAGGGACAGCATCGACCTGCTGAATTAATTACTTATGAATTTACTTATGAATTTGTCCACAATGCAGACACTTGTAAGGCATAGAAACAGACATTGTTGAGAGTAAAGAAAAACCAGTATCGCACGAGCGGGACGTCATATTCCATTTAAATGCCGCGTTGCATGGTGAAATTAGGAATGTATGACTTGGATTAGCATTACAGTAAGAGGTATCAGCCTGTAAGCGCCCGGATAGTACATCAATTACTACGCCTATTGAACATTTAAGCTCCTTCGACATTCCAAAGGCATCATTAACAACGGGCAAAATTCAGGGGATTAACTCGTGGCTTTCCCTCTAATTACCGTACAGATTCGATTACCCGTGAATGAGTGGATTATCATCTTTGGTCGCTGCAAACATAAATCCGGAGGGAAACACTAATTGTGCTAAAGGAGGACTTTTTACGGAATTTTGTTTTTTGGCGATGACATTGAAAGTTGTCCCACCTAGAATGCGAAGAGCGACGAAGTTCAAAGAACCTTCCCTTGTGTGTTTCAGCTGTTGTCGTACGAGAAGCACATTTGTAGATTTTAATTTTCCTTTATGTCGAAAATTCCATAAATTATATAAATTATTAACTTTATTGGATGTAGTTTGAATTCTTCAGAGATACCCGCCGACAATTAATAAGTGAACCTAATTTTTAGTAACTGTTTTTATTTTAAGGCATATAGTACAAGATTAGGCTGCAACTTAGTTGATCAGGAGGAATTAATCTCAACACTTACTCTTGCAATACCCTGAGTCTTCGCTCTGAACTTAACGGGGTTATTAAATAAATAAGAAATATAAAATTCGAATCCCGATGACCGAATTACGCCACAGTCATTAGAAAAGATGCATTTACATGTTTAACTCCCACTGATTAGGTGTTAATTAATCTCCGACAGTTAGTATGCTTTCACTTCCCGCTCAAGTACCAGTTAAAATTCGAAATTTGTTCTGCCACAGTCTTTAAAGAATTCGGTTCTGGAAGCTCCCCTCGCATATTTGAGCCGTAGACATCCGCTTAGATTTAGCCGTTGGGGCCCTCAGCTCTTCTAGTGCTTCGTAATCACCTTCTTACTAGTTCGATTTGTCACCTCCTGACCACGTTTTGTTACGACCGACCTCCCTTTTTCGTGCGTTCTTTTTAGAAAGAAGCGAAACCAAAGCTTTGTCGCATACGATTACAACATGAATACAATTATCGCAATACGTACTTTCCTCGAATATGTTAATTTTGTGAAGATATTTTTTTAAAGTAGTACAGAGAATTAAAAAAAAATGGATGGTCTTTGATTACTGTAGGCATTCATATTGGAGCGCTGATAAATATTTGGCATTTAAAATATATATATATATATTTATATATGTTTTTTAGACACTCGTTTACAGAAACTATTGCAAATATTACGGCAATCAGTTGTAATAAATTTTACATCCTAGAAACATTTGATTTTTTTTGGGAATTTGATTTTAGATTCATTGAGTTTATGTAGTGTAGCTTGAATCGTCGGTTTCTTTACTAATTGACTAAAACTCGTATTTCCTCCAATGTATTTATTACTATTTATTTATTCCTTGTACAACCTCGTGGAGACATTTATATTTTTGTATATTCGGTATTTATTTCTAGTGCATAGATTTACATTTTTCATTGTGACAAGATAATAGAGCTGCATTGTTTGTAATGTACGCACAATCTGAACTTCCATTGTGCTCACGTTGTCTGTCACCAACTTGTAGAATGCACAACTTCCAACTCGATATCTACAACTCAAGATTAATTTAAACTCAGAACTCTCGATGTCTCCGTTGTGACGGCTTGAAACTAAAGCGTTACAAATTTAACCTCTGTTTTCCTTGTTACTGTAATTAGAACCCGTCTTCTGGATCTTAAAATACCTAAGGAAATTAATTAAAGTTAAAAATAAGTACCAGTAACAAATGACTGCAATTCTAATATGCGAAAATCCGGAAGCATCATTGCGCTATACGGCGAGCGAAAACAAAGTGCAATATTTGCGAATATGTAAATGTGGAACTTGTAAAGTCATTCCTGGCGCTTAGGTTTATTTAGCATGTATCACATAATATAATAGTTCTCCCGGGAGTTAAAAACGAGTATCCATGTACCGCCGTAAGTCGAAAACGGATGACTAAAATGGCGGTCACGTTATACCGATGGAAAAAGAAAGATGGCCTCACAAATTGCTTGGCTGGAAAAGCTGGGCCGAGAAAGGGAAGACGTAGGTCAGAGATACTACCCGGTCATTTTCCCTGTACAAATATAACAGAAAAATCTCTAATCGCGAAGAATGTATCAACGCCGCTTGATTGAAGGAGATCAATGAACAGCGGAAATTATAGCTGGAATCAGTAGTAACTTTTGGACAGAATTGTAACTTGCGGTGAGACCAGAAATAGGGCCAAAAATGGGGAAAAAATCAAGTCACCCAAAATCGGTCGGTAATGTGATGCTAAAGATATTTTCAGACTGGAAAGGTCCAATTTAAAAGTTTCTCGGAAGTTTCGACTACTATCAATAGTCGGTACTTCTTCTGCTTCTTGCCAACTCCGGCTCTCATACTTTCCGAGTCCGACTCTTCTTCAAGACGTCATAATTTGGCCGGGAAGTTTCGGCGCGCCCGCGTAATATCTCGAACCGATCGGATTTCTTTGGCTGCCCCCATCAGGGGGGTGGGGGTTCATAGCGACCTGGTGGTAAAAAAACTGTGGTCTATAATTCATTATATAAACTAGTTTAGAATACCTGTTTTGTGGTCTGCGAAGGGTTTGAATACCTTGCTGGTTTGGTCTTTTCTGGACCGGTTTGCCATCTTCAGCAGCGGTGTTAGTCAGTTTTGGCACTTTTTATGTTTTTTGGGCATCCTCACTACACTGTCACTGTCACTGTTACTCATTATGTAAACGTTTCATACAGCCAAGAGCGCGATAAATGACCTTAATGTATGTATTAACAATTGGGTCATATTTCCTACACTGGACGGAATGAAATCAATTCGAATCTAATAGGAGTAATAGTAAAGGTTTAATGGAATTAGTTGAAAACGGTGTTTATTCCGCAAAAAACCACCTTCGGTCGTTCTGAACGAGTTTAGGGTAGACGTTAATTCAATTTAAATCAAATAATTCTCTATAAACTTTTCGTTTTAATTTGACTTTTATGAATTACAGAAAAAACAGCGCGTACAGAGAGAGAGAGAGAGAGCGACCGCGTTTTACACTTCTAAAAAGTCGGAATTAGATTTTGTTTGGAAAACCAGTTGTGTTGGTGCCGATAAAATACACAGGGGTGGTGGGCGAGGGGGGGCACTACCCGCTCCCCATCAAAGGGTTTCATTTGCCGTTCGCTCAAACCTGATTCGATTCCACTATTTTAAACTCCGCTTTTGCCTTCGGCAGATAGAGTTTTATATCAACAACTCCAGCGGCCGCGGGCCAATCCGCGGTGAGCATTATTCCGGGAATAAATAAATAGTGTTATTCCACCCCTAAAACACGCACAGAAGCCAGTTCCCAGTGCGCGCTATTTATAGTTATCCAGTAGGGTGTTTCGGGCTGAAAACGCTATATTTGCTATTCTCTTGAACAAAGAGTTTTCATGCGATTGATATACTGCGCCAATAACGGCGAAGTAATTGGAATCACAAAATGATTAATTTTAGATCACGATTAATGCAGGATCAGATACACAACCTTCGGAGAACAGGCTGACATTTGAAATACTTTCAACCTACGAATCAGTACACATATAAATTACTTTATGTAATCCACGTATTATTCTGTAGATATTTTATAGCTTGGACTCTTCCCACCATTCTTTTCTATTATTAATGTGAGAAATTAACCATTTCTAACCAACCAGGTCAAGATAACATTTGAATTTTGCCAGTAAATGGTTCGCGAGTTTTCATTTAAATTTATTTCGGAAAAAATTCTTTAAACAATTTCAGTTGGTTTAGACAGACTACCTAACAAATTATAAACAAGAATAAAATAAACAGTAAATTAAATAATTTATTAACCTGGCAGAAATTATTGTCTCAATAAACTAAAAGAGATTTTCAGTGAAATTTTCGCGGAGTTTTCAGCAAAATCCCTTTTAAGCCTTAACCGAAAAAAGACTTTTCTGTTGACTTCAGCGCTAAACTAAATCACCGAAGTTTCCGCAGTAACGAGAAGTAGCTGAATAACCTCACCGAGAACAAGCTGACATTTCAAGTCCTTTCATCATGAGAATCAGTTACACATATAAAATGACTTGATGTAGTCAACACATGAAGTAATATCCTGTATGTATTTGATAGCTTTGAATGTTCCCATCATCTTTACAATTATTAACACTTCTTTACAATTATTAACTCGCAACATGACCGATTTTTGGGTAATCATCAAGCGATAATTTAATTTTGATTGGGGCCAGTACGTTTACAGAAGGGAAATTTTATACTACTGGGACTGTTCACATACGTAAATCCTAACCGATGAAGGCGGCACAGTTGTATTCGGTTATTCGGAAGAAGTTGAAGTTTATTCAATAAAATTAATTTATTAGTCATTCGTCACCAATTAATTTCTTCCAACTCTGAACGGCTATTAGCCTAAGAAAATTAAAAGTTTACGACTTCAGGCTTCATAACCCGAAGATTTGAATATTTTAAGACAAACGGGGTGATTAAAACTTTCGCTTGGGCCGTCCTCCCGAAACGGTCGATTTTATGAAATATCTGAGTCGGACAAATTTAATTTCACCAACTATAAAATTCGTAAAACTTTACGAGTCGGCCGTCCCGGTTTTCACGCGTGGTCAGAAAAACGGGGAATTTTTTTGTTTTTCTTTTTTTTTATGTCGCCCTAAAAAAGTTCCAGACGAGCTTTGAAGGCGAGGTATTCCATCTAAATTTTAAAGCAGTTTCTCATTCTTTTTTCCTCTTCTTCTTCTTCTTCTTCTTTTTTACTATTATTAGAGTACATTAAGAAAGTTCACGCCGTCGTCCAAAAAAAAACTAATAAGGTCCGAGAACGCGTCATAGGACAATACTCTAATGCGGAAAAACTTAAGTTTTTCTGTTTCTTCTGCCTTTGGCGGTTGGGGGGGGGAGGTAGAAACGGTGTTGGGGAAATAACCTTTTTTC
Organism: Lethocerus indicus; assembly: GCA_019843655.1. Classification (NCBI taxonomy): domain Eukaryota; kingdom Metazoa; phylum Arthropoda; class Insecta; order Hemiptera; family Belostomatidae; genus Lethocerus; species Lethocerus indicus. The sequence goes on along the minus strand of JACDQD010000012.1, from coordinate 12,754,179 downwards.
CCCCCAAGCCCTTTTGTTCGATCTCCGGGCCATTCACCGGGTTTGGGAACTTTCCAATAAGTCCGGACTTTGGTGCGTTAGTAGTGGTGACCGGTCGGTGGGGGGGGGGGTATCCTTGGAATGTCCGTGGAGAACAGCTTTGATTCTTGGGCACGGCGGCGGAGAGAAAGAGAAGGGAATAAATAGGATGTCTGCGCGGGGATTGACACTTAAATGGAAGAAAGGCGAGGGGAAACAGCGAATGTGATATATGCCGAATTCTCTTTCTCTCTCTCTCACTACCTTCACTACCTGGGCAACCGGCTAGACGTTTCAATTACCCCGTTCATATCTGGCCCAGTCATCGACACACAGCTTCCCGACACAAGTTTGGACCATTTTCAAATGGGAAAGACCCCAACCTATTGTAAAGCCCGAGTTAAATCCCTTTCGCTTTTTATCTCGAATCTCTAAGCTAAACTAGTATTTTTGCGGATCCGATTGGGTTCTTCCGTCTACCATCGTTTTCGCTATCGTACCATTAATAGTCTACAATCCTTTATACAACTACAGATAAAACTACATTCGTGATTTTATTATTGCCGATATTTAACACATAATATTAGTTCTATTAGGCCACGGGTGGTGGTATTTCAAAACCATGTACGTATATAGTGGAAATGTCATATAACACTCGTACTGACATAATGTTGACAGTATAAACATTGGGCGTATGTTTTGTTAGAGACCTAGAAATTCACTTAGCAGTGCTGTAACCTTTCTGTAAACCCACTCTTCTACAATTCATCATATTATAATAATAGCCAGTGGGGTATTGTTTTTCAATTTATGACGTCAATTAATTATACCATTTTGTAGATTCTTGTTTACGGCCGTATTTATTTTAATAATATTATATTTACAACAAATGTGACTTTGTTCACTAAACGTATTCTCCTTACTGAATCACTAATATTTATATTATTAATGGGATTAAAAACAAAACTGTTTTGCACCAAAGTAATATAAAGTATCTGAATTGTTTAATACAGGGAATAAATTGTAGCAATAACCGCAGCTTATAAAACAGAACAAGTTGCCTGAGTAAACTAGAACTTCCTACATGTCCAAACTTTTAATTACTTTTAATATCCATTAAAAGTTAAAGTTTTGGGCGAAGTAAGTTATTAGTGAGGTGATATATGCGAAATTCAAAATGTGATTATCGCATGGATATCGAGCTACCTTTATTGACTTTCACATAAACACTAATAGAACATCGAATCGATTTTATTCGGATTGAAATCAGAGAAATATAATTCAATCGTTTCAGTTAAAATTTTATTGAATGATGGGATATATATATATATATATATATATATATATATATATATATGTCTAATAAATGATGATATTTATTTGGTTTATAATGTTGATAGTTGTATGAAGTGTACTAAACTAAATTTTATTTTACTAAACTGTACTTAAACTACAGCGGTCTCTATTTTTAAATTATAAATGACACCACACATATAATTATTCGAGAGATAGAATCACATCTGTAACCATTAGCTTCTGAGTCTGTAATAACCTGGAATTCCCGACAGCCGTTATAGCGAGGAACGTACCAATTTATGATAATAAATCCCGACTTTTGCTATATATTCAGGTGTTGCGATATCGGTCGGAATGTATTAAAATGTCGAATAATTGAGATGCTCGCCTCAGTTCGTGAAACAAATTGCCCCCGCGAGTCGTCGCCCCATTTCGGACACTTAACAACTGTACCGGACCCCGACCTTCGGCCGGAGCACGATATCTTCTCTATTTTGCGTATTCAAATTCGGCCAAAATCAACGGATATTATGCTAATGTCAGGCGGGCGGATAATGCGGGTAAGCCGGCCTGAGGGCTTTTCTTTTTTCGTCCTAGAAACGCAATTGTTTCTGCCCGGAACAAGTCTTGAAAGTACAGGTTCGCGAACTATTTCTGTAAGTTTTTATACGCTTCCATATTATCCCGAGGGAATGAAAACGCTTCGGGATAGCCCGATTGATCTCAAGGGGAGAGTTCAAGTAGTGCCTGTTAAGGGTTTAATTTTCAGGGTTTTGGAAAGTTAAGGACTCAAAGGCACCGCAGGAGGTGTTTTAAGTGGATTATGGCTCTTTGCCTGAGTGGCCGCCTGTTTTAGTGTTAAAAATAGAGACGATAATTGTTTCGGGATAATTTATTTTAAACTCAATAAACTTTGAGTATTATTTCGGCCTCTTTCAGCACAAATACTCCTTTTTTGGCTTATCAGGTTTACATTATTTACAATAATGATCGACGTCATTGATTACGCTTGATTATTAATGTAAATTTATTAAGCTATCTGATGAATTATTGAACATAATTGAATACGTCTATTATCTCTAGAAATAGGTATATATCTGATCTAATACAATTTTGTCCTGTTCGAATAAATCATGACTTATGCGGTAATCCACTTCTGACTGGATTCGATTGTTTAGGCCTAAGTGTAGCTCGGGCTTATTGTTCTAGTAATACCCCGAAAAGAAGACTACTGTTTGAATTTGGCTCTCCATTGAAAAATATTAATTACCCATATCCCGGGTGATTAAAACCGGGCCCAAATGACCGGACGTCCGCGTACAATTCTTGTCCGATAGAACATTGACGAAAATGCCAAAAAAAGGTACGGAAGTGGTTTCGATACCCGCCGTTAGAATCGATTTCCTGCCCTCAGCACGTGGGCCCGCCACCCCCCCCTCCAAACCGTAGCCCTATAACAAAGGCAAGGGCCCCATTTCATTGGCATAGTGGCTGTGTGTCTGTGTGTTGAGCTTGTTGAATAAAGTACTAGTTCGATACTGGTACAGTGGGGGTGCGGCGGCGTCGGGGGCATATTTTATCCTTTTGTGGGGCCCGACCGAGTGTGCTGGCGGCGGGGAGGGGTTTCGGGGGCAGATATTATCGGCCTATTAGTATTGTGTTGGGGTTCCTCTGACTCTCCGTTTCGCACAATAGATAAACGGCCGGTGGGGGGGTGGCTTCGCTAGAGCCAACCACCGAAATGTAATTCGGTTTTGACTTTCGGCAAACACGCCCGGCCGGCCGTATCGTGCTTTTACCGAATTGTTTGGAAAAACGAAAATTGACCGTCGCACAATGGACAAAATATTTGACGACACTGTCCTCTGGCCCTATAGAAATTAATATATAGTAAATGAAACGGGCGGCGCAAAGGTACTCGCTTTCACCCATTGTGTATTTTCAGAATTCGTAGAGGGAAATTCATTCTGTCATGACGGTCTATTTTTATGGTCGAATTCATGCATTCGTGTATCTGTATCGTGCAAGAGAGGTAACGATTAAAAATCGTAATTAACGACTCAACATCATCCATACCATCCATGAACTGAAAAGTTGTCGCCATTTGTACGCTCTGTTCTAACCGGTGGATAAAGATAAACTTTGTAACCGGCCCTGAATCGAGAATCCAACTTGAGAGGAATAGGACGCGTGAGCTGGACCGTGTAATTTTTCAAGGATTCCAATTCCACTGCGAATTGAGTCGTATCCTGTAATCCCGCAGTGGCGCGTACGTTTAGCACCCCAACCCCCCGTCGCTTCCAAGTCCACTCCAATAAAACCTTTAAATCAGTCAAGGTATAAAGTTTTATTGCTGCGAATTCAGCTTGTTATCGCCATCTCGGTTCATCGATTCCAAGAGACAGGAATTCAATTCAACGCTTAGCGATATTCGAAGAAATATATTTATTGTAACGGAATATTTCTTTCTTTTTATTTTAATTTTAACCACAATTTCGTACATACTGGCAAATTCGCAATACACAGAAGAAACATGGAACTCAAAATTTAAAAAAGTACGGTCGGGGCAAAAACAAAAACTGACTGATAATTTACCTCAAACGTCACACGGCGACCTACAGGAAGACACCAATAATAGTGGCAGATTGTCCAAAGCGCTATAAAAACAAAACACAGTACACGCGAAACGATAGGAATACAGTAAGACAGATGTAAAAGTTGAACACTTATTAACGGATTGCGAAACATACAAAGGAAAAACCTCCCAAAAGACTAACAAGCGATATAATCCAGAAAAAAAAATCAGAACATTATATTGATTGACAGTGCGCTTTTGATGGAAATCCAATAAACTATTGAAATGTTCATTTAGTATTAAAATCTTTCCGAACAAATGCAGGATATTCAAATTTTATACGACTTCTTTGTTCGTTGCCGGGGGGGTGTTGTGCGTTGTGCGGGGTTGTTGGGCGGGTAAAATGTGGGTTGTTTTCACGGGCGGGTAGAAATTGAACGTTCAGAAGCCGGGGTATCGACAACAAAGCCGCAGTTAACTTTTCAATCGGCGTGTCCGAGGTGGGCGTTAATAACGGCCGCGGAGTCGCCGGGAGGTTTTGAACGGCTCGGGCCCTGATATATATTCGTTATTAAATTAAACCGGGGGCTTAATTTAGCGGAGCCCCGGACAGATGTAATCCGACTTTATGCCCGGTTCCGAATTACCCGGTGATATACGGCATACCCAACCCCGCCCGCCCCGCCTTAACCCGCAACCCCCGGCGCTCTCTATTAACGCCAATTAATTGAATTAACCTAATGCCGTTAAATTATTGAGCTCGATGCCGTAACTCGAAACTAGGCCCATATCGGGCGTGATGGCGACGAAAGTATCGCCCGGCACCTATCGCGTTACCTGCATTAACCGAGTGGGAAGAACAATGGGGAAATATGACCACCCAATTGTTGTCTATAAAGCAATTCACCGTAGATACCGTCAGTATTCTGTTACATAGTTTTTTTCATTTAGCGTTATATTAACATTGGTTATACTTTGGCTTCTGCTGTCTGGGTAATTAATTTAAGCATGTTACTAGTAGATTCTATTCTTCCGCCAACGTTTATTTATTATTCTGTTCAAAAACCCCTGATGTTCAGTCCTGGATTTACGCAGTGAAATTTACGCTTTTCAAATATACTTCCGATTCCTATTTATATTCTGTCGTATTTTTACATGTTAAAGCCATCTTTGCGAAAACTTCTAACATTGAATAGATATTCGTTAGGCTATTTTTATTATTTAAATGTTCACTATTTTTAAAATTTGAATTTCAAACTGACGTTCCAAATTCGTTAAATGCACTTCATCAAGGTATTCGTTTCTCCCAGATCAACATCCTTCGTGGACAATTACACAAATGCTCCACTTTATGCTAAGTTAAATATCATATATCAGGACATTAAAATTCTATTCCATCGTATGAAATATGAAGATAAACTCGTGTTGTGTAAGCCGTGCTCCGCAAAGATAAGTCTCCTTTAAAAAGAGACCGCTGTTTGATATTCCGAACATTTTCTTCTGCGGATTCATCCCGGCCGGCGAGTCTTTGAAATGCACCGTGCATACGTGCACATGCGCCCCCGACTTTATTAGGCGAATTCAAACCGAAACATTCCGACATTAGGTTTATGATTAATTTAAAGGTTGTGGGAGTGCCCATTTTTCAACCGATGAATTACATACTAATGTGAAGGGACCTTCAATTAAATGTAAACTGAAATTCAGCAAACTTGTTAATTATAATTAATGCGTTCGTAATAGTGAAAATAAAATTATATATATAACATCAGTAGTTTGATACACTAAATTTTTTCGATATTGTTCGTGTAATTTCATTTTCTAATTACTAACTATTATGATCCAGGAATCATATATAACAGGCTCCTCGGTAATAGTTATTGTCATTCCATACTGGCGAAAATGTGGTTCCCAATATTATCAGCTTTCCCTTATCGTATCCTACTTGTTTGTCCTTGTTGTATTCTTGTTTCGACATCTTCCCATCGTGTTCCGGTTGTAATAAAGTAAAGTGCATGTGCCGTCCTGGGGCCGGCTCCCCCGTGAGTTCGAAGTTTTTGATATAGCGACTGACCGCCGTCTCACGGATATAAGTTTAAAAACGGTAAACGGTTTCACATATTTTTTCATTACAGTTCAGTTATTTTTTTATTATGATTATTGGACCAGTCAATATTATTGGACCGCTAGCGTTTGGTTAATCGAAATACAACAGTTCGCTTATTTGTATTAAATTTGAGATTCGTATTGAACGAATGGCGTTGGGGAGAAATCGAGACATAAAAACGATAAGGATGATATGGTAATATTGCGATATCACGACTTATTTATTGAACCCGGTTATCATCGTTACCCCCCATGACCGTACTTTGGCTAACGAATATAAATGAAAAACGTAGAGGCATCATATTTCCTTCGACGGTTCATTTTCGATAACCCCCATATTGATGGCTTCTGTCACCCACGGGCTTATTCTGAATTTTTTATCGGCGTTGAAAAATTGTGTTAGAACTAATTTATTGGAAAATAGAAGCGCAGAAGAACAAGCGCATTTCTTGTAAATTAATAAGTTCAACTACGTTGATTTCACCTTAAAATTCGTTTTGTATTGCTATAACTTTAAATGAAGATTTATATGAAATTAATACTGAAGATATTAAAACTGTATTAGGAAAAAATAAACATTCCATCATCTCGACTTATTGAACCCCGTTATCGCTTAAGGATTTATAAATGAAAGCAGGTTGAGGACTCATATTTACTCCCAACGGTTCATTTTCGATACCCCCTATTGACATGTTTTCTGTTTTCCCTCGGGTCTCGTATCCTGAATTTATGTTAGCGTTGAAAAATGTTATTAGAAATAATTTGTTGTAAAATAGGAGCCCATGTCCTTTAATCATCGGACTGGTGCTGGTGGATGGGTGGTGGTGGGGTGGGGGGATTCGCCTCGCGAAATTGAGCGAGAAAACGTCTTCTTTGGCTAAAAAACAGACGAAAAGGGAAGGAATTCTTCGGCATCCCGTGTAACGACATCCAATTCAATTCCTCGATTGGAAGAGCAGGAGGGCCTTTGAGAAATGGCGACTTCTTCAACCTTGGGCTTCCCGCTTCTGTCCTCAGATTTCGTCCACTTTTTTTCTCCTCCTCCTCATCCTCCTTCTTCTTCGCCTCTCTTTCCCGAACGGAGAAACCATTCAATCCCGCGTCGAAATAAATCGCGGACGGTGGGGGTAAGTCCCGCAGTTTGTGGAAGGGCATTACCGAATGAGGAGCCGTCAAGTGATTGAGACGCTGCCTGTTGTTGTGGGCGCGCCCTTACGCTCTCGTCGTTTTCCACTAACGACATTTTTGCCACCGCGGTGCCCATATAACAGGAAATGTTTCATACCTCCGTGGCTTAAAGGGCAGAATCAATGCTGTTGCGCGAAGTAATTAGATCAAGTAGGTTAATTGCAATCTAGAAGATTCCTGAGGTCCTCAATGTTCTTCTTTTTATTTGAAGCCATGGCGACAATTTATTAAAATTATATGAAGTTAAGAGTTGATAACACAAAAGGTGCTTTTGACGGAGAATCCACAAATTGATGGTACTCCTGCTCCTGCTTTAACTATGTAATTTAACGTTATAATCCTATTCATGATGGAATAATTTCTGTAAATTTATGTATGGAAAGACGTCCGCGAAGTTTTATCCACATTGACCTAATATCGGCGTAATATCAGTCGTTTTCATATTTCTACCTCTTTTGTTATATTGTTAGGTCGGAAACCAAATTAGATTCTGGGAACTGATGATTCACTATCCAAAGGATCAGACCGACGTTCATTCTGTTCCTGGAACTCCTGGAAATTTTAGTTCGCGGATTCGAGATATTAAAATATGTGACGTCAAGCGGAATTCAGTGGATTACCTTCGTATATGTTCCAATATTTAGCGAATAAATACTTAAATTATAATCCCACTAGAGGTTTTTAGGATTCAATTTTTAATTTGATTCAGTTAACTCGGCAACGTTTGGAGAAGTGCCAGTCAAATGTGGAAATCTGTTAAACAAAGAACAAACTACTGTTATCCTATAAATAACTTACAACGCTCGAACGCGTCCCTAATGCTCCAAGATAAAACCAAAGTTACCCTCGTTAGGATACGGCCTGTGTTTGGGGAAAAAAAGGAAATAACGCGGCTCTTGTCTTTTTTTAAATGGAATAAAAAAGTTAGTAGGCGAAAAAATAACTCCCCCCGTGGCGTCCGGGCGGTGGAAAATGAAAAATTAATTATCCACTTCAAGGAGTGAAAACTCGAGAGTGAAGGCCCTCACATCGGGGAAAATTTTCACTGGGCGACCCCCCAATAAAATGTGCGGCTGTCCGAAAGGTGGGACACATACGGCGGCCGACACACGGGCGCGTACGGCGCACGTACCCACTCACACGGTGGCACCAGCGCCGTCTGGTAAAACCACAGCCATCGGTGGCGGCAAATTGCGAAACTTTGTTTGTTAAAGGTCGTCTGGCTGTGTGGGCGACCGAGAAAAAGAAATGGAGGAGAGCGCTCTTTTGGCCCAGTTATGTTTTTTCCGCCATGTTTTTCACTGAGAACTTTCTCCTAAACTGGGAGCTACAGAGACAACTCGGCAATTTGTAGTTTGGAAACATTACTAATCAATACGTATACGTGATTGGCAATATTGGTGCTATGCCTTTACGAATGAGGATTGGGCAATAATCAACAGTTTTTATTAAATCGATTAATTTTTTTAATTCGATTAAATTCGGTGGTGATCTAAGTAGATAGGTGTGAACTCTTCTTTGTAGGGCTGCTGGGTATGTTAATAAATCAAAACAGATTCAGCACAGGACCAAATATTCCGAATAAATAAACTCTACACATTTGTAACACCTCTACACGGGTGTTCTGGCTTTATGTGAAATCCATTCGTATGAATTCAAATTCACAATCGATCGAGGTATAGACAACAGTAGGGCGACATAAGGGTCTAAGCACAAAGGGCGACTTACCCGATTATGCGCCTATTTGAAATATCCGTATCTCTGGTGCCTATAAATTGATTAGTTTCCAGTAGAGGGCTGGCGGATCGCTATCGACGATTTTCTCAATTCATGGGGCTCGAGTATCTCCGCCGAAACGTCGTTGGAATTGGGTCCATTAGTAGACCGTTGGACTGATCTCTTTCCCGTTGGGCAGGAAACAGATTATCGGTCTCCGCCCGACCTCCCGCCAGTGCCCTCATCCGCCCTTGGCTCCGGTTAAAAGGGCGCCTTCTGACTTATAAATGTCTTTCGGTAAATCCCCCCCGTCGGCGTCCCCCGATCCAATAAATATACTTCGCCGCCCTAGATTAGGGTCCCTTCGACGGTAGTATACTTTCGGCCTGATTGTAACGATAAATTATCCATCCTCAGTTGATTAATATCCTTCCATTTCTATCAGTCTTGCAATTTTCTGTCTCTGTTCGCTAATTTCGTCATTAGCAACGTTTGTTTCATTTTGGTGGTGTATTCGGTTGTTGGGCTTACATACGATTTTGTCTTGATTTTGACGGCGTGGTTGGGGAAATGCTAGTCTATTACATTTAATGGCTACAGATAGTTTTGAAAGTTTCGATATATTCCTTGCAACAACTGTAACGTATATGTATATATACCTGAGGGCAATTGTGGCATTTTTGGTTGACGCTAGCAAATATGACGAGAAATTAGATCAGAGAAAATAACGATTACATAAACTATTACTAGTTATTATTCCTTGAATTTCTTTGTATTTTAGATTTGTTTGCAGACGAGGCAAAACTTTTTATAAGTGCCGAGACACGTTTCATTGACGGTGGACATGATTAAATACCGCGCTATATTACAGACTGTATATAGTCATTGATGGGCCTTTGTCGATATGTTTTTCAAACCGGTCGTGGGGATCCTGTGAAAAACAGAACGGTAAAAATTCTTATTTTATCGTGAAGATATACCGATTCTTCGAAAGGAGAACAGCGATTCGTTGAACGGATTTGAGATGGCGATCCGATGGAGGCATAGACCATTCGAAAAACTTAAATTTCATTTAAATATAAAGCAACGATTGTTTTATTAATTCCGATAATTTGGAACATGTAATGATTCTAATATTATTTCTATTTTTGTTGCAGGTAAGTCTTACAAAATTAGCATGGATGGGAAATTATTAAGAATACTTTGGAACCAAAGGTATGTTTAAAAATTATTAAAAGTGTGAAGATAGAATATTATACGACATTACGTAAATGTATCTGTTGTCCACGAATTTTGTTTCAAACAGAGAAGAAATAATTTCTGGTATTTTGAAATGCGTGAATATGCACAGCATAATAGGATACTTCATATTCAGGATTTTATTTTTTCTCATTTCCTTTTCTGGATGGCATCAGCGAGACATTTGTTCTAGAAACTGCCTGGCGGCTGATTCTAGAATTGAATTGCCCCCCCCGAATCTTGGTTAGGGACTTTTCCGAGCAAACGCACAATGCCTTCCCGATATTTCCTTACTGGAGGAAATTTCCGCGTTGAAAATCCTTTACTCGTACGCTTGGTCGGAAATTCTGAAACACTACTTCCAAATTATAGCAATATTTATGACAGCTGAGTTCATATTTTGGCATTATTTAAGTTCATATCTATAAAATTAGCGCCGAGAACCAATCCTTCGATAGTGGCATCACAGTAATCAAGGATCAAACAAATTCCTGTTGGTTAAAAGTAAACAACGATAAACCTCATTGATTGCATTTTAGTAATTTAAATATTTCTCATTATTGACTATTATTACTGCTTTGAAACATTTTGGCTGACTTTGTAGTAGTTTGTCGATTGATGTTTTACTAGAAAAAACAAAAATACTGTAGTAATGCATAAAGAGGACCATGTTGTAGGTTTCCGGAAGGTTGGGCCCGCTTATCAGATTTTTATGATTTTCACCAGTTAAGGACCCTTTTTGGCCGACCCCCTCCCTAATTTGGTCCCATTAAATGCGATCTGCCTCAAACATGAAACAGTTTTGCTTTTTCCGCTTTCCCGGGCATTTTACCTCGAATTTCCCCCGGTCACCCCCCGCCGCAGCTTCTTCCTCCCCTAATCCTGAAAATCGGGAGGAACTGGCTGATTTATAAATGGTTTTCCCGAAGAGGTCTAATCCAATTCGGCCTCCGAGCGAAGAAGGGAGGCCAATGTCTCGGAGGAAATACATTAGGGCGAATTTTGAACGGCCGATAAATTATTCATCGAGATTTAAACTTTCGGCCATTAATATGCCATAAAACGCCAGATTTTACTTATTTATTTCTACTTTTAATAATTAATTATACCAATTAGTTTTCTTAGTATTATGTATAGTATAAATTACACATCTTTTCATGTCGAAACTCTAGAAATTTAATGTCGGACCTGTGGTTTGCACTTTTGTACAATGTTATTTGAACTTATCTAATTTATTTAGGATATACATTTTCTAGACTAGAACGGTATTGCGAAATTATTTTCATACATACATTTCTGACTGTGTAACCACTTTTCACTGGTAAATATTTGAGTTTCCATTTTTAATCATTTTTACGAACCCCATATTTATTCAACACATATTCAACGTTCATATTAGTAATAATTACATTAATTATAAACGGTTTAGCGTCGTCCATATTTAATGGAGTATTCCTAACGTATTTATTCACATTTTATAAGAAATGGCATTCTATGGGAAAATTGAAAGTGTAAAGAATAATAATCAAATGAATAGAAGGTTAATTCTAATCAAATTTTTTCAATGCGTATCTATTTTTTTTGAATATTTTTCTGGAAAAACATATTTTTTTATGATTACGATGAAACTACTGACTGTTGAATATCGATTCTCGGTACAGTCGTTAAGAGATAAATTAAGGTTGCGATAAAGTTTAATCGAAGTAGTAAGACACAACTCGTTATTTGATAGGAAAAATCACTTTCAGAAATACCGACTGAATATATATACGGGAAAAGTTTCGGCGACTTTATCTATATCCTCAAGTTATTACCCGAAGACTACCTTCACCCAGATTTCTGACCCGAATTCACCCATTACGCCAATTCGTCAATAACCGTTCGAATAAATCATGGGATAGAGGCCGCCGCAGATTGAAGAGAAAGTAAGGTTGATAACTGTTTCTCCGGTAGGAAGTGGAGCGGGGGAAGGGATGGGGTAGGGCCACCCCTATAGTTTAATGGGGCTGAATTAGGCTGAGGGGCCCCGGGGCCTTAGCTACCCTACTCACGTACCAACCTCGAAACAACCCCCAGCAGGACTAACAAGGCCGGGGTGGCTCCCGCTTTGAAAAAATGGCAGTCCACGGCCCCTTTCCCTGTACAGATCTCACAACTAACCTCGTTTCACGGCCAGGCTTCAAATATGAAAATGTATGGGGAGGGCCGCCAAATTTCCACCCGCCACCCAGTAGGGGGAGGGAGGAGGGGGTGGCGTTAGAGGAAATAAAGTCCGTCCTCTTTATCGAGTCCGACCTAGGCGTTTTTTCCAATTTTGAAAGCTGAGACATTTCCAGGACCCACCCCTTCACTGCTACCAGTGACGTATTCTGAATTTTTTATGAATCATGTCTGTATTCCACTGTCGAGACTTATTTGATCCTTATATCATAACATTGATGTTATATTTAGATTAAGGTGAAGTTAACGTGAAAAAAGATACTGAATAGTATCGATTGCTATGGTCAATTTTGGCGTCCGTTTTAGTAATGGCCTCAGCAGTCCTAATTTCCTGTTACAGAAACATTGCGTTAGTGTGCATTAATGGAGTAAAACTTCTCCGCGCTCAAAATAGGTTCCTATTTCGGAGAATCGGGTTATAAGGCTATAAGGAAAAAAATGTTGGCCGCTTTAGAATCGTAGAGAAGATATAGGGGGGAGGCCTAAAAGCGTCTTGCCTTCTTGGGCCGGTAGTTCGGAGTTGGCTCACGTCGCCTGTACCAAGAAACAACAGCGGGCGTAACACGTAACAACACCGCTCCGGGATTGCTACCGGCCCCGCCGGCATTGCCACGTACTCGGCTGTGGCCTTTCAATTATGAAAAAGAGCGAGAAGCCGGCCGGGGATTTAGACGGGGAATTTACGGTAGAATGGAGCCAGAAACCAACCCCCCGCCCCCCGACCCCTACCCACGCCCTCAAATCTCATTCCCCTCGAGGAAAGTCGCGACTTGACAAATGTCCTTTTGAGTTTTCCACCGGGCCGCCGCTAAACCTTCCGAGGAAAATCTTCGCCGGAGGAGGAACGCCGCCCTTGCTGACGACCGACGCCCTCATAACTGTCCCGCATTACGCCGCCTCGCCGAAATAACCTTTATTGTCTAAACATTGTTGAACACATAACAATATTCAACGGAGTTCACCGAGAAAAAACAGGGCCTCGTCAATATTTGATTCTTCGTTCTAAATTGTCCCCTTTATTCTCGTCACCAATCAAGTAAGATCTACCTAACCGGCATATTCTCAAAATGCGTTATATCGTTATAAATAACTTTGACTTTGAAATAATTTAGTCTAATTAATATTTTCAATTGTTTCGGACAACAGGCGACTTCGGTATTTACACCTTATTACGGACCTGGGATGTGGTGAAATTCCCGTACATAATAAAATCATGACCGGGATAACTGTATAGAAATTGGTAGTAAACATTTCTATGAGTACTGCTTTAAGTATGAATAAAGAGTAGTGGAGTAGACTATTCTATTTTACTGTCGCCGCCGTATAATCCGAAATAAATGTAGCATCGGCTTTTTTTCCAAACGAGATATCTCTCTTCTTTTTCATTCCTGGGTGGCGCCTATCGCGGACACAAAACCTAAATAACTCATCCGGGCGTGCTAGCCGAATGAAATAGCGATTTTTTGTCTTTATTTTTGGTGCCAACGCATTGTGGGGTTGCGGAGGGGCTTAGCTTTGACGCGGTTATTGAGTGTCGCCGGCGGGTCAGCTCGTTATTTTGTGGTGCTCGACGCGGTCGGGACGTACACCATGATATTCGACGGTCCCGGGGACCTTAATTAATTAACGCGCCGGGCCTAGGTGTGTTTCCCCTTTAATTTCGGATAATCGCCCTGGTTTGGGCCCCGTCATCGCCTCCTCCTCCCCCACCCCTCTCAAATCATCACTCCCTTCGACCGGTGTATCCAAATTACTGTAATGTTCCCGTTTGACGCCGGTTTGTCCGGTCCGCTGGAAATGAGCCGGAGTTTAATTTCATTAATGGGTAAATGTTGGGGGCTGTGTAACGCCGCCCCGGTTATTCAATATCGCCGCGGCGATTGTAATATCGGGCCGACCTCATTAACCCCCACCCCCCACAACCACCGCCAGGGCCGGACACACGGGGCTCAAAATATCTACCCACAAAATCCCCGGAACCCGCCGCTTCGGGGGACGCCGGATTCGGCATTTGTTCGGTAACTTATTGTGGTTGGGTTCCGATAAGCGCGTCGACCGCTTTTCGACTGTGGGCCTACCGGAGATACCTTATGAATGATAACTCCGGGACTATTGGAAGAGTGCTCACCCGTGAAATGTATCTCTTCGGCACATATTGGTCCGACGTTTTTATTGTATACAATTATTGATCTTAAATTCTATATATGGTTTTGGCATTATTAGAGCCCATGTAATGACAAACCGGTCTACACCAAGACCGAAAGGAGACGGAAAATTGTCCAAATCTAGTAGGTTCGTATAGTTCTTTAACATTTTTGTAGGTTTTAAAAATATTGCCTACTGAAACAGTTAGCATTGTGAGTTCAATTCCCGCCATAGACCCTGGCGGTTAGCGCCAAATACTTTTTAAATGATAATTATTTATTTCATATCATACGGATATGAAATGTATAGACTATTTGAGAATGACATGGCTTACTTTAGTTAATAACCTTACCATATTACGGTAGAAGAACTAATTAATAATAACAATCTAGTTAAGGTATAATTAATAACAGAAGCATATTAAATCGATTAAAGGAATTAATCGAGACTAAGCATCGTAATATGCTTGAGGATAATGCTGGGATTTAATATTACTATTCCCACTGCTGTTTGAATGGTAGGGCTAATAACGTAGGGTTCAGGGCGGGCGATTTAAACATAGTTAGTTGTTTATTCGATTCCAGCAGGTCAGTACAGCATTATACATTGAAATAACACCGGCAGAAACTGATATCCTGCTATTCCATTCCGGGAATTAATCTGTCAAGGCTTGTATATATCTCACTATGTTGACAAGACTCATATTATTATTACTTCTAATTATTATTGTATTATTCCTTACCATCTATTACGATGTGTACACCGGGGTTATTGAGCTCCATTCTTTTTAACCGAATCAAAATTTCCAATTTTATTAACGGGCATTTTCGTGAAAATTCCCTCCGTCCTCTGAGAAACGAACATCACTTCTGGTCGTCTGAAGCTTTTACGAGACGGACGTATATTAACGACATTTTGAATTTCCATTCACTCCATATCATGTGGACTCCTTCATAAGGAATATTTCAAGTGGTATTACCCCAGTCCGATCCAGAGTTCAATACTCCGAATTTTACTTCATTTATAAATGTATGGATCTTTAATAAAACAGACTAATGGTATTGTCATTTAGGGGCTCAAAGGCACTAACGTTATTATTACTACTGAAGCCAGAATTATATTTCAAATCCTCTTGCCGTTCTTTATATTTATTTTAAATATGTTGTTTTTTTTAATTGTAAAATAATGCGTTAAGAAAACAAAATTAATTCGTCGGTTATGAATTTTGCTACCATGATTCGGCAAGGAAGCTCTGCCACTCCTGCTTTGAATTTTATGAATCCTAGTAAGAAACTTCCCCTAAAAATTGATAACTTAATGCAGGGTTGGACCCAATACTTTATTCCCGGTAATCATGGTGAAGCGCGATCAACATATATATCGGCTTTCCTCCCCCACTCCCATCCCTCGGCGTGTAACCCGGTTGATCTAAGTTTACTCCACTTTGGAAGGGCCCAATAGGGGGTGGGGGTGGGGGTGGGAAGAAATACTCTTGTAAGGGTGGAGGGGTTGGGCCGCACCACTTACCGTCACTTTATCGGCATACCCCATCTAGAACCGGGTCTTATGATCCCATCCGGCTTACATACCTGCTTCCCCGCGATCGTAAATTGCCTGCACGCGATACCCCCCTACCAATTAGACAATTTACTTATTCATTTTCAATGTCCTGCCTGAACGCGCGTGTAAACTAAAATTGGGGTTGACAAAATATGCAAACTGATGTATTATTTTTCAAGCCTTGTGAAACTCGGCCAACATATTGGCAGCGGGAAATATACAGTTGCATAGCTTAGTTACGGGCCAAAGCATGAACTGAATGGAATGAAATTCGAATAAATTAAATCCCCTCATTAGTTAATGTGCCTTATTATATTTTAATCAGCGAGGGTTATGTAATATCATCCCTTGCGGAATTCCGCCCCCTCTATTCTGTTGGTTTTGTTTCAAACATTGTCAGTATCATTTAATTAGCAATACACTGGGATAATAACGAATGGCAGCTTACTGTTAATGTGGTGCTATTTTGGTGTCGACGGCGTTTTATAACTCGAAGAATGATGGGCGTTTAAGAAGCTGCGGGATATAACGGGTTATACAGAGGCTATTTGGCAGTTGAGTCCTAATGCCGATTCAAGTCAGCTTGGCTCCGGAGGGAAAATCACCCCGGCGCTCTTAAGTACGCTTTTACAACTCGAATGTACAAGTCAGCACTAACAATTATTATAATTCCGAGGGGCCTTTATGCCGTTTACAGTTTTTTAACATAGGCAATTTTTATTTCACAGTTACCTAATTAGTTGAAAACAATTACATTCCACTGTGTAACACGTTTAAAATCCAACATCTCACCATCATGCTCTTATTTTTAATTAGTCCATTGATTTCATACTTTAAGAATCATTTAAATAAAAATAGAGTAATGTAAATTTGATACATTACAAGATTATACTTAAACCATCACACCTCGATAGAGAGAGAGAGATAGAGTCTTGGTAGCGAGGGAAACGGCGTCATCTGCAATAATAAGCGAGGGAAGGTCGAGAAGTTGAAACCGAATTCGGCAGAAATGAAAACAACGCAGTTCGATAATAACGAACTTGGACAATAGCTAACTTCCGACCAACTCCACTGCCAGAAACCTTAATTGGGAAACCCTTCAGCAGCCCTTCAGCGGCCCTCCACCCACTTCCCACCCTCCACCGCTACTGATGACGGCGAAAAGCCGTCAAAGACCATCAAACAGATTAATATATATATTTAATTAAGTTTTAACCCGTTGATATAATACTCGGTCCGCTATGTTCCACAGTTCTATATAAAATAGTGTTGCAAAAGTTGATTAACATTCGGCAGACTTTAGAGTCGGCTACTAATTTTAATTGGATGTAAATTCAGTCCTGGATCTTCAGGTTAGTGTCCTGCTAGAAATCATCAGTGATTGTCGAATTCCCCCTTCAATTATTGAAGCTGATTAAAGGAGAGGAGCTCATCAACTCCAATAATTACCTTCAGATTCTTTTCCCGTCTCCCTCTATTTATTATCAAGCTGAGCTGACCTGGTCTTGTACGGTCTGACAAATATTGTAGTAATTTTTCGTGTAATTGCAAAAAAGAAGTTCTATCTGGAAAAATGTAAAATTGTCCGTATTTCGGTCATCTATGCGAGACATTACGCTCAATAAGATCTAATATTGTGTATTAATATCCGACTTCCCGTAAGATCTCGTAATGCGTATTGAACCGCTATTTGTCCCAGATTATTCCTGGTTTTGTAGAAAATTTGAGGAAGTTTCACAAGAAATCATGTCTGCTGTGATAACACTTATTCACTGGCCGCATGATATTGATATGGCAGATAACGCTACTTTATCTAGAATAAGATCAAAACAGCCAGTGAAGATAGAAGGTACATAAATATATATGTCCAGCCAGGTAGCCGGAGTAAATATTATCGTTGACCTCGTTAGATCTCAAATGATTTAAAATAATTTACATTATAATAAATAAAATAATTAATTACTAATTTTCAGGGAAACTTGGCTGACACATTACTTGCCATATATATAGATATTTGTATTGATATTATGAGTAATTTATATTATATATTTATCTCCCCGGTCAAAACCGTTTGTCAAAATTTGTGAGTTTGCCAACAGGGAGTTTGTACTAATGACGGAGGTCGAGAACGGAAACTCCAAGTCCGAGATTAAATGAGCGAGATGAGATAGGGAGATCTCGCGAGAGATAATATTACCAACTCCGAGCCCACCACTCAATGAACTTAACTAACTTTGTTATTTGTTTCACAAGTAAATATCCGTTGTTATCGCTCAAACTATTTGTTCGTGCGGCAAAATTGTGTGAAATGAGTTTATTGCATTAGGCAAGTTTTTTCAACAATTTTTGGATATTTATTTAGGCTTGGTTACAAGCGAAGAAAAATTGAGGATTTCAATCAGCCGGATTTGAGATCGACTGGACATAATCATTTCCCCATTAATTTTCTTAGTAAAATATTATTTGTTTGCATATTTATATCTTTAAATCAATTCCTTCAACCGCTTATTATATTTTTCGGATCAGTATATAAGAATGGAAAGTGACAATTATCTGGTCATCGGGTAGAATCGGGTATTAGAATAAAATTTTTCCTTAAGCATTCTTTCAACCTAAATTATATTTATACAATATATCTATACTTTCCATATAATCCGCCCCTTCAGAAGGCCTTCCTTTCTAAAATGCGATAAAAAATGAAAAAATCTTAAAATTCCAACCGATGGTTTAGATAACCCTCTATAATCCTTTCGGAGCCTTCTCAAAGTAAAGAGTTTATATGGTTCCTTTTCAAATACATCTGCGTTCTGGAAACGATTCATTTGCGGAAATGTATTAGGGAACATAACCAAATCCTTTTTCACTCCTATTTTAAATACGCGTTTGTGACTTATACGAAAGGGGGATTTTACAATTCAAATTTTACACTATTTCATTCCATTTGCATTTGAATATTGCTCAGCTGAACTAGTCCGTAAATAGTGCACGATTTATTATTCCAAATGGGAGGGGGTGTCGAGACGAAATATTAATTCTTAATTTTAATTTCTCGCCAAGAGTTTGAAATTTTATCACTCTTGTTCCAGCCATTTTCTGTTGGATTCTGTTAGCAACATAGTTAGGTGTTCTAGCCAGTTATCTAGAGTTTATGGGAGATTTTAATCAGTTGTATTTTCAAAATGAAGGGTTTCGAAAATGGAGATACAAAGTTTTAGCGCCATTTACAAAAAAATAATTTCATTAAATTTAGAATATCGTTGCAATACATAAACGGTTATTACATGAATATTGGCCTGAAGTTATATACGCAGATATTTTGCTTAATATAACAAGAAACGGAAATATATAGTATACATTTTGAAGATATTAACCCGATGAGTTCCCTTAAGCTGTTCTTTCTAATTGACAACGCCAGAAACTTTCATTTCTTAATTATTTTTTGATTACTTATTGTTGTTATCCTCCGTCTCTTCTATTTCGGCGTTCAACTCCTACACGAAATAGAGATCAGAGGGCTAGATGAATTGTACTGTGGCCTTCCCTCGCGGCATACAGTTTCTACTCTGTTGGCCGTTCGTTCGAACGGAAACGGAACTAATTTAGAGCGTGACGAAAGTTTCAATTCGAAAATCATTGAGGACGTTTTGCGATCGAAGTTATTGTCCTTATCCGGTCGAGCGGTAAAGCCGCAGTTGAAGTGTTCTGCAAATATTTATTTCATGGGATTGCCCGCAAAGGCTCAGTTTTTTTTCCCCCATTTGAATAATTCAGATTAATATGTTTTAGGAAAATTAATCTGGCTGTTTATATTTGGTTTGGGAACTTTATTCGGTATTCCTCAGAATTATTATTTCCGAATATTATATTTAATTAGTGCACTGTAGTCCAGTTATCGTTTAAAACTTCATAGTAATATATATTGATACAAACTTTACAAATAAGTTCGGTATAACTGTAACAAAATTGCCATTATAAAGTGAAACACAAGCGTAAAATGTTTGACACAAATATTTGTCTTTTTAAAAAATTTACGATCCTTTTGAATAGTAAAATAAGTGATTTCTTTCTGGGCATTAGGGACTGCGCAAGATATTATATACGAATATTGGAGGGTTGTAAATTCAGACTGTTCAAAATCAATAGTGCTTTAGGTATTTGTTCGGGGTTTGTGCGTTTCCTTGTTCCCCTATACGAGATTGTATATATTTCATTACTGCAGCGTGTAGTAGTACTTTAGCAACCGGTCCAACTGGAACCGAAACAATGAATTATGTTTTATTGAAAACCGGAGGTTCTCCGGTGGTTGGCTGCCCAACCGCCCTCTCCCTCTCTCTCTCTCACCCTCTCTCTCTCTCTCTCTCTCTCTCTCTCTTCCCGGACCATTCTCTGTTCGCAGAATACAGAATGGCATTATTTCATTATTGTTATGCGCATTATTCAAATTCCTCCGATTCTCTAAGCTTTCGTTATTAGCGCTTTCAGTGCATAATGTTGGCCCGATTTTAGTTCCGTTCGAATTTATCGATTAACAGCATAATGCGGACATCGGCTTTAATATGCCCCCGCGGTCTAAATATATAGTAATTAATTCTAACGCGAAAATTAATCCGAAAATGATCTGCAGAAATTCCATCTGAAAACATTTTCAACTTATTGTTAAGGGTTATAATACATTTCGATATCAAGCACAATATTATGTATTATATAACAAATCATTTTGTTGATATTAATTTACAAACGGAATGCGAACAAATTTTGTTTAACAAAATTAAGTAGAAATTCAGCGATTCTTTGGGCGTAATATTGATAATATTCACACTGAGGTTAAAACAGTCAAATTCAGTTACATCAAAAGTCAAAATTACGTTAAACATTATATCAATATTTAACCACTATTCCTTTATATTTTATGGGGCATAGTTTTTTCTCCCGTCACATTTAAATGGTATTTTGTTCCACGGAGGTTGCGGAATAGAGCACAGGTTCTCTTTTCTAGTTCATCTCACTTGGTTTTGGGTTTTACGCCACTGAAGTGCCTATTGTATCGGCCACAGTGGCCGAAATAGGTTTTACATGGGAGATTCACCGCAGACAGGTTTCACTCACTGCGTCACCAATGCCAGGAGATGAATACCATTAACAACCTCTCAATCGGACTGAATATTTATTGAAATTACAATACGGTGAGAAACAAAATATAAAATTTAAACGGAGATAAACAAGTTATTGCTGGAGTGTTGTTCATTGCAACTTGTAGATTCTGCGGCCGTGCCAGGGTTATTGCGAATACAAAAAGTTATGCGTGTCCGGAACGCGAACGATGAATGTTTCAATTGGATAATCGACATTGCATGATGGGCCCCGGGGGTTGTGGGTGGTGGGGAGGGGGCGGACCCGCTTCGTAAAAGTTTACTGGTGGAACTACGACCCCCGGCCGTCGTAAACTGTCCCCCGCCCCGGAAGAACGGCTGACGTGGGATACTAACCCGCCCGACACGCTTCAATCATTCACCGCTCGGTCGCCTTACCTACAGAAGGCTTACTTTTTTTGGTTTCGGTTGTTGGGGGGTTGTTGGGAAGCTTGTCGATAACGTCAAGTCAAGTAAATAAACTACAACGGACAAAGTAATGCCCACGTTTACATGTTCACCAGCATGTACTGGTCATTTCCACTGTTAAAATAGAAAAAAAAAATACGCTATATAGTCCGAGGAAAAATGATATAATTTTAATGGAATATTTTTTTAACCTTTTCTATTCTGTACAATCAACATGAATGTTATAAGTACAAGTGCTGATTTTTTTTCCCCATGTATTTCGTGATAAAAGGAACCACCCAAAGATGGCACTTTTCACACAAGAACAATTATAGTCTGAGGGCTAAGAAGATCTCTAGGCCAGCGGCGTATTTTAATAAAAATATCAGCGGTAGAACTAAATTGCAACTAATGGGAACCACAATTTCCTGCTAGTTTCCTTCCATATCATTGTATAATTTTTTTCACAAATACGAACACTTCAATTTTCTTTGATACATGCATGAAGGTCCGCAGGGTTAGTAATTACAGCGCGCGATGCACGCATGTCGGCTGAAGATGAAGCATTCAGTCAGCACTCTCGCCACACGATCGTATACTTTTCTTATTGAAGAACTCGAACAAGCCCGGGTTAGCTCGGTCGGCTGCCGATGAAGTGCCCCGTCGGTATTGCCACTTTACTTTTACTGCCGCATTCTGGCGATAGCTCTTTCTTTTTAGTATCTTTACGTGAGAGAGATTTACTCTTGGGACCGCCGGACGAATGAATCCTCAAGTTACACGCGATCTGACGATAGCAGAAAGCCAGAACAAGTCTAGTTCGCAGCCTGTTTTGTTAATTTATTAAAATGCGCGAATAATAAATACTAATATATACTGTTATTGTTATGTAGTATTATAAGTTGCGAAATTAGGTAAATCCACAGAAGCTTACAGAACTTATCTGTAGAAATGCTTATAAATGTATAAATGTTTTATCTCTAATGTAGATAAGCCTGGTCGCTTTTATACGACCGGTCAGGCGAGTGGTTCTCTAATATTAACTTGTGAACTAATCCTCCATACTTGCCGTTGGTTCCTCTCCACTAATCTTCTTCGGGGGTCCTTTCCCCCGTTTCAGAGCTCTCTCCCCCTATCCCTGAAGCGTTAGTGTTGCGAGCTGGGGGGGAAAACCTCTCAGGGAGGGAACGCCATAATCCATTTGTCCGGAGATAAAAAAATCCTTTCCGAGAATTGTCCGAGCGCAGTAGCTTTTCGGGTTCGGTGAACGCTCAAAGAACGCTCCCTTCTGCCCTGATACGAAGAATATGCAGGCCCGCGGGGATTTGTGAAATTATCTAAGATATAATTTGCTATCACCACTCGCGATTTTTGAGTACATCGGTATATAATACAGGAGTTAAAAGTAATTTTTTACTATTATTATGAGCGTTATTATATGGTGTTGTTTTGCGAACGTAGGGTGCCGTTTATTAACGATGGCATTGGACCGAAACCGAGTAGTGACCGCCAACCATGTCTTCGACATTTTCTCTTGTTTCAATACCGTATCGTGCAACCGGAATATTTCACGGAACTGTGGGAATAATTTCCGTCTTTCCGCGATCGTTCCGAGACAGTTCTTGAGTGGATTGTTACGGCTACCCCAGGGGAGTGTTTAACCCTGGCGTATCCTCGCGGCGTATACCGCCCACCCACCCACCTCGCGGCGCCGTTACGTACACAGTGCCCGTTGTAACGTATTCACCGTATGCATGCGTCGTGTATTGTTTCCTTGGCCCGATCGGAGGATTAATATCGTGTTTGGGGGCAGTAAGTCGTGCGGGCATTATCATAGCCGGGGGTGTCGTGTGGCCACCCAGCTAATGCATATTCATCGGCCGGCAGGGAAAACTGGGTAGTAAACATAAACTGACGTCCCGATGCACATTCTCCATCCCCCCATCCCATTAAGTATGCCCAATCAATGCCCAATCGATATCATTACTGGTCCGGTTTTTATTAATTAACCGGAATTCAAATTCAACATCCCTCTCGCTGATTATATTATAGCCTTTACATTCAATGTGCACAAAAATGGGCCCTGTAGATCAGGGGCTTTGAGCTTATCCAAACGCTCTTTCAAACCCTTCCCCTCTCAAAAAAACAACGACAATAAGGTTGAATTAAAGTATAATTAACGTAACTATAAAATAACTATAATAGAATGAAATATACCCAATAAGACGCTTCCTGGAGAGTCGGTACCAAATCATCCAGACTTCCCAGTATTTTAGGTACAACACCGGACAAAATCTTATCGAGACATCAAATTTCTTTTATATCTTCTGAGAGTGCCACAAACTTAATATTTACATATTACCATTTTACTTATTTGAAGTCGTTGAAGGTTAGTTTTTCAATTAATCTTATTACTAGAATTAAAATTGTGTACTGTTTGTTTTTCCAGTGTAGTAAATTAAATATATATATGCCATAGGAAGTCATATAATGCATAAAACAAAAAAAATATTGTTTGTTCATATCGTAATCATACAATAAAGTATTACACAACCAACATGTTAACGACACATTTGACATTTAATATTTAAATAAGCTAACATATATATAGGGCTTCGGAATAGAGTTTCAATGCGATTTTAATTATATATAATATAAACTATTTAATTAAAGCGTTATAATGAGAATGTAAAGTTCTCGTTTTACTTAATTAAAATTATTATTACATAGATGATATTCCTCTCGTCTGGATTATTTATTTCGAGAGAATTAAACTGGAATTTTCCGAATAAAGTTAAACCGGCGGCGCTGTCCCGAAATCTGGGAGTTAGCCGGGGAAATGAACAACGGTGGAGATCACTTGAGTGTGATCGGCGCGGCGTCTGAATTTTCCAACCTGTTGAGAAAGTCGAGGCCGACACGGCGCTTACACTCCAACGGATTTGCCCGAAAAGACACTTTCCGCGGAACACACTCGCACGGAATCTCAATTCAAAGTTGGCCCGAGTTATTTAATCGGAGTAAAAAATTTTTTTTTTAATATCTCTCAACTCAGTGGTACACTAGTGCAAATATAACGGAAAGGAAAGGTCGTTTGTATAAAAAAATGTATGGGTACCTCCGGGACTGAGACCGAGTTTATTAATTTTCCTTTTGATGATATAAGAGTCTGTTTTATCTAGGAACCTGCTGTCATTACATTTTGGCAACTCACCAATTTCACTGGAACTTTTCGGCTCGCTCTACCAGCATTATTAGACAAATAACGTACAAAAGTTTTTTGACATGTAAAGAAATGACAGTATAACTAGAAAACCGATATGAATCAGTATTTCAACCTTGTATTAATAAAATGTCACCAATGAATTATTTAATTTTTTGAATCAGTTATGTTATTTTATTTGGCAACAAGTGAAAGAGCATTGAATATATAATGAATTGCATATTTCTTCAATTATGCTTATTATTACAGCATTTTGGTAAATTTAATAGTAATTATACGGCGTAGATGCTTGACCCGTGGAACTGTGCAGTGTTGCGGGTCTAGTATCAGCGCCGTGCTAGTGTTACACAATCCTGTACAATGAGGTTAGAAGGGAATATTTTATTTATATCCTTTTTTATCGCAGATCCTTCTCAAGCATTATTTTAGTAATTTTAAAAATGTGTTTATTTCATAGCAAAATGTAAAAAATGATAGTATGGATGAATAGTTGGATGACGTATATTGATCAATTGCGATCTCATCCTTGGGAGGAATAGCGGCCTTCCCATTTTTTAATATAAATCAAGAGGTATTCAACTTTTGGAACTACTTAAAGAGCTTAAATTTCCGAAAGAGTATTGAGAATAGTATAACGTCAGACAGCATTGAAATGAATTCCTTTCCTCTTATATGCCAACTTTAATACAATTTAATTTCATTATTCCTTAATCTTATACAAATACTAACTATACCTCTGTCTAACTCCCACTGCTCAATCACTAAAATATTTAATATTGTGTATATATATTTTTGTATTGTTAGAGGATGCACGTAGAAATTTCTAGTCATTTAGGATATAAAGCTAAAATTCTCAGACATGAAAGTAGCGGTTATTAGAATTCGCCGAAATGCTTAAATTATAGGGAAAATGTCATTGTTTATTTTACAAGGTGAAACGTGATCGCTCCTTATTAGTAATGGATGAGTTGAATCAACTCGTGTGGGTCGGCTTTAAATGACTATTATCGGTATCGATTTTTAGGGGATGATCCGGGTTCGAGGGATGTGGGGGGGGGGGGTGGCTGGCTCTAAGGGCCCTAGGGGCGAGGGTGATGAATTACAGAGGGAGGAAGTGGGCGCTGGGGAGGGGCGGCGTGGTAGAACGGCCACTGCCCACTTGATAAGTGGCCACAGTTACCCGACGGCAACACCTGACCAACCCATCCCCCACCCCCATACCTAGGTATATACCTATAGCCCCATCACAGGCATCATCATCGTTTAACACCCACCCACGCAGCCCAACTCCCTTGAGAACTCCTCCTCCTCACATACGTTCCCTACTTACACTGTAAGCCGCTTACTGCGTTAGCTCTTGAATGCACAAGAGGGTGATTCAGAAATTTACAAAATAGAGCGTTTTATTAATTCAAACTCTAACGCTATTTGTAGCAAACAGTTTAGCGATGTCTTGCAACCGCATTGAGAAATCATAAAAAATCGATTTTTTTTTCAATGATTGAAGACAATGTTTGTGCAGTGTTGAAAGAAATGTTGTTGAATCGATCCCCGTTTTAATGTATTTTTGTGTGTTCAGAATATTGCGATATTTAGAAAATTTCAGACCCCCAGGAATACTAATCTGGTCAGGGGAAAAGAGCCTAGTTATATAAATAACAAAAATATTTGGAAAATCGATTTACTTGTATTTAGACCTAACTAAACAATTAATTACATCCTGTAAGCATAAAAGTGAACCCGGATAAAATTTACCCGCATGCGTTTTACCAGGTTATCCGAACTATGATATGTCTAGTTTTAACAGCGGCGACTCAGCGATTTTGTAATATGATTTCCGTAACCTATTCACAACTGATATCCGATCTAACCCCCCCCCTCCCGCCCTTTCGCCCCTTCTATGAACTCCAGCTAATGGAAACAACAAATTAGAGCCAAACCTTTCATCGGGACGGCATCATATTGAATACACAACAGTCCGCGATCATTAATTTCATTAATGGGCGAAACGATACGTGGCGCGCTGCCAATCCAACTTGAAATTCAATATCCCCATTCTATATTGAATGTAATATGATTGCAATATGTCGAGCTAATAACCGCAGGACAAAACCCATTAATGAGACGAAATTTAAATAAAGATCAAAATTATCCCGACCGTTTCGGCCAACTCGGCGGGACTAATAACGGTGTAACTGCGTGAACACAACCAGTTTCCGACAATTTAACGTATAATGGTTTCAAGTATCACCAATTTCGACCATTCCCGCCCAAATGAAATGTCATCATTTTTTCCGGGCCTATTATTCCTAAATCTTCAATGACAGTAATCTTTTTTTTTATTATAGGTCACGACTGAAATTTTTAAAATGATATTTTGTGACAGTGCGATTTGATAACACGTACGTACTTTTGACTGGGAATCCACACATTTATGGTACTTCTACTCCTGCCCACACTAAGTAGTGTTGCTCTAACCTTTGAAAAAGTAGACGGTTAAAAAAGTTTACTAACTAAATATTTTAAAGAAGGGTGAAAGTTTAAAGAAAGTACATCGTGGAATAGATCGATGAGTCTTGAAGAATCGAAACATTAATTTTGAGCCTCTTGTAGCAACATGAAATGTTGTGTCTGCGCAGCGGTGTGCCAAAGTGAGCAGGTGCTCGTTATTGTCGGTCTAATTATCGCCTTGCTAATGAGTGGGTTAGCTTCAGTCCACTGGTCGGCGTACAGAGGAAGCCTCTGACGTTGTTGTTCTGCAAGCGCTCAAATGACTTCCGATACAGGACCGGAAGCGAGTGCATTACTTCACGATCATTATTATTAACCCCGGAAGAAATTATGGAGAGTAAATGCCTCTATGATATTGCATCGTCGCATGAACTTCGTGTAACTCTCATCCGGGGTTACACCCTTCCTTCGCGTCGGCAATCGATCTATCCCGACGTCTGCGGAGTGAACTGTTATATTTATGAAGCTATATATATTAATAATAAGACTCATCCGACAGTCACTGGAATAGAATTTCCTCTCTCTTACGCTGTGCAACACATTACTTATATTCTTGGGGTTAAATCGAAAACGGAAATAACTTTCTTTTGAGAAAATATATAATCACAATTTAAGCACATATTTCTGCATAGACGAAATTTGTCTGGTTTGGCCGACATCGGTCCAATGTCACTCTCGAATTGGAAAGGACCGTCCGTTTTTCGTGATCTTTTAGGAACAAATGTAAAAAGGGACCCTTTCGTGTCTTTGTTTCGCATTCATAGAAATCAATTTCGTGAAAATCCTTTGAAGGAGGCGTCTTCAGACTGACGGGGCAGTGAGAATTCACTTGACTTTTTAGAGATTCCAAGGTGTGTGACAGGATCGGGTCATATTTCGGGCGGCGGGGTTTAAGTCCGGCGGACACAAAGCGGGAGCTCAGGCGTAAATCGCCGCCTTCTCAAAGGATATTTTTTTCCCTTTGTTATTAAAGGGCGTGAATAATGCGAGTGCCGCTTATAGCCGGGGCCGTGGTGACCGGCTGCTTCGGGCTCGTCATGAATACAATATTTTCCTTCTTATTAATATCCGCACTATTCCTATGCACGAGGACGGCTCCTAACTCGGATTTCATTACGCCGACCCGTCACGGGCATTAGTTCTCTGAACAGGTTACCGGTGATTTATTATCAGTCAAGTTTTGATCATTAAACCCCGCTTATAATCAGACCGGTTTAATAAGGGCCCGCAATGCGATCCTTAAATTCTCCATTGTCTAAAGTTGCAGATATATGAGGCCGCTGTCGGTCACCGTGTTTATTACGGAATAAGTAACTCAGTGTATCTTGGCAATAATTCAATAACGAAAGACGAAAATATTAAAAAGAAGGAATACGCTTTACGATTTTAATTACTTTTTTATACTGTACCATTTCTTATATCGAACTGGTAATTATATCGAGGTGTAATTAAGCCCTTTTTAAATGTCATTTATGTATTCCACATCCGATCAACGGCATCGGGCTTTTCCCAAATTTTAAACGCGTATTTGAAAATTTATTTTAATATGGAAACTCAATTCCTACCTAAGTGGACGCGTAAGGATATTTTCATTAGGCCGTATATACCAATGGGAATAAAACATTATCAACTGTTCAGTCACCACATTTGGAACATTTGCGAACACGGTTGGGGGTTGGTGGGGATTGAACCCTGATTACTGAACTGAATTTATTTGTGTTTATTTCGGGTTCGTTTAGGTTTATTTGCATTGGCCGGTTACAACTGTGTCCATTCCGTTCGTTAGAACTCGTGGTCCGGGTTGATTTCGTGATATCCAGGTAAATTATTTTTTGTCGGTGTTCATTTTAAACAGTCGCATTTCGGTGATAAATTATTTCAAGTATTATCCTACTTTATACAATATAAACACATAAAAACAATAGAGATAAGAAGGAAGGTAATGCAAAAATAAAACTTTAATTTGTACATGCTGAGGAGTATTTTGTTAGCCTACCAAACCACAAGACCCTGATGGTCGTGATACGATATAGGGATGATTTTCTACCTATCTCTATCTACCCCAAGTTTTAGCTGCAATTATTTATCTTTCAAAACTACTGCTTACACTCGAGAGTTAAGCGTGGATTTAGTGCCACGTCAGGGAAAGTTTTTCCGAGCCCCTCCACCTCCTTCGGAACTTTCAAGTTCCACGTTACGATATTTATTATTGAACGGGGCCGTCGCCTCCTCTCCCTCTACCCTCCCCCTCCGGCCCTTGTCATCTGGCTCCGACAGGCCGGGGTGAACGGTGATCGGCGAACGTCCTAATTGGAGGGTGAACGGGGGTTGTTCACCGGGTGAATAATGAATGGAGAGGCGGACCCGGAGAAGAAACACTTTAGAGCTCGTCGACGTTAATCGCTCTCCAGCCCCAACTCTCCCCCACCAACCACCACCACCACCACCACCCCCCCGGCCGTCTTAGCCGACCCAACTTGCACTCGAGCAGACCGACGGGTAAACTCGAATTCCACTTCACCGTTTCCCCCTATTGTGGCTAAGGTAAACTAGTGACGATGACACATTCTGCTGTCTGCTTCCAATTTGAAACGCATTACACGTGCGGATTGTACGAATAAGATTAGAACCCCCTGTAGATTACAATTCTATAAAACCAGTTTAGAGAAAGTTGCCTCACGTTGGGGTTTTTTCATTCACCAACTAATTAAGAAAGTGAACATTCTCTTGTAAATTTATATTTATTTATTAGGATTTGCCATTGTGTACTGTCAAATTTAGCTATTCCTATGGAAATTCAAATCATCCATAACTTGAATAATCAATATAATTATCTGTAATCTTAAGAGCTTTTGCAAACGATCATGACTAAAACAGTAAGTAAGTTCTGCGAGTATCCCGTAACGCGGCGAAGTTTCGCCCTGAAGCCGGTCGCGGTGGTTCGATTCTAAAATATCCAATCCTCCGGTGTTTAGCCTCCGGTCTTTAGTTGGGTTACGAGATAAGCGAAGCCTAAGGCTGGATCGAGCTTAAGCCCCCTTACCCCTGATTCAGCGTCATCCGTAAGTTTCATTTAGTTGAGCCATATATCGCTAATACAACCCTATTTTCCTACTGAATAAACCCTTCTAGGTGTTATGCGTTATACTGATTGAAAACTATTCAAACCGTGTATTCAATATCTACTGTATTATATATCTTACTAAAGCGGATAACTAATGGTGTATATGATTAGTAGAATCTCTCTTCTTGTTAGGATATGTAAAAGTTTTGCTCTCGAGACTGCCTAGTGGCCGGTTCTTTAACCATATATTCTGAACCAATTTGTTCTTGTTCGTTTTTGACCCACAAACGTTAGACAACTGTATCCATAACGCGTAACGGATAAACGACCAGCTCAATATTACCAATTTAGATATACGCTCAGAATTCAATACGGCGACTTTACTGCCATGCAAATATATGTCAAACATGGGTTGTAAAAAGAATTAGATTATATAGTACCTCTTTACGTTCTTTATCCAAGTCCTATCTGAACTTGTCGGTGGAATGATGGGTGCTTGTAAGAATGGGACGCATCACGCAAATGCAGTTTCTGAGGTATTGCACGGGCAGTAATAAAAGTGCACACAGCTGCAGTGCACGCCGGTCCGGGGGTGAAACCGTAAAAAATTAATTCGATACGCTACGGTATATTTGAAAGCCATGAATAAATAACGGGCCATTGAATTTCCAATGACTTCCAGCGGCCGAGGACTTCGGTAGTAGGTCTGCGGCAATTCCTCAATAATGCTTCACCCCCGGTCATTTCGCCGCCCGCGAGGAGCTCCCATTAGCCTAATTCTGATTTCGTCTAATCCTTCATTTCTTGGGCGTATTGTCGTCGTTATTATAATTTGCCTATGGACGCCATTCAGCGAGACATCTTGTTGTTGAGTAATGCGCTCATTACATTGATTATTTCCATAATTGAATTCACATTACTTTCTTTCTAGTTTGGTTAACGTTTTGCAATGAAATAATCTATTTCCTGTTCATCGTGGATTCATTCGTGCAGCGGATACTAATTAATTGTGCCCTGCCTATCGTGTTAAATGTAAATAAATTCGTTATTAAATATTAAATTTGCAAATATTGCTATTTTAATTATATAAATAGCCCCTTCTCGTCTAGGCCACTAGGTGTCCAGGATTTCTGGGTTCTGAAATCACTGTTTCTTGCAAGAATGCCCGAACCAACAATGCCGAACAGACATGATTTTGCAATTTCTCAATGTGGTCGCAAGGTATCGAAAAACTTTGCCGTTAAATGGCGCGGGACCGTAAAATATTAATTCGGGAGCAACCCTCTAATTTACTTGATGACCGCGAATCTGATTCCGAAACGTATTGAAATGTCGGTTTGAACGTTATATTAATATTCAAATCGGGAGTTCTACGCCCGAGAAGTAATCCCCAGTGTATTTGTCTGACAGGAACTCAGTGTAAAAGGGAGAGAAGAGCCGAGATGAAACTGGAAACTTTGGGCCGGGATAGCGAATATTTTGACACTGGGGTTTTATGAGATCTTTGTTCTACTCGGTTGGGCCGTAGCCGCGCGGCTTCGAATCTTTGGCTATCACCAATTCATGAATCCAAGAAATGGGGCTTTATTCAAATGGTCCGTCTCTCGAAATCCGCCTCCCCCTCCCCCTCCACCTCCTCCTCCTTTGCCGTAGAATCCATCCCAAATAAAATTCTACCGACCCCACGAAGAATTCACTCTGCAGCATTTGCTGACGACAAACAAATCGAGAAAGAAATAGGTAATTCCTTGTCAATATTGGCCGATGAAAAATGAACAATTTACGATCGCATTTGGGTTGATGTTGTATCGTCCTGAAATCGAGACTGCAGAGTACCGATCGTAATATTTGTTTCAAAATTACTGCGAATTTAGTATATTAATACGATTTATAATTTACACAAAAGCCATATAATTATTATTCGTATTGAACCAGGCAGGCGTAATGGCTGCAACATATTCGAAACATTATCCGGACTCCCATTGTTCGACGCGTGTTCGGCGAAAAGTCAATTAGGGAGGTGGCCTCGGTAGATAGATAAAATGTTACCGTTCTCTCGAGAAATGTAATGTAAATGGAGGCTGAAAATGGCGGCGATTGGGTCGCGAGCGCGTCCCGACTGCATGGCCCCGATAAGGGCCGTTTCGCCCCGCCGGCCTAACGTGCAACGGCCGGGACCACGCAACCTCCGAGAATTTCCAGGTGTTTTAATGCTTCGGAATTACAAAACCGCAGTTACTTAGAAAGCCCGATATGATTCTAGAGAAACGTCAGATTGCGAAATGTATTCTGCCCTGTGGCTGTAATTAAGGATAACGATGAGAATTTACATTTTTAAAACCTACAACCACTATAAAAGTTTGCGACCGCGGGCGAAAGTTTTCTTGGCGCACTTAGTCACTGATAGAGGCCGTAGTTGCTGGTCTCGGAAAAAAATCCGATAGGAAACATCCCGCAAATAACAATATTTTAGCCCCATTGTTTTCCCTATCTGGAAAAGACCAATTTCTACTTAAATTTAATGTACGAACTCAGTAAAAGCAAGTAATACAAATATTTTTGTTACCTTATTGGACATGAAGATTCACACAGACTACTTATGTCGTCAATAAACGTAGAGAGCATTTTCATACAATTTATCACCAGTGACTGTGTCATTCGTACAATGAATTCTTTTCATTTCTTTGTTTCCAATTATTTAATCTGGAAAATATTTTACAGCAAATATAATGAATTGTACTTTCGTTTCCCCTTTCTTCTGTTGTCTCACCTTTTTTCTTTGGAGGTCTTTGGGGGTTGAAAGAGCAGTAACTGAATCCGCAAAAAATCTACGTATCCTTCTACTTGTGGTTGCATATATCGCTCAACTTTGGTCCAGTTTCATTGCTCCACTTCTCCAGTTCACAATCCGTCCCTTTCGTTTGGCGCACAGACATCCGTACATGTTTATTCGTTGATTTGGACGAAAATGGATTATCAAACTTGATATCAATCCCCAGTGGCGCAATTGGTTAGCGCACGGTACTTATATGACAGTATTTCTGCGAGCTATGCCGGGGTTGTGAGTTCGAGCCTCACCTGGGGAATCGTTTTGACGATCGGGTGTAATATAAATACCCTGTCGGCCGGCCACGTCCGGAAAGTTAAGAACAATAACAGTATATTAAATTATGATTAATTGCAGGCCGCAAACACTAAGCTACAGGCCCCAGTTACCGCAAAAACCCCACATAAAAAGGCGGGAGAGAAACTCAGGCTCCGAATTTTTAAAGTATGATCATGCTGTGTTATGTACGAGGAAGAAAAAGGGGGAATGTATTACCCACTTTGCAAGGCCCAGCCCCCCCCCCTCGTCGGCGCTTCATGTATATGAAAGACTGTAGTATGATGTAAAAGTGCGGACTTATGTATCGTTCTTTTCAGTACGATTTTAATATTACCGTTTCTGCAATCAGTGACTTCGAGACCTAATAAACGAGACAGTACATTTAAACTCTTCTTGAATTTAAGAATATGTTGGGTATATATAAAACAATTTATCGGTTTTGTATTTATAAAGTTTCTCTTTTTTTTCGAGATGATGCCTTCCCAATTATTCAAAGGGAACCTGAAACAATATCGGTAGCGACAATAAAATTAATGGACTTTCTCCAATAAACGTTAATAAGCTCAATTGTATTTATATATTACATTTTTAATGAGCGCTAATAATTTGTACAATTACGCGATCATTATCGTGGAAAATTTATATTTCATTATGGGAAACGGGCTCCCTACAGTGTGTATAATTATTATGCGCCTAATTCGTACGGCGATAAATCGCCAGTAAGTAAGTCATTACTCGTACAGTGTTCGTTGCCCCGGTTAATGATTGGCCGAAATGCGGGCAATTTCCCGGGCCGTTATATTTTCGGGGCGGCGGGGCGGGGATCATTTTCTCGCTGCCCTCGTCCGTCCAACCCCGCCGTTGAACTTTGGCCGGACGCGCGGTGCTGGAGTGGGGCGGGGGCGGCGGACTCCGGAAAAGTTTTATTTTTACGAGGTTGGCGGGCGATAAACAAGGTTCGACCCATAAATCGGCCACCCACCCCTCACCCCCCGCCCCCCCTTCCTCCCCGGCGGCCAGTGCTCTGCGGTCGACGGTTGACTTATTCATGGTCCTGTGCGAGTGTGAGCGAGGGGCCCCAGGTACCGCTAATAGCCGGAATAAAGAACGGGCCGCCGGCATTATTCACGCCGGGCCACTCCCT
Organism: Lethocerus indicus; assembly: GCA_019843655.1. NCBI lineage: Eukaryota > Metazoa > Arthropoda > Insecta > Hemiptera > Belostomatidae > Lethocerus > Lethocerus indicus. The sequence continues at coordinate 12,719,531 of JACDQD010000012.1, read as the reverse complement.
CCAGCTGATTTTACATTTTTAACCTGACGTAATGTACTGCCGACTGTTCCCTGAAACTTGTCCTAAAGTCAACGTATATTGGCCTGTCGACAGTACAATTGTATTCGAGGTCGATCGGATAAGAATTACAACAGTAAATGAGCGAAGTAACAGAACTCACCGACTGAAGAGTAAATCAGCTTGCGAACCTCTATATGCCTGATAGGGTGTCGGCCTTAGTGCTCTTAGGATTATAATAAGGGAACAAATAAGCCATAATTCTGGGCTGTAGTGAAACTATAACCCCAAACCCCAACTGTCTCCTGAAGAATTCCATGTACATATTAATCCTGCGGATGTTTTGCTGTAAAAACATTAAATATTAAACATATATAGACACGTATATAGAACTATCGAGTAATAATACCTCCGCCTATTCTGCGGTATACTACCTCCGCCTCTTGCCGCCTCCTATTATAATGACGGGTCGGAAAACTGACTGCTGAAGACGGTTGAAATTTTCACGACGCGGTTTCGGGGTGGTGGGGGGTGGTCGAAGTTGCACGTGCTGGATACAGCGGGCTAAGAACACTGCCGGCCGGGAAATGCGGGGGTTGGAAGGGGATGCTCTGTGTATATTGTCGGGTGTGGGGGTGGAGCGCAACCCTTATGAATAAAACAGGTGTGCCTGACCAAACAGGCCGGCTCCGGAGCGCGCCCTCCTCTGAATAATTGACGCCCGGTCTTGATCTAGCCCCGGGATGATTTACTATATCCCCCACACCACCCTATAGAGGTTCCACCCCCGCACAAAAACCGCAGACTGACTTTCCACCAATTAAAACGAGTACACTCCTCCCTGTTGTTGCGTCCGGTGGTGGTTCAGATTCGTTGTTTCGACTTTCCATCCCTGTTAATCAACTAAGAGCACCCCCCCCCCATGTCCCCGCCGGTCATATTATACATTTCTGTAATTAGAATTTTATTCGAGGGTCCAGACCTTCGAGTTCCCCCTTCAATTCCAGAATTGAAGAGATCATCGCTGTTTTGTTCGATATCATATTTGCGAAGGGATAAAAAAATGTCGCCCTGTACAGGCCCTATAAGGTCGGAAATCTCTTACAATCCGAGTTACAAATCTACCCTAATATTTACCTTCGTTAAATAATTATTAATCATATACGTGATATGCCTGTTATCATATCGTGAAAAATAAAACCCTGGAAAAAAATATTACAAAATAACACAGAGACAATGGACAATAAAGGAAACAGGAATAACAATGAACATTTAATTAAAAACTTATTGCAAGTTTTGCATTTGTAATATTCATTCTTGAATAATATTTCTGCAATGTGCTCAAACAACTTACAGAGAAAGGATACTAAAAATACCATAAATAAATATAAATGCCTAAGTCGCCATACTAATATAAAACATGGGTGAATGAATACATTAGGGCACAATTGTACTCGTTTGAGCAATCGTGTTAAGGTTAAAATTGAGTATTATTACACTGTATTCGTGGTGCTTACATTAATCTGATATTCTGTGTGCGTCTGTGAGGCGGTTGTCCCCACTAAGTACCGGAATCTTTAGTGTATTGATTCTTGATTTATTGGGTTATGGAAATGCCGCCACGGTGGTTACCTCTCTCCCGTCTGTATGGACAGGATTACGTCCCGGTCCCCCGAGTCATCGATTCCATTCAGGGACTTCGAGTTTTCCCAATATTGGATCCACCTCATCAATCCCATTGATGATGGACCGAAATTGCAGTCGCGGGAACATCGCGTTTCCACACGACTTTCGTGCAGTTTCAAGACAAGCGTGCACCTTTAACATAAAATCACAGGGTGAAGATAGAGGATAATATAGGTTAACAAACAGCATAACATTATGCGAATAATTCAAACAAATACTTTAAATTTTATTTCTATTCATTGGATTAATTAAAACGAGGTTATTTTTCGGGAAAATTAATTCCGGAATCATTCCGGTTTTTTCCGAACGTTGCCACTAAACTCCAATTTCATGTACGGGCTTTTAAATAAATACCGGCATCGTAAATTTTACCGCCTTGGTCTTTAATTTAGACATGGAAAATAGTAACTTTTATTTTCTATATAAAAAGTGGAACTGCAATCCGCCGTTTAAACCCTTGAGGAGTAATCCTATACATCTGCCACACGGCTAAAACATATCAAATCTTATACAAACCTTCACGTAGCTCACGTAGAATATGGAATCGAATCTGTAAAGTTCATTGGATTCTTTTGCAAAGATGATGTTTTACAGATATATCGCAGTAGTATTCGTTACTCGAATTCTTAACTTAATAATAAAATCTGTACAAACATAAATTCTGTTCCGGATTTACTTTCCTAGATTAACGCGAACGATCTAACATCGATCGATAGAAAATATATTTCCGCTCCCCAATTTTTCCTAATTTCATTTCCCCGATTGGATCAATACGCGACGTTTCATCTTTCGCGCCATGAAAATCTAACCGATGATATATGACAAATGTGGGAGTGGATTCCTATGAAATTGTATACGCTTTCCACGCGGAAGTCAATATGGGTGTATATATGCAACTGCTTTTGGAGGCAGCTAACTAGCGCCCCAATTTCGCGTTTATTCTGGTAAAGCTTCAATATTTTTGCACATTTCATTCCGTTTGTGGGTTTTATCCCATTGAGCGTGTTATGTCGTTCCTCATTTATAAATTGATTTAACATCAAAACTGCATTATAGTTTCAAGTATTATATTATCAATGGGACGGGGGCTTTCGCTCGAAAGGATATCCAACGTTAATCCCGGATCTGGCGGGTTGGTAGTTTCCATTTGAATCGATTTTACAAGACGCCTGTCACTAACTCTACTATTTAGCCGCCTCTCTCTCTCTCTCTCTCTCTCTCTCTAAGCTCTTTTCAAACTATCCGCTTTAGAACTTTCCTCTCAAAACGTACTCTACAGTCGGATCCCTTAATACGGCCACCCTTCATATTGACAGCTCAAGCAGTTTTTGTTTGTTCTACAGGAGTTTTTATTTGTACTTCTACCCAAATTTTCACTGTGGGCTAATGATATAATGGCCAATGCCTGCCTGGAATTCGAATAAAATTTAACTTGGTCTAGGTCAAAGTTTTCTTAAATTGGAAATTTTCAATTTTTGCTTCACTAATTTTGATAACCTCCGTTATCAGTGGTTGAAAACAGGTATTGAGTAAGAGCTAAGATCTAACAGTAAAAATGTTTAAGAAAATTGTGACGATTTTAAAGTCCTGTTCTTTCATGCATTGGCGGCTTCCTGATATAAATCTTCCATTCAAAACCTCTTTTCAAACCATTCAATCCTTTGATTTGACACCTCTCCTCATTTCACCTTCCTGAATATCCTGAAATGGCCACGTAATCACTATCCAGTAAGGGCAGGGGCAAGTGTACAATCATTCTGTACTGATTGTTCACAAAACATACAAGAACAATAGCAGAATCCAGGATGATGAATCTTTTTCAGCGAAATAATTGAGCCTTTGCGCATAAAATAAAATTTTGATTTCCGCTTTGACAAGTGTCACCTTTTGAAAATGCGAATATAAAAGCAGCGATTTGTAAAATCCATTGACAAAACACGTGAAATGGAAACAACGAGAAAAACGAAAGGATAAAATATTAGCGCTTTTTGTTTTGTTTTTCATAATTGATTCGGAATTCAGTTCCTATTATAAAAAAAAAGTTCAAAGCTGTGCTTTGACAGGAAGTTGTTAAGAGCAAAATTAATATAAGACCAAAGCGAATTAAATGTTTAGGAATATTTTCAACATTCTGCGGCTATTAGCTGTAAATTGAGTGCATAATTACACTCGTGAGCACAGATGTAGAGGGCGGTCCAACATTTTGGAATTCGCATTGCAAACATTGTATGACAGACTGGTCGAACTATTTTCCTCCTGCTTTTTGGTACAGTCATATCGGAATTTCATACGAAGTTATATAATAAAATCCCGGTTCCTAAGGTTTTTCGTTCCCCTCTCACCCAGCATCCAAACTCCTCCCAGAAAGCTTAAACACCAGTGGTGTAGTTTTGGGACATCCACGCCAATCATTATCTCTTACTTTGCATACAGTACAAATAAAATGTTTGATCAAAGTAGTGTGAGATCGGAATCTAAAAACATTATCCCAATATTTTGTCTGAAAGACAACTGTAGGCGGCGTAGACTACCACATTTGTTACAGCCCCATTTTTGTTACTCACCCTAGTTTAGTTGGAGGATAAAATTTTTCTTCGGGTACATGTACAATATAAAATTCATTTGCGGTACACCCCCAGAGGTTGTCAGTTCTGAAATGATTTCCGTTTCCTCCCCCCATCGTGGATCGTTGCCCTGTCTGAGCGGTTTAAGATGAAACGGTTCCGGTTAAGGTGTTGGGGCCGTAAGTGGTACATCTTGAGCACCGGAGTTCACGGCCCTTGTTTTTACGGGCGCTGAAACTCGAGCGCGGTAACTCGAGAACGCGTAAAAATAAAAATCGAACGCGCTTCATTTTACAACACCCCCCCCCCCCCATGAACTTGTTTCGGGCCCTGTAACGTTCAGGCGACAGCCGAGGAAAAAATATCCCCTCCCGAGTAGTATTACTCCCGTAGACCGCTAAACTGCCGGCTCGCAGTGGAAATCGTACCCCCTAAAAGAGATACTTTCCGTGCACATTGTTTCGAAACTTTCTCGCGCTAACCGAAAAATGTTGTGGCGCCCGGTGAAGGTGCGCGGGACAGTTTTCGGGTTTTATCGCCGGCCGCTTATTTGACGACCTCCGCCCTCGTAAATATCACGGTCAACTTGTAAAAAAAATGGCCACGGATAACATCTCATAGGAATATCATTCTCGCAATTTTCTGTCTTCCGTTAAAGTTCAGCCAGCACTGCCGACAGTATTCTTCGTCATCAATATAGTACTGACGATGGGCGAGAAACAAGAAGTACCTTAGGACAGTACAGACGCGTGGAGTCTACAATTAGCACGACCGAGAATATTACCGTTTGAAACATTTATTTACCCATCGGCAAGGTAAAACGAGGAAAGGCAGGTTTCGCCCAGGGCCCAATTCTAACCAGCGCGCGATTATACAACAATATGAAACGTCCCAAATGTTTCCAACCGCCGGATAAATGTATTGTATATTGCTAGCCTCTGGACACAATCGAGCCCTACCAAATTATAATCTCTGGATATATTATTTCATAGACAGTTGTATGAACTGATATATCAATACCAGATAGTGGAGTATTTTCGACATAAATCTACCCCGGGGGAAATATAAATTACGGTAATTGTCTGAAAGACGAACGGCTCTAATGGATTTTCCTCTAACGCATTGAATGTAAACTGTAGACTCTCAATCGACTGGCAATTACATTGAACTCAATTGGTGTTTCCTCCCCTCTGTTTCTCTCTCTCTATCTTTCTATCTGTCCCTCCTCTCTCCCTCCTGGTTCTGCAGAATCTCAAATCGCGGTAGGGCTTTTACAGTTAATTGGCATCGGTCGTGAAACGTCCAATTGTCGTAACACTAACACTTTTTCGTTGCCAATAGCGAGTTTTTCTCGATTTCATCGATTTTTATTATTTTTCAGAGTGGGGGGGGGGTCCACTGCGGTTGCAAAAATATAGAAGAATACAAATTGAAAAAATATGATTGAAACTTCAGACAGGTCCCCCGACCCTCCTAATACCCGTTCCGCTTTTAATGAAAATTCAAGCTGCCCCTATTGTCTCGGTGTTCGAAATCGACTTTTTCCTTTATTTTCCGGTGGGGTGGGAAAAAATAAAAACCGCCCGACAGCCCTGGCAGTCGGCTTTAGTCTCCCGGACAGAATTGAATCCTCACGGGGGGATGGGGCGCCGGTGTTTATATGCACATTAAATTTCCCCGCTATTGTCCACCCTGGGGGGAAAAACGGAGCCATATACTGCTCCACTATTCTGCGGGTAGATCAGTTTCGGCTTTACGGCTCCGCCAGATTTAAATATTCATATCTAGAATACGAAACGAGTCGATTCAATTTTAGTTTATACACTGTCTGTATCCGAATAGGACACGATCCACACCCCTAGTTCATGTGATACTTAGAAGGAAAAACCTTCACTTGAAAAGTGAAATTCGGTTCCCGAATGTGCCTCAACACCTTTAATTAAGTGTCAAGGTTATTTCGTAGTTTTCTCGATACTCTGTCTTCTGGTTGGTTCTTTTGTCAGGCAACACAGAGACAAGCACGGTATTCCAAACCCTCGCTAATTACATAATAGGGGGCCTCCACGTAATAGTGCACTTCCCTAGGGACACGAGGAAAAGTGTCCCCAAGGAAGATTCGCGTGGAAAAACCAACGTTGCGAGTGAGCACAGGATAAAGGAGAACAAGCCAGTTCAGAATATAAGGTTAAAGGACCAGTCACAAAGTAGTCTCGAGATTAAATTATTCACGTCGGACGAGAGAATCAACTAAAAAAGGTCACTTAAGAGATATTCTAATCGAGGATATTTATTCCTCAAACATAATTTATCTAAGCTGTCCACTCCGAATTTAAGACCCGAACCCCGCGACTTGGAACACGGCCGGTATGCCAAGAAACCGTATCGTCATAAACGCGGTTGGCGCAGACAAGTTTTTCGGCGGAGTTGAGCCATAAAACTGAGCGGGCATAAATTACCTCCGTGGGGGTTGGGGGTGTAAATTGGAGCGCCCCGGCAGCCTCTACACTGGAAGTGGGCAATGAAAGGACCCCCAACCACCACCAACCCCTGCTCGTCCCCCTCCTTTCACCCACTCCTGAATCATTGCCAACTGGCCCCACCCGGCATTAGCTTCACTCAAACCGAGCACGGCCCCAAAATTGTTCCGCTTTCAATTTACCCCCCTTTGGGTTCGGTGGGGGCGATTTTACTCCGAGTTTATGGTCGCTTTATGATTTTAGACTAGGATTTATAAACTGCGACCTTTCCCCGAGTCTCCGAACCTTGTTATTTTTTACCTCCCCCTTCTGGCACTTTCGGGGCATTTTTTTGCTGTTATTTTATCGTCCGGGGTCGCCGAAGGTAAAGTGCTCAATCGGTGTTACAAAATATACCGTCCCATTCCGTATGAAACGGCAGCTTTATGACTTGAAGTGGGGAATTGAGAACTAAAATAGAGAGGTATAGTGAATCGACCGATCATCATTATAAATTAGATGAAGCACACAGCAGCGATAATGTGATGATCAAAACTGTGTAACGTTCGGGTAGACGATGTAGAGTTCAAAGCTTAATCTTCGTTCACTCAGCTTTCAATTTCCCAAAGTGCTATTGATTTGGGCGCTGTTCGGATTACTACGGATGGGCTACTCAAATTTACAATAGTTCTCATAACTTGTGTTGTAATATTCAAAATTTTTAGTTTATAATGATTAGCCAGACGCTATTTAGGTTACCCCAATATAACTGTAAAGTAAAATTACAAATACTTATTTCAAACAAAACATTGGATTAAAGATCGTGTTCTTTCCTGGAATAATGGACTCATTTTAAATATAGTTCTAAGGAGAACCTCTTTGTTCTCATTCTCAATCGAGAAGCGGAACTGGGATTTAATAGATATATCGCAGGGTATATAAAGGATGCAGAGTTATCGTAAGGAGCATGTTGTATTATTCCTCGTGAAGTTGATTTTTAACGTTCTGCTATATGACCCGAAACAACACTGACACTGCCTTAAAAGATGATGAATCGTCTTGTACGGGCTTAGCGCCCTGCTGGCTGAGAATGTGGGGGCGGCCGACCTATTTCACTTAATTTTGTACACCGTAGAAAACCTTAACCGCGGACTTTGTGAACCGCAGCCGGCTTTAATTACTTAGAGCTTAATAATAATAATTACTGTAAAAGACATATATGAGTGAATATATGAGCACATATTTTCTCCCTCTAACGCCGGCCCAAAACCCTCGCCCACTGCTCCCTCTGGTGTTAATGAATTTGGCATTAACGAGATCCCCATTGAGACTACCCACTCGCTAATTGTCAAGTTGCGTGGAGACTAATCCACCAGACCGCTCTCGGCTTTATTAAATTTATATTTTTCGTACTCGCTTTTTCTTCATCTTTTTTTGATAAAATAATAGTTTAAATTAAAATTTTAAAAACGCTATAAATTTGTGGCCAATCGTGCGGAAATCAGGATAAGTTACGGGGCACACCAAACAGAGTTTGATGAATAAAACTGGCGCTCCCTTTTTCTCCTCCGAACTACGGTAATTATCAGTTGTTTTTAATTTTTAAAAAATATAAAAGTAATGCTATCGTCCGGGAATGTAAAAATATCTCAACTTTAATGATTTAACTTTACTTTACCTCCGTATAAACTTATAATTAATTTTTTTGGTACCGTTTCCAAATGCAGGCGGAACCCCTGCTAACCTAAGTTCTTTCCACAATATTACGCGATCCCACCAAAATTTAGGTAGTGATGAATGATGTTTAATCCTTCTTGACGTCCTGCTAAAGACAATCCTTCGCGACGACAACTATGTCACTGCGTTCGAGTACTCACTTTGGGTTCACCGGATTCTGTAATTGTTTGTACAATGTCAATACTGGTCGGCAGGTGGCCGGTGCCTGAGCCTGGTGAAAGTGCGAGTGGACGAGCACACTGTCCGCGGTAACAGCTCGGTGCTGGAGTGCCGCTACGACCTCCAGGGTGAGACCCTCTACTCGGTCAAGTGGTACAAGGACGGCCACGAGTTCTACAGGTTCGTGCCGAGGGACAGACCGCCCGCCCAGCTATTCCCACTGCCGGGAGTACACGTCGACGTAAGTTCAATTATTTCACTTATTTTTCTTTTCGATGATTAATAATCAGTGGCCAGAACACTGAGAACACGCCCCCAAGTTTGGGCTAACATAGGTTAAGAGATAGATTAGGCCAAAGTTTAAATAAAACTTAATATACTTAGTATACAAAAAAAAGAAAATAACCACGTTTTTTCCATTGAAATATTTAAAAATGATATTGTGCGGAAATATTTCACTCCTCCATTCCCCTAACGTGTGGCATAAGTCTGTATTTTTGGTTCAATAATTCACCTTCTTTATAATTTTTAGTCTCTTCTAGATAGCATTTGTGAAAGTTTCGCTCTCAATACCGCCTACCGAGTGATACTTCATTTTCAGTTCTGAACGAATCATCGTTAGGGAAACATTTCCTCGTTGGGCTACCGACGGTTGGAGAAAACCCTCCGCTCGGGTGGAAACCCCTAATGCACTTTTCCGCGTATAGTGGATCACCGGAAAAAAAAACCTTTCCCAGCGCTCTAACCAGAGTTTATTGGGCAGTGGGCAGTAGAGTCTGTATTTTGGAATCGCCGAGGTAACCGACCCATCCGCTTGGATTTCTCCTATATAATAAATCAAAATCTGTTGAAAAGTTTTCTTCCGGATTCTGTCGGTGATTGGAAGAGGTGGTGAAAGTTGATACTCGGCGGTCAGACTGATAGGGGTAGTGTGAGGGAGGGGCGGGGGTTGTTGTCGCCTGTCACTGTCCTAACAAATCGACTTGTTGCTCCTCGAATTCGAGAACTTCACTCGCATGATCCGCCGCATTTGATTTGTTACAGCGCAGAAACAAAAATGAGAGTGAAAAGAAGAGAGTAAAAGGGAGGAGATTATTTAATCGATGAATTATAAACCACAATCTGAATTTAAATTTTGATGTATTAGATATTTTTCAAGAAAATCTAATATCCTTCAGATCACTGGTCTTCTGTTGTCGAAAGAGCACTTTCGTTCTTCATACTTGATTTTTTCAATCAATTGGTAGCTTATGGTCTCTTGAACCATTTTTTTATTAATTATATATTCCGAATTTATTTAAACGTTCCAAATATTTTTTAAATTCGTTTTTTATTTAAAATTTATGAGGCATCTCATGCGTGATAACGAGAAGAGTGGAAACGAAAATGTTTGAAATACAGGAATCGTATTAGAATATTTGGCATCACCATATTGCGTATAGTTTCAGTAAAATTTTTTTATTTACATAACGAATTTTATAGCTAAATACTTACAGCGTATTTAGTTATTCAACACATATTGGTATAAGACATTTTTGTGTGTTTCGTTTGTTATGTTATGCTGTGTCCGTGCGATTTTGACAAATTTATCGGATGAATGAATTTAGCGCGCAGTGTTTGAACGTAGATAAAATAAATAAGTAAGCAAAGCTTCAATCTTCTCCAAGGTTCATAAAAATAATAGATTTAAGTTCAATTTAACTCCCCCCCCCCATGGCGATAATTCACTGGAAAGGGACATTCTAATTTCCTTTTATTTGTGCAGTTTCCTTTCCAACCAATGACTGTACGCGTTAAATTTATATCGCCACTCTTTCCCCGACGGCATCTAGCACAGTGTAATTAGAAAAAAGTACCCAGTACCCTCAATTGAATTTGTCCCCAGTTACCGTTGGCTCTATAGTTAGGACCCGAATTACTATAATTAATTTAAATTGTATAACGCCGTTGGTATTTTAATAAAATTAATTTATTTAACTGTTTTTTTATGCATTTTATTTGGCTCATTGCTCGCTTTATATTTATTTCTCTCTTTCGTGGAAGGTAATAATTTTTCGAGCTTATTCGGTTGAAAGATCTGTAATTATATTATTTTACTATACATTTTATTGATACAAAATAATCTCCAGTTTTCACTTTTTGTTAGGAACCCAGATAAATATTCTTATAATTTTTTGATACTGTCATTACTTAAGTTTCTATTTATTTGGAATAATTTAATATTTTAATGCATCAAAATTAAATTATTTTGATAATCTCGCCACTCACGCGAGAGAATGACCTAAAATAATAAACAATATCTCGAATTGGACACCAGCACAAGTATTCGTCACGGGCTCAGCGGAAACATAAATATTTGCATATTATAATGTACATAATAATAAATATAGTACAACTACAAACTGGAATAAATAAATCATTATTATGTATATATAATTATATACACAGATAAATAGATATGCATATACCTATTGAATTGGTTCCAGTGAGCATTCTCGTTAGCGAAGTAATGTCTAGGTTGTAATTGCCGCTTTAAGGTAAGTTAGAGAAATGCCTTAGGGTGGTAGGTAAGATGGTCGGGATGGTACTAGTACAAGTGGGTGAAGGAGGAGCATTGAGCGTTGCCTTGTCGATGGGGGCCGTTAAGTTCGGTCCCGACTCAGACCAATTGGCCCTAACTGGGGCCCTATTGTTCTCCGGAAAGATGAAATCGCTTCTACAGCCACTGCTGCCGACTCTCATTTCGTCCGACTACTTCGTCCACAAAAGACACCGCCAAATCGACAAGATATCCCTATAGTATACAGAAGCGTCGATATTCTGATTGTTTCAATAACATGATGAAACAATACGATAAATTAAATATTTAATTAAAACCAATATTTATACAGAATCAATAATTGTTAAAATGGTTTTTGCACCCGTTTATTAAATTGGTTATTAATTTATATTATTTGTTTGGTGATACTGGTGGGGAGAGGGGGGAAATCCTCTATCAAAAGCTTATTTGATCCGAAGGTTTTGTCACCGTCGTCAGTAATACAATATTATCGCAATTCCCAATGCCATTTATTCAAAATCAAATTCGATTATTTGAACGGTAAATTGTCCTACTCTCTGTTGTTGAAGTGCACTGGCGGTCTAGGGAAAAATCTCTACCGCATCAGGGACAGTAGAGTTAGCGAAGATTGCGAGATTTATTTTGTAGATAATTTCCACGTATACGCGAAATGTGAGTCGGGAAAAGAGAATTGAAACCTCCGGGGGTAGAATAGAAGACACGGTCAGAGGAGGAAATAACAATCGTCGTCGAAGCGGCACATTTTAATTATCGGTAGTTGGAAACGCTGTTCGATTTTTATTCTCATTGTTGCCATTGCGGGTTGTGGATGGGGCGGGAGGGGAGGGGGAGGAGGAGGAGGAACCGACGGCGTCTAATTGGTCTCATGTTCATTCCGGCCATAGGGCAATGTCTAATGCCCCATCCCGCACACACATACACACAGAAACAATATAGCGCTTGATTTGTTTCATGCGGATATAATTCAATACGGCGCTAGCGCACACTGCACTACACTACTTACTAATTTCACCCCGCGGCTTGTTTCCCTTTCCGGGCTTGCAATTACAGAGCCGCCGCCCCCAACCCCCAACCAACCAACCCCCGGACGTATGCACCGGGGGATCAGTACCGCCAATTTTTTTTGCACAATACAACCCTCCACTGTTTGTAAATGCCACTACTACCCCCGAGCCGCTCTCAGTAATTTAACCCCCCCCGCAGCTACCTCACTATGAAGGCCGTACGAATATATGCTGTGTACGTTGTAATTTTCTACGACTGAGAAATTGCACCGGCCAAAACAGAGGGGGACGTCATAAATTAAACTCGTTATTAGTTTTGCATATAACCAGATACTTTCTTTATTGCCATATACAGTGATCCCTCGTTTTTCGCTGTTAATGGGGACCAGAACCTTCCGCGAAAGCTGAAAAACCGCGAAAGAGGATTTGCCCCTAGGAATTTTCGTGTTTGCGGGTACAAGAATGTTGCATTTTTATTTTTTATCGAATATTTTGGAAAACCCCGCAACGCTTTGAAGCCGCGAAACATGAAGCGCGAAGTGACGAGGGAACTGTGTATATAATTTCCAACTTTCCTCAATCTGACTTGTACCATGTGCTGAAGGCGGTAGATGTGAATGCGGAAAATATTTTATTTTCAACTTACTCCCACGAATTATTTGTTAAAATGAATTTGGCGCTTCTAAGAAAAATAACATGTGAATTGAACCGCGTTCGTCTGCCAATTATTGTAAGGAGTTACCGACTGAGTAGAGCGGTACCGTACCGTAGTAGAAGTTCATCCGTACCACGATATTCGGCTTTGGGAGGTGGCCAGCTCCACAAATTCGTGCATAGTCCATTATGATATACGTGCTATGGTAGTAATTCTGTATTGAACCATCATTTCAGCAACCGATCCAAGTCATAGGACCGGGATGATTTGCACAACATAATCGAAAATTCCCTACTCCCACTTATTAGAATAATTTTAATCGAGAATTAAGTTTAAATCTCCTCTAGTATAAGGACGCTCGGCTAAGGACTTTGGTATTATGTACTTTTTAAATTAAAGCAGCCGGAACAAAAAAATTATTCTCAACTCCACTGACTCTCCGTGTTAGAAGCAGGTCAAATTATCTTGTTACTAGTTTTTCTTACTTTTTCCCTCAGACTTACAGTTCTAAGGAAGTGCAATTTTCTTCTGTACTCTCTCTCTCTTTCCAGGCGCAGAAAGAAATAAGCCGTATTAACATAATCACCGCCGTAAATCCTAATCGCGGCCTCCAATCAAGCTTTGGGCGAAATGCAACCAATTAAAAAACACTTAGGGGCTCGGGGTTCCTTAAATTCGTTTTTCTCCGGTTTTTTAATGTTTTTTTTTTGTTCCTTAAATTTGTTGAACGACTTCTGGGAAGTTGTAGAAATGATGAGTCCGAGAGGCGGGAGGCGGCTGGCAAAAAAAAGCACGAAAGTGTTTGCATAATGATTTTTTATTCCCGGAGAAAACTCCCTTTAAGTTCAAACTAGATTTACGCCCGCTTTTCTTCGCACAATTTCCACAATTTAGCGGACGATTTTCGTTTGGATTCGTCGCCGCTGAATGAAGCTAAGTGGAATTCTCATTTTTATCCTATTTCCGATTGTATGAACGACCTGAAAATATCCATTTGACAATGTTAATTGTGTTCTTATCGCTGCTGTTCAGGGTTTTATTAATTGCATGAAAACTATTCCAAGAAATATCGTATCCACGCGTACAATTCTTCCTTCGGGAATAACCTTATTAGTTATCAGGAATCGAACAAATGCAGCATGCCCATTAAAAATGAATAGAGTGGCGAAATATAGTAGACTGTTTTGTGCTGATACTAAATTTTCATAATTATTCGAATTTTTATTTAACGAACATTATTACCGAAAAATCGCTGTAGTGTCAATCTACACCAGGTTATAAAAAAAATGGGATAATTAAAGGTCTCCCTCTGAACTAAATTAAATTCCTTTGGAATCCGAGAATTCAATTAAAGCGACTTACAAACTCATCAAAGAATACCCGCCGACAGAGAGGGTACAACCACGAGCTTAATTTTCTAAATATCATTCTGTTTAAAGACCGATACCGGGACAACCGTTTTAATTAGGTTGTGTTTACCTTAAGGCATGTCGGTGAATAATAACAAATTGTGTCGGGAAAATTTGTAAATTAAGTTTTTTTTATATATATTGATCAACTTGATAACATTTATGTTATCGCTAATGTTTTTAACGTTCTCCCTTAAAGCGGAAAGGCGAAACTGTTCTTGCACAAGATAATAAAACTGGTGGTAATAAAATATATTTTATATTCATATTTATTATATACTTTTACAGCTGGGGAAGTCTGACGATTGGCAAGTGACACTGAAGGATCTGGAACTGACTTCTAGTGGCCGTTACAGGTGCGAAGTCTCCGCCGAAGCACCTTCATTTCAAACTGTCTCGGGCCACGGCGACATGCTTACTATCGGTAAGTTAATTTCAGTTTTTAATCTAATTTAACTTTAAATAATTGAAAATAAGGGCCGATTCCCAGTCTATATAGCCAGACCTGATTAGGTTGAGTTTTAATCAAGGAGATATATTCAATTATCTCATATTTTATCCTGCGAAATTATAATAATGCGAGTGGTGTGCGGTAGAAGGATGAAGAGCAAATCGAACTAAAGTCATGTACGGATAACAAATCGCAGTCGAAACTACTATCCTTTAACGACTTTCCGAGAATATTAATCGTCCACCCGGGTTCTTACTTCGCGAAAAGTCATTATTTAAAATATTGAAAATACGGGGAATATAAGAAAGACAGTGATGGATGAGCGGCCAATCTCACGAAGAGAGAAAAAACAGCTTAGTATTTCCAGTGAAACTAAACAACCGGATCTCTAAATTAATTTTGGTAATATTTATATATATAGTTATTCATTTCTATAATATAATAGGAATCATAAAATGTCAATCTACCGCCGCTACCTATTCTATTTATGGTGTAATAACCTTGTAATAAATCGTGGGTTGGTCAGTTAGTTATATTGAGAGATTATCTTCTATGTGTTCTATATTGGTTAGTTGGCCGTTTAGCCATAGCGTTACAGTAATTTGGTTACTATTTAGTCAAACGCATATGACTGGAGACCGTCATAGGTAAAGTTCCTCACTATTTTTTTATTGCCCAATATCTCTGATTATGTGAAGGGAATATACGCAACACAAAAGTAGGAAATCTGAGCTCTTTCAGCGCGTTACCGGACCACATCCCACCACCACGAATTCCACGAGTCCACTTTATAATTTCTACTACTGCAACTGCTCATTGCCATTTCACCACTCGTATTGGGAGTTCATTCGGTTAACTTTTCAGTCGGGAGCAGTTGTTGCCAACTGCCGAACTGAATTCTAACGGGTGTACTGAACCCATGTTAAATTCGAATTTGAATAATTACAAAATAGATTTTCCTCGAACTGGTTAAAAGTGGAGTCCACGTAACTCCCATCGTCTGATTCAAGCATAGATTTCTTTTCACGGTTTTTTTTATGATGTCCCACGACATATTAGTTCCGAAGCAGGGAGAATTGTGAGCGAAACGTTCACGTGTGCCACCCGGAAGAATGATCTAAAAAAAAAAAAATTACTCAGCCCAGAGCCTACCCCGCCTCTAGCAGCGCGTTTAGCAACTGCCAGGTAGTACCGCGACCAGAAGGTACAGGAAAGGGATTACAGGAATCCCTCGAACTGCGCCCGGATATGGGGTGACATTCTTGGGGACTCACGAGGCCGGCTCAGAGGACCGAACCTCTCCACGCGTCGCAGTAAAAACGCTTGGATCACTCTCGTCTGTCGGCTTTGTCACTCGACTGTCAATACGTTTTGTAATGTCGAACCGGCCTTGTTTCGGTTTCGAAATAGTAAATTGGAGACGGAAAATCCGGCCCTTTCTGACGGGTAGTCGTAAATAACAATTCTCATTAAGGGAAACTGTAGTATTTTGTGTATTGTTATCTTGGTAAGGTTTTTTCTTTCTTCTTCGTACATATCGTTCAACTTTTATGTGCCTGTTTCGTTGTCTTTCTTTGTTTAGGATCAAGCACGATGTGCCAACGAACGTTAATGATTTACCCAAAAATATTTAAATTTCATAACTTCATTATTGCTCATCTTGTTCTAATTTATTTGCCCGAAGTAAAACCCCCTTTATCAATTGTAACTGTGAACAAACGCGTACGGTGCACTCTGTGCACTTTTACGATCACTTTCCGTTCCTCTTTTTCTCCCGGGGTCACGAACAGTTTCCCCACCCGAGGTCGTTAAGTGGGATTTTACGGCCGGACAATTTTTGGCCGGCTAATTGAAAAGAAGGAATTGTTCGGGCAATAAAAATTCTAACGACCGACAGTCCCGGGGCGATTACAGTAGCGAAAGTGCCCCCGTGAAACTTCTGTGATTGAAGAAGTGATATCTGTTATAATACAGTTCGCAGTTCGCAAACTTCGAATTAGCGTCGATAACGGGGCCCGAAGCCGCTTTAATAGCCGATCGTAGCCTAGAACAAGGCAGGAATGGATCGCATTTTGCAGGATATCTAAATGCGAAGTTTTTCTTACTTCTACTAGAAATTCCACTAGGATAGTACACGAAGCGCGAACAATAGAAAAGTTTTCTCAATGTTCATTGAACCGGGTGTTTTTGATCTCATAACTCCCGCCGCCTCTTGACAAAAGGGAAAGGAATGTTTTACTCGAAAGTAGTCGGAGAACAAGAAATAAACTACTAAAATAAAAGTAAATCTCCGAAAAAGGTCCCATAGTGAAACATCGCCTGTTCTAGTTATCAGAGTTAGTGTTTCGCACTTGAACTTATCTTATTAAAGGGCTTAATATCTGTAAAATTTCACTATATTTAGCTTCTGGCTAAGAGCCACGTAAGTACTATATAAATTGGCCAGACGTATTGTTAAATTTAACGCAACTACATCATCACATATTGGCACGCCTACAGTATTTAATTAAATTGTTGTACCGTTGTTATAACATTGTTATAACGTAACAAGTTTCTAATTATGCCGGCTATGTCCCACCTACACTCAGGTTAATAAATCAAGAGTGGGCGTACAGAATAATAATGTTTCCTGGAACAAAATTTGTGCCATCTCTACTGGTGTACCGATATATATAACAAGCAGACAACACCCGAGAAAGCCCCAG
Organism: Lethocerus indicus; assembly: GCA_019843655.1. Taxonomy (NCBI): domain Eukaryota; kingdom Metazoa; phylum Arthropoda; class Insecta; order Hemiptera; family Belostomatidae; genus Lethocerus; species Lethocerus indicus. The sequence goes on along the minus strand of JACDQD010000012.1, from coordinate 12,702,127 downwards.
AAGGAAAGGGGGCAAAAACCCTTACGATGGAGCCCCCTCAGTAACCGCTCAGGTGGTTTCCAAACGCAGGAAAAATCCCGGAATGGTAGGGGGTCACCCACTGCTCCTTTCCACAATATTAGATAGTGATAATTAATCATAGTACAGTTAGTCATAATTCAAGTTCTGGTCGCGGAAACCTTCGTTCATTTATCCTTCAATTTTATTTTTATTGCACTTAAAATATTTTCTTTTACCGCGTATTGCAAAATTATTCATCATTCGCCCAACTACAACGCATCCCTACGTATGACAGAACTGCGAAAATAACTGCGAATTATTAATTATATGAAGCGCGATCGCGTAATAATTTATAAAAGCGTAACAAATTACTTCCTCCGAAATCATGAGAACAACGGGAACAGAGCTCATATCATTTAAAAATGTATTAGCCGGCGTTTAGAAAAAAACGCTTTTGAATGTTTTAAAAAAAAAAAGTTGTCCGTTGAACGGGCGAAAAAAGAGGTTTCAGGAAAACCGCCATTTCCACCGTTTTGGGCCCACACCATTGTCCCGGCCGCACAAAGCCCCTACCTGGCCACCATTTAACGATGATATACTGCCCCATTGTAATTCACTAATTGTGTAAGGAATTCTTATTCCATTATGTCCAATCTCTATTTTTAACTTTGTTAGGGTCAGTAACCGGGGCTTGGTTTTTAATTCAGAAGTCGATTACGGAGTGTGTAATTATGTTGGAAGAGATATTTTGACCCATATTTAGACTCGTTCCTAATTGCACAATAATATCGCTGGTTTATTCAATACTGCATCCTTGGGAGTATCAAACAATTTTTTTTTGGGTGTTGTCTGAATACAAGTGAAGGTGAGGCGTCATTAACCCTTATAGGGCAATATTGCTGGCAACCAACCTCTACTGATGTTATATCCAATATCCTCATTGAAGTCGTTTTTTTCTCTAATAATGCTGTTGTAATAGTTACTATTGTCGGAAGCAGACAACCTACGGAGAGGGCCCCAGAGGGATAGGGCAAAAACCCTTCTACTGGAGCTCACTCAGGTGATTTCCGAACACAGTTAAAATCGCATAATAGCAGGGGGCTTGACCCTAGTGGTATTCAAGTTCTGGTCAATTTCAAACCCTGGTTCATTTAACTGCCCGGCTTATAGATGTGTTTATCAGAAGTATTGCTACAACTTATGATAGATACATTCGATTATTTATTTGTATAACTTCGTCTCAAACTATGGAAAATTATGAACCCCGACCCTCTTAGGCCGCACGGGCTTTGTTCATACCCGATAACATTCTTCAGGGCCGACATCATCGGAATAAGATGTTTTTTTAAACGAAGCCAGGGGCGCGAAACGCGCATTAGGCAATCTACCGATCGGAGGAAATCCCGAGCGTTGCTTAATTACGCTGGGCGTTCGTGTCATTTGTGGTTGGGGCGCTTCGAATGGCGTCGCCGCCGCAACCATTAGTCGAATTGCTTGGACGCCGTTTTAAAGTACGCACATTATTTGTGCTTCGCGAGGTACCGGATCGCATTTTTACTCGGCGCCTAATGCACTTAGCGTCCCCCTCAACGCGTTACCCATTTTCCCAGGAACGTTTCCTGGTGGCGACATACGATCTTTCGTTCTCGTCCCAGTGTACTGGTTTAGGTGCTAATGGGTGCACAGGAATTAATGAGCTCATCCTTTTAATAAATTCGAATTGTCGATCGAATTAAAATTCAGGCGCCTGTCGGTCGGGCTTAATTCCATTAGGCTCTAACATAGGGGTGTCAAACGTACCCCCTGGATTTGGCCCCCAGATGAATTTAAAAAATTCACGAGACACGAAATCGAAATTCGTATTGAAATGCAATTCCTAGATCGTTCGCAAGGGTGTTAGTAAGAATAGAGGGACCCTCTGTTTTTGTCAAAGTGGAAGAGTGCACTGTTCTAATTAGTGTGAAATTAGCGGCAACTCCATATGTTCTTATTCATCTATTTTTCTAAATAACATCTTGCCCACTTACTTACACATGGGCCCCTTTTCGTGTACATGGACATTTTTCAATAATTATATCCGCACTACCGACGGGAATCAGTCGCGAACAAACTACCTATCTATTTATTAACGAAATAGTGGAATAATTGGAAAATACCGACGTCGGCGACGAAGTCGCTTCATATTGCGAAGGGAGCTTGGAAAATTTTAGAAATTGGTAAATTGAAGACGTCACCGGTGATAATGAACATAAAAAGAGTGGAAAGGGGTGTTCGAGAGAAACCCTGATATTAAATCTCAGAGCAGAAAAGTAATGAATATTTTATTGCCAGTTGGAAATGGCAAGTCACCACCTGAGTGAAAAACAAAAAAATTACGTATATCTCTCTACGTAGAGTAAATGGCAGTTCTGAAAATGCAAAATGAATTTTAATTTTTAATTCGTGGTAGTTGGAAAACTGTTCTTTCACTGATCTTAGAATTAGCCACCATCAGTTGATATATTAATAATTTTTATAAATAAAAATTTGAATTTATTTATCTTTTTTCCTTTTTATTTAACAGACAGTATCGCTTACTATCATCATTGAACATTACAATCGATGGTACTGGAGCAATTGGAATCTCTATTTTTCCACACACTTTGACCGAGTTTTGATTAAACCAATAATGTGTACCACATGTATACATTGTACACATGTATGTTTTGACCTGAACAGTAGATGTCGTTTTTGCTCCTAATTTTAACACTTAAGCCGGCCGACTTTTTTTTAAGGAAGGCAAATTATTGTCCCCTTTTCCTCGATCCGTCATTAATTAGGCAGGATGACAAAGAAAACGTCGCAGATTTTATTTCATAATTCCCCAAAAAGAAGTGGAAGGCATAATTAAAGAGAGTACTTAACGACTGGCACAACTCTGTAAGTAAAAGTTTTTTCGCCGATTGTTGAAAAAAAAAGTTGAGAAAAGTTTGCGATTTTCTCTGGGAGAGTTGACCAATCAGAAATTCGACAGATTCTCAACTGTTAAAGTATCACTTAAAGAAGATTGTTAGTATTAAGTCGATGCTGTCGTGATTAGGTTAAATAATGGCACCAATTTAACTCCACTTTAAATTCACCGCTTGACGTGAAATATTGATATTTCACGATAGCAGTTAAGAATTATATAAGAACTTTCATTTGATTTACCGATTAATCGTGTCATTATTTCATTTATGATATTTCCCTAGTGAAATGATAAACAATTTCTAAGTACTAAGTGTACTAATCCACGAAATCTTGATTTTTCTTTGGTTTTAGAGCGGTCGATAATTTTATTTCCCATTTACTACCTGGGGGAGGGTAATATTGTTAGTTATGATTTTAAATGATTATTTCGTATTTATTTTGTTTAACTATTTGTTCACAATTTGAGGAAATTGACAGATTGTTGAGTTGTTGTTTTCTTGATTAGAATTTGAGAAATTTGTTTACCAGCCTCATACAAATGGTTGTTTCATAAGAATTTTTTTTCTTCCCAACTGCTAGATTGTATTATGGTATTATATTAACTCGTTTTCTATATATTTCATAATGTCAATTTGATAATTTGTAATACTGATTTAAAGAAATGTGACACTCTATCGCGTTAGAGGATAGTTCTCGGTATTGTAACTCGGTTTAATTTCAGCTTAATATACAGTTTGAAAAGAAAATACATTCACTAAAAAATAGATAAGAAGATGAGATGGAAAATTCTTCGTTCAGAATTTTCTTCACTCATTTTTAATATAGTTATATAAATTATTAACGTATATATTATACATACATTACATGAAAAATCCTCTTTGATATTATACGAGAAATCCTTGGCAGAGTATTTCAGTGAAAGATAAACTTTTAACACCTCTCTGGTGTCTAGAATGGGTTTTACTTCTTCATATAATCGTTTAATATTCTAATGAAACGAGCCAGAACTCTATGCAGTTTATTCTAGTTCATCACTTGAATAATCTTGCCTTCGTTATGGAAATTTCTCCAAGGGAGGAAACTCCAGACCAGATATATATATATATATATATATATATATATATATATATATATATATATAGATATTCGATGAAAAGGCGGGGGATGAGTAGATAATGTTTTCTCATCTATCGATGGAATTAATTTTTATTCGATTTAACGATAATGTGATAATCACATTTTTTCTCCTCCTTAGCATAATAGGAAAGATTGACATTCCTGAAATTTGTAGCTTGTAGTTGGAAATGTAGAGGAGTAATGGCAGTAAAAAGTAATGTTCTTTTTTTACACACATATAAAGACTTGTGTACCAATTCTGAAAATTTTATAGGATGACGGACTACTCTAGCGTCAGCTATGATCAGGTTTCACGAAACTAGATTGAAATGTAGTAGATTTGATGTCTGAAACTCATTTCGGATTATAGTCTACTTGAAACGGCAGAGAAACGTGCGAAGTTTCAAATGCCTAAGTTGAATTAAGTTGTTGCCTGAATGTATCACTTCTAATTGAAGCAGGCGGCTTCCGGAATTTATATGACGGATGTGATGAAAAAATAAAAACCCCACACGCCTGTTCGTGTACAGGTTGCTTTTAGTCAGAAACGAGGGAGGACGCGTCTCCGACGGAGAATGGTCTGTGCTGCTAAGGATAAATTCCTAATGGAAGGGCTAGGAAAAAGTAGGTTCATGGTTCCGGTTACAGCCATGAATAGTAAAAGGACTAAAAGTTATTGCTACAATTGCGCAGATACATAGTTAAGTGGTGTCGGAAGGGAAAAGTCTTAGATGTCGGCGGCACATTTTCCAGTTTAATGTTGGAATTTTCAAATGTTTTCAGTGAAAAGAATTCTCTCGCGGGGGGAGGTGGGACTTGCTCGGAAATCCTAGGTATTAATTAGTAGTAATTTAGATAAAACGCTCGTTAGCCCCTGCTGTAGAGCAGCCGCCCCCTTCCACAGCTAAAAACACAGATAACAACCTAAACACTGAGCCCTGTTTTAATCAGAAAACACCTTGCCCGCCTCTATAATTTTTACAGGTTTCCACGAGCGCTTAAATTACAAAGAAAATCACAACTAAATTACATCGTATAATAAATAAGAATGTACAGCGTACCTTAGCATTCGTATTGATATGTCTCTCTGAACTTTACGCTTTTCAATTATTTCAACGACAACGTATTCGACGTTTTTTTAGTTGCTTCTCTTCTAATTTGTCTGTATGAAAGTTTTGCTCTCATGAAAATTGTAGTCTGAGAACCGGGAAGAAAAAATGTCTAGAATCGGCTGCAGGACCATTTAAGATCTAAAAAACAGACTCCTCCTCAGTAGCCTTTTATTTTATAGCATTAATGATTATCCGGAGTCATTTAAAGAATAAAATAATTTAAATTGTAATTTTCAACTATCGTAAAAATAAAAACATCCCTGCTAGATACACGTGCCGACCCCTGTCGTTATATTACTCAGTTTAGACGTATATACAAATATCTAGGGAATTATACAGAGTATATTTGCATGTAAATTTGCTCACCTTAACTGTGTACGGAGTGCTGAAATCGGACCTGGTTAAAGCCGCCGTGTTACGAGCCGACGGTGGATTAGGCATTAAACTGAAATTAAACATTTGATTCGATACCGACAATTTGAACCGGCCGTCCCCGCTGATAATTGAATGCAACATCGCCAATTTCCATTTCCAGCGGCGCCGGCCACGTTCAGTTTATCGCGAAAATGAAAGTCTGGCCGGCTGGCTATTGGCAATGTGTTGAGAGCTTCGCCAATTCCGCCCTATGTCAATAAACGTATCCCAAAGCGCCGCGTTGGAAATATTAATCGGCCAAATTTGACGTTTGAAAACACAATAAACGTGGGGAATTAGAAATAGTACACATGAAATAACTTTGAATTTCCGTTATTTCACCATTCGCCTCCTATTAATCCTAAAAATTAAAAACAACAGCTTAGTAAATATTAAGTACTAACCTGATGTTAACAGAAGGCCGAGCGCGGATTGCAATTTTATATTCCGCGAAAGTTAATACCGGTTATAATTAAGCGAGAGAAAAAATGCCAGATTAGTTCCGCGTTATGGAACCCAGCTTGAGCCAAGTTTGGACGGGCTGGGATTAATCTCGAGGAAGAAAAACTCTTATCACTGGCGAGACGAAACAGGCAATTTAAACTCTTATCTAAGCCAAGAAACTAGACTTAGAAAACACTATAAATTAAGAGATTTATTTTTCCGTCCGGCGATGGGTGATCTTTTAAAAATATTATTTTCTGGCGCATGGTTTTAACCTCTGACGGTTGTTCGACCCGATATTGTCGGGCATAGACATATTTGGAATATTTTAGATGTCGCCAAAACTAATAAAACGAAGCATAAATCGAGTAAAATATTATTAAGTGGACAGAAAGGAGTTTATAATAAGAATCATATTCATCTTATTACTTCCGATAATCTACAACTGGCTTTGTAATACCCTTATCATTTGTTGTTGCTTATAATTGTTTGGTGTTTGCAATTTTTGCAATAACTTCTGTTTCTACTGCTTGCCATCTTCAGTAGCCTGCTCTGTCGCTACACTTTCAATGTACTGGCTTGGGTTGTTGTGTTGTATACACATGGAAGCCCCAGTTTTCGTTCACTCCTGTTGGTGTTTTGGTATATTTTTCTATCGGAGCCATTATGTTTCTCATCAGGCAGTTCACCAACTTTAGATTAATTGTTTGAAAAATATAAACATGTAAAGGAACTATTTAAATGTAGTTCTACACTTTTATGAAATCGTTTTTTATGAATTGGACGTATTTTCTGAGCTCTAAAATCGGGCTCTAAACTGCGATAATTTTCGTGGAGAAATTTTCTTGCGGGCGAGGAGTTTTTTATTTCAGAACGCGTACAGGGTGAATGATTGTGGGGTCCCGGTTTTGGGGTAGCGCGGATCTCGTTTATCGCGGGCCCGGGACGTTTATCAGGGAAGATTTGGCCGGTCGGCCTATTTTGCATGAGAAAGGGGGGGCAAAATCCCTCCATCCAGCTCTTACGCTCGAGGAACCTCAATCGGGACCCAGCTTTGAACGCCCGCCCCCACAACCGCTTCCAGATTTCAATTTTTACGAAAATTACTAAAATTCACTGTCTCCTTTCTAAATTTATTGCTTTAAAATTTTTTACGCAGTTAAATTCTAATAGAAAATATACGATTGAACTATCCGCCGTCCGGGGGGGTGGGAAGGGTTCTATTGGCCTAATTGAGGTTCGATACTGAATGCAGCTCGGGGGTTTGGCGGGGCTTAAACCCCCCCCCCTCCCCCGGCCCGGACAAACAGAGCGGAACGCTGCGCGGCTGGAACAAGCCGGTGTTCCACAACATACTTAAACACAGCTCCCAGTATGCACCGCGTTCCAGAAATATCGGCCGCCGACAAGGGCCACAAAGGGATACTTTCCTAAATTGCAGATAGTTATATAAGGGTTCACCGAGGATCTGGAATATCGCCATTCGTGCGATATTATATCTCCGAGTTGTCAGCCGTTATATCTCACTAATTCGCTGATGGAATCCCATAGCAAATTCGCGTGCGGTCAGATGGCAGGAATGTTCACATTTTTATATTTTTTACGCGTTAAACCAATATTTGAATTACTTATTACTAATAATTGATTTGATCCAATTATTAAAATCGTACTGACAGTGGTGAAGAACCGAAACTTGTTTACCATACGATTAAACGACGTAGGGTAAATGCTAATATTTGTTTACAATGTTTTATGCGCGGAAATGCGAATATTGAAACCGCAAACATTCTCCAATTAACCGGTTATTAATTTAGTGGGAGAATTTACCGACTTTTCGCCCGTTTATGAACTACAGCGACGAGGGGATGATTCAAGCGATTCGCTGTTGAAACTCAATAAAGCAGTTTAACATAAATACTTGGTGAGGTTGGAAGCGGGTGCGGAACTACGCTACCCTGTTTCCACCCCCCGCCCCTCTCGCCCCCTTCCCGAGGGGCTCGTTCCACTCCCGGGGGATCCATCTGTTTTGAGGCCTCGGAGTAAAGCGCAGAACGCCGGCAAAAAACACAGAAACGAAAAAAAAAACGAAAAAGAAAATACAGCCATTTCGCTTTCTGGCGGAGATTTAGGCCACAGGGGAAGGATAGTTTCCCGAAGGCGGGGGTGGGCCCCGTTTTTACACCGCAGCCTCGAGATTAGCTCACGTCAAGACGGTTGAACGCTTGGAACATCCTCCAAAATATAGAAATACCATATTGAACTTACCTAAAAATAATTAGGCAACATTGCTAATTGGAACCAAAGGTAATTGTCAAGCGCCGTCGATGGAAATATAGGTAAAAAAATCTTAAAAACGGACATTCGCTGTTAATTCTGCTTAAAATATTCGGAAGGAATTATCAACAATGATATTCTTCGGGTACACTTCATTAGTCCACTAATTTCTCAGGAAAAGGTATTTTCATTTCACTCCTTTGAGGCGGAAGACCGTTTAAGTTCACTTGAAGCGTTTACGGAGGAAGTGGGGCTGGGGCAAGTCCGGTAGTATCATCATAATTTTTATATTTGATCACTGATTTATTCAGAAATACGGACCAGAGTGAAACAAACGATTGTATTTGAATTGTATCTACGATAGATCACTCTGCTTTGTGCGGGTGGGGGGGAAGGGAATATATTTTCATCTCACTTATTTTAGGTGGATGACCGTTTAAGAGCATTAGAAGCGTTTAGGCGGAGGGAAATGAAAGTGGGGTGAAGGCAGGTCCAGTGGTAGTATCATAATGGGCAGGGAGGAGGGGGTTTAAAACCGAAATGAGGAAAGGCCCCCACCCCCCTACCGAAGGAATAAATTGGGTGGGATGAAGGATTAAAATTTTAAATGATGGGGGCGGTGAAGGGGGTCAACAGGGAACACTCACCCCCCTCCCCCATTTAAAAATTAAAGCCGGGGATTTAGGAATTTTCGCCCGATTTCTGGGCGGTTTATTTTCACCCGGGCTTGGCCCCTCCCCGCCCTTTAAAAATAAAATACATCTCCCACCCCCACCAATGTACACGCCCGCATTAAATTAAGCGTAAATCGTAAATATTTTTACAGAATTCTTCGCCGTATATTTTTTTTCGTTCCCAGCTATTGTTGTTTTCGGAGTCGCTATGGCATTTCGGGAATGCGCTGATTTACCCCGTAGGGGTTGGAGATGTGGGGTGGGGGTACAAATGATCGACATTCTTTTCGGTGAGTTTTTCCTGGGGGAAAGTCTGCAGGTGGGCGGCATTAACCCCTCCACCCCTCACCCCCAATACAGTACAAACAGGGGGAATACTTTATACGGTTCCCATCCGACCCAATAAATCTCACGGTTTTTGGGCCTACCTTTCGTAAAAGCGGCCAACAATATATTTTATTATCTGTCAGGTTTTGTGCTTACGTTAGTTATTACTAGCTATTAGAATAATGCCTGCGGGGTTGTAGGTCAATTACCCGACCGGTACTGTTTGTAGTACTACGATTTTTCGAGCCACTACGATATTTTATACGAATGGTTTACATGGATGTGGCCCTAAAGGGAAGACTCTCATATAATAATTATGGAATCATATTAATGTACTAGTCCGCGTATAAAGCGTTATAAAACGCGGTTTAAGGCATTGAAACTTGGGAATGCCAAGTAGTTGCCGGAACGGTGTGCGGAATTCAGCCTTTTCAACGTTCGACACGATAATAAAACAAGTCGGCTGTCCGTTGGGGGCCGTTTGAATTATGAGACCGTGTCCAGACTTGAGTTGCGTTACAAGCCCATTAACTTCCTGTTAACGATCCTGAATATGTATCCCGGGGCGTTGTTCGCGTGCATTAACCCATATCAGAATAAATTATACTCATCGACCATAGCCCCCCCCCCTCCACCGGCCTCCTCGCAGAAGAGATTCCCCCCACCAACCACATCACCACCCGGAATTATGACTAACGGCCGGATTATGGAAATGAAGAATAAAATGAGAAAAGTATCGGACATTTTTTTTGTGGCCCATCTTCATTCCTTTCATATTTTTTCCCCTTTTACTTCCTTTCCTCTGGCACGCTATTCATATTTCTAGATTGACGTTCGTCGTGCATATTTATTGGGGATACTCTTCACCACTCATTGAGAATAATATATAATTATGACGGAGGTTGATAATTGGATAACTAGTTTAATTTGTTTCCCTCTTTGTTGCATTATTCGTTGTACCATTTACAGAAGAAACAATATAGAAAGTCCTGCCTGATCATATTTGACTCGGGGCACCCGAGGTATTCCAATATCGCAGTCCCGGAATATTAGCAATATTCTCATATTCGTACGAGTTAATCAATTTTGAAAGGATAAAAATCACTGTATGAAATATCAGACATTTTCTGTACGGAATATACACAACTTAGTTGGACAACACACCACACAAGTGCGCGTCACCGGAACCCCTAAATATCTTAAATGCTAAATTGAGAAATTATTTGAATTTTACTTTTATTTCGTGCCCCGATTGCAAATTTTTGTGAAAGCTTTCTATTTTCTATCCTTACATTAATCTTACCGAACGATATTTTAATTGAACTTGAGAAGATATCGTAACTCGATAATATTGTGCAAACCCCCGCCAAGTTCCGAGGGGTATTAGCTTTCAGGATTGAAAGCTTCCATTACATTTCTATTCCTGGTTCCGGCGCATCTCGGCCGGCGGCAGTGTGGGCGTGTTAGAGCCGGCTACTTTTCTGAAGGGACCTAATTGAGAAGGGTAAAAAAGGAAATGGCGGGGGATGCTATTGATGGCGGGGGCGTGAGGGCCACTTGTTGGCCCTAAGGGCCTTCCTTGTGTACAAAGGCGCTGGCCCTGACACCCAACCTGGCTCTCTCTCTCTCTCTCTCTCTCTCTCTCTCTCCCTCTCCCTCTCTGACCTTTCCCAAGGCATAATCACCTACCCATGTCTTTACGCCTACGCTGTTGGCGCTCCTAATTTGTTTAAATTACTTGTGCAGATTTACAATATTTTTTCTATTTTGAGAACAGGTTGCCATTTTCTCAAAGAAAAGATCAATATTTTTTTCTCTTCCCCTACGCGAAGTTTCACTGCGTATTTGTCTATTGTGTAATAAGGAAAGCTACTTTGTTAAAACGAAATTTACATAGCCACTGTCCAATGGAAAATCTGCCGGGACCATAAATATAAATGTTATAAACAGACGTGTAGTTTCCCAGAGTGGGACGTTCGGCCCACCGTGGGCCAATTTGAATATTTTGGGCAGAAAATCGTAAGCGTTCGTAACCACGTCCACGTATATTTCAAAAATTCATATTTACCGGCAATAAATTCTTCTGAAATGTAAGCAAAAGTATGAATTCAATTTAACTTCGCTCAGTTTATGCACCTATTATTTTACAAGGGCATGAACCAAAAGAAATTTGGAAACTCCGGTTTGGGTAGTACTTCATATAAGTATAACAGTAACTCCTCGTAAAAACTAAGAAAAAAGAAAACATCGAACATTCGGAATACGTTTTCAATCGTGTTCGCTCATGATATAAAAATATAACTCGGGATTACAAAATAAGTATGAGGTGACTAGATCGAAAAGTGTGGATGTAACTTTTCGTACCGGAGTGCTCGTGACTAATGTAAAAGGCGTATTTAAGGTAATCAGAGGCAATTTGACCCTTATATTGTTGTGAGCTAAGTACTAAAATATCTTAAAGTGATGTGTGCGTTAATGGGGCACCGTGTCACGCAACTTTCGTAACGCACCCGTCATAACCGACTGGTAATCCGAAATGAATACTTACAATAATACAGAGTGCTTCTTTATCTTTCGAAAGCACTCTATACATTAGTAGAAAGGAAATAACTCCCTGCCCAGTCCACAGCGTTTCCTATTGTAAAAAGATTGGATCCTTTTCTACGTTTCTAAGTAATATTATAATGTAAAAGCTTTATATATAATACAATGTTTAATAAGTAAAGTAATTTAAATACGCAATGCTCTGGGGAGTTGATGTGCGCGTAAAAAATAATAATTAAAAAGCAACTGACCTGTTAATAATATTGCAACATAAATGTTCTATGGTTAATTAAATCTCGCGCAAAAAAGTAAAACAATTCTCAATTTTCTCTATTCAAATCTCTCTTTAACATTTTCTTGCGGAAATGTTTAACTCTGTGTTCCGCTAACACGGGTCCTACAGTCAGGAAATGGCCTTCAAATAGAAAGGCCACATTCTCCCAACGACTGCGAGTACGGTATTTTGCAATAATTTAAATTAATTGTATAATTAATGTATAATAAGATGAATTATTCAAAATTTTTAGGAAACATAAGTTGATATGGGAGTGTATCAAAACTGTTTATGACTATAAACATTGTTTAACAGTTCAATACTGAATGCATTAGTCTTCTATTGGTTAATCTAATTTGACCTATGAAATGTTGTGATTAGTATTGTAAAAAATGTAGTCACGACTATACATTGTCAGGATACAAATTCGGTCGCTGTTGACCCGTTAGCAGATTTACGAAATTAGGGTTCCGACAGATATTAACAGTACCGACGACAGTATCTCACAACTTACATGTCAGCGGTCAGCAGTGTAACTGGAAATTGGTTCTTCCATCGCCATTATTGCGGTCGCCGGTGGATACGATTTTGCAGTGCCGCAGTATCGGCAAATATCAACATCCGAACCTGCGTTTATTAGTGTACCGGGAAACCTGTACGTCTGTGGGTTAATGAACATGCTGAAATGGGGACGGTTCGATCGGAAATGGAATTCAATCATACAGCAAAATATATTCAGGCGAAAGCATCGATTATATAGGAACCGGTGTTTATTTCACGAGTAATACGGACCGTGATGTTTGGAAAGAAATTGCTTCTTTCTGTTTAATTCAGTTGACTGTTGAGAAAATAAGTCACTCAACCCTCGTTTTTGGTAGCATTACCAATCCGTTTTCCATCAGCGGTTTATAATGTATATATCGAACAGTTTTCGGTACACAAGATGTTTCGAATGATTTTCAATGCATGTGTCGGATATTACAAGATACGAAGAAAAATATTTTTTGGGCGGTATGGAAAAAGTGGAAACTCTCCGGACCAAATGTATCTCCCTGAATGGGGGTTATGTTGAAAAACACCATTAATTGTGATAAAAAAACTGTATTAAAACTATTTTATTACTCATACTTATCAAACCAACCTCGTATATTATCAATTAGAAAAATGCTTTATGAAGTTATATAAATGTTAAAAGTTGGTGGGGAAATTGCCGAAAACGTTTCTCCCTTTAACTGGGGTTTGCGGCTTATAAAAGGATACTTTTGACTCGCCACTGACTGAGGGGGAGGGAGGTATTTCATTAAGATCAATAAAGCATAATTACCAAATACGGTAACGGATGATTAAATCATCCCGATTATCTCAATTGGGATAATCGTCAATGAAAAGCGTTTCGCTTTGCATTCAAAATGTTCAAACGCCTATTCGGTGTTCAAATGCTCCTTCGGAACACATTAAGTAATTAAATTACGATGAACTATTATAAATATCTGATCTACTGTATCAATATATAATGACTCATTATTTATCTATGTAGATAACCCTATATCTAATAGCAGTTGTATTTTTCTTCTGGTAGTCACTTTGCATACTCCGTGCGCGTCCAGTGCTGAGAAATTCTGAAATTTATTTTTCTGGAAAATATTCCATATTCTCAATTTTTTCCCGGTCAATGAATGTGAATAAAGCCCATTTTTATCTTTCCTCTGAGTTGGTCCCATATAAATAAATAGGGATTGATATTTGAGTTTATCGTAGTTCAAAATTGAAACCGGACTGTTTAGTCGGCGTTTGCCGCCCGAACGGGATGGTAGAGTGGAGGAGGGGCGCTATCTGGCTTGAGACCGAAGTGGATCCCTCAACGCGTTAATCCTTCGGATCGCAGGTGTCAACCCCGCGTTGGGCCTCAATAATTCAACGCGTTGATTGCCGACATGCCCCCGGCTGCCAAACGTTCATCCCCCTCCACGGAGGGGGAGGGGAGAGGGTAGGGGTTGGGGAGGTTTCAACCCGGTCTTAGTCCAATATTCGATGGGGCCGTATATCATTTTATTTTTTTCCGACACGAGGCCGGAAAATTCCGGACGCGAACGGGGACAAAAGTGAAATGAGAACCGGACTGGGCGAGTATGGGATAAAATATTTCTAAGCGGAGGACGAAATCGGAATTTCACCGGCCGAAATTTTTAGAGGCCGAATTGAACCTCGATTACTACTATATTTACTAAAAACACGCATCAAAGAACTAAGTCTAACAAAATACAGTGGGCCCTCGGGTTACGAACTCAATTCGCTCCTGGTCGCAACCCGAATCTATGTTTCCCATTAAAATACACGTAAACGGGTCACAACTATTAATTGAGAACAAATTGAGATTTTAGGTTGAATAATATAGAATACATATGTGTACACTCAATTATGAATTTACTCAATTATTGTTTAATTTACAGATTTTAAACCTGTCTTATAGTATAAATGAGTAGTTTAATCAGCAAATTTATAATAATCTCGATCGGGGCCTGATGCATTGTTGTCTGTAACGTTTTGTTGTGTATTTCCTTATTTATGTAGCTATGTTGTCCAGAAGCTCGATGATATGAATATGTTGACGATAGGACTATCAAAGAACGGGGGGAGGGAAGAGATATAACATATTCCCGGCCGAAATTCAAATCCCCAATCATTCGAGTTTCATTCACTTTCCGAACAGTGCTGTTTGTTTTATATTTTGTATAAACGGTAGACCACAAAACGTAGAAATTGTATTTTCGGTCCCGGGAAGAGGAATTGGGGAAGGACCGACTCCCAATGTCACTATGATAACTGAGCTAAAACTGTTATTAAACCCCCATGAATGTTTTACATGTTCCTATCTTACGATATTGAAGTTTTCGACTATGTTTTCTGGTTTCGATATCCAATTTTTCAGAATTTCTATGAGAAACTGTATATTTAATTCCAAGAAAATGTTTTGCAAAAATGAGATGTCTGATATAATTTGTCCAAAAGGGAAATGGAGGAGAAATTGGACGTCCCAAATAAAATTAGTTTTTCGCGATGTTAATCGCGCGTACTGTAAGGCGCTAATACTAAAATGTAAGACAGACCTGTGTTGCGGGCTAGTATTAGGCGCGCCGTACCATTGAAACTAGTAGCCCATTAAACTGAATATACTACAACCACCACAGTACAAGTGACAGTGATGTCCAAAAAACATCCAAAGTGCCAACAGTGACTAACACGTGACTACTGAAGATGGGGAGCAACCAAAACCGGTCTAACAAAACACCAAACCAGCGAGAGGAGACAGAAACACACGAAATCTACGTTACCTAATAGTTATTACTCGCCGCCGGCATTTCTACGTTTACGGGCATATATATTTATTTTTTGTATAAACTACTTTACAAGCATCAGTCTGCATGCCTTACTGAAATGGGACACTGTGTAGCCTGTATATCCGGCCGGTATATTATATTTTAAAAATGGATTTCTCCGGGCTCTATGGGTGTCCTGTTTCCTCTGGGGTACATTTCGCCTTTTTTACTCTCGCCGTTTTCTTTTATTCGGGTTTTCGTGGGACGTTCATCCAAATTACCCTCGGAGTGTGTCTGTTAATCGTCTCATTAGGACGAGTAAGATGGGCTATTTCAGCCCGACGGCTGACGTTGAACAGACAGGAGAGAGAAGTTTTATCTGAGTTTCGGTATTGTCGCGTACACCGACCCCTAGAGGAGATGCCGTTCACCCCCTGGAAAACACCACTCAGCCTAACTCTGGAAGAAGAGTGAATCAAATTTTCCGAAACGTCGCAAATATAATAGTTCACTGTACCACTGTACAGTTATCAAGTTTCTTTGAATTAAACGTTAAATCATGGTTTTCGTTGCAATGTTCTTCGCTACAATTGTTTTCAAACATTCCGCTCTTCCTCGTTCCACCGACACTTTCTTAACGTTGTTCGATCGCTCCCGCAGGAATTCAAAACGAGCCGGAAAACATGCACACTGCCCCGAAAGTTCGAGGCCATTTTCAGAACTGTAGTTACACCGCTCAAGTAGTTGCCTCAGAGTAACACTGTTGCGATGTTAACAAAATACAACGTTACAAAGCAAGTAATATCGTTTGTACACTGTCGCGGGATGATGAAACGAGCCGTACAGATCCGTATATAATTATATCCCCCGCCCGTTTGGACGTGCGTTTGCCACGATACGCCCGAAGCTCATGTTAATCAGAAGCTTTTCACCCGTGGGATGTTATGAAGGGGCACAAAGCTCGGATTCAACTGTGAAATACCAGCCAATTTGCAGTGGTAGAATCAACCCAGATATGATTGTCATCTATCAGAACTTAGGTGGTTTGTTGGGGATGAAATAATTGGACTAGGTTAGACCACGGTTGGCCGGGATACTTATAAATCTGTTGGCGGTTACAGGCTATTTTACTTCTGTATTTAATGTTGTTAACCCGAGACCCGCAATATACTTTTTAATCTAGTCCGCTTATTTTCTGATAGAGATACCATGCTACCTATTTTGTTCGATAACATAAAAGAATTTAGAGATGGTCGCCCCTCTCAAATACAAAACGAGATGCCTATAATTAATGAGTGGTTCCGGGAAAATTCCGAAAAAACGAATTTTCCTTGAATTGAAAATTTGAACCGTATAATATCCGTACCGATTTTGAGGGGGATTTCGCCCGCGTGATGGAAGGACAGTGTAATTGGGCTTCGGGAGAGTAATATCGTGGGCTCATTTCCTGGATTTATTTTCGTTCGGCCGATGTCTCAGCGCATGTTTCGTGATATGGAGGTGACAGGACGACAGGGGGGTAGTTTCCTCCCCTAGGCGGGATTGTCGTCTATCAGTGGAGGCGGTGGGGTGTGTATCAGACAGGGTAATTGGTGCGACCGGGGCCCAAGAGCGGTAATTAAGGGAGCGAGAAGGAGAGCGAGATGGAGGTACGCACCGCACGCCGGTGTCTGGTGACAATCCAGTGACGGATGATGGTACCCCTCTCAATCATACCCGGCTATAAATTATATCAGAAATATATCCCGGGCCCCAACTTAATCAACCCCCACCCCCGGTACCCAGGGACTGTTAGTGTCGCACCCAACTTTATATTTGTATTAATGAGAAAGTTCTCAACAGGTTTTCCCGGGCAGGTGAAACCTTTTAGAAGTATGAAATACATAAAAGGGCCGCCCTGTGCACGACGAATCGGTGA
Organism: Lethocerus indicus; assembly: GCA_019843655.1. Lineage (NCBI taxonomy): Eukaryota > Metazoa > Arthropoda > Insecta > Hemiptera > Belostomatidae > Lethocerus > Lethocerus indicus. The sequence goes on along the minus strand of JACDQD010000012.1, from coordinate 12,684,764 downwards.
ACGAAAGCGTGAAGCGAAAAAAACCACGGCTTACACTCCCCGTCGGAACCTGGAGAGTTCTACCGTTTATTCGGATATTTACGGTGCACGAAAGAAACCCGTTTTAAGCGACCCTAAACCGACTAATCGTAATCGTTGTGTCCTGTCATTTTTATGGTGAGCTCTGAAATAAAATTAAGGAGAAATAAATTACTTCGGACGTTATTTTTAATGAACAAGTCGCCTGGCAGTTCGAGAGTAAAATATTCACTCCGGCCAACCCGAGGCTAAGTTCAAATTTATAAAATGTGAACGGGATGTAAAGTTAAAACTTTTAGTGTCATAAATTATAAATCAAATATATTTTCGTTTACTCACGGTCCAACATTCGAGTGTTGCAGTCTAGTCCGATAGAAAAACAATATTGTCCGGGAATAGGGTAAACTAGAGCTTAGATTCTCTTAGCGAAATTGGAATTTAAATAGTTAAGCACAAAGTCCAATTACATTAAAGCCGGAGGAACGGGCTTCTGTCGCAGCTTATCTCCGAGGGGCGTTCAACTCGGTACTATCAATAATGAGACGACTTCTTATTAGAGAAAACAATTTACTTGATTATTTTGAAGGGGACGAAGAAGGATACCTGTCCGTATATTGTTGCTTTCTGACTTCTAAATTCGCGATTATCCTGTTGAGATTATTTCAGCTTTTAAACTGGCGAACTTTTATCACCACGAAATTAAATTCGGGTAGGATCGCGTAATACTGGGGGAAGAACCCCGGTTAGCAAGGGGTTGACCCCCTGTTATTCCGGGATTTATCGTGTGTTTGGAGCGGGCTCAAGTGGTAGGGTTCTTTCCCTTTTCCTTCTGGGGCCCTCTCGGGCTCTGCCTGCTTACGAAGTTTCGTAGCGGTTACTTACCCCGTCATAAAGGTGTCCCCCTCATCTTGACAAAGGCAGTATATTTATTACTCTATCCAACCGAAAGTTAGTTGTAATTACAAACTTTTTTGTTGAATTCTAATTCTAATTGAGTTCGAGAACGGATAACTCCTGTCTAGAATATAGTCTTGAACCGGTTTGAGGGCTGAATTTAAATATTTTTTTCTTTCTAGCGCTGCCCGAGCAGGGCCCACGCATAACAGGAGGCAGGCCGAGGTACCAGGTGGGGGACAAGGTGGCAGTCAGGTGCACTTCAGGACTATCCAAACCGGCCGCCCAACTCACCTGGTTCGTCAATGGCCATCCTGTGAGTACATTTTAAATATCCAATCAACAAATTATAGATATAACAAAATAGAACCTTATTTTATTCCTAATTTACTTGGCCAATACATATAATCTACTTTATTTGGTACACGGGACATATAATTATTCTGACCATTCGATAATGCATTCACACTGAAAATTACGAAACCATGGACACCGAAATATTTTTTCGTGTTAAACGATAAATGCCACCACCGTTTTTGGACTAATAATATGATTTAGTATTGTAATTTATACTAGTATTGGAAATGTATACCATGTCAGACACATCACGTTAAGTTCAGCATTAACAATTCACAAAACACTCGTGAAAATTTGAATGATAACAGATGGTATCGGACTTTTGTTTTATGTCTAATATAATACTATTTGAACACAGCTTAAATGCAATATCTTAAAATAATCTTTCCGAATGACTCTGGCGGTCTGTTTTTTCAAATCGAAAGACTGGGGCAGCGTATTGAAACATACTACTGATAGGTTCATAAGTCCGGCGGACAAAAAAATTCGCGAGAACTAGCGTTGAATAATTTACAGGTCTGGGTTTTTTCCACCCCAGATCCATTCCGATTTCTCGTTTCGGATCAAGGGGTTTTCCGCTGCTTGCTCAAATTGCCGAAGTGATATTCAAGTGTGAGCCACATCGGGCATTGCCGGCCCGATTCAGTAGTATATGTCCCCGAGCGTTTGACCTCCTTCCACAAACCTACTTTAAATAATGTGTAAAGACCGATTTTGCTCTTATTCTTACAGTTACAAACCTGGACTTCGATCGGGCTATAGATAAAATTAGTTTAACATTTATAATAGACTTTAATTTTACTTTTTTTTGTTCCGACCGAACTAAGTTTACACAAAGTTAACTGCAAGTTTACTTGATAACAAGTTCGGGAGGAATTGTGGTCAGCGGCTTTACCCGCTCGAGACCGTCTTTCTGGGCCAAGTTTTAATTTACTTTAAGAAAAATGCCGTCACCGTAATACCGTCAGTAACAAACCAATATTCGCACTGATTATAGCAGGAAATTTTATTTGAGATACTTGAAATGTCATGTTTCACAATAATTTTTCCGCAAGTTATAGTTATGATCTGTTGTCGAGGAGCTTTAAGTAGCAATTTTTACTTATTTTAGATATTCATACGACTCGACTTTCTGTAAAATATCTTAGAGGTCTTGGAAATAATGTACGTTTTTCTTGGGCGCGATGGGAGTTGGATAAACGAAAATTGTCATGCCGGTGGGAATGTGCAAATCGATTCACCGATGTGTGACCCGGGCCGAAAGGCGACGCGACCAAGTAGTTGTTCGAACCCAACAAGACAATTCATGTTATTTCCAACTCGAGTTTTAAGACAATATTTAGCCTGTTCAATTGGAGCTGGAACGGAGTTTTCGCAGCCCCTCGCGGTCCTCCTACATCGGTGGCCCGACCGAAGTAGAAAATGGAAATGCGCCGTACGCTTTTCACGAAGAAAGTTTTGACATATATTAACATATATAAAAATGCCCGAGGAGCCGCCACCGAAGATTTTCCAGATATCGCGAAAACCGTGCGGAGTCAGAATCGAACGCCCTGGAATACATTACTAAATGTAGTGGATTATATTTCAAATTATAATATAGTATCAGATACCAGACTCGGACTACAAAAATGTAGACGAACTATACGAAACAAGAAAGGAACACATCAGTCGGATATTATCCGGGATATACAGAAAGTCTTGTGAAACTCTTGAATGTCTGACAACAGTCGAAATTCTAGTTTAAAATAAGATCGGTTTCTCTCGGCAGTGTTAAGAGTACCTTGCCATTTAAGCATCTTCAGTCGACACCGAAAGCTCCTGTTTTTCAAGGCATTTTCCCTCGGGCCGCTCTCTTGAAAGATCAAAGTGACTTCCATTTTTCCATCTATTGCTTCGAGCAAGAGTTCATTAACTGTTCGAAAGAATATCCCATCCCAGTTTTCGCGACCTTATAAGCGAAGCCGGCCGGCTTAGGCACTCAGGACTGAATAAATATACTGCGTATTCAATTTTGTCAAAATGTTTCTCACTAAACACTTGGGATAACTACTAATGAAGATTAGATCAACTTGGGGTCCTGTATACCTGGAGGTTAGGCGTCGTTAATCCTCTTGAGATTAAAACTTATTTGCTACCCTACTTCCGGATACGGTACTCTGCTCATGTTATATCCCTATATTCCTATTAAAATATAGCAAATATCCTGGGGTATTACCCGATCCTACCGGGAGTTAGTTAATGGTAACAATATTTGGTGTTTTTTTCTTATTCATCACAGCAGAGCATTGTTATATGACAATGATGGTGTTGGTCACTGTGTGTTTAGTGTCCAGGATATGCTCTTTGTGCCCGCTAATATGGGTAATAAAGACCGGCGGTATATAATACAACATTGTCGTTGGATGGTTACCGAATTTCGTGCCCCTGTGCTAATATGACCAGCGTTTCTGAGGTATGCGACCGTCACAATTTCGTGCAAACACCAGTTTTCGGGCAGTAAACCCCCGACAACGGCGACACCCCCATCCCACCCTCTATCGGCCCCTATTGTTAATTCATGACAGCGATGGGAACACCCCGAAGGTACCCTAATAGCTAGCTTCCGTCGTAAACCCAGTTTCAAGTACAATGGACAATGTGCAATTCCGAATAGAAACGCCCGTTTATCAATATCCACTCGAGAGAATATACACTGTAGAAAAAGCATGTCTTGGAGAATGTGAAATTATATATTACGGATTGCAAATAAACTGAACGGGGAACCGAAATTCGGCAGCACGCTCGTGGCATGCTGAAAACAGCACCATTAAAATGCCTTATCCTCCTATGATATATATATTCTCCGGTCAAAAGCGGTCAATATGCATAAACCTATACCGTTGTAATAATAAAAATTATTGCCCTCTGAAGTATAACATAAGTTTACCAGTTGATTAATATCCGTTTACTTCACGACCTGTTCACGATGCTCTAATGCCTGATAATATCATATTGATTTACTGAAACGATATTAAACTCAAGAACAGCAATAACTGTCATAACGAAGAATGTAGTTAGCTACCTCTATAATGGTTCATTAAATTACAGTTAGACTCGTGTAATTTCTGCCATATATGTGACTTATACTGTAACTTTATTACAGTAGTCAGCGAGTGATCGTCTTAGTCTGAACATACTAACGTTCTCGTAAAGTTTATGTGTTAGCATCGGTTGTTGAATAGGCTAGAGATAGATATCTATGAAGAAACTATCTCATTTAAAAGTTTTATTAGGAAGCCAAACTTCTGCGAAAAGGGTAAGACTTGCGACCTCTCTCCTTTCTTTGGGCCCTCCTAATAAAGGTGGAGTTGGGAGGTTGGAACGAATTAAATATTCAAAATCATCGAAAGTAAGGATGAAGTTTGTGTACAAAACAAGTATTTGGACACTTACAGTCCATTAATCAACCCTTGTCGGAGTATATACATTATTATGTTGGAACTCTCGGTTTTTTTTACCCAACAAATTTTCAAATAAAATTTATCCGATACCGAGTTTATAGCATGTTTACGGAAACGTAAAATTTCTGAGTAAGTGTTATAGGAGTGAGAAAAGGGGAACAAGAGAGGAAACGTGTTATTTCGAACGGGGTATCGGGACAATATTCAAGAAGGTGGGTAGACAGAGGAGACTGGCGGGGAGTTGATCAAAGCTGTTTTTCCCCAGACTCACTTCCGCCCGGGAAATCCATTTCAAACCCCCCAGCAGAGTTTCCCCTCGGCCTCAGCATCCTGGAAAAACTTTTCCTACCGGCGGTTAGAGACAGAGAGCGGCGGCGGCGGCGGGGAGGGCGGAAACCGCCAATGAAAATACGCCGCTTAAACTCTCCTCGAGGGGGGCGATTGGGAGAATCGAATGCGGGTAATTTCTGATTTCGGCGTTAGATTTATTCAGAGGGTTAGATTAGCCTTTCATGAGAGAGAATTCGGCGTGAAAGGGAGTGGGAGAGAATTCGGCGTTTAAGTTTCTCAAAAATTACTTCCACCCCCTACCCTTAAACGGAATGTAATTTTGTTCCGCCCGCGAATACGAAAACAGTCGGCTTGAACGGTACCCTTCAGGGTATAATTTAGGCATCGTTCGATTTTTTTCCTGCGATTAGTCCTTCATTTTTGTTTTACTATGCGTAATAAAGATATATACCCCCCTCCCCATTTCGAGAGAATTTACACTAAACCATTGCAGAAACTGTACGTCTTCAGACTGTGACGTAAATTTATTTACTTGTAAGATTTATTTACTTACTCCACATGCCCCGTAAATACACATAACTCTAAAACAGGTCCGCGGTAGAACAGTAACAAGCACCCTACCTACTAGACTTAAGCTTGACTACATTCCCCGCCTTGTTTTTCTACCTTTAAAAAGTTGAAACTTTTTTATCCAAAAATTATATTCATTTTCTTAGTAAAGCGCACACTTTTAATGTAGCCAATATATCTAGTACAGTACATAAAAATCTGGTTTTACGCCAGCATTAAGAATTGGGACCATAATGTAAAGAGGAGAACTCTATTTTATTGTATCTGCATTCGTTTAAGCAGAATGGATTCAACATTCGGAATAATACGTACTGTAACATTATACGCCCAGTCTGTACTCAGTCTGTTTTATATATATAAGTCATTTTCGGCCGCAGTAAATCGTGTAAAGAGATTTAATACGTAAAAGGTAATCTGCCATAGGCAGCCAAGTTTGTCTGGTTACGAACCTTATAACAAGTCGTTGAAGTGTATTTCACTTCTGACTAATAAGGCGAAATCGGTAGTAGTCGAAGGAACGCCCCCTCTACGTTGGCCCGCCACCAATACAAGTTTTGAAACAACATGGTGGGGGGGGGAGTTGTATGTGTCGGCTCCTTAAGGAACTCCTTCAGTTCGGGCACTTCGGTGGCTCGCTCCACCTCACCTACCGTTAATTCTAAACCTACACACAAGGGGCGGGGGTTGAACTCCAGGGAATTGCGGCCACCCCCTGCGCAATTTAAAATATGATTAGGTACAAAAATATGCGTAATAAAGCTGAATTACGAAGCGAGATTTTTAAAAGCGTCCCGTGCATGGCTGTGTAGAAAAAATTTTATTAATAATTAAAATAAATTAGTACGACCCTTTTAGCATATTTGTCTTTGAATTGAAATTGCCCGCGGACACAAATTAAAATAGAAATTCCCACAGGGACGGGGAAAGCGAGTGAGAAAAGTGAAGTAAAAACGGGAAAATAATTGAAGCGAATACCGCAGCTCGTTATCGGTTTTCCCGAAGTGGGCCCGTTAAGATGAATCTATTTTTAGGACCACCGCCGGTTGTTTATGAGTTAAAAATTAGAAGAAAATGTGTCCATTCTTTGTCCACCTGTTGCTTCCTCCAATTTGAGGCCTCGCGGTCGGAACGGCCTCTAGTTCGGCGTGCAGAAGTTCGCCGCATAACGGGAATCGTTTGTTTTTAAATATAGATAGAAAAAAGAACTTTGAAGGTTTCAACTATTTTTAGCTGAAACGGCATCGGATTAATACACAACAATTTTCTACTAAAAATGGTAATTTCTAATTATCAAATTATATTTTTTTTCTCATTATTTATATTAGGCGCAATTATGGTCCCCGGGATATTCGTCTTATGTTATATTTATAGTATGAAAATACAGGCCGGTCCCGCGTTTTGAGTTAAATTTCAACACCAGTTTCACTGATAAGAATTTCACGTAATCCCGATCATTCCGTTTCCTTTTGCCGCCTCTTCCTCCGCGCTCTTTCTTCGCTTTACGGTCGATCGTATATCCTTAATTATTTCTATCGTAAACATTTTATCGGGCGCCTAAAACGCCGTAAAAGCGATAACGGTTTAAGGATCAATTTAACGGTCACCTAGGGGTAGGTTTGGTTGGTGGGGGGGGGGGTAATTTATCTTTATTATTTTTAACTTTATCTGTAAATTTTTCTCTCTCCTCTTCTTGTTTCCGTATCTCCTTATATTTATAATCGCTTTATTGCCAGTTTTGTTCTTTATTTCGAACGGAGTTTGTGGAATGGGGCGGGGGGTGGGTGTTAAAAAAATCCCCTTTTAAAAGTGTCCGGCTAATCCTCCACAACGGGGGCCCCGAGCAGCCCCGGGCAAAAATTACCCCCCGGGATTCCTCTCCCTCATTAAACCGGATCCTCTTTCTGCATTAATAAAACGTATATCCCGTTATAAGTCCCCTGTTTTCCCCGGGTATATCCCGCGGACCGTGTAGCGGGGGGGGGAGGAGGAGGGCTATTCGATATCGGACCGGGATATTAACTTTATCCGGTATAAATTCTGTCGGTTACGTTCGAACCGGCGCGGCTGTTACATCGGCTTACATTTCAAAATGGGCGGGCTAAAACTTCTATCGGGACGGAAATAAAAGAAAATTATATAATGAAATAACGTGAAATGCTAAAATTTGGTCTGGGGCGAAATCGACACTAATTCCGGGGATTTCAGATTTTAGTTTTGTTAATTTTCAATGGCTTATTTAAACGCTGCTATCGGTTTCCCAATAGTATTTTGTGGCCGCCGTGTAACTCCCGGCCTGGAATTGTATAGAGAAACTTTATACAATTATTAATCTGTATAATGCATCCATTTTATGTTACGAGAGCGTAAAGTCGAATCCTGTCAACCAATGGACGAAGAAAAGCGTGTCTTCGATAATCCCATTAGCACTGGAACGTAACTGTTAAAATAATGATCGAGGTAGCTATTTTTAATTACATTCTATAAATCTATCTGTTTTAAGCTTAGCTGCGGCGTGAAATATATTATATGGGCGTTTCATCGTAAAAGCCCGTTCTTCACGATGACAACTTAGACAGATGATAAGTCCGCACTGGTTGGCTGTTGTTTTGTGCTCAGTTAGTCAGGTGGTTGGTTGGTTAGTGGTTCACGTCAGTTGCCCGGATCTTGATTGCCGGTTCCCGATTGTTTCATTTGAATTGGGCTTGTACCAAACTCTGTTGAATTACAGTCCAAACCCTCCTGGAGGAATGTCTCACCCCGACATCTACCCTCCTTGAAACAGCACGTGTTCTGTTCAGATGTTAGTGTTGGATGCCATGAAGGGTTGAAACCGAAGGCTGCAGGTTGAATCTGGAGGAAAATCTCTGAGGTAGCATATAGCGCGTTGCCGCTTTATCCTAGGGATGGTGGAAATCCCTTACATTTTCTCAACACTGTTTTCTATTGTTTCAGCATTATTCCCTAATATTTTTTCTAGTTTAGTTTCCTTAAGTATTTTCCTATATTTTTTATATTTTTCATACGTTTTTAAAAAGTGCTTTATAGTAAGGGGTATACAAAAATTTGGTCCCAAATTCAAGGTCCTCGAAACGATATGTACAATGCGGGATCCCAAGAGTACAATTGCACTTTGGGACTGACGGGGATGAATACAACACTTATTATATATTATAAGGATAATAGGGTTTTATTAAAAATGGGTTAGTACCATGAGAATATATTAATCTATAATGAGTATTTTATCCTACAGTGAGGCCTACAGTGACTTCAGGTAAAAAAAAGTCTACACAGTGGGGTTGATAAATGAGGGCTGTCAATTATATCTGTCTGTTGATAACCTATCATACCGTGGGGGGGGCGCTAGTACTTTTTCCCTCCTTTTTTCTTTTTTACCTCTGACAATTTCAAGTCAATTTAGAAACGTAGCGGAGTTAGCGATGAAGCGATAGCGTGCGTTTTCCCACTCAATCACCGCCCTTATGATATTCCGAAACACGCCACCATGACCTCTACTAATTGAGTGGAAAAATAATTCCTTTTTTTATTCTCTCTCCAGGAAAAAAACCCTTAAAGCTACAGCCTAATTACATGGGAATAGGAAACATATCTTGTTATCACGTGTATTTCATTATCTGAACATTTTAACGACAAGACGCGTTTGACATTAAATGAGCGCATTATAGATAACTGGAGGAATACAATAATTTCATGCATTTTCCTTAAGCTGAGCTTTCTCCTTTATTTAGAAGGTTTTTGAAGCTACTGTGAGAACGTATTATCGGCTCTACAAAAGTCCGTTTCCCCGGCATAATTCAGCTTGCGCAATTGATCGAGCCCTGATTTAGATCTGGCTTAATGTAAGTCGTAACCGGTAGACATTTAAAGCCCTATAAAAAGTTCGCACAGGGTTGAAGCTTCAATTGCTTTCATTCTTTTCTGACCGGGCTAAAGTAATTCACTACAGAGAGTACAGGACTTCTTGCGACTCAGCCCACAAGATACAGTATATAATTTTTGCAGTATTCTGGTTTCCAATTATTATAAGAATGGGAGTATTAAAATGTGTTGAATTAAGAGATTAATACGGATTCAGGTTATCGTCTATTTGTTCTTTAGCATCCCAATTAAAGACAGGTCGTGCAATTTTTGACACAGTGTATGCGCTGGAAATTTGCCTTCTACTGAAATGAAAAATAATGCGAAAAAACCGAAACATTTTCTTTCCACTCCGGTTTTAATTAGCGGCCGGGGCCACCGGCGGAGTATTTCAAGTGTGGAAAAGCGATGAAATATGTCGACCGGAGAAAAGTCCTATAACGGTGACTGGGAGTAGTTCACCGCCGCCGCCACCTCTCTCTCCTCCAGAGTATCCATAACTTACACAAGTTTTTCCATTAACGAGGCGTACCCAGTGCCCCTCCCCCTTTTGGCCGACCTCGCCCGCTCTATATAAATCTGAATTTAAACCCGCCGAGAGAAATTCAAGCAGTTAGAATTGAATATTGGACGTGTGAAATGGGGTTCTGTGATAGAAAGAAATCTCGCGCAACGATACGAACGGGACAGAAGAAACTGGGACTTGTTAGAAATTGCTTACTGACTGAAAGAGAAATATTATTTTGAACATTACGACCTGAGCTACAGTGACGAGAATTGCTTTATTCCGAACATCGTTCAGACTTCAGAATGGAAATTTCAACTCCAAATGCGCCTCGTAAAATAATTATTACTAATCCGCCGACTGAATAAGTCTAGTATTAGAAAGAGGTGTATTAAACTCTAATACCGCAAGGACTATAATCTAACTGCTGTGGCGAGAATTATAAACCGACCGTGAAGATAGACGAAAATAGAAAACAAAACGTCGAAACGACGCTTTACGAAATTTACTTTGTTCTCCCAGAGATGTCCCTGGTTAAAACGTCAACGGCACACCCCCGGGGACTACTACGTGATTCTCGGTTTTTGAATTAAAAGAAAAGAAAAAAGCATAAGACAAGGCCGAAAGTTTGAACAGTCCCAAATTTGAGACTCCTGAAAATGTTCCGACTCTGAGAGGGAGAGAGCTCCCTGTAGAAGTGAGAGATCAGAGATGGACCTCCTCTGGTTACAAATGCGCTCCGTCTCCTACTCCTTTTCCTCTTCCACTAGCGTATTTATTTTTTCCATTTGTCTGTGGTCTACGTCGGCGACGACAATGCGGAGGCGGTCGCCACTTTTACGTGACCCGAAAGACAAGAATTATATCCTTCTTCTTTTTTGTTCATCCTCCTTCCATGCCCTTTCTATTTCTCTAATTTCCCGGAGAGGGAAGAACGGAAAATCCCCCGGTGGGGACCTCCACGAGGAAGGAGAAATTAAAAGTGTTACGGTTATGTCTCTTTTGTGACCGCTTATCAATAGAAACTTATATGTGTGTGTCTGCTAGTGCGGGTATATATATATATATATATATATATATATATATATATATATATATATATTGTACACTTTTCTTCCTGTATCTCAACTTCGGAGGACTGTCGATAGATTATGGGACAAATTGGGGAACAAATTTTTCGATTTTTCAACTTCCCTTCATATGGCAAGTGTATCTCAACTTGAGACGGCTGTTGGCTTTTATATCTTGAAAATAGGCCCGATTTATGGGCCTTGATTTTGCTTTTGAAAACCGCTCTTTATGCCCAAAACATTGAACATCATCATATAATCGTATCTAACCGTAATAAAATTAGACGGGTACCATTTAAAACCAATTCGCCCCTAATTCCTGTGTGCAACTCAGGAGCGTATGTCTCTTCAGCGAGAAATAGGTTAATCGGTTAACTAGTAGGAATCCAACGCCCTCCCCCTGAATAGATCAAAGGGCTTAAGCAGGGTAGAGCAGAACCCAACCCACTGCCTGGAGGGTCGAAAACCGTCATAAGCCTGCTATAATAATGCGCAAATATGAACTAAAATCACCCCCTAGCTATTAATATCGTGATATTAAAAGAATAACGAATTTTTTCCTTTTATTAAGAGGAATTTTCTTAATTAGCTTCCGTGGACATTTTCTACACTTTATATTCTACTCTTAATTAAATAAATTCTCTATTCCTACCCCGGCACGTGGAAGCATTAGACTTGTCTACTGATAGGGAACCTTGCATAGGGTTAATACATCCAATTTATGGTATCAGTTGTACTTCAGTATTGTTAAATAATGCCACATTGGTAGGGTGGCAAAGCTCCACCAAGTATTAAATATACTTTAGTGGAATATAAGGGAGACCGGTGCCAATTAAAATATCAAGATATCTCTGAGTAGTGTAAATCATTAGTTTCCCGTTTGGCAATCTTTGGCCGCCCCACGAACACGGTTTTCCCCGTCGCGTCCGCGCAACTTTTTTCTTTACGGTTCCACGCCGCAATTTATCACGACTCAATATAGAGAAGAAAAAAAAAGTTCAGTTAGGGCGGTTCAACCCCCCCCCCCCATCTCGGTCATATCGGCCCCAGTTGGAGAAGAGGAGCCCTGACCAAATCGAATTACTTATTCAGTTCAACTTTTGCGGTTCTTCGACTTCCTTCCTCCTTCCTTCGTCCACTTCCACCCCGCCCCGCCCTCTAATTCTCCGTCCTCCGAGTCATTGCGTATTCGGGTTTTTACTTAATCATGCCGCAGAAGCCCCTCCCCCCCCCCCACAGCCAACCGCTATAAAGGAAGTAGGGTCCCGGACCGATGGGGAAGGTTTCGTCCATTCAATCCATTCTGTCCGCCCTTAACTTCCACCAATACTTTTCCTTTTTTTCCGGACTGTTATCTACCCCCTCCCCTCCCCCTCCTCTTCCTCCTCCTCCTCCTCCTCCGGGGAGGGTTTTATTGCCTTTAATTCGGCCGAGGCGATTTTTCAAAGGCCCCCTCCGCCATCAACCGTTCTTTGTTTTCTTTTCAGAGGCCCCCCTACAAATTGAGGGGGTCGTCAATTTGTCGACACGGCCCTTAAACGCTGGTCCGTGGGGGAAGGGAGGGATGAAAGGAGGAGACCGTGATATCTCTATTTGCTCTGTTGCCTCTCATTGTGCGTTTATATCTCGGCCACTGGTGGGGGATATTTACAGAGGGAGGGGTTTGACGTTTCGACTCAAAAGGATCGCCTTGAGCCGTAAATTAGGACTATTAAGGCCGTTACTGAAACGGAAAATTGACCTTAGCCAACGACCTAACAATCGACAAAAGTATATTGAATCCTACTGTGTAGAACTATCGGATTCCACCAAAATATACAACATCGCTCTCGTCCAGATTCCAATGGAAAGTCCTTCGAACCGTCCTTAAAGCTCCCCGGTATGTTTCAAACGAAGCCGTTCACCACGACCTCAACTTCGTGAATATATTAACATAGACAATATATGAACAATGAGTGATCGCAGTTAGCGATGAATAGAATAACGAAACGGGCAGTGGGGACGATCCTTAAAGATGTCGATAAATTTTCATAATGGGAAATGTCCCGCGACCGCTTTTCTGGTTTCCCGGACGTTCCTCTGGGCGTGCCCAAATTCTTAAATATTTCTCCTTCCGCCGACGGTTTTCTAGATTGGTTTAGTTCAAGTAAAGTTGAAGGGGGGCCAATTTTATTCTATATCGAATCTTCAACGCGTCGACGGAATTTTGATTCGCCGACTCCGGAAGTTTCCGGAAGTCGAGAAATTGAAATTCGACGTTCATTGAAAAAGGCAAATTCTCCGAAAACATAGAACAGAATCTGACATAGGTAATATATAGAAAAATTATTCTATAAGAAAAATTGTACATTTGTTTTCGTTTTATTTATTATTTTTAAAGGTTAATTTGACCTCCTCTTGAAAGTTCCCCGCACCCCTTATATTCGTAGAGATAGAAGGGATAATATTTGACGACGTTATTCCGTAATAAAAAATAATTCCGTAAAAAATTATTCCGATCACTATAAAACAACTATTAATATATCTGGACCCTGAAAGACCCCTGAAATCGGTTGCAGGTGAACGGTTCCCTTGTGAGGGGCCCCAAGATCTCGTACATCGGCCGGGAGGGCCTGGAGGAGACCACCCTCGACCTCGAGTTCAGGGTGGAGCGGGCTCACTTCATGAGGGGTGACCTGAAGCTCAAGTGTCTGGCCAGCATTGCCACGGTCTACTGGAAGTCGAACGAGGAGAGCGTCGAAGGGGAAAGGCCGCCGAGGCCCCCCGTACTGGAGGTCAAAGACAACGAAGCCCATTGGTCAAGAGCGGACAGAGTACAAGGTCAGACAACCGACTCATTATTACATGTATTAAGAAAACAGTTATTGTAAGAGTTTAATAAATAGACTTAAAACTGAACACAAAATATTGTAAAACAAAATCAACGTGCATTCTACGAAGGCCTTTATTTATTCATTAATACATTAGCAAATGTACGTTTTCAGCGAACACGGCCGCGAACGAAGCCTCGACGATGTGCGTGAAGAGTGTGCTGACCTTGGTGAGCTTGGTGCCCTTGCTGTTGGCCAGGTAGCAGATAAGGCCAAGGTTCCGTCGAACGGCGTCGAACTCCCAGTAAGATATGTTCGCGGTGTGCTGAACTGAACTCTACGCGTGGTGAACTCTCTCCTTTTTCGTTCAGTTTTTTTTTCAAATTGTTTCAAAGAAAATGTGTATTAAAGATAAATGTGAATTGTCCTCAAGAACCTATATCAGTTTCGCCGGATCTTCCCTTTTATTAATTAATCTCCGATTTACAAATATTCCCCGAAACAAAAATATCGATCGCGTTCGTCCCGACGCTTGTAAATGTGTGGACAATTTATGTTGCACGTTTCTGTATATCAATTGTATTGAATGTTGAATTGACGCTTTCAGATAACTCAAAGCGGATTGTTGAAAACAAATTTTCTACTCATACGTAATAAATAAATATATATATATAATAGCACTATTTCAGATTCATGCTTCGCCGTCAATGGAACATAAATAATGTGATGTATTATAATTACGGGACAAACATAGGCTTTCCTTTCGTTGGACAAAAAGGAAGACAGTTTTTTGTTTTTCCCCGAAAACAAATTAACCGTAGATTGATGACCGGAAAGTTCAAACTTTTTCGATATAATGATGTCGTTAGCCTTGTGAATTCGTCTCCTGTCTTTTTGTGAAACAAGAACACACTTGAATATTCAGTAGTTGAAATTAGGTACGTATAAGTTAATAATAATTTTTGAGAATGTGATAAGATGGTTTTTGCCGAAAGTTGTATCTTGTACAGTATGATGATTGGGCGGGCGCTTGAATGAATTCTCTTCATTATGTCTGTGGTCAAAACTTTAGATTATTTATTAAGATTAAGGTACGACATTGATAATGTTCCCTGTCGTGTTCTATGTAAAATAACACTTACAATAAACGGTTTAAATATTAAATCTGTTTTCATTGTCAATTTCATTCTTGTAGGTGTACCCAGTACAATGAAACAGTCCCGGTTTGGGCGTCTATGAAAATCATTTATTTACACGTATGTATACGATATTATTGTAAAAATTATTCAATATAAATCATCCTTCGCCATCAAATTCCTGTATCTCTTGATTGGATCGCTTGCGGCCCATTTTTATTTTAACATTTCTTTGTCTAGGTTGGACGCGAACACTGCCAAAATTTTGTGTGGAATGTGTATTTGTCATGGAGAAGAAACGGCGACTCAACTTCATAAAACGACCGAACAATTAGGTATTTGTTTTTGGGGAGTAGATTAAGGTTGTGGGTTATCATCGCTCTTCCGATCTCCGGTTCACTTTCCCCCTGCTCCACTTTCGCCTTAAGCCGGAAGGTCCGGAAGAAGATTTTAATCTTAGAATAATAAGACTGAAATTGGCTTCGGTGGAGCGTGACCGTCGACTGATCTAACCGGCGTGTCGTCTATTTATTACTATGTAATACTGTCTGCTCATGTATTTCCTTTTATATACAATAGGGAGTGGCAGATGGCTAAACGCAGGTGTTGCCCGGGTTCGGTAGTACTCTCTGTGATGGGGAAGGTCTCCGCTATTGATAGGTAAGGTCAATTTCCCGGTACATGTCCTGTCCTCTACCTGAGAAAGGATAATTTTGTCCTTTAACGCTACTGTCCTAATCTCGGTTTCGGCTCTTCGTTATTATTGTAGTGACAATGCTAAAGATCGTAAGAATTATTCAAGTAATAATTTGAGCTGATCTTCCGGTTCAAATCTCCATGTCTATTTGGATCCATTCTATCTAGAAACATTCAGTTTTGTTTCATTTCCAGTAGGCCATTGTACTGCTCATTTCTACGAGAAAACTCAATGGGGTTACCGTACATTTTTCCTGACTGAGGGTTTTTTCGGTGGTATTATTGTACATGTAATTTTATAAGGCGGATACTTGATTTTTAAATCGTCCCCAAAAATAACTAATTATATTAACGACAGAAGTCCCGTTTCGTCCGTTAACTATAACAAATTCCACTCCCGAATTGCACAATCCTATTGTCTGAACCTTGCTAACTCAATGATTTAAAAATACCATAAAAATAGGAGATATTAAGCAAAATAAAAGGGAAAAAGCCCTGATAGCTGTGGCAATAAAACAGTTACAAAATTCACCCCCAGTACACCTGTGACCCCAGCGGTATTAGGGTTGGAATCCGGCAGTACCCGGGTTAAGATAAATTAGATTAGGTGGTGGAGTTAGATCAGTCGCGTACTCGCCTAACACAACAACAATCACCGTAAGCGCATTACAGGCCTAATAGTGTCCTATATTGGGGGGGGGAATCAAATTACCGAAGCGTCAAATTTGTAATTGGGAATTTCAAACAGGACTCGCGACGTCGGATGCTGTTCACCTTCCGGTCCAACAAGTCGTCCGGAGAAGCCTGGCAGAAGAATAAGGGGATGTTGCACAGTAGGTGGGGACACTTTACGGTAAGTACGCCGCAGCGTGTAATTGTTAGAAACGAGCGCACCCCCCCTCCTCTAACCCTCTCATCCCCCGCGCGTTACGCCCCGGAATTTAAATTGGCATCGTTTGCCTACCGACCGGAAAAGGGAGGGAGAGAGGTAGGAAACGGAGCCGGAATCTCTCGTTGTAAACATCGCCCCCAAAATGGGGCCCTTCCCGGTAATAATAACGGTGGCTTTGGCCGGCGAAAATACGCGGGGCCGCTGGGAAGAAATTTAGAGCTCGGATGAAAGAAAAGCGAACGGCTAATTCCCGAGGAGTAACCGGGTACATTTTGTTCCTGTACACGGCTCTAGGGGCGAATAGTAACCTTTTTCTTTATTCCTATTCCGACTTACAATTTCTATTATATTTAATGACTCTATTATATTTGATTTGAGGACTAAGCCAATAAATGCTCGTTATATTACGAGAGGGCGCGTCAATTGTTAGGCAATTGATGCGATGTAATTAGCGATGAATGGCGTTGTCATTCGGGGATATTGACGTTAATATTCGCGCTCATATTCGTCATGTTTCTGGATAAGATTTCGATCCCAACACGCAAAACGATTAAACATTTAAATTTAAAGATAAAACAAATTTTTAATTATACTTACTGGCGCTCCGTACATTTTCGAAATTATAAATCCCACTTTAACACGCAAGTATGATTTATCGCGAAAGCGTTGAATTTTTCATTGAATCCAAATATTTCAATGGATATGATTTGATTATAGTTTCTTCTTTCTGTTGGATAGGGACATTCAGAACATCGATAACATTTCTATTAGATGTCGGCTTAAATCGGAACTAGAACTAACGTAATTAGAGTGAGTCGGAATGACTACTATCTTAAATATTTATTGTAACTAAATACAGTCCAATGGTATGGATAAATCCAAATTCGCCCCCAATCCGAATTCTTGAATAACGTATTAATTCCGCAGGTTTCGCAAGTAGTCAAGCCTACTGGGAATGAGATAAATCAGGATTTGTTTAGCCGAGAGAGGCACACGACTCGTTAGTCCCGCCGGCCGGTTGATTCATGCAATTAGGCCCAACTCTAATAAGAATTCTGATTCGGAATTAGGGTCAGACTCCGGTTTCAAATTGGGGGTTTTTGTTTTTCTTGGCCGAGAGAAAATTCCAAATCAGCGGTACTTTCTCTTCTGATTTACATACTCTCTCGATAGGGGCTTTCGCGTTAAGCTTATTTCCCTGACCAAAATAAAGAGGTCAAAAGTCAGTTTTTTTGACAACCGATACTAGGTATAAACGGAGTAATTTTACGAACACAATTCTCTAGTTAATAATAAATAATAAAAAGTGTAGCACAATTTTAAGCTTTTCTATCCTTACTTTTTCACTAGTGTTGTCATTTGGGCTTACTCGTTGGGAACAATACCGTTAAACTCTCATAATAATAATTCCTCCCGCTCTCCGTTTATAATTTACGCTCTATTTATAATACGCCCGGGATTGGAAAGTAATGAAATGTATAATTCAGAAAGTGATTGGCGTCGATAAACCCGAGTAATGAAAATTTCCGTTATCAATTTAGTAGATTTTAATTATGACGAAATGCCCAGTTTTCATTGGGATAACGGCAAGGATCATATAAAATTCACGTACTTCAGCGGTGTTCAACACGGCTTTTAGGTCGTATACTAAGTACTTTTGAAGTACTTACGTGGAGGTTATTTCCTGTCTCCTCTCGGCGGTCGCCGACTTGATTATATCAGTTTTGAGCGAATTTCGGCTTCCAATGAAGCATCCCGTTCATCGATCCTGAAGCATCGCTCCAGGACATTCTATCAAGCCGGGGTTTTTGAAATGTTATCTGTCACAATTTTATGTCCGTTCTGTCCTAAAGTTACTGCTCCTCTGCAGGTCAAACAGAACCGGCCTTCCATTATCCAGATTATTTTATCCACAAACTTCCTGAACTTTCCTCGCACTCCTATTTGTTTCTTTTTTATTGGTTGCACTATATACATTCATTGTTATAAGTACAATTATGGATGAAAAAGCCATCCAATGATGAAACTTTTGATGCGTATCTCTATTTACCAACTGACCGGTTTTCTACAGATCCGATCAACCAATTTAGTAGACGATATAACCTCGTGAATTGGTTGGATCAAAGTAGTGTTTTATTGTTTTAAATTCGACAACCCACAGAAAAAGGGAATTAAACCTCAAAAAACGAACACTCGTTGACGATACGAAAGTGCGAGGGGAATTAATAAGGGCGTATTCAATGGGAGAATCTGCGTCAAATCCCGGCTCAAATCTGGCCTCGCAGTCAAATATTAATAAAGTTGCCGTCGTGACATGAATTATTCAAATACCTCGCGATTAAGGCGCCACTGTCCGCGGACGAAGCCGCAAAGCGACAATAGGACAAAGAAAATAGAGGACTATAGACATTAATAACAGAGTATGAAGCATTAAAAATGTATTTATTCACTATGTACTTTGTATATCCCCCCATTTTTGCGTTCAATATATTCTATCGATGGTTTACTATCGATAACTGAATGTATGTAAATGTTGTCAGAATTTCATATTCTCGAGGCGGAGTGTTCGGGGGTAGATTAGCGGCTGTGCGTCGAGCCTCTCAGTCGATGTGGAATTGCCTGTTGGCGTGTCCTCCCCCCCCCGCCTCATTTCCTCAACCAACCCCTAAAATAAACGCGTTTTCTTGAGAAACGGAAATTTTCTCCGGCCCCGGGTTTTATTCGCCCCTAATGCCCTGCGAAAATCGGACCTCGCCCATTTGGCCCCCTCGGCCGTGCACATTGCCGAAACTGTTGAACCTACGGGAATGATTTGTCGACCACATTATAAGAAATTATCGTTAATATTTTGTGTAAATAAATAAACGACCGAGACCGCAAAAACTATTGGAACCGAGTTGTATCATCCATCTTGGTGTGACCCGTGTTGCTTCTTGCTATTCTCAGTGTAAGAAGGAGCGAGCAGCTGTACACAACGCAGACCGGCTCTCATCCACTTGCCAAACTGAAATTGTCAATTCGGTTTAGTTTACCCGATTTAAACAATCCAGGAAAAGAACCTGTATTTGCTACTAGCGCCACATAAACGCCAATGTCGCTGATTGTATTTCACAGTCGTGGCAATAATTTTGGTACTGGTTGTCGTATAAGTATGCGTATGGGCTGTTGTCTTCGCGAAATAGGTCCGCCGGCTCACTAACCTCAGGGTATCAGAACGGGTTCTGATGTACTTTAGCGAAAAATTTTGTACGCTAATAGACAGATAATCTGTTCGGATAGAGAGGAACACGAGAGTAGCTATAAAAACTGGCGGCTCGATATCGGACGACTTGATCACTATCAAAAAGGGTAGGAATAATCGCAAATGAGTCGAAATGGGGGGCCCGGTTGTTGGGGGTGGACTATAGAAACCTGTTGGAGGGTTTCCGACCCAAATCGGCAAACCAGATTGCATTTCAATTACTTATTCATCTCTCGGGCTTAGGCTGGGCGGTGGTTGTGTAGGCGGGGTATAGGGGGTGGGGTGGGATATTTCAGTGATGTAATTAAGGTAGCTGTGGGACGGGACCGAATCTCGGGGCCAGAACAATTATTCAAATAGGCGCCGCCATTTATTGAGTTACTCCGCCGCCTTTATCGCCCTCGTAAAGCTTCGGCTTTACTGCTCTGTTCATTAGACTTTATTGGCTCAAGATTAGCCGGCCGGATCCCACTAGCCCGGCCCCACGAATTCCTGCTTCGCGTCGTTCATTTTGTTTTATTTCACCTTTTTATCGCTCCACCTGACGTTCCTGGAATTCGTGTCGCGAAGAAATTATTTTATGGGCACCGATTTTATTAGGTATTTTCGCGACGACGACAAGTGTGCGAAGCGATTTTGTTCAAGCCTTTTTCTTCGTTTTGCCCCTTTTATACAGAATAAGGGCAGGCTGTGAGTACATAGAACCCGCGCTAAGACTCGCAAGTTCCTCCTAGACATCGAGCTAAAAGCGTATAAATCCTTCCATTCTAAACTCCCCCGTCACTCCAATCCTTCAATTCAAACAGCCCTCCTCGAGTCACCTCCCTGAAATTCCCGAGCGCCGCATTAAGAGGTAACGGCCGGGTGATTTCCTCCCCACCCACTAAGGAGTACCATCGATGGGTGGATTCTCCGCCAAAAGTAATATTGTATTCGGCAGATAGGACGGTTTGCCCCCTCAATTTCTAATTGACGATTTTGTGGTCAGGAACCGAAAAAACAAACGTAGAAGATAATATCAAAAAGAAACGCAGGAAAACTTAATTTTCTTTTTCGAGACATGCGCTGATATCAGAGACAATTTCCCGTGTTACTTTTATTGCCCATAAGTTTATATCAGGGACCAAAGGCGCGTATTCACTCAGAATATCACTACCGGTATTAATGTCCCTGTCGCTGGGCAACAGAAAATCGCCTTTTACTACCAAACTAGGTTAAGCGCGACAGGCTGGTAAAACTTATTCAAATTTGTTTTCCTTATAATTTAAAAAATACATAAAAAGTGCTAATATTTAACGCTGTAATGGCCCTGATAATAACTAATAAATATGAGCTTCATAATAGAATGTTGTTGAAAGGGGTGGGGAACAAAACGAAAACCTAAAATTTGTATTGCGGGCGAGACTATCTAATAATCCGAAGGCGCCGAATTGTATTCAGGAAAAGCCTACCCGTGAATATGTCGGGGGGGGGGCGAAATTGTATTGCGGGCCAAGCCGGTATTAGAAAAGGAAGGCGTAAAACTCTATTGCCGGCCCGGCTTAGCAGAGCCGCGCCCCGGCAATTGCTCGGTCTTTAATATTATTACCATTTATCGGCTCTAACGACAAATTTAATTAAAACGGAATGTATTAACGCGCCGTTAGTTCCCGCCTATAAAATTTAGGTAGCGGTCTGATACGAAAAATAGCCTTTTCCTGTTTATAAGTGATAACTGGTTTTACACAACGTGGTTATTAGGTTGTCCTCCTCTCGCTGGTTTGGTCAACAGGGTTGTGTCACTCTGGAATACAGCTTGCTTGTGGCGGATACTGTCAATTTACATTTGAACTAGGAATAGTTTCGTAAGTTCCCGTACGGGGACTATATAAGGTTCAACGGTACATTACTACGTCTGTGGTGGTACTAGCTATTTAATAGGAATAATTCCGTTATTATTTATTGTATAACTCTTATACCCGGAAAATCCTTGTACGTAGCCATTGTTTAATAATATTCCTGCACTCCCGGTGTAAATTTTAGAAAAAGGAATTGGTAAAATTGAAGCCGAAGTGAATGCAAAAAAGGAAAGTCTGAGAGCGAGTCGGGGGGTAGCTGTCCTGCTGTTCGATTCATTAGGGGCCGCAAATCAATGGGGCACGACCCCCACGCCCCCGCGGGCGACCACGACCCTCATTCCGAATGCATTGAACGTCATCTCTTTCATGTTTCATTGGGGGGGCCGAAGGGGTTGAGGGTGGGGGGTGCTGGTTGGGGGGCATCGCCCGACCAATTGTTGACCGCGGAGCCGACAAACCTTATTTTTTCAACCCCCGCCCCCGGATTGCGAAAGCCGGAAATTTGGGGAGGGGATAATGAAACCGATCGCTGGGGGATGACAAACTCCGGGGTTAATTAATGCCCATGATTTATGAGTGGGCGCGTCAATTATTAGGCAATTACTGCCCCGGTGTTGAATGACCCTGTCGAACTCGATTCGGCAAGTCGCACCCTTATAAAGAATTGTACCCTTAGGTAAGAATTTAAAGCATAAGAATCTAATATTTTTATTAGCATAAACAGATTTTAGTAAACTAGCATCAGTAATGAAACTGGACTGTTGCACTGAAAACTGGAATATTCCAAAAATTATTTTCCCATAGTAGGCATAGTATGATATAGACATATTGCTATATGATTGATTAATAGTGATATAAATCGGTATAAAGTTGAAAACATTTCATTAGTATTATTTTTCTTTATATAAACTTCTCAAATGTACGGGCCTATTTTCGAGATATTATGTTTTTATCGGCATTCTGAACTTGCTTAGGCGACTGCGGAGAATAGAAGGTTGTTATTAGATCTACCTCCTAGGTGGGGGAGTACCTTTAAAACTATAATTGTTCGCCCCTGTTATAAACTATATTTTATGTTTATTGGTCGCGTCGAGAGGGGCTGGTTCCGGTCTGCCCGTTAAAGAAATTGAGCGCCCTCCCCTTCCGAATGAAAGGTGGAGGTGCGATAAGGGTGGGTTGATAAGGGACGGAAGCATTAAACAAGGCGGGCCTAGATAAGTGTTCTGTCTGTGTTGGCCCATTCATAGCCCGTGGGGCAATTCACCCTCGCGACAATTAAACTACGGCATTCTCCTAGTGACCTAGTTAACTTCAAGACCGCGGTTCCTCCCTTCTCAACTCTATATTCGCCCTGCACTCCCACTGCAAAAGGGGTAGGAGCTTTATCCCATCCGGTTGAAAAGTGCAGAGTACGTTATTAGAATCTCATATACGTACATAAGTTAAGAAAGGTTTCGAAGAACGGTTAATCACTGAATAGTGCTTCCAAGAGTGTTGTCCATGACTCTAGGTTTATCCCCATTGTCAGCATCTCGTCGGTAAAATATTGGGAGACCAATAAAACAAGTAAGGGAGGATTAACGCAGATGTCCGAGGGGGGACATCAGGACATCTGTCCTGAGAGTATTAATACTCTCTTTGATGGCCCGCCAACTCCTCATCGATATCGACATAAAAATTGGTAGAATGGGGTCCGTTCGTGCATTTCTGGCGGCACTGTCACAAACTTGTACGCACATTTTGCCCGCCTATCATTCGATCGAATTTCAGTTTCGAACTCTGCCGGCATCGGCGTCTCACAACCAAAGGCGAGTTGGCCGACAAATAAATTCCTTTTCCAGGAACACGGCCTTATTGATGGGTTCGCCCTTCACTCTCACAATCTATATTCAGTTCTGCCCTTATTACTGTGCTTTTATTGTCAATCGGTTATCAGGGGACAACGGTATTG
Organism: Lethocerus indicus; assembly: GCA_019843655.1. Taxonomy (NCBI): domain Eukaryota; kingdom Metazoa; phylum Arthropoda; class Insecta; order Hemiptera; family Belostomatidae; genus Lethocerus; species Lethocerus indicus. The sequence goes on along the minus strand of JACDQD010000012.1, from coordinate 12,661,176 downwards.
GCTTTTAAAGAGTATATTTGCGTCATTAACGAGGCTATTCTCCACCTCAGTCATCAGAAACTTCAGTGTATCGTTACTAAATGAGGAATTCTTGCAATTTTGATGATATTCAATATCTTCTCGGGCCAGTAATCAAACAACTTAAAGCGTAGTATCCAGGGGGTTGCACGTGTCTCGAAACAATTCAACCTTAAGATTTCCTTCCTTGAATATTATACTAATTGGTTGAACTATTTCTTAGTAATTCCTACTCCTTTTAACCTTTCGAATATCTCGTCGAATTTAGTTCTTTTCAATTGGGCTGCGATAAATTTAAGTAGTGAGTAAATTCAAGTTGAAAACCCAAATCCCAAAATTTGTTGTTCTAGGGTCGGATAAGTGTTGTCGATAGGGCGGGCGAGTGCTTTGCACTTTTGAATCGGCTTTGAAAACGCCTCGTCAAACGTTGTTTTGAAGTCCCCGAAGGAAGAGCGCTCGAATCGCTTTTGTTGTCGAACTCTGTTTATCCAAAGCGACCTACAAAAGCAGTCAAAAGAATAAGTTTGAAGCCTAACCGAGTGCCGTTTTAAGGCACTGGTGGTTGTTTGCTTTTTCCGATGAATACATTTGAACGTAAACAAGAACGTAACCCCTAACCATTCAGAATTTTACAATAAATGTTTCATAAAATGAAAGTTAACGTTCAGCACACTGAAAACTTCGTATCTGAGATCGCTGAGGAAAAATCCCAATTGTCGAGTGAACTGCTTATTATATTGGCTCGTTTCGTTCTGGACATTTTATTATTTTCAATCTAGAATTGTCAGAAAAAGCAAGTTTCTGGAATTAAAATAATCCCAGTTCCCTTCTACTAATCAGAATGTAGTCTCAGTTACAGGGGATTGACTTTAGCCTGGCTGTGGACTTTAAAAGAAGTCTGCATTAATAAAGAAAGTGTTGCTTCTACCTAAAATGAACTTAATTAAAGCCAGTGATCAGACCAAAATTTTAAGCACAAAACACCTACAGTGTATTCTAGAGAATTATCTGAAAAAACGTAATTATCTCAAAAACATTTGACCTTGTTTGCTACGTATATTATTATCGAAATACACTCGAACGGCCTCATTACTCCTTCATTTTAGTGTCTGTTCGTCTTTATTCTTAATATTATATTATAAGGCACAGTAATTCTGTTCCTTATATAAGTAAATACAACCTCTGAAATAAAAATCATTTTTACATTTGAAATAATAATTATGGTGGAGAAAGTCAATAATTTTGTACCTTAATGTCCGCTTGTTTGCATTATACCGGTGTCCTTTTTTAATTAACTCGATTATTAAATCGCGTGTTTATAAATGTAAATGCTGTGGCGGCGTGTCCGCAGAAGGGGATGATGTCGGAAATATCGTACACCACGTTTCTATCCTGATTTTGCTCAAACGACTATGGAAATTGAGGTACTTCGAAGTGATAACAACTCGAGGGCAGTAACAGCTGTTCACTGATGATACGGGGCGGTTGTAACATTCTCTTGGAACGGATCCGAATAAAAGACCGGTAGGCCTAATTTCCACCAACCGGGCTACAATTTATGCCGCCAACGTTTCGAAACGGTTCCACGGTTCTGGACACGTTACTGTACTATATACGATTGCCGATATTAGTTTCGCTAAAGCATTGCGCCTTTCTCTAATATTACAGAAATTAGGCTACTTGCGATGGCGGGTAACCAAAAGGTAGAGGAAAAGATGGTGCCGAGAGCCCAACCTGAAACGACTGTCAAACCTTTAATATATATTCATTTACTTCATAAAACTACTGACGAATTTTGTATGAAAGACTGTATTGCGAGACTTTGAAAGCGGGTTTTAACCATTTTCATGTCAGTAAGAACGTTACAGCATTTTTACTTATTTGCAGACAAAAAATAACGTTACGGCCAATTAGGAGCATAAGGGGTATGAAGGCGGGCGGCCGTGTAAGACGGCGACGCTTATTAAAGTTTGAAATAGCGGCTGTAGCCAATGAAATTTTACACACGTGTACACGCGTACACGTGGACGCAGGAAAACACGAGTACAAATACGCATTGCGGACTCTGCCAATGCCAAAGAGCGAAGTATTCTTTTCTTGAAATATAGAATAAAATAACGACTACGGACTTAATAATTTTTACGAATGTTGCATTATCGGTATGATGGCTGGCTGTGAGGTTTTCAAAATTAATCTTTATTATTTTTAACACAGATACGTACATTTTTTATTGTACATAAAAGGAACAATTATGATAAACTTCTATTCATACTAGTCCTTTTTTATATGGATGGAACCAGTGAGTAACATAGCGAGGTACTGTTTCTGGTTGTGTAAGTAGGCGTTTTAAAACTTACTGTAATAGTAAGCATTCCGGGTATTAAGCATTTCGTGTATTAATACTCTATTATAGGAATACTGTAACACTCCTGGGTTCCCGGAACACATCTCACACTGATACTCTTGTATTTAGGAGCGGCGTTATAATTACATTTTGCGATGGGAAGCAGTTGTTGCGGAACAAAAGTGCCTAAATGAATTCCAGTCAGTAAACTCGAGTTTATGAGCTCCTGTTAATCAGTCAGTAATTCAAGTGAAATTCCTTCCGACCCCAAATCATCATCTCCGAGACGCGTTAACCTGTTTCACAGCGAATTTTCCCCCAAAATTCAAATTTCACATTAATCAATTCAACTAATTTAGCAAGAACATAAACTGAAGTATACTCACACGAATAAACTATACAAAAGTATAGTTATTTTATCCTGGTTTTAGAATATCGGTTATTTTATATTCAAAGTCTCGCCCAACACCGAGCGGTAAGAAACTTTCTTAGTGCGGGTCAGCTTACCCGCCCGGATTAATTTTCTACTTCTAAAGTTAAAACTCGAAAAGACGGTTCGATTAAATATGTAGTATATACTTTATTTAAATGACAGATTCGTGTCCCAGTAGGCCGGCCGACTTGATTTTTAAAAGACGGCGTACTAGAAGGCTTCAAGAAAAAGAAACTAGAAAATATTCTATATTATATATTCGGCCTGTATATTCGTCCGGTCTCGGGTGGGAAAAAAAACCGGGTTCAGTATATGGGGCCCCGCTCTGGTGAATAACCGAGCTCTAGGACCATTCAAAGTGCCGGTTGGCCTCTGAGGGATAAAGTTTAACGAAATTCCAGCGGTCTTTAGCCGGAATATTATGTGAAAATATCCTTTAGGTCAATTTTTTTTTTATTTCAATTTTCAACATTAAAAAAATTGTTTTTTAAATTGGAATTAATTAACAATAGTCGTGTCAACAATTAAAATGTATTATTTTAAATACAAAGAGAAATCTTTTAGCAACTATTCTTTTTAGAGTAGTATTTTCTCATCTAAATATTTATCTAAATATCCCCAAATCCGAGAGTAATTTAAGTGGAATTAATTAACTCGTTGATAATTAATTGATGGCGGTAAACCGTGGACCCGGGTTCGAATACAGGCGGCGGAATGAATTCCCCTTCAATTACAATTTGAAGTGAACATTTCTTTCGTTATATTTACATAGGGTTTCTTAAAATTGCGACCACACTCTGCGAGCAGGTTTACTCGTTGGGAATAATTTCCTATTGACGACGACCCGTCTACGATGGCCGGTGTATCGCGTTAATGTTATTCGGCGGGCACGCGCAAAGCCCAATATGACGGACAGATACGCCGCGCCCCGACATAATAATGCACCGAATTCCGGATGTGAGCCCGCCCAATGAGATATGCATAGCCGGGGGATGCGTTATGCAACAGGCTAACCCCCGCCCCTACAACCAGCCTTGTTCCTGATTCGTTCCCGAATATACGCCCGGCGGGAACTAGAATTTCCAATTTTGAAAAGGCAACAACAGCATCGTTATACGCCGACACATAATAATTGACAGCCGATCCCGCGATTCCCCAGGATTATTTCCCCTGCAACACAGTTCAATAACAATCCGAAAATCCTAATGATGATGTCACTTTCGGGTTTGCCCTTATATTAAACCGGTTTCGGCTGTTGGCCATCATCAGTAGCTGAACCGCGGATGTCCTACTCCTTGGGGATAATCTGATTTTTTTTGAAAGAGTGTACCTTAAATTATGCTAGGGACAGCGCACAGCTAGTACCATTCACCGTATTGGACCTTACATAACTATTCGGTGCAGTGAAATTCTATTTTTGTTCCGGTATATTAGGAACATAAATATTTCTCATACATACCAACATTTTCTTATGCATTGCGTTTTATAAATTTCTATCTTCCACACTAATCTTTTACGTCTTGGCCTTGTTGCTTCTAGAGTTTCGCAAGGAATCATTCGTTAACGGTTCAAGCGCGCTTCTTCCAGGATTAAATCTAAAAATTCATGTTTTAAAAATGGAAATCAGCCTTCCTATTCAACGTTGTTCATTTCCGATCCCTCATATTCCTGTATCTTATATCTTATCGCTTCCCAATCACCCTCTTATATACATCGCGTTATATTCACTTACTTTTCTATTACATTTTTATTATTTTCATCCCCCATCAATTTCGTTCCACTCTATTCCACGTTATTTATTTATACTCCACTCTCCGTATTTACACCAGTGTTTTTTATATATTTCTTATCACTCGCGTTTATTTTCTTTTACCGTATATCTTCACAATTTCTTCCTTTCTCGTTGAATTTTATTCTCTTTTTATTTATTTCTTTTCCACTCCGCGTAGTTACAATTCTTATTCTTCATTCCGTTCAGTTAAATTGTGCCTTATTCCATGACTTTTTAATTCCATTCTTCTTTCCGTTCTATTGTATCCAGTTTTCTTCTTTGTACTCCATTCCCAGTTAAGGCTCCAGTGTTTAAAACATTATTCCAATGGCTGAAACAATGACGCGTGTTGGTTTGACATCAAAACCTGCGCACGTACATACAGAGCAATTATATATACACAAAAGATAAATATATGCAATATAGTAAACTGTCGATCGCGGGGATATTTTTATTTTACTCGAAAATTAAAGGTACCTAATACAGTTTAACGTAACTGTTTCACGGTCTGCGAGGGGTTGGAATACCGTAGGTTTGTGGTCGCATACAACGTGGATTAGGCCTTTTGCTAGACCGGTTTGGGCCGCTCGCCATCTTCAGTAGCGGTGTTAGTCACTGTTGGCACTTTGGATGTTTTTCGGGCATCCTCACTGCACTGTCACTTCACATGTACTGTAAGGCGCTGATACTAAAATGTAAGACAGACCCGTGTTGCGGGCTAGTATTAGGCGCGCCGTACCATTGAAATTAGTAGCGCATTAAACTGAATATACTACAGCCACCACAGTACAACTGACAGTGACAGTGCAGTGAGGATGCCCGAAAAACATCCAAAAGTGACCAACATCGCTACTGAAGATGGCGTGCAGCCGAAACCGGTCTAGCAAAAGACCAAACCAGCGACAGGAGACAGAAACACCACAAACCTACGGTACCGGTTTTTAAAAATGATTCCAATAAATTTATCAAGTAACTTTCATTCTACTTTCGGTAGCCCACTACATATTTGGAGTCGTGGACTGTGTCGACCGCTGGACTAGGGCGTACCGAACAAGATAAATGGACAAAAAATACACGGATGGTGGGGTTGAAAATTAAGAAAATTTGCAAAAATCGTCCCTAGCTTTATATTTTAAATCGCTTGTAATTTAGAATTTGGAGCGGTGTTGGGGTGGGGGGTAGCATTAGACGTAAAAGAAGTGAGTGCTTCGAGTCTGATGGCGTTCATTAGGAGGGTTGTTGTAGGGAGTAGCCGGTGTCGGGGGTAGGGTCTGGGCCACCTTAGGAATAATAAGCGGGGGCAAGCTGTTGCCACAAGAGGCAGCAACCCCCGGCCCGCCACTCTTATGTCGGCAGTATTGAACCCCCACCCTCCCCTTACCACCACCACCTAAACCACCCCGCACAGACACCGGAGAACAGTCCGAATCTTCCTCCCTTCCTTTCTTACATCCCTTTTCCAGCGGACCCTCTATTAACCTCTCCGGTTCTAATGGAAAAAACTTAGGCCCAAAACCCACCCCCCTCCCCACCACTCCCGTGGGGGAGCAATTGTCAGAGATTGGTAAGGCGGGGCACGATTCAGGTTTATGGCTCGTCGAATGGGCGCCAGGGCCGCGCTTATAATTGTATTATTAACTTGTACACTTCCGCCCCCCTCCCCAAAGCCAAGAAAAATACGGTAAAATAATTTCCCCCCTGCCTGTTGTTACTAAATGATATTCTTAAATACCATAACGTACACTTTGACTTTGAAATGGATCCCCGATTCACGACCAACATGCTTAACTGCCCCACTAACTATACTGTGGCGAGAAACCGTTACCGAAGTAGCATAAGACCGAATAATCGAATTCTGCCCCTACTCGACAAGAGATAAGATTTAATAATAAATTTCTAGATAATTTTTGCAAATCATTGAAATTCTGATTCTATTTGTTATTATGTTCCGCGTACGTTAAAAAAAATACCAATTCAATTTCAACCAACACTTTAACAGAACATATGAAAAATATATACTCGAATAGAAATAGAAAATATTATATAGGAATCCAATGTGTATTTTCTCTTTTACGATACGCCGTGATGACCAATATCCGGATGAATTTCGGTCGGTATTCGAACACGGATCGAGGCGTTTATGCCGCCCCGGTTCAACGACCGAACCGTCGGCGAATTCGGGAGAGATTTTTCGGAGTTTTAGAACTGGAGGTGTAAATCGGTTGAGATGTGGGCCGGCGGCCCAGCAGAGAGCCAAGTGAGATCGGCCCTGCCAAATGGCGGCTGGCGCCGATTAAGGACACGCGAATAGAAATAAAACCGGAGGAATGAACGTTCCTCACCCCGTTGAAGTTTTAAACGGCCCTCCAATCACCCCGCCATCCTCCCCCCCCCCCCGCCTTTAATGGAAATATTCCGCAGTCCTGACGCATGTAACGTCGCTGAAATTATTCATTTCCATGAATTCGAGTAATGAAATATAAGTTTAAAACCGATAGAAACACCCTCCATTAATCACATACTACTTCATTTATCATTTGTACTCCGCTCCGCCGAGAACCTGTTGAACATAAAATACCGCAATAATATACGCTATCTAAAATACGTACATCTTCTATACCAGCTTCTCGTTACTCGGAACTGATTCCACTGAGTGGAGCAATCCATTAGAATTGTCGCGCAAATTCAATGTAAGGAAGCGAAGAGTGTATACCCATTTTGTATGGGAACGACAGTTAGGTGTTTAGCTGCAAAAAGTATTAACGTGAAATCGACTCTTAGGACCACACTTCTAAAGTAGACAGACTTTACAAAAAGTAGCGGCTCTATTCAGACTGCGGAATTCGAGGGTTGATAACGGAAAATATAAGAATTACACGACGCTACAAATTGGCGTCTGGTATAACACGGTACAAGTAGGGGACCTGTTATTGTAGTCGGTGCTTCTTTTCGTCGCGGAAGTAAGTCCGAATTAAAACGGCCGAATTAGGTATGCGAAGAAATTAAATGTAAATTGTTATAGCAACTGTGGCCAAAGGCGGCCGGGTCTCGCGTAATTGAAGTAAACCGGGCGGGGGAGGTAAAACGAAATTATCCTTTAATGACTTGTTTAATTACGTTGTTCCTTTATTTCCAGTTTATTTTTTCGGTCGAGACATTAACGCCTATTGAAAGCCTCGAGCAAGGTACCCTTCCTTAGGTATTATGCAGACAAATATAACAGAAATTTAAAGGCTCTGAGATTAATGCAATCATAGAAACTGCAGCGTTTATCAATTATACTCAGTGACGTCTATATGTATTAAGAAATTATTCGAAGAAGGGTTTAATCTTTAAATAATAGCACAGAAATATGCTTCGGAGCACGACCGTCGACTAACCAACCAGTTTGTAGTCTAAAACTTGCCTGTCCTTATTTCGTTATACTTTTATAATTATTTATTATTATCTACTGTAATCCAAACCCTCGCAGACCACAATAATAGCATTGTCGAATTAGACTGGACATAATCTAGCCTCACACTGGAGCGCAGGGTTATAACTTATAGTCTCGATTATCTGTTTTTTGTGTCTCGAAGGAAAAATTAAGAGTTTTCGTGTGTTTCTGTCTCCTCTCGCCGGTTTGGTCTTTCGCCAGTCCGGTTTCGGCTGCTCGCCATCTTCAGTAGCGGTGTTAGCACGCCCTAGACCAGCGGTCGACACAGTCCACGACTCCAAATATGTCGCGGGCTACCGACAGTAGAACGAAAGTTAATTGATAAATTTATTGGAATCATTTTTTAAAAAACCGGTACCGTAGGTTTGTGGTGTTTCTGTCTCATCTCGCCGGTTTGGTCTTTCGCTAGTCCGGTTTCGGCTGCTCGCCATCTTCAGTAGCGGTGTTAGCTTCAGGCACTTTGGATGTTTTTCGGACATCCTCACTGGACTATCACTGTCACTTGTACTGTGGTGGTTGTCTCTGTTTGTCTTGTGTGTGTGTATATATACGTGTATTGTTATTGCGTTTTTGGGGCAGGTAGGTTAAACGCCAAATGAAGAGGTTCTCGACTGGAAAAATTGGCGAAGCGGTGTAGCGTTACCCCGGAGTTGGGGCTGGACGAGGTTCCAATAATTGGAGGGATTATGAGAGACTGACTCTCGACTGTTCGCCCCATCTCTGATTAGCCGAGAGAGGGCCGCCGTTTATTTAGGATTAGAGAGGCCCGGGTTAAATGAATACTAGCGGGGGGGGGGTTGTGGGCGGGGAATTATTGTTATAATCCTTTCGTGTAAATTCTTGAGCTCCCAGCCAGCCAGCCATCTTCTTAATTCCGTCCGGCATAAATATTCATTAAGTTTCGGCGGCGGTTCTCGAACGTTCAACTTCGTTTAATTGCAATCTCGAAATCATAAAATTATTTCCAACCCCGATCCACACCCCGCCGCGCCCGGGGTATTCCCCTCTAAGTAATTTCCTCCGATATATTTATCAACCCTAATAATAAGAGCCGAAAACTTTGGCTATTTTCGGCCGGATTTACGGCGCAAACCGCCAGAAACAATTTAAACCTTCCGTCCTGAAAGCTGCGGTCTGTACGTTCTATACAGACACGCGAGAAGAGAGTGGTCACTTCATCTAAACATAAATAAAATAGAAAAATAAATTAAATGTTGTAAAGGGAGAATGCCAATGCGTGTCTTCAGTTACTGTCTGCTCGCTAATATTTACTCATCGAACATCAATGTCGATAATATAATAGTCAAAAGAAATTATGGAATATTCGGCATATTCGGGCATTTTATTTAATGCAGACAGAAAACCTCGATATCGACTTTTCCTAGCAGTGACAAATTCGGATATTTAATCAGAGTGGCTTTTTATGCTGTCTCAAACGCCGGAATTCGGCTCCAGAGCCGGGAGAAATAAATGTTTGGCCTCGGATAAAAAAAAAAAAAAATTTCCCGGGATAAAAATGTCGGCTTCAGAGAAACATTTTGGAGGGTTTGGGGGTGGATAAGCTCGAACCGGGCATTCAGCCCCACTCGGCTTTTACACGGCTCGGAAGAACTGATAACGCGTTTTTATTGAGATTACCGGGCGGCGGTTCGTAGAACGCTGCGTCAACTAACAGAGAACGAGCGTAGATAGCGATCGACAAGGCCGCCATTTCCGGCTAACTTCGATATCTAGCCGTTCCTAAAAGCGGAGGCTCAACCGAAAAAAAATTAGTTAAACCTATTGAGTAGATTACTCTATAATAATCCCTAAATACCGTTTAACATTTAAAAAATTTTATTAAAAGTGGGACATATTTCGGAATGAAATTCATTCGTCGCCTTAATATACGCGATCATCACGGCGCTGATACTAAACCCGCACAACTTCGTCCCTGAAAATTATTTTAAAAGTTGACTGAAAATGAAAATAAAACTTATTGAAATCCTTACATCTTTCTGGCGTAAGCCCGAAGAAAATTAATTCAGTTCAATCTAGTTAACCCGGCAAAATAGCTAGAGCACAATTGTCGTCTAATATAAACTGTGTTCTCCCGTATACCGAATCTAGGCGGATACCACCATCGGCTCCCCGACCGTATAGCCCGCCATAAAGGTTCACCTTTATTGCTCGGCGGTGCACTCACCAGTGGCCCACTAATGGCCCGCTGACCTTTTGAAAAAAAATCAACTCTCATTAAAATACAACCGCGGTGGCTGAGGGTGCAGCGGGGGGGGGGAAGAAAGAATAATTATATTAAAAGGCACTCGACTTTTATTTACTAGGAGCCAGATTAGTTACTCAAATGGCTGTTATTATGTTAACAAAACGGACCGACGATATTAACCAACGCGTGCCAGAATATCATGTACGTAACATTACCGCTATACATCAGAACACCGAGCTAAATTTGGAACAGTTTTTATATTTTAAAATATGCAAAGGGTAATATACGAGTGAACAGTTTAAGAGAGACCGTTTCTTTGCACGTATGTTGCATAGCAACAGCAATGTTCCCTTCTAAACAACACTAATGAGTACCTCGAACCACGAAGTAATTCCAGTCTAATACTTTTATTTCCCTGAAAGAAATTCGAATTCAATCCACGTATAATGACAATAAACTATTTGCTATTAAATAGACGGAAATCGCGAACAATTATTATTGTTATAAAAATATATTTGTCCTCTATATGGACAAAATATTGGTGTCCACGCATAAAGTTATAAAGACGGGAAGTCGACGGTACAAATTGCTACTTAGTTTACCGGACAGTAGATCGAGACTAAATAAATTATTACTATACAACGCTTACTTGAACCAATCTGGTAGGTACTTGAACTTGGGAATGTTTAGCGGAAATTCAGCGACTCGTCTCGAGGGTGCTCTATTCTGTGCCTCGACGTCGTCGAACGTTCGATTGGGGGCCTGCTCTTCTAGTGCTCTTCTAGTGCTCTTCTAGTGCTCTTTAAATAGACAATTGACAATAGGCCTGTAGACCCACAATAACCCCAACCCGAGCGGTGGCCTCTGTTAACGACTTCCCACTGGAGGGGGGGGGGTTGTTTCACTCCAATAAATTACTCCCTGTTATTCCACTATACTTCGTTGTACAGTTTACGATTGAGGTCTTTGTGGGACCTGATACTAAGGGAGTTTTTAACATATCCAATCGGCATATTAAAAACCCGATTTCTGTTAAGGAAACAGTCCATTCGAGGTTGGGGTGAAATTTATTCATATTAAATTACAATCGGTATTTTGGAAAAACAGTTGTTCGCCTTCACCTGTTGTTACCGGTTCGAGAGTCAATAAAAGCTCTTATAAGTCCTCCAGTAAGTTATTGGTTCCATTTTTATTGTTTCAATTGTTAGGGTGTTACAAAACAGAACGAGGTAACAGTAGTTTAATATCAGAGTTGTTATTAACCTGTTGCTGTGACAGTGGAGCGCTAACCGGAAGATCGAAAGATATATGCGTATAAACGGGATAGGAACCTTGTTATTCCCGAACTAATTGCTACCGAGGCCCGTTTTCGGATTACCGAAAGTTCCCGTACAGGTGTTACAACTTACGCACACTGCGAACACGATTTCAATTCAAAATTTTTCTGGAATTCAGTTTTTCAATGGGGTAGTTAATTTCATGTCGTTTGCCCGAGAGAAAACGAACAAAAGTACAATTTTATTTCCACATTTTTAAATACATAAATTTTCCCATTTACTTTATATTGAGAATTGAGGCAGATATCCGGAAAATATCGCCACTCACCGGTTAACGGTGTACGTACGAAATATTTGCTAAATATCATTATTTCTCGTACTGTTTTAATTTCTGGTTTAGTGTTCGTCTTAGGTTCAACAGTTTATTTACACGCTTTCTCCTATTTTGATATATACGAACAACTCGCATTTTTGACTTACAGTTATAAAAATATTTCTACTCAACATTCACAATCGATCCGTGCCGAATGCATCGAGATTTGCCGGCGTACGGGGAACTGACCCCTACTGAGGTAGAGCAGGGGATACGGTCTCGGAAGTCCACACTTTATGTCAATATAGGCGACAAGTCCTCGGGCCATCAAAGAGGGGCTTCGACCGATCCCTTTCCTCCGTTACCCGTCCATTATCCCCGCCGCCGTCCCAGACATCTTCCCCCTATGGAATAACAACTCGCGACTAACCCTACTTGAATACAATGCTTAAATAAATTGCGCCTATAACATGTATCGATTGTCGATTGTGCAATAAAAAAATAATTTAATTTATTTATTAAACTTCCGTTCTCGTTGTAGCGTATGAGGCATTCTTGTGCGAGGTTTCGGGGAGGTATTGACGAGGCGATTGGCAGCCGGAGGGTTGAAAAAAAAATATTCGATTTTGGTGGGCCCGACTGGCAGTGTTTTAAAATTGTACGGGTTAGGCGTTTAATTGGAATTCTCTTTTGGGGGGCGGCAGGCCCGAAGCCGCCGTTAATTGGTACTTCCTCGACACCGTTCCGTCAACAAAGAATTTTACATCGAAACGCCGGCCCGTAGCCCGCCCTCGCTCATCCCCAGTCCAATTCGAAACGCGGGCAGACAGACAGAACGAAAAAATCCCCACCGAAATACCGAAGTCCGAAGCTCGATCAATATTTCACGCTGTAAAAAGGGCCCTTACAGCCATTACCACTCGGGGGGGTCGCGGACAGCGGTGGTCGCCCGATGACGGGAAGGGCGGTACCGGCGGGGGTGGAAAGTGCACCCACCCACGGCTTTAACCCGGCCGGTGCATTTATTGAATTATAATTCTATATAGAAAAACGCGCGGCCCGCTCTCCAATCACTTCGGTCCGGATCCACTACAGTTTTCCTATATGTACCGCGGCCGAAATTAAAAATTTATACCCGGTACATTGAATTTCACGATTGGACCATCGAGTTTTATGACAACTTTGGTTACAACGATCAATTATGCGAAATCATGGCGGTATTGACAGTGAATCGTGTTTTGAAGGACGCACGAAGTCCACAATTTATACCGAGCCAAATTATGAGACTAATACACAAGGGTAGAAAAGGCAGACGAACGGACGTAATCGAGAACACGGAGATATTCGATAATAAAGGGTTATTACGGCTCGACAAAAGAAAAGTGGACAAACGTCCATTATTCAAAAAATGTAAGCAACGGTACAAGTGAAGACCCCGAAAGCAACCACCGTCCTAATAATCCAACGGTACAAACGCTACTATCGTCCGATATAAAACAGTTATAAAAAATATACTCAAAGGACGCTTTCGTATTTTTAATCACACGTTCAAAACCGAGGCTGAATCGACGCTATACGTTTTCCGCCTAAAAAGCTTAGACGTTTCCGAGTTCGGGGGTGTATTTTTTATTTTGTGGGCCGCACAACCCCCTCGTCGATTTAAAACTATAACACAATTGCCCGGCATCGGTGAATCTGAGGGTTGCCCAGTTTCTTCCCCAAGCGTGTTTTTTTCCTTCCTCCCTTTTCCTACCCCTCCCCGCAATCGATCCCCGGGGCTAATACGATTGGGGTACGGGGAACTGAGTGGGTGGGACCCCGCCGAGTTGGGTGGAATCCGAGACGAATGCCGGGGTCTTGCCGGTCGGTTCACGGCTGGTTTAGCCCCGGAGTGGCAACCCCGACCACGGGGGGGGGGCTGCACCGTAATTCCAGACGGTAGACGTGACCTTGCCGACATTCCTCCCTCTTTTACCGACCCTCTCCCTCCGCCACACAAACGTGGTAACCGACAATGTGTGTCCCCCACCGCCTCTCAAACTTCTGCAATTTCGTCCCCGTTTATAGCTCACCGCCGCCGGTCCGGCTCAATTTCGTAGCCCGGCGAAGAACCCTGACAGGGTCACACGGTCCTTGTCCACTCTGAGCTGCAACAAAGAAATCTACAAATTTACAAACGTCCGGTATATATATCCCGCGTACAATAACACTGGAATAGTGAAATTAATAGTTGTCAACCCTAGTATAATTATAACCGACCTTAAATTACGGTTTTTTTTTATTTTGTACAATCAAAATTGAATGTTATATAAGTAATATGCTGTAACCACCCAAAGATGGAATTTTGACACAAGAACAATTATAATCTAAGGGCTAAGAAGATCTATAGCCCAGCGGCGTTTAAGCCGACGCGGGGAGGATAATGGACGGGTAAGAGACGAAAGGGACTGAACTTTGTCGACTGTCGGTATGTTGAGGTCACGGTGGATTGTGCGGTTAGAAACATACCGGGGAGCATTAAGAATGGTACGAAGGACTTTTCATTGGAATGTTTGGATGCGAGCGATGTCGGATTTCTTGGCGGAACCCAGCATAGTTCTATTTCGTATGTCCGTGTCGGTTTAAGTATCGCTTTGTGTATTGTCAGTTTGTTACTGAAGGTCAATTTTGATTTCCGTTTTAGTAATGGTCTTAAAAGTCCAAATATTCTGTTTAAGTCGGTTCTTTTGAGCGGGTATGGGGATTTAAATTATGGTAGTTATTTTTTTCTTAGTTCATTCCCTTTTCTGGCTGGTTTTAGTCTGATGAAAGCTCTCTGCTCTCGCCACTGCCGAGGACCGGTTCTTTAACCCTAAAATCTGAACTAATTTCCTCTTCGCCTTCGTGGGCTCCCACTTGCCGTCGGTTTCTCGGGGAAACTTTTTTCTAATTTCCGGGCCGAGCGCCTTTCCGCCGTGAGAAAAACCTCGAAGAGGCCTTAAACGACGCCGCGACAGCGAATTAAGACCGTATATATAAAAATATATTTCTGTTATAATATCTACAACATTGTGGCTTGACCTGTGGTCCGGTACGCTCGTCGGAATTGAAATTTTAAGCTCGATATTTATGCTGGCGCCGTAGAACGCGTAATAGAGTTATTTTGTTAGAAGATAAAAGATGGCCGGCGAAGAATATTAATGTTCCGGGAACAATACCTCGTTTGGTTGTCGTTCTCCCTTCGCGACTCCCCTCTCATTAATGTACGCTCCTACAAACAACTTAGAAAATCGGCTTAGACGCCGTCTTGTCTGAAATTTTAAATATCGAATTGAAAATCATCTTTCACGTACGAAACGATGCAACAACAAACTTCAAGTTACATAATTGAGTATTCAGATGGCTATAAAACGTAAAACATAACTTTTTACTGTATGCGGTTTACTAAGTTAGGCACTTTCGATTCGATTTTATAAAAAGATATTTTACAAATCAGCAGGGAAACGTCCGCCAAAGCGCAGGCCAGACACGACTGAGCGTGGTTTACATCTTCGAAACCGAGTTGGAGAAAATATAACGTGGACCTTTCCGGGTTGCCCAGACGGAGGGTAATTAGCCCCCGTAGTGGGAAATTGAGTTAGTTAAGGGTTGGAAATTGGCGCGGCGCTTTTTCACTGCCCTATTCCCCATCCGGGTTGGGTGAGGGACAACTCTTTGATAGGGCTTGCATAGCGACCCCCGGACCACACGTACTTCATTCGTATTCGGACTTCGTACACGTCGGGGCTTAGCTCCACCGTCGTCGGACGTCCCGTACAAAGCCCGGGCCGACCGAACAAAGCGGGAACGGGCTGCGATGTTACGGCCTATGTATAGTACAGGAATAATTATTTATAATATTCTTTAGGTGTTTATATCATAAGCTGTACAGAGGAGGAATTACAATTAAAACTTAAAAAATTCTTACGCTTTAAAGTTGTTTAAAAATCGGGCAAATATTTCACCTGCAAACTGGTAGGAGGAAACAGAATGGTATTTCAAACCTTCCCAGATCACATGAGCGTTTCAAAATATGTTATTATTAACCCTAAGCGTTGTATTAAAGCTTGTATCCAATCAAATTACTGTATATCTCCAGCTTATCATAGGGATAACGTAATAAGAAATATCCGGAAGTATAGGACCCAAGTAAAGGGCATTATAATTAACCCCTTTGGGGTAGTATGAAAGCCCCGATATCACAATGGGACCTGATAAAAGGAAGGGAGCGGTCCTCCACCCCTCTGGACCTACCCCTCCGCCGGAGGGTTTTCCTCCCTCTCCCTCCCCGGTGTATTCAATCAACGACCCCCGCTCACAAACTTATCTTGTACACGGCGATTGGAGTAACACAGCTTGCGGGAGTGGGGGTCTGGGGCTAAGGGTTGGTTCCGCCAGTTTATCTGTAGGCAGGAGGGAGGGGGGGCGGTGGAAACCCGAAACCTTTTACTTTCCGAAGACAACTCCAATACCACCGCAATTTCTGAAAATGCCGAAACTGAGAGACCGGCCGGCTCGAAGAGCGCGACGCAAAAAGGGGAAAAGGCAGATCGCGTTCAACCCCCGAACCTCCCGCCCGCCAGGGGGTTGATCCAAGCTAAAAGATTAGAAGCGCAGGGAGCCAACCGGGGGGAGACAAACTTTTCCGACAATTCCCAGTGATTGGAGCATTATTACCCCACTAGACATTAAATTTTTATGTTTTTCATTTCTTTCGCGGACAAAATGATAGTACTGAAAAACGCACGCATGCTTGCATTTTGCCCATTTCTATCCGAATAAAATTACGCACAATACATTGTCCATGTTTACAAAATAAAAACAACGAGCAATACGATGGAAAAATGAACAAGGGGGATACTAAACCTTCGACATTTGTAGGTCTTGCGGGTTTAGTATCAACGCCGTGACGACAACTAATGTCTTGAGCAATTTCGCTTCTCTTTTTTTTCTTATTTTATTTATTTATCGTATTTTTAAACGTCGCGTTCGGTGTGAGATATTTTGTAGGGAATTAATAATATCCCGAAACGCTTAATTAAACCTAAAGTACAAAGCGTGTTGTAGAATATTCCTGTGGGAGGGGTTCGTGAAGGAGAAATCGACGAAGTGTGACAATTTGATGCGGTCCGCGTGTCGGATAAAACAATCTCCGAGAGGGGAAAGAACACGGAGGGAAGTTGGAGGGGCGGGGGGAGGAAATGGGGTTTGTTTCAGTTGTTAGAAAAGGAAGTTGGTGGTCGGAGGGAGAAGTTGGTGGGCCCGGGCGGCTATTAACCCTCTCGCTCCAAGGATTCCCTTGCAAATCCACTTAGCCCGGACTCGCACAAACCCACCCCCACTGTCAGACGCACCAACCCCTACCCTCCCACCAGATATACTTTAACCCCCTCCCCCTACACCGCAAGACCTTTTACTCGATTTGGCCCAAATCCTCCTCAGACGCGTTCGTTCCGCCCGCCCTTCTTATCCGAAGAAAAAGCCTACCAATTTACAGTTATCGCCCAATCCCACCGGGCATAACTCCTCGCGGTCAGTGCGCAAAGGACGCTCATCAGACTGACAGCATTTTTTTTTAACCTTTATTATTTTGTACAATCAACACGAACGTTACAAGTACAAGTGCACAAAGTGACTCCCCACACAAAGTCAACCCCAAACGGACTAGAATTATTCAACAGGTACCCCAAATTAATTTGATTTACTTTATTCTGATTAATATTTTTTCAGGGTTCAGTATTGCTCTCTAGATATGTCGAGCCCCTTTTTGAATCTGTCATGATTCGTGCTTCACAAAATGTATTATTCTATGTATCCGCTAAACTTTTCGAGTGTTATAACAAAGTGGATGGAAATAGAGGGGAAATTTTGTTTTTTTTTTAGTTCATTCTCCGGTCGCTTTGTAAAAGCCTTGCCGTCAATTCCTCCCCCCCCCCGCCCCCGACGAATCCTATTTGGGGGATGCTTTTGCCCTCATCCGAAGAGGGATGCCTTATCCCTGTGGAGTCCTCCTCCTCCTCCTCCTGCTGCGGGCTGGAGAGCCTCTCCCGGGGGTGGCAGCCCCCCTCCCTTAATGCACCCGTCCTGAGACACCCGTGCCGGCGCAAATTTTATGTTCGTGAAATTTTAAGTCCGAAGCGTTTTAAAAATTTACGTCCCAGTAAACGTACACTGCCGGAACGTTCTTGTGAATATCCCCCCTCGAGGATATGAATTTTTTTAATAACTTTTCATTTGTCGGAAAAATTGGACGGATGATAATGATAGGGCGAAATGAGAAAAATTGAATTATAAAAATTGGAAAATTCCGATGGGTTATTGCGACGGGAATATACGAATTTTTAATCTAACACGAAAAGACGAGTTAAGTCGGGAAATTATCGAATTATCGGGGGGAAATAATGAGACGGGACGGTTTAATATCGGATTCTAATCTGTAATGTTTCCCCAGATTGGATACGGGCAAAACTCCGCGAAAGTAATTTCGAGCGAGTCGTACAATTTACAGGTTTACGATACAGGGGGCAGGCAGCCCCGCTCCGTTATTATTACCGGATAACGCTGATTTACAAATTCAGGAAATACCGATATATTAGGGGGAAAAAAAGGGTCGCGGACTAAAAATCCTTTTATACGTAAACTCCCGCCGCCGGTCGAAACAATTAAGGAAGTAAGGGAAACTAACGCACTTTCGAAACTCGGTTAAACGTGAGCCCCTATTATTATTATACGGGAGGCGATCACGCACTAACCGCGGTTGGAAATAAGTCGGGGTTAATAACGGGGTGGGGTAGCTGACTACCCTTATATTGCCCCGCGTACCAAAACTGACGGTCGGAATTAATTTTGGTGGGCGGAATTATTACTGGAGGAAACGATGGAACCGTGAGGACGGACAAGATGGAACAGGAACATTTGACAAGGTACAATTTTATAATTTGCATCGACTCTCGACACGAGAAAAGAGATTTTCAAAATTGTGTGTTTAAATAGCTGCAATTCCTGCGGCTGATTCTTGATTTTCCCCCATATCTAGGTCTTAAATAAAAAAAAACAAGTGTTTGTCACGCTATTTAATAGTAATATTAGGCCCATTAATAATGAAATTATTAGCAAACTACTTAGCGACAATTGGCTACCGGTAATTGGGCGGTTGTAAGCCAATGAATACGCTCTGTTGGAGCATCCGGTTTTTTGATTGGCCCGTCCGACAACCAATCACGTGTCGGTGGGCCGTTATATAAGGGCACCCACAGCCGATTGAACATCAGTCTGACGCCTGAAGGCCGAACTGCTTCACGTTCCAGGAGGTCTCTGAAGGTATCGTTTTCACTATTCTTTCAGGATTGGTTTCGACTCAAACTGACAAAAGTAACTAACAAAACTAATAAAAAAAAGCATCTTTCGAAGGTTCAAGACAACATAATATGGGTAAAAATAACTTTCATCATTTTTAAAAAAGGGGTTTTTAGGCGCAAAAAGCGGTCTTTAGGGCCGAAAATGGGGTTTCTAGGCGCAAAAATGCTGTTTTTAGGCCCAATAATGGGGTTTTTAGTCGCAAAATCATCCCAAAATGCGGTATTTAGGCCCAA
The DNA here is from genome assembly GCA_019843655.1 of Lethocerus indicus. Classification (NCBI taxonomy): domain Eukaryota; kingdom Metazoa; phylum Arthropoda; class Insecta; order Hemiptera; family Belostomatidae; genus Lethocerus; species Lethocerus indicus. The sequence continues at coordinate 12,641,768 of JACDQD010000012.1, read as the reverse complement.
AAATGGAGTTTTTAGGCGCGAAATTGGCCCAGAAATGCGGTTGTTAGGGCCAAATATGCACTTTTTAGGAGCAAAATTGGCCGAAAAAAGCGGTTTTCAGGCCCAAAAATGTGGATTTTAGGCCTAAATATGGGGTTTTTGACGAAAAATTGGCCCAGAAATGCTGTTTTTAGGACCAAAAATAGTGTTTTATGACGAAAAATTGGCCCGAAAATGCTGGTTTTATGCACAAAAATGGGGTTTTTAGGCCCAAAAATGAGTGGCGTAGACTATCAGCCTCATGACTGGGGCGAAAATGGTAACTGGATTTTCGCGGAATTTTCCCGTTGGAGGTGTGTCGCGGAGGGTGGATGTCCCTAGTTCGGCCGGCGAACAAACTGCGCCCCTCGCCCTCCGGGAGTGATTCGGTGGAGGCGGAGGTCTCCCAGGGCTAACTCGGTTTACTGGGTTCCGGCCCAATTTGCATCTCGGCCAACCCCTCAAACCCACACCCCGCCACCTCTCATCCCCCTCCAGCCCCGCACCCCCAGCCGGACCGAATTGATTCCACTTCCCGTATGCTCCCCTATTCCGTGTAAACCCACACCGATTTAGCTAATAGCGGGGGTGAAGTTCTCTGGCAGTTGGAAAGTCCTGCATTACCCCTACCGGTGTGCTAATTTCATATAACGCTTAATTTCGATTAAAAATTTCGAATTAAAATAATTAATATCGCGCATCCATCGAGCATAGTTTAGAGAACGGTACGCCATATATTTTACCTACGGGAAACAACTTCGTATAAATTATTAGAAACTTCTTCGTACATAGATGCAGTAAATCAATACGCTTAGGACAGATCGAATTTTAATGGACAGTGTACATTGTTCGTCCTGCAAGTACAATCACACCGATCTTCAAACAACGCAGAATAAACTGTAAACTGTAATATTGATATTCTTATTGAAATAAATTGAACAGCGTCCGAATTTCCGCGTTTGGTGTCAAACGTAGTCGTGCGGAAATGCCCTATCTAGTGTTGGGGGCGGAACGTGGCTGTCGATAAGTGCCCCAAAACGGGTAGGCCGACCGATGAAAATAGCCAATCCCTTTGTTACGCTTATTCCGATTCGGCAATGCAATTAGGCCGGCCATAAGCCGTGCCGAGGGCTCGACATATCCGGTCGCCCTCTTCGGCGCCAACCTATCTAGTGAAAGGGGCGGCCGTCTAGGCCTATTGCACTGAAATAAATTAACGGGTCCATTAGGGAGAGTAAATAATAAAGTTAGGTACTTCGGAGGCAGTAGATGATCTGTACGCGTATGTATTAATTTATTTTGTGGAATCTTAATTTGGAATACCATCTCAAATACAGTCACATCCGTAATGTTATGAAAGTCTCGAAAAAAAAGTTTAATCACAGACTGAAGATGGCGAGCAGCCGAAACCGTGTTCTATCAAAAGACGAAACGGGCGAAAGGAGAAAACGACAGTTTCTATTTTTTATTTAATTCATTCTCCCTTCTGGTTGGCATCCGTGAATGTTTTCATTGCTATATTTAACGTATATTACGCATCATAATTTTAAAAGTGATATATGACGACGTATGATGTCCTAACGAAACCCACATCAAGATCTTATGCACGTTTTGGCCCTTGGGTTAATAACAAACAGTATTAATGATTATCCCTTGATGGAGCACAGTTATTTCAAATTATCTGTATATGAGACCGAATCGGAGGGTTGAGGAAAATCAGTGAATGCGGATGGGGCAGAGTTGCAGGAGGAAATCGATCCCTTTTTTACTTCGGACTTTCTTCGGAAAAGCGAAAAAAAAGAAAGAACGGGCCCGAATGAGGAAGAGCCGCTGTCAGCTCCAGCCCTTAATTCCGCCTTACTCTCCCCATCCGAGCCCCTTCAGCCCAGTCTAATTGGAGAACTCTCGATCGGTTAATGAAAGCAGTTAATCCGACCAATAAAAATAATGGGTCACAACGCAACAAATACACTCGACGAAAACCAATCCGACAGCTGGACTCCCCCTACGCATTTCCCTACAAATCTTATTTCACAATGAACATTTATTGTTCTCGAGGAATGTGCTAATATTATAAAATAATATGGGGTTTAATATAATAATAATGGGATTTTTGGTCCACCTATAATACGGGGGTTAACTAGCGAAGAATAATTATAATTTGATAATTATTAACACTGACGAAACAGGTCTAGAATTAGACCGAGCCGACTAGATTAAACAGGCTTGATATCCCGAAATATTGGTGGACAACTTAAAATGCGTCTATTCTATTACTTCAAAAATGATAATCTACCTACTGCGGCGGGAAGGCACAAACAAACAGTAGCTTCTGTAGTATACGAAATTTATTTTATCCTCCAGAGATATAGTATTTTGAATTGTTTCATCAAAACGACAAGCCATTGTCTTTCAAGACAAGTCTTCTAAATCTTTCGATATAAGTCTTATTGGAATTTATTTATAAATTATCTGATTCGGCTACGAGTGACCTCTATTGCGTTAAATTAGGCTGTGGCCGCCGAAAACTCCCGGAATATGTGACCGGGGCCCTGGTGAAATCCTTCCGGGTTTTCCTTGTCCTAGGTGGGGTAAGGACGAGGGGCGTAGGGGGGCGGATGTTAACCCAACCCCTTCCCCTTCTTCTCTCTCTCTCTCTCTCTCTCTCTCTCTCTCTCTCTCTCTCTCTCTTCCGCCCCAAGAGCAATTATAGAGCTGGCAAACACCCATTTAATATTGCACCAGGACCAATTATACGTATGAGAAGCCCCGAAACCCCCTCAGACCCCCGCGCCCACCCCCGCCGCCGGCTTAAACACCGACCCCCGGGTCATGCCGCAGTCGCGCATAGCTTATTACCCACCGCCGGCTAATCTCCACCACCACCACCACCCCCACCCCCCTCACCGAGCTCTGTTCAACCCGCGCCCTGTTTGTATACCGGCCAGTTATACAGTCTAACATTCGACATTAGAGTAATCGCCCTAATAATTTCCGCGCGTGTGAGAACGCGCGCGACACTTCAAACATTAAAAGCCTTGTGCAACAACAGTTCCTCCCTGGGGAGGAATATAGTCTATTTCGGTCTACTCTGATTCCCTGTGACTGGGCGTATATATCGAGGCGTGTTAAAGTCTTATAGTCGAATGCAGAAGTGATATCATAAGACAGTAATAATGTTGATAATAAGTGAAAAGTGAGTAGCGAACCGGCGTTATATATAAATAAATATTATTACGGGGCAAACAATATTGATATTGACGGCGATAAATAAAAACGGACGGTTATTAGGGTAACCGGCCCGCATGTGTCCAATCTAAATATATCCGGGGTTTGAGAGAGGGGCGCGACGAATTTTCCGGGTCCGAACCTCCCCGGGGAGGCGTTCCCAGCCCCGTGGGCGGGTGGAGAAAATTCGGGAAAAATACAAGGGGGCACTGGTTGGGGGGAGGGAGGAAGGGTTGGACTGCGAAGGTAAAACATCTGGTCCAATCAGGCCGTGTCCCCTGTTTGACTTGTTCTTCTTGCCCTTGGGTTCGGGGTCGCCTGACCCCCAACGGTACCCAACAGAGGGTCACCGGATACTCAACCTTACACCGGGCGGGGGTTGGAAAAGCCTAGACATTCGAAACGGGTCAATTCGGGGAACTAATAAAATGTTCGGAAAGTTTACATTTAAAATAAGCTGAGTAAATATCATTTCGCCAACTCGTTTTGTGCCTAATAAGTTTCTTACGGGATTTTATAAATAATAGCTGCGGAGTAATGCCAAATCATTACTTAGTAGCTTCGTTATCGGGAGTGTCATTAAAACATTCCTCAATTGTACCTATAAGGTTTAAGATGGTGGATATATCCACGTTCAAATTTAGGTTTGAATATACCATCATGGAACTTTTGGGCTAATACATAAAGAAATTTCGCGTCATCCAGTACGCCAGATTTTTACGGAATTTCTTATTGTAATCCGGGTGCATTTTTTTAAGAAAGAAACTCATAAAAAAGTGTTATACAGAGCGAATTCATTCGGGCTTGTAAATGAGCGGATCAAAAACGACGGGACGGCGTCGGCGGCGGTAAAATTTCAAATGAGATTTTCGGCCCAATCGTAAATTTTAAATCTCCGTCATACGCTCACGTCCGCGTCCCTTTATTGCCCCCCGAGAAATCGCCCCCGCATCCCACCCCGCCTTTATTACCTCTCCAGCCCTTCGTCCCCAAACATGGTCTTTGAACGTAACGAAATGAAGATTCGGTCGAATCTTCCCAATTTCCTACGAACGGTCCGGAAACATGGCGCGCGCACAGGCCTCACGAAATTCGAAGCGGCCTATATACATGCCGAACAGTAAAATGCAAATTACGGTATTACGGAAATATATTTTTTCTATCACGATATTTACAATGCGCGCATACCGAGTAACTAGAATGTATTTGCGTGAGAAGAATTTGCAACGAGGCGTTTACGATACTAGGCCATCAACGCTCGGCAGTTGTGCGGGTTTAGCATCAGCGCCGCGACGACCAATCTCGTATATCGTATTGGGTACTCAATGGAAATATTCCGTTACTAGCTTTTCGTACAACAAGAAGTTGAACTTTAATATATTTTATTAATTCTTGATTAATATTGGAGTATTATTGTTATAAGCTAGTATAAATTAAATAATAATACCGATTTTATTCTTGGGAACATACTGGAGTTAACGAGCCAGTTGTTCAATCAGCCGATATTAACCACTATAATAATTATCGTAATATTTGAATAATATTAGTGATTACTATTGTTATGAGTTATATATATATTTAACCCAGAATGAATAAATGTTGAGAATGTGCAGTCGATCTTCTATATATGCTATTATTTTTTAGTCGAGTTATTAATACCCGGTTTATAATCGACCGAACATCACATTGTAATGTTTTACTGCAGAGATTTTTCTCATTATATGCGCATTTTGAGTCGGTATCGCGATTCGGATTGAACGTGACGAACGTCCCCCCGATAGATGGGAATCGTCCATCGATCGTCGCTCAACGACCTAGGATAACACTGTCTAGGAGGGGTTAGGGCGTAGATCAGTCAGCCGGCGATTAACAAAGCCGGACGGGGGTGGGGATTAGCGTCGGCTACTAAGTTATAGGGAGCGGTGGCTCTAGGGGTAGGTGCCTGAGGCGCATTTTTAGCCCATCCCTCCCCGGCCACCTCATTTGTCCGGGGCGGGGATGCCGGGCTTTGTGCCGCCCCCAACCCCAACGGGGATTGATACGGGCTTTCGTGACCGCCCGAAAAATAGCCGGTTTCACGATTTCCACCGCCGACCCCATTAACCTCAACCGCGCCGGGGCCTTCCCCGAATTTGTCTTCTGGAAAGGAGCCGATCGGCTCTGGCGCCCTTTCCAGTTCCACCCTTTGTATTTCATACAAATTCCTTCCGACCGGAAACAAGTCGTAAAGCGACCGGCATTTCCCAAGGGCTATTTGGTAAGATAATGCGCGAATAGGAATCAGAAGGAAGAGGAGTATACGGCTTCGTATTATGGTTATTTAGAACTGATTTTATCGTCCAGTATCGATATCGTTTTTGAATCAAACGCTTTTTCCACTACCGAAACATTTTACACGATAATCACCTGTTGGATCGCCTAATACTGTGGGAAGAACCTCGGTAATCAGAGGCGACTACCTGTGTTTCCCACCCGAAGAGTGGTGTAATTAGAGGTCGTTAATACTCTTTCCCTTTTGGATTAATACTGATTTCCCTACTACTGAGAGCCCAACAGACAACCGATAAGTCTATAATCATAAAGAAAACTCTTCAGGAGGGCTCTGATGAGATTGATCAGGCGGGGCTTCAATACGAGGGAAGGATCTCGGGGGGGTCAACCCCACACTATTACGCCATCCCACCGGAATTTAATTAGTGATAATTGAAACTCCGGTCTTGGAAACCTTCGCTCGGACATTCTAAACAGTTAGAAATACCACTCTGGAGAACGTAAAATACGACCGAGACCGATTCCATGAAGCACCTAACGTTTGTCCACGGGGCTAAATCCATGATGTAGGGCAATATTCGTGTATAGAGTGTAGTTGCAAATGGTTGTGCGACAGTCCATATTTCCTTAGCGCCCACTTTCTCGGCCGTTAGGCTCGCTTAACCCTTTCTCGCGAGGGTTATACCTCCCCCGTGTAAGCCTTGAAGTATATGAGGGCCCCGGATGATATATCGGTAAGCGGTGTTTTTAATGGTATCCGTATTCCGCCGCGGGGAATGGGCGGCTCTTCCAATCCGTCTTCCAGCCCACCCCCCTCCACTTATTCCAGAAGGGGGAAATATAAGTGGAAGCGAGGGGGAGGAGGAGAAGAGGAAGAGGGAGAAAAAAAACGGGACAGAAAGGCGAGATCGTGTCCCTACAATCCCACTTCATCATTTCGAGTTTGGCCCGAGGGCTGGCGCGTATATATCCGGGCAAAACCTCGGCTTGCGGGCGTCGAAAAGGCATATTATTCATCCCCTTTCGGGGTTGGGGTGGGCGGTTCGCACTGTGCCTTTTCTTATGTCGTACGATTCCTCGTCCTCAACCCCCAAACGTAATTTGATAAACGGCGATTGGTTATTGGTCCTGATAGGGGTGGTTTCGGGGGTAAATAAGGTCAGAGACGGTATCGGTCCGACCCGGGGCGAATTTCACTTTAGCCCCGTAATTAAATTCCGTCGTGATATAGGGGCCGCCAACTTTGGACGAAGTACCAAAAAGTCCACGGTTTACTATTAAAAATATAACGCGACATTGGCATCATTCTAACCGATAAAATTTGTTGAAATTAGGCCCTACCCAGAATTACTGTTTTAAGCCCCGAGCATTACGCTAGAAATGAACGGTAATTTACCCCACCCTAGATCGTCACCATATTTATTTAAGATATGTCCTCGGTTCACGAATATCCATCACTCTTCCTCCAGTCATTCATGTTGTAAATACTTGATTCGGATAATCAGATAATAATTATTGTAACTGTACAAATAAACAACACAGCTTCAAACAAAAAAAATCTTCAACTAAATTAAATGGTACTATATTATTCAGAGAAGTGTTTTCTCATTCCATCATTTTTGAGAGGGCGCCGAGCGCATTCCCAAAATTTTAAAATGGTAAAGAATACGAATTTCCACTTCTCCATTAGTATAAATATGAATAATTTAAATTCTGCGGCGGTATTCAGTGTTGAACCGAGAGCTCATCTTATTTGAACTGGGAAGGTTCTAACAGGGCGATGACTGAAGTGAAATCGTTACTTGTTATATTTGGCTTGGGGCCGCATTCATTAGACAGATAGGCTAGGATTTTGGTCCAATCTGCATAAAATTTCCCGCGATTTAACCCCTGTGAAGGTAGGCCTATGTGCCCTCGGAAATGAGCAAAAAAGGGAGATCGGTCTAGCTGTCAACAAGTTCTAGAGAACGCAGAACTTTAGTTGTACGGATTATTTTCTCAGCACACCGTTGGTCCAATCCAGTGCTTTTTTAACCTTTTTTTATTTTGCGAGCGATGTTGGATGTCTCAGTGGAACCCCATTGCTCTATGTCCGTGTCGGTTTAAGTATCGCTTTGTTATATTGTCAGTTTGTTACTTAAGGTCAATTTTTATGTCCGTTTTAGTAACAGTTTTGAAAGTCCTAATTTTCGGTTTAAGTCGAAATCTAGCGCTAGTATAACGTGTACAAGTTACAAATAAATTCAGTAAACAAACTATAACTTTAGATATTTCTGTATCGCTATACATTAAAACTTTATCAGGGCTACAGTGTATATTACCTGTATTGAAGTGTGTATAGGAGTGAATTTCATACGCTGTTGCCGGAAATGGTAGCATCGTGTATTTGAGGCTGTCGGACACCGGTTTCAATCCGATTTTAGGGGCGCGAACACGCCCCCGCCTTTTTTTCTTTTCAACCCCCGCACCCCCCGGACCTTTCACCCCGTTGAAAGTGTTCCCTTGTAGCGCCTCAGCGACACGTCGCCCGTCATGAATAGGCCCGAACTACCGCTGTGAAATTAGCCCCCACGGTGCAGAACATGGATATAGCAGTTTTCGGAAATTCAATCACGGCCGTGGTTTACAAGCTCCGTTCCTCGACAGAAATAAGTGAACGGTGAGACATTTCGCCGGAGTACCGAGGACGTCATCGAGTTCTGACAAAAATCACAACGATTAATATTCCAAGTATAGAGTTCGTACTCCCTGACGACGGGACGGGTGTTAGTTGCGAAACGTCGGGAGCGGACGAAACGCCCGACAGAAGGAAAGGGCTGACGGAGCACGCTCGATGGTTGTTTCAAAACGGAGGAAAAATCCCTGAACATTTGGAGGGTGGTCATCCCCCGGCCCAACCGTTTATTCTCCCCGCAACATGTTACCGGAAGCCTGTCTTTCAAAAAAGTAATTTGTGATATTGAGTCATCGAGTACCGACAAAAATGACATAAAGCTTTGTAAATTCAGTACAGAGCCAAACACTCCGAAAGTTCTAAGGCCTGTACCGATTGAAGAAGGCGATGAGCCGAAACCGGTCTATCTGGAGGCGAAAATGTTCGACGGATTTCCATTATTGAAACCGTCGATTTAGTGTGCCAGCGGAGGGAGTTTAGGCGGAGGATCTAAAGTTGTATACGCGTGTCCGGATATTCCCCCTTGACACTCGTACGGGTGGTTGAAGGGTTGGGGGTAGCGCGTCGTTCGGTTTAGTGCCCGGCGAAGAGTTTACGATGTGAGAAGAAAATAACTCTTGGTACGTGCATGCAAATTGGGTCGCTCGACACGCCTCAATTCTCAACATTTCCACGTGTCGGACTTTGATGTCGAATATTCAAATTTAGGAGCTCCTAAATATTTCTGTGAGTACTGACCGTGTGAAATGTATGATGATTTTTTCAGTACTCAGCAGGCATGTTGTACGATTAAAGGTATATTTAATATACTTATATCGTAACTAACTAATTTTGGTCAAATTGGAAGCAAATAAAGGCATCGTTAAATAAAAAAAATATAATGATTCCTTAGATCGTAAAGTTAAAGTGATTAAACTAGATTAACCTCGCAAACTCCATTATGGCCCGGATAATTAACTTCGACATATAACAAATAATAATTCCTAATTATAATTGCTCTAAAACCAAAAAATAATTGTTTGCATTTAAACATAAAAGTTGGATACGAAATCCATGCTTTCACGGCGTTGATACTAAGCCCGCACAACTTCTCGATGTAGCCGGTTTAGTATCCGTGTCCCCGCGTTGTGTCCACTTCGTATCCGCCGAAAAAAAGCTCTCAATTAACACGTGTAGAGAAAACAATTTATAATGATCATTCGTACCGTAAAATGGCATAATTTATGAGTAATTCCGGCCGTCGATTAGTGGTTGAAGTGGCACAGATAAATACTTTTCCTTCATTTAAAAATTTCGATTAAGCGACGGGATCTCAGAAAGTCTACTCTATAGAATTATGACTGAATATATTACCCGAATATTGATATTCGAACGTGATAGTTTTTAATTTTATTCTTGGTGAGCATGAACGAACGTTTCGCTCTCAAGATTGCCAGGCGACTGGTTCTTCAAACTTTAATTCCGAGCTATTATAACGCTCTTTAATTATAGCCAATGGCTTCCCCCCGCGAATCATCCTTATGTGGTATGTCAGTGCTGACAGTATGCTCCGGCCTAGTGCATTCTCGACACGGTGTATCCCAATTTTCGACAGCTTGAATGTCCATTTTCTGGAGTAGCTAAATAGGTTTGTAGAACAAGTTATTTTTCGCCCGACATCCACCGTATGGCGCGCTCAGACGGTGCGGATTTTCAGAAAACTTAAAACGCGAACAAAATGAGACGAAGGTGTTTTATGCCTCCCACGGAAGGGTAGTACTGCATTCCGACTAGCGTACACCACTCTCGCTTCCATCCAGTCGGTTTTTATGGTCGAATAAAGTTTCAATATGGAGGGGTTGCTCTCGAGGTGTATATAAGTTAGATCGCGCGGAGCCCTATACGCCCGCCCACCCCCAACCCCTTACTCCCCCATCCCTCAGGCTGCCCTACAGTGCGGAATACATCAACCGTTTGAAATTTACATCTTTCTACCCTCAGCCCTTGCACACACACACACACACACGTGGGGGAAGGCTCATTTCAAAATGAATACCACATACCATTTCACCGGAATGCCGAACCCGGCAGATATATAACAGTATTTTTTCCGTTAATTTTATATACAGCGCACGTGTACATGGAAGCGTAGTGTAGGTGCGATTCCAGTTTGTTTGTACAGAATACGATGAAAGATCACGTTTTCCGACGACACTTTGGACTTTATTACTTTGGAACCAGACCGATTTAGGCTGCTCGCCGTTCTCGGTATTTTTGGGGTGTCCCCCCCCCCCATACCCGACTGAAAAGAACAGATCTAAATCGTAAATTTGGACTGTCGAGACCTCTTTTGAAAAGGACATCAGAACTGACAATAGTCAACAAACTGACAATATATAAAGCTGCACTAAAACCGACACGGACATACGGAATAGAACTATGCTGGGTTCCGCCAAGAAATCCAACATCGCTCGCATCCAAACATTCCAGTCAAAAGTCCTTAGTGCTCCCTCCGTCGGTATGTTTCTAACCGAACAATCCATAATGACCTCAACATACCCCGACCGTCTACGAAGTCGCAAAATCACGCTTCCTTAAATTCCATTCCCGCCTCTCTCCACTCGTTCAGTCCCTTTCCTCTTTTACCCATCCATTATCCGGCTTAAACGCCACCGGCCCAGAGACTTTCTGTTGGTCAAAAGTACCATCACTGGACGGCGTCTTTATCGACTGAAACAAGTGAAACCAATCAATCAAGCCGCAATTGTACCTATAAATGGCATATAGTGGATTGTACAATAAATAAAGTTTAAAAAAAAATGCAAGATAAAAATAAAATCGTCGTCGGCGTAGGATGTAGAGGAGGAAATTAGTTCTGAATTTAAGGTTGAAGAGTCAGACGCCGGGCATTGTTAAGACCGAATTCATAATTTTTCCTACTCTATGAAATTATTAACTAAAAAAATACAGGAAACTTTACAAGTAAAACATCCGAGTGGTGGTACTTAAAGGGAAGTTTAAATGAAAAATACAATTCATAGCATTTTCCTGTTCGACGGGGGACGTGTATCGGTCCGAACGAAGGAAATGAGAGAGGCGTGTGGGCAGAATGGGCGAGCTGGAACTCCTCCCCTGCATCATTTTATAACTGTCAGAGCCGGGCGTATCGCCGGAAGGGGTGGCGGGGGCGTGGGCGGGGGCGGGGAGGGAGGTACACTGGACTCAGATAAGGTCGTAGGGGTTGGGGAAGGGGTTGAAACAGGGGTGGCCAGATATGCAGCCCACTGCACTGTCTGAAAGCGAAACTGTCTGTCAGAAAGCCGCTTAATTAAACGAGACGTCCCGAACATCCCCCCGCCCTTGAGGGGGTAGAACCGGGTATTCTCAGTGTTCTCGGGGGGGGGGTTTAACAGAATTATATTATCACTAAAGCGGACTCAGCACATTCGAGTATAAATCTTATTCGATGCCGAGTCCGTTGACGGTCTTAAAAATAGACGGCTGCCAGCGATATGTGGGGCGAATATAACCGGGTAATCATTTTCGACAATATGGAAATATTTGAAAACGAACAAAGGAACATAATAGATGAGAAAATAACACCACAATGACACCATAGTTTTTTTAACCTTTTTTTATTTTGTACAACATTGAATACCATAAGTACAAACGCTGTCTGTATTTTTTTTTCACACGCATATCGCGATAAAAGAAACCACCCGAAGAATGACGGCACTTTTGACGCGAGATGCGCCTAAAAGCCGCATTTTTGGGCCGATTTTACCCCTTTAAAACCGAATTTTGGGGCCGATTTTACGCCTATAATGCGCATTTTTTGGCCTAAAAACAGCATTTTTGGGCAATTTCGCGCCTAAAATCCGCATTATGGGGCTGATTTTCCGCCTGAAAACCGCTTTTTCGGGTCTAGAAACAGCATTTTGGGGCCGATTTCGCGCCTAAAACCGCGTCTTTGGGTTGAAAATCAAAAATCAATTTTTGGATTATTTTCCCCGATCGATCCCATATTCCCATATACACAAGTATATGACCGCGCAGGCAGGATTCCCACCCTGTGTTTGACTGGCGGACGGCTACTGAAGATGGCGGGCAGCCCGAAACCGGTCCCGCATAAAAGACGGAAGCCACAGGCGACAGGGAAAATTAAAATTAAATTTACCCTCGAGAATCTTTAAAGCCCGAAACATCGGCGCTTAGACAGTGGAAATTCTCGAGTTAGATTTTCGGCACAGATGGAAGCTGCTAAATTTGGACGGGGAGGGAGAACAAAATTTTTGTATTCCATAATTCCAAAACAGGGAACCTACCGGATCGATACTTTCAGTACACCTGATGCTCAGGCGGTTGTTGGAAACTGGCTGGAAGTTGTGGACTTCCTCGATAAGCCCCTGGAAAGCCGAGGATGAACAGATTCTGCCCGTTCGGGGAGAAAGAAGATACCACCTAATATAGGTTAAAGGTACCGTCTATACACTCTATATTGTTAAAACACACACTAAACTCCAAGGTCCACCATTATCATTTTATTCTTTTATTAATTGGAATTTTAAACTGACAAAACTTAACTCCAGTACAGCCTAGACAATAAAACCAATATTACGATGTCAATTTCACTTATTTCAAAGCGCAGCATAACGCTAATAAATGTGGGGCAAATTCCGAAAATAAACCGATTTTCGGTTTCATATTTTGGGACAGGGTTCATCGTGGCGCGTATTTAAAAAGAAACTATAAAATGAAATTATTAATAATCGACAGCTCAGTTTCTCGTTTAGTATTTGGTTTATCGGGCGCAACGTATTTATCGATACCTGCGGTAGGCCCAATTATTTATTGCCCTATTGCGTAAGTAAGTTCACAAAGCAAAGCGCAAAGTTAAAGCCGATCTATAGCTATAGATTTCGGACGACGGTTGATTTATGGAATAATTCAGGTTGGACTAAATAATTGTTGGGGACGTTAATTGCTTACTATATCGGATATATTAATGGTAGGGGGGGTAGGTTTAACCCCCCAGCCCCAGCCTGCGTATTTAACTGTTGGGGAAAGTTGAAAATTTATCGCGGCCCTGTAGCGTGGGATGCTGCTAGGGGTTGGCGAATTAACCCTAGAAACGGCCCTTTTTCCTCGCGTCTAATCTATTACAACCCTTTTATTACTTCCTTTCGTCGTTATTACACTTTAACAACGGCTTATTTTGAACGCTTATATTAAATATTTCAGAATCTTGCGATTTTTCGATTGCACTTGCCGTCAGCCTGGAGCCGGCAAAGAAAATCGGTCTGGATTTTTTCCCACCGTCAGCATCCAATCGGTCATATATTGGGAGACAAAAATGCAACTAACGGAGTTATCTGAGGAAGGTTTAATCACAAAATTGTAGTATTTATAATAATTGTAGGTTTAATGACAAAACTGTAGTCTTAGACTGTTTGCTCGTTTATTTCCCCGTCCTTTTATATGTCGTATAATAATAATATAATATTGATGGAATTTACGATTCCTTTCAGGTGCAAAATTTAGTTTCGGAGAGATTGGGAAAGTATAAAATACAAAATTTTTTATAATAAAACAATAGTATTTTGTTTGTTCTTGAAAATCTCCATATTATATTACATATCTCTTTATATTTCTTACCTATGTATATTATATTATAATATTAATTAATTAATTATTAATTAATTAATTCGTTGATGCCCATGTTCCCTATAACCCACAAAGTACACAAAGTCATTATATAGGCTTCTAAAACGTCTTAACCGCGTTTTAAGCGCTTAAAATAAAACAGAGAACGAATAAATTCGTTTATAAACCCTTGAAAACACCGAAAACAAGTTTAAAACACCATAATGATGCCAATAAATCGCGTCGTTTATAAACCGACATTGAAAACGCTGAAAAATTATTTTAATTAAATTTCAAAAATTGAACCGAGGCAGCAGAAATATTTTGAAGCCATAAATTAACAATTACCTCATTTCCATAAATAGTTGAAAATGCAATAACAAAATAAGTCCTTGTTTCAGTTTTATTTTATTTTTTAAATTGTTCCATTTTATTCTACAAATTATTTCTCTCTCTCTCCTAACAATTTTCAATAATAAAATACTTCAGTGTACAGAGTTTACAAAATAACGTGCGGAACGTGGGACGGAGTGTACGAGACAGAGGACAGAGACAAAGTACAAGTAAAGCGCGAGTGGAGACGTACAGTAGAAGTGACAGTGGCAGTGCGGTCCGGAAAACAACCAAGTTAGTGCCGAAGTGACTCTAGCGACGCTAGTGAAGATGGCGAGCCGCCGAAACCGGTCTAGCAGAAGACCGAACCAGCGAGAGGCGGAAACACAGTAAGCAATCTACTGTATTCGTTCCATTACGTATCGTCGATTTGACGACGCTTTAATAAAATTGATAAGTTAATTGGGCGGTTCTGTGTTATGAAAGTTGGATATATTGGGGATATACAACTGTGTTGATTGTTTGGGGTTGGGGTGGAAGGTGAAAATTTATCGCCCTCTAAGTCCGGGGGAAAATTAGGCCTGGACCTGTGGCGGGCGCGGGGGGTGGGTTGGCAACCCTCATTACGGGGTAGGAAGTAGAAGGTGTTGTGGGGGGGCGGTCCAGGGCCGCCACTTTCGCCAATTTTATTTCCCTTCTTTTTCAACCCCCCCGGGGAGCTTTTCTTCCTCCGGCTGGCAAAGTAAATCCCCGTCGCAGTCGCAGTCGCAGTCGGCGCCCCCTTCGGCTTTTATATTCTTCGCCCAGAAAAACTTAAACGTCAAAATTTAAGCCCCGAAGCGCGTAAAATATTTTATTCGGAAAAAAACGGTGCTCAGGTACAATCTAAGGTTTGACTTAGTTTTTTTGGGGCAACAGAGGAATTCCTGGATTAGAAATAAAGATTTAGAAATGGGTGTCGCGTTAACTGCGATTATATTTTATAGCGACATAATCAATTGACAGCATTGAGTTATAAGGCGTGAGGAAATGTTCCGTAGCCACCCCCAAAGTAAGGTTACAATTTAGAGATAATACGATAATGAAGTTCGGGGACGAATTCTGTCGTATAACGGAGAAAGTGCGGACACGATGCTCTGTCGTCGTACCGGCCGTGGGGTAAACCAAAAATCCCAATTGTTCGCCGTCCTCTTATTAAATCGCTCCTCGTTTAATCGTGTGTGATTTACCGCTCGGGGGCGGTAATTTATTATCAGATATCAGTTTCAAATTTGGATGAGGCCATTGGGGGGCCGCCCTCTTGTTCGAGTTAATTAAATTCCTTAAGTTTATTAATAAATAAAGTTTCGCTGTTTAACCGCCGCCGCCTTCGTTGACCGGCTCACTTATTAACGAGTTCTCGGGCTTTCCATGAAATTATGCACTTTCCCGTTCACGGCCACGGAATTGAAAATTATTACGTTGGCCGCAGTGACATTTGTACAGATTAAAAATCCGCACTAAAAAGCGGTTCATGCCTCAAAATCGGCGCTGAAAGCGTTTTTCAAAACTGGTTTTACACCACAAATTCGGTGCTCAATAGCCCATTATATATTACATTACTTATTTTCATGGTGGGGGTTAAAATGCAGAATAGTGCCCCCCCCCTCCCCCCACACTGATATCGCGACCAATCCATGATTCGTACATATCTCAAAATCACTCTTTTTGCCGATTCTCACGCCTCAAAAACTCGTGAAAAAATGCAGACTCAACCTTTCCAAACCCACAAAAGACGTCACGCTTCTATAAGCAAAATAACAATAATCAATAATAATAAAAAAAAGAGTCGCCGACAGCGTACGTCACGCTATCGAATGAAACAGATAACGATATATGACTTCGCCTATTCGGTTATCAGTGCGGCGGGGGGGGGGGCCCTATTCTGCATTTTAACCCTGGTTGGTACATAAAAACAATTTTTCCGGTGTTCTTATAGGCCAGATAATTCGGCCATTTACTTTACAGATGTTTCAGGTCTAATCGCAGACTTATTATTGACAGAACGAAGCATGTTTGAACAACGAACCACCTGATTTGAAAACAGACACAAAACTGCAAAAAATTCGGCTAAATTTCTCAAAATAGACAACACAAAACAAAGTCAAACGCATAATTGAATGATGTAAATTGAAATCGGCCCGAGAGTTAGTTATGGCCTGCCCCAGGTAAGAAAACCCAATTTCGTCGATGACCGACAAAGCTTTCCAATCATAGCGATGCCGAAAACGGAATTTTTATCTTTTTATTTTGTTTCGCGGCCGTATTTTAAAAAATGAAGTCAATTGAATTTGTAATTTAAATGAATTTCCACCTCCAGTCAACTCGCTTACCTTCGATACTATAAATAAAAATTCCTTTTTAGTTTCATTTTTTTTTCTCCATTTCGCTTTCGCTACAATTTCGTCAACCTGTGAAATATACAACAAACGGACCAATTTAGATCGGCTATCTAAATAGCGCCAATTTCATATTGCATTCCGGTGCCCAGTTCTAAAAACCCGCCGAGTCCATTACACGAAATTACTTTCGAAGTATGTAACGAGCTTTCAGAAAAAACAACAAGCAGATATTACCGCTTTTATGTAAATTATATCAGCTTTTTACAACACCGCTATTTACCCTCTGTAAATTATAACTCTTTTAGACGTGTCTGACTGTCGCCCCAAGTTTTATGAGACAGTTTCGTCTTCTTGCCGTCCTCAGCGACTCTTATATATTATTATAAGACAACTGATTTTTAGAGGCAGAAGAAAATTTGAAAGAGAATATTTTTTCTGGTTTCGAATACTCGTCCATTGCTTAATCCGTTCAAACTTTCTACTGAAGAGCTCAATTTGAATTTATTTTAATTCACCCCTATCCACCTTAATTCACCCCAATCTTTGGGGGAATCCAATTATTTGAATTCGCCCAAAATTCACCCCAATCCAAATAAATGATTTGCGGTTAAAAACCATATAAAACACGTCTTGTTTGTGGTCCGCTTCTTGAACTCGATTTGC
The DNA here is from genome assembly GCA_019843655.1 of Lethocerus indicus. Taxonomy (NCBI): domain Eukaryota; kingdom Metazoa; phylum Arthropoda; class Insecta; order Hemiptera; family Belostomatidae; genus Lethocerus; species Lethocerus indicus. The sequence goes on along the minus strand of JACDQD010000012.1, from coordinate 12,624,578 downwards.
TGTTAAAAAAGGTTTTTTAGCCATAAAAACCGCTCTTCGCGAGCATGATTTTTCAGTTAAGATGGCGAGCAGCCGAAACCGGTCTAGCAAAACACCAAACCCCAACAGGAGGAGACAGAAACACAACGAAATATACGAAACACCTTTTAGATTTAGCTATATCGGACCCATTTCAGAGTTCGCATTCTGTTTTTTAGCGTTAAAAAAATTGTATTTATCTAATAAAATCGTGCAGGCGAGGCGAGCGTTGCTGGAGGGGCTGGAAACAGAACTCCTGTCTGAAATACGTCTTCCCGAAGTGTTATCCTGCTGGAGGGGAGGCGGCCGGCCACGGTCCCGGCTACAGGACCCGGTCCAGAAGACCCGGAAGGCCTCCTCAAGACGGCGGGCCCGCTACAACCACATACTCGGTCTGTCGTCCGAAAGTTGCACTTTAAGTTCACGCCCTGGGCTTGCTAAGCTTAATAGGCGGAGAGTAGAACAAAAATTTGGTTGACTCCTCCGTGCCTCCAGAGCCGCTATTGGACAATTACTGCCGTACTTAGTACACGGGCTAAGTTAGGCCCGGATTTAGATTTAACTTCGTCTTCCGGACGGACTGGTTTTTATTTATTCTACAATCAACTCTACGTTTATAATACGTACAGCATTTATTCAGGTTCAAATAGTCAAAACCGTAGATGGAATCAAAAGGGTAGCAGCGGTAGATGAAGATATTGTCGTTGACTGAACCCATATTGTTACCGAAATTAAAAAAAATTTGTAATAGAATTTTGAAAATTATATAGGCTAGCGGCACAGAACAAAAGGACAAATTCTCATATTTGCGTAATGTATTCGCGCGAATATGAAAATTAATAAGCAAAAAAAAAGAAAACTTGGCTTCCACCCGTGGCAACATATTTTCCGCCCCGTAAGTAGTGAAGTTTAGAGGGAAAATATTTTTTAACGACGAAAAATGTTGACGCTCATTCCGCCGCCAGAGCTGGAATTTGGAAACTTAACTTGGCCAGATTAACTTTGTCCGCCTCCTGTTGTCGGGTCATTGGGCGAGTATAAAAATAAGAAGTCGAACTTTCAACAGTGTATTTCTTAAAATTACAATTACAATATCGAACTGGCTAGAAATGAGTTAAAAAATATTGACTCGGAATAGCAAATGTAATAGACATTCGCGAGGAAATGTTTTTTCGGGACGTTGGTTAACTTCTGATGATTTGACTTGCCCAACTTTCTCATACAACGTGAAATTTCACGAGTTTCTCAGAAATTACGTCAGAGAATTTCGCCTAAATGTCTCTCGCATTATTCACCGCGAATACGCTGTTCGTACACTAGAACATTTCCTTACACTGTGTACCAAATTTACACACGTAAATTGGACGTGTTTTCTTGAAACGTAAAAAAAAACACTTTCCTGGCGAACACCGCCTGCAAATCTGAAATTTTCGCCTCTATCGATTAACAGAAAAATAATTTCTTTACCGCTGTTGTCAGGATATATATCTGCGTACTGGCGGCGATTACAATCCTGAAACGGCGCCAAAATTCGAACTGAGATCAGGCCGTGTCATGAGGAAGTGCGACTGCCTCAGACGGAACGGGCTGCAGGACGACTGCTACAGGTTATTATCTAACGTTTTTATCTTTTATTGCCGATGTTTTTATTTGCATTTCGAACAGTGGGGGAAAAAAAATATGTTGCGACAACATTGTTCCGACAATACCGTAAGTTATTTCTGTCTCCTCTCGCTGGTTTCTGGTCTTTTGCCAGACCGGTTTCGGCCGCTCGCCGTCTTCAGTAGCGGGGCATGCTCACTGCACTGTCACTTTCATCACAGTGAAAGTCAGTAGTGAAAGTGATGGCAAAGAGCCGAAACCGGTCTACCAAAAGACCGAACCGGCGATAGGAGACAGAAACACTACAAAAAAATCTACTCCACGGTTTATGTTTGTCAATACATTTTAATTAATAATTATGTACAATTAATCTCAAAAGACTTCAAATTACTTCACCTTTCAGTCTCTTAACCATCTATGGGCCTCTATAACGTTGTCAAGAACCAATATCAATATCAATTTTTTTTTCTTTTGCATAGGTTTATAATTGCTGGTTTTTCGTTCCCCATTTTTTTTGGATTTAAAATAAAAATTTGGCCCATGGGGGGGGGGTTAAACGATTTTGAATCCAGCCAAGTTCAGTTGTATGGATGGATTTTACGCGAACGAAAAACCTTTCCAAATTATCAGATCGGTTATTATATTCATTTTAAATGCAGCTCCGAGTGTTGTTTGATTGTTGTTGTTTGATTGTCGTCAGGTTGTTGTGCGGCGGACGTCCCGAATGTAAAATTGTCCCAGAGCCCGAATGCGAACCGAGCAAAGGCGGAAGGAACGTGTGGCAAATTTAGAGGGGAAAATAACTTCAATTCGGCATCAATTCAAAGTCGAATTGTGTTGCCGGGAAAAAATATAAAGTTTCGGGGAGGGGGGGGGAAACGTCGCAGATTGCTGGGCAGAAAGGCGCAGGATTTCAGCAGACAAACCTCATCTTATAGTCAAGAAAAGTTTATACTATATATATATATATATATATATATAAAAGAAAAGTTTGGATGCCAATCAAATATACTAATGCTAATGATGACTTAAAAAAATGTGATCTTTATCTCTCAAGTGTGTTATCACACAGTGTTAATCCAATAAAATGACAAATGTAGATAAATTGTAGAAATCAGTTTAGTTTTCATTGTATATACATTAGGATACAATGGAATTGTGCATAAACAGAATATTAGCTAAGATATAATTCAACTTTATTCCGATTTTTTTTACATTTGCTCGTTTTAATATTCTCTTTCAATAATTCAGTTATACTACTGATGATTCTTTTGCTTAAAATATTTATCGATTATTGTTTAATATTTTTAGTATAAAATAAAAAATTTAAAATATTGTTTATTATCATTTCAACGATTCCCTCCTAAACCTGACCTTCTTTATTTTTAGGCCATAAAAATTGAACAATTATTGAATATCTTTAATCTTTCATACGGTATTTGAATCTCGAAGAAATTAGCAGACTTTCTGCTAGTATAAATATTTTGGAAATGCTAAAATATTTTTCGACACTTTCAAATTACTCCGAACATAAAATTTTAATGAAAAAATACACGATTCACTTTTTTACAATATTTTATTACAACAGTTTACAGCAGTTTATTATACATATAAAAGTGTTTTATTTTTGTCTACAAATTCTTGTTTTTCATTATTAAGAAGTCATTAGGAGACAACTTATTTTTGTATTTTACGGTGGATACATACAGCGTATGGGTGAGCAATTTGGTTGTCCATGGAAGCAAACGCATGTCATGCAACCCTTATACCATACTGATCCTTCTTTACAAAGCATGCGTTCATTCTCTGAAATTTGTTTACATATTACAAATAAACGAGTAAAGAAATTTGGATTAAATAATTCAATTCCTCTAATCTAATAAACTGCAAAGAAATGAAACACGAAACAGAATTCCGGTAAGTCAAATGGTAAGACATTTTTTAATATTAAGATAAAATAAATTGTTTTCCTTAAAATAGATATTTAGAATACTGCTACAGATAATCATCTAATATTATCTCAATATAAAATAATATATTTAAGATACGAATATTAAAAAAATATTCTTAAATCTTAGTCTCTAGCCATTTGGGTTTTTCATGTATAATCAATGTTTCAGCAAATTTTTAGATTCCGGTAAGTTTTATTATTTTTTAATCAAAATTTGTTTACAAGTTTATACAAAAAAAATATCTTAACAATTTTACTATTTGAAACTTTGTTCATTAATATGACGTCCGGCACGAAAGAAAAATTCATATTTTACACAGAAAGTGGTAAAATAATACAATTGGGTTTGAACTCTTCAGTAATAATGTATTTATATTGAGGATAATTAAAGATTTATTTCGGGTTAAATAACTTAAAGTAATTTAGATGTTAAATAATTTACCTGCTCCTATTGAAATGAAGGCAATGCACAAAATAACAAGGAGTAGAAATAATTTCATATTGAAACTTGAATATTTTCCAGCCGGCCAGCAACTACATACACTTTTATATTGCTCAGATCTGACTGACGTTTCATTCGGGGATTTACAAAATAGAATAATATCCGATAACCCACACAGAGGATAAACCTAAATTTGATAAGAAACGATAAGAGAATTAAAAGATAAATTAAAAATTATTATGAAGTCAATATATATATATATATAATTATTGTCTTACATATCTTTCGCATTTTTTTATTTAAACATATTTAGTGTCTAGAGGCATATCGTTCTTCTAATGTCGCGTATTTATAATTAATACTTACAGATAATTAATCTCGATGGCTTCAAATTTCTTTACCTCTCATTTTATTAAGTACTTCGAACTCGGCCGGGTGGAGTTATCAGGTCTAATTAAAGAATTATCCATTACGAGAATACAAAATAAAGTAATTAAGTTAACAAATTATCACAGGCAGGTTACACAGGTTTTATTACGAGTTTAGGTGTAAACGAAAATATTTTTTGCGGGACTCTCACTTCTCCTGGAATTCCAGAGTACCATCAGTTTTTCACCGAGGTATTCGACCGCATTATATTTTTCGAGCGAGTCGCCGAAAATTATTTTCCCGTCGCGGCATCGATCAGGAACCGTTCCAAGTCGGATTTCCACCGACCGTCGAAGACGAGGAAGGCCACGTATCGGCCGGCGACGAAGCGGAGGTGGCCAGAATCGCGCCCTCGAAGCGCGAATTCGCCGGAGACCGGTTTCAAGTCGAGCCGCCAGACGACAGAGCCGGTGCTCAAATCTTCGAGAGACACTTCGATCCAGAGTCTATTGGAGAGCCCTTTACAGGAGCAGATCCAAGGGCGGCTCGGATGCAGGACCAGCCCTTCGTGTTCGGTGAACGCCTCGCCTATCCGCTTCAGCGATCGGCGTTCGTAGGCGAGGACCAGGTAGAGGCCGCCGTCGGCCACCGCCAGTTCGAGGACCACCAGCTCGGCGTTGAAGTGTATCCAGTAGGCGGACACCAGCCGTCCCACCGGCTCGAACCTGAGAGTGGCGCGCCTCACGCCCGTCGAGTCGCACATGACCAGCTGGTTGGTCCGCGTGCAGAAGTAGAATTGGTCGTCGCGAGAGCGGATGGCGCCGTCGGCGATACCCCGGCAGTCGATGAGGCCCGAACACCTGGCCTCGCGAGCCAACCAGACGTAGGCGGTGGCCGGCTCCTCCTCAGTCTTCAGCAGGAGAGAGCCGCCCTCGCCCACGGCCACGCACCTCAGGGTGGGGCGCCGCCCGCCACCGCCCGGCGCACAGCCCAACACTGTGCCCCGGCCACAACACCTCCGACCGGCGTACACGCCGCCGATCCACTCCAGGGCGGCCCTCTCCACGTCCCAGCCGTAGCAGAGCAGGCCCCCCTCAGTCCTCATCACCAGGTACAGGTCGCTGAAAGCCTCCACCCCGCAGTAGCCCCGACACCCCGCCGGCGGCTCCACGCTCTGGAGGCGGCGGCCGGGCCAGCCGTCGTTCAGGTCGTGGACGGTGAGGCGGCCTCCCTCCGCCTCCACGACCACCGCCCCGTTGGCCACCACCGCCAGTTCCCGCTCCCCGCCCACCCCCACTACCCACCACTTGTTCCTCTCCCAACGGCGGACACTGTTCTGGCGCAGACAGTACCGCCGCTTCACCGAACACCGGCACTCCCACGCTGAAACGCATAAACAGAACTTATTCCATCTTTCCACTCCATCATTTAGTCCAACAACCATTATACAGAGGGGTCCAAACAAATGGATCCACTGTTTAAAAGTTCATAACTTGCAAAGTAATTGACGGAGTTGTCTCTTATTTTTGGTAGTGTTATAGTTGCGGCAATCGCGCTATATAGGGGCTACCCGTTTTCTTGACAATAAACGAGAATCAGCTACGACTATTCGTTCGGCCATAAAAAAAAAACGTATACCTGGAGGTGGAGCGAGATTTTCCCTGTCCAGATTTTCATTCTCCGTCAGACGGGCCCAGAGCCGGTCGTCGGTGGCCAGAAGCCGCCACCTCCTGGACACCATACTGCAGGCGGCCAGATCCCTGATCGAGAGCCTCTCCAAGATCGCCAAACTTATTTCCACCGGCAGCCTCCCCACTATATCCGTCTCGCTGATGTAGACGTTCGTCAGGTCGACCTGGGAACAACGACGATCTCATTTAAAACCGGCCATTCGCCTTCAGTTATATCATCCATTATACCCTCATTCGGAATTATTTGGCCGGACGAATTGATCGCGTCAAATTGGACAGTAATTACGGACGTCCGATAATACTTGTAACTGTCCGTACAAGGAATTTCGATGCGGGCGCGATATAATGGAACGTGAAATATAATGGTGTCCGAAGCGATTCGGTTTAATTCCTTCACAACGGATAAACTCGACACAGCGGCCCAGGGCCAAACATGTGGGTGACGTTCTCTAGGTTTGTTCTAAGATTCTATAAATTTCGAGTTTAGGCAATTTATTTTATAGTTCTGTTTTTCAGTGAAGGCACTTCCTCGAGTTGAGGCACCTCTGAAGGTTGAATATGTCGGCAGGTGGGTGTTGCCGCTGTCCGGTTGGTATCCCTACTGGACAAAACGTTCGGGAGAAGTGTCGGTCAGCAAGCTGCTGGTCTGCTACCTGGTGGCGATCGGTTCGCTGCACGTGTACTGCGAACAGAGGATCTACCCGTGGTATTCGCCCGACCGGATGGACATGTCCAAGTGGGCGGGTAAAGCCGTTTCTCTGTCGTCCCTCGGCATCGCGGCCAGCCTCCTGGCCTCCCTGGAGACCTCCAGGAGCCTCCTCCAGCGCGTCCTATCTCGGCCGGGACCCGAGTCCCGTGTCACCACCTCCGTTATCCTAGCGGTTCAACTGCTCGGACTCGTCGCTACAAGTAGGCGCAATCCGATCCGTCCGCTGTTAAATAAGTTTGAACGGACCCTCGTTTAAATAGTGTAGTAAACTGATTGAGGACATTTCAAGGTGTTTGGGTGAAGCTGTTGAGCAGTTCGGGGCACGAGGCGGAGGAATGGTGGGAAGCGTGGTACACGGGGGCGGGGCTCTCGGCGCTGGGGGCGGAGGCGGCGCTCCTCTACTCGGGTTCGGATTGGCTGTTGAGCGGTGCCGTGGGCGTGTCCGGGAGGGCGCTGAGGGCGGGGCCTGTGCGGGCCCTGAGGGCCGCCTATACGGACGCCTCCCGGCTCACGGCCAGCCTCAACGCCGCCTACGGCACCCGGCTCCTCCTCTACGTCCTCGTCCAGTCCTTGCTACTCGTCAGGACGGCGGTCATCATCGCCGAAGGGGACGAGGGAATTGAGCACAAGATCAGACTGGTCGTCTGCGGTACAGCGGCCGCCTTACAGCCCCTCTCTCTCTGCTGGATCGGTGAAAACATCCAGAACCGGGTGCCTATGCGATCATTTCATACGATCTCATATTTAAATCGATCGAGAAGTCCACAATTTATAGTCTGACAATGGACCCAAACTAGGAGCTACTGATGACAAACGTTCAGTGCGGTGAGACAGATTACACTAACGCTGACAGTCCCCCCCCCTCAAACGGTCATTTTTCACCTCCGAAAAGTGTTTTCCCCCCATCGCATTAAGGAAAACGGTTGTCCCGCAATTTCCCCAATTGATTTGGATCGATATCCGACATTATACTCCGGGTCGGGGCCAGTGTTGTTTGTGAAATGGCGATCAGATGGATGAGCTACGCCCTGTTCCCTTTGGCCGTGTTCCCCTACAGTTGGTGCGGGCGCGAGCGTCTCCTGCGGCCGAGGGACCGCCTGCTGACGCTGTCCCAGGTGGTGGTGTTCGGTTCGGCGACCCTCTACAATCTGGTCGTCGTCCTGATTGACAGGAAGCGTCTGGGCTTGACCCTGTCCGGGGTGCTGCCCTCGGTCATGGCCACTCTGACCCTCCTCCTCGGCTTCATATCGGCGCGGAGGAGGCGCTCCACGATGGAGGCGCTCAACGCCCTCCTGAGACTCGCCTGTCCCGAACGCGTGTTCCGATTTCCGGTCTCCAAATCGTGTCTCCTGCTCCAATCGCTGCTGGTCCTCTGCCTCCTCGCCCAGGGACTGCTCGGATCTCCCTACTCGGGTTTTAGGCCCTCCTACCTCGGCATACTCACCATGATGTACGTCCTTCTGCTTTCGCTCACGGTCCAGGTAGGATTCGTCGTTAACTATAGTCACAATATTGAGGGTGGGGAAAATAGCTGAAATGGCGAACTTTGGCCGGCAGGTGGTATTCTGCTGCGAAGCTTCCGGTTACATCGTGTCCCGTTTCAACCGTAAATTGGCCTCTTTCGCTGACAACCCGTCCTGGGGCCGAGACTGCCCCCTCCGAGTGCTGAAGGACTGGAGGGCCGAACAGGGCGACATAGCGTCCGCCGTGACCCGCTCCATGTCCCGCTACTTCGGCGACCTGTTCGTAGCGCTTCTCCTCCAGGCGGTCCTCGTCGTCCTCTACATCTACATACTGGTCAACGACAACAGGTTCTCCGTCCTGCCCCTCCAGTGCAACGTCCTCCAGTTGGTCACCGCCTTCTTCAACTTCCTCTGGATTTGCGCCGCTAGCACTTCCCTCTCTTCGAAGGTCCACACTTCCGGCACTACTTAACTATTCCTTTTTAAGGATCAGCAGACGTTAAATTAACTATCGAGCGCGATCCCAGTATTTTGTCGTAACTAAAATCTTATCCTCTTCTTAAAAATTAGCCCTTTTTCGTGTCACTACCCGGCAGAAATACCATCAAATTCTCCATCAAAAGCCGTTAAATGAGGGCCTTCAATTTGGACTTTGGACCGGTTCTCAACTTGCTAGAACGAAACTCCCAAGAATACGTTGAATTACTCGACAGTTGTTAATAAAACGGTACGACAATAGTCTGTTTGACAATAATATTGGAGCTATAAAATTTGGCCACAACAATTGGACGAACTTTGTAAGGAATCGATCGAAATGATCAACTGTTAAAGTGTAGATTATCGTAATTAAATTGGCTAACAATCCGTTAATCTACAAAGGGCTTATTGAAGTGGAAAGTGTCAATGGGCCGTCTTATTGTTAATTGTTCAAAGAGTGGTTTTACCTTTAATCTGACTTTACTTCTGTTTGTTTTTCTGTCGTTTTTCAGGCTCAGGAAACTGTGACGCAACTCTTCAAATTGGATCTCGGCTCTCTGGAAGAATCTGCAGCTGACGAGGTTTGTTATATTATTATTTTTTTTTTTTTATCAAACTTCTTGACCCAAACGCTATTAGATTATTGCAAATCGACGATTTTCTGATTTTTAAGCCTTCCTGTCTATAGAGCGTTTTTTCTGAACTTTTAGCGTAGGAAAACGGGCGCGGTAAATTGCAGAAAAACAAAAAAAAAAAAACATTAATTTCACCACAGTAATTACTGTCTCGTCTGTTCGTAATTAAAAATCCCAAGCACCTGTTTGCACTTGAAATAAAAATTAATCGCCCTCTTGTAGCCTGCGTTTATATCTCAAAGTACCCGCGCGACCCGAACAAATAAATACTGACAATGCTTTGAAGAATTTTTATATCGAATTTTTATCGAAAAATTACTGGGGGGAGGGTAAATTAAAACGGGGAAGAAAATTGTGATTGTGTCGGGTGCGGAAAGTCCGGCGACAAGAAGCATATTTATTCCCCCTTCTTTGAGTCCTTTCTAAAATCGTATAAAATAAATATATTAAATTATATTTCCCACCCGATATTATTCTTTTGATACATATTTCCTGTAAATTTTCACTGATTTTACGATATCTATGCGTTTTCGCTTGGGGGGGGGTACTTGCCGGTGAGAGGTCAGGGGGGACGGCGGATGACGAAAACGGATTTCGACAAACACAGTTTTTGAACTCTCCGTCGAAAGGTCATGCGGCGGCAAAATAGATAGTTTTTTTGTTGTTGTAATTTTTTTTTAGAACCCGACCAGATAAGAGAATACTCACCGTCTCACTGTTCGGCACCACAATATACCTCCTGTCCATCTGGATGGTCTGGAAAGTAAAGTATACAATCCTGGAAACTTTATATACGATCTGTCCAAATGATATGGACGCCTTTGGACAATTGAAAGAAAGGTTTGACCCACACCACTCTCTCTCTCTCTCTCGGCTTATCAGTTTATTAAAACAGATAACGCTCACATCATCAAATCACTCAATATATATATATATATATATATATATATATATATATATATATATATATACATACTGTCCATGCACACAATTCTGTATGTATATGTGAAAAGACGTGGGAATAAGGATTTTCAATTACGGTTGTAATTTCCAGGTGAATCTATTTTTCGAACAACTGGACAAAATGAACCTCGAAGCCAGAGCCTACAACGTTGTCAGTTTCAATATGAACCTTGCTTTCAAGGTGAGAGGTCACTCTGTCCGTTACTTAATAATTAATAATTAAACTTCGTATAGAGATTTACCGGTTTTCAAATTAAAAATTGTTACAGACCGCAGGGCTGATAGCCACCTATGTCATACTTTTCATGCAGCTGAAACAAGAGAGTACAACTGTTTAGTCGCAAATGCAATTTTGAATTCAGCACATTTCAGACCTTTTCAAGGAAGAAAAAAATATTCCCCATACAAATGTATAAGAAGGTAAATATGAATATTGTAAAAGGTAATTCAACCATAAGCAATACAAGTACAGAAACTGTCAATAAAAACATTTTGATGCACAGCATAAGTCCTCTTATATGCGCATAATGCACTAGTACGTTATTTCTCCTATACGGATACTACATAAAAAAACATTTTATTATTATTATTATTATATTTAAAAATGGTAGAAAGGGGGTCGGGGTAAGAGAAACGAGAATTTGTATGCCCAAAATAGGTATTTTATTACTGCTAGTTATTACAATATATCGAAAAATGTCCTTAATAATATAAGAAATTATCCCATTGGACTAAGTACATTTCATTAAAAATGTTTAACAAAATTTTCAGCACCTACAGTACAAATGTGGTTGTAATATGCAAGTCCCAACCTGCCTTGATTTGATTAATACATATATTTGTATAAAATACATTTTACAAGGAAACAAGTGGCAAAAATTTCACGTATGCGCAAAACATAAACATAAGACATACTCTGTTCGAGACACGAAATTAAAAAAAAAAAAAAATAATTGAAACTGAAATTAACGACCATATGTATTAATCAATTCAACATCAAGTTTACAATACATACATTTTATTTTGTATATACTGATCTTGTTGAAAATGACCATTTAAACGTCACATATCATTGTTTGACATATATATATATTATATATCAATGACATTAAACAGAAACATTGAATATATTACCTGAGTGTGATTATTTAATTGACCGTTTTGTTGTTGTTTTTTTTTTAAAGGGAAACATTTCTTCCCCCCACAAACGGTCCTACAATTATTACACATTTACACACCAAATATGGCTTGTAATAATAATAATAATAATAATAATAAGTTAACAAACTAGACACACAAAGCATTTTTTTTTAAGGTTGTACTGTAAGGCTTACAACGAAAAACTTTACCCATATTTTCGGTGAATTTGTTTGTTTGTCCGTTTGGTAACTGATTAGAAAAGAAAAAAAAAAGAAAAGAAGCTTCTGACAAAGATGCGAATTTATCCATTTTTTTAAAAAAAATAAGTGTGATTTTGAAAGCAAGACGAATACATATATAATTAAACAAACTTGTGGAACAATTTAATTCTCTTTATCTCTTGGAGTTTTTTTTTTTTTCTAAAAATTTTTGTCAAAATTCAATTTTTCTAAATGATGCAAGAGACAAGTGGTGACTCTGAGCTTGCGTACGGAGCCCTCTAGCTATAATTACTCCGCCAAAGCTGCAACCATGGACAATTTGTAAAGCATTTTTTTTTTCTCTCGGGGGGGGGGGTTTTTTTTTTCACCTTACATTTTATTCAATTTGCACACTTCTGCAATTATATAATTAATATTTACGTAACAACACCACAAAAGACAGCTCTCTTTCACGATTGTGACAAGAGTGAAGGCGGCGGCGCAATCGTACGACATTGACTTGACACGCGGAAAAAATAACAGTTTTCTAAACCAGACGGAGAGTCGACGACAGAAAAATTGACAGAAGTCGAAGACAGTGTACAGCGACATAGTTACAAAGATGGTTAGAAGAAGCATTTCTGCATTAAATTAATACATCTCTCAGAATAGCAGTGAATGAAAGTTTACAATGTAAAAGGTCCTGAGAACTGGAATTATCCATATATATATATATATATGTATTATATAGTTAACCGTCCGCAGATAAATTATATAAACAGAATGCACGGTATGAAAACTAGTCGCACTCGAAATGCGGATTTTAAATAAAACAGTTTCTTCGCTTAAATGGCACCGACATAAATTAAAATTAACTTTGTACATTTTATATACTCCATAGTTACAGCAAACGTTATTTTTTGTTTAACAATCTCTTTGGACCGTTTTCATCTTTGTTATTTTATTACACGAGTTGAATCGATAATATTGTCACCCACTTTTACAATGAGATATATAACAAACAAATAGATTTTATACCTATAATATTTCTTTAACTAGATATACCTATATAACACTGAAAACAATATTTCTCTCTCTCTCTCTCTCTATACAATTGTTAATTAATAATCCAAAAAATTAATTTCTTTTAAAAAACACTACCGGTCGCAATATTAATAATATATGCGACTCAAAGAAATATATATTTATATATTTTTTTTTTAATAAGAAGTACGATTAAATAAATTGTGTAAACAAGTATTTCAGACTGTTCTTTCTGGTAGCTCTAAAACACATTTAGCGAATTACAGAGTAGAGTTCAATTTTTTATGTCGGGTTATTTTTTATTATTTATTAAATTTAAAATATAAACAATCTATAACTTTCGATTTTCACTAACGCTAAAATTTGATTGCTCGAGGACACAAAGTTTGAAGTACGAAGGCAAACAATTTTGAATATTTATCCCGAAAAATTGTAATTCGTACATAAAACGAAACATAATCAGTCTCTGGAATATTGAAGCATACAATATATCAAAATATGCATCAACATGCAATAGGTGTAGACTTATTAATTTAATAGCAATACATGTATGAAGCTATTTTACATGCAACAAATATAATACACATAAATGTACATATATGCAAGTATATATATAAATATATATACATATACATGCACACAGATACACAAAATGATTTTAGATGTGGCATAATTACCAACTAATACTTATGGTATAGTAAACGGTATACACTTTTATGAGGTAAAGACATAGAACAAATTAAACATATACAAACAAAAATAATAAAACAATTCATATATATCCATTAGTATAATAAATTGATTAGAGATAAGTATTCAAAATTAAAATTTGCAAATAGGAACAGGAACTAGCCCCGGTTTTTTTTTGTTTTTTTTTTCAACAATTCATTCAATAACAAGAATTTCACACAAGTTCTCAAGTTACAATAATAACACTTAGGAGCTGACTTCACGGAGCAAATAAATAATAAACTGCTCAGTTTTTCACAAGTGCAAGTATGAAAAACATTAAAAGGATAACAATTAAAATTAGAGCTTAAATTCATAAACTTAAAATCAGAACTGTGAAATGATTGAGAGACTTTTATTTGAACAACTATGGTTTTGATTTCGGACTATGGCTCACCTATTAAGCCATACTTTAAGAATACGAATTGATTAATTTATTAGAATATTATTAGAAAACAACAATTTTGTTCACACTTGATAAACATAATTTTTTCAAATTCAGTCACTGGTATGTTCAGTCAACCCTTTTACTTTTTTGGTTACACATTTCTTTTTTCACTTCATCAGGAAATGACTAGCAAAACTACAGGGTGTTGAATTTTTACAATAGACTTAGATTTTTCAGTATCTTTTTTAAAATTCTTTTAATAGAGCTACCAGAGTAGAAAAATATTAAGAAAGCCATCTTTTTGTTTTCCCCGTCGGCTAATAACAATTCAACAATGAAAACAGAGGCTGCAATGTGAGCAGTTGTGTTTGTTGTGTTTTATTTTATTTATTTATTTTTTATATATAAATATCTACACTCAACTATAACACAAAGACTGCTTTTTTTTTCTTTACTACGAAATACACATATTTAAAATAACACAATCAATTTTTTAAGGCTATAAGGCATTTTTTATCTAGCCCAGTGGCAGATTTCCATTTTCTTCTTTGAAAGGAAACTGCACCATTCTTCCTTCAGTTGGGCATCATTTACGTGAACATTATTTTTTTTTTCGATTTAAAAATAAAAACGAAGAAAGATGGTACAGCTCGCATACGATACAAAATATCAAAAAAACAAATAAATAAATTTGACAATCGTTTTGTAGATTGGGAGAGGTCAAATATAAAGTAAGCTTTATATATAACGAATATATAACGAAACGTGAGAAGAGGGAAAACGCAATTATTCAGTAGATGATTCCCAACCGATGATGACGTTTTGGTTTTTAACTATAATAGTTTTACATAACTTATTTATATCACCCAAAGCTTACATCAGTTTTGTATCGTGAGAGCTGAAGTTCACACAATACAAGATAGATTTTTTATTTCCTAAAAACATTTTGTCTATTCAATTAATTTTCTTCTTTTCGTTATAGAACTATTTACAATTTGTTAAAGTCACTCTCTCTCTCTTTCTCTCTCACTCTTTCTCTCTCTCGCTCTCTCAATGATAATTGAACTATTTTTTGTTTTTTTGATATGACATCAATTTTCAAAGATTTGTTACAATTTTTCCCCTTCTTTGTTTTTTATATAACTTTTCTCTTAAATATCAAAATACATTTAAACTGACATTAAAGACTATACATACATATATGTATATATATATGTATTCAAATATATGTTATACACCGAAAGCATCATGCCACAAAGTACTTTCCCGCCGCCGTCTTGACTTTGGTCCTCCAAAAGGGGGGGGGGGGTGAGGGGCAAACACGAAACAGTCTTAAAAAATAGTTACATTCCTTGGTAACTCTAACAAAAACAAAATATATATATATATATATATATATATATATATATATATTGAAAACTGAATAAATAAAATTAAAATCCATACTGAAAAGAATTCCAGAACTAACTTCAAAATTCTTAATATAATTGAACATATAACAAAAAATGATTTCTCCAACTACAAAAAAAAACAAACTAATACATCACAAATCTATTGAAAAAAAGGAAAAATCAATCAGGGAAGAAAAACCAAATAATATTTTATTGGTTTAAACCGAGAATAAATGGCTGAATACAAAATCGGACTCTTCTTTCAATCTCTGGTGTTGTGGACCCCTTTTTTTTTTTTTTTTTTTTTCAATTTAGTTAGTACGGACGCGAAGCCTCTTTCGACCTTTTCAACTGGACCTTGAGCCTCTTCGTGCCGATCTGGAAGCCGTTCATGTTCTGTATGGCGGCCTGAGCGCTGAGCGCGTTGTCGTAAGAAACAAATCCTGAAACAGGCAATGCGAACAATTTGTTTCTGACAATGAGATTCCACCGCGATTCCCTGGCTAGTCAGTGTAAACCCGAGCTCCTACGACAAACCAGATAAAATACTCCCGAGATAACTTCTAGCCGACCGATTTGTTACACAGAGTTGAATATAATTAATAAGAAAATATAATTACACTCCGATTTGAGATGAACCAAGGCCAGAAGCGAGAATGAACTGCTAAACACAGTTCACTGAAATTACCTCACATTTGAATGCTAAATCTACGCTTTACACAGGCCTGGATATTGACAATTAAAACAATAATTATTCCCTGAAAAAAATTGTAATTTTGTGCATTTTCATATTCAGTTATGAAACGATAAATAGTAACGATTAGTGAATTATTTGAATAATATTAAAGGAACAAACACAAGAATGTTATTTATATAAGCATTAAAAACAGTTATAACACTGAATGACTCGAGGTAAATTGGCATTCGATATTTAAATTTAAAATTAACATTTAGACAAGCTTCAATGTTCTGTATTTCAGTCCTAGGTATCTACGATAAATTTCTCTTCTTTTTTGTGTTAGATTCAGGAAATAGATAACTTAAAATAAAACTTAAAAGTTTGAAAAACTAATTTGATACCCACGATTAAAATTTTTAATTAGGGACAGAAAAGGAAGCCGATAGAAAAGTTCAAAGTTATGTCCTTTCGCTTATTCTTTCCATTAAGCTAATTTTATTTGTGGATTTTGCCAATTATCAATGCGGGGGACAAAGTTGGACAGACGTTGGAAAATACTGA
This sequence comes from Lethocerus indicus, assembly GCA_019843655.1. Classification (NCBI taxonomy): domain Eukaryota; kingdom Metazoa; phylum Arthropoda; class Insecta; order Hemiptera; family Belostomatidae; genus Lethocerus; species Lethocerus indicus. The sequence goes on along the minus strand of JACDQD010000012.1, from coordinate 12,608,126 downwards.
ACTTAAAACAGATTTGAGCTTTAACATTGGTATGGTATTCTTTCTCATTTCCATTAAACTGTAGAACAAACACAATTAAATATCTTACGTTATAAATTTGGGTTATTAAAATAAATTACTCCTTAAAATATACTCAAAAATGGAGGCGAATGAACAGAAAATGTTAGCCAATACAATATATTAGCGGAGTTGAATTTCATGAGAATAAAATATTTCTGTAATTATTTATCTCTTCGATATATAGAAAATAATATTTAAATCACTTTAATACAAACTGCACTTACAAAGGAATTAACATTGGACGTTGGTAATAAAAGAGTGCGCTATCATACAAAAATTGCATGTAACCAACAGTTTTTCAAATACTATTAAATACGAATTTTTAATGCATAGTATATTAAAATATACGAACTCTACACGATTAGTATGCAGATAGAGTACTGGAAAAAAATTGTCCATCACACTACCGGAAGAAAATAACTACCAATTTCATATCTTATTTCATTCCTCTCGCAAAAAAGAATTAATAAAAAAAATCTATACAAGCCACAATAAAAAAAAAAAAAAACTAGATAACAAAAAAAGAAGAACAATGTATAAAAGCAATTTGAAATTGATATTACAGAGGATTGGATAGGAGGGATGCTTACCAAAGCACTTTGATAAATTAGTCTGTTTGTCAATGAAGACCTTTGCCGATATGACTGTGCCAAAAGGTAGGAAGGTTGAGGCAAGGTCAGCATCGCTAAACTCTTGCGGTAGGTGATAGATGAACAGGTTGGCTCCTTCGGGGCCTTCTATTTGTTTTCCGGCTGGCCCACTTGCGGCTAAAACATACATCTCTCTGATGTCCTCTATTAAATGGGCAAGAAAAATTCATTAGGCCAAAATCTGACGACTTCTAGTTTTTCTTTTTTGGTTTGTTTTGGGTTAAGATATTTTAAATATAAAGATGTTTATAACGATGGGGCGGGGTGGGTTCAACCCATTGAAGAGGAATCGGGCATAATAAGTATACCCCCGTGGGACTCTATCATCTTCCGCCATCTTTTGTTCTGGCCTAAACTGGTTTTGGCATTTTGCCATTGTCAGTAGCATTCTGTCAATAATCCGGCATGTCGGTTGTCACTGAAGCATTTATCTGCACTATTGGGCACATGTTTTAAATTTTAATTACATTCTTAATTAAGTGTCATCGCTTTGATACAATTTTTTCTTCCCAGACTGCAGTTTCTATCATGAGAATCAAAGATGATAACCACTGTACCAGGGAGATCCGTAAATATGTAATTAAATATTAAATTATTTAAATTATTAAATTAAATAATGAAGAAGTTTATATATATATATATATATATATATATATATATATATATATAATTATTCAAAAAGAATGTAGGACATTCACAGAAAACCTCACAGTAAAAACAAGAGACATGGACTTAACACAATTCTAGAAATAATAATTTTAAATTTTATTTCCCAAATAAATGCCCGAGGTCATTAATCCAGTGCTATCATGTCAATAGATATCGAGTTTTATAAATTTTCAAAGAATTTCTATCACACACCTTTTATTGGTACAATATTGGACAGAATATTTTTGATGGGTATCTATGTAATTTTGGATCCAGTGACAACTGACATGTAAATCACCTCACAAATAACATAATGCTACTGACGATGGTGAAAAAGCGGAATGGGTCTAGACCAGAATTCAAGCGAGAAGAGTCAAGGAATCGCACTAATAATTATAATTAATAAATAATTATATTTCTAAGTGATATAAAATATTAAAAGGGAGATGGAGTAATAAAATGCTTAAAATTCGGGACAAACCTTTAAACGATGTCACATGTTCAGGACTTAATAGTTAAATCATTAATGCAAACATCAATACAAAAGAAAGTCATCTTTTGCAATAATATCATAATTTCTCTTGTTTTGTTATTTAACCAACACTGTTAAGGGCATAACAACCATTCAAAGAGTTAAACATCGACAATAATAATAATATCAATACATAAATAAGCGACAGTAATGCTTTTTCAGCATTTTTAAAATGTACGTTCCAAAAATATACATTTAAAAATATAGCACACAGATCAAACAAAAAAAATCAAGCGACGTGAGTCTGTAAAAATTCCTAACATCTTTATATTATATGAATTGTATAATATGAAAAATTGTTAGAAAATGAAAATGATGTCTGCAGTAGACAAAAATAAGACTCATTGAATTTTTAATATTTCTACAGATTGCTTAACAGGGGGTGCTAATAATAAAAAAACTTCTGAAGTTAATAAAAGCAATAAAACATGTTGAAAACATCATTTAAAGGTTAAGAAATATACAAAATCATACATATCACTGCCCTCTGATGAATTAAATTCCTGACAGCTAAAATGATTTTGGCCATTCAAAAAGTGTGTCATCCAAATAGTTTGCGCTTAACGCGCTTGAAACTATCCTTCAGATGCTTTACTTACACCCAGAAGAACCATCTTATTTATACTTTATATTTGTCGATCACTCAAAAATTAAATTTATATTTCCAATATTCTCTATATATATATATGTCTCCTACCCAAGAGTAGTTACATAAAGGATGTTGTACTTGCAGGATGTGGACGGGATGAGAGACATAATACTACACAAAAACCATGCCTTTGAGAATTTTAAATTAGAGCATTCCACTACCTTTTACTGCGTTTGTAAATTATGAAGCGATCAACAAACAAATTAAGCGTACTATTACTGCAATTTATGAAAATAAAATTATAATTTAACCTCTAATATTGTGAGTAATAATAAACAAAATTTTTCAAACAATCATGCTAATGTATGCAGACTCAAAAATATAGTTATCACAATTAGTTATACTTTTTAATTAGTAATTGTATAATGAAATTAAATACAATAATTGACACTGGAGGGGAAACATAAATAATAATACTATTTTGCACCATTTAGTTGAAATTTTGAATTGATCAATCGGCTACTGAAATGAAAATGGTTAGACTAGTTGTATAATTTACTTTTAAAAGAAAATGACAATTATCAAATTTGTGAGAAATATATGCTTATCAATTATCAATATTTAGTTTCATTAACATTTATTGAACTTCAGATTAACACCTTACCATTCACAATCATCTCTTGGCTGAATTTCATTCTACTATAGCAATGGCTTAATGAATGTACTATAAGATTTTTTAATTACATCAAAGAGATACTTGTAACATATACCATAAATTCATTATATTTAATGTATATTTTTAAGCCTAACAGATGTCACATGCGATTGGTAAAATGTTAAAATAATATTATACCATACCTGTAATTATTTTTAACCGATGACAAAATATTTGATATTTCATCCAAAACACATACACAAACTAAAACTTGTAATTTCATTGGTATAAAAAATACAGGTACTTCCAAGTACTAAGCAACACATACTAACACCATATATTAACTAATATCTAAATATTACTACTGAAATAAGTATACTTCTACCAGTTAAAATTTAATTATCTAGAAAATAACATCAAATTAAATCTACTCAAATAATGATTATTGAATACACTAAATTTATTAAGGCAAATTTGGTAGAGATAAAGTAACATTAATCCTGTTACAGAAGGGACTACAGTACTCCACTCCAAAAAATTGTTGTAATTAAAAAACAATAGCAAAAATGTCTAGTAAATTTCTATTTCTAGGTCCCAGGTAGTGGGATAGTAGACTGCCAGTAATCATTAAAGTTATATATGTATTATGTTTTAGATGAATGTTCCGCTATATTTATTTTTGTATAATTTGTAAATAAGTGAAATTGGGTGGCTAAATTTTACTATTTAATTTCTCTATTAATTGTCATTTTCTTGTCGGAGAATAAATTGATAGAGTGTTGATAGAGCAATCCAATATTGTTTTCACTAACTTTTCTGGGTCTTGGAATGAAATCAACACTCCCCAAAAACCCCACAAAAAACAATAGAGACAGATAAGACTCTCGAGTCAAATAAGTCAAATATTTGTAATTCAATGTTTAAGCCATACCGGAAAATTGTTGAAAAGCGTCCGGGACAGTAAGACTGGTAGGACTGTACCCGTTCAGTGAATTCGTGAGTGCACTTAATGACGGCGGTCCTCCTAAACACAATCAATAACAAAAAAAAATTCTTAACAAAACTGCGTAAAAAAAACAAAACAGAAAATATGTACAAACGAAAAAAAAAAAACTCTCTTTATTAGGGCTCAGTATTTTATTTTAAGGCTGGAAAAAAAGACATATTGGACCCAGGCCAGAACAGTAAGTCCTTTATTGACTAAACTGCGGAGTTTGATAATAATTAAAGTTTGCAATTGAACAGAGAAAAGGATTCCGGTGTCAGGTTACAAATTTATATCCTTCCGGTTGCCAAAATGGTGATCTATTGAGCTAAGGGGCCGGCGACCAAAATCTCACACAAACGCCTGCACTCAATAACCACTGGTCGAGTGAAATGTTGCTCATTTCAGTGTTACATCAACCATTCGAGAAATGGTGACGGAAACAAAACTGTTTTGGAACCTTCCATCGGCAATCCGATCCATCCAATTGCAAAATTACAATTACAAACTGGTCTGGTGAACAACTAGTCCCTCTCAACAGGCGTACCAAAGTACCAACAAAAAACGGTTCGTTCCAGTCTCAAAAACCAAGACACACTAAAGCACATTACTGCCTATAAACAATAAATAAACCCAAAATAAATTATTAGATATACAAAAAAGCTGCAGTTTAAGCAACAGTGCCTTTCAACTATAGTTGCTTAAACAAATTTATTGTAATTTTAATTATGGTTTATTAAACATATAAGAAGCCAATGAAGTAAAATATGTCTCAATTAATTGAATTTTTTCCCACATATCTCTAATTTAAAAAACAAAACAAAACGATAAAACTAACTAAATCTATTTACATTAGTATTTTCAACAATATAAATAAATACTACTGTCTTACACATTCATAAAAGCTAGAGCAGTTGAATTCCTGGAATGTATTCATTTTAATATAATATAAATGCGATGTTAGAAAAAGCAAAACATCCACGCTGACAGCATCCCTAATATTTACTATTTAAACTTATCTGCAGCTAAAATATAGAATTTAAAAAGAAAAATATTCCGTGAAACGAAATGTCGGTGTGCTCTGCATTCTGAATAATATCCTTACCGGAGACTTCTCCGGTAATAATACCACTACCCTACTTTATATCTGTAGAATACTAAAAGGGAAAAACAAAATATAGCGCATTTATCCCATACAATATATAAATAGAAATGCAAAATTTTATTTGAACGAAAAAGCTTTGATATACAAAAGCGGGAGAAGAAAATGAAAAAAAAAAAAAAAAACCAAGAAAATTGTGGTGAACACTCACCCGCAGTCGCCGCCTTCCCCAACAAAGCTACATACACGAAAAACACAAGTTAGTAAACATGGAAGCAATATAACATTAAAGATTATTTATGATGTCGCATATGAATGCTTTTGATATTACCCAATGTTATTAATAAATAGACGTTAAAATGAATAGCCAAAAAATTATAATTAAGACAATAGCATTTAATAAATGTATGTTATTTTTTACAGCATTAACTCTCATTTTACCATCTATTAAAGCCGTTTTAAACAATAAAGAAGCTTATTGCAACTTAGATTTGGAAAAATTACCTGCAGTTGTCCCGGCAAGGCTAGACAGAGCTGTAAAAAAAAAAAATTAAGTGTAAATACAATATAAAAAGATTCTTATGTAATTAAAAAATTATGACATTATGTGATAAAATAAAAATGAATATCACATCAACTGAATTAATCTAATAAAATGTATTATGTTCTAACTAGTTTGTAAATGTAAACTTTATTCTAGAGTATCATAAATTTTATGCTTCATGTATAATATTAAGTATAAATTAATGAACACTGAAAATTATATTTCAAAGAGAAAGCTTGAATTTTATTTTTGAATTATAAAAAAATAACAAAAACTCGATTACTTAACATAAACAGAATTCACAAAGTATTTACGCACAAATATATATACAACAGTTAATTCTTTCACTTTGACATATAAAACATGCACACAGCATTACTTACCTTTATGCTTTTAATTGAAGATGAAATAAAAGTTAAATGAATCTATACACTCTGTTAATGTGGGTTTTCACAGATCAGTATCAATGAGAACAGTTTCTTATAAACTGACCATCATCAAAAGGAACACTTGATCACCGAGACTGAGTTTGTGAGTTAATTTGTTTCAACCAATTTTTTTTTAACTCCAAAATTGTCTACAAATTATATGGTCCCAACAAAACTTTTCCAGTTTTATACCGAATAAGCAGCTAATATTTTTTTTTATTTCTTAATACAATGTGTAATTTATTTGATGAGCACACATATTTATAGAATTGTACTCTTCCATATTCAGCATTTATAGATCCACAAGAATTTGTAGTATCATCGCAAAAACATTGTGATATTGGCAATTAAATGTTGATGATGAGAAGCCAACAGTGGTTTCAGTTTAATAACAAATAAGCAAGTAGAGACAGTCAAATGCACAATGAGCATTTTTATGTAATTTTTCAACAGAATAATGATAAGAAAATGAAAGTGAAATCAAATCACAACTATTATACATTGAAATATATAAGCAAATACATTTCATTTCGTGTTCTCATTAAAAGTGAATCATTGAAACTGGTGTGAAAACTATTTCAGGTGTGGATTAGTTGAGTTATAATACAATCTATTTAGTTATAATACAAGTTACATATTATTATTATCGTGAAAATTTAATGAACATACTGATTAGATATTTATTGATGAATGGTGAAAGTGTTGAATGGTAAAGAAAAAGAAGAATCAAAGATCTTTTTAATACAATGTTTTAGAAAATAATTAACTATAAATTAATCACAAATTGAAGACATATACCATAACAAAAATTAACTAAAAAATGTGCTTCAAGTGCACTAATAAGCATGCACCTAAAGACCACAACTGGTTTTTTGTTTTTGGTTTGTACAAGCCAACATAAAATTGGGTATATATATATATATGTGTGTGTGTGTGCACGTGTGTGTATATATATATACAACAGTACATAAACCATGCAGATTACATGATTAAAAAAAGCGATTGAATAGATGAAAATTTTCTGGGGTTAAGGCATTAGAGAGAATGAAAAAACAATGATGGAATAAAAAAAAAGCAAACTTAATTCGGAGACAAACCTGGGCTATTGAGGCTAGATGTACTGGACCCTATAAAAATCACAAAATAATGTGAATTTTCCACTACAGGGAAACTAAAGAAATAATAATTATGAATAGTAACCAGTTTTTATGGATATTCACTTAAACAAAATAATACAATTTGTTTATAAAAGAATTTCAAGAGTATGCAATTATATCCATCTTAATAATGTTAGAAATTCACCTATTTAAAATTGTACAATCAATCAAAATCAACCCCCATTTCTATATTAATACCTTAAAATATTATCATTATAACTGTGGAGAATCAAATTCATTTATTTTCCACTTACTTAAACTATGTAATTAATAATGCTTACCGTTGGGGGAGACAGTATTTGTTCCAGTCATAGCAGCCAGAGCAACAAGGTTTTGCATACTCATTGGATTAACTCCTGCTAATAAAGAAAAAATAAAACGAGATATAAAATTCTAGAAAATAATAAATGTATATTGTTTAATCTAAAACATTTGTGATCCATATGTGTAAAAAAAGTAAAAGAAATAAAAAGGGAAAACAGGAATAATTACAATGTAGATATAAAAATTCAAAACTCATAACAAGCAATGTAGGTAAGTGCATAAAGTTCTAATGGAAAATATAATATCATTTTTCTTTAGTAACAAAACAAGTTTTACTACATGCCTGTGTAGAATAATTTAGTAAGTCAAAGATTAACTAATTAAGAATGAAAAACTAAAAATAAAATGTTGAGCTCAGCCATAATAAAGGATAAATTTAAACTGTTTATTACAACATACGATGTTTTTGATTAATTAACACATAGATTTCTATTATTTGTTTTTGGTTCATTTAAATAAACAATTACTAATAAGAATTAAAATTGTGTGTGTATATGGATGTATATAAAAATAGAAAAATATGTCAAGCCTGATTAGTGAACATGTTTATTATCTTAAAGTACCATCATTGTACATGAATGTCCGATGAAATAAATTCAACTATTTCCGATAATTGTAAAATAAAATTTAATTTGTCTACAGGTCGGTTTGGTCTATAATCTATACAGTAATGAAAATTTATAACAAAAGATTTTTCAGACGGGAAACTAGAGACAAAACAGTGACTATTAATCATTCCCACAAAGTTAACAGACCCTCTTCAACGAACATGAAATCTTCTTATTGACTGGACAAAAATAATCCAACTTGGAAAAAGTCCAGGATCCGAGAAAACAGACCACATGGTCCGACAGGAACCTAATGACTTCAAAATTACTCAGTACCAAATTTGTTCACTCACAATTTAAGAGAAATTTGGCAAATTTGCATATCTTACTTCTGTTTGTTAAATACGTTAAAGATAATCGAAAAATACATGCAGTAATACTAAGAGAATTACAATAAAAAAATGAATAAAACTTCTATTGAAATGCAACCGCATAATTTATAAATCCTATAAATGTATTATTCGTTTAATAACTACTAATAATACTTACCATTTGCTACAGACAAATTTGCCAATGTTGCTAAACTCTGAAGATTTGCTGTACTGATGTCAGTCAAACTTGGATTAGAGCCATTAAGCGAGGTAAGATTCTGTAAGCCTGTACAAATAAAATATAAAGTCAGTTGGACTGAAAAATTAATGAAAATACATGCAAATTGTTTTTTCTTCAATTTCAATTATGTTTGTTTTGTTTTTTATTATTAACAGAAGACTATAGGCATACTATTTATTCTCGAGACACTAGACCTTGTTTGAGTTGTTAATCAATAAATGAAAACACGATACAAACTATTATTTATTATTAATAAACTCATTTACTCAATTATAGAATTAATTTCGTAGAATTTGATTAAATTCATAGTGAAATTTCCTGTGCATTGAAACATTACTCTAGTTTTTAAATTCTTGTGTTGAGTAAACGAAGTTGCACATGTTTAAACACAGATTTCAATTGGGTTTTGGTCCAACAACAGTCTCTCTTATCTTATTCGGGCTTCTCTCGGGCCAACAATAAACAAACACGCCCAATTAAAGACCGGTGAAGGGGGTAAACAACAACAACGGTCCAACTGGAAATAGTTAGTTACCGGAGGAATTGTGTAGCAATAACTGAGCTCCCAGGCTCTGCTGGGTGTTGCTTGTCTGCAGCTGATGCAACAGTTGCAGCGGCCCCAGGTGAGGTTCGGGCTGTAAAAAAGATTTTCAGAAAAAATTAAAACCTGAGAATAGATACATTTTCCATAGAAAAAAAAACAGACAAATAAGCTTTAGGCTCAGGAGGAAATCATTTTTGACCTTGATACAAGCTAGTGCATTGTGTGTTTTACTGTATTGTATTACTGAGCCTGGCTGGGAACCGAAGCTTTATTAATTTTCAGATAAAACTTGGGTTTCGAGAATGTTTAAAAGAAAAATTTAATTTTCATAACCTCCTTGATTTTGGAGCCAGGCTTACCGGTATCGCTAATTGTTAACGATTATCAATACTGCGCCACTGCAGCGTTTCTACAATTACTGAAATTGTATTTCGAAATTTCGACCTTTACAACAAAAAGAAATTCGGAAAAATGGAGAATACCGAATAATATGTGTGGATTGCAGCGCGGTGCAGTTAAAATGGCTGCCGGTTTTATCTAATGCCAACTTGATCGTCGAGACAGAAAATCAGAGCGAATTCACTGCCGATAAATTGCAGAAATAAAAAGTTGGAAAAACGGAAACAAAAATTGAATATAAAAATAAACGAAAAATTAATTTTACTAACAGCGACCTGCTGGGCCGATGTTAGGTAGGATTGTGGCGAGACAACGCCGGCCAAATTCCAAAGATTTGAGTGAATCTGTTGCAGCCGTTTTTGGTCCTTCTCCTTTTGCGTGTCGGCGAATTTAACCACCAGGGGCAACGAGCAACCCTAGATTGGGGAAAAAAAATATTCCAACGTTATATTCCAGTCGGGAAATAGTTCAATAAATTAGAATTAAAACAATTTCAATTACGAATAACTTGTCACAAGGGTTTCACTTAGTAGTAGAGAGACAATCCAGTGGGCGGGGATAAGAGACAGAGAAGATTAAGAAAACAAATATTATCTTCAATTAAGAAATTATTTGGGGGGAAAAAAATTTCAGAAACTTCTAAACAAGCAGCGGCGGACCGTGAAAGCGTTTGGAGACTTAAAATATTTAAGTACTGAAACACCAGAGTGATATGCAGCCACTTCGATTTCTCACTCTGATAATGTAATTATGAGTTATGAGTATGCTGTGTTCATGTATAATAGAACGACAATTATAGATATTGAATTAGTAATGGGAATTTACTGAGGTCTAGAATTTTCCGAGCTCCATAAACAAATAGTCACGGTCTGCAACTGTCTACAATGGCAAAAAAAAGAAACTTTTTTTGAAAATGTTTTCAACTGTAATTAATACATTGTATTATCATGCACCATTATTGAATTGACTATTTTAGTATTACTCAATTGAACGTCCTTTATAATTACAATGTTATTAATACATACAGAGAAAGACATACAATAAACTGGAATTACACTTTATGCCTAAGGATTATTTGATTCACAAAAAACTGTTTTATTACAGTATCGAGATGAAAAAGAAAAAGATTTTTTTGGTTACAGGAAAAACGTGGTGAGGAAAGAGCGTAAATTTCTCAAATGAAAGTTAAAGGGAAAAGTGGGACACACTGGATTATTACAATACAACTTAATGCTTAATCGTACTTAAGACTATGTCCATTCGAAACCGAGCGTTTACATGAAATATACAGAAAATATTTGAATAACCCGCGTTTTTATATTATAAATGGATGCGTAATTATTTTCCTCGAAAAAAATATGGTTTTACATTCAAATGTATTAACTTTGCTACACAAACGTGAAATGTTACAAATATTTCATGCAAAACACAAAAAAAAAATAAGAGACACACGTACCACATTGAGTACTAATTAAAGAGAAAGAAAAAGCATGTCTACACAATGATATATTCTTTATATATATTTTTTTTTGGTTTCTATATATATATAAAAACAGTGATTCTAGTGAGATTAACATTGCAACAGTTGGCACTGCTGTAGTCACAAATTTGTCGGTATTTTTACCAGTGGTGGTATCCATTTATTGTTCCGAACACGCAACACATATAAAAATTTAAGTACAGACACAAATCGTGTGATAAATATTAGATTTATAAAAAAAATATTAATAAATAAAACATAAAAAATAAAGAAGTATTAGATAAAAGGTAAATGAAGCCCTACTGACGGCATGCCACACCCTGTCCCCTCGCATCACATTCAGAATACAGCCAATGACAATATATAAAAATAGATGTATGTATACAGAGAGAGAGAGAGAGAGAAAAAAAGAGAGATAGTAAAAGCGATAATGCTCTCCTGAAGAGTTAATGAGAGAGATTTTCAGGACGAATTTCGTACCAAACGTCTGTATGTACAAACAGTTATACTCAACAGTCAACAGTATTACACTGTAAACGGGTCCCGTTTTCAGTGAAATAGATGAAAAAATTTGGAAATTTACGTGTTAACGCGTGAAATAATAATTTTTTTCATCGCTCTCACAACGCGATGTACACACGCCAGTCGGCCGGTAACGGTGGACCGAAAGTGCTGACGCGATGCTCACTATGTTACAATCGGGAGACAGCCAACCTTTTAATCAGTTTTTTTATTATCGAAGTACAAAACTTTAGTTTCTTTTCGCGAATTAAAATAACAACTGTCGCGAATTTTTCGTTTACGAGTTCGTTTAGTACAGATTTACGGAGGATTGACTATGACAATAAAAGTTGAAAACTACAGTTTTCGGGAACAATTCTTATTATATTTCGGTATTGTACGGGTATTTTTCGGAGAGTATTATCGCCAGTGAACTTGTACTATATATTTTTGGGGTGTGGTGGGGTGGGGGGTGAGGGGATGGATATATTAAGGTGCTGTGAAGAACAAAATTTGGCAACCTGGAAGGAAAAATACAGTTGACTGGTTTCGTAAATGATGTGCTCTGTAAATTATATAGCGGCATGCAAAACAACGACGTGGTTATTTCACATTTAGACTGTTGTAGTTGTAGTTGATGACGATCGATTTGGCTACAAATTTTTTTTTTTTATCGTTTATCGCTCCTTCGGATGTTGTGTGTGAGAGGCAGTAGCGGGGCACGCCGTCAGCCAAAGTAATAGAATAAAATAAAATAGGAGAGAATTTAATTTATTTTTTTTTTCCTTTCGGAAGAAGAAGAAGAAGGAGGAGAAGGAGGTGGAGGAGGAGTAGAAGGAGAAGTAGTAGAAGAAGAATAAGATGATGAAGGAGAAATTGAGAAAGGGGGTGGTGGAAGAAGATAAAGATAGGGGGAGAGAGAGAGAAAGATAAGAGAGAGAGAGAGATAAGAAAGATGAGATAAGAGAGAGAGAGAGAGAGATTGAGAGAGAGAGAGATTACCTCCATTGTTTTAGAATGATGCATGGCTTTAATGGCGTTGATCGCACACTGCTTCGAGGTATAAGTGACAAACGCACACCCTTTTTTTTGGATTCCGGAAACACACAGACATAAAGCCATTATACATATTGCGAGGACATGTACCTACGCCACAAACAAGTCTACATACCCCCGAAAATAAATTAAAGAGAAAAAAAAACAAAATGAGAAAAAAAAAGAAAAAAAAGAAGATAGAATTTTAGGTTTTTTCTTTGTTTTAAAATAAAATAAAAAAACAAAAAAAGAGGGCCGGACAACTTCCAGTTGTAATTCGGCGGTGGCTCTTAAACCTCTGGGCCCGCCCCCCCCCACAACGGTGTAATAATTACAATCATTTGGTGAGACATATATTTAAATAATATTACATACACTGTTCACATCCAGTTATGTTATTAGTCGTATAGCATTTCAAAGGATTTGAGTCATATCTTGTTTGAAAGAAATATTTTATGCGAATAAAGCTTTAATAATTTCATTAAAATGCGTATTAAAGTAAAGAAACAAATTTTTTTATAGTCTAACTCGTTAAAGGGTTTAAATCAATAATTATTTTCTTGTAGATACTGCTTTAAGAAAATCTAAACGACTCATGCAAAAGATACATTTGTGATACTTTAATTTTGCTCTTCCTTTGGTAAAAAATGGACGTAAAAATGCGATAAAATAACAAGTTATTCTCAACCATTAGGATTGTACTGTTGCAATTGTATTTTTAGTGGGGCCCAGTTTAAGAACCGCCGATAGGTCTCTTGATTTTGTTCACTTTTCAGGAACAAAAAGAAAAACCGCTGTACAAAAATTGGTTAAGGTTTCGGTTAAAAGCGAACGCTTATAATTCAGGACCTGCACGGAGTGCAAGCCAAATATGTATAGCCATTCTCGGATGCTATTTAACTACAAATATATATATATATATATATATATCTTCGTCCTGTAAGGTGTTTTTTATTAATTACAAAAAAAAGAAGAAATTCACGAAAATATTAATAAAAGCTTCTGCTTTTTCCATTGAAAAAAAAGAAGAATCTAATAGGATAAAAATTCCGAGTAATCAAAAAAACTATACATAGCACTTATACATAGAACATGAAAAAACATACAAGATGAACAGAAGTCACACTTCAAAATTTGATGCCTCATTGATTAGAAATAAAAAGATGAACAAATCCAAATAATAAAGCTTATATGTTTGTCAATCGATTAGCTGTGCTTTGAACAAAGAAAAAAAAATGATGTTGGTGAAAATTACTTTGGTAAATATTACAGAAAATAAAAAAAACTTAACAAATTAAAATGAAATAAAACGTGTGAACACGGAAAAAGCAACATACATCATTACGCGCAAACATCTAATATTGTTGTAAATCGTAGTAAATAATATCGACAGAAAAATTGTTTCGTTAAAAACTGGCTATCTACAGAGACTTTTAGTTTCCGAAATCGCGGTTAGTGAACAGCGAAAATTGAAATTCGAAAGTGTTTTCACCGTCCCAGCCGCCGCCGGCCCCGATCGACATCAATTATGCACTTCTGTTAGTAAAATGATGAATATATAAATAACATTGCAGTGGAAAAAAAATAAAGTTAACCGTTTACGAAGCGATTTTGGAGAAAATTAGTGTTGAACAACAAAGTGATCGCCGTTTTGAGCGACATAATATTCTATTTGAACGAATCCTAGGGCTTTGCGACAACTTGGTTTGGGACTCACCTTTGCTCTGGCCGTTGGTGTCCCTGAGGACTGTGCACTCTTCAATCGTTCCGAAACCCTCGAATATCTGTCTCACGTCGTTTTCGGACAGCTTTTTCGACAGCATACCAACGAACAGTTTAAAGAGAGAGAGAGAGAGAGAGAGAGAGAGAGAGAGAGAGAGAGAGAGAGAGAGAGAGAGAGAGAGAGAGAGAGAGAGAGAGAGAGAGAGAGAGAGAGAGAGAGAGAGAGAGAGAGAGTCTATGGGCTAAGAAGACTTCTAGGACAGCAGCGTTTAGCGGTGGGGGTAATAGAAGAAAGGGACTGAACGAGTGGATTAGAGGATTGTGGAACTTCATAGACTGTCGGTATGTTGGGAGGTGATGGTGGATTGTGCGGTCGGAAACATACCCGGGGGGAGCATTAAGGATGGTGCGAAGGATCCACAGCTCCATACCGTATGTCGGTTTAAGTATCGCTCTGTATATTGTCAGTTTGTTGCTAGAGGTCAATTTTGATATCCGTTTTAGTAATGGCCTTAAGAGTCCAAATTTCAAGTAGATTCTTTGGAGTCGGGTATGGGGGATTCTAAATAATAGTGCCAATATTATCCCGCAATTCTATAATTATAATTTGACAAAAGTTCTCTCTCCAAAAAGCGTCATCCAATTTTCTCCAGTTCCCATCGTACTGACAGTGTTTTGCTGGACAATATTCGTGTTATTGTCGCTATTCGTTTTATTGACGATCTACCGTTCGTTAATGCTACAAACCGATCCGCGTATTGGGGCCCCCGTGGAGGGAAGAAAATTGTGATTCCAGAAAATTTCAAACGGTTTTTCCATCGATACACGATTGAAGGGAAGAGGGACGCGAGATAAGGCTTATCAGTGGGACAGGTGACTGCTTTCCATTGGCCGCCGTCGTGGCCTCGGCCACAAGAGATAAGCCTTTTACGTAACTGACTGGCTAAACAGTTTTTCACAACTTCCTTACGAGAAAAACACCTCGGCAAAAGCGAACGGCAGAGATTCTAGTTTCCAAACTCGTCCCCCTTTGGGCTTCTCCCGAACGTCAGTCGAACTAATGGGATAATGCATTCGATTGCAGGAGCAGCTCTCTGTCCGCGTTGTTAATTTTTCCGGAAATTAAAGTTACTCCATATTGGTCAGGTTTCAATTTTGTTACCGCACAGTTTTTCCCACTGCGATATTAACAAGGAAAAAAACATTTCTGTAATACGACAACCGGGTGGAAACCAACAAAATTCTGATTAAACCGCGATATAGTCTAACGTTTCTATTGACGGGAAATGTTGTTCGAACTTAAAACACAATCAGAAACAATTAGAAATATAAAGAAACGAGGAATGTGTACATTGGCCCGAATATCGACAAGCTAATGTCAGGCGTCCAATAAATTTTATCCGTACGAAATAAAGTCCGCGTTTGTAAAGGCGTACTTTTAGAAATTGATCGCCATCAATTGTGCCGGGAGGATTTACGTACGGATGCACACTGTACAGGGGGACTTACCCGCGTGGGGCTTAGTGCGGATGCAATATATTTCATGCAAATGATTTGTATTGTAGCAGCAGCACGCGCGCGAAATAATTTCGGCCAATTCTTTTCCTATTCCCAAGTACGGGAAGGCTACAGAATTTTTTTTTCGAACGTCAAAGTATTACTATCGAATTGCACGTTCGGTCGACATCTATTTTGAAATAAAAATGACAAATAACGCTGGTCTGAAATAGCGTCGAATAGGAGCGCCTTTCACCTTGAGAGTTGAACGGTTTAACTGCATAGAAGGTTACTGAAAATAGTAGTCAATTTTTAAGAGGCAGTAAATTTTTAATTGTTTGAAGTAAGGAAGAAATTCCCCATTGCGTTGAATACAATACGGGATTACTACGTTGCATACAGAGGTATGATAGCTTGTGTAAGCCGCTGCATCAGTAGGCTAATAAAAGGGAAACTTATGAGAGAAAAAAATATACACGTATGATCCGGCGGAAGCTAATTGGCAGTTGGACAATATCGTGAAAGTTTAGAAACCCAGCTCTAATAAGGCGGTCGAGGCGAATTACGCGCCTGAATACTCATGAGCTATATAATTCGCGCTCTCAATATTAATAAATAGATTCTCGCCCATTTTGGAACAATCGAAAATCCTAATCCGAGACACGCCGGGAGGAAACCGATAGCCGAAGGAGACGTTACGCCCCCCCACAATTCTATTCACCATTGTATTCATATTACATTTGTCGGCATACGTCTTTGACTTGGCCAAGAGCGACTTGTTCTTGGCGTTTCTGGGGCCGCTGAGCAGCCGCAACGAAAGTGGAAATAGTCGTACAGTTACATATTACAAAGTACTCAGGCAACGCAACGCGAGCGAGGGAATTGAAACGATATTTATTGGCGTGACGCCGCCTGTTAATATATTCCGATATGTAATTAAAATATGAGGTTGCGACTTTTTATTTTTCATACAGTAGATTTCGTGTGTTTGGTCTCTCATCTCGCCGGTTCGGTCTTTTGCTAGACCGGGGTTTCGGCTGCTCGCCGTCGTCTTCAGTAGCGGTGTTAGTCACTCTGGATGTTTTTCGGCCATCCCCACTGTCGCTTGTACTGTGGCGGTTGTCTGTTTGCCGTGTGTACAATACGTGTCTCGTTATTGTGTTTTTGGGAGAGTTTGCCTGGGTGTTATTAGTTCTAAGGATTTGTTGAGAACTTGTCCGGAGTGTCCGGATAATGTGGTTGGCAAAGTTGGATTCCATTTTATACTCCATAGCTTCTATGTGTTCTTTGTATCTTCCTTGAGATTTTATTTATGCAAAACAAAGATTGGCATAAATTATTTGCGAGGGGTATCTAATGAGGAATTGTTAAAAATTCCTTTTTGAAACCCTTAGGAGATTGAAGGGGGGGAATCAGACGCAATTATTACGCGCCTCCTTCAGAAAATTGTCCGTTTCATTTTGACAATTTCTAAAATTAAATCTTTAAATCAGCTCCGACGGAGCGGACGAGGGCCGCCGTAATGGTTGCGGTTGTGTCCAAGGAGGAGGCGTTCAAAATGGAATCTATTCATAGCCGACGGGAGGACAACTGAGCGCCAACATATGGTCAGAACAATATTTAAAAATGCGGACGAAATATGGACCGGCGTCATTGTGTTAACGTTGTTCAGAAGTAGACAATTTCGGTGAAGGCCCCGAACGATCAGAAGAACGGATGGATTAAAAGAATAAACGCTTGGATGTTTTTGTTTTCGGCGCGAAATTAGCCCGACGACAATATTGTAATGGTCCTCAAATTATGACCAATTTCACGTCCAATGGATAATACGTCTTTGCTGCGTTAATTTAATTCCGACGAGAATTCGGAGTTGGTCGGACGAAGTGTTGTTGTAAAACAGTCGACATTTATTTGGGTTTTCGTTTTCGATCTTCAGGTTGAAACCGACGCCAAGAACGAGGAGGAAATTCCGAATTTCAGGCGAAAGAACCAATCTCCGGGAAGTATTGGGAGAAAAACGTTGAGGAATTCCTCCCACAAAAGAGAATGAAATAGAACTGTGTTTACGACACTATAAATATTGTAATTGGCAAAACTCTAAAGTATACTCCCGACATAAATTTTGGTCCAATGGTTTCACCAATCGTTGTGACAAGTGCGCATTAAGAAAATCAAAATCGCGCGGGAGATGATAATAAAGAAAAATAGAAAGAAAATTCTGTCCCTCCCTAATTTTATTGAACAATTAAATTAAAATTTATGGGCACAATGTTGGTCTATTTTATCTCGTGATAAACGATAAAATAGAAATACTCAGTGTGATTATACAGAAAATCATAAACGGACACTCTCTTGAAGGCCCAGAAGCGCAACCCACGACGAATCAGTATAATCGCCGAAATGTAATTTGCTAATTATTAGCACTATTATTATTATTATTATTGTTATTGGGGCCATTAAGCTAAACGTCGGTAGCGAGAAATGAACGGCTGGGTAGAGCCAACCCAGGAACAGTTTAACGCTTCACAGGGCGTGTTCATTTCTCGCTTCGATGCACTACTTACTTGAGTGACCATCGGAAGGTAATTTTTTTTCTTATATTTCATCTGAAATTCCTATACCGTCAGCTAATCACAATATTTGAGCCCAATTTGGCCTTAAGCATCGAGCGACTTCTAAATTCGAGACAAAGTTTTAAATGTGCAATATTTTAATCTCCACTCGAGTCTCTTACACTCGGCTAATAATAATATTAATAAGGCCGGCGTAAACTGTCGAATTAATTAATTCGAGAACTCGCCCTATAATAGACCGTCAAACACTTAACCCAAGATTATAGCTATCGTAAAACTTCCGCCCTACTGTCTAATCTAACTCGAATGAGTTTAATCTGATACAGGGATATTAATTAGTCACAGTTAACGAGATACTGGGACGAACTACGGTTATGTTTGCACTGAATTAGGTCGCAAATTTTCAAATACAAATGCAGCAGATAAAGATGTTATCTTTTATGACTGGCGTACGAGTTACAAACGTATTTCAGAAGTTATCATATTACGATTTGACGACGGTTATATTTTATTTTATCATGTTCTCGTTCAAAATAGATATTCAGTGGGCAATATTTTCGCCAAGGTCCGTTTAATATCGGACCATAAGAGACGACGTTACGTCCGGCGTCGATGGAAAACGTCCAAGTCGTGCCCGTCCGATATAACTGGCACTTGGCAATTGTCCTTTATTGCGAGCGATGTTTGCGGAAGCTGCGGTCAACTCCAATACGCCTCAGCAGAACGAGGGTTGTTGGAAGGGCTAATGGGGGGGTGGGAGGGAGGGAGGAGGGAGGCGCCGCGTTGAAATATCCGAAACCCATTATGGGCCGAGAACCGACCCTTGTTTGTTTCAAACAACAAAATAAACAGATCTACCCTCGTGTAGATAAAAAAGCGATGTATATTCAATTCAATGTTGGGGGGGGGGGTTGAAGTTCATCCCTCCAATGTTTTGCGAAATGATGCATAATTCACAAATTTTCCAATACCGACGGCAGGTTCCTTCTTGAAAGTATAAATTTTATTAATTGGCCCTTAGATGCTACCTAACAGACCTTAACCGCAAATTTGGACTGCTGAGACCTCTATTGAAAAAGACATCAAAACTGACAGTAGACAACAAACTTACAATATACAAAACCATTTTAAAACCGACACGGACATACGGAATAGAGCTATGGGGTTCCGCTAAGAAATCCAACATCGCTCGCATCCAAAAATTCCAGTCAAAAAGTCCTTGTACCATCCTTAATGCTCCTTAAATTCCACTCCCGCCTCTCCAAAACCAAACCACTCGTCCAGTCCCTTTCCTCTTCTACCCATCCACTATCCCCACCACGACGGCTTAAACGCCACCGGCCCAGAGATCACCTCACATGTTAAAACATGTCAAAAGCGCCATCATCGGGTGGTTTCTTTGTCGTGACTAACACGCCGAAATAAACACACGTATCAATTGCACCCATAACTGTATAGGTTGATTGTGCAAAAATAAAACAGTTAAAAAAAAAAAAATAGATGCTACGTAATTGCACCGTCTTTCGCTTTACACCCGAGGCCGTATGAATATGGTATCCAATCATAACGCAGCGAAATTGTCTGTCGGCCGAGCGGTGCAGGGCCATAAACACATCCAGTTATATAATAACGACTAACGTTCGGGGCCCCGGCACAGGAAATACTGATTGAATGTTGACGCCGCGGTCGAACCCGGGAGCCGCGGACAGTTCTCCTGTCCGGTTTCAATAACCGAGTCAATTTCGCTGAATCGGACATCCCACCCCTCAATACTACCCCCGATCACCCCCTCGCCTGAGTATAATTAGGCCGGCGTTGAATTCGACCCGGCGGCCGCCACTTAAGGGTTTTTATTCATTCGGAGCCTCTTTTTTTCTTCCTTTTTTTTTATACAGTCTCTGAATAGAGAGCGCCTCCGTCAATAGGGATGAAATTGTAGACCGGACAAAGAGACTTTTGGCGGACGGCGAAATGGAGGAGGGTTGAAAATAATATTCAGGCAGCGGAAAAACAAAATAAATTGGCCCTATTGTCGAAAGCTAAAACGGGATAATAATATGTCCAAATTGCGGACAGCGGAGAGTTCTGTTTTAAAATCGTGGAACCCGTTTTCGGCGCTTTTCACTCGTTCAAACACGACCCTCCGCCGCACGGGCTTAAAATTGCACAAACGTGCTCAGAAACTCGGCCCAGAAGTCGACTTTTACAGGAAGTGACGAAGCAAGTGCGTACAGGAAGCGCAGTAGCCGTGACACGACCGGTCCAGACCAAATAGCCAAGTGTCGGACATGACCAATAACAGAAATAGTACGACGATTATTTGTCGTAACTAATAGGCGTAATGTGACCCGGTCCCAATGTCGGATTTTGATAAGGAATAAGAAGAAAAAACCCTATGTATTTCTCCAGATAGTGATTGGGGGGGTGGACCCATGACTGTGCCCCAGTTTATCGACCCGCCCATAAATATCCGGAATATCGGTGAGACGTCCCACAGCCAACTGGAAATACGCTTAAATATACGCTGGAATTCATTGGGGGGACACCGATGACGGTGGCCGGAGCGGAGGCGGAAGTAGTGATGACGTTCCAGACACCGGCGGAAACGCGAACACCTCAATTGAATCACAATATCGGCTTGTAATAAAATATTGTAATTGGAACAGTGTTTATAAGTCACGGTGTCCCGCAACCCTATTGGACAAATTACACATCTTTCGAAGATGTGTTTCTGTCGTCCGTCCTTCGGTTAAACTGGAACGGGACTATAATAAACATAAATACTATAATAAGAGATTCAGTGTACAAGTACAACGGGGTCTGGTGATTTTCGTGAAAATTTCGGAATTCACAAAGCATCCGGAACATGACCCGAAAAATTATTAGTCGGACCTCCGTACTGGGGGCTTTCGTTGATTAAAGGTTTCGGTGTGTCCACAATATTTGTTTGTACAATTTGTATTGTAGCGAGAACCCAAATTTCGTCTGCAAAGTGACGAAAACCTGGATCAACCTGTACTGCTGGCACTTCAGTGGCGTCGAATGCCCATACTCAAAAGAATAAACTTGAACCGGAAATTGGGACTATACTGAAATAAAAGCGGGGGTGGGGGGGTCAAACGTCCTTTGGACCAAAACTTAACATATCAACAGTTGGCGAAATTATAAAATATAGTTTCCTAAAGTTGAATTCCTGTGTCACTCTTCATAATGTTGTAGCCTGTATAATTCACCGATATCTCTTAAGGTACTAACTGTTAACGGTGGGGAGGGAGGGAGGCTTTCAGAACTCATTTATTTTCCGTGCGATTTTTCCGATATTTTTAATCGGGTTAAAATTGACGCGGCCCGCCAAGCGGGAGGAAAATCTGTTTGACGGCTGCCGGGGAAATTAATTTTCCAATCGAATTAATACGCTCGCAGTCTCGTATCGGGGGCGGGGGGTAGTTCGATATTAATAAAATATCCGGTATTATACCACCATCCCACCCCGACCGTCGGGGATGAATCGACCCCCTGCAACCCTAATGGTTAATGGCGCCATTACTGAAACGGGGCGTCATTCTCCGATTGCCCTAGTTTATTGCGCCCGCGCACTGGGTCAAATTGGGAACAGTTTATTGTAATTTATTATTTGGACACAGAGCCAATACGTTAGTAATGAGCGCGAGTGCAATCTAATTAAAAGTATCGGCAAATGAACAGTGAAGTTAGTGAGCGTGTGACGAGGTGTGCATGAATAATTGCAATCTCTGGTTCTTACTTAACAATAAAATAATAAAAAAAAAAACTTTAATACAAAAAGGCAGAGGAAGGCTTCGAGCCTATGTATATCTAAATTTTAATTATTGTAATATAAAAACAGTGTAAACATTTAAGCAAATAAAGATTATTGTTATAGGATTCGGTCCACCATTGGCACAGTGTCCCAACTAATCTACTGACGTAACCCTACTGATGATCACGAGAGGTAGAAATTTATAGAATATTTAGCACTTTTTTTACGGTGAACAAATGGTAGAAAATAATAAAAAATCTATCAAATACAATATATATGGTTCGAGGTATTTGTATGTTGGGAATGTTACAGACTCGTAAGTTAGGACACGGGGAAAATTCACCATTTCTGTTAATAGCGGTCAGCCGAAGCCTATTTCATTCTTATTAGTCTGTGATTAAACCCTTCTTAGAAACTATTCCTGTGAATAGTTTTCCAACTCAAATCAAAAGCTAGTATTCTCCGATGAAAAACCGGTTTTCGGCTCGAAATGAAAACCGACTCGAAAGGGAAACTTCGGTTTTCCCGACTTCGGTTTCCCCACCCACCTGGTGGAAATCGTGTCTGAGCGTTGCTCAACAGTTGTGGGCATTATTCACCTGCACGCATCCAATTATCGCATCCGCAGGCAATATATATATTCTGCGGTTTTGGCCCAACAGGTACAATACAATGGGGCAGGTTTGCAGTTTCACAATCGGCTTCAAAAATACTGCAGCTTGGACTTTTATTTATTCCTCTCAAAAAACAAGAGTTTTTGTTACTGCGTTGAGCGGAAGAACTTTTACCGAGAAATAAAATTATACGCAGACAGTAATAGTAAAAACAGGATAACTACCGGCGGTATAACTACTGTCGTTAAACGTAAAATCGTTAAAGCCCCACAGTGTACGTATCAAAACGCAAGTTTCATAGTGATTCAAATGTCCCGTTTTTCGACGAATTGGCGGCCTCCTTCCAGAAAATCCCGAGCGCCACCTCAATGGGAAGTTCATCACTGTCTGGATGAGGTCAAGAACAGAGTACTATCACTGGAGTGTGATAAAAAAAGTGAACAAAAAAAAAATGGTTGCGACTTTGAAAAAACTAACCAGTCTATTTTTATGATCCAACTAATTTTTCACCTCGAACAGATAAAGTAAGTAGAACCTGAGAGCGCTTCTGCTTTCAATCCGCACAACTGACAAGTCCCGGACTTTGCCTGTAGCCACAACGGCCCAGATCTGTATTCTCCTAATAATAATAATAAATAAACAACGTTTCCATGTTGTTCGGCTGAAAGACAACGAATCAATCAACACATCGCGATTCCTACATCTTCCCTCGCTTCCGATAACAGCGTTCGTGTCGTCCTGGATAAGAGTGGATTAGGACGAAAAGTTAGAGTTTCTTATAACTTCGCCAACTGTCGTGGTGAATGGTGCCGATTGGGACTTTCGATTGGAATCTCAAGATTTTGCATACATACTTGAATCCACGTCGGTTTCAGTACGGTTTGTTAAGTTGAGAGTTCGTTGGGTGAAGTCCCAACGTCTACGATTGCCTCGGTAGTCCTCCTAATTTCCGTTTCAAGTCGGGACTTTCCATACCTCCAGTGGTTGGTAATGTTTTACCGAATGCAGGTAATACCACCGGTAGGAAATTCAGAAGAGGAGAGAAAAATGGTAAGAGCGGCGGACGGCAGTTCTCTCGACCGACGACCGAAAATAAAAAACTGGGTCGTCCCTTTTACTATACGGTTTAAAAACAGAATTAAAGACGACCACCGCCGGCACTCTCATTCGGCATCTCATTCTTTCGCCCCCCCCCCATTTATTTTTCTCATTAAGAACAGCGTATTTAAATACGGCTAGAGTAAATTCGGCGCTCATCTTTGGCAACCGACACAAAAGAATAAACGAAACTGCCGTCAGAAAAACAAGAAGGTAATTTGTGTTGGGCAAGTCGATTAGGAGGGGGGGGGGTTGAATTTCCCGTCCGGGTAATAAATGGTTTTCGCCCTACATTTTTATTGATAAATCAATTTATACGATTATAAAATAAGAGGCTAATTTCCCGAGGGGGGAAGAAGTGTTATATTCTTCTTGGCGCTAAAGCACCGACATTGAAAGACGGGCCGAAGAAATAAGTTTATAAGTAGGAAACCGGTCTAGTTGTGGATCGAACAGGCGGCGGAGGAGTCGACCGGGAATCGAATTAGAGCCAACTGATTTATGGTCGCGCTACGAGACATTAACCGGGGAATATAAAAAAAAATAAAAATCGGGCCAAGGGAACTAGCTTTTGTCGCGGAAGAGTTCGCCCCCGACACTTTTTTTCAAGTGTCCTCCCTTTGTCATTTGTTTACCACCGAAGCGCCGATGACGAGGGGTGGCGCGCGTCGACCACTTGGACTTTTTCCAATTGAAAAATTCTAAAACGCGCCCGTAAAATCGGTGGCACTCGAATATAGACGAAATATTTGTTAAAATTTCTTTTTTTCCTTCCCTCATCCCGATCTAATTTTAATCGTCTCCCATTAATAGTTCGGATCAGACCTATTAAATGTTCTCTACTATGATAGAGACAGTATATCTTTAACTGGGAAGTATTTATAATTATATATAAAAGTTGAAAAGAATATCGGCCCCCCCCCCCACAATGTCCGTTCCCATTGACAATATTACGCAATCGATGACAGATAAAAAATTGATTTTTTCGTTAATGTCTCCTACGCGAAATGCATCAAATTACTTTCTAGTCGACAACAGACGGATTTTATCGGAAAGGGGTTGGAGTTTGAAGGGGGGGGGGTGGTGGATGAAGAAGGAATAGTGTTGCAAACTCCCTTTGGCTCGTTCTTGAGGCCTCATTGTTGGTATGTTCTGGTTGCTGCCCAACAATGAAAGCCATATTTAGTGTCGAAGAAGGACAGTGGGCTTCCTTTATATACTAATCATAAAAACCTTTAATGAAACCTAGTGGAATTTATTCTTCTGTTGATTTCAAATTTGTGGACTTCATGAATAATCAATTCTGCAATAAAGTTGTTGTCTAATCGTTCGTCGCTTTTGAATCGCCCCATTAAAAGAATCGCTGTTAAGCCCTCGTGCAGCAAGCACCTGGTGGGCTTCAAATCCCCTCGTTTAAAGCGCCTAAGTCCTACCGGCCTTATTGTACCGAGCTTCGTACAAAGATTTTTGTCTTTCTGTCGGACATGACCCAGTCGGCTTTCGTATCTAGGATAATCCTTATTGCTTTTGAATTAAATGAGTAGTAATAAAACGAAAACATCGAACCAGCGGGATGAGACT
This sequence comes from Lethocerus indicus, assembly GCA_019843655.1. Classification (NCBI taxonomy): domain Eukaryota; kingdom Metazoa; phylum Arthropoda; class Insecta; order Hemiptera; family Belostomatidae; genus Lethocerus; species Lethocerus indicus. The sequence continues at coordinate 12,582,470 of JACDQD010000012.1, read as the reverse complement.
GAAGATGAAGAAAACTAACTGTACCAGAGTCATACTAAGTGAGGCAATTGAATTCACCGCGTAGGGACTACGGATAAAAATTGAATGCGTACAGAGGTATACATAGTATACTACTCTACGACTAGTCTACAATAGTATGCTATACAAAGTACGTATATAATTACGTCAGGCAATCTATTCCCGGTATTAAATCGTAGCGCATTGTATAGAGACACCATTGTTTCTGAGCCTCTCTGAAGACACCCCGACATCGTTCAACGTTCGTGTTAACCGAAATGGATTTTCCGTCGTATTTAGCCGAGAAAGGAAAGCTCGGTCGCGCGAATTTCGGTGTACCTAATACGAAGACTTCAAAACGGTATTCATCCCCCCCATCCCGTTTTCCGTAGCTCAAAATATTAGGTCTGTCAAAAAATTAATAATTTATTTGACAGACGGTTTGACAATTCGATTCTTCCAGACTCTAATACAATGTTCATTCAACAACCCCGCTGTACGTTTTCGCCATACAAAAAATACTGCAAATATCGCTGAGCAACATTCAGAATGTGATTAAGCCTTCCAATCTAATCTCAACAATTATGTGTACACCGAAAATTTCCCTTCCATCTCCGCGTGTCATAATAATAATACATTACGTTATCTGTACTAAGTGCTCAGGTGCTCGTCATTCGGTCATTTGATAATTCCCTTTTTTCTGTAGTCGATTTTCGTTCGAGTGGCGGGATAAATATCCGTCGCGAATCTCCAACTTTCGCAACGCCCATTGACGTTGAGCTCAAGAACAAGGTATACTTTATTAAAATGAAGGCAATTTAAGTTCAAATAATCGTGGAAAATTAGAGCACTTGGCGAAAAATCCTCGGGAAAATCCAATTTGCCAGACGGTCCTTAGTGGAACAATCGGTTGTAAAATTCACTCCCCTATCCACCCCCCCGAATAGCTTCATCGTTCATTTCCAGATTCACCGGCCTCGACCGTTTTATAATTTATGCCGCAATGAATTATTCCCGGCCCCGTTCGGGCCGGTGCGATCTGAAAACAACAAAAGATGTGAGGGCGTGGGTCAGATGCTGGGGGTGGAGTTTTCCGGCGGGGGGTAAACAGAACCGGGTTTTCACGGTGCGGGGGCAGCTGAAAATGAAAAACAATTTAGAGCCAAGAACACCCCCCCTTTCAATTTTTTTTTTAATCTGCTTGTTTCAGCATTGAATTGAATACAAGGTAGGAGGCGGGGGGGGTTGAGCCACCCACTACTAAGGAAATTAACGAGTGTTTATATTAGATATAATTTGGCGAGATAAGATCCGAATTTAGAGGGGAAATCTTTAGACCGTTTCCTAGATAAGAGTTCCTTACAATAACATTATTGTATTACAGAATTTATATTTTTAGAACAACTAATGAAATATTTACAAGACACAAGGCCGCATCTTTAACTGGTAATTGAGAGTGATAAATAGAGAAAAAATTAAAAATTCTCAGATACGACGCCTTATGTGTGCCATAAAAAACGTTCTACTCGGATCCTAAACCTCGTATATCCGTCTTATGATATTCGTTGAGATTAGTCGTCGGAGAGTGGCTTTTAAATGTACTCACTATTTACCGGCGCGTTATCTCAGTCAACTTCAACGTTTATTTACGCTGCGGACGGATATTTTCATAGTGTTAACAATTCGGGGAATGAATGAGCACATTTTTCAGTAATTCACTCCGGGCGTCTGAATAGTAGACTCGAAAATGATTTTGAAATTTGATTGACTTTGAAATGTACTCACTATAATACGACCTGGTTTCTTCAGTTGACTTCAATATTTGTTTTGAAATTCGGCACAGTTTACAATCCACACATCATCGAATCATAGTGAACTACTGGTTGAAGTCTGGAGAGAGCTAGCCGACCATTTCTCCCACTTCGATCCCTCCGTTTTCCTTTTGGTTTTTTCATCTCCCCCCCCCCCCAAGATGGCTTCAGTCGGAAAACAATACGGGCCCTAAATGCAGCCGGAGGGACGGTATATTATGCATTCAGGTGGGGCCGCATCCGGACGCTCACGTGTCGTGCTCTCCCTCTCGCGCAGTCGCGCACGCGCACACGCACACTTCACGCATCAATTTCTGGCACATGCCACGCCGGCCAGATTTGAGCGAGGATGACCACGTCCGCCATCTTTGGGGGGGACAATAATCGATGAACGCATTATCGGCCGTTCATTCCGCTTATCTACTTCAATGCGAAAATTGTGCGGACAGAACGCAGAGAGGTGTGAAAATCTCAATAATCCGGATTAGGTTTTCAATGCGCATTCTGAAAACGGTAATGAACTGATAACACGTGAGGGAGAGCTATCGTTATCAAATGAGTACAGAGTAATAATTAAAACCGGGGATCGATGTGCGTTTATTTTTATGTTAGTTTTTTCCTTCGATGAATGCAATAAATCTATCAAACAGTTATATCTATATAGTTATACCTGAAGCGTCGTGAACGACCATTCGGAAATTGGTCATAGAAGGCAAAGGCAAATCGGAGAGTCTTTGCCAGCAGAATTTCGCGTGAAGAAGTTGAAGTATGCCTACTGACGATGGCGGGCTGACGAAACCGGTTTAGCGAAAGGCCGGGACGCAAGAACGGCCGAACAAAAACTAATTGGCGTTTTGACGCTGAGCGGAACTTTTACACTTTGTCTCGCGGCCACCTGTACAATGGAGACATAATGAATATGAATAATATTCGTTATCTTACGGGGCGGCGGGGTCGAACCGGAAATTCATTCTTGTTTCGCCCGCTGTTTCCCCTCCTTCGTCATCGCCCTTTCGGCTACCTGGGGTCGACAAAGGGCCATCTCTCAACCCCCCCCCCAGCCCCCAACCACACTTCCGCTTGTTATGCTAATTAAGAGCCGTCCGCGATGCAAATCATCCCCTAACGGGCCACCCTCGAATACGCGGGGGCATTTTTTACTCAACTCAAAGTTCCCTAAAGTCATCACTCTCGCATAAAGTAATTATTATATTTATTATTTATGAATTGAATTGAACCTATTGGAACACCCCTACAATGCTGCAATATAGTAACCAAAAAATTGGGAAATTTTTTAACCAATTACTACGCTTGTTAATAATTTTTTTTAAAAAGCAGACCGGGAAAGAATATAATTTGAAATTGAGTCGACAAAGGGGGAATTCAGAGTTGAGAATAAACCTGTTGAGCCCCCGGAGGGCGATGATGCTAATGCCGTATTCGAAAAACAGTCCGAATTATGCAAGCGGGTCGCCCTCTCATTGATCCCCCGCCCCAACACCAACACCCTAAACGACTTACAATTTATCTCGTCTTCCACACGGCCACAATGTGGGGTACGACCCTCTGAGACTTCGGCCCTCTTAACTTCGGCCATATTTATAGGTGCGGGTCCTTATAGGGGGGGGGGTGTCCTTATCTAAACGCGCCGGTCCAGTTTCTTGGCCTTGCGCCACCCTCTATAGCGTTGTGCAACAAGTGTACCCGCCTGAGCGCCTAACTAACGGAATAATTTCGAAATTAGCTATCCCAAATCAAACAATTGAGTGAACGATTTGATTAGAGGGAGACGAGTGATGATCCGAACTGTATAAATACGGAGGGAGGATTCTATTTTCTGAAACGATTTACCGCCAAGGGTTCTAGGCCCTAGGGTCTCGGGGCATTGCCCCTCGGCAGGCCCCACCAGGTAGGCCGGCGGGACCAGATAACAACTGCCGAGAGTGGTCTATTTTTGTAGACAGTAAAGACGGGACTTGACACAGTGGACACAGTCGGTGGAGAAAAGGGGGAGTTCAGCGAACTCCCACGGAATAAGGAACGCTACAGAATAAAATAAAGAACTATTTACGAAGATGAGTCTCTGAAGCGGCCACTGTTTTAACAGTCCTTCCTAGCTACGATGACTAAGGAAGCTAGGAAACTCCTAATTACTAATGTTTTTCTTTATCAACCGTTTTGAGTCATTTAACGGATTGTAACTTTTCCCATATGAAACCATCAGAAAATCCGCAAAATTATGTAATTTCTCCCTACTATACGATAATCTCAAATTTATTTGTAATCAATATTCCACGGTATATTACCTGCTGCCAATATCGGGACCTAAAGGGCTTTGGGGTCCGTCATCCTTTGACGTCGGTTTTGGACGACACAGAGGTCAGACGGAGGTCGACGTCGTTTGATTGAGGTCGGGTCCCCCCTCGAGGCCACAATCGATACCATCCCTGACCGTGGGCATGTGCTGGACGCAAGGCGGAAAAAAAGAACTAGTTCGATGGCCCGATCGATCTGTCGATCGGTCGAAAGTCACCCACCCGGAGGGCTTTGTAGACCTCGCAAAATTACTTTCGGACCGAGCATTCGTTTTTTCCGTTTCCTCCGTGCAAGGCGGAACCGAGCCCGAAAAGTAAGGGCCTCAAATAAGCGATCTTCGCACTTTCGGTTAATTCCCGGTATCAACCGGTCGGTTATATCGGTTGGGGGATGCTCATTAGGATTCCGTCAGGTGGTAAACGGGCGGGTAATTGAAGGGGAATTGCAAAGCCGCCGGCAATTAGGGTCGCGCATATTAGTGCACTGAACCAAAGCAGCTCGGAAAGTGTGTCTGATTCGAGCGAATGTAAACTATGATTATTGTAACTTTCCCCATTACTACAACAGCGCATATAGTTAGTCCAAATATTAATGAATACAAGCGTAGAAACCGCGGAATATTCCATGCATGTTCAAATAAAAAAATGAAGCATTTATAATGTGTTCCTTAAACCGTAGGGTATTAATGTGTTGAAGCGGGTTGGAATCCCGATGGAGGGCAGAATTTTCATTTAATTACAAGCTAAATTAATTATAGGTTTTAACCAATAAAGTGAAATAAGGAACAAAGAGTAGATGGTACAAACAATAATAAAAATGTAGGGGTCTATGAAGATTGATATGTTGACAGACATAGAAAAGTATATGGACAAGTTTTTATCTCGATACTGCCAGGTTCTTTGACCTTTATTCCATATCACAAACAAATATAAATTGGTGGTATATAATTCTGGACTAAAAGAGGGGCGGTCTACAGACTGAGGGTCGGTATATTCGTGTGGGGGTCCTTCAGGGGTAAGGGTTGGTGCACTTGTGATTATGAGGGAGGGGGTGGTTCAGGAGTGACCCTCCGTCACCCAGGGGGCAGGGCAAACTATAGCCAGAGGGTAGGCGGGCTATCGATTGGGTCCACAGTCATCGGAGGGGGGCAAGACCTCGTCAATAATTCAGTGACCCGCTTAGAGGGCCGCCAACATGTCATGGCTACAGTAGACGTCCACCTCCACCACCCCCACTCGACACCCTTAACACGGGGCTGAACACACTTCTTGTTCTTCGGCCCTAATAGGGGATGAAACCGAAATTCCCTCGTACCTGAAGCTAGCTTATCGAAGGGTACATACCACCGGAGGTGATATTTCGGTTTCAGTTTGAAAGTTGTATATTGGCCCTTGTCCGTTCAAACTTACTTAGATTACTGGACAACAGTTGAAACAATACAGTCGAAAATATTAAGTAAAATACCTTGAAGATCCTAATACAACGGTCCAAAAGGTCTAAAACCCAATTCGGACTAAACCTCAGGGACAGGGATACCTTTGTCTTTCTCAATGCTGCAAAACTGTAATTGGTTTATTGTTAGCTGAGCGAACAAAAATTTTCGTATATAAAACACCGAATTTAATTACCGCGGTTGGCCCATTTACAGGGAATCGCGTCAGCGTAATATGAATTCTCTGATAAATAAGAACAGACTTCCTGAAGGGTTTTTCTTCGGACAACTCGAAGACCGACGAGAAGTGCTGTTGGGGTTTACCGCCCGAAAGAACGTGAAAGACCTACACGTGGAGGAGCTGGGGCACAAACAATGTTTACTCCGGGGGTTTTCTCGTCCTGCTTGTAATCGAGCCTTTCGTTTACTTCCGAGAACTACAGAGTGCCGATCTTTCAGAAAAAAAAAACCCTCACGTCGGGCGATAGGCAAAGGGAGCGTGAAAGGGAAAAAATACGTGACGAAGGTGTCCTCATAGTGGCCGGCGGTCGTTACACGCGGGAACAGTGCTGAGTGGTCGCTATGAATCACTAGCAATGTTTATTTGTCGGTAGGTTCCGAACACCCAGCGGCTCGTGTTTATATAAAGTTTTTTATTACCTCCGGCCACGACCTCCCCCATAACCCATATGGGCCGTGAGACACCACCGGCGTTGTACTCTCCTGGCCGTAATCTGGTTCAGTCAACGATATGGGCACAATTTAGGTTAACGCTTATAGCTCCTTATGGGCTCCAACTAATCTCACTAATAATAACCCGAAGAGTCATTGAAATTGATATACGAAAGAGGATGGAAATTTCGATCACTATCAATAAAAAACGGAAGAACGAAAACAGAACAGTGTTTATAAATTGATAAGTCAAATTTACATACATGGGGCGACTAAATAACATATCCTTTAACCAGCTGAAATTTGTAATTGGGTAAAACTCCCGGGTCCAATCCATTTACCTACCGCCGCTATCCTCCAACTCCGAGCTACCCGTCAACAGTTCTATTTACCTTTTCAACTCCCCTGTTGTTTATAGAGGTGCTATTACGAAAACGGCGGTAATTAATTGCGAAAAAGGCAGACAAGCAATAACAATTTACGCAACCCAACAATCCGGAAAAATAACCAATTATCCGCCTCTCATAAATAACAAATAACGGCGAAGATATCCTTCAGGACGCCAAGAAAAAATCGTCCTAGCTAGCGTCGAACTATTCCCTATAGAATTTTGTCGTCTGCGAGGTTTTGGAATACCGTAATTTTCTCAATCTTCTATTTTAGAAGAGACATTTTTTTCTCTTAAATTATAATAATTGAATACTTCGATAAAGAAACATGTCTTGTCAGCTATGTTTCCTGTATATGAATAGGTAAAATTTTTGAAAATGTTACTAGAAAATTCGTTAATTATAGTGAGTATACCACACAATATATACTCATATTGCCTAGTTTATTATATTCAAATGCGAAAACATCGCTTTCGCTTACTGAAGGGGGATAAATTTTGTTGTCATAAATTGTGTCATAATATTGTATCGAATACTGATACAACACCTACAAACTTCTCATTCGGGCGGGTAGAGCCACGAAGGCCCGCGTTATTTATGCCCTCCGCATGGATTATTATAAATTATCCCCCGGTCGGATATGAAACAAACATTGGGCCTGTCAGCATATCGACCGGAGCTGAACAATGGGGGGGTTTAAGTTCAAAATTGGACTTGTCCCGCCTTCAATTATATTCGACTTAAACTTTCCGAACGCCCCTAAGGTCAATTATGCTAACGGCGTAACCCCGTCCACCTCCCTCGACAATAACTTCCGCTTCACCGACAATCTAGAGTAATTCCTTCATTTCTAGGAGCCCTAATTTATAACTCACCCAAGAAGACAGAGTTCTCATTAATTTCTTAATGAATCTTTTATTTTTGTTAATAATCCTATAGAATACAGACATTTTTTAAATGAATAATGCAGTACTATTGCCAGTTCGAGTGAGCATATCAACAGTCGTATAGTGCTAACAACACTAGAGAAAAAATTATTCCCAATATTGTTGTAGTGTTCAGTCATCATGTTTTACGAGAGTGTACCTCTTTAGAAGATAGATTTATAGACGCCGAAATTCTTTTGTTCCGTCGTTATTAGAGGCGGCCTTTTAAGGCCCCGTGGTCGGCGAAGAGGAGAGCTCTAAACTTTAAGCTAACGAAACTTTTTAAGTTTAATTAATTCATCCCAACGGGGGGCGCAACAAGTGGAGAGTTCGTGCCACTCAAATGGGCTTCGCCAGAGAGAGAGAGAGAGAGAGAGAGGGAGGGAGGGAGGGAGGGAGGCCTAGATCTTTTCCAAGTGATAACGACAAATATGCCGGCTAAGTTAATATCGCAGTTAATATAAAAAATGCATCGAAATCAATAGGGGGACTTTAATAAATTTTTTTTTAACTCTGAAAAAAGACCCATCAGAAAACTCGAACGCGCTCTCAGACACGCACGATTCTTGCCAATGAAACTAGTGCGTATATTTTCCGTCCATAAATGTGACTGTCAGAAACCGAAAGGATTATATATTAAACAATATATCATTCAGGAAACTAATTATAGTTTTTATAATTGAAAATGTTCTCGAAAGTAGTTTTGTGCGGCCAACCCTGATTGGAATATGAAAGCGAAATTTCTAATAGAAAAAAAGGTTAGAATATTGAAAATATTTGAGGGCCGATTGACACTTCTGTACCGCGATTATAACACTTGGAAAACTGAGAAAAAAAACTGTGCGGTGCTTGGAACAGACACTCGGGTTTCTCAGAACGAAAAGCGTTCTTCGAATCAGATTCTCGGTAAAACTATGCCGGTCGAGTTCCTTCGAACAGATAAGAGAAGCGACTTTACCGTTTATTTACGGCGCAGTTTGGGAAATGCTGCGAGTTCAGAATATCACCGACTCCTCTGATATTGTTCTGTCCCAATTAATCCCGTCAAGCCAGTTTCGAATTCTCCCTATCAGATACCGGCATCTAACGAGTGATAGGCGACAAGCTATTTATTACAATATATTTTTTTGCGGTACAACTAATACACTCAACAGCGTTTCGGCGAAAACTGTTCAAATTAATAACCCAATAGTAATTATTTAAGTTCGATATTTTTACGTTACCAAGGTACAGACCAGGTTCGCGTACTCGTATATCAATTTTTAAGATGATTAGGTTCCGAAAAGAAGACGGCGAACGAACAAAAAATGGAGTATTTTTTACCACAGACTAAGTATTTTTGTTCTGGCGACGTGTTTTCGACGTGGTACAATCGGACGTATGCGCCCGCCTGCTAGAGGAGGTGTCCCATTTGAAAGTGTAATAAGTTTAGGCTATTTACGGACGTGACCCGGGCCGTCACTTCGGCTGGAAGTCATGCCGCGGGGGACCCTCGAAGTGAATGAATATGAAAACTTCATCTCTGAAACTGGAAACTTTCGTTCGTATCCCACCGAAATTCGGACTTCCACTGTCCGCCCCGACCAATTTATCGTCGAAAAACGATCGTATAACGTTGCGGAGAGATGTTGAAAACATTTAAAAATCACCTCTGTGCATTTCAATGTTCCCTTTGTGTTTCGTAACTACAACATATTTTCATAATAAAAGGCGTTGTTTGAATGGGAAACTTGTACTCACGGATATGAGGTAATGTGTACTCTCGAGAGATGGAAAAACACTCACCTGTAACAGAAAAAATAAATATTCTTTATCGAAGCTGAATTGGACATTGTTGGATATAAAACAGTGTTAAAAATAGTAATAAAATTGTTTCGCAAGCCAAAGTCGTAACAACGTTTGGCTACCCGATTGACATACTTGTTAAATTCGAAATATTCCTTCCCGGACAGTGTTTTCCGTTACATTTGCCTAATTCGCATTTTCTGTAATTCCCAGATGTAATTCTGTTTTCAAGATGGGGAAATTGGCATTGTTCGATCTCTCGGAAACAAATAATCGCCAAGGCTATATACATTACTCCGGGCTGGAGGTAATAGAACCAAATACCGGATTTCGGCCCCCTCTCTCTTCTATGGGGCTATTTACATTACTCCCTGGGGATAAAAAACCGCAAGACGCAAAAGAATCGCCAAAAAATTCGGCCAAAAAGGCAGTTCTTACACTAAAAAACGGCCCAAAAAGGCGGTTTTTAGACCTGAAACGGGCCCTAAAAGGCGGTTTTTGGAAACGATTTCGGGCCAAATTCGGTCCAAACGGCAGGTTTTTTGACACCAAATCGGTTCAAAAAGGCGGTTTTTAGACGTAAAATAGCCCAAAAAGGCGGTTTTAGGCACAAAATCGGCCCAAAAATGTGGTTTTATGGGCTCGAAAATGCGGTTTATAGGCACAAAATGTGGTTTAAGGTTCGAAAAATGCGGTTTATCGCCCAAAAATGCGGTTTTTTCGTTTCCCAAAAAACCTAAATTTTCGCCCCAAAATCACCTTTTTGGGCCGATTTTCCGGGAATTTTCCTTCTCTCATTAACTGATTAAATGAGAGGACGCTAGTATCGTATTATTTAGAATTTTAGCATATTAACTGAAGTAACTAAAATTCTCAAAGGAGGATTTGGCATTTATAAACTAATTAATCCGCTGCGGAATGCAGTTCTTACAGGGAGGGAAAATTCCCTAGTAAAAGCGTTAGTCATGATTGCGAAGAAGGGACGTTTAGTACAGGATACTTGTATTTTAACACCATTAAATTTTACATTGTTTTCTTATGCGTTGTCCTGTTTTGTTCTTTTTTCAGTTTCTTTTCTGTCTTTTGTAAAGAGCGACAAGAGAAAAGCAGTTCGTGTAGCGACTGGACGACAGGTACAACTGTACGCGGTACAGAGTACGGGGTACACAATATTTGCCTGTTAACAGGTACAGTCCGTTTTGAAAGTGGTGTGAGCGTGATGTCATAGGAAAGGGCATTCATTATGCGTTATGTAATGTGCAATGACATACTGCTACTCCTCCTCCTCCTCCTCTACAGTGCTGCATTGCACTGCACCAGCTCCGATTTCCACTTCTGCATTTCCAATTGTACTGCAAACTAAGGACGACACAATCATCAAAGGATCTGAAGAAGCCATCCTCACTCGTGATTATCACTGTCAGTGCTATTGGCAACGATGTAGTGGGTCTGAAGTACTGTCTGATCAATGTTGGCACTCTTACTGTTATACTATGCAAGAATATTATCAGCCATATTCTAAATTCAACTCATTTCACATCACCGACGGTGAGATCTGGCTTATTGGAGAGGGGCAATTATTGTGCGACGCAGTATGAACAAAAAATGTCCCGCTAGTTAACATTGTAAACATGCTAATTATCGGTCGTTGTTGTTCTTTTTTTTAAAGCTGTATCAATAAAACCACCTGTTCGGAGGCGTTTCGAAAAACGGTACCGATGAGATCGTTGCGAAACCGATTGAGACCGAAAAAATCTTCGATCGGAAGAAGCAGAAACGAAAATGTCGTTTAGGCGCGAAAATGAACGGTTGAACGGTTCTGGGAACTACGCCTGAGCGGGCAGATAAAATGCAGAAAAATAAAACCGGATAATGGAGCGAAAGGCGCATTTAGACTTCCGGATAACGAGCAATTGAGAGGTTCGAGCGTGGAAACGTCTCAGATAAACGTTTCGGGCGTGTAAAAGCCGATAATAGTTTTAAATAAAACTAATAATTTGAGCCCCCCCGCACATTAGGTATTGACAAAATGGGAACTGAAAAACCAATTTGAAGTAAAAACGGACGCTACAACGTCAATCCAACTTCAAACGAACCGGTATTACACAATTAGGTGTCCAGTCTATGTATAATTCAAACAATAATGTTGGTATACATTTTTTTAGTAGTTGAAATCTGTAAAAGAGTTTGCTATCGTCAATGATATATTAAGGCGTGACGGCCGCGACTATTCATTCAAGTACTCTATATCAGAATATTTACATGGACAATTGATTTTTGAATGAATCTTCCTTTCGATATGATTATATTTTGTATTCAGATAGCAATTTCGGGCGTTAAACAGGGCACACGGCCTTCTTCCTATAATATGAGTTTTACAATATTTTTCATATGCGTTCAAGTCTACAATTTCTGAAACCAATAAATAGGTCAATAGTTCAAATTGAATCACCGCCATAGGATGCCAATTTGTACTTTAAACTCTAAAGTAATATTAACTTAGGGGTGGTGGTGGGGGGGGGTTGGGAAGACCCATGCGGTGACGTCTCCCGGTGTCGGATATCTTATCAAAGTTTTCACCCCGAAACTTTCCGCTGCAGGCTTGAGTTTCGCGTATTATATCTACAAACAACAACCGACGTCGCGGCGACGGGCGCCGAGTTTCGGCGGATCGATGACAGGGAAAATTATATGATAATGGCATTTATGAATTGCACATAACAGGTGTAAACCCTATGAATATGAAACGGATTCAATTAACCGCCGACGCGGAGTCAACCTGCCAAAACCCTCTCATCAATAACAAGACCAGTTCTCGACGATATTAGCCGGTACAATATAAACGGTAAATAGGTCTACGGGCCTAATTTCAAAAGCAGACAAATAACTGGAACACTTGGGGTTCGGAATACTATGGGGTCCTTGTGAAACTCTGGTTAGTATTGCCTACATAACATACTGAACTTGAGTTGTCCAGTGTAACAAAAGATATTACCTCAAAAACTGAGAATATTAGTAATATTTCCAACGGACAGTGTATACCTTACACACGGGTGTAAGGTATAATTAATGAAAACCAATAATGGGTGGCATTATAATTGGAAGCACTAACCGAAACCGCAGAGGATCACAAGAAAAAGGTAACAAATTTTCCGATTTCCCCCGTACAATAATTATTCCAATTTTCCCCCCTCCACAGCCGATTATCCGTCGTAAAACATAAAACCGGGCTTTGTAGCTCGTAACGCCGCCGATGCCCAATCGCCCAATTTTCAGCCCCTTTTTATTGCCAACGCTGTAATAAAACTTTGCCCAATTGATAATTTACGAAAACCGGCCACACCGATTACTACAATTGGTTTTTACGGCGGCCATTAAATTCCGTCGACGGACGGAAACCATCGAGGATAAATACGGAAATTTGTGTGCTTTTATTTCATAATAAATTTCAGAATTCTGGAAATATGTCACTGTCGACAATTTCAGTTATGAGAGCGCCAATTTGAACAACTCGCAGTTTCAGTCCAACTTTGTATTTCGGTCCGCCAAAATTTATGGAAATCTGCAATGTCAAAATAAATTATAACTGATTATCAACTCGAACACAGTGAATAACGACACAAGTTAGCGGAGAGAATGAAGGAAATCTGAATGAAATGTAGAATGACATAATTGCAGAACTGTGGGTGACAGGGAGACCCCCATTAGCTGAGCCCCTCAACTTCTCAGACAATGAGACTTCTGTTTCATTTCGATTGTTCTCCACATTCACTCCAGAACCTCCTAATAGATGCACTTTATGAATCCCCTGCTCTTCTCCCTTTAAACTGGGCCAATTTTAGCCAATTTACTGTAAATTATGAACGAAAAAAGAAACAAAGTAGTATTACAAAGTGGAAAAATACCAGCAGATTCTAATGGGGGGGCACACAACTTTCGGTTTATATTCATCAACGATGGCTCGTCAGAGTTTAACTAGCTTCTCTTTTATCGCATTAATTGCAGTGACATGCGTGGGCCAGAAAAGTAGGTTCAGTTACGAAATAGTTGGCCGAAAAGTCCACTTCATTAGAGCTCCTCGTCGAGACATCTTGCCAAACAGACTGCAATACAAATTGGATTGTAAGGGAACAATCGTAGCGATTTACGTTATTTTTTAAAGCACCTTCCGCAGCCTGACTGTAGGAGGGACTTAATCGTGAATTCATATTCATACAAACACTTGAGATTAGCGTATAAAATTTTAAACATTTCAAATATTTCAACGGTGACGTTCGTTGCACGTTGCGTCAGAAGACACAAACACGATGATTCACTAAGTGACAATCATTCCCACACTTTCCTGTAACGTCTCTCATGTTTTTACTTCGATTTCATTCGTTTCGTTTCATTTTTTTAACGTTACACATTCGCAACATAAAACAATGTCGGAACAATGAGATGATGAGAATAAACGTAAATTTATTTTTCGATTAATTTTTAACCGAAACTGAGCTTTACCGACACGTTACAACTTCACGAAATTACCTCTCCCTGTATATTTTAATTGTAATTATAAAACAGAGGCCAATTGTGAGCTAATACTGGCTTTCCCTAATGAAAAATCCACTTTACATTGTGATTTTAATACTATTTTTTCGATTAATTTCGAAATGTATACAAGATATTCTGTGGGTGATTTTTATTATTATTCTAATCAGTCTGCCGATTTGAATTTTAAAATTTGATGAACGCATAGTATTTCTGAAACAATTAATGAGAACAATATCGGCGGTTCGCCGTCTAGAATGAGCAAAGAAACCTGTCTTTTTTTCGGCTATCAAATAACAGTAAAACAGAAATATTTAACTACTTCTATCTAACAGGTGGTGCATCTAACAGTTACGAGCGTATAATAAAAAAAAAAAACTCTTTTATGTTGAAAATATAAATTCAAGTCATGGACTATTAGGTCTCGTTCGGCTGTTCAAGGTTCATTTTGATGCAGGCAGCAGGTTGTTTTCAGTTGAAACCGAGCGGTTTTTATATTCGTCCTTGCGAGTTTTCCCAACTGTCAGGTTTTCAGTTCGAGAGATAGTATAACTTCTCGCGGCGAGAAAAATTGTATTATTACGTTACTTCAAAATCGTGTAACTATTTGAAACGTGTTTCAATTAATATAGATAAAAATTGTTTACGATCGAAGAGTTTTACCACTTAAGAGCGACGTGGAAAAATCACTCCCATTTTTTTAGAACAACGATTCTGGAAAAGATTAATCTCAAACCGCTTCCAGAGAGAGATAAGGCATTATCGTCCGTTTGCAGCGGCAGAATTAACGAATTCAAATCAAGTCCGAAATTGAATATCGGAGTTATTTATAATAGATTGGGGGGCTTATCGCTTGACACTATAATGCCTCTGCCCCCACCACCGGACATTTAGTCGCTTCCGGCCTACAAACTGACCTAGAATAATATTTTAAGCTTTAAATAGACTATTTTTCATAAGTACCGTCTACTGGCGATGGCGAGAATTCGCCGCCGGTCTAGGACAACACCGGAATCAGCGGAGAATATGACGTTGGTCACCTAATATATATATTTTGGGGCCGGTTATTATTTCTCTCCGCAGACAGGCGTTTGTACAAGATGTACAACAATTTTACCGGCAGTTTTTAATATAAAATATGCGATATTAATTCCGAGGCCGAGCTTTATCAGCATAAAAAACGGTGGAGGGGGTGGGGGGTGTCCTGATAAAACTCGAGAGGGAAGTTAAGGGGACAAAAAAATGCCGGCGTCCTACTTCCAGGAGCGTTGTATTCAAGTCTCCTTACCCCCTGAAAAACGTATATAAAACGCATATTTTTAGGATTTACGGTTGTTGTCGGCCCCCCGACATTGTTTTTTAATAGTTGGGGGTTTTGATCAATTGTATTCGAACTTCTAACAAATAGTAAAAATACAATTTGCACAACCGCCCCCCCCGTCCACTTCTATCGGTTCCGGATGAACTGTAGCCTTTGAAAAGGCGCGCTAACGAGTTGCACATTCGAGAATTACTCCATAGATCATTGCCGGGAGATAGAGGCCGTCCCACTTGGAACACGGCCGCGCTACAGAAAGCGAACTTGAAACGAATAGAAACTGTTCCAAAATAAATATAATCCGAGTTTCGGATACTCACAATGGGCGCGGACCGAATTGGAACATCGGTCTGTTACGAAAAAAGAAATTCAGCCGGACCAAATCTGCTGGTTACAAATTTACGCAATAACGCAGAAAAGGTTCTGAAATAGTTCTACATCTAAGTACTGAGAACTCAAGTATCGAATAGCTGACGCAGGATAGTTTCTGATCGATTTCCACTGGGGGAAAAAAAAATAGAATAAATCAATCTACAGAATCTATCGAATGGATGATGTACGGATGTGTATTTTTAGCGAATTAAATGTTACGGCTGATTTATTTTTATTGTTGTTACCCGGTGAATTGTGAAAACCAAAATGTTTTCAGTACAATTTTAAACTGGGCGAATCTCCCTCGTGCTCCCTCTCTCTTTTCACTGGCGGCTCGCGCACTGTTCAAAAGCGGACCGGTTCTATTTTAAACGGCTTTGATGCATTCAATTAAAGTTGAATGCACTTTAGCCTAAATAGAAGCTGGCCGCAGGGGTGGGGGGTGGATCTTAGCAGAGAGGTTCTGCAACAATGGGCTGCGACGAGAAAAGTGTAGTTGTTGTCCGCACGGGGGGGGGGCCCTTCTAAAAGCGCTACAAAATGCTTTACATCTGCCGCGAACAGAGCAACAGTTAAAAGTCTATTCCGAGCTAATGTTTTTCTTTCTCGGGTCCAGACCGTGCGGCGGGATTTTCTCTGAATTTTACAAATCGCCACTCTGCCTATTTTCCCTCCCGAGAGTCGTTACAAAGGGAGAAAGGATCAATTTACACTTTGCTTATTTTAAAACTCCTGTAATTTCGCGACTGACAAAGTCTCCTCCTATTCCTTATCCGAACTCAAGTATAGCAATGATCTCAACATTTTAAAAACACGTCCATAAATTTATTAAATTTGTGGGGGTGTTCTCTCAGATTGTTGAATCACGATGATGTGATTACAATATAACGTTGAAGTCCGATAGAAAAGTCGTTTCAAGAGCAACCCTCGTAACAGGGTCACACTTTTCATCCTTTGAAACAAATTCTGAATGTCTATAATTTAACCGATGACCCTGGGTGATAAAAATAAGGATAGCTTATTTTACCTCCCTATAACATTAAGTCAATTATTTGATTTATTTTTTCCAGTATTTCATCGAGCTCCACGACCTCCATTTTCGAGTTTTCTAATCCGCCCTACGTATATTACGGGGAATTGTTGTGCCCGCAGAACAGACCGGTTTATGTGGACGATTGAATTCAGAAGGGAAGATAAAGTCATTAGCGCCGTTTCGCTTTAATCCCCGACCGACTGCCAGTCCGCTCTATTCTCTAGGCGACTAATTAGCCCGGCTAATGAAAGGGGAAGTTCCAGTTAACGACTAACGTCCGTTAAATACACGGTCTGGTCTACCCCCTCCGCCAATCCCCCCCTCCCTATACCGCCAAAAAATAGCTGCTTTAGAGTTAACAGTCAATTATAGAGGTCTGAATTTTTATGCCGGTTACCAACAGAAAAGAATGCCCGCCTAAATCAGACAGTTTCCCTGCATAAATTCGCCGTTCTCTCCGACTGTAATTAGAATACTAATTGTAACGTCTGTAAACAGTAGAGGCAGATTGGGACGGCCTTGTTCCTGCACAGTCGAATCTCTGGGGACGAATCGATAAAATTTCAGAATAAAGAGAGCGAGCCCAAATTAACTCGGCAGGATGACCGTCCGCGTTTATTCCGCACTATGGATTAGGGCCAACAACAATCCGATGAAAATTCTGAAGGGTAATCTTTCGGATTCGTACACGTTTGGAGCGTGCAAGTTGCGGAAATTCTTCGGAGAGTGGACGGAAATCATTCGGGCCAACTTGAATTAGTGGCTGCGGCGCGAAGCCGATAATTAATTTAACACGACCTGCGCGTCCGTCCCGGGGTTATCGAGAAAATGCTGTACAGAACTGAAATTACTGTCATTCTTTAGACCTGTCACGGTATGCGTTTTTCAATTTCTCTAAGTGGTTCCTCGTCATGTATCGACCGACCTGCTAATAGCCCCCAGGAGGGCGGGGGGGGGGGCGGTAGCATACGCACGTTGAGTGCGCGCTAATAACAAAAATTGGAGTATATATATACGCCATAGGTTCCCAAACTTATCACCAAAAAAATATTTTTTTAAACCTTTCTTAAATTGAATAAACGAAAATTTTCACTGTTATAACATTTTTTATGTGTTATAATTTTGGTTGTAAATATGTAAGTTTACAGTTTGTTATCTGCAATATAATTTCTGCAAGTATTCATGCATATATAATTTCCAAAAATTGAACTGTATACGTGTAACGTTTATGAACAGACGATCAAGGATTTTATATTATAATACTAAAAAGGCAACTTTTTTGGCCTCACAGGGTTCCCTTTTGTACCCCAATACGGGGGGGGTGACGTTATATCGTTAAATATAACGATTTAAAATCGCTCGAAACCCAGAAATAGCGCTAAGATAGTGAGACATAAATTTTGCTTAATCTTTCGCTCAAGTTATTAATTTTCTTTTTGCTTCACCGAAGCCAAAGCTCTGGGGGAATTGAAGGTCCGATCCGGATCGTATTCGGTTCAGAGCGAATTCCTCTCGGCTTTATTTAAAACTTAAACTCAATTTGTAAACAAACAAAGTTCTCCTCGGGCCGGTCGTGTGTTATCCTGTTGAGATCAAAGTATCCCAGCCCCTATTCCATTTATTATTTCGTTTGCGCGTAATCGCGTGTTAAAATACACCGGCCAGACAACACTAAAAATGTTTAAGTTATTTGTTTGGGGATGTTGGGTTAAGTAACTGCAACGCCTCAAGTCTGCAATGTTGTAGAAACAATGGAATGCATCGAATACACGCGTTGGTAACAACACAATATATTAACGAAAATGTGTTGATACAAGTGTTTGATTATTTTTTTGAGTCAATAAAGTTATTTATTTATTAGTTTAAAGAAAACTCACCTTGCACTATTGGGAGCTAAACTTTAACAAGTACGGGAAGGAGCGAATGAACTGAATGAAAAAGCAGCAGTTCAGGGAAAATCCGAAAAATTATATTCTCACTTCTTTTTCTTTGTTTTTTTTCTTCTTTTTGGTCACTACTAATTGGCCCGAACAAATCTCTCGTTCCCGGTTCCCCCCCCTTTTTTTCCTCCCGATTCCTCGCGTCCCGAAGGCGTTTAACAGTTTGTCGCCCAGAGGTCTCAGGCGGCGTCCAGAGGTCCGACAACTAATATTGTACCTTGGCGTCGGTCCTGGAAGTGGATGGCGCTGTTTAATGGGCCGGCTTTACGGCCTATTAATTTTTATTTATGGGCCTCTCTCTCTCTCTCTCTCTCTCTTTGTAACTTGTGCAGAGACGCGACCGAATTGGCTGCGGCACTTGTGTTCCCAATAGTTTTCTGATGACTCTCACATTTCTTCAGTGTATTCTGAATTTGGTTTTATAAAATCTGTAACTTAAATTTTTGTACGATGCACGGAAATCAGGCTCGCAGCTTCCTCCTATTACGTCAAATCATGTATACGACAGTCGTTAAAATTTTTTGTACACAGATATTAAGTACCGATTTTTGTCGAACCCGTGGTTCGCCGTCGACGGTGCATTCTTCGTGGACAAGAGAAAAAAAACAACACGAAATGGGGCAAGATAAATGTGACGTCCGATAAAAGAAGTGTGAGGCGGAGCGAGGGTCAGATTCTATTTCAGGTAATGGAAGGGAATAAACATGGCCGGTGGGGAAGAAATGTTGATAAAGGGGGCCACGGAAATGTTTACACAGTTGGTACGCAACCGACTCAATCATCGGTCCGTCGCCGTACCCATACCCATACCCGTACCCGTACCCATACCCTCCACAACCCAAACCGTACCTTTATATCCGAACTTTATGGGGGCGCCGCCGCCGCCGCTTACATTCCTTTTCCGAACGGAATATTATTTTTTCTCAATACCGGAGATTAAAAGGAATCGAATTCCTTTGAGGACGGGAAAAAAAAACCCGAGGGAGGATAAAAATTCACGAAGAGTAAGCCGTCACAAACAACTTTTATATATATATAATTTTTTTTTGTTTACCATCAATCACATACAGTTATATAGCAGTTATGCTGGACTTCAATCACGTGCAGTTTCTTTTTTCCACACTTTTATTGGTACAACTGTAAAAAAATACAACGGGCAACATTGATGTTCAGGCGCTAGCAATGGAGGAGAAACTCACTGGTTTACCTCGTTTTTTATTTTTATTACGTTTTATGTTTATTTTTCAAAGATTTAGGTCGTGGCCAATTCAGGGAACGTTGTCGAGTCCAAATAGGCATGAAATTAAAATTGAATTAATTCTATAGCTTTTCGTACGGAATTTACTCTCAACAGTTACATTCGGATATCGAACTGACTGAGCTACCCGGGGCTGTGAGAATTGTTTTGAGGAGGTCAACAAAAAACAATACGAACGACTTCCTTATCTTGAAAATGGTGGAAAAAAGAATCGGGGGTTGGTCGGTGGAAGGGTGGTAGAGCGGGGGGCTAGTCGTTTATCAAAATCGTTGCGGGCACGAAGAAAACACATTTGAAGGGAAAAGTGGGAAAACAGAGTGGGCGGATAGGGGATGAGATTCCGATATCGATGGTTGGGATATCTCTGTCTGTGGGGGGCATTGAGGTTTTACGCCTTGCAAAACTTCGACCACCCTCAATCCAGTACACGGAGGCTTCCCGTATCCAAAACTACTTCCTTAGAAAGCAACCAAAAACCGCTTCCTCCATTTACGATTTCCGTCCGGAAACCGCTCACTATATCCGTTTTCTGGGTCCTAAAAATAAACCGGGAAGAAGTAGCGCGTCCTGCGATATCTTTTCCACAAACCAAAAAATGGAATATTTAGGACAGAATCCTTGTCTCCTTTTAGCTGAAAAATTGTCTGTTTCATCGAGCTCCAAGTCCTTGGAGGCGGCAGTATAATTAATTAAGCAGTAAAGGTGGCAGTAATAATTAGGACGGCGGGCTAATTACTGCCGGGTGTAGAGCTCACGCAGCTCCCTCGGGAACGGTAACAACAGCAGTAGCACGAGTGCTACTATCGCCCAAGGAATCCTTAAAAACGTCCTGCTTAAAAAAAAAAAACATTCACCGGCAGAAGTCATCCTGCATTTGTTAGGGGGTGAATTATTGGAATAAAGCGAGGTTTCCCTCATAGTCAGTAGACCTGAATTCATTTCAGAATTCAGACCGACCATTGAGAACTTTCCGAAAAAAAGTGTCTTTCTTCGGCCTTATCAGTCGAACGCACAATGATTACGTTTCAAGGGTGAATCTCTTCCGAAATTATCCCTAGTCATTTGATTAACTTTTGTCTGAGGAATACGTTCGATAAGAGGAGAAGAGATAACGTAGATAGATGCTGTTAAATTATCAGTTGCAACTGATGGTAAAGGAGTGACACATTAGGAACGTTGGAAGGACATTCGATGTACCCGCGATGTTGGATATCGTTGTGGAACCCATAATAAATCGAGTGAACATTTACAGTTGTATTTCATATGGTTCCATTTCAATGAAATTATTCATATAACGATGAAATTTGTTGTACACCTGATGCGGGGAAAGAGAGCGAGAAAGAGAGAGAGAGTAGGTACACTGAAATTAATTAAGATAAATGTGTTTTTAATAAGTTGAAGGGTTTTATCGAGCGCCGGGAGTTGGCCCAGAGGGCTTTATACGACGAGAGCGGGCCACCATAAAAGGGGAGATAGCGCCCCGTTGAAGTCCCGACCCCGAAATAGAACTTACTTCCCTTATACCTCGTCCACTCAGAACGCTAAGCTTCTTTAATTATCCTAATTCCATTTTAACTAAGTCCCCCATTCCCCCAACGCGGAAGAAAAAAAAAACCCCCCCGATTGATTTAACCCGGAGGTCGGCTGAATTTTGCTTAACTGTATTTCACTTTCCAGAATTAAACGCGAAATATATCCCCCCACCCCCAATCGGATGTTGACGTGGCTCGTCATTAAAAGAAGTTACTATAAGACGTCCTGAACCCATCAAATTAGCCACGAAAATTTTCAAAGCTCATTAGTTAAATAATTTTGCGAAAAGGGGCCCAAAGAACAAAGACTATATCATAATTAAAACCACTTTAAATTGATTACGAAAATGGACCTCATGAAATATTTTATAAAAAAATTATTCTAGCTCAGTTATCTCAAATGCTAAGGAAATGAATACTTCAATAAATACCATTTGCTTTTCGCAATGTTGTTTTAAGTTATTTTACCGGAATTCCATGTCCTTTTGAAAAACAATTTAAATGATAAGTGATACAGTGAAAAGTTTGAATTTTACGTTCTCTAAAACACGACGAATATTGAGGCGGGGTTTTTTATTAATCTGAATTGTTTTCGATTAAAAATATTCTGTGAAAACGGCGCCCTGTATGTACTTCAGAAATCCCGCAATGCGCCTGTCACTCTCAAACTTGTTTCGCTTATTTTCTATATACACGATAAGCCGGTTGTATAGCGCGGCGCCTACTGGGTGCAAAGGGTCAATAAAATGCATAAATATACATCTATTTAAATACAGTATGTAAGGAAAACAGGGCCGGATAAGAGAAGTGAAAAAAATGTAGATGTTAGTACCCCCAGCAGCATGCTAATGAACTGCCGCAACGAAAGAAAAAAAAACAGATAATCAATTCTCTTTTGGGGACACAATATTTTCCCCGTTAATTAATTATTCACTTACAACCGGTAACCGTATCGAATATACGAAATAATTTCACACATCCCGAGACGCGTTTTAATAGCGCGCCAGTCGAAACATGTTGACGTTCGCACGCGATCGGGAAAAACGTTTCGAATACCGTGCGCATGTTGAACTCGCAATTGAATAAACACAGATCGATATAGAAATTGTAAAGTTGTTGTTTGTTTTTTTGTGTGTGTAAATAATGTAATTGGCGGCGAGAAAATAGCTGTCAATTGACAACGTTATCAACAGACCCAATTACCTTTCGTCGTAGTGTCCCTCGAATTAAAAGGTCAACGAACTGAATTTCACTACTTTTACACTAGGCCGGAGTATTTATACACGACTCGAAAGGGCCGTTATTAAAACGGACATCAAAATTGACCGCACCTAACTCATAATTGAAGCCGACCAATATGGATTTTTACAAGGAGATCCAACATCGCTCGAACCGTATGCTTAATAACTCCACGGTATGTTTCTAATCGACCTCAGCATAACGACAAGTTATCGAATCCCCGTTCGTAACGTGTGTTTGTACAACAATACGGGGTCGGACAACACAACAAGTCAGTTAATGGCGACGGTTACAGCCATCGGTGATGGTCGGAGGAGCTTAAATTGAATTCTGAACGGGCTGCTCTCGAATGTTTAATTAAATGGAGCCACGCAGAGAGAGAGAGAGAGAGAGAGAGAGAGAGAGAGAGAGGGGGGGAGGGAGTGGTGTACACAACGCATATATACGTATATGGGGAGCTCATTATACCTGCACCAAGCCCCGAAATTAATAACCTAATGAATAGATCATCCCCGTACCGGCCACCGACGGCGTCCGCTCTCGTTTTATCCGAAAATCAATTAACAGAAGCGTAATGCACGACGCTCGCGGCCCAACAGATTCCGCTGTATTACAGCCGAATATGTACCCAGAGTATGTCATAAAAATTGGTACGAAATCGGGTCGAATAGCTTCAAGCATTGCATCATTCTTAATTTTTTTTTTCCGGATGACTCATATTAACGGCAATGAAATGCGGGCGGATTAGAACCACTGGGTCTAAAAACGCAATCTATACAAATTACAAATTATATAAAACATAATAAACTCTATACCAATGTTTGATTTGTACTGGCCTGCGGGCCTTTCTACGATTATATAGATGAAATTTTAGTTCGAAACTTGTACACAATTTTGGGAAATGCAAGTATAAAAGTTCAGGAAATAAGGACGTAAGTAACAATTTATAATTTTAAATTCTCCTTTGTGCAGTTAGATTTTCGAGTCCTCGCGTTTATTGTTCCTGAGGTAAATAACCGACAAATTCTTTGTTTTATTTGAAGAACTCAATAATTTTGTATCCTTTGAAGCCAGAGAGGTCATTGGACTTGACAAGTTGAACTCCATACAGCACATCCGATATAGACGATTGAATAAAACATTAGGTATAAATTCAATACGGAGACTCCTTTATTTTATTCCTAATGTCTACGCCATTTACATACACAGATTGGTGTTTTAATAAACGCATATAAGGTCAGTTGTTGACGTCACATTTAAATATATTGGCCATTAGGATTTTATGACAGTCAACAGTGCACTACAGATGTAATAAAACGAAACCGAAAACCTTATTGAAAAAAACTATGAAACTATGAAAAAAAGCGAAACAATGTCCTCAACATCGACAATTACATTCAACAATTTAAGAACAATATCGCCCACCGGTCCCGAATATTAGAAGCAAACAGAATGAAGACATTTTACAACCGAGTGGGTGGACAATTTTAAGATTTATTTTTACAATATTTGAATTTTAATCCTCTGAAATGAACTCACGAAGCGGATCCGGTTGACGAAGGAAGCACGCATGAGCTCTTATCTGGCATCTGGCAAGTAATCAATTCCCATGCGATAATTTATAAAACTATAGCGGACGCTATTTAGTCTGGGACGGGTGTTTCCACGTTGTAAAATATGAGGAAAATACACATGTGTATATATATATATATATATATATATATATATATATATATATATAACAACTATAGTGCTTACAGGATATTACACATTATCTGCACAACCACTGCTTCAAATTTGCCCAGAAGAGCGTCCAGAAGACACTAAATTAATTAAATTCTCACCGCCTGTAAATTATTAATAGAAGCATTTTCCTATTTTAAACAGTACAATCACTAGAAGGCATTCAGAACTAATAATATCGGTATCCGGATATTTTAATTTGGCGTATTGCCAATTTGGAAAAAAAAATAACACGCGCTGTACAGTTTCATTTCAGTTCAGAAGATACTGCAGAAACAGGAGAAAACCAAATAATAATTATTTCTTCCAGGGGGGGGGAATATTTTTTGTGCGGAAATTACGTTAGACTGTTAATTATTCAACATCCTTTTGTGATTGTAATTTCGGCCGACAGGGAAGAATGTCATTTATGGCATTGTCCAATAGTCAAATAGGTTTTGTCGAGGCCGTAATTAAACGCGTCCCGGTCGTCGGTGGACTTCCTCTGGACGCCCGGGATTCGGACTCATTCATCGTCGTCGGTGGGGGCGTCGGGGGCTTCGCGGGGGGGCGCTTAGCCGAGACCGCCTACTTAGGAACTCGTCCGTAAATACGAACAGGAAATCGAAAAGTGGACACCGGGAGGAGGAGGAGGAGGAGGAGGAGGAGGGAGAAAGAAAAACTTTGACTTCCGGTTGGGCAACGAGAACAATGAAGGGGATGAGGGGGGTGGGGCGTCTATCTGTCTCTGTCTCACAACGCTGTCTTCTGTCCGTCGGATTGAAAAATAATGTTACGATGAAAGTTTCCCTCTGAGTTTTCCCCGAATTTTCCCCTAAACAGAGAAGAGAGTGAGCTCGATCTCCTGAGTTGGACAAGTTTCGGCTACATCAGTAGCACAGTAAGTAGTACATTAGTAGCACTATAAATACTCGAAGGAATGGTCCGATCCCCAAAATTATAAAACTAAATCCCGCCGAGCTTTTGCAATTTTCAAATTGCAAATTTCAGCCGATTAAACGATGGTACAGTGTAACACTCGTAGCATGGAGTTTTTCCCTGTCCCCCCGAGAATGGAATAATGGATGAGTGAAAAATTCAGAAAAATGCTTTCCGCCAGCCATATTGGCCACCCCTAAGTAAACTGTCCGACTTTGCCACGTATTTGCGGGTACAAAGCGGCCCACGGCCACAACTTTCCGGGGCCGAAACTCCCCAACCATGGACTAAACTTTCCATTTTTTTCTTCCCCACAACTTCCTCCACTTGCCCTGCACAAACTTGCCAAAGGCAAACTTTGCACTGGCCAAATATCCCGAAACGTTTAACAATTTAAGAATTTCCACTCTTTCTGAAACTAGAAAGCCCAACGCTGCTCCGGTTTACTACATTGGAATTACATAATTTCTTAACACGACGAATCGTAATTAATCAATAACGAGATACGTATATGATATTGTGTTACAAAGCACATTTCCGAATAACCAGATTAAAATAGCTTGATAGCTATTGATATGCATGTTTATATGAAACATAAGATAAGATTTAAGTTGCAATGTCATGAGCTATTTGAGGGCTTAACATTTCAGTAGGAATACATAAAAGAATTATTCAGTTTACGGAAATAACTATAAATTTCATATTTGAATTTAATTCAATTAGTCGGTGGTAGCATTGCGTGGGCTGTACAGTCGGATATTTTATATTAGTATATTATCCGAGTAGCAATAGACGTTGCATGCTACTAAATGAGCGAGTGGAAAAACAGGAAATTGCTAAATTGATGATCATTCAAAACCCAATAAATAAGAAAGGTTTTCTTTTATAAACGTGCCCTAATAGCTGCAATTGGGTGTTGACTGTAAGTAAATAATACGAAAAATTTTCTTTGTAGTATAATATTCAATTCGTGTAATTTTTTTTCAAAGTGTAACTAACGAGCCTCAGTTGAAGTTATCAGCGGCGGCCGGCTGATAAAACGATACGACGAGTGACTCCCACGGCCTTATTCACAACGGTCCTAGCTAGGGCAGCTATCTAGGCAGGCAGACTTTCTATTTCAACAACTCCAATTTCCACGAAATGAATTCGAAAATCGGCTTCCTCTCCGAAACGAATAAAACCGCCCGAAGAAACGCCTGGACGAGTCGGAATTTCGGCCGAATTAAGAGCGGACAAAAGTTTCGGCCGATCGCCGTACCTCAGTAGCCGAAGAGAAAGTGGAGCGACACGAAAAATTATATATTTTTTAAAAAGATACTCTGTAGGATCATTAAAAGCAGAACCTACATCGGAACCTATTGGGAATATTTATTTTGGCATTTTAAAGTGCCTACATAAAACGGCTACAGGTGTTCGGACGGAATGTTCCAAGAAATTCGGATGATTTTATTTTTCAGGAATGAAATACCTGTTGAAATATTGTCAATTGAAGGAAAATTCTATCCACTTTTATTGCTCTTCATAGATCGTATAGGCATGATCCGCGTATATATGTCTTACAAAAAATTCATACTGTGATTATAGTCACAGCAGTGTTATTCTATTTGGAGATTTAGGTCGTTGACTTCGTTATTTTTTTTCAGACTAAAAGTTACATACAGGGATTCTGTTCTTTCATTTCTCTTTTTCCTGTTGTTCGAATGTTCTGTTTATCGGATTTAAAATGATTTCTTTTCGAATTTCCAGGCAGTTTAGGTCGGTTTGTTGGCCAAGCTTGAGGTTGAAGCCCGGAGTTTCTTCACCGGGATGAGGCAACAGAGGTTGGATGGATTTTGACGTCGCCGCCTGAATACGGGCCTGAGGTGAATTCACAATTGGATGAGCGGCTAGCCGGCCGTACCGTGCCCGGAGGAGGCCCACATAATCGAAAGTTGCCATTGTGGCCCCCAACCACAGTTCAGACCGAATATCGTTTCGTACTAATCGGTGATTCATAGTGCTTTGATGAAAACAGTGAGTGATTCATCGGCGGAGACAGTGCTCAGCTTGCCAAGGGAACTTGGGAGGGCAAAGGATTCCGCAGAGGAAATTCCACGAATTCCAAACAATTATAGTCTTGTTCCACGAACACTGTACAAAAATAACGATAATCCGGAGAGACAATGAGCGCAAGTTGAATTAATAGAAACCCCCACTATTTTTTTATGTACAATCAGCGGTATTTATGTTAAAGTGGAAACAGTAACTTTCGGGATGTCAGGAGTTGGGGGAGCGCGGGATTCGGACGGTGTGTAATTCGGGATTGGAATTTGTTGTATTTCTGTATGACAAGGTCACGGACAGGGATCTATAAATCTATAATATTTATAGATTTATTGCCCCAATAGCTTCCCTCAGTGTCGCCCCAATACTCGGGACGCCCAATTTCCACAAGGAAAAACTCATAAGTTTCACATCTTATGAACTCCTTTCTTTTGTCCTGCATTGAATTTCTCCATTGGTAGTCTTCAGTTCCTTGTTTAGCAACAAACTATAGACTCGAGTTAGTGAGCCCTCTCTCTCTCTCTCTCTCTCAGCCAATTCGAATTTGAAATTAAATACTTGCTTGAATCGGGAATTTGAATTAAAGAAATAAACTGTTCAATCGACGATTGCGGTCAATAAACCCTGATCCCTGTGCGGTACTTCGTCCCCTCGTATCCGACTTCACCCCACCCCCACCCCGCCCCGCTTATCGAGCGAATATTTTCGAAGTCCAATTCCGTCCGCGTCCCATAATAGATATAGGAGAGGTACGCAGCTTGGGACGAGATGGGTCTGAAAAGGTCACAGCCTAGCGGACCGGAGGGAGGGGCTTTTCCATCCACCAATGCCAACCGGAGTTCCCCGCACTTTAACCCCGTCTATATACGCCCTATTTCGCGCCTAACGCTTGACCGATTTAAACTCAAGTTCCATCCCACTGTAAAACGTCCGGTAGGCCGGGGGGGACTCGACTTAAAAATAGACCTTTGTGCCGCTCTAAAAGAAAGCTGGGATAGAGCATCTCTCAAGGGCGGGGGTGAGGGGTTTCGGAAGAAAAAATAGAAATATAAAGTGAGACCGACAAGGAATGAAATCCCTTTATATTTGAACATCTGCAATACAGATTTGCGTTCGGAGAGAGACAATATGAGTCCAGGTTATATAAATGCGAGAAGAAAAGGTGAAAACGTTTATGCAGATTGGCCGCTGGGCGGATTAATCGGAAATATTTTTTTGATAGCGATGCAGGGAGTTTGATGCGCGCACAGGGTCGCTTGAGTTGGGCCTTTGCCAAAGACCGAGAGAGAGAGAGAGAGAGAGAGAGAGAGCTATGAATTACGCTATGTTACTCTGGCCGTATTCTATAGCAGAGTTCGCGGAACGCGGCGGGAATCGAACCGGGCCAGATATAGCGAGAAAATTAAATCGTTTCAAAGATATTTTTAGATAGAAACTCATTTATACATTAGAATAGAGATACGCTTTATCACCATCGTCAGTAGACAAGAAAAAACTGGATTTCAATTTGGGATTTATCACTCCCCAGTGCGTAGATAAAATACCAACAGATATTTCAGATCAAATTTTGTCCTTCATTGATAAGGAATCAAATATATTTTTAAATTTGAATATAATCCAAGTGGGCTAAAGTTCGAAAGAAATAACCGAGTAGCATTTTGAAATATATATTTTGCTTACAAAGAATCTTAAAGGCCGTTAATTTACAACAAACGGACGAGAATGCAACCGGCTAAAAAGCACGGCTATGATAATCTCATTAAAATCTGACATCACTTAGTTGGCTTTGCGCCACCATTAGTTCCCAGACAATTATCTGCGGTATTCTATTAGTATTATAAAGTGGACAAGATCTAGAACCGTGGCGGTGGCCGGGGTTCTGGCACAGCGGAACCAAAGTCTAGGAAAAAAATCAAATATAATATATTGAACTTGAGTTATTTAGATTAATAGAGACACAACAGACAGAGAGGGGGACTCGATAATTTTGTTTTTAATTAAACCAAATTTATTAATCCTCACCATTGTGCCGTTTTCCCCCCATTCACATAATTTGATCTTTCGCTAGACCGGTATCGGCCCATTGAAAACTGAGGGCAGAATCTACTCAGTGACTCGTCAATCGTACGACAATTGAACTACTGGGAATGGCGAATAGCCGAAACCCTATCATCGGTGCCCTACGATAAAAATTCAAGAAGATTATTAATATAAGAAGTATTAAATTCCGACAAATGTCCCACAGACCCGGAGTGTTATATTCTCGGTCTGAGCGTGTTCTATCAGGTTGGTGGCGTCCGGTACGACCAAGAAAAAGAAAAATGGGTTTCGGTCCGCCCCATCTTGGCGAATAACAAGAGAGGCGGTGCCAATTGGTTGGAGCCGAGCCCGGGCAACAGTTTAAAACATCTTCCGTACATCCCAGCCGCCGCTGGAATATCCGACGACGACGATATCCGGAGTGCAGGAGTATAGGAAAAAATGATTCGCCGGAACGGTCGTATAATGAAAAAGGTTTCAGCAAAAGAAAATGGATATAATTTAATATACCTGTTCTGTGGTCTGCGAGGGGTTGGAATACTGTACATGTGAAAGTGGCAGTGCAGTGAGGATGCCCAAAAAACATCCAAAGTGCCAACAGTGACAGTAGCACAGCGCTACTGAAGATGGCGAGCAGCCGAAACCGTTCCAGCAAACGACCAAACCAGCGAGAGGAGACAGAAACATCACGAACCTACAGAAAATGGATATGTTTTTCCGGCTCTAGAGCTTTCCGACGTTTCGGAACGTTTCCAGTCCCGTCATCAGGGAATTCCCCCCACCCACGTTGTCATTACGCCCTGGCACGCTTTAATGACATTATGTCCATGCGGGCCAACGCCCTATTCGGTGTTGTCGCTAGACCGTATCTCGAAGTAGTCTTCAGTAGACCTGTTTTGTAGAAAGTTTTTTTTTCAATTTCAAACCTACTCGGGAATCAAACCCTTCGGCTAGAAAGCGGGCGGTTTAAAAAATTACGAATAATTTATTTTTCTTTAAATATAACGCTTTAATTTATTAATATTAAATATAATAATTTTAACGTTCGCACTACTCAGAAGGTTAAATATCTCAAGACATGCGGTTATTCCGGGAATTAAATTGTCACAAATCGTACAGCACAGATTTCCTATTCGAAGGGCAAGTTTGGATAAAAATAAATGATTATTATCTAAAATTCAATTCCAGAATCCTCGACAGTTTAGAGACAGGTTGGTGAGAATGGAATTCGTTTTCCTGCAGGAGACAACTTCGTCGCCGCATAAGAAAACCTACAATCTACAATAGATATAAAATGGTAACCGAACATTGGCGCGACAAATCACAAAAACCGTAGCCCCCATATCTCCGGCCAACACAAACTCTCCACATTTCCTAAAACCGAATTCAAGACCGCGCAGATTAGATAAACTGTAGATTACGCCAATTGTGCACTAACGAGGGGAAAAGACTGACGGACGGACCGACGGCCTTGCCGAGATAATTGAATTGTTAAAACTATATTAAAAAAAAAAAAAAAATTAGACCGCTTTCGTTGAAATTATTAATGTATAGGCCGAAGGCACGTAAACCCCGTATAACGTGAGGGGTGATAACGCGGCTCGTTAAGCTCGTGGAACCGCACGCGAGCGATAGCATTCAGAAATATGGTTTTAGTTACACAAACAACAGGGACAGAATTTTATAGAAAAACAAGCGAAAATAACTACAAAAAAATAACCGACTCAAACTGCGCGGTTTATGATATGAACACAACCAGATTATAGAGAATTGGGTGCAACAAAATGTAAAACATATTTGCTTAGTAGGATTAATTAAATTGTAGAAAATACGTATTTTAATTTGTTGTCACACAAAAATAACAAATTTCTCTTAACTTCTTTTCCATGATACTGTTTACGTGTTAACGTAATGGCGTGATTCAGTTCACTATCTTAGATCGGCTACCGATGCGTACACTTTACACGTACCGATCGAAGACGCGCTTTAATGCAACTTGTTGCGGCCTCTCAAAAGTTATTCGCCAAACTGGCTCTATCTCTTCTGATAAGATTTAATTCATTATTTGTTTGCCGGGGATTTAAAACCGACGATTGCTTCAACGATGGGATATCGAATTAAGGGTATACGCGATTATGGGACACAGCTGGATTATACCGATGGAATTATACGGGAGGATTAAATGAAAATCGGGTCTATATCAGAACAGGCCCTTAAGCTGTCTATAATTATCCACGTCTTAAAGGTGGTAGACGCGTTCCGCAAAGGTCCTCGCGTCGACGTCGTCTGGACCGTAACGGAAGAAAAAAAAAAACGGAATTCCGCGAGCGTTTAGAGAACGCGCTATATTTTTAAACGCATCGACGAAAAAAATATAAAAAGACCGAAAGAAGGGCGAAACGCTAGACCGGTCAGAATCCGAACGCGATCCTGAAATAGTTCCCAACAATTCGAACCGACCGAGGGTTAATTCCGACCGCGAAAACTCCCTTCTAACCGGCGAATGTTTTCTCCAATTGAAATTAGAAGCCCGACTAAAAAAACTATTTTCAGTACTGCGATCTGTTGAATGTCGAATTTAAATCTGAGGCAAAAATTTCGCCCGACAAATAGTCAATTTATTTTTCGATTCAACGGCCAACTTAGAGCCGGTCCAAATAAATATCCCCGACACTAAACGACATATAACATTCTTATAAGTAACACACGGCCCTCTGGCGCTCTGGCCCAGCGCCCGGCTGTACCGAGAGCCGATTTAGAGGGGAAAAAGGCGGTTTTTATTTGGAAATTATCCCTCCAGCGATGATGTCACTTTCAGTAAAAAGAAACCTAATTTCGGCGCCAGAATATATTTTATTTCCATTTATTATTGTTTGTTGGCTCAACAGGTTGGCATCCGCGATAGGGACTCGGTACTCGGTTCATTTCTCTTTTCAGTTTCTCAAGATTGGTTCTTTAACTGAAGTTTTTCACAGGAGCTGATTTAATCAAAAGTAAATCGAAAAATTTGAATTGCGCCCGAGATTAATGTACAGGGTTCATTTTTAAAAATTCATTCTCTCTGTTCCGGTCGGCGCGAATGAAAATTTTTCTCGCAATACCGCCTGGGCTTTAACTAATTTATTCATCTTCACCGACTGTCTGTTTTCAGGGTTTCGTCCGAAACCGAAATCTCGGTCGACAAAACCGCGAATAATTTTATACGAAGGCGCCACCAACAGGCGATCAAAACTCGACTTGTGGCCGAGATTAATAAATATAAAGGGGAGAACGAGGTCCAAGAAAATTTCGGCTTCGAGGTTGGTGGGATTCGGGGTAAGTAGTAAACCTGAACCCAGAGCTCAGACCCAACGTTTTACAGCGACAGTAAAACCGGGGTCGTCTAGAGGGACAGGGGATGAGGAATTCACTCTGAGGACGTGTGAAGAGAAATTTGGCAGAGAACCGGGAGTCGTTTACCACCGCCGGCGTTCATCCACCCCAACAACCCCCAACAGCGCCGAGCCCCTACCTAAAGTTTTCATCCAACAGCTGAAAAGTGGACAGACATCCACTGCACTCTGTCCGTACACCAAATTGTACAATACCGTCCATGCTGGAACACTAAATATATCCTCCGTACTCAAGTTTTATTTTTATCCAAGTTTCCGTACGGCTTCAATGTTGGTCTCAAAAGTGTCTTCTCATTTGCAGTTACGACTACAATATTCCAATTACACAGTGATTGGACAGCTTCGACAGGATAACGGAGTGGGGCGATAACGATTGTACGAAGTATTGTGGATTCCGAGGATTTAATTTAGTAGGAAGGCACAGTGGAACAACTCGATTGTGTGATATGTTGAAAAAATTCGAAAACCGATAGTTTAAAAAATATTTCATAAACTTTTCTTGGCCCAAGCTCAGTTTCGTTAACTAAGCTCAGTTTAAGAAATAGTTTCTTTCAAATGTAAAGTTTACAACTACACTTAAAATATAACTCCGGTGGCTAAAATAACCAACCATTTTAGGGGGGTTGAGTTCAAGAGGAGTAAGATAGCCGCTTATCTATGAAAACCTAGATAGTAGTGTTTTGACTCATGCAAAAGTTACTCAACAGGAAAAAAACGCTGGATAAGGGATGCGATTACAGATAACAATCGGTTTCCGATAAGAGGGCCCACAAATAGAAGCATTCAGCAAGCTAGAGAATGTCGACTAAATACGTCATCACCATAGACAACAAATTCCATACAAAGATCAGTCGGTTGAATTTAAAAAATTCAAACAGAGACACTGAACGATGTAATTCTTTTTATTACCGACAAAAATATTAGTAATTCCAGTGAGGAGAGATGAGGGTTCTCTCGGTGAACAACACTGCGGCCGTGTGCTAATTCGTTAGTTCGCCACAAAAACAGGCTTCCTCAATGTACGGGCCAAAGTGGCATAATTCGCGGCCTAATGAGAGTAGGCCGAGAGACCAAGGTAGGGAGAGGCGGAATATCGGGGGCGTACAGAGCTGCAATTCCGGATGAAACAGGATCGAGACCTTTTCGAAAAATTCGTTAAAAGTTAGCGAAATTAATAAAACAGGGAATTTATTAAAAATCTATACCTTCAGTACGAACCTAGTATCTTAATAATAAAGGATTATAAATTTTTGTTTATATCAATTAAAAACCAAAGAACTTTACTTCATATATGTTTTCGAATTTTCCTCGAATCAAAATTCGCAACTGATAAAACCCTACGAGCTAGCCAACTCCCAAGTAAACGCTACTGAACTATAGCACTGATAACAGTGCACTTAAGCAGTCACGTGGGCGTCAGAATTACAATAATTGAAATATTGTTTAATGCGTTAATAAGAAGAAAAACGCTCCACGATAAATCAACTGAAGGAAATCCGCCGTTAACAGGGTCACTTTCGAAAAGGTACACAGCTAGCTTATTCTTCCAAGAATTTGTCACCGGCGATTTTGTCAATTATGAAATTCAATTCGGACCTCCAATTACAACTTGAAATATGTAAATTATGATTAATAAAAGGGCTGATTGGGGGGGGGAGGATCGAAGTGCATACACAAAGGCACCCTCAAATAAGTAAGTAGTAATAAAGTTGGCCTAAATCGATTCGGCCCCCCTGTCTATCTATTTCCGCCCTTATTTGAAAATGTACAGATAGCGGGAACGCCATTCTTGCGCCATCTATAAATACGGGAATTTATTTGTTGATAAAAGTTATTTGCTAATGGATCAACGCTCTTCAATTCATTTGCAGGACATTCCCGGCTTATCGGTCGTGCCCGGACGTTGTTAATAAAAAATAAGAGGCTTATCTATAATATTACTGTATATATTTCAAAAATATTTATATCCAAGAATAGTTGGATTACATTTTAGAGAAAAAATTGAAAAACAGGGTTTACGAATTCATAAAACGGTAAAACCTTAATGACAGTGGTTACCAAATATGGGTGCGAGATAATATTTTCAGTCTTTAATTAAGATATATTAAATTAATTAATTAATGCGAGAAACCTTTACATATAAACATGTTGTCAAAGTGCCTTCGCTTTATAAGTCAAAGTTTATGCAAATATCTGCAGATGAATCAGAAAAAAAATGTAGAAAAATTATTGGACAATTTGTAAATAAAAAAATTTTACTGTTTTATAAATTTCTGTAAAAACGTTATTTCGAATTATGCAAGAAGTACAATAACATTTGAATCGATAAGTACATTATTTACTTTGTCTGTACTCGCGCGATATATTCAAGAGCGCTTTGTTTACCCGCTTTATAAATTTATAAATCCGCTGAAGTGTTTTCACATAATCATACACTGTTCCGAATAAAAATACCGCTTATGCAACTTCACTATAAATAAAACAAAGGATAATCCTCATATCAATCGGGAAAATTAGCGGAAATGCCGTTTTACAACCACGTCCAGTATTGTTGGTTTTTGTAATCCTATCAAACAGAGAGAGTATGATCGCATTTGTAAAATCCGTTTATGACGAAATGAATTGTTCATTTTACATTGGGATCCAATTGGGGAAAATATAGATATTAAATGATGAGATATCAGGTTATTACAATAGACCCGTCCGTATCGCTTAGTAATCAGTTGAACGTTAAGATTACGACGTTACGACGGCCGTACTTTGCCTGAATTATATGGCGATATTTTAATTCGAAATTTATTTAACTGAAAGGATCTACAGCTCTGACATATTGTCATTTTTTTTGCCCTTCTCGTGCTTAATTAGAAATATTAGAGCTCTAATTGGCTCCACGCTAAGGTATCATATTTCGACACGGACAAATAACTAATTGAGAATTAGATACATCGGGCACAGCTTAGTGGAAAGAATTTCCCTTCGATTGCACAATTTACACTAATATTTCATGGCTATTAGAGAAAATAGCCAAGAGATGTATTGAGGCAATTGAGTACATCAAACGATCTCAGAGATAGTACTTTAATGATAGTATCAGAATGAACTAAAAGAATAATGGGATAAAGGCGCGTGATTGTTATTTATTGTGTATCGCTAAGGTTTGGCACCTTTCAGGGGGAGAAACTACCCTATCTGTCCTACGTAAACGGAGCAGTGTATATATATATATAAACCTGTTTTGAAGGCGGAAAGAAGAGTTTGGCGAGGGATGAAGTGATGAAGGGAATATAACATTTGTTATCGGGGGGTTGGTGGGGGGTTGTTTGAAACCGACTAGCGGAATGATGGGAACCGACCGAGCGGTATTCGGACTACCCTTGCCGGCGATCAATATAGCGATACCGTATTGAATTCGACTAAGGGTGGCAAGGGGGGCGGGGTGGTTGATAGGGGGGCGGGGGGGGGTGTTCTCTTTCAATACAAAGTAACCCCTCCCCCCCCCCAACGGGGTTCTTCTGGCACAAATAAAACTGTCAATACTAAAAATAGCGCCATCAATATATAAGAAAAGGTTTTCAGATAAATTGAAGGGAAACCTTATCTCCTGGCTATGGGATGGGCGGGGGAGCGGCGGCCCATTAAAACCCTCCACCGGCCATGAGAAAAACCCATTTATTAAAAAAAAAAAAAAAACGGGAAGCTAAAATATCCGGTATGACAGGCAATAATACGAATTAAAGAATGAGGTTTTATCCATCTGCCTTAAGTTTTAACGTTGTATAAATAGTACGTATTCAAATTATCAGTTGACTGAAAATTCAACATAAAGGCACAAATTTGAAAATAATTTTAATTGAAGTAATATCGGATCCACTACCGGATTCGAACCCCCCTCAGTACAGGCCTGTAATATTACACGTTGTTCCATCCAACCACTGCCAGTAAATAGGACAAAATGCATTCATACTGTTATTGAAAATCGTTAAACTGTTTTCACACCAACCAGTGACCAATTAGCAATATTGCACGAAAGCGGAAACAGCATAAATGAAATATATTTTATTAATCGACAGCTAACGAAATTATATCAATCTTACACGGTCGTTTGCCGGTGACAATGTACAAAGATTGATGGCATTTATTTAGGATTAAAAACCGATCTATTTCAAACGTATCGACATTTGAAAAAATGTTAAGAGGCCGTCGACAATATGAAAATTAATGTGTAAATGTATCGCCTCGGCCGGTCGAGTGGAACTCGTAAGACCAGAGGAGAGATTGCAATGGCGAAATAAAATGCGTCCATTTCATGAAAATAATTTCAATTTATACGACGATAATTGAGGATTCTCCGAAAGTATTTCGGTGAAAAATGCTTACTTTAAGCGTAATTCCTCTGATAAAAATAGGACCTATCGAAGGAGATACAAGTTTTCTATAATTTAATGTCAACAAATTGCATGAGAATAATATGATTCTCGACCTTTACTGTACAAGAATACAGGATCGGAATGATGTATTTTTAAAAATTATATCGGCTCCGCGTGAATAATTACGCGGTCGAGTATTTAAGTTCCTTTTCGCTTCTTATTTTTTTTTCGAATTTATTATTCAGGAATAATACGTTCAGACATAATCGATGGAAACCGACTCCAGACTGTCGGGCTGTTTCCTCCTTCTCCCCCCGTCCCAAGAGATTTCCAGCCATTTCTTGAAGGAACTCTGTTATATGAATAAAAACAGTCCAAAGAACGACAATATCGGGAATATCCGCGATACGTATATATACACGATTATGCCTATCAAAAATGTCGAGGTATCAATGTTAAATTCAAGATGGTGAAAAATCATTCCCGAAACCTTAGTTGAACCTGCATTCCGCTGAGAATTTGTTTCACACAAACTACCACAGTAATATCTAGTATATTTAGTGTATAAGTAAACTATATATTGTTTCTTTGACAATTGTATAAGCTAACCCCTGTAATTGAGTTCCCATTGTATTATTACGTATAACTAATAGTATTGAAATGCGAATTCTGAAAATGTAATTAGCGTGTCCTCACGAATTCGGACAGTTACATTTTCAACCCTCGTAAAGTAATAATTTGTAATAGACATAATGGTCTTTCATTCGTGACTCAAAAACGTCCAAAAACAAAGATCTCGTCAAGTACTCCAGGAATAATTTTGTTACGCAAAGTCTCTTTAATATTTCTTCCGACGTCGACAGGTAATATCCTGGAACTATCGGGGAAACGTAATTCTTGAGAAAATTGGGAAACGCCCCCTTCCAATTCTACGAAAGCTGTAAAAAAAAGTTTCGTCTCGGACCGCAACTGTCCGTTGTTGTGATATTCATTATTGTAACGCTGCCGAAACCGGTCTAGAAAAAACCCAATCGGTTTCCGCACTGCCTATGGGATATTTTAAACGGAGAATGAGACACGAAAACACAAATTTTGCTTTATTTTGGTTATTTCATATTTGTAGTTGAAGCATAAACACCATCAAATATTCCTCAACGTATGACTATATTTTAGACAGTAAAATATTACAGAGTTACCAAGGTTAACGAATACGTCATCACCACTTCGGGTGTTTCCTGTTTATTAATATTATTATTTATCTATTAATATTCGGGCCTCCTCGTCGTTCCAGGACACAGGAAAGGATGTCAAAAAAATAAAAGGAGTGTAACACGACGAAAAATTCAGGACGGGAGAAATGTAAAGCTTCAAAGAAGAAATAAGGTGGATATTGGGGACAGTGGATTTTCTACGCGTGGGTGTTTGCGTGAGCGCTTCTGTGTGTGAATAATTTTTGAATGAAACATGAGTTGAATCCGAGGTATTGTATACCTAGGTCGGTAAAGGGACTAGAGCAGCTATGAAAATAGCTCGCTTGACCTAGCTACACCTACGGCAGTCTTTCATCTATCGATTTACAGATTGCACAAATTCGCAACGCGGTTGCTGAAAGCTTTATTACAAAATTAAAAAAACATAAAACAGCAAGATTGAATTTCTTCACTATAGGGCCATATCAGTTCCTCTGGGATACTTCATACAGGAAGCTAACACCGAAACCGGTCCAGCTGTTATTACAATATTTTAGTTGCTTAGTGTTTTTTGTTTTATTGTTATAACTATAACTGAGGCATACTAAGATACAGATAAGGATATTCAACGAATACTCAATATATGAAGAAGATATTTCCGATATATATAACCGGGCCCCAGTTAAAAGTCCGCGTAACGGCGACACGATGAACGTTGACGATTGTTACTTTCGACGTCGATTAACGTATCTGTACGACGGTAACAATGGAACAACATTGAAACAACACAATCCCGTCCCCATTATCCGATGCCTATCGAGAAACATCGCAGTTTCAATGTTGTATCGATACGGGCACGAAAGTGATGACGAAAATAGAACATTTTTCAACGTCAACGTCGTCGCGGGAATAAGTTAAGGGAAAGCAGAGATTGGACGGAATGATGGGCCCTCAACATTGGAATAACTTTCGTAAAATATAACTTCGAAATTGGGACAACAATATCTGCGACTGATATCTTTTGGGGCGGTCTTTGACGGTTCTGAATATCACCGTTTGAATGAACTGATATAATTAATGTCGCGAAGTCTTCGTAATCCTATACGTTTGAAATTCGAACATAACAAAGCCTACATTTTCAATCTGCCGACGACCTTTGTTCCCGACTGACGGGGCTTTAGACAACAATGAAATATCGAATGAAAATATATATTGGTCCTTTGGTCCAATTCTGCGAGGTTTCTCCCACCGTCAGTAGACAAAGAGAACGCCGAAAGAGGAATAAATTAGTTCGCACGTTAGTGTTAAAGAAACCATGAAGATTGAAAGAAAAACCCGCCCACAAAAAAAAAAAAAGGATGGCTAAAAACAAAAGGTAATAAATATCAACAAATTGGTAATTTTTTTGGAGGAAAAATAACCAACCCCGTGAACTGACAACATTATCAACGGACCAATTATATTTAATTGTTGTCCTCAACCCTCCCCTCCCCCTCCCCTTAACGACTCATCGTCCAAGTAATTATCTCTCGCCTTCATAGTTCAACAAACTGAATATCACTACTGTTAACGCCGGAAATATAAGGCAGAGAAAGGGGACAAAAAATACACAGAGAGAGAGAGAGAGAGACCGAAAGAGAGGAACGCCCTTTTTTTTTTCAACCCGCCCTGTTCCTAATTGGGTTTTGTGTCCCAGAGGGGGGGGAGGTTAAAGGGAGAGTAACCACAACGAGACGACACCCTGGGGGGGAGGGGGGGGTGAGAGAGAAAAAAGGAAAACAAGATGTTATTTAGCATTAATTAGAGGTCGTTGTTTAGCGTCCCGTCATACTCAGGTAGATCTACTCTAATTAGGCCGCTCTGCCGTGTGCTTCTCCCCCGACCGGGTTCGTCTCGGGTTCGGGAAACTTCCACAGAACGGGTTAACATTAATCTGACCGTGTACTTCCGGAATAGACGGCCAAACATACCAAGTATGACGCCGAAAAAGCCGAAACATTGGCTGAGGGCGAGGTTAAACTGGAATTAATACCGAAAGAGTAAGAAACAATCGTTGACAATTACTATAATTATCTGGGGCGAGGGTCGGGATAAATTGCGCAAAGTGGGGTAAATGATTCTTGTGTATTCATGAACGCAATTTCGATGTTTTAAATATTCAAAAAAACGAGAAAATTACATTGAATTTGTTATAATGTACATGCATACTTGCACTATATATATATAGTGCAACGACATTTTTACTACTGAAGATCAAACCATGTGCAAACACCATTATCTAGCTAACGACTGTCTGTTTTATTTTTTTGCGGGGTAGGGGGGGGTGATTTACTAGCACAGTTAAAGCTTTATGTTGCCACCCCGATACGACCGAGAGGGAAAGGGGAAAGGCGGGGGGGGGTGTTATATTAAGGGGGTATTATACGAGCCACCACACCCTGGTGATCCGGAGTGAACCCCGAAAATTGAAGCTCCGGGAGAATTATTAGCGGGATAATCATTCGCGCATTTTATAACTTATAATTAAATTTGGTTTAAATTTTAATATTCTCCAGGGACTGGAGACAACTGTAGAATACCTTGTTCAAAGTAACCCCCAGATTTACAGACAGATTTTTACATTTTTTTTCAATAATTCGTGATACTGAGAAAGTATGTAATGTACGTATCATTTTATATAAATATACATACAGGAAATATAAGAAATTATTTGAATCGGTTAAGCTCGAAAGTTGCATATTGAAGGTTGAATATAATGCAAACTATGTCGAAAATGTAAGTAAAAATTAATTAACAATATTTTTGGTTGCTCCAGAATTAATTATATATTAGTTAATGAAATTTATTTAATATTTATGTAGGCACCAAAACATATGAACGGATATACAGAAATGATGTTAATATAATTGTACGAAACGTTACTTGTCTAACATCTGTAAGGAGGGATAGTGAAGAGTACGATGGTCATAGATCAAATGTACATAACAAGATTGAAGCTTTAATGCTCTTAATATTTACATACATCCTCCAGTTTGGGTTACAGAGTATGATACTGATCATTCTCGTCGAGCCTTCAATTCGAGACAGAAAGTTGTCCATAAGAAGCGGTAACAGATTGTCGCAAATGGTATGATTTAAGTACGTCAGTATGAAAAATGTACCGAAATAGAGACAGGTCAATAGGATTAGTGGGAAGATGATTGAGACACGGGGGACAATTTGAGATTCAAACATTTCAAATCATGTCCCAAATTAATGAGTCGTTAAAGGGCCTATTAGAGGTGTTGTTAAAGGCTCAAAATTGTGAAAATGTTGCCCGCTTGTTCAAGTCGCACTTTCGAAATAATGACCGTTCCATGTAGACAGGACCTTTCATTATTAAGCCCCCCCGACCACTACAACGAAATAAAATCATAAAATTCATAAATTGACCCGCTTAAACATCATGCTCTCTCTCTCGGGGTATTACAACAAATAACATCAGACAAAGAGATAGAGACTTAATGTCGACTTACGGAGAGTATCTCGGCCGGAAAAACAGTCCAAAAAGACATGGCTAACTACTTAATATCTTCTAGATATTATTTATCTCTACGCGATATTCTATCGTGGTCTTTCCTCCTTTCAACTTTTCCAACTTCTTTTGTCTGAATTCCAAGCGAATCTCAACACAGCTGTAACCCCGCGGAAACTATCGCGAAGTACCGAATCTAAATGACTTTATACGGTCATGTGGCCGGCCACCATTTCAGAATCGAAATCTATTTCAAAGCAAAAAAAAAAACTGTGAACCACAAAAGCTTCGCGGGAATTAGTTTTCGAGTCATACCGTGTTGCAATGTTTGATTTATAAATTTATTTACTGTCCCTAGAGCTTGGCACATGGTAAGGAATTCACGTGCTCTCGGTTATTTTCATAATTGTCTCACGACTAATAAAGCGGGGGTAAAGGTGTCGACTTGACTGGGACAAATATAATTATATTTCCCGGTCAGACGATGTTCGGACGGGAAAAACAGTGCCTATAGGACGCTTGATCGGTCGGTACGACAAAATCCCAGCCGCGTATTGTTTTTTTGGGGCCGAAAGAAGAGTGGTGTGATATTTTACGGGACCAAGAAAATATCCCCGATACGGGGAGTGCTGATCGTGATTCGAAGCGTGAAAAATTGATACATCGGC
Source organism: Lethocerus indicus (assembly GCA_019843655.1). Taxonomy (NCBI): domain Eukaryota; kingdom Metazoa; phylum Arthropoda; class Insecta; order Hemiptera; family Belostomatidae; genus Lethocerus; species Lethocerus indicus. Next base: position 12,540,042 of record JACDQD010000012.1, on the reverse strand, counting down.
CCAGTTCTAAACGAAATGTTCATTTTCATCCCCTTCCCCTCATCATTGATTGGCGGATCGATGACCCTCTAAGGGTTGGGGGGGGAGTGAGGGGAGTCGTTTAGGTGGTAAGTAAAATCAAAATTAAAAAATTGCCCGGCGTACCCTTAGTTGTAGTTGTTCGAGAGTAATGGGGGCGGAAGACTCCGAAGGGGCCCTGAATAAAATATGATTTCCTAGTTGGGGGCTGAATTTCTGAAAGGAAGTTCCCTGACCGCCCATTCCAACCCACCCCCCCCTCCCCGTCACCTTATTCCTTCAATCGATTCCACTCGAACGGTCATCGGTCATGATTATGGTGCCCGGGGCCCCACAGACAGAACTAATACACTACCTTAATAATACCGCCCTGTAGTACCTTCAGACCGTCATTAAAATAACGCCTGCACGTTTCATTTTTGGGCGAAAACATGTACTAACTAAATAAATACACTATCCACAAAAAAAATTGTTTAAACTCCATACAACCCTTCGGTTAAATATACACGATTGAATGCTCTTGTAACGAGGGTTATTTGATAAGTAAGGTAAATTTTCTACAGATTTCGTGCGTTTCTGTCTCCTCTCGCCGGTTTGGTCTTTTGCTAGACCGGTTTCGTTAGCGGTGTTAGGTCCTTTAGTAATTTTTTTTTAATCTACGGTATTCCAACCCCTCGCAGACCACAAAAAAGGGTATGTCAAACTAGTAAATTTTCCATTTTACAAGCTTCGATGAACCGGGTGTAATCTCCCTAGATGGAGGGAGATCAAATCACCCTCTGTTTTACGCACATCTTCAAATCAATTTATTGATGCTACCTTATTTTATTATACAGTTGTGGCAATAAAACTGTTTAAAAGAAGTCGTAATGTTGTTCAGCTTTTCAACTCGATGATAATTTTCCAAAGTATCGAATGCAACTAGAAATATATCGAGCGGAAATAATTCCACTTTTGAAACGCGCACCACTTGAACTTTGAAAGGTACACGCTTCTGAACCGCTCGACTTAAAAACTTGAAAAAAGGACAAAACCCCGGGGCTCTTGAAAAACATAAATCCTTAAGTCGCCAAGTTAATTCGGGGCCCGTTTTACCTTATCGCAACGGCCCGCTTAAGATAAACCGTCTGTCATTATTGCCTTCCGTCTATAATTGCGCGATAACACGATTGCAGTACGTTTACAGACTAATTACAGCAGAAATACTTTTCTTTTGTCCGCTAACCGACGGAGCGATAATAAATTGGCCGGATCGAAATTCCAAAAACGGCCGCTGCCGTACACAGAAAATTGAATACACTTTTCACTGTTGTACACCGAATATTATTATTATTAGTGATTATATAACGGAAATCACCAAGCGTTTCTTACTTTTATTATAAGAAAAGTGCAGTAACACCGGCAAACTAGATAGAGGTCATGTGCCTCACTAATCTACTGAACGCTTACTAAAGAGGGGGGGAAGCCTAAACCATATCAAAAGGGTGCCCTTTTTGTATGGTTCTAACACCCCGTAATTCGACTAAATTCAGGATGTAGACCGAGGGGATTTTTGAAATTTATTCACAACACTTTGTAGAAATTACTATAACAAGACTAACTGAGAATAGTAAACGATAATACAGTGTTCTTGAGTAGAAAGTACTGAAAAAAACACATTTTACTGTAGATTTAGCGTTCTTCCGTCTCCTTTCGCGGGGTTGGTCTTTTGCTAGACCGGTTTCGGCCGTTTGCGGCATCCTCTTTGCACTGTTGTCAATTTAGACAACCTCGTGCGATGAATTGAAATAAAATAGTTTCTGTAAAATCATCCGTTTACAACGACGTCCTTTCTTATTTTTCAAGACGAAACCATTACGCCTATTGTTGGATAAACGGAGGGAGTTTTTAAAATTTTCAATTTGTGTGCAACGAAGCGTACAGCGGCCGCGTTCGCCTTTGTAGTGTTACCGGTTACGGACGTGTCCTGTAACACGGCGACGATAATTAGACGGCGATAAATGCCCTCCAGTCGGCGTTGTGCTAACGCTCGCGCATTAATGACGACCAGACCAACGCTCCTCCCCGCAGCCAACATCTAAACAACCCTTCATCACATCGACAGAATACGATGGTCGACGAAAATATTGATGGTTTTGGACATCTTCAGTAGCTTTTCCGCCCACAACGTGGTGTCTTTCCTTGTCGTTTGGTATATACACTATCTTCGCCCTCGAGTAGACGAATATTAGCATAATATTTTTTTTCTTCTCCATTTATTGTACAATCAATAGTTATACGGACAATTGTGGAATGATTTTTATATCAACTGTCACATATTACAGAAATTGACACAAAATATAAACGGGCACTTTGCAAGCTGCAGTGATCTAACATGCGTTGATAACGTCACGGAAATAAAACGGGAGTAGAAACCGTTTTTCATTTTATTTATTGCGCAAGTTTGAACGGCACTTGGCCCGATAAATAAGCCACACAGCGCTGACACTATTTATATTCGGTATTATAAATCGCGAAACGAAATTGAAACTTTAGTTGACGGCATTTTAGAAATTCGTCAATGTTGAGGTCGCGGCGAATTGCTTGATCTGAAGTACGCCAGGACGGACTTTCGATCGGAATCTCTTGATGAGAGCGGTACTTGACGTTGGAGCGCCCTACAGTTCTATACATATTAATATTGGGGCAAATAAATTAATGAATTCGCCGAGAGAACCTATATCGACGGGAACGGGGTTCGGACGATGTGGGGAGACAAACTTACTTAAAGGGGGCTCCAATTGTTGTTCCATCACAACGGGGAGATTTCAATTAATTAAAAACCGGCCATTAAAGTCGGCGTTCCGCCCCCTCGCGAAATTCGACGCTTCGACAACGGTTCGTTTATTCGGATGAAAATCCTCAAGAATATATCGGACGGTTGAAGCCGGAGTTCCAATTCAAATTTTAATGCAAATTTAAATCGTTTTAAAGCGCTATTTCATGAATTAACACCGAAGTAAGAATGGTGAACTACCAGCGGAAAACCAAAAGTGCTGGATAAAGTGTCAGCCGAAAAAATCATGGATAATTCCAAAACTCTACTGGAAAGAAACAATCCCGTCCTCTGATGTATATAAGCGGATTGAAGTAAGATGCTGGTTGCGTCACTACCCGGATTATTATCGACCGGCTTAATAACGCGGTACGGATAGTAGTGGGTACGATTGTTAAAATTGATTATTTAATTGACTTCTCCGGGAATGCACAGGGGTCTTTCCCAGTTCCCGAGTAAGGTTCAAAATTGATATTCAAATCGCGGCACGACGCTTCTGAAGCTGAAAATCTTCGGCTCAAATCGGATTCATTTTTATCTAAATATGAAAACTACTAGCGATTGAAACAATCTAAACGAGGTGGCAACTCCTTGTAAAGTCTGAGACAGGAGGCTAACTGGTGGAATCGTGTAATCTTCATGGACTCAAAAGAGAGTTAATTGAAATTAAACTATAGCAGTCATCAAAACGTTTACAGGCTTCCAACTGTTATTTCTGACACTAAATTGATGGCGAACAGCCGAAATCTGTCCGGTTAGATTACTGTATGTGCAAGTTTGGTGTATACTGTATTGGGGAATGTTGTCCGGGCGGGTTGTATTTAAGGCGAATGTACTGGTTAGTATGACTAACCACTCCTCGGTGGCATTGTACGCGTCGCGGAGAACAGAGGCCCCCCATAGACCACCGCCTCCTCCTCCTCCTCCCTCAATGTGCCACTCTTCATTGTTCCTCTCTTTATGTGACGACGACCTCCCCAACCCCCGCGAAGCCACTTTTCACTCAACGCTCATTAACTTTGACCCGCCCAACAACCAATCTGCCGGCACACTGGCACGCCAAGTAATTAACTAAACGCCTCAGACGACGGTGTACCGCGTTCCACGGTCCCAACAAACAGCACCGACCACAATTCCCTACCACTTGTACTTCAACTCCGTACACATCTACCGCCCCCCCCCTCACCCGGCTCAAAACGCCGCCCCTCGACCTCTTACAAACGACTTGGTTTCTTTGAACCTCCATTCTCTCCATCTCTCTCATACATTCAGCGATAAAGAGGACGATGAAGAGCGACAAGAAGAAAGGTAGCTGAGCGAGTTCAGCTGCCTCGCAACACCCCCGAAGAACACACCAAGTATTTGAGACTTCGACTGCAAGTACGGCCTATCAGAGCGACAACCATCAAAAAACGGTTCAAAACTTTCGGTTTCTCGTAATTTTTCAATGTTTTAGAATAACACAGTTACCATTATTATCAATCAATCTTGTTTGCAACAGTTACCATGTCACTGTACCGATTATTAGAAGTAGATTTTAATCTCCCAGTTCGCGAATACAATCAATTAGTCACAGTTCGGGTGACCAGTGAAATGTCAGCTATTAGTTATCAATGGTCAAGTAATTGACAATAGAATATAGAGTTATTATACTAAATTAAGAACATTAGCATTATGTTTTTACAACCGGGCGCCGTTTCTCTCCGATTAAATCGGTACCACAAGTGTGATTTTTGGACAGGATTCCGATATTAAAAAAAAATGGAATATTTCCCCACGAAGAGTGTTGAAGTAATAGGATGGATCATTGCGCAAGAGTGAATATTAAGCGCGGACAAGCTGCGTCACTGCTGACGATGACAAGCTGACAACATTCCTGCCGACAATTTAGAAACACCTGTATTCTTTCGACATTAATTTACCCCCCCAATTGGAAATCTGCCCGTGCAATTAGCGTTGGTCGGTGCAGGACGAATTTTTCCTCGACGCGAGTTGGTATCGAAGAGAAATTGGTCCGAAAAATCGGGCAAAAATCTAAAATTCTCGGTATGCATAAACAAGACATATTGTGGGGGCTACACCATCTACTTCATCGTATTTATTTTTCAATAAAACTAGTGTGGCTGAATTCAGACATGATTTGGCACCGGATGTTTCTCAACACAGGAAGACAATATTTTGTGACTCGATATTCGTCTGTCCTATTTTTAGGTTTCAATTCGCTTATTGTCTTAGTGGCGTCCGTTTGACTGAGAAACCGTTCGAAGTCCAACTCGAATGTTCGTTTCATTTACACGACTAAACACGTCAGCGATTTCGATAGCCCAAAAAAGCAATACGTTCACAATACTCTCGGTCGAATATTTTTTTTTCTACTATTCTGTATGTTTTTCAGTTGCCACGATTGTTGGCGGAACAGAGTTCAAGAAACCTGCCGTTAATGTCGCCATGACAATGGACATAATTTAGTCAGCGCCGATGTGTCAGTACCGAATATAATGACCATTTGCGCTAGGAATAATGACAATTAGCGACACCAAGGTTTCAATGACTCAATTACTGGCGAACAGTTCCACTCCTTTCACGCTTTAACTCGGTTAAATTACGCCGGGCTCTGTAGTTGGATTAGCATTATATCGGCCGAATTTGAGACTCGGGCCAACCCGAGTTCGGGGCTTTGTTCAATAATAAATGTCGAAAACTGATGGTATTGAGAGGCTTCAAGTATTTAGGTCTATGCCCGGGTCTACGGAGTGGCGAGCGTGAAGGAATGTGTAAACAATTGCATCACCGTAGACCTTCCGAGAGCTCTCAGACTTACTGTGCACTGTGCAGTAGGTGACTGCATGCAGTCCAACGATAAGCCCGACGCGATTAACGAGTACGCCCGTGTGAATTCTCTTCGCAACGAACTTTTCGGGGCTTCCAAATTGGACCTTTTAAACCCCCCCCCTTAAATTTTTAATTCGAGCGCGTTAGAAATAATTGAACGGCGCTCGGTGAGATCACCGCTTCCGCTACGAACGGTAGGGAATGGGTAATAAGAATTAAGGTAATTTTAATTTTTTTTTCGGGTAATTTTCCTTTCTAACGTCACTCAATTACAACAATGGAGCTGACGACAGAGTGCCTGAAAATACACTGGAGTATGTCGGCTCTGGAATTGTATAACTGGAAGTTTGTAAACTGTGCACCAAAGACTCGATGGAATATTTTACGCTTAATGAAATACACAGTAAAGGGTTTACATGACGGAAATAGGCCTACAGTATACAGTATACAATAAGAATAAAATTGGATTGCGTGAACGAAAAATGATACGTGACTATCATGTTTTATGCGACTGATAAGGACAGAACCAACGGCCGGTCGCGAAGCTTCCGTCTATCGAGGCCGTCATAACTGCGTAGTTTTTTTATTTAATTTGAAGAGAGAGAAAACAAAAAGATATTATTTTACAAAAGAAACCGTGTTGACCTTTGGCAAGAAGAGTGAATCTTCCGACCGCCGAGTGAACTCTCCGCCGCTGGGGACAAACGGAGTTAGCCTTGTCCGTTTTTTTTTTTTTTTTTTTGGGGACAGTCGGGCGTTGGGAGACACAATAAAGCATAGCGGGGTATTATTAAATTGTGATCGCGCTGTGGGAAAAATGTTATGTCACAATGAGAGGAAGGGAAATATGTTTCGCTCAGTTTGGTACAGCGACTGCAGGCGGAACGAACCTTCGACAATTTCAGCCTATCGATCGTGCAGAATTTCGGCAGAATTGAAAGTCAAATTTGGACTTTCAATCGATCTCAAAATTTTAATTATACCGCTTCCGTTCTTTTTTACCCGACGAGAAAAATAATTTAATATCGCCTCCCCCTCCCCTTTTCACTTGTTGTTTAAACTGTAGGATTTACGCCGAGAAAACCGTCCAATGAAAGGGGCTATGATTTCATTTTGAAGTTGGGGAAACAGGGTTAAAACTGAAATTAAATTACTTCCCGGGACCAATTTTCCTTAATAAACCGGCGGAATTCCGTGCGGCCTAACCGGGGGGGGCGGGGGCGTTCGTTTCATGTGGTCAATCTCGAGGAAGTTGGCCAAACTATTCTGACCCGACCCGGGGAGGGGTGGACTTTAAAAATAAAAGTGACGCTCTAAATAATTTAACGGAGTTCATTTATATTTACTAAATCGGCATCACGATGCAGGTATTTCGCGCGAACGGGTACTCCTTCCTCGGACCACCGAGCGCGTACTCCAAAATACTTCGAAGCTGTTTAAGCCGGGTTTTGCGAATAATTCAGGCCGCCATTCGGAGCCGAATGAACGTCGACAATCTGAGTGAACAGAAATGTAAAAACAGAAATGTCTTCACGCCGAAAGGGAAACGAGAGATAACACCGAGGGATTAGTAGGAACCCACTCGAAGGAGGGAGGCGATTAAGAGTACGCCTTTTTAAGTGGAACTCAAAAATAAAAACGAAAAAGACGAATTAATCTTACGATTAGAATGAGGAGAACACGATGATGTTTTAAAATGTACAAGCGATGAGAGCCTTGTAATAATTTCCGATAGGCCCAGATAATTTTTTCCGCCACTGTATTGCACAATTGCACACAATTTATATGCGGTAGCAAATTCCACAAACGCGGGTCAAATCTAAATACAGCAATAAATATAAGGTACAGATTCCAAATATTTCAGTTAAACTTCGGTAAAATTTATCTGAGATACTACCGCCAGTAATTATAACTAACGCAACCAATGATTTAGGAATTACAGAACTACAGACATATACAGAGAAGAGCATGACGTATATATTTATGTATGTACGTGAGAAGATAAATATTTTACCGCCATAATTCTCGATTCTAGTTACCCAAATAACGCATTTCACGCAATTTACGGACGACAAAAATCGATATGGGAACGCAGCGATTTTTCTTATTCTAATATAATCAGAAGCAAATGAGCCGTTTAAAGTAATTCAGGCACAATAAGAAGAAAGCGGTGGTTTCCTTTCAAACCGTTTTGCCGGTGTATAATAAAAACATTTTACTTCCCAATTATTTAAAAAATTGATGGATTGGTTTGGACCAATGTTTTGTTGTAATATGCATCATGTAGTTGCAACAGTTTATTTATCAAGAAAATGGGATTCAAATAGTCTGAGCTGAACTCCGGGCGTTCAGAATCATAATGTAGACATTGAAATAAATTCAAAATCCATCCCGAATACATAAATTCGAAGGTCTGAACAGGTCATTCTGACCTATTTCCAGGGGGGACAATAGACAATTTCTAATCAACAATTCAAAACCCCTTTGACTCCATTACAATTCTGTTTACATGACAATTTCGCGCATATTTCCTTCTTCTGTCTTATCGAAGGTAAGAGAAAAAAAAATAAACGGAGCCGTTAAACTATTTATTACATGCAAATGAAACCGTGTTATCCTCCTCATTTTGAGGTGTTTCCCCCGTCCGTTTAGGTTCGGGGAGGGGGAGGAGGAGGGAGGAAAAAACAATGTCATGAATAATTCACGGTCCACATTTCGGAATTCAGGGTTTCGCGAGTGTTTGCACAACAATATTCACTTCTTCTCAGATCTCTCTCTCTCCAGACTCATTTCGGTTTTCAATTTCGGCCTGTCGCCATCCTCAGTAGCATCGGAACGGGACAATTTTTTGGGGGTTTCTCTTGGCTTCCGATGAAGAGAGATCACTCATACGACGGCTTAGAATACGTTCCAAGATTTATACACGGAACTTTTCCGAGAGAGGAAATTCAAATTTATGACGCCGCCCGCCAATAATGAGATTCCCATCACACACGACAATCCACTGAATCGTTCAATGCGATGTTCACAAAATCACAAAACGTTTGGTAGCTTACAGTTAGACGAAATGAACAGTTAGCGGCCTCAGTAACCTATTTATTCCCTTTGTCTAACCTCTTGATCCATCACCTTATATCCACCCGTCTCAATACACCTAAACTCTGCTGGTATGACACCGTTTGCGCAGGAACAGTGCTGACCGGTCGCTTTATCGGCAGTGCTAGTACAGATTTTTTTCGGATCATAAATTGTTGGTATTCGCAAATTACCGGATGATAAACGCTTGTTTATTATTAGGAGCATTGTTTTTAGAGGTGCCCGTGAACGTCCTTCACGAAGTTGTAAAGTGCGCCGGGTACTTAAAGCTCAATGGCTGACTGGATCACGACTTCGCCTCATCCGACCTTTCAAGTGTGCGAAACCGGTCTCTAGAGTGTGGGGGGCTCCCGTTGTAATTATTAATTTTACTGGGGCCCCATCAAGTTTACCAAAGTTTTCTTGAGAGGATTGAGTGTCGTTCGACGCGATAAATATTTACAGACGGAGGTTACTGCGTACCGAGGTACCGTTGTAAAACGGCGGTATAATAGAGTATAGGGTGGACTAGACGGGACCAACCTCTGATCGGTGTGAGCGAGATGAGTCTAACAATAGACTGAAATACAAACCGGGCGCTCTGAGGCTGCCGGCCAATCCCGGACTGCCCTTTCGCGTGTCTGGCTCCGATTGAAAATTGTTTCATTCTTTTCCCGAACCCTCCCTTTTCCCCTTTTCCCTTTACCGCCCCCCGCCGCCCTCCCTTTAGCCCTCCACCAATTCTACTTACGTATCGCGTGTCAACAACCCAAACTAGCGGCTTCCTACTCGGGTTTCCCTTTGGCCGCGATTTGTTCCTAGCACTCCGTTCGCGATTTTTAAAAACAGAAACGGGGGCGATAAAACAAATAGAGTCATAATTGCGACACAATTGGAAATACCGCGTGAGGCGCTACAGGTCAGAAATCAGTATTTCAAGCGTTGTCACAATCGTTGTAAATCAATAGAAGAATTCTAACGAAACCAGTCTAGTTTTTTACTACTGAAATTAGTATTCAAATCTTCAGACTTAATGCTCGGTATTAATACCGGCCACGTACTTTACGCCTACTATGTTAACTTAAGTAAAATCGTAATGAATTTAAATCATGCGCACTATAATGAAATTTTCACTCACGGACAGTAGAAAGAAGACCGTCGTAGGATCGGGCACTTACCTGAAACGGAAGAGAAAATTAATTAGTTTCGAAATAACGGCAATTAACCGAACCGGACAAATGTCCGTCAATTAATTTCTGTTAGAGTTTCACGCAATTTCTCATTCACAAACCACAATAAGTGCATCTGTAAATTGGTAGATTGATAGCCGGAGTGCTAGAGCTAAAACAGGTGTTTGTTATCTACTTTATTTTCGGCCGAAGACAGCGGTCTGTTGGCGCGTGGACAAGTCCGAGAGACTTAAAAAAATTACTACAGGACAACACTATTCATCTTATCCCCCTCGAGTTGAGTGGCAACGTGTACTAATAGTGGGGCAATAATTGTCTAATTAATTGAAATTCATAATTCTGTACGGTGGGGGGCGGACGGGCGTAAAATACGGTTCGTTTAATAAAATACTGAAAAGCTCGTAGAAAACCCCGAATGACTAATGGGAATCAGTTTAGGCGCTAATAAAATTGAATATATTATTGTATGATAGGTCGATATTAGTAATTTGAGGAATATTTTGTCCGCAACCGGGATTGGAACCCGGGTTTAATCACTAAATTATTATAGACTATTTATATTCATGTTGTACAAATTGTATAAATGAGCGATAGTTAACAGTCGGACGATCGGACTGAAAAATAAAAACCTCCGCCATAAAGACCTAATTCAGTTGAATGGGTGATTCAGTGTCTAGTTATTTCCAACCATTAGGGGGTGCACAATAGCCGAATAAGCCGCACTAACTAGTTAGTTCAGTCCCTATCGCAATACGCCACTGACGCGATAAGTCCGTGACTGTGAAATGATTTCCAAACACACAGGTCGGTCGCCACCAACTAGCCAAACAATCGGTATAATGGAGACCGTTGTTCGAAACATTAGATAAGGTATCATTAATACGAGTCTTCTAGCGTTTAAAACGTTACCAGTCACTAAAAACAACTACGGACCGAAACGCTGATAATACGTTTATTGTGAATAATACAATCCAAATACCTGATAATCAAAAGAGTGATAGCAACCGGCAAGGAGCAATCTAAATTTCAAGCGAGTACTTGTACAGCCGTGGGAATGAAAGAAAATGTATTTCAATAACACTATTTCATTTTAAACATATTCAAAGAGTACGATGGATTGAACAAATTAAACTCAAACCCCCCCTCCTCCCAGATTAAGTCCGAAGTCAGACCCAGAAAAGCCTGTAAACACACGAAGCCAACATACATCGGGTAGTAGATTGACTTCTAAACCGGGGATTGATATATTAATTTATAATACATTAAAATCTGCTGACGGCATAATTATAAAGGGACCATTAGACGAAATAAAATTAAATTCCAATAGCTACCGCGGTATACAACAGTGACAATTTAATTCCCAGATCGTGAAGAAGTAAAAGCGAAAATCACTGCGGAAATGAATCAGCAACCAAAGGATTTTCAATAGTGCAGGTTTTAATTGGTTTTAGCTTCTCGCCATCGTTAGTAAATTAAGTATTGCCCTTTAACTCGGTTCTGTGGAATCTGTCGTTTTCATTTAACGGGACAAAAAAACGTCGCGACTCGAAGTAGCGCACGGCAAAGTGTCATTAAGTTTATCAAATATTTCACGATGCATTTTCAACTGTCTCACGGAAGGGCTGAAAGGGTTGGGGGGGGGGACGGTTCCGAGAAACGGGCCGAGGGCGATATCCAAGGAAATCGGTCCGTTTAGCCGTCCCTCCGGTAACAATTTAATGCCGATAAATGATTGAGGGTTGCCGCCCCCGAAAGACGAGATGCAAGATTGATGACGGCCACCGCCGATGGACGCTCGCTCGATACTTCGATCGGGGGGCAAACTATGCTTTGCCACGACCTCTATACCTTTTTCACGTACTTCGACCAACCCCCGCCTGCACATCACCCCTTCAATTAATATAATATAGCCACTGGGGGGGGGTGAGGTGCTGGAAAAGTTTAGGCGAAATGTACAACATGTAGATCACACAATGTAGTAGATGGACTACAGGGATCACAACTAAAAACATACAGTAGTAGAAGGGTTCCAACTTTTCCGGACCGAATAACAACAAATAACAGTCTACCACAAGAACTCGATGACCAATCGAGACTGAAGGAAAATTGAGTCCCTGGCAAAATTTGATATTTAATTATACTATTTCTCTGATCAAAGAAACTCCAGCGGTAACAATAATGGATAGGGCCAGAAAAATATTTTAGGACAGACACATTTAAATTTCAAAGTTATCTATTGTGGGAATAACGATAATAAGCCTTTATAGCAATAGAGGTCTTTGAGCCGGGATAAAATTTATGAATTATGTTTCAGATTCTGAACGTCGTCAGTAGCAATCTGTTTGTAGTGAGGGCAAAGACCGGTGCATGTAGGTCGAATGGCGGTTGGGCACACGGTATATCACCACTACACTCTCTCCATCCGCGTCACTAATATACTCACAGAATGCTAATGAAGACGGCGAGAAGCGTAGACGGATTTCGTGGAAAACAAAAAGTCGGGAATAGGGGAAATTTCGGATGGAAAAATGTATAAGCGCCGTTTCTAAGTCTGTGGGCGTGTTGGAAATCACGAAATTCTTTTTTGGGAACTGGCCCCGCCGGTATCTGGTAGCCGGCCGGCCGTGATATAAAGCAGACTCTCCAACCGATGAGGGTTAAAACCCTCCGTTCGGGTATAAATAAGAGGGAAACTTAGCGGGGGCGGAGGGGCGGCGGGGGGGAACGGATCTATAGCAGAGAGCCCACGATCGATCGTGAAGGAAAACACCCGGCCGTGTGGCCGTCCGCCACACTCCAACGTACAAACATTCTTCCTCCACTCCTTTCGGTACTATATTCCAAACCGCGATGGACAATGGCTTCAAAGAAGAAACAACAGATGAGGAGGAGGAGGAGAAGGAAGTAAAAAAGCAGTACGAAAAGCCTCAGTGCCAATAAAACCACCCCCGAGACAGTTAAGCGATTCCACTAGACGTCCATTCACTTAGCCGACGTGGCCACTCTGAAGACGATAATTTATCAGTAGATCGACAGTCTTAAAATACTCGGAAAGAGTTCTATAGAAAAAATGTCACAATTATAAAAATGCGACAATAATTGGCGTTGAGATATTTTTTGAAACAACTGCGGCCGTTGTTTAAACACGTCAAGGGGTAGGATATTTTATCGACTTTATTTATTGAAGAGCTCATATTTTAGTTACTCTAACAGATAATCTAAAAGAAAGAAACCATTGCTGGTTAAAGTCGAAACTGCACTGGCTCGTATGGAACAATCGTAACGGAATACGAGGAGCAATAATTGATTATTAGAAGAAAAACAGTTGATTGAGTCTGCATTTAGAAACTGTCTACAGTTTCTAAATAGAGAACCTCGTGGGGATCTAACCTATAAGTCGGCATGCGCGTTCGCTATTTCTAGAACCGGTCCGAAGAGTATCGTCCATCGTAAACCCTTCTGCGTTAAGGTTCAGAGATCCAAATCCGTCTTAGGAGAACACCAACAATGCCCCCCCCCGCCCCCACCAAATCGGGATAAACAGTAAACACTGTTGCACTGTGCACAATGCGTCGAGAGCGGTCGAATATTTAAAAATCGACGTACAAGAAAATCACGCCAGAATCGTGATTTTTTTTTCCCCCCTTCCACCCTTTCGACAAGAGTCTTCATTAAGGCTATCATCAGGACCGGCATAATAGAGGCCGGGGCCCAATCAGTGATTAATTATCCGGCCTCATAATTAATTCTACTAAACATGAATACTGATTTATTTACGGATATAATCAAAGCTAATGGCCGCCGGAATGGAGACGCTATAACACTGAGACCAAGTGAATACAGTTCAATTACACGATTATAATGGGATTCGCTGTCCGATACCATTGTATAATAACGGCTGAAACTAAAAAGAATAAACCCCCTCCCACCCCCTCTAGACACTGTGGATAGTGCAGACGCTAATGGCCGGGGTGGGAGAAAAAAAAATTGACCCGGCCGTAGATAAGCCCAAGTATACGAAAAAAAGGACTTTAAAAGCCTTCCGGCTTTGAGACTGATACGCGAGGAACATCCCCCAACAAACGGAGGACAGAATCTAATCAGTTCGCCCCGGTCATCGACCTACCCCGCCGGATGGGACCACCACCCTTAGTGACATTCCAAACAGTAGGAACAATAGTGTGCAACTAAAAATCTGGATAAGAATACGAGATAAAGATGACATTTTTTTTTTGCCCGTCTGAAGTAGATACATTTCGCCTAACAAGCTACAATTTGAATCTAAACTCTACGTTCTCAACATGCGTTCCACGTGTACGTTTAAAAATACCCGTTGTACTTCATCGTCTGAGAACCTACAGCATCTTCAGTACAACATACTGGAAATTTATGAGCTCCTCTCGTTTAATCACTTGCAAATAATCGAACCCGGTAGGGCTCGGCAGAAAAACATGTTTTATTCTCGTAGAGCGAATTTTGTAGCGGAAATATTCGATGAACGACCGGGCGCGCGTTGTTTTGAATCGCGAGAGAGCCGCCCGTTTAAGAGAGGCGCAAAATTAGAAACGGCCTGGATAATAAATGAGGAGAGAACGGCGTTAATATTTCAAACTGGTCCCGTTTTTTGGCGTTCGCCGCCCCCGGTATTTTACGCCTCTAGAGCGCATTGTTTTTCCCGACTGTATGTTCTCTCGGAGTTGAGAAAAGAAACACGTGTATATTAAATATACCGACGCTTATTTCGATATTCGGACCAGCCCCGTCCCCCCCCCCACCAACGGGGTAGGGGGTGAACTGAGGGAGGATGGACAAAAAAAAAATATTAAAGGCGCGTTTTTTGTACTAGACTGAGCACGAAATTGTTGGCAAACTCATGGCACGCTTGGTCGTCCATCACAGGTCCGAAAACTCGACCCGGTTCCCTAATAAACACGCGTCGCATTTTAAATGTTGTTGTAGACTGTTAGTGTCGCTTAGAGTTCCATTCTAGACCTTCAGTAGTCACGGTCAATTTCATTTGGGACACTTTGAAAAAGATTCATTCCCTAATACGGGGTCCAACACAAATTTCTGAACTAAATTACTATAAAAGCATATGGGGCAGGTTTGCGAGGTTTAAGGGTAGTTCAAAGCCCAGTTTCTCGTCCATTCCCTAACCGGAATACGGTCTGTATATTAGATCTATTACCTAACAAAACTATCACGCTTTGGACTAAAATAACTGGAGAAGAAAGTATCAACACAAAGAATTACGCAACATCGTGCTTTCTTTAAAACAGATAACTTAAACGTCACAATGGGCCATGTGGACGGACAGCCCCCTCTTATATCTCGGAAACTTGGAAAAAAGTGAAAAAGTTTTCACAAGAGACGGGGAGGACGAAGGAAACTTAGAAGAACGGGCGTTTGACAATATGCAGTCCATTGAGGTCGTTATTTTTTTTTTTTGTTCAAGCCCGGATCCATTACGATTTACGGGTAAGGATCAATTCCTCGGAACCGTTAACAGCTATCGAGTTGCCCGGCGTATGGCGTCAGACATGTCGCGAGGGGGGGAATTCCTAACGCCAATGCCAACCTGTGGAGTCATCCAGTCCAATAAGTAATAATTGAACGAGCATTTTTTTTGTTTGCAAGGCGAATTTTCGGAGCCGAAAATAGTTAAGTTCTAAAGTTGGCGATAGTTCCAACTCACCGAAGACATAATTTCGCGGCGAACTTCAATATTCCATCGGTAATTCTTGCCCAAGTCACTACCGCTGCAATCTGATCTAGACGCCCACGCCTTCTATTATATTGGCGTTTCGCCAATTACAGCGCAAAATGTTTCTCTTTGAAAAAAAATTGTCCATCGTTTAACATCTCTATGAACTACTTCCCCGATGTCAGCGGCACTTTTTCATTCCATTATTTTTTCTTTTTTTTTTAATATATTCTGTGAATGTGCGTCTCTGAAAGTCTATTATTGGCAATTTGGACATTGAATTTTTGAGTGGATTTTAGGGCCTATAAAATTTGTAAATGAAACCCAACCAAAAACCAACTAAAAAAGAAACAGCTTTAGTTAAAAAAAAAATAAAAAAGTAAGTGCATAAAAAATGAACTACGGAAAGGAAACAAAAAATGGAAAAACTCAATTTTATGTCTCTCACCAAGTGGTTTAGAAGTAAGATATTTCAAGAAAGCCCTAAACGAGAAGGATATATACACGCCATTAGTAACATGTCCCTACTGGACATGATGCAACGACATGTTGCATCGGTTCATTACTGAACCAATCGTCCGGGAATGCGTTTCAACATTAACCGTCCACGAACAACCCACAATCTCCTGGATAAAAAAAATAGGAAAAGACTCATTTCCAATCGCCACTTTCAGCATTTTCACCCTTTCAATTTGTTAAAATGCACCGGAGAATATTTATTGGCGGCCGATGCCTGCCACAATTGTAATTTCAGCTGTGAAATTACGGAAATTGGATAACGATAACCGATTTTTCCTGAACTCCCAGTGGACGACTTGTACTGTAAAAGCGCCGTGTAGGTGTCACTGGATAACAGCTGTTATGAAATAAAACGTGAAAGTTTGTGATAATTGTAAAACAAAGAAGGAGAACGGAGGACCAATGAAATGGGAAATCCACTAGCTTTAATAAGACAATTAAGGTACACAAACCGACCGGTTTTTCCAATTTCTGGTACTGTAGACTGCCTGCTTAGAATGTTATAATTTGAATGCCGACTGGATTGGCAAAGACGTGTGTGTAGTCGTTGGGACAGAAACAGGAAACAGTTACGGATTTCCGCCATATCGACTGAGAGGCAATAGGAGGGTAATTGAGATCTGATACGGCCGTGTACCGACTGGGCGTGTACCAGATTACAAACAGCTGTTCCGGAGGCCCCAATCCATAATCGGCTCTCGCTGGCATTTTTGAAAACCTCCCCTCCGAACATTAGGTACAATACTCGACGGAGACGCCGGCAACGGGCGAAAACCAACCGAAGTTTTGCCCGTGTTCCACTTTCAAGTATCCAGGCCGATTTGGGGGACAGCATTTTTTGGGGGACGTAATGTCTGATAACGAACTTCAGGAAGCTTTTCGCCCGTTGTTCAGACAAAATGCGTTCCGAAGCTCGACAACAATCAGCGTTATAAAACAACCTTGGAGTTTGTGCAACTCCCTCCTCCTCTCCTCCTCCTCCTCCTCCTCCTCCTGCTATTGCATCTCTTTTCAACTCCTGTCCCACCGAAGTAGTAGCGCCGAGTGTCGTCATCCAACGTTTTCGATTAACGAGCGAACGGATAACGCGCCTTATTTCCTCGTCCCGTTAACGTTTTTCCTTTGCTATTTGTCTTTTTTCGTCAGTTAATTTAGCGTTTAGTAAAAAGGGTTGCGCAATCCGAATCTAAATATTAAACACTTTGAGATAGACTGACTGATCCCGCAAGACACACATTTGTAACTTGATAAGTTTGATACACCTTAAATTTAGTTAAATTTAAAAATAGTAAGGGTAGCATTTTTTATCCACCCCCGAATTACCCCCGATTCGGCTATCTGCTATGTGAATTAATGAGAGATACATAATAAAAATAGATAAAAATTAATAGACCGTTTTTCAGAAGAATTAAGCTACTTTAAGATCAATTTCATTTTAGATTTATACTTCCTTCGATATGAAGGCTATTAGTTTAGGAAGTCGCAAACCCAAACCCCCCCCCACTAGGGCGTATATCGTCTGTGGCAAATCCGTCACGAACGACGAAACGCGGTCAGTAGCGTTTGCAGAAACCGGTTGTAGGAAGCGACCGGCTAGTTGAGAAACGGGCGATTGCAGAATAGAGAGAGAGAGAGAGAGATAGAGAGAGAACTAAGAGGAGAGACGAGGAAAAATAATAAGAAAAAAGAAGAAACGAGAACTGAACAACACGCTTTGCAATATCATCAAGGTCTCGCCCATCCCGCGATGGATCGGGAGGGGCGGAGGAAGAGGAATGAGGGGCGGGGGGGTTGAGAGACCACAGTGTCTTCCGGATACTTGCGCAACAGACACAGAGTTGGAAAATCGACGACCGGAAAAACGAATTTTCATGTCGATAAAACATAGAAACATCGCCGGGAGTGATTAGGACGATATCGCACACAGTTCCACCCCCCCCCTCCTCCCCCGCCAAGGATTCATATTGCACGCAGGCGCTACGAATTTTAAGATTCGAAATAAAGGATTTTCAGGGTTCTGTCCAAAAAAAATTCTGATATTCGAAACCGGGGGAAATCTCCCCCCGGAGTTTCGCGATCAACGAACCACTTCGAGAACTGTCAAACTCCCAGCGCGGTCTTATACTCCCAGGAAATGGACCGTCTGTCTGTCATTGAAATATTGCCTTATAAGAGGACGAGTATCGGATCCTCCTTATATCCTTGGCACGTTTAAACTGTCGTCACGACCAATTAGCGTTATAGATAGCGCTCAGGTAAACTGCCCCCCACCTTCCACAGGACTTAAGGCCGAGTCCCGTTGTCAACAGTGTAAACGTTGTTTCGCGGCCAACATTTGAAAGTATCGACAGTTTATCGAAAATCGAGTAGAGTTACAAGGAATGTTGCCGTAGGTTATCAATCCGAAGCCGGTTACCAGTAAAATATAAACTGACGGAATGTCAATTCTCTTACCGGGATTTGTATGAGGCATGGTCGCGTAGGCCGTGTCCGGCAACCAGTAGTAACCGTAGCCGATGCTCGGGACAGTGTACGGCGTGTGGCGTCTGCTTTTCATAACTCCCCCATAATCAACCATAAGTGCGGCGGTGTCAACGATCCTTCCGACCACACCCGGTGGGGGGGGAGGGGAGGGGGGGGGCGCCGCAGGAAGAAGAGGTCGTCGGGAGTGCAATCGGCCAGAAGAACGTCACTTGTTGTATTTCTTGTTGGCGGCGGTGAAATTAATAATCCACTCCGGGGGGGGGTTGTCGGGGAGTGGGGTGGGGTCGAGGGATGAAGGGGGGTCCGGAAGAGAGAACGGAACTGATTAACACTGACTGAATAGTTCGGCACTGTAACTCCGGCTATGTGGCGGCGATGTTGAACCGGCGAAGTCCAACTGGGTAATGAGGAAAGTGGGTACTGGGTACGGGTACTGGGCGGGCCCGCTCTTCACCCACTGATAGTTATCAGACTCGACACACGACAGCGCTACCTGCTTTGTACAGTCACTCCCACAATTTATTGTCTTCTTCCACTTCTATCCGTCCCTTTTCTTTCTTTTTTTTCCCCCTTTCGTCGTCCCTCTTTCTCGTTTTTCAACACGTACGCACTTCCGCCGTACGTGTCTCACTTAAACGGTTCCCCCCAAGACGGCGGACGTTATGGACCGTTGGGAGATATTTCAATCGACTTGAAATTTCAAACCGACTACTGTATATCGTCATTCCAATTAGCCTAATTTTTCTACATTACCCAGATTGATACCCGACTGACCTCTGTAGAACAGGTTTCGTAGAAATAGACGAGTTTTATTTTTCCAATTAATTAACGAATACCGTAGGTTCGTGGTGTTTCTGTCTCCTCTCGCTGGTTTTGGGTTTCGGCCGCTCGCCATCTTCAGTGGTTGGGCGGGTGATCTTCCTTCAATAGGATTATCCTATATTTATTATTTATAGTATAAAGGATCTCAACCGCCCCCCCCCCACAAGTTCATAACCGAAAATCTGACGCACACTTGAGCGGATTAACAAGATGTGCCAAAAGTGACTAACACCGCTACTGAAGATGGCGAGCGGCCGAAAACGGTCTGGCGAAAGACCAAACCGGCGAGAGGAGACGGAAACGCCACGAACCTACGATCTTCCAAACCCTCGCAGACCACAAAACAGGTATAATTTTTTGTTTTCATTCAACTAAAAAAATTAGATTCCAACCATCCTCTACACTATCTAGGTTTTTCGCTTACACAAACCCACACGAATCAACCGTCCGAGCGTGAACCTATCGGGTCCGGATAGCGGGACGCGGTTCATCGGCAACGCAGTGCGCATGCGCGAAAAAGGAAGAGCGTGATCACGTGCAACTTCCGATTAATCTATTGCAGGACGCCGTTCGAGGCGGCGCGATAAAGAAATCGTTTCGGCGGTTAATTTTAAAAGTTCTAATCGTCAGGCAGTGGGAGGGCCAAACTTCGACCGAACAAAGTCGGCCTGTGAGTGTTGTGAACACAAAAGTGAAACAAAATTGATTGGGGATTATCGCCGTCACATTCCAAGTGTCCTACACTAGGATTCGGAAAAGAAAACCGCTCAAGCGTTATCACTAGAGATAGGCGACGACCAGAAGAGAGAAACTAAACTGTCATAGTGACCGGCAGAGCGAAAGAAACCTATACTTAGCAGAACATTGCACTTGGATGAATCATCGGCCGGTTTTATTTTCAAACGAGAGCCTCTCTTAAACTTCCGCTGTACGAGTTTTGCCTGAATACTAATGCCTTTGACTCCCATTGAAGCTCCACATCCCCCTCAAACCCCCCCCCAACTTCACTTGTTCCATGACCGATTCCATACTTCATATTTCAAGACGCTCAATAAATATTCGGTCCGATCTCGTTTCACCAATTTGACTTGTGACACAGGCGTTGGCTCATCAGGAACAGTTCAGAAAATTTGTCAACTTTGGATTTAATATATCCTGTTTCCGGGAGTCAATATTTTTTTTTTTAAATAATCCATTAATTAAATGCCTTTCACATACCGCGTTTTCGTCGACCACGTTTAGTATGCGCTGGCGCTTGTCCGTCTGGACACGTTATTATGTTTCCGAGATTTGTTTCGTTCGTAATTGAGTAGCCCTACACGATTGATAGTTTTTTTTCTCTCCCGCCGTAATGTTACAGCGTATAGTCGGTACGTGTTCCGAATTGACAAGTCGGGATTTCATTCTCGCGTAAGTATCATTAGTAACAGTAACGGTTGTCTGTCCTTGGATTTACCAACTGCTGGGACTGAACATAAACTGTTAAATTCATCTTTTATCAAGATTTAAGCCAGTTTTATAATTATTATAATTTTCGTTAGTTACTTTTATTAATTTCAGTCATTTCTATTACATTTCAGTCCATGTCCTTTATTTTTATTCTTTCCTATTTTTATCTCCTGACTTTCGTGCACGATTTTGAGGCTTTGGCTGTTGTTATTTCGTCAATAAATATTCACATATCTGGAACTGAGATTGAATTGAGAGATTGAACACAACAAATACGTAACAGGTTTTCTCATTTGTTTAATTTTTCTAATTTATCGCTACACGAACGATATTGTCCCTGAATAAAAGATAACAATGAGTGAAGACGCGCGAAATATTCACTGTATTTCGTGCCTATAGATTATGGTGATTTGTCACGCCAATTGAAATTTGAAAATTAATCGAAAACGCAACCCTAGTCGGGGTCATCACGGAGGGGCGCCGTCACGTTTGTCACTATAAATTACAGTTCTGTATAAAGTTTAATCTTCTAAATATACATGCGGTATTGTTTTACAGATAATTGTGTATAGTTTTGGTTTTTTGGATACTCCAAAATATTCGAGGGCTAACGGGTACGTCATCGCTGTTGGGGTCCCTTTGAGCGAAAAAGGAAATGACTTTCTTCCAGGTCGGTCAGAGTTTCAGTTTCAAACGTGGACTTAATCTGAATATTCACGGGCGTCGCGTGACTACTCTCTTTCTCTCTTTCGAGCTCCGTTACTTATTCCTTTATTGGCGGGCAAATTGAACGGCGGAGGGCTGTAATTAATTTTGCCAGTTGACCGTTAATCACACGGCACTCTTTTATAGAACTTTATAGACGGCGCATGTGAGTGGAGTAAGTAAACCGGTAGATAGTGAAACGTTTCCGGTTTTTTTTTATTCTCGAAACGTTCCGAACCGAAAGTATACTTCGCAGAGTTATTCGCGAACTCGCGGAGTCAGAATAGCGCATGAATACCACTTTTATTTATAAATCTTTCGTAGGTTCGTGGTATTTCTGTCTCCTCTCGCCGGTCTGGTCTTTTGCTAGACCGGTTTCGGCCGCTCGCCATCTTCAGTAGCGGTGTTAGTCACTGTTGGCACTTTGGATGTTTTTTTGGGCATCTGGCAGTGACAGTGCATTGAGGATGCCCGAAAAACATCCAAAGTGCCAAAAGTACCGCTACTGAAGATGGCGAGCAGTCGAAACCGGTCTGGCAAGAGACCAAACCAGCGAGAGGAGACAGAAACACAAAGAAATCTACGGTATTCCAACCCCTCGCAGACCAGAAAACAGGTATATTAAACTATAAATCTTTCATACCAGAAGGTGAAAGCAAACGTGAAAGCAAAAAAGTTCGGCAAACAATTCGCAAATTATCGAGTCAGTTGTGTTCATAAAGAAATAAAAAAGAGGAAGCAAGAGGAAGGAGAATTTCTTCTCTAAGACATCTTCGTAAGCTGAGAAAGAGAAAGAGAGAGAGGCGAGCATGAAGAATACTGAAAGGAATGCCTCTACCAAAGTGTTCGGAATTCATCATCAATTATAAATTTCAACTGATTAAACTGCGAGGAGCTCATAAACTCCACAGAGTGTACGCACTAGAATTCGGTCCCTTGAAAACAATGCCTCTCCCGGCTGAAATGGTACCTGTACATTGCGAAAGCCCTAATTGTAATGAAAGGTTCCGTGAAAACGCCTAATTAATTGAAAGGGGGGAATTCCGAAGCGTCCAGCGATTGAAGTGAGGTACAGTAAGAATGTTCTGATCCCGTTTTATGACCGAATAATTAAAATACGCCATAGGAACACGATATATAATCAAAGACAGCTTAACATTCTGGATATAAGATCGACTTTATATTAGTCGTAATCGGCAACATGTCTACTGACAATTGCGAAGACGTCATACCGGTCTATTCTTAGGCCGGGCAGGCGCCGACCAAGGTTGGTCGAGACGAGGAGATTTGCGATTGAATTTTTCCAGACTTATTTTGCGCTGAAACCGGTTTGGACTATCGCAGTGTGAATCAGTTTAAAATAAAATTTTCCCAACTGCAGTTTAATCGAGCGCCTAATTGAAAACGGATAAAGAGAAAGTGCAGTAGAATTCCGTCATTAGGAACGGGGTTAAGGGGGCGTGGGGCGGGGGGGGGAGGTGGGTTACTTACCCTGTGCCATCATAACAACGACGGTACCCGATGACGAGATATTAGCTGCACGCGACAACCCGGTTACGCAATCGACAATAATTACGCAACGGTGCATAACCGACTCGCCTACAACTGACGAGAGCCGTAAATCAAATTTTTTTTCTTTCTCCAGTCCGTTCCAATTGACCCCGTCCGTTTATCGTAAAGAAAACGCTATATACGAATATGACACTAATAATATTATAAATTCGAGGTAACTGAACCGTACAGAGCCGAGTGTACACACTGTAGACGCGGGAGACACGACTACTGCAGACGGCGAGCAGCCTAAACCGGTCTAGAAGACCGGCGAGAGGAGACAGAATATCGAGACAACTCAAAATATCCGATTTTTTACTGAATGAACATAATCATTGAACTTATCAATGCTGAATGAATTAAATTGCATTACTATTTCCGGGCCTTCCCTATATAAAGTACTTCCAGTTTAAAAAAAAAATTCAGAACCCTTTGCCAGGAAAGCATTCCTCCGGTTAGCTTTATGAGCTTCGATATTACTTCGATTTCTGAGTTGAACTTCTGAAGCCCAGAAAATATAAATAGCTGGTCGACATTCCGCTGATTATGAGACGTAATTTCGACGGGAGGGATTTTTTTTTCACTCATACTTTTTATTATCGCCAGTAAAGAAATACAAAAAAAAAAAAATAGAAAACAGTCGATAAAAAGTAAGGCCGGCGGAAGACAACAAGCAAAATGACGGACGACTTTATATAATTGGTTTCAGATTAATTTCAACGACTGGTCGATAGCCGGGGTCGGGTGGAAGCGATCAAACCTCCCTCCCTCCCTCCCTCCCTCCCTCCCTCCCTCTCTTGGGTTTTTGTTATCGTCGATAAAAATGTCGTTAAGAAGGGACGGCCGAATCTTATCGCGAAACGAATTCATCAAATTTATGGAAATAGACCGGCCCCGAACGATAATTCTTTAGGGCGGCCCGGCTTTGACAGGTATTCAGGTTAAACCGGCGGCGAATTTGTACAGAAAGTTGTATTCATTTATTTCTAATGGACACATTGTGTCATGGGAAAGCGTAAATTTCTTATTCGGATAGTTGCTGCGCAGTCGTCGCGAGTCTTTGAACGAATTTTTGCCCGAGTTTAAAAAAAATTGCGCTGAAAGCAAGGTTGTTAAAACTAGAAACGGTTACAACAATGTCGGCAATTCGGGAGTTGAATATTTCTCAACTGTATTCAGTTGTCGTCTATTTGAGCAGATGTCCAACAAATGTTACTTTTGTGCCGTCTATATACACCGGTTTATCAGCCATTTTCAATGTCACAACTATAGCTATTTCCCCTCGTTTATTTGCCCTAGACTGGCCCTTCAGTCTGTAATATTTTAAAGTCAAATACGCGTGAAGATTGCTATTGCTGTTTATAACCATAAATAATTATTTATTTCGCAATCAATCCGGTGATTTTTTCCGGTCCGAATGTTATACTTAGAAGCTCAAACTATCCAACAACAGTGTTATTGAGAATAAAATATCAAATGAAAACTGAAATAAAGAACAAATCTCGGTTTCGCCATCTCTCCAACAATGTCACCTCTGAAGGCTCACAAGGAAAAATGTTCCGAAGCCGTTTTACGAATAAAACGTAATTAATGAATTAATTAATCCTATAATTATGCAATCAAATATTAATTATACGGGTATTGCCAACCGGACATCTGTTGTCTTGGGGTAGGAGATGGATTGCAAGTGGAAGCAATTTGCCGATCGGCCATTGCATCGACAATTGATGACTTAGGTCTATTGCTAGACGCGTATATTATTTCAGAATTATTGCATTCGACAAACTGTCTAGAGTTAGTGTACTAAAAATTGCTGAACAATGGAACAAGTAATATATACAATTAAAATCACAATATACGCTTCGAAACATTCAAATACTTACACGCGAAAGCTATTAAACGAAAATTATTATTAATCCACATCGTATTTGCCCCCCGCTAATTAATCGTAACAGTAGCAAGACCATACCGGGGATAATAGAAAGATATGAAACAAAAACGTAGTAAATAATATATGAAATATTTCGAAAAACCAACAGTGGTGGACCGCGGAGATACGATTCTATATCAGCCAAATACTTTTTGGAACATTACATTTATCTTCTTATAAACTTCTTGTCTTTATTAGGTTCAGTCACACAGGATCATTATCAAAACTCCCCATTTTCTAAATTATTTGCAGTAATAATTAAAACTGAATATAAATACTAAAATTCTGACACGAGTCTGGACGTCGTTTCATAGAATTCAAGTAATTCAGTGAAATAAATACAGCACGAATTAATGAACCATCGTCTATTATGTTGACTATAGCTTTTCATTATATATTCGCAAATACTGTACGACTGGCGGAATGAAATGTTAAATTTTAAATCGTAAATGTAAGTCTCAAACTGTCGATCCCCCGGCCCGGTCATATTTCCGAGACGTCCGTTCGGCGGAAGTGTTGTTATCGCTCACCTGACGATGCTGATAAAGAGTCCAATTACCAGGTAAAGTCATTGGGGGGTCGCTTTTAGGAACGAGCTATCTGCAGAAAAGTCGTCCCGAGATAGATAATCAACGCCGTTTGAACGGGAAAAAACAACAGAGAACAAGAAAAAAGCGAAAGAAAGCTTTGAAGCGAACAGAAAACCCGAATAATTACCGTATACCTTCAGCCTGTAGATCGGGGAAACGAGATAATATTATCGCACTGGGACGGAAAACAGTCCGGATACAATTTCACTTGAAGGCCGTCTACTTTCACAATTCAAAAAAAGGTCGTATGGACCATAAAATATCCGAATGAAGTCAATTCGGTTTTTATTTTCTATATCGGAAATATTTCATCGTTAAGTTAGTGGACTTACTGTTTTTCAATCTGATAATTGAATTCCTCCGTAAAACACAAATGCAGGAATCCCTGGTAGAGGAATTGATTCCACTGAACTAAACGACAGAATGGGAAAATTGGGGTGTGGAGGGGAAAATATTAAGGGGAAAATTCAATAATATAAAGTTTGGCGGGGGCTCGTCTCAGCCTAAAAGATATATATATATATATTTGGAAGAACAAGCGGGAAATATCGATGACTCGGCTTTATCGAGGCGACGCCCCGGAAAATAAGCAAAATTTCCCCACTCTCCTATAGTGGCAGTAGTTCGAGAAAAGTTGCTTCGAGGGGCAGACTTCGTGTTTTCCGGCGGGCCCGTGCGCGATGCCGGCTGAAAACGGTATAGGCTCGAGCTTTTCGGCCTTCGAAGTCCTAAACTTTCGCCAGCGTACAGTCTGATTACGTCCGCGAGCAATTTTTCCAAAGCGTTAAAAGTTACCCTGAGCGTCATCAAACGGAGGTATCCTTCGACTAGCAATAGATCCTTCAGATATACAACACTAAACAAATTTAATAAGGAATTATTATGGATCTTGAAAAATGAACTGAATGATCTTGAACTGCAACTCTTGAATCATTAAATGATATAGGTATTTTAATTAAAGAATAAATCCGCCTTTTCGGGCCGAAAGCGCTGTCTTCAATCTCCCGATGCTTCCAAAGGTTGACATTGTTAAAAAAGTGATCGAAAATTCCCTGTATATCGTTTCATCTTTTGGCCTGCTCTCTGTTTCTCGGTGAAATAAATCTATGTTCGATTCGGCATTACATCAGGTTACGGCATAACCTGCTGCCATCAAATTACTCGGTTAAGGCAACTTCCGCGCTTGATTATATTCGTCGATCGTTGATTTTATGCAGCTCTCATCGATTGATCGGGACGCAGATTCGATATTATGTGCAGGAACCGAATTTTCCCACAATCGCAGAATTTGTACATTGCCCTTTGGGGCGCTGCACGAGACCGGAAAATATTTTCCCACGACGACTGGGTGAAACTGTAATTTCGATATTGAACTTGGGTTCGGGCGACGTGGCCGAGGACGAGGACAAGGGATAGGGCGATAAAACCGGGGCTCAAAATAAACGGCACTAAATCTCGAGATGGGAGTGTTTTCCCTTCCCCACCACCTGTGACGTCACGGACCGACAAACAGATAGAACTTCATCAACACGAACACCTGAATTAACTCTCGGAACTCTCATTTTTTTATATAGGCCGACAAATGTTTAAATGAAACATTTGGCCGGGAAAGAATTATTAATTCTCGTCTAGCGCATCACTATACAGCAGAAAAATAACGGTCTAGTTTAGAATCCAATAAACGAGGAAAGTGAGGGTGATAAAAATATTTTTAATTCTCGGATATAATCACATTGATGATCACATAATTCAGCGCAGAATGTATGAATTCCACTGTACTTAATTTTTGGGAATAAATTCAGAATGGAGTCGTCGAAGGGCAATTCCGAAGGCGCCAGTGATTGGTGGTAGAAAAGTACAAAATTTCACACTAAGTACAAAATTTCGTCTGGGGCTCTCTCGTACTTATCTATTACCGACGTTTCGGAAATCTTACCGGATCCATTATAGGTCTCCAAATATAGGTATTACCCGATCATACCCCCGAAGTTTCTGGCAATAAATATTTTTGACTGTTCCGATGAAATAAATAATAAAGAACGTGACGGACGCCGAATAAATTTCGTAGGGAAATAATTTCACAGTCCGTACAGTTTGTGGGCAGAAAATAAATCCGAATTAAAAACTGAATCCACGCTCGATGAGTTGTCGATTAGTCGGCTGTTTTTATGAGAGCGGTTGAAATTACAAGAGTTTCAAATGGAAGTGAACACTAATATCGGCTAATCGCCCGCAACCAGTGTACGATTTCCGTTTCGCAACCTTTAATGGCAAGAAAACAAACGAAAAAGGATCTGTTTTTTTTTTCAATGCAACCGAATCCAAGACCTAAGAGGAAGAATATTGCTTTTTTTTAAATTTCCGAGTCGACAATACTCGATGGCAACTGCGCTAAATAAATTTGGCGTTTTCGATTTTCTTGTTTTCAGAACAGTGGAAATCGTACGCGCTACTGACGATGGTGAAATTTTTCTGATTTTTTCTGAAATCCATTATTCGATATTGTCTCCTATCCAACGTACTGGCGGCTGGTTTATGTTGGAGGATAAGAGAGATTCTACTGTACCTACTGCCTCACGGATAGGGGCCGTAGTTCTTCCAAGTTCGGCCGGCGGGCAAATGAAAGGAGAGAAAGAAAGGATTGGACAAACAGCGGCCGCCGGTTCAGCTCGTAAAAATGTAGGCGCTAAACAGTGCCGCGGCCCGGCACTTTACCGCACTTTTTCACCGCCCAAGTCCCGGACGTTTTGGACACCTCTTTGTACTCCAGCCGACGTTTTTATTTCTCGACTTCCTCCAAGGACAGGAGAGCCCGGGCGACGTGAACATTTTCGTGACGGCTCGAGTGTGTTTCGAGTTATTCCGACAAAAGCTTAGCGGCCGAAAAATATTTTTCAACTTTGTTTAGAGTTGAAAGGCCGGACTGCGAATCGCGGCATATTGTTCTATTTTCTCGCCCAGTGTATTAACTGAATTTCTGTGCCGTCTATTAATATTTCTGGAGAACAAATTTTCAGTAAACGTTCATCTCTATCAGACCCACTTTACGGGGAATATTAATGGACAATTAGCGAATTAAATCTGAAAATAGACCCGTCTGTACACTCTAAAATAAACTTGCCGACAGATATAAATCGCAACGTCCCCCCTCCTTTTTGAGAGCACTTAATTGGACGCGGGCCCTTTTCCTCGTTCTCGATATTACCCGCTCCTCTTTATTGTTATTTCCTTTAATGAAAACCCTATAGATGAGAATCGTAAAAGTATTCAACACACTTCCTGAAAAAGTTCTTATTTTCAGAAGGTGGTGTCGAAAATCCGAACTGAAACAAACAAACAAACAAACGCTTCCGCGTCACAAGATCCCTTTTGTTTCTCTGTTTTATTTTTGCGTTTCTAATCCTAAAGCTATTTGTTGATCTAATTTGCCGGGGAAACTGTCGTCCTGTCTAGAACTCCCGTCCAGGTGAATAATAATTTTAGGATTAAGCGACGGGAGTGAAAGGGAGTGGGGAGTGGGTGGGATAAAGAAGACGCTATCTGTCTTCCCCCTCTGGGCCTGTCCAGGAAATTAGTTAATCGGGGAGAATTTCCAATTCTGATGTTTCAAAGAACTGCTAGTTGGCACACTCAGTTTGTTCTATTTAAAACGCACCTGAATTACAACCTTTGAAATTGGACGGGTGAATGCAACCGATTCACCGATTTAAACGCATTCGACGAACACCCCGTTATTTAAATTCGGGATGAATAAGAATCTTAGGCTAGACCTATTTCAACTAATAGTTAGAACGGGGTCTCCTCGAGTTTTCAGTAACATACCTGCGTTCACTGCGAGTGCTGGAGGATGCTTCATGTACGTTATTGTGGTAATATAAATTGTTACTTAGACTTCTCGACAACAGATCACAACAACAGAAGTACAAATGAACAAATTGTACATTTTACTCCACACGTGTCTAGGTGAAAAAAAAACTTATTACAACGCATGAATTTACGGACGTATTGACGCAACAGAGACAATATATGCGCTAACGTCACGCGCGGAAAAGAGGTAAAAATGCGTAACGCGAAAGAGCGAGAGACAGCGGAGCGGATAATATGTTTTTAATGAAATCCAACAACGACGCCGTGCGGGACCTGCCTACCTACAACATCGCCGGGGTTAATTTCGAACGCCACCCCCTCCGGTTTCCCTGTTTTTTTTTTGTTTTTTTTCAACGCGCCCTTTGTATTTACACCCCAGTGATGGGGTATTGGATATAAAACCCTGATGCCGCCGATATAGAAGGGGGGGGGGGGAATGTTAAACGGCAAGCTTTTGTACCTATCGCCCGACTGATTAAGTTCGAAAACCGGAAGGAGGCGGAGGCCTCATTTGAATATCGGTGTCATCAAACGAGCGGGGGTGGTATCATCCCTCTCTCTCGCCGCCCTCCCCACCGACACCACGCTCATCAGAAATTTTTATTGGAATTAGACCTTGATGACGACCCACGACCGAATCCCGTAGGCCGGGCCCCTTCACGATTTCAATGCAAATCACCTTCAGTCGTAGGGGGTGGGAGGGGGGGTTGTAGTCGAGAGGGTTTCAGAATTATGCCCGGTAGGCATTATCCAAAAAATAGAGGCGCTTCACGATGAAACAGGATGAGACCTAGCGTTATCTAGGAAATGGACAGCAAAAATGGACCCACGATGAAGAGGAATAAATCAAATCATTCAGTAGTTCAGGAGCGAAGGTTCAGGCACCAATCTCCAGACAGAATTGAGAGGAAAACTTACACACATGCCGAACAGAAGAGATAATTAACTAAGAAAAAAGTATCTACATATTTCCGTCTCCATTCTCCAATCTGGATTACAGTCAGCGTCCCCATCTTTCACGGTAACAGAGCTGAAGAAGAGAGCAGAAGGGAGTAGGAAAAAAAAATTGTACAAAACAAAGCAAAACGCGTTTAGTTCGACCGTTAAAAAATGCCAACAGCGAGTGCTGACATAAGGACGGGACGAATGGGGACAAAAACTTTTGAACCTTAACGAGACGAAAAGGTATAATAGAAAAAAAGAAAGTGTCCTCCCTCGAGTCCGCCTCCCGAGGTTGTAATGGCGGGTCCCATATCCCCGCGCCGTTCTTTCCACGGGTAATATACTTCGGTTTACTGCAGGGCAGGGTTTTCTGCACTTACTTCTGCTCGAGTTGGCCCGTTCTCCACTCTCCGCCTGTCCCCTGACCGAGACACGCAGCTCCGCCGACTTTGCCGAATCGCCGGTTGTTCACCTCTGACCGGGGCACCAAGTCATCGAATCAACTACCCACACGACGCCCACCCTTAACACGAGACCGAAAGGGTAATTGTCCGGAAAAATTATCACGCGGTAATAACGTTAAAAAAAACCGCTCAGCGACAGTATAGAGGACCTTCGAGCCCTCGGGGGTCCTTCGAGGTTTCATCAAGGGCGATGATCTGTTTGAATTTCGTAGAGTTTTTGTGTTTCTGTCTCCTCTCACTGGCGGTATTCCAACCCCTCGGAGACCACGAAATAGGTACGTTAAACTTATTTGAATTTGTTGTAAATTTTCGGACGAGCAACACTGTGAGCAATCCTTTTACTCCTACAGAAATCGTTTCCGCGTATGAAAATAACCGTCATTTGATCAAAACTGGAAGAGACTTTCGAATAACGCGAGTATATTGAAAGGGACAAGACAAATAATTAAACTAATCTAACACTTACTAGAACCTTTTTACGACTACCCATTAAAGGACTGAGTCGAAGATTTTATATTATATTGGGCCGACAACTAAGTAATTGCGGAATTCACCAACAACAAGCGGCGTTGTGCATATTTTTAAGTACGTCAACATATTTGCACAGATAAGATTCTTCGATACGTTATTATTTTGTCCTTTCTGAAACATTCGGTATCAAAATTACATCGACCGGTTGAATTGTGTGTGTGTGTATAAAAAGTTGTAGGCCGTGTACGGTGATGAAGCCTTAATAGAACGTCAGTGTCGGTACCGGTTCGCAAAATTCACCCGGTCGGGGGGTTGGAGGTCGACGATGACCGAATAAAGGCCGTTATCGATTCGGATCGCCGTAGTTCAACACTGGGACATTGCAGAGAAGCTAAATATATATTATACGGCTTATCTGTGCAAAGATGTTGACAGTACTTAAAAATATGTACAACGCCAATTGTTGGTGAATTCCCACCCCAATAGTTGTAAAAATTATTATTTTTATGTTATTCGTTTTTTATATAGTCCGTATATATTTTTTTTAAATGTTCATTGTTATTCGCGATTCTTTTTACGAATGATAGCGGCTCAAAGTTTATCTTGAAAAGTTCGAAGCTTTACTCTTGGAAGGCGTCCTAGTTCGCTGAGTGCTCAGCAGAATGCGCCCGCTCCTCCCTTCGGGTGGTTTTTCATCGCCGGGGGTAGTAGTCTGTCTGTAGGGCGTATATATATATATATATATATATATATATATATATATATATATATATATATATATCACCGTCGCCGTTTCCGACGAGGCACGTGCGAATAAATCAAAACCCGGCCTGTTCTCGTGCAAATGGATTTCGCCCGTGTTCGGCCCCACGCGCGTTGCGATTCTCCCACACGTTAAACCCCGACAATTTCGCACGGGTTCGTGCGGTAGTTTTATTACTGTTTAATTGAAAATATTTTCGAGCTCGCTCCGATTATTTGGTCCGGCAATTACGATAAATCTACGGTGTATAGTTAAAATGAGTATGCGCGATACAATTTCAAACGTAAAAAATTGTCAAGAAATCATTTCAATACTTTGACGACTATTCGACCTACAGTGCGTAAATCATTAAACTACTGAGGTTCACTATAATTTAAATAATTTTCATTCGTCTCAATTTTGTTTGGATATCCTGAACCGTACGATGTCAACCGTATTTTCGTGTAATAAAACTTAATGTTGAAATGTATATAACCGACGTATTTACGTTTCACAATTCGTTCTGATGATCGTGAAAAAAGAAATATAGAATAGAAACTCACCGTTCCTGTTTTCGCTGTCCGCCGGTTTCATTTGTATCGGGTGATGCATCTGAAACAGAAGAAGGAGGAAACAATAAATAACAATTTCACAGTAAATTAGTGACCGTCCCCGTTGTCCATTGTGGTGCCGAAACAAAGCTACAGTTTCAGTTTTGAGAAAAACTTAAAAGATTTCACAACTCACCAGTAGACTCGAGCAGTTCCCCCGGTAAGCGTTATCAGTAACGGATAAAGCCGAATAGGAAAAACTTTCTTTTCAGGACAGCATACCTCGCACTGTTTATATAAGGACTAACAATTTATTGGCGAATTATACGGAGAGGGGGGGGGGTATAATTCAAACGACGGCCCAACAACGGGAAGGGAAATTCGAAGACGGGCAGCGCACTGAACTGTTATCTGAACGGATAAGAGAGGCGAGGAGTAGGCGGAGTACGCCATTCGGGCTTTTCTATTTTTACACTCTGCACTCGTTCAGAGTGTCCTCCCACTCGGTCTCCGATTTGGCCATCGACCGACCTGACGGATCCCATCGATGGACTCATTTCAATTAACCGACTGCGCCGAGAGGACTTCGGCCGGTTTTCTATCTGCGCCGCTAAATTATTATTTAAATTCGGTACAAAGTTGGAGTGGGATCAGAAGAAATGTACGCGGACAGTTGGCCGTCTGAGAGTTATAAATGTCGGTTGGAACTGTGCCTGAAAAAGGGGGGAAACCTAAGATCCCCCCCCCCTCTAAGTCGGGGGTCCGATATTTGTCAATTGCAAGCAACCCAGACTTATTCAGATGGCCGTTGAGGACGACCATTCATTCATGACTGATTCTCATAACGAAGCCGATTCAGCGCCTTCTTGGTCGATGCCGGGAATCGAACCCACGACTCAAAGTGTCCTCTCACAAATACAAATTAAAAAGGCTATATTTTTCCGAAAAATTACGTACAAATGATGAATTTTGTGTGCAATTCCGGCCGACGGGCTTTCCTACATTTATGTACTCGATTATTAGGACAGGATTATGAGGCAGGTTTCCATACTTTATGTATTGAAAATTGAAACGAAACTCATTTAAATTTTATTAACTTATATAGGCGCCGTTCCGTTCCACGACCTTTCTCCACCATTCGTGCAACTTGAAAATTCCCGCCTTCCAGAAAGTCTCGGGTTTTACGGCGAAAAAGTCGCAAATGGTAATGCGATCCGTCCAGATTTTTCTCCGTTAAATCGTGGGCAACGCATACATCAAGCCAAGATTCACAATATGGTCGTGGATCGTCGATTTTTGATTAGCATTTCCGCTAATTGACGTGTTCTAGAGCTTGGATTATTTTCGATTACTGCTTTAATCGGATCTTCGTCTCCGGTGGACGGCCTACCCGGGCCGGTTCTCGATCTTCGAGATCGAAATCTCCAGTTTTAAACCGAGGAAACTGCACTTCCGCACAGTTCTTTCGGCTGCAGCACGTTCGCCATAAACAGCGCATATCTTGTTGTGGGGCATTTTTGCCTTTTCGGAAAAATTAAAGCATTGAATCCTATCGAAAATCGGCACGAACTTTCCGGACAACCCATTACATAAAAGAACGGCGCGAATTAAAATTAATCCTAATTTAAGAAAAACTTTATTCACTGAACCCCAACCAGGAGGGACACAAATTGATGTTGTTTTCGACCTACTGCTGTGTCACTTGTATATCTTTTGACCACAGTAGTTTTTTTCCAATGAGGTTATATGGGATATAAAAAATAAATACGATTAATAAAATAAAAGCGTTACCGCGTGAAATCATATTTCGTTCGCACCAACAAATGGGTATAGTGGGACAGAGAAGAGGTTTCTAGATGTAACGTCACGAAATTTTCACGAATAAATGGCCAAAAGTTTAATAGATTCAAATAAAAAAACAATTTTTTTTTTTAAATTAAACGCATATTTTAAATGCCCTCTGTTCAATATATTCCGAACGCAACGGTCCAATTACGCATGCAGGATCCAAACAAGAGGAAATGATCGGTAAAAATTCGAGATAAGAATGAAACGCCCGGCTCGGTCTTTTTATAGATAAATGCGGCCAATGAATCTCTTCGAAGTTTATCTCGATCGGCGTAAGTAAGTAGAATATCTCACTCTTCCGTATTGGAAAAAGGGAAAGAGGAAAAACAGAAAAGAGACTAGATGGGGCCCCGAAGATATTAGGAGAAAACGGCCTTATCTAACTCGGTAAAAGTCATTTTATATAAGACATTCAAAGACGAATTTCCGTCATTATTGAATAAAAAAAAATACCCGTTTATAAATATACAGATAGATATCAATACAGGCCGGCGGTGGGGGTGATTACAGGGCGGAACAATAATCGGTTTAAATCGCTAATTGTGTTATCAAATCGCCCCCACTCGGGACAATAAACACCAGTTTCGTATCCCTCCTATTGTTAATTGTTCTAGCCGATATTCAAACACGGGCATAATGAAGCCGAAACCGGCGCCAACGATATACAGTAATTTGATTCGTTTGAAACGACTAAGGGTTTCGGCCGTAATTCAAATCAAAAATACGTAGAGGAACGCATAATAAAAGCCCGATTGATTCGCACACTTAAATAGTATTCTGAAGTTGGCCAAATTAAAATTCAGGTGTGATTATTTGAAAAAATATTAATTCATGTAATCAATTGAAAGGAAATTCAGTGTAATTTTTCAGGCCTATTTCAATGAAATAACAGGAAATTTTTCAGGATATGGAAATACCTTCAGGTTTCTCTAGTAACTCTAATATATTTCCGGGTCGTGTTCTAATATTGTTTTCTCAAAATAAATCGTTATTTAATTCGGGAAAAATTAATTTAATATACAGCGAGGGTTTGGGAAAGGACGAAAATATTTGAACGACCGAAAGATTCCACCTCAACCCGTTTTATAGTTACCCAAAACAGAGGAAAAATTCCGGAACAGCAGAGGTTCAACCCCCGAAGAACCGATGTTCTTCGCACAACATCAGGCTAATTAAAGTCCAAAGAGTTGGGAATCAAACTCGAAAAATCAAATTGTCGAATAGTGAGGAAGTATTAGGGGATAGTAGGCAAAAATAAAATAATAATTTGTGCTGTAAAATACGGGCTTCGGATGGATTTCCGGCGGACAATTCCGGCCGCGTTCGGATCACTGATATATTCTCTTCATTTTCCGGATCCCGGAAAACGGACAAATTCAAAATGACCAAACAAAACTATTGTATTTTCCAGTGCCTCAGAATTAATCTCGGTGGAAAATAATCTTCTTCTTTTCCAGTTTAAAATTTTCCCAGGATTTATCCCACCGTCTAGCCCACCCTGTTCGGTTTTGTTGTGTCGTTTCCTTCTATTATACAGGAATAACGGACTTTTCTAGATTCTCCGATTTAAATAAAAGAATAATATTTCCGCGTCCTGTCACCGCCGAATAGAAAGAGGCCTTTCGAAGAAATCTTTCCTCCTGCAGGATTTGCTTTGGTAATGGGGAGAACCCCGGGTATACCTCGTTTCCCATTATACCGCTTGAGGCTCATCAATTTTTCATTGAATTTCGCCACCGTTTATCTATCTCGTTTTCCGAAATCCAGTCCCCTCACGGAAAACGGCCCGCCTCCATTACACGTTCAAGTTCAAGGAAAAATGCCGGAACTGTGGTTCTTCCTACTGTATTACGCGAACCGGATGTTAGCCGTAAAACTAGAATATTGTAGATTTCGTGTGTTTGTGTCTCCTCTCGCCGGTTCGGTCTTTTGCTAGACCGGTTTCGCGGCCGGTGAAGCAAATCTTCAGTAGCGGTGTTTAGCCACTTTTGGTACTTTGTACGTTTTTCGGGCATCCTCACTGCCCTGTCACTGTCAATTATTACGCCCGTAATAATTGATCCGAACGTGGAGATTTTCAAGCACAAACAAAACTGTATTATAA
Source organism: Lethocerus indicus (assembly GCA_019843655.1). Lineage (NCBI taxonomy): Eukaryota > Metazoa > Arthropoda > Insecta > Hemiptera > Belostomatidae > Lethocerus > Lethocerus indicus. The sequence goes on along the minus strand of JACDQD010000012.1, from coordinate 12,503,369 downwards.
ATGAAAAAATAAATTCCCAAAGCGACGCCGTATTTGTCCCGATAATCCTGCTAAAGGACCTCACAGAGGACGCACGAAATCTACGATATTCCAAACCATCGCAGATCACAAAACAGGTATGTTAAACTAGTAATATTGTTACGGAGGGGTGCAAGGATTATTGTAGAATTCTGATAATTAGCATCGAAGAAATATGTCTCTAAATTAACAGACCGGACTGGGAGTTCGGTTACAAACTAGAGACTGTAATCGGCCCGTTTAAAATATTACATATTTCACTCGCAATTAGATGCGACTAATCGTGGAATTCAGTGTTCAGCTGTCCTCCATTCGGTTGGATCGGAAACAGCCGGCCATTGTTCGGGCCATGCGATCTTGCCAGATTGGCGGCGGGGATTTCTTTTCTTTTTTCTTTTTTCAAACATTTTTTTGAATGAAAACGAAATTTCATTGAAATTTTCGGCCGGCTTCCTCCCGACGCGGACAGGCGTTGGAGGAGTTGGGCGTGAAAGGCACCGGCAGGTGCGGCTATATGATTTATGCCGGGGGTACGGGCGCGGGCGCCAAACAATTTATGGGGGAGAATAATGTATTTTATTTTTTTTTATACCCGATACTACTATAACGCACACCGCCGAGGATTCAGATTTGGGTGACAAAACGATTAACACAGGCTATTTAGAAGCCGTGGGACCGACTTGAACAGGAGCCAACATTGGCGACGCCTGATAAACTCGTTAACGATTTATTGTCTTTTTTCTATTTTCTTTTTTTCTCTGTATAATATAATGGACTCTGTATTGTCATTCAAATGAAAGGACGGCAGTTATCGGAAGAAAGATTAACCCGGTAAACTGCTGATAAAATGTGTTCAGCATCAATGGAACATGAAAATGGGTATTTATAGACCGTAACTAACTGTTGTGGAACATCATTTAATTAAAAAAATGGTATTTATTCCGAACATTTCTAATTTTCTTTGCTTATAGGTACTGCTGATATCACGCTTTGTCAACAGATGGCGCCGCAGGTTAAGAAATACAAGACGATCTTACAATAGCAATTAGGCTTGTAAAAACTGAAAAATGAAGTAAATATTAAGAAGGCCTTTTTGTTCGCAATTTCGCTTATTGGAATATTATTATTCGGAAACCTGGAATAGAGTGGTTCCCAGAGATTTACTGTTTGCCAAATATTTCCAGTCATCGATGAACGCCCTCTGTGAGGGACTTCATCAAGTAAGACAGTATCAATGACACTTTTGCATATATTTTCAATGATTCATTAAACTAATATTGATAACAATTATTTCGCATTTTTCCCACCATTATTCCAAATGAATAAAAGGGTGATATGCCTGGATTCCGGCACAATTTGTAATTTAGGCATATAATTAACCCCTCCCCCTCATTTTGGTTCGTTCGTGTCTCAAAATTTCCCCGACTGCGCGCAGCGTTAACCTTCCTCGCTTTAAACTTTCATAATCGGGGCCTGCAGAATCGGATCTTCGCCTGGAAGTTGGCCGGGAAGATTTATTCCGAACGCCGGAGCTTTATTTCCTCCCGGGCGGCGGCGGCGGCCTTCCCTTCCTCGCACTTCATATAAAGCAAAGTTGTTCATCCGAGACCCCCTCACTACTTCTCCAAAACAACACTCTAATTCTTGTTTCGATTCTCTCCCATCCCCACCCCACACCCCCATCCCCCGCAACAGCCACTACTACTCGCTTAAGTAGCCAACTTAACTAAGTTAAGCAGTTAAAGCGCTTAAGTGGTCCCTCCCCCCTCCACCATCACCCCTCCCGTCGGGAGTCTTCTCCACCCTCTTCCTTCGTCTAATGTATTGCAGTTTAAAGTCCCCCCTCACCCCCTCGCCCCAACACTCGCTCCTGGTCGGGGGGTAAAGAGAATGGGGGGGGGCACGATGAAATATAAGTGAACCGCTGGAGGGGGGTTGGCTTGAAACGCCTCACCGACTGAAAACAAAAGCAACCCCCTACCCTCATAACAACAACCCCTTACTCAACCATCCATTCTAAAAGTGCCGACGATAAAACATCTATGAAGTTTTTTTAATTTTTTAAATTGAATGAAAATTGAACGCCTCACCGGGATTCAGGAATATAAATACAATCCTCCTTATTATATAATCCCGCAATAGAGACATGCAATAGATGTGCTTACTATATTAGCGGCAGTGCTGTAAGGAGTGGCTCTCGGACTTTATCCGCAACGAAAAGCTGACAGAATCTCGCGTCGACTGTATTTGCCCGGCGATAGAGTTCCAAAAGATAATAAATCAAAGCCAACAATCTACATCAACAGTCTGCTAACGTCGGGGTACATCGGGATCGGAATAAGTAAGTTAGGCGGCGGTACAAACAGAATAAACACTTTCATGTCCGCATTCAATAAAGTGTAGTCGCGCGCTAACCCGGGGGCCTTCTAATTAGCGGCAGTGTCCCAATTTGAAAAGCTCGTTTGCGGTTTAGCTAAACCCCCACCCCCCACCCCCACTTCCACTGGAGGGTCTCCTGTATTATTAACGGGGAAGCGTTTGCCGAATCGCGTTGTAAATTCCCTTAAAGGGATAAACCTCTGGGTGCGGGCCCTCTCTTCCTCCTCATCCTCCTCCTCCTCCTGCTCCAGGGTTTAGTGGAGGCCCCTACCAACCCATACCCCCGGCGCCACTAAAACGTTATTAGGCCTCTTAAATCTTCCGCTCCACCACCACCACCACCAACACCAACACCAACACCACCAGCCTTTCTTTCAAGAAGTACCAACTGGCGGTACTACTAGTTGGGGTTGTACGTCACATCTGAAGACGAGCCTTCAAGAGTTTGACCATTCATAGAGGAGGAAGAATATGATGGACAGAACAAATAGAGATGTATAGAGTAAACATTTATTTTAATTTCACTCTGATGCTCGAGAAAAATTAAGGCTAAAATTGTAATTTTTTCTGGCTTAAAAATATTAATCAAGAGTTTCAAACCTTTTTGTACGAAATATTATTTATCGACAATATTATTGTCTCGATGATTTTATAATAATAATTTGTTAATTAATCTTATATGTCTTGGAAAGAAATAATAACGTAAAAATCTTAGAGCACGACTGATCTATCGAAGATGTTTATAAAGTTTCCCGGGAAACGAGAAAATGTCCTCAGCCTCGGGTGGGCAATAAACGGTCAATAAAAGCGGGCCGTTTAACTCCGACAGATTCGAATCCAGAAGAAATAACATTGTATTCCCCGGAATGTATTTTGTTCTTTAGAGGGGGGGGGAATTTTATCTTTATTATTCCTCGTAAAAAAAAAAGAAAGTGGGGTTGAGGGCCCTCTATCTGTATTTACGCTCGATTAAAATCGAGCGGCCATTGCGTCTGTAAAACTGGTTTTAACAGCGTGTTTACGCCCGCCGGTAGATTGAGGGGTAAATAAGGGGTGGGGGGGGAGAAAGTTAACGTTGGGAATCTTCGGAGAACGATCAGAGTGCTAAATTTCATCGGCTTCGAACGGCACTTAAACGGCGGCTGTCTCCTTGACTGATCGTATAACAATAAATAAAAGTACCTCGGAATTGAAAACGGTTAAGTTCATTATTTAAATGAGCCAAGGTTTGGGAACCGCACTTAAGATTACTGCGGGAAGGACCTCGGTTGGCCGCGGATTGATTCAGCGCTATTCGTGATTTTTTTCCCTGTATTTGGAACCAGACAAAATCCGAGATGGATCAATGTTTTCGCTCGGATGTTTTCCAAACGCAGGAAAAATCATGGAATGTCATATATTCCAACCCCTACTAACCGAGGTTCTTCCCGCAGTAAGTTAGTTCATTGTTATGTTTCAAGAAAGTACAAAGGAGAGGTACCGTTAATTCCGCGAAAGTGTCCGTAGAAAAACCTCTTGAAATATATTAACTTAGACACGGGAGTTAAAATACAATTTATTAGATTAAAATAATTGTAATAATAACTAAAAAAAAATATTAAATTAAATTCAAACTACTCCACTAAAACAATTTTACCAATGACTACTACGGGAATTCGAACCTTCACTGTGGTTTTATACAAAATTTGTATTGTAACTGCCCGTTACGTTTAATACATAGCAGGGGGCCTCAGAGAACAGTCCAGCCAACATTGAGGGTATATAATTCAGGCTGACAAATTGGTCACAGGCGATATGGGGACACGTCGGGGTCTGGAGGCTGCGGTGACCGATGCGAATATAATCTTAGAGGAAACCGCAAATACATTGTGGGAAGGGGGGCGCCCCCTGACCCTGTTAACAGCCCCCCATATTATATATTACACGACCAGGAGGGTCCTCAACATTTAGTCTACTGGCCTATGTAGGCGAGCAAAAACAAAATTGTAAAAAAATCTCGGTTGGATTAATAAAATTCTGAGAGTTTATTGGTGTACAAAAAAGCTAGGCACTGGAATTTAAAATATATTCTTGCCACAGATTAAGGTATTAAATATAGGGAATTATCATTCAAATCACATACCGGTTTCGGCCACTCTTACCAAATATCCAAATAGACACTGTTATAACTGTACGCAATAAGCTAGAATTAAGTTCACAAAGATCGTTTCATCTAACGACCCTTCGTACTTAGAGCTCGTATTACTTCAATGTCCCGGCGGCAACTTAACACGCGAGGCACCTCCTTTATAGGGGTTGGGGTGGGTGGGGAAGGACCCGCCGCCGCCATTTGTCCCTTCAAATAAACACGGAACACATTCGGAAAACGGGAAAATTGGCTGGGGCCTTGGAATGGGACACGAGCGTAGTAAAAACCCTTTGGGCGGCGGCGGCGGAGAGAATTAGGGCTGAGGGCGGTCGCGCCAAATACAACGAGAGATAGCTAAATTAGAAAAGGGACTCGAAACGGTTGATGAGATGCCCTCCGCCCCCCCTTTGTGCGAACGAGGTAATAACTAGAGAGCGTTGCCCTCAGTAGTCTCTCCCTTAGTGCACATCTCCAACAACCCCTACCTGTTAAGGGCGCGATAGAGGCCTACCGAACAATCCCGTAAGCAAATATCGGTCAGCACGTTGAGACTCCTCCGATCTAGAATAACGCTGCGTTATTTCTTGGACTAATTTCGAAGTTTATCCCACCGTCAGTAGAAATGAATTTTGTGTCACATAAAAGAGATTAAAGGCAAATAGGCAACCTACAAACAAGGTAAGCCTAACAGGAATCGGCCTGACAGCCAAATTGCCTCAATAGGCACTGCCGATTCCCCCCATTAAAGGGCCTATTTGCTCTCCGGGGGGGAGGGAAACTTTTTCGCCTCTGGCCCTACGAACGAATCTTCTATTTCGGGGTTTGGACGGGAAGACGCCCCGGCGTTAAATAACGGAACAGTTCCTCCCCACCACCCTCCCGTCCAGAGCGCCATCACCGCCCCCCCTATTTAAAGGCTTACAACATCTGAAGAACATTAGGACAACTAACTCCCCCCCTCTCTCTCTCTCTCTCGTTTCGAAAACCCCCGAGATGGGCTCTTTTGACGCCCCATCCCTTCCACCACCACCAACGACCCAAAAGCCCGAAACTTTTCCCCCCCGGAGTTAACTTTAAGTCGATTCAAAGGGGGAGTTTCCCCGGCCCAACGATGAGAAGAGTACCGTGGGAGAAGGAGGAGTAGGAGGTGGTACTTTATCGGGACCGGCCGGGAAATAGGGCGTCAATTTACAAGCGGGAGGTTACAAAGTCGGCCCACGATTATTAAAGAAGGTCCCTTCCCATTCATCCGACGGTTGGCGCCCCCTATCTGGAGCTAAACCGAAAGGGGAAAATCGCTTCATATTTGATTTCAACCCGCGACCCCCACCCCTGTCGTTGATTGTAAAAGCCCGCGGGGGTTAATTTTATGGCGGGGACTTCTTAATTGTCGCTCTTATTCACAGAACAGATTTCAGGGCTAGGACATGATCTTGTGGCTCTATTCACTGTCCGCCTATTGCGATATGAAAAATAAAAAAATTGTTTCCCGATCATTTTTGGAAGAAGAAACGTTCTGTATACCGTCAGTTTATGTATATAAAAGACAAAGTAACCCCCATTCAACCTCCCATAGAGATCACCCTTAAACCCATGTAGGGATAATCATCCCCATCGCTGAACCAAGAATTTGCTAATAAGGGGACAAAAGTGGAGAAAATCAATACGCCTGAAATGATTCAGGCACTGATATTGGTGGAAGATTAATGAATTTCCAGTTTCATTATTGTAAATATTCGGGTCAACAAATACAATAACGTACAAAGTTCGAACATCCCTTATTCACCCGGAACCCACCACTTCAATAGCCTGACAGATACTGACAAATTGTCAATGTACTTTCTGAGGATTTAGATTGTTACTGGGTAATAATAAGTGAGGAATTTTTGCTTTTTGTTAATGGCGTTGATTCCAAATAACGTCATAAAATCAAAAACAATTCTCAAATTTATTTTTATGAGAACTACACACAGGGTAAGATATTTGTTTCAATTCAATTTCTAACAACTCTAGCTAAATGTTTTGCAATTGGTGTTTACGATAAGGCTAAATGTCCTCTCGTAGTGGACTTTTCACCGCGGTGTTTCTTCAGTTGCAGAAGATCCTGCGGATATCATCGTTCGGGCGGCCGTTGTCCCAATCCCCGGACTACAATGAGGCGTGCACGGGGGTGGATGACGAGAAGGGATGAAGGGGTTGGGGGTTTGTTAAGGGCATTAAACTTGGCAAATGGGACTCAGCCGCCCCGCCCCCGGCGATAAATAACTGATAATTGCCCGACGCCGCCGCCCCAATAATATCTGGGACCTGCGCCCTCAGTACCGCCCCTAATCCCGTCCCCGATGGCCGAGCGGGACTTAGCCGCTCTCGGGCTAAATGAACGGGCCCCCCCTTTCAAACCGTTGGCCGGGTTAATGTACTGGCGCCGGCGATTTTCGCGGTGTTAACAATCCCCCCGGTGAAATTACTGTATAGACATTCCGAGAGTTGCCGATCCTTAAAAAGTGTAAACCTCGAAAACGAAAAACGTTAAATTATTATTTTATGCTCGCGTCCAGCCCAGTTGTGGAGGCATCTGTTTGTCCCTAGAACGGGGCCGTAAAACATGATAAATGGATTTCTTGACCAATCGACCGAGGAATGGAGAGTTGGCAATGAGACAGACGCCGGCTCCTCCATTTTCGGACTACTGAAAACCGATACGGCAGGTCGATTCTCAATTAAAAACAACAGTAAGAATCAAATTTATAAATATTTTTATATATTCTGTGCTGATAGAATGCTACAATAGGCACATCCTGCACGAATTATAGGCTCATGAAAATATATAGACATTCCATTGAAAACTGATTACTACTCTAGTATTATCTTCATTCATTATTACGATTGGATTCGAATCAAGTTCATTCCCTTCTAATATTCAAATCATCCAAAATCGAATTCATTACCTACTGGGGACTTTTAGTTTGGTGAAGGGAGGAGGAGGGGGGGGGGCGACAGAAAAGTGAACTTTAATTGGTCGAGCTTAAATTCCAACCCCGGGAAGACTTTCTCAGCCTGTTCTGAGGTCTATAAGTTCAAAAGTTTAATAGGCGGAGGATTTCTGGGCGGATGGTAAATGGGCCCGTGGGGGCGGGGGAGGATTCGCCTCTAACTCACTCGATAACATTAAAAGGCAGCTTGAATTTAAGGGAGGAAAATTTTTTCTTCTTCATTAATTCCATTAAGTTAGACTTGTCACAGAGACTTTCTCCCACGGCTCATTAATTGTACGCGTTTCCAGAAGACAACTTTAGGGTCCTTGAACAGGGGTGTGAAACGTGGCGGCCCGCTGAATGAATTTCGAAATTTAAAAAAAATTCCATAATAAATTCGTAATGAAATGCAATTCCTAAATTATAGTCGGGGAGAAGAGGGAAAGGTTGCACCGTTTCAATTAAGTATTTCTCAGTACCAAATGATTTGAATTTTTTATGTCGATATGATTTGTAAGATGACACTTGATAAAATACGAAGGTGTACTTGTATTATTTATAGATAATTATGTAATTGTACTGCTCCATGACATCCGATTAGGGCGACTGTGGCCCCTGCCCTAGAAGGTGTACAATTAATTCTTTAGTATTTAAATATGTAGTGTAATCCCGCGGGGCTCAGAGACAGCAGAGGTAATGAGAGTAAGAATAAGGCGACTACCGAGTTTTTTTTGGGGGGGGGGGGTGGAAATTTTCTGGTCGGGATTAAATTTCAAAAAGAGGAATTGCGGGGCCACCTGAAGAAATGAGAAATCTAATAAGGGTTAAAGGCGGGAGCTGCAACCCCCGTTCGCCCCACCAACAGGGAGGGAAAAAATGTGGAGGAGGGCATAAAGGAATTGAAAGTTGGACCGGGGAAAATAAAGAATATGAGAGAAATTCGAGAGAGGGCCGGAGTAGAGACAGAATGAGAGGAGGAACATGTCGGTGGCGCCATCTGTTGCCGCACACCGTGTACTAAAACTGATTCCTTCACACGCGACCAATTTATTTTACACACGTTACACACGTAAAACTGTAAAACCGAGGAATTCTAAGGGATTTGCGGGTTTGGGATTTACGGTTTTGGGCGGGTATACAATTATTCGCCGTTCAGACGAACCAAAAAAAACAGAAACCGTCCGAGAGTTCACACCTTCGGCCGCAGTGGGGCGCTGATCATCGGAAGTACCAAATTGAAAAATGCGCGATTTCTAATTATCCGGGAATAGAAAAATTCTCACCTAGAAATGACAATCTTTCTGTCTAAAACTGCACTACAAATACAGCTGGCTTAGTTGGTCTTAACCTAGACACGTTCAGGATTTTCGCCGTTATCGCTGTCGAACGAGAATTCTTCAGGAACGATTTTAGGCGAACTAAACTCCCCAAACTGAAAGGGAGAGGGGAAGTTTTAATATAGCAATTTTGAATACGAAAGAAAATGCCGGTTTGAAAGAAAAGAAAAAGTAAAGCGCGAAAGGAAATGATTGGCTAAATTAAGCCAACTGGAAAGAGGTACAGGCTTTCCAAGTAGGTAAGCCCGCCGCTACTGCTCTTGCCGTGGGACAGCCCTGTTTCTTTTTTTTAAATTCACTCTTTACATTTCGCTAATTGAGTTCAGCACGCGGCCTCGGTGAGAAACGGCGGAAAAAAGAACGAAGTGAAATTATAACGGAACACAATTAAAGTTGTTGATTTCTAAGTTGTTCCGGGGGACTAATGAGAGCCAGCCCATTGAAAAACTCCCGTTCAACCCTTAAACAGATTGCGAATAGATTCCCCCCCCCCTTTTTTCTCTTTCGGTTTTTCCTATCGCTGAATTGAAATTTTATAACTATATTTCAATCGGCCGAAACTTTGTCCAACATTTTTTTCACCTCCCTAATTCAAATCGGCGGATTACATTTAATGGGGGGGGCCTTGGAATAATTACCGGCTTTCTAAGTTTTATAACGCAACTTAGTGTGCTAACGTCGCAGATAGATTCACAACCTTGACAGGGATTCTATATCCACGTTCACCTTTTCCTCTCAACCCCCCCTCATTGTTGCCCCTGACCGGGCATTTAGCCAGGAATTTCGCAGGAAGTGTATATTTAAGGGAACCGCCGAACCGGAACATTTTATCGATGCCAGTCCACGAAAACCTCTGCGTTGTTCAACTTTGAATTTACAGGAGATAAAAAATTAATTCGGTAGGATTTATCTATTAATTCATATATATGTTTGTTGAACGAGAGTAGAGAGAAAAACATGTAGATAAATATAGATCATCGGTAGGAAACGAGGCCATGCGTGATACAGATTTGATGTAAACAGGTTGAAACTTCTGGGCATAAATTCATTAAAGGTTTTATTACGGTCAAATTAAGAGTGAAAAATCGATTTTGGGTATAAATAATTTCACGATCTTCGACATTATATCAGACGAGAAAATTATTGGGTTTCAGTCTAATTAAGTCACTAATTATGTATGTAGAGTGTCACGCGCCTATTTATCTTCGCAGTCAGGATTCTCTTTCAGTTATCCGTTTGAAGCCACTATTCTGGCTGCCCAATAAATAATTTCCTGAAAGCCCAATAAATAATTTGTAAACTCGGTGTTGTAGACACAGTTGATGTCATGTACCTTGGTGTTATGTACAGCATAAAACATAGCCGGCCGTCTAATTGCAGAGTGAAAAAGGAGACGTTATTGAACGGGGGCCATCAAATAACCTGGCATGGGATCGAGGGATACGCCCCCCCCCCTCACCCCCTCATCACCCCCATTCATTCCTGACCTAGTTTCGCTTCATCAAAAGCCACATATAACAATTCAAAGTGTTATAAAACTTCACGACAATACCGGGCAAACGGAAGTACAATAAGAGCGACGCTTCGTAAAGCCAATAATTGGCATGATTAAAAATGTATAACATAAAATTCGTCCTAACATTAAACGGAATATTAGAGACACTAAGATCTATTAAAATACAACAATTAACACCTGAAATAATAAGAAATATAATCAGGAATCATACATTTATAGACGTACAGAGGTCGTACAGAAACTAGAGTTTTCTGCCCCCCCAACTAACAATTCAAACAGATATAAAATGCTGCAACTAGAAGTACAATAATAATGAAGCTAACAATTTACATAATTATAATAAAACATTTTCAAGTATTAATTTTAATTTTTTAATTAATGTTCTCATATCAACTATATAGTTTGGTGTCTGTTTTCTACCTCCCTCTACCCCCCAAGCCTTTTCCACTTTGTTGTTTAAATCGCGATCCATCTGCCATAATTTTCCCCATTCATTAATTACGATTACTTCTCGATAGATTTTGTACATTCATTGTTATATAGAAATAAAAAATTCCATGTTATTCATAGCGACAGTTAAAGAAAGTTAAATTCCTCTCCAGTCTCCCTATGAGTCTTCATCCGAACGAAACTGAAAAACTAGGACTGTTCGTCTATTTAAAAGTGATTACAAATAAATTGTACAACTACAAATTTTTCATTGTAGTCCAGAAAAAAAAACCTAAACTAACTAGCAAACGCACCCCCCCCCGCCGGCCCCACCACTTTGAAAAACCGGCTCCTTATTGAATTCAGATTTATTCCACGTTGAAGTTAAATGGTAAAACTTCAAATGGAAAACCGTTTGCAGGTTTGGGACTTCAATTTAAATTGGCCCGGAAAAGGTATTAAGCCCCCCCCCGCCCCACCCCTGGGGGATTCATTAAACCCCTGACAATGATTAAGTATTTTAGGCCGGTTATTTGTGAAGGCAAAGCTGAAGAAGAAGAAGAAGAAGAAATTAGAACATTTGAAATAAATTTTGCAATTGAACATGTTTTCCCCAATTATTTTCAACTTATTTTGACGAGGTCATATTTTTTCGGTAATACTTCTGTTAAGGACGTATTGGTTCTTCTAATTAATTAGAACCACAATAACACTGATAATTTAATTTGTAAAATTAAACATCAACACTCAAACTAAACAATACTATAGTAAGTATGGATTGGATAGGAATTTTTTTTACGGTATAGATCTATGGGTTTCCACCAGGGACGTCCAAAATCCAGAGATTACAGTCAAAAGACCTTCGAACCAATTCGACCATGTTCCAATTTACAACGACCTTAACGTACTAAAAATTGACGAATATATAAAATCCCGGTTCCTAAAGTTTCATTGCCGCCCCTAAGCCTTATCCTAATTCATTCGTCGAATCCCACTCCTCTGTTACTCATCCATTAAACCCAACAGGCATAGAAATTTTCTGTAGCTCTGATACAACTCAAAGTTACAGGGAGAAATAAGTTATATAAACATTTTTTCGCAATTGTACTTATAAACTATGAAGGTTGATTGTAGAATTGTATCCGATTACAGATTCAGGTAATATGCGTTCGTTGACCAAAGGTGGTTTTATGGCCGAGATTAAATTCGCAAATGAAATCGTGACTGGAATTCTGTATTGAAGTCAAATATTCATTGATTTAAAAAAAAAAACACGTCTAATTCCTTCCTTATTCCTCGCACTGCTCATTTCTGCCCTCCCTTTGTTCAAAGGACTTTTCCCCGCATACGTTTTCATCCCGGCGTCCTTAAATTAAAAGAGAAAAGAAACGCCGGCGAGAGGGGGCGGAAATCTAATAACTTGCACAGTGTACGGAATTAATACTCGAAGGCGGGTGAGACAGGGTTGGACTAAATCCAGACGTACAGAGAAGTTTTTGATATTCCATAAAAAAAAAAAAGAATTATCTCCGACCGGAGTTCCGAAATTAATTTTACGTTTCAACTCGCCCGAACCGAGTGTAGATTTCATATTCAAATTCTCGAGCTTGTAAACAGTAATTCATCCTTTACTCGCTACCGTAAATTCGGAATAATGTAAACTCTTGTTCCATATTGGAGGGAAAGAAAAGTGGTTGTAATTTTTTTATTAGGCCCCGGGCCCGGTTTTTTTTCCCGACTGTTAAATTTTAGAAATCGGCACACGGAGTTTCCTCGAAATATAAGTGGAATACTGGATAGGAACAATTTAAAATTTCTCTCGAATTTTCACTTGAAATACTGTTACTACAGTCAGCTCTAAATTTATATAATTGCGCGATCCAAACAATAATACATGCACGAAGACAAGGAATGCAATATCATAAAACATTTAAAGGAGAGTATCAAAAATATAAAATAAAGTAACCTAAATATACCTTCCCGCTGTAGGAAATGAATTAACAGACAAGAGCAGTAAAAACATACATATTACAGAATATAAATTAGAATCACGAGATATGAAATCAGTAAACAAGTAATTCTAGGGCGTATTTTTGTTAGTACGTCTGTCGCATAATAATACTTTCTAGTGTTCAATTGCTAGCCAACTATGTTTTGTTGCTAATCAATAGGGCTTGGAAACACTAATGAAGAAATTTAATTACTGGTTAGTAACCGCGGTAACATTATTTATGTTCCAATATGAAATTTTAAATTCAATTAGAAATCTTGTACTAATTAGAACCTGGGGATCTACATAAAATCCAGGTCTAATATACAAAGACGTTATGAAAACGGTTTTTCATGGGAAATCGGCCCATGGCGATAATGTTGACGTCATTACATCGAGCTAATGAAACCAGTAATTATAAACGATAAGAATAAAAGGGGGTTAATTATTAATAAATAAGATCGATATTTGATTAACCGATTCTTAGGAACAATAAATACTTAATTGTCCCCCTATCTGACCAATTTTTCCCGCCCCCCCCCCACAAATCCTTTTTAATTCCCAATCCCCAAAATGGAATTCATAACGCCGGGTCTCATGCCCCAATTCCATTTATAACGCGATTCTCCGGACAAACCGCTCTAATGTTATCTCTCGGCGGGGGGCCGCGATAATTATTTTTATAGCGAATAAAATTATTATTCCAAGGGGCCGATAATAAAACCGACTTGGGGAAATAATGTGATATTTGTCCAATCCGGTGTGTCGGTTAAGGGTTAACCCGGGCCCCGTTTGCATGTTGATATAACGGCCGATCGATCGAATCCATTTTAATATTTTCAATGTGGAAGGGGGAGCTTTTAATGCCGGCCATTTCAATTAATTGATTTTGTTTGTTTTTTCGGCCGAACCTAGGTCCGAAATCAATTTTCATCAACGCGATGTCCGCCGCGAATCAAATCTGACAATGCCGCCAAACAGACCGCGGCCGGCTGATAAATATTGGAACCCCGACATCGATGCAATTTTCGTTAACGCGAACAATTAAGCATTTCTGTGTTCAGTTTTAACGGCAGTTTTAGCAGTATATTATTAAACTGAAATTATTAATTTTAAACGTATTAGGTCAGATCTTTTTTTATCGTTTGAGCAAAACGCTGATTGTACGGTTTTTCCATTCGGTGGTGATTCACTCTTAGCGAGCGAAGAATGATTTATACATTATTTTAGTTAATTTATGCATATTTCGACTATTGAGAATATATAAATATTAATTGGTTGTCCGGAAAGTTGGTGCCGATTTTCGATAGGTGGTATTAGGACAGGTCTCAATATATCGGAATGATTGAAAATAAATGAAACGCATAAATATTCTAAAAGTCAGTACTTCGGGAATATTTGAAAAAACGTTTGGTTACGATACGTTAATTTTTCTCGGTTTTATACGCCTTAGAATACGGTAGCGAACGAAGTGCATTATAGGCATTTAACGCTTTACTATTTCCGAAAAACGAGATATGCGCTGTTTATAGCGAAAGTGCTGTAGCCGAAAGAACTGTGCGGAAGTGCAGTTTGTTCGGTCTAAAGCTGGAGATTTCGATCTTGAAGATCAACAACGTCCGGGTGGGCCGTTCTTCATCCGAAGAATGTAACGCCTCATTGTCATTATGAGCTTTTACCAAACGGCGAGACAATAAATTCGCTGCCAATCGGCGATCGAACTCGATAAATCGGAAGGGCGTCGTATTTCATCAGGACAATGCGCTGCCTCATGTGTCTTCGACAACTCGATAAAAGTTGTTGGAACTCGGTTGGGACGTTTTGGAGAAAGGTGCGGAACAGAATGGCACCTATATAAGTTAATGTGTACCAAAATTTAAATGAGTAGCGTTTCAATTTTCCTTCAAAATCGGAACGAACTTTCCGGACAACCCATTATAATAGCAGCGTTCCGTCAGTTATCTATGTCTATATTCCATTCTTGCCCTCGGTTTCTCCCCTTAACCTTCGTTAGCAAAGGGAATTATGAAGACAGTCGGTTAGATATGATTTTAACATATGAAGCGAAAAACCTGCGTTCGTTTTATAGTGGTTTCCTTAAATTTCTTATACCTATTTCGTTGGGAAATCGAGTTCAGCCCCGACACGAAAAGCCGATTTTCTGTAGATAGGGCCTCGAGTGGGACCACAAAGAAGGTGGACACCGCCGGTTGGGGGGGGGGTCCCATATTGGTAAATAAACAAAGCTTGTGACAAGGGGGCGAAACAACCCCTCCTCGTCCACGGTTAGCTCCGGTACGTCTTATCTGTCGGGGGCTAAGTTTAATACGGGGTGGGCCCACCATCCCTCCCCCCACTACCCCTCAAGCACCAGCTCGCCCTGATAAGACAGTGGGGGTTGGGGTGACCACGATTACAATGGTCCCCCCCTTTACCCCCCTCGGTTCACTCTCTTATCGGACCTCCTCCTCCTTCTCTACTCGACTGGTTGCCGCAAACACGCCCCCGACTGATTGTGCATTCCGCCTTTGTCCTGTAAACAGGGGCGGGGGGGTTGAAGTGGAAAACGCTTACGCGGAGGGGGCGACACGCCACGGTGGCGTAAAACCGATCCACCCGACACCGATTAACCCCCACGGGGTCGATGCGCCCTTGTTCCCAACCGAATACTTCATCTGTCCACAGACTAAGCTAATTAATCCGCAAAACCCAAACTACAGGCCTGTTCGGAATCCCAACCTCCCCCTCCTTATGCCTAATATAAATTTCAGATCAGTACATGATTAGAAATAGGATACATAAGAAATTAATAACGAAGTTAGCCCTTCTCACATGACCACTAGGACGCCAGGATTTCGGGGTGGTTTTAATATAGACAGTATTCTCGATAGGGTTATGAAACTAAGTAATTGAAATACATTATTTATATAAAACCGTACTGAACGAACAGGTAATGCGTAAGCCATGGACGTAAAGCTGCTGAAGATGGCGAGAAGCCAGCGACGGTCTAGCGAATTTCCAAACCAGAGAAGGTTAACATTAGATAAAATGAGCTGTAGTATATAAAAACTGGTATAAACACTATTGTATTCAGGGCGAAGATCTACAGTACAGAAATTATTGGCGAGACATAAGTCTGTTATATACACGCTGAATAAGATAATTTCAATGAAGGGACAATGTAAACGGTCCTAATGACTATACCCGATTTCTAACAATAGGATAAAGAAGCGAGATTAAATGCAGACGACACAATTCCCAAGGCGGAAGGACAATTAACTGAAACAACTACACGAGAACAACAGCGTACGGCTAAAATCGTAAAATCAGAGTCTGACTGGGTGATAAATGGGGCGACGGCGGTGATCCCAATTTATATCAGTCCCCCCGTTTTGGAGCAGTGGCCCACATCACGATTTGAATATGAGTCGAACATGTAAAAGCACTTTCAGGCTAAACTCCGGGTCCGAGCATAAATTGGCCCCCCGAGCCCTATTGAAGTAGATAAATCAGAAACAACCCCGAGGGCACCTACCACACACGTGCCCTCCAATATTCGCTGCAACAACCCCCCCCCAACCACCACATTCCTTCTGATTTATTTTACTTTATATATATATGAATGTTTATGTATATGAGGTATATATAGAGATAAACATCAACGATAAGAACGTTTTCGCCCCAGGTCAACACAGGGCCAGATTTGTGGGCATTACTCTCCCTTTTGTACAATAATGCATCAATTCCTTTTTTTAGTACTGTTTAATACATTCTACCTTTTTTACTAATAAACTATCAAAATTTAAGAAATAATACTATAGCTTAAAAATACCGTACGTGGGTTATACCGTTGTCTCTAGATATACTTTGGCGATCATTAATTGGTTTCGTATTTTTTTTATTTTGAAGTCTGATAATTTATTAACAGACGCTGAAAATTGAGATTACTGGATAATATATCAAACTAATGGGATTCACCCAAAGCGTCAAATATAGATAATTTGCAAATTGCAAATTTGCATCGCTACAAAAAATAATTTATTTCAACAGTATAAAATCATAGGAGCGTACAGAAAATTGAGGTACATTGAAACGGGGAAAGAAGAAAATCTCAGATGGCTCGTTAAGAAAAAGCTCGATTTTCCTTTTATATCTGCTTACGAATGGAAACTGTGAAAGGTTGAATGGGTGTATGGGGGGAGGGCGGGGAGGTTGACGTTAACCCAGTTTGGGGTATTGGGAGTTCAGGACACGTACGTCTCGCCTGTTTTATAACTGACGCCTGTTTATTGAGCAATTAATCTTTTATTGGCCGCCGATTGAGAAAAGCCCTAAGCTCGCCCTTTCACCCTTTTCCGGTTCATCCCTTCGGTTGTTTTCCTCGTCGGGGGGATCCTGACGCGAATCCAAATTTAAAGTCCCTCCGCATCGGTTTTCCGATTATACGGAGTGTCGTATCCGGTATTTTACAGCCGGGAATTACGATATAATTTCTGTCCCGGAGGGAATGACGGGCCAATTCAGAATGAAAGATTAATTAACAAGGTCACCAGGTAGTATTGAGAGCTTGACTTTCACACAGACTGCACCAATATTGCGGGTGAAATTAAACTTGTGTTACACACTAAACGTAGACAATTATGTGCCGACAGTTTGTCGATAAAACACAATCCAGTATTACGGAGTCATGTTACGGAAATGTGAATTGCCAGTATCGAATCTGTAAACTGTTATAAATATCATTAGTCATCATCTGCCGTTGCGAGTTTATGCCTTCTAAGCTAAGCCGGTTAAGCGTCGTGTCAGCACATCGCCGCGTTAGTGTCTCACATCACAGACGTGGATAATATACATCTAAATTATAGTCAAACTTAAATTAACTGTAATTCTACTATCTACTAATTCCCTCGTAGCAACAAACCCTAACAGTACTGTGCAAAATACGTTTATATAAAGCTAATAGCGGATCAAACTGCATAGATGTTTTCTAGTAAACGGACGATTAATTCCCTGGAAATTTTTAATTGGGGCGACGAAATTGAATTTCGAACTCAATTATAATACTGTAGTGGGCCAATTTTCATCGATAATTAAAACAAGCGTTTCAATGTCGGCTAATAAGCTGGGCCCAGTATTACAATAAGCTTTTACTCCCCAATTAGCGGAGTTTCACAAATCCCGGCCAACGCCACCTGTATCCAGGGGTGGGGGAGGGAGGGAGGATTTGCGAGAGGTAAGAATGCTAATTATGGGGGTTTCGGTATCCGATTATAATCAACTCGAGTTAATAATAAGCCGGGACTATTAAATCCGAGAACTGGGGAAAACAATTTATAAATTTGAGCGCTTCGGAAAGTATTTATCGCCCTTTGTTGAAAATTGAACTTGCTATAGTTGTGAAAAAAAAAAGTTTTCCAAACATTGAGCACACTAGTGAACACATCGGTGAACTAAATTTGGTAACCGAATGATGTTTGTTCGCATCATTATACTGTATGTTAATGCAGCGATTTAACGACGGAGGTGCAGATAACTTCAAAGGGGCGAGCAGAAAGTTTAATGAAAATGTAACTTTTATAACATAACATTCGTGATAAAAATCAGCGTTAAATCATATTTTTGAGTGTAATTCATATCATGAATTAATGTGTTATACTTTGCCTCTTAACTGGTCCTCGATGGTTTCAATTTTCAATAGTTCAATATTGTGTAAATCTGAGCAAAAGAGTACAGCTCCAAACGCAAGAGTGTGGGCTATATTTTCGTAAATTATATTCCGAATTTTTTGGACCGGGATCAGCGTGGAGTTTGGAATTGTCTGAGAAGAGGTCGCGTTGGGTCCGGTCGGAAATTAGAAATAATCCGGGAAAGCGGGGAGAATTTCCTTGGAAATTACAGGCTTTTCCGGACGGACCCGACGTGTCGGGCCGCCGCCAATTGCTCTTGGCAACGTTTTCCAATCAGAATGGAGGACCCGACCGTACAATGGGATAAAGTTCCAATCTAGAGATAGGTCCAGCGAGCCGGCTCTTAAGACCGGGCCGGCGCTTATTTAATAAGGCGGGGAAAAAGATTGAAAAATAATCCGTTTTCCAGACCGCCACACAGAGGAAATACACCGCCGCTCAGGTTTCCGATGGGATCACGCGTGCGGAATAAGAGATTTTGAACAATATAAGAGTTATTAAACGATATGAATGAGAGCGCGATATAGTTGTTGTGCTCTACACTGTTACACTTGTTGGAAAACTAAAAATCCGCTTCGCCCTTTCCGCGAGAATTCCCGAGAGTTATTAAGGGAGGAGGAAGATTTGTTTTGAGAAAGCTCTGAAAGAAGCCGGCTGTCGAACTAGCCTCGGGAAAGCTTAGCGGGGGCGCGGGGGGGGAGGCAGTGAATGCGGGCACCCCCGGGCCACCCCACCAAGAAAGGGCTCTGAGAACCCCTAGAAAAAGCCCAAAGGGAGAAAAGGACCCTTCTAACCCTTGGAAAAAGGCCGAGATCAATGAGACTTACCCCGACAACGCGCCGAACTTGGACTTACCACCTACCGCTTACAAATACAAATATATACCGCCCCCTCAACACAACCCATTAATATTATATATGCGGGGGTTGCAACTGAAAATATTGGGAAGAATCAACAAATAAATTTCTTCCGAAGATTAGCCACTCTATCCGCATACAGCGAGGTGTCTGAAGCACACCCCCCGGATAAAACAATGGTACTGACAATAACGTTCGTTTTCCAAGAAATAAAAACTGTACAAAAAGACCTACTGAAGATGGCGATCTAGCAAAAGAACAGGGCGGCGAAAGGGGACAGAAGATCGAGAAAACTACGGTATTCCAAATTACAGTAGTCAAAGTCGAAAACGACCCGGCATGAAAGAAAAAAGAGCTATGCTCTATAAAAAAGTGACGCCGTACATAAACGATTACAAATACTGCACGATACACCTAAATATTTTAGGTTTTAAAAAATTAATTTTTTTTTTATTTAGTATTCATATTCTGTTGAATAGACATAAGAATTACGGATAATAATCGTTTACATTCTATTTTTTATATAGTATTTAATTTCGCAAATCTACATGTTTCAAACTTATGGACGATATGTTATATTCAAGTAAAAACTGTATTGAATGCTCGGCCGTCAATACTGAGTGATGGCTCAACTGACCGGTGGCAGCTGCAAAACGTATACTGATGTATGCGACAGTATACATCATCGCCCGGCCTCGCTGTACCCCCAAGTTACAGGTATATACAATATTTAGTGGGGCCCCACTTGGCGG
This sequence comes from Lethocerus indicus, assembly GCA_019843655.1. Classification (NCBI taxonomy): domain Eukaryota; kingdom Metazoa; phylum Arthropoda; class Insecta; order Hemiptera; family Belostomatidae; genus Lethocerus; species Lethocerus indicus. The sequence continues at coordinate 12,483,301 of JACDQD010000012.1, read as the reverse complement.
TACGGCGTTTCCGAGTAACACTGACTGGACGTTACAGGAAAAAAAAATCGGATAAGAAATAATTAGACGGGGAATTCGGAGCCAAGATATAAAACAATAAATATACAACCAGCAGATAATTGTGAAGAAACGCTGTGCGGAAGGAATTGTGAGAGAATCGCAAGAGCGGAAATAAATAGGAAGGAGGCAGGAGGCTAAAATCGTCGTATTGAGAACACGATAATTGCCGAGAAGATGGCTCTCTCTCTCTCGTGTAGAGTCCCTTCGGCAAAACAAAAATGCCCGCCGAAGAGAAACCCCTTTATTTCATACCTTCCCCCGGTCCCGTCCTTTTTCCGCTCGTTCCCTTTCCTTTTTTATATATTCCTTTCCGCTTTTCCCGGCCGTTTTTAAATGCGGGGGAAATCTCACGGAAAAATTGGAGGATGCCGAGGATCGGGGGGGGAACACCCCCCGGCGGACGGGAGAAAATATCTGTTAGAGAGGTAGGGGTAGATGGCACCTCCACCCCCGCCCCATCAAACCCCCGGGCACCGGTCTGAGTCCAACCAACTGTTCAAACAACCCCCCCGGGGGTTGAACGATAGGAGCGAGAGAGAGAGATAGAGGGAGGCAGAGAGGGATGTTTATTTGACGTGGAAAAAGTAGAAAGAAAAATCTGAAACGGGGCCAGCGTGTCATTTCGCAGCGCTATCAATTTCCCTTTGCGCGGAATCGCTTTAAAGTTCGGGCCAAAGCTCGGACGTCGGCGCGGACGTGAGGACTTTTTTCCACAAGTGGCTTCGAAACGTAAATTCGTATTGGACGAGTGCTGAACTTCATTCTTGCGAATAGATAACAATCCTTTTATTCGAAAGTTGTAGCGAACCCACAAATCCGAGCATTTGGGATACTCATTAGAAACTTTAAGTCCTTATTGCTGACTTTTTGTTGAATAGCCGAGTCTTAATTGTATCACGTTAAGGAAAGTATTCTTGTATTTTCATAACTTTTCATCGCATGAACTATCTCGAATTTCAAATATACCTTCGGCACTAAACGAGAACCAGTTTTTATTATCCTCCTCCGTACTCGACCGACAATAAATAACTAGCAAAAGGAAAAGGTACCACTTGCTGGGGGAATAAAACGGCCCCGTCCACCTGGGAATACCCGGCAGTCTGCAGTCGGATGAGTTTTTTCGTTCCCCAGCGGTACAGGATTTAAGGACCGACAAAAGAACGTCCGAATGCGAGAATGGGTCCCATTCTATCTCTCTCTCTCTCTCTCTCTCTCTCGTGCGGATTAGACCGATAAATAAGGAAACCCGAATTCCCTAAGACACAGGGTCTATACAAGGGATAGAACGGGCCGAAGACACAGAAGTCTAACCGCTAACAGCGGTGGAAACTGCGCAGCGGGTATCCACCTCAAGTACAATAGAAAAGAAAAACTGAAACAAAGACAAAGAAAGAGGCGCAATTGACGGCTGGAGAGACGGGACCCGGGTTCATGAAAGGTAACCGCAATGAAGGAACGACAAATACGTCAGAAAAACGTATGATTCCTACGGTTATCGTCATAAAACCAATCTGTACCTCCAGCCCGGAGTAATGTGCATAGCGAAAACTTTTCGAAACTCACCAAAGTGAGTTACACTTGCCCCTTGATTAAGTATAATAAATAGCAGTCTAGTTAGGATTATCAGGGTAAGTGGAAAAACCCATTGCATTCAGTTCATAAATGCGAGCCTCACTCTTAAGTAATAAGCTTTAGTCAGAGCCGTGTTTGAAAGGTGGGTTACATCATTTAGGCCCTATAAGAACAACTCAATTTAAGGTTCGATTTCAAAGAGAAAAATAAACGAGGGTAGTGGGAATTAATCGTCCGCAGTTTTACACGACCCCCACCCCCAGACCAAAAAAAAAAAAAAAAAAAAAAAAAAAAAAAAAAAAAAAAAAAAAAAAAAAAAAAATATCCCCTCTATCGCCCTAACATGGTATCGGTCGTCCATTCCGTATTTTTTTATATCTCAGATTCCGAATTGGGGGGGAAATGGCGCCTGCAAGTATAATTATCGCACTGCAATCAGTGCAGAGGGAGAGGGGGAGGGAGAATAGGAGAATTAGAAAGTGAGAGCGCTAAAGGGTTGGGGGGTGGAGGGGGCGAGGGAAAAAGAGAAAAGAAGAGGGGAAATTAAATTGGCCCCCCCAAGTCGTTCTGGAGGATTAAAATTTCTCCGCCTCTCAATCATCCTAATCCGGTTTACGAATTTCTAACCCCCGCGCTGCCACTTCACAACCCTTACCCCCGACCCAACCAACCCCATTCCCACCCTTCGACCCTCTTTCCCTTTATTGGAATGGAAATAAACAGGGTGGCCAACCCCCTCCACCCCCCCGCAAACGCTTTCACTCTCCCGCTCCGGAAGACATATTGCCGAACCCCCCCCCCGGTCCAAAAACACGCCACAGAAGGAGGGCATTTTTTTAATTTCCCGAAAAAACGGAAACCCCCAGCATCACCAACGAGCGGATAAAATCCTAAGTTGGTTAAGCGAAATAATTAAATCGAGATCAACCCCTTCCACCACCCTCAGTACCGCTAGGGGTTCGATATTAATAAACGATATGAAAGGTTTCGAAACGACGTTAAGGACAGCGATACTCCCGCCCGACCCCCCCCCTCACTCTTCAAATAAACGCTACCGGCAGCCCAGTTTTCATTAACGATCGGAAAAAAAATTTCAAAAAATTCCTTTCTTCTTCATATTTAAAGGGCAAAAAAATTCGACCAGATATATCGGGCGAGGGGCTATCGTCGTCAAAAGGAACCTTATCGGTCGGGCAAGATCCTTTATCAGCCAGAAAATTTGAAATTTGGATTAACATTTAGATTCTGGAAAACATTAGACAATATTTTAATTCGGCAGTTCCAATTGAGTACTACATCACTGGAATAACAAAGTGCAGAAATAACGCAGCCGCACGCGAACGCGGCGATCTACTTATGCTATCCCTCAATACACGGGACGCCTTCCGTTTTCGATATATGCTATCCCTCAATGCCCCAAGCGGTTTGTTATTTATCAGTATTATTTATTTATTTTTCATTTTTGTTTCTGTTTCTATTGTTGAAATATTGTGGCTTATAATTCGCTTATTGTCGACCTGACGGTAATTTTGTTCCTAATTCATTTATCCCCCTACAAGAACGCAGGAATATTTTCTATTTATGACGACAGGAATTTACACAGGACGGAAACTGCAAACGCTCGGTAATAGGATGTTGTTTCCTTTTTGCGCTCGAACAACGTTTGTTCAGGTGTCAGCGGTGTCGGCTAAACCGTGCACTACAACCGAGAGTCAACAACCGAGTTATGCTGACTGCGGGGAAAACAAGGTGGGAACAAAGTTTCAGTTTCTGTCGGCTCTGCGATCAATTTCTTCCAGTTAACTCTCACCACTCTCTGGCATCGGTTCGCTTGGCTTACAAGTGGTTGAAAAATGTCAGTATGTAATATGTTCCAGAGGGCTGAAACACAGAAACCGCACGTTGTGTTCGTGAAGGCGATGCACATTGATTTTCATACCCTAAAAATATTTTTCCTTGAAGAAAGTGTATTTTATATCTCGGGGCATGATATCCAGGATTACTAAGTTAGCTAGAATCGAACAATGAGCAACAGGCTTCAGTGGAGTGAAGAAAGTTACGTTGCTGTTTATTCGTTACAGGAAATATGGTCCGAATTATTTAATTTTCTAGGGCCAAACGACTTTCTTCATGAGTTATTTGTTGTAAGCTCGATCTCAACTCCTTAGCCTTTAACCTGAACACTCAGGGTAAGGATTCTTGCGTACTCAGGGCCAATCGATCTCATATTAATCTTTTATAATGAAATTTGTTGATGGCACACACCTACTGAAGAAAATGGTACATTGAAAATGGCGAACATTTAATCTCACTAAGCCATCATCAAGTGCCAGTCATAAAACTTTGTTGGCGCTGTATTGAACAAACTAGGTCGGAGATATAATGTTGATACGGCTTGTAGGGTGCAGCACAACACCCTCCGAGGGCCCAATTTAGGGCCTTGTCCCCGGCACCTAATGAGCTAATTCCGGAAAGGTTAATTTCCGCTCCGAGTAACGACAGCACCTAATTTTTCCAAGTGATGTCCTCTCTCAACTAATGAACACCGAGCAAGTTGGCCGATCTTAGATTGGCAATAGACTCACACACGCCGTAATAAAAACGTCGTGGGGCCGTAATAAAAACCATTAAGTAATACAAATGAGCGGAGATATAAAAAGAAACAATGGATGAATATTAACATCCTTGTCTGTTTCAACAACTCAGTCGGTCCATGATGATGGAACCAGTAAGAATTCAGAAACGGAAACCTTAAGTTAGTGATAGTACAAGAATTTATTATCACATACTTGTAATTTAAAAAAAATCCAATATTCCCTCAATTTGAACTTGAGGCTGAAATATTTCTACTACGTTTTCAGGAAGTGGGGCATAAATATACAAATATAATGTATTCATTAATAATATATTTTACCCGTTTAGTTCTGGTCACCAACTAGACTCAGACTGGAGGAATTAACGACGTCTGAGGGTGCATTAAATCATTGTAATGACTCGGTAAGGCAAATCCTATTGTAATTGAGGATACGTCGGACGTATAGTTCAATAGAGGGGGTAGATGAGAGGATGAAACCCGTGTCCCCCCCCTTGACAATAATAGATTCGGGAGAGTGTTCCCGGCGGCCCCTCAACCCCGTCCAGTATTTATCTGTACGGCGCCTATGGGAAATAACGCCTTCTGACTTATGACCGTTGTCCTCTATTTTACAACTTACATTTTATTACCAGAGGAAATAAACAACGGAATTAAACATAATAAATAATAGCGACAGGGTGCGCGGGGGGTTTCTTCCCTCACACACGAATTTTTCCCTTTAAATTCTTAATTCAACCAATAAAATTTCATGCTTGTACACGAATGAGACATTAAACCGAAGAGTGTTCATTTCTCCCGGCCTCGGTCCTAATGAAGTCGCTGAAAGAATAAAAAACGCGATGGAAAAACAAAACAACAAAACTCCCCGTTGGAAACAACCGGTGGTTGGTGGCGGGGGCAGTTGGTATTAAAGTATTCTAACCGGAAAACAATATTATACCGAGGTGAGGGCGGAAATAAAAGAAAAGGTAGGAATAAAGGTACGGGGTAAATTCGGTAAAAAAAGGAATGGAAATAACGGTAAAGCCGGACGAAACCGGCGGTCGTATTTATCGCCAATTTGAGGCCAATAGGGGGTGAAATTTTGGACGTTGGACATCGAATTTTCGAATTCGGCTAGGACTGAAATAATAGAAATTATAGTCGACTCCACGATATCACTCAGATTATAGGCTCCCACAAAACAAGGCAATTCGAGTATTCGATATCCACTAATGAAAGCAATGAAAGCTACATACGATTCTGTGTACATCAGAAAGATTTGCAATCGAATCTCTTTACACTTAATAATATTTTAATTCGAGTAACGCGGTCAAGTCGCGTGAAGTGAATTAGTTTTCGGGTCGAAAATTGGTCGGTAAATCGTTGGAAAAATAACAAGTTTCAACTAGGAGATAGCGTTTTATAAAATGGTGGCGGGGGAGGGGGGTTGGTAAAATTATTATGCTGCGAAAAAAAAACTCTAAAACTCTCCACTTAGCATCACTTCTTCACTTCGCGTTAAGTTTCGACTGCGCTTAGTCGGTAGGTGATATTTTTTCTGAGACGCACCAAACATTTTTTTCTCAACTCAGTTATTTTCCCCACCCCCCTCTGCGTTGGTTTATACATGACCGATTTCATCAATAATTCGTTGTTATAATTTTTTTTAAATCGAAGGAGATAGCCGTGAACAATCTATAATGATATGTACTGAAGGATGTTTTAAAGAAGTTTTTAAAAAAATTCTCAATACTGATTTAACAAATCATTCCATCTGAAGTGTTCCTGCCCTAACTCGATTGCTTTCGCTGCAGAGACTAAATATTTTGATTTGTATAATTACAAAACAGGTGATTGTCGAAAGAAAACTGAATAAATTCAACATTGTACGATTTGAAAAAGAAGACAAACGATAAACAGGCAGACTGTTTTACGAGTGGACGTGTGTTTGGTGCAACAGAACAATGTTACGGTCGGACAGTTTAACCAACTTGTTTATGTAAATTTCCCTTCATTTAGAGTCCAATTCAACACTCCAACAGTTGACTCTCCGCTTTTGGTGTTTAGTCCAATAAAAAAAGAAAATAAACTAGGTCGATTCCTTTAAATGGGAGGAGGGCGGCGGCGGTGGCGGGAGGTGGAATTTACCTCAATTTAAATTTTAACAGCGCTTTAACTAATTGAAATCGTACAATCAGTATTGGGAACAATCGCGTGTCAATTTTCAATAAATACATTGGGCAGAGCTGTACCTTTTCTAGTACTATAAGGACGAAAAATTTTACCTTTGGGTGAGCAAACGTTAGGCTACGATTTCCCATAAAAACTATACTCTATAATATCGCCCCGCCTTATGTTTCCCGATATAAATCCTTTCGTTCAAAACTATCCCATCAAATCAAACCTTCGATTGAACACTTCTCCTCTCATCCCCATTCCTGAAAATCCTAATAATCGCGCGATTTCCTCACTACCCAGGATAACAATAAATGAGCACTATCGCTAGGTATAATTTTTAAAAAAATGTTGAAATAAATAAAAATATGTATACTAATGTTCATTAGAGGTTTCAGAAAGTCGACAATTTTCTACCGGGAAAGAGTGAACGGGGAGGGGGGGGATTTCCAAGCGGACCGTATAAACGGGAATCGCGTTCAGATATGAAGGGTTGTAAAACGGGATTCAAAAGTGGAGCGAGTGGAGGCGCGGGGTTGTCGGAGAACGCCGACTCAGCGGGGTTGATCGGGGGCCGCCCTCAGCTCAAATCCCGTCCCCGACAATACAGGGGCAAACGTCTATTACAGACCGGACGGCGGAAGAAAATTCCAGACCGTAGCCGGGATCCAATTTGCATTTTCCAGCATTGCTTCACCGAGTCCGTCCCTTGTTAGCGGGGGGGGGTTGTCGGCATGAATTTTTTGTTTTTCCGCTAACTCCTTATAAAACCTCATTAACTAGCGTCGCTGAATACAAATAATATCGATCGTTAGCGGAAAACCTCGAACATTCTGAAATAGAGTCGCATAACTATTGAACTAGCAACGTATAAACCCTATCTTAAAACGTATTTCCTGAAAAAATTAATTACATTTAGTTTGGTACTACTACAGAAACGAACTGAGTGTGGTAGAGCGTATGTATTGACTTTGATCCTTAATTTGGGGGTTTCTACAATAAAACTTTCAATTTCTCTTTTAAATGTTTAATGATGATTGTATTGTAAGTTTTGAATTTAAATTTGATAGCGTTTTATATTTTTTGCGATATCGTTCATATTTCGTATCCAATAGAATGATGAAATTCTCAATTACAATTCTTGGCAAAGCGGTTAACCGGCAGGAAAAAAATACCATATTTTTTGTAATATGGTAATATGGTATTGTGCTATCACAATTAAAATAAGAAATTTTCTAGAGTGATCAAATTTAATATACGACAGCGTGTTGGATAAATGTCTGCGTTCGCTGACACTTGAAACTTGAAAAAAAATAATAAAACTCACAGATTCCAAGGACCAAATCGGCGAATCCAGTTTGCTTTGAGTGGGAAAAGTCCGGCAAGAAGTGTCTCTCCGATTGATCCGGCCGGAAAACGGGGTTGTGGTGGTTGCGCTTTTACGAAGGTCGCGAAAACTGGTAAACAGGGCGGGTTTTTCGGGGAAATTCTGTGAAAACGGGTGGAGTGGCACCGAAGCTGAGCGGGCACTGAAATTAGCGCTGGTTTGAAGCTCTCGACGGGCGGGAATTATTTACACAGTTGGCTGGTTTCTGGCCGGCGCTTGCCCGTGGCTCAGTCTGGTGTACGCCGGCACCGAGCCCACCAATAACAACTAACTAAACGTAATTTGAATACAGAGCGCTCGCTGCATCTCTCTACTGTAGGATGTTGCCGGGGCCGTACACCCCGCTATCACTATCGCGGACAGTTCACCGTTCCCACGGTTCGCTCCGGCCATTCCATTCATTTCTGGGGTGGCGTCAAAATTAAATATTTTATATCCGATCCCGCGCCGAACAGGAAGAACCGCAGTTCTACTGAAGATGGCTGCAAGAGTAGACAGTCTAGACCAGTGTTTCTTAACCTTTTAAGTGACCCGCACCCCAATGAAAAAGTGTCTCGATTCTTTGTGATTTAAAACGGAAAATACATTTTTTTTTGCAAATTTGTTATTTAAAAAAATTGTACATTTTATATATCCCATACAAAACAATATTATTTTTATTAATGACTAGACTGTTGTTGCTTGTTTATTATAATATTTCTGAAGCGAGGCTCTTTTTTTGAAAGAGCACTCGCATTTAAGCCATTTCTCGCTTTAGTTTTTATATGCAAAAGTGATGAAAACCCCATTTCACACAAGTAGGTAGTAGCAAATGGTAGAAGTAACTGCAATGCTTCTTTTGCCAACTGTGGATAACAAATATTCCATTCACACATTTTTTTTTACTTTATTCTTAGTTTTGGCATATTTGAGCTTTGTTGCAAAAAACCCATAACCCCAATTTCTGTATGAGCTTAAACTTTTGTTTGGGGCATCTCCCGCACCCCCGGTTAAGAACCACTGGTTTAGACTTATTGTATACGATCAACATCTGAGCGGCATGAACATGTCTATAACAAGGTCCGACGAGAGCTCCGTGCATGAACTGTACAACTACATGACATTCGGTTAACTGGAGTGCATTTTCACGAAAAGAAAACACTAAGTATATTGCCATTACCGCGTATAATGACTATGACTATAAATGGAATTCTTGAGACTAGTTGAAGATAAAATATTTGGGTTGAAGTTTGAACATTCCATGTCGACGCGGGACCTCAAACGATCGAATAACTACGCACGGTAGTAGCCGGCTTATAAATATATTTACCGACTACATATAATTGGCCTTATGTGATATACGATTGCGACCATCTCGACAATAACTACAGCGCGGTGTTATTTGATTTTTATACTCGATACCGGTTGGGGAAGGGGGGAAGGAAAAAATATTTCACCGAGGGCCCAGATAAATCTTGGCAACGGCGCGATTCGCTCCCCCCCCCGAATGGGATTGGTTTCAAACATCGATAGAAAAACAATCCCTAGCCATGTGTGTGTGTGTCAGTGTGTTGTGTGCAAACAGGCTAAATGAATCGGTCAAAAGGACGGCGGGGGTTCAAAAACAACACTTTTCGCCGCGTGGGATAGAGTCAATTGGAAATCAGCTACCGAAAAAAAAGAAAGACAGAAAATACAATTGTTCGGGGCGGATTTAATGAACTTGTGCTCTTGTGAATCGGCTCTATTATAGCGGATTGCGGGGGAGGGGGCAAACATCGCTTTGGTCCAGAAGCAGGGCCAATTTCGATACACTCCGATCAGGCAATAATCGTAGCGGTACAAATGGAAGGGAATTAAAAAGGGAAAAAAAACATCAGACCGGTTTTCCGGACGGCGTACCGAATTTTCATTCAATTACTAATTTCTAATACAATCACTCGAATGGACCCACTTACTTCCAAATAGTCTGAAAACATTATTTAATTTTGTTGCTGTAGCCAAACAACTAATGCTAACATCGGATTGAAGTTTTAATATAGAATCAAGGGGGGTTTATATGATTCAAATCAAATGTTATCAAACACGATACGATTTCCAATTTTTTTCATAATTCCCAGAGGCAAATGGAAATTGATAATCTTTGATTTTCATCGGACTATATTTCTAATTTTTCCAGCAAAGCTTCCTTTTCTGGAGACTATCGCTTTGTCTACTGAACTTGGATGAAACCTAAGCCATGTGACACGAGGGACACCACCACATGATTCCATATGAAACTGTTTGAATTTTAAATCGGGCCCACGTCACGACTCGGCGGTGCATTCGATTTCGACCGCCGTTTTTCCACCCCCCCCCGCCTGACATTTTCGCACCCCGCGTAAGGGGAAAATTAAATAAGGAAAGTGGATTTCGAAACGGTTTATCGCCGGCACAGATGGGTTGTCGGAGGGCCAATTTTTGGGGCCCTCCTCCGTCCCTCCTCCGTCCTACCTCGCCCCACTCCAATCTTTTACCGCGAGTGCCCTCCTCAGTACGAGCGCATTTGCCGTTGAACGAAAAATTAGGGGAATAACGATTTCCTCGATCGTGTAGCCATTTTCAATATTGTACGGGAGCGCGGCCTCCCGAAACCGCCCCGCTGTGGAATTCCCCTCGGCTGATCGAATGGATCTCAGGGGCCGGCGACTGCATACGAAACAGCCACCGATATAAAAATATCCTACAGAGAAATTTTCTTATGCACAAGAACGACGAAATTATAAAATTTAAATTATAAATTATAAAATTGCCTTGTCGACCGAGGTGTATTAGACTAACAACAAATATTGAATTAATTTTGTTAACTTAAATTCCGGTTATACACTATTGCTAGACCGATTTCGGCATAACACCTTCGTACATAAATACATAAAATTTTATTTCGAAATGACATATAAAAAAGGTACATCGATCAACATCAACGGGGCAGACGGTAGGGCTTGGTTTATATGGACACCCGTAGATATAAACGTTGAAAAATGTATATTTCAATTTGACTATTTGATACAGTTAATGTTGTATATTTCATCATAGCTTGACGAAATCCACCATACTTTGAATAATTATCCATTCAACCAGCCAGATCCGCCAACTCTAGAGCCAAGTAGTTGCCCGAGGTTTTACCGAGCGAAAATAAAATTCCGCATAGAATTTACGCAGTTTCCTGTATAATTGGAGGGCAATTTTTTTTCCATTCCCCCCCCCACCCCTCGTATCGGGCACGGATTTATTGGTTGGGGCACCAACAACCCCCACACGGGCGAATATTTCAGGGGAATGGCGAACAGCCTTCCGTGTTACGTATTCCGCGAGAGCACGTCCCGCCACGTTCCACATACCGGGGGGGTGTCTGTCACACTCCCGCACACAGGGACCGCGACAACACTCTGTTTGTTCCCGGAGTCGGCCGAGGTTTTCATTCGAGAGACCGCGGTATTTTTCATGAATGAGACTCGAACCAACCGTCGGACATTGTTCTTTATATAAACTCGTTCCTGTTTTTCCACTTTCCCGACCCCCTACACCTACGTAATTTCCCCCTCAGAGCCGACGCTCTATCGGGGACTGGCATACATAATAGAGTCTATCCTGTACTGTTGATTTTTTCCTTTCTGTCCGGAAAAACCGGACAAGCGAATTGAAAATTAAGCCATATTGTCGGGAGACCGAACGCTGAGTTTGCGGGAAAATTCAAATTCCCGCAGTATTCGCGACGCTTAACAGGTTTAAAACAATTTATAACGGGGCCGTCGCCGACATCATCCTGGAAGATTGTGTAGGCATGTCACCCAATCACATCATCCCTTTTAAAAAATTAAATTCGATATAAGTTTTTTTATGTATTTGTCTAGTTATTCGGGACTTGTTTCTACGAAGTAGAAGTGCCCGATTTTCGGTAATTCGAAATTGAAACGGTACTCTCTCGAAATGTTTCGAATCGGTCACATCTGAGGAACGGTAGGCGTACAGAAACTTACGTGACTCCGACCTTATCTTGGGGTTAATTCAATCAACCCCCGGGCTCCCGGCGGAAAGCTTTCAGCCCCCCTGTACGGGGGCCTCTGCCGACGGCTTCTTTCTTTGCCTTTGACGATTTCATAAAATTTATGCCCTCCACCGGCTTATCCATTAGGGCTCCCGGCCTTAACTAGCACCGCGCATTAACTAATTGCCGGGATTTCTCGAAAGAAGACAAGGACCGGAGGAGGCGAAGCGCCTCTATTGACTTTGCCGAGTCCGCTGCCGAATCGCGGACGTTATAAATAAGTGAAGCCGGTGAATTTCGAGCCGTAGGGGGGAAAACGGCTAACCGGGAAGAAATTCGCAGCGAAGATTTTCCGGCGTAGGACCGAATTTTCATGCAAATTGTTGATACGGGCTGAGAATCTAATGAATCTCGGACTGGGCGAACTAGTTAGCGATAATTCCGAATTAGAATATGGCTTTTGTACGGGAAAGTTTCCGTAACGAAGATTCGCAGGCAATGCGGAGGAATGCGCCCACGATGAACAGCAAATTTAAGTTTAAATAAACAAGTCGCCAATCAGTAGTGCGAGCAAAACTTTCACAATTGCCACCTAGGAAATAGAATGTACAAAAAACCTATCTAGAAATTTACTGGCTAAAAAAATAATAATTCAAATTCTGGTTGCCGAAACCTCGATGGTCCATACGACCTGTTGGTTCCTTCTTTAGATAGAAATACAAATATATTCCCTTCCAATGTGGCAGTGTAACGGGCCATTAATTGGTGGAAAGAAATATCCGTTGGATGGTGGGGCAGAGGGTCTGGGAAAAGGGAGAGTTTATTCCCATGCCAGATACGCTTAGTCGAGAACTCAATTTCTGCCCACTCCGCGATAATAAACCCCACTTCCAGTCCGAACGGAACCGGACAGCGCAGCGTTTTATATTTGTTCAGTTTTAACACAATCTCAATTCAATACTTTTAATATTTAATTCTCGAGGCCGATAAATTTCTATTACAAAATTACAAAGCGGTAAATGTAAAATACAGATACCAATTTCTAACAATGAAAAACGGGACGGCCGCCTTGATAAAAAAAAATTCGAAAACACTTTCTTTTTCGCCCCAGTATGAAACGAGCAATACATATGTAATTTATGTATGTATAGTGAGTGTGCGTGTTGGGTGGGGGGCGAGGTTCGGATCGAGTAAAGGATAAATTACTGTTTACAAGACCGGGGGAATTTGTATATGAAATCTACCCCCACGGCCGGTTGGGGCGAATTGAAACGTAAAATTAATTTCGAAACTCCCGTCGGAGATAATTTTTAATATTAAAAACTCTCCTTTCTCTGTAAATCTGGATTTAGTCCCTCCGTCTAAAAACCGCTCCTGCTAAACCCCCAATTTCCAGCCCTACTAACATCGTGTATTTACCCCGTACACCGTGGAAGTTATTAGATTTCTACCCTTACCGCCGTTTCTTTTCTCTTTTAATTTAGGAAAAGGGGGAAGAAAACGTATAACGGTATAAAGAGCTGCTCGACGTGTTTGATAAAATCAAGAATGTTTAACTTTAATAGAGAATTCCAGTTAGGATATTAGCTCTATAAACTTAAGTTGTACATCAACTCGGTTTTAAATTTTCGGCTTATGCGAGAAATAGCCGAGCATTTTCCAGGATATAGCCAATACATAAGTTCCGGATTTAGGACAGCAGTGATGTGGTTTGTGCGAATGGCGGATTATATTTCAATCTTTTCCACGTTGGATTAAATGCCCCCCAAGGGCTCCATTAATTCCTCTTGATTGGATGTTATCCATTTTGATTGGAAAATCATCTCCGGGACAAATCTTCTGGAGTAACGCGTTGCTTTATTTATATTCACCTCAGCCTACTTTATTTGCGCTCAACGTTTCGCAAAGCCCTCCAATTTAAAGCCAATTTAAACTCGCATATAAGCGAGCGCACTAAACACGCGGCGCCGTAACGGAAACTTAAAATTTAATTTCTAAACTTCTCCCTGTCATATTTCACTATCGGTATGAGTCAGAATGAGGCAAGGTTACACAGTTTTTGTCAACTTAATTCGACTTGTCGAGGCCTAATTATTGAGCCCGTATTATTAGAGCGTCATAAAGGAACACTGATAAAAAAGTACAAATAGCGAAGTACCAATGAATTCGTAAAAGGTACTCACTCCGGGAAGAGTCTTGATGTTGTGTAGCGCGTTCTGGGCCTCAAGAGCCGCCTTCCTCGTGTAGAACGTCACGAAACAGCAACCTGAAAAAAAAATTATTACGATGATTAAAACTGGATTTTTATTGTTAAGCATCCAATCAACTGCTTAACAAAATCAACTTTATAATACAGCCCAAGTATAATGGAACGCCGGTGGTCGGCACAGCACTGCACGCTGATATGTTCGCGAAAAATACCTAAAATATATTATGTAACTAATACTTAATATAATTACAGAAATAAATAATAAATTATATACTATTATGGTAGAATGACCAGCTGGTGCATCGATTTATCATACATTTAAAATTCTAAGGAACAAACATTTTTTTCTGCTATTGGTGAAACATTCTTGAATCGGTCCCTACAGTCATGGCGGAGTATTAAATATGTGATAATATATGACATTCGCCAACACACTGACAGAATTCTGTAGCGATTTATTCAAATTTTCACGTCGAAATGGTGAAACCGTTTCTGGGCTCGGATTACAGGCGAACACAGTTTTTAGTTTCAGCATGAAATATATATTGGCGGCCAAAAGGTAAATGATACTGATATTCATTGGCTCGGAATAATAGGAGAAAATACAATTTACAGAGGAAAGTAATGTGTTACGCGTTGAAAATATATACTGAAAACGGATCGGAAAACAGATTAATGTTTTCCCAGATAACTTAAGAGAGTTAGAAAACGAGAAAACGAAAACTGAAAAACCGGCCATTAAACCTTCTTACAGAGTACGTACTGCCGGTATATATATTTTCCGCCTCGGTGGGGATAAAGGAAACCGACTCTTCAAGACATATATATATATATATATATATATATATATATTTGGAAAACAGATACGGACATTTTCCAGGGGCGCTCCCCCCCCCTCCTCCGAAGTGGCTTTTCTTTCTCTTCATTTCCGATCCGATAAAAGTAAGAGGGCCCCCCGCCACCACCTTCCCGGGACTTTGCCCGAATGCAAAGGAGTTATGTACGACCTGAAGGGAGTCCGGGCGGGATGGCGGGGGGCGGGGGGTTCAAGTTATCGGAAAGTCCGCGCCAAGTTCAACAGCACATTGTCGGAGGGAATGGGGCCGGGGACGACTTTCTCAAGTGCCAGTGTTGTTGTGTATAAATATAAGTCGTAACTATAATCACTCTCACACACACGCACACATCTATAGATGTGTGTATCATCATATTTAAAAGTTAAGAAGGATTTTATCGCAGAATAACAGGACTGAAATGGTCACAACCGTCGACTAATCTAAACGGCGTGTCGTACCTATGACTTGTGGCGGAAGTCTTCACTTAAATTATCGTGTTTCTCGCGTTTATATGACATTTTACGACCAATGCAGCGAAGGAGATTCGAACCCTGAGGGTCGGGAATTGAAAAAAAAAAAACGACCTAGCGGAAATTCCCCGGGCCCAATTAAATTTATAAGGTTTTCAGCGGGACGCGGCGAAGGGCATAATTCGATTGCGGGCAATATCCCGCGTGCCGACAGCAGAAATGGGATAGATACAGAGAGGGAGGGGCTGTGAGAATTTTGTCGGGAACATTCTGCAAGAGGGAAAAGGGAGGAAGGGAGAGAGGGAGGGAGGGAGTAAGATAGAGTCGTCGGCTACAGATGGGCTGTACGTGCCCCACGGGCTACGTGCCCCCGCCCCCCCAAACACCCCCATGGAACACCACTAGAGGGATACGTTCTACGCGTTAATGCGGCCATATTTATATATCGGATTTTATTTTTGTTATATTTTTTCGTGTCGGCCGCTGCGATTGATCAACTAAGAGGGGGTGGTTTTAGAGAGAGGATGACCCCCTTTCGCTTTCTGCCGGGGAGGGGGGGAACAAAGAAGAGGAAACGGAAGAAAGAAGAATGGACTTCCCAGAATGGAGGGGGATACTGAAAATTGAGAGGAATTGTCAAGATTAAGCGCGACTCGGGGTTTTATTTCGGTCAACGACCGTTCCGATTTACGGGTCTGATCGACGGTTTTTTCTACCATTTATAGGTATCAAATTTCCGAGAGGTCGTAAAAGTGTAATTAAGCACGCAGTACTGAATAGATGATTCTAAAAATATATGCATTCCGTTGTTAGTATTTTATCTAAGATATAAAAGGACCGATCTTTCGACCGATTTCGGCTTAGCCCATCGGCAGGATCCAAATATACAGGTTCGATTATTAATTACAGTTTATTATCCCATCAGAAAATATCTATTCCAACAGGAGTATTAGGGAGGCAGTAGTAATACAGGAAAACATATAAAAAATAGGGTTAACAGTAATAAGGGGAGCAATAAGTCATCATCCTAAGAGGATTAACGACACCCAACTATAGTTACAGTTTCAGTCTTAGTATAAAGTTTTAGTTCCAGGATGAGGAGGTTTCTTAATTACACATTCGAATTGAAATTTTTACACTTAATTTAGGTGAGCTCCGCAAAAATTTCTAGTAAAATATTCATTTGACATATAGATTATTTGAAATAAATAAAACTGCAGCAGCGAATGACTTAATTTATGCTATATAGGATATTTTGAAAGGCAGGCTCGGATGCTTTACAGAGGTACTGATATTTTCTTCTCGGGCTTGAATTTTCAGCGTCCAATACTCTAGTGTTTTTCTCGTCCGAACCAATCCGGTTTGATTTCACGATGCGATAACCACTCCTGGAATTCGGAGCGACTTATTTCGGAAATCCGAACCGGCGGTTCGGCCGCCTCTTTCTCTTTTCCGGGCGGAAAAATTTTTCAAGATAACCGGTTCGAAACGTCGAAACAAATCGGGACCATCAGTTTATTCGGGGAGTGCGGGCCCCGCGTTCGGTGAAACATTCTTCTGCCGGGGGTTGGAGGAGGAGGGGGTGGGCGGGGGCGGACGAGAGAAAAATCGTATAAAATACATTACGCGGAAAAATGGATTGGAAAATCGGGAAGAATTTTCCGGCCAGGGGCGTTTTTCTTCCGCCGGCTAAAGCTCGAAATAAATCAGCCAGACGCGAGGGTGGCAAACTTCGTATGGTAATGGATGCCGACCAACCCCGGGGGGCCACTACCTAGACAAGTACCAACCCATTCTACCCCGTGATTTAGAACCGTTGTGATCGTTACTGGCGGTCCACAAAACAACCCGGAAACCGTATGTAAACGTCGGGAGTTGGGGGTGAGCTGCATACTGAGAGTGCCAACAGGATGCTTCGAACCGAGCTCACTATATTTCAGACAAGCAACTGTAGACCGAGAATCCCTAGAGTGATTACATATTGTAGACAGTTTTCTGTTTTCAGTTCATTCTCTTATCCGAATATTGAAAGAGAATACAAAAGAATATTGTCACTTGAATTGATCGTTTGTTATCTGATCCTTCAGATTCCGCGCACGAGGGTCGCGGTAAAACCGAGCCATCAAGCTAAAGGGCTAATCCACTCATCCCGAGATAGTGGATAATTTGGGCAAAACCTCCGAATTGTCCAAGTGTTGTATATAATTTGAATGCGGGTCCCACTTCTCTCAAGAAATAGTAAACGAAGATGGCTCGACAGCCAGAAACTGCCCTCCTCCGGTTGTGGAGTTCATCACAGCGCTGTAAATAAAAGCTGTAAGTCAAGAAAGCGGGGCGACTTAAACATCGTCTTAAATTGGGGGGGGTTTCCGGGTCAGTTTTCCTGCTCGAACTTTTAACGATCCCTTCTTTTTACCCGGGGGTTAACCGGGGGATGAATCACGCCGGCGGGGGGTGGCGGCGGCGAATTTTTCTCTTCCCCCCCGACGCGAATCTTAATAAGACGTAAAGCGACTTCCTCGCCCCCCCCCCGTTTCTAAACTGAGCTATAAATGGTCGCTCATTGTGTAGCCGCCCCGACCGTCAAAGAAGAAACCCATTGTTTATTCCTCCTTCCTTGTTGTTTTCCTTTTTTTTACCCCCGCCCACCACCGCCCCCAGCCATTATCGGGAATGGGTCCCAATTTATTTTCTGGGCCTGTGTTTAAAAACCGGTTAAATTGATGTAAATCTCTGGCCCTGCGTCTCTACGGTTTTTCATCATCTTCATCTTGCCGGCAGAGGGGCCGTATTTCTTCACGGCTGTCCATTCCAGAAACGGGAAACAATATAAGTGTGACTTTCATGATTAATGGGAGCGCCCTCCCCGCCCCACCACCATTTTCCACCCCCACTCTAAACTCTCTCTCTCTCTCTCTCTCTCTCAATCTCACTGTAATTCGTTAAGTCTCCGGCCTAACTTAAGTTGTGTCGATTCGCTCCGGTTTCCCTTTTTTTCCCTCCACCCGCCCTTTCTTTCCGCCCTATAGCGCCGCGGAGGAACTTGTGACTCTGCTGTGACTTATTGTGATTACCGCAGATTTACTGCGCCCCGAGTGCCGTGGACGTTGAGGCTGCCACTTTTTTTTCTGTACCTTTATTTATGAAACTTCTCGACTAGACGCTGAATACGTTTCGAATTTTCAACTGAATACCACTGCAATGCCTTGTGCAGGTCCGGAACAATTAAAAGTTAGAAATCATCCTTGACAATTAAGGTATTAACGATACACCTATTTTAGTGTTACCGTTCTGAGTGACAATCGGTGTTTTTACAACTTGTATTAGAGCCGTTATGCGACTAACAATAGACAATAATTCAGACCAGTCCCCAAAAATGTGCAGGCAATTCTTATTAATTATACGTTTATCAACGGTCAAATAGTGAATACAGCCACCCAATATTCACCCCAATTATGTATTCCTCGGGGATATATAGGTGGTCGAAAAATAAAAAAGAAATTCTAATGTATCTGAACGCCCGGCGGTAATTTCCAGTGCACAAGTACAGCGGTACGAATGGGAGCGCAAACTCAAAATTTATGACGCACTAAAAAATAATTCCCCAACCCTTCGCCAATATCTGCGTGGGCCTTTCACCCGTATATTCCGAACCATCCCCCATTACCGAAATTGGGCCTCTCTTCTATACCCCCCCCCTCTTGGTAAAACATCCAGAGTGAAACTGGTTTCGCTGCCGCTTTTAATATCTCAGGAATGGTTACGGCGAATCGCTAATTTAGTGGCTGAATAGGATATGGCGAGCAGCCGAAACAGGTTTAGATTTGATGGAGATCACAAGAATTATCATATCCAGCCCTCGCGAACCACCAGGTTTCGTAATTGAAGGACTATCCACTAACATCGAAAACTTCATGCGTTTCTTGCATTCCTGGAATTGAATATCCACCTTACAGTTTGACGATACAAAAAGTGAATTTATTCCCGCAGATTTGAATTTATTCCGTCGCATTTTTGGGCCAATCCGACGACTGTTCGAGATAAGCCGCGTTTAAACGACCGAGTGGCCGACGCTTTTACCACTGGACCGGCCATTAACGGCCCCCAATAAATGATATTTTTTTTCCGCTCGCTCTAAACCGATTTGCAAACAAAGCGATAGCTCGGGCAACGGCAATTTTTCGTTTCCAAATACCCCTCCTCCCAATGATACTTTATAACGGTTAATTTTCGGGCAAGGCAAAAAAAGAAGTAGCCCGAATCCTGAAAAGGCCGTATTGGGTATGGTAAAACCATTTTTCGTTCAAATCAAGGTATTTCGGTTTACTTTTTGTCACCCGGGAGGAAAACTCAAAGAAATACTCAAAATGTCGGTAAATTATTTCGGCTATAAGATATTTTTCTGGGTATACCTTTTATAATGTTCAACGCATCCTTATTAACGCCTCCCCATACCTCTAACAGGATAATGTCACTGCAGTGTGGCTGTACCTTTTGTTATTAAAAATGTATACAATAAATGAAAGTAGGACAGGATGACCCGCAGGTAACCAACATGGCCAACTGACTAACGAATATACTGACGGGAAACTACTGAAGACGGCGAAGAGCCGAAATTAAGGCCAAACTATATCGTCATTAGGGGTCTATGTGCAGTTCTACACGGTACGGGGAGAAAGAGAGGAGCATAGGACATGATCCACGCTGAGACTTCATGAGACGCATAAACCGGTTTTATAGGGCAAAACCTTCACTTAGGGCAGTAAAAAGAGCAGTGAATACTCGGTTGTACCGACATTATTGCGATCATCTTCCACCCGCCCATAAACGGTCGCTTCTGAACAATAAAAGGGGCCAATTTGAAAACCAGTGGCGCACGAAAGTGTCCACCAATTTCGATATACATGATTATATAAAAATCACTATACGGTGAAAAAAAAACCAGTGTCAGAATTGTCTAATTCATTCGGCTGTGGATTCATAAAGCATCATATACCGCTTCGCAGTACAGCTGGAAATGACTTTCGGAGCAAGGTTTTCTGAAAATACACGTCCGAGGGACCCTTTATCAAGTTGATTACTATTGCCTGTACCGAAGTAGCAGGAAGCCGGTCGTGGGGGGCGCGTTCCTGTTTTTGCGGTGGCCGTTTCTTGAGGTCACTTTATGTATGAAGGAAGAGGAAACGCGTGTTCGCTCTCGCAACCCTCGCCCCCCCTCGGGCTACACGTACCGAAAACTACCCCCACCCGCCGCCCAAAAGTCCACCCCCGACCACCCCGCTTCCGCCACTATCACAAATTCCGGCAAAACCAATAAAAATGAAGTGCACGCCCGAACAGCGAATATAGACCGCTCGTACAGCTATAAACTTATAGGAAGCACTCTTCCTCCGGCCACAGTGGAAAGCCGTGCACTCGGACTTTCCCGGTCGGTCTTCCGGCTTCCATCTATTCTCTAAACAAAACTATAGCAATCTTTCGCGACTTTAACTGAGCATTGGCGGAGTGGAACACATTTGAAACCTTTCAATCTTGAGAATCTCAAACCTTCCCCTTTGGCGGACCCCTAAGGATGGTTCGAAACGTACTGTAGAACTGGAATCACAATTTTTGACTGAACCTCGCATTTATGACTCGGACAGGCATTGGAAGGCCAGATAAACAAAGTTTTTAACCGACGAAAATATTATTTTTTATTCGGAAGTCCCGAAGTCATCCGCGATGGAGGTACATAAAAAATATAGTTATAAAATACATGAAAGGAACAGATGTTTTTCAGGAGTGTACTAACGACCACGGATGAATTGATTCCAGGGAGGACGAAATAACTTCGACAGGGATAAGACGCCGGAATTCACCCCTAATTAAAGGGGGGAAAAAAGTTAAATTTAATTAGCCCGCCCTACAAGCCCGGGTTTCTAATTATCGGATGGGCAAAATCCGAAAGCTCTCCCCCCCCTCTCGACCAGTTGGAGAAGTAGTAGTAGTAGTAGTAGTGGTGGTGGTAGGAAGGCGCCCTCCGAATCTGTGAGCGTGGGGGGTTGGCTCGGGCCCTAGAAATTGAAGGGACAAATTGGACTCAGACTAACGGTAGGGTCGGACTACCGAGGTATAAATTAAAGCGAAAAAGTTATAAAGCCCAGGGTTTTCGCTTTCGTGGGAGTAGGGGGCGGGGGTTGCAGGATTAAACTTGGGACCGCCCCCCCCCCCAGGGTAGGAAGAAGGGCCCTGGAAATAAGCCTCGGGAAGGGGTTCAGAGTTCAGTTACTAATTACAGAGCAGGGGTAGGTTCTAGGGGTGAACTGTGTAGTAGAGGAGTAGTTGAACGTGAGTGGTGGGGTGGGGTGTTATAGGGGTGGGGTGGGTGCGGGCAATATAGGGCTACGTGGGCCCGCCCCCAGAATTAGTCCACCCCCCCGGAGCACTTACACGGCGGGGCGCTAAGATGCCCCGGCCATTCAACTTTCCACGGGACCGGCTTCCAACTTGTTCTGTAATTCGCAAAGTTGGTGTTCGGGCCGCCGAGGATTACCTCGGACCGGACTCGCGCCCCGGACACAAATCCTCGGCCCATACCCGCAAACTACCCCCAAGATCCTTCCTCCAGCGAGGGCGGACGGCCGATCCCATTTTAATTAACCTTCCCCTCAGGCCTAATCCCCTCTAGTGCACATGCACGCACTTCCCCCCAACTGAGAACTCTTATCGAGGGATAGACCCTTAGGGGGGGATTTTGTAATATCCTAGTTTTCAGGATCTTACGTCTCCCCTCGACGGTTTGGTCTCTCGCCAGACCGCTGGCCATCTTCTGGTGAGTCACCCTGGCACATCGGGTATCTCACTCCTACTGAGAGATGATAGGAGACCTCACTGACGTAAGGAACGTTCGGGATGCCAGGAGTTAGTAGAGTTTGCACCCTAGTATTAGGTGTGCAATTTTTATATAACTGATATAAAAAATCTTCCTTCTGAAGATCTTTCTCGATCTTCTGTCTTCTGTCTATGATAGTATAATATATTATAAATTTTTAAATATATCTAAAGTTTGTTTAAAAACAATTTTTCGTTTCGTCTATCGCTCTAAAACAACGTGCACAAAACAGGCTCGTTTTTTCGGCTATTATTTGGTAGTTGACTCGCTACTTATGTGAAGGGAATCCCCCGAGGACTACTTGGACTCAGAGTGGAGCATCCCTTAATCATGATCGATGATTAAAGTAACGATGATTGATCGCTTTTCAGAAGTTTTATGTTGTACCGACACGCAAAAACGCAAGGCCGGCCTTCACTTTAAATTCAAAGTATTCACTCGCATTCGCGTAATTCACTTTCTGGAGGCGAGTTTCTGACCGGTGATAAATGCCAGGGTGAATCAATCCGACTGGTGATTAATGATTGGAGATTAGGTATCAAAAGGCGTGATTGATGATTGATTTTAAACCGGGGAGGAGGGGGGAGGACGGCCGGGGGGACTCTCTTCAGCACCTCCTCGGGACTGAAATGCGAACAGCTCGAGTATAAGCTGCCGGTTCTTGCGCCGGGGCGGAACAGGAACAATGGGACGGACGAACAATGGGAAGCGCCCATTCGAGGGCGGAAAAACCCGCGATCCAAACCGTAAATCAGAAAAAACCAAGTATTTCTTCCATTGTTCCTTCATCGACTTCATTATTACTCAATCCTTCACTTCTTCCGAGCTGTAGCCGCAATCGCTAAATTTACTATAAAACGATACCAATTTTGATTTTGACGTTAAATCAAGAAAAGTTAAGAGAATTTTCAGAACCCGATACATATCCTCTAAGAAAATACTAAAGTGTCTCCGGTTTCGATAAGTGTCGCGGGGGTTGAATTTAGTCTCGATGATTTTTATTTATAATTCCATTAATTAATTAAAATCTTCCTTATCATTCGAGATATCAGTGATACTGTAAAGGAAACAGACGTCAGCTGCGACTGTATAGTTTTTGGCTTGGCCAATATACAGGGTTTGGTAAGAAGCTTGGCCAGCTGTTGCGATCATCTGTTGAATTTCAAATAGAGCCCGGACTCGAATGCAAAGGGAGTCGTGAAATCGTGGTCTCGAATTACTTCAGTTCTGTAGATAACAATTTTTGTTGCGGGAGGGGCGGCGGCGGGGGGGGGGGTTTGGCCTCGGTTCGAGGTGTTTGTGGCTCCGCCGCAACTTGTTGCACTTGACAAATGAGAACCGACCACGATAACTGGTTTCAATTATAGGGACGTGTCCCGCATTTTTAAAACGACCATTAACCCTGGGGAAAACCACCCCCTGGGAGAGGGTGGAAAAGCCGGCCAACAACGGGGATTAGAAATTACGGCGATATTTGAAGCTGGCGTTTGTTCGTAGAAAACATTATGAACAAATTACTAATATTGACAGTAGACTTGTACTTTCTCTTAATAAATAGGAATCAGCAAAAGGACGAAAATCCGGATTAAAGACGTTACGACAATATTCCGCGATAGTTTTTGTGTCTCCACTCGGTTATTCGATCAGGAATTTTGAATTTTGAAAATAAAAAATTATAAACACGAAACCGCTCTAGCTTAAGACTTAAAATCGGAATTTTGAAAATATTAATAGCACAAATTAATTCATAAATTGTTGATTTTCAATTCCTCCAATTATCGGAAATATTAATTAATCACGATCTTAATATTAATGCTTGGAAATCGTTATCTGTTTCGGGGAAGAATACCCCGAACAGGAGAATTTAAACAGGTCAGCGAAGCCATTATTTTCAAATAGGGCCGGCGCCCCCACCCACCAACCGGGTTCATTAAAATTAATGAATTCGCCGTCTTCTCTAATTTATTAAAACGAGCAATTATGCATTAAAATTAAATGAAACCGAAGACCAAATTAATTACGGACGGATCTGTAACGTGAATACCAATTTGCCAATTTAATTAATAATTCATAGGCATTAAAATCTTTCATATTACGCTCAATTATAATTTGGCTCATTAAATTAGGCTGTCAGCTGATATTTTTCAAAATACTTCTTACTATATTCGCGGTATTAAAACTTAAAATACTTAGTTCATAATTTTATACTATGCTAATCAGTTACAGAAGGATTCAGAATATCTTCCGATTTATGCAGCTTTTATTTTGGAGCATTCTGTGTTCTATGTAACAACGAGTTTTATGCCAATCGCTAATTTACCGACTAAATGCCAGTGACAACGACCCGTACCAAATCTGGCGCATATAGTCTATAGAGTGGGAAATGCTGATATGCTGGCTTAGTGGCAATATTTAAGTCGAATACTCGATCTTTTCACAGTTTCCCGCGTTTTTCATAAGTCGTGGTGGGCGGGGGGGGGGAGAAAGCCCCGAGGGAAATCCGATATGAAACAAACGAATGCCTCAATAAGGGCCCTCTCTCTCTCTCTCTCTCTCTCTAATATTTGATCTGCGGAATAAGCTTTTCCGCGTTTTACACCGGGTGTTAACCGAACCGGAAAACATGCGGTTTAAATGTAACGGATCAGCAATCGGAGAAGGGGCGGGGGGAGGGGGCGACTCGTATCCTTTGTCCATAAAGCGGATATGATGAATGGGCGGAAAAACGAATTATCGGAGATATTGGAGCGGGATCACACGATCAGGCGACGTTTTAACAATCAGAATCATAATGATACCTAATTTCATATTATTTGATATACAAACGTGTTTTCTTGACATACTAGCTGTATTATATACAAATTTTCGTATTAGCATTTGAAAGAAAATTCATTTAGCTCCGCTTGAACGAGAACCCACAGCCCTTTATTTTAGCTTAAATATACATGTTTCGATAGAAATATTTTCCTTTATCTCAGTAAAATATGGGGAATAAATATTAGTTAAGAATTGCAGTACTCACATTTCGAGGCGAGAACTCTATAGCGTAAACTGAAACGTACCTGCAACAAAGAAGGAAAAAATAATTAATTTGATTAAAAAATAAAGTTAACACATTACTATATATTGCCATAAAAGAGTTTATTCTTGTAGGACTGGTTTTTACATCGTTTAGCGCTTCCTGTCGGGGCCGCGTTTTAAATCAAGATTTAGTACACAGTTTGTGTTTTTCTGAGTATGACTAGATTTAGACTAATCCATTCGCAAAACAGTTCAGCATTCATGTTTTTTCATACTGAATATATTATAATCGTTTCTGTGTGGATGTTAATGGTGACCATTTCGAACACCTACAGCGATATCTTTAAGTTGGACTTTAAGCTACACTTTCACCAAAAATGAGACAACTCCGTCAATTAGTTTGCAAGTTATGGACTTTTAAACAGTGGATACATTTTTTTTGGACCCCTCTGTACAGTGGGGGGACACGTAAGGCAAGATTTATACAGGGTTGTATATTTCAAAAATAATTATCGACCGGCCCGATGTGTAGGGTGGGAGGGAGGGAGGGAGGGGAGTAATGGCAATAATTTTTCTTCCGTTGGTACGTCCCCACCACTGCGAGTTTCCGAAATAGCCCAGGTTATAAAACAACCGTATAAAGCCGGCCTTAAAATCGCCGGCTTTTAACGAAGGGGGACGTTTACTAATGACGGATAATATCTCCGCGAAGACTTATCGGTCCAGGAAGGGGGGGGGGAGGAGGGGGTAAGCGGAGGAGCAGGTGCGACCGGCGACGATTAGGAGCCACCCCCCTCGCCACTTGGGCATCACCTTATTGGCAGCCACTGCCAAATTGAAAGGCTTTATTGTTTTAATTAAGCAGTCCGTAATTTAAAGTTGGCAGCGCGGCCCTGGTGTAGGGGCTTAGCGAGGGACCCCCCGCCCCACCTCCTTCCACCCACCAAGACAAACGTTTAATCTCTGTTCGGCACTGTTGAGCCTCCTTCCCCCTCCTCGAAACAACAAGTTTCAACTGCGATCAAAATATGGTAAAAGAGTTTTGAGTCGAATTATTTTAAGAGGGAAAATATTTCATAGGTTTAAAATGAATCTCGGCCTTGTGTTATAGCTTTTGAAAACCGGTGACATGTAATAATCATCTGTACAGCCATAAAACTGCGGTTATGTTCCGTAAATATTAGAAAAATGTAAATAATTAATTCGGGATTCGTGTATGGGGGGAATTGAATAATTCACACTTAGTTCTTCTATCTACACCCCTAGGACATAAATACTTGACATGTTTCCTACCCGATAAACAATATTTTTCCTAGGTCTTTACGAGCTACGTCATGTTGTAAAACCTAAACTTTAAAGCCCGTGTTACGGCATTTTTTCCAGCCGCGACAAGAAACTAAGCGCTATCGGTATTTGTTTCATTGCTGGAACAAAAGCGCACATTTATTGCCGTATTTATAACTTTATCGGTTCCCGTGAATTATGCAGTTATCTCGCGATAAGTGCCCTCTCTATTTAACGAGAATTTACCCCACCCTCCCCCACCCACCGAACAGGGGTAGAACATAACCCCCGCGGAACGCTACCCAACAACCCAACTGCCTATATTATACTCACTCGCACTTCGGTTGTAAACTTTGAAAGCCCGTTAAAGTTTTATGAAAAAGAAAAAAGCCCCGGAAAAATGGACCCGGGGAATAAAAACGGAAAGAGCTTATGAAAGGAGTAGGGGGCTCCGGGGGTCGTCAGCGGAGACCGTAAAACCGATCCTACTCTGGTTTCGGACCGCGATTCCCCTTTATGGGCGCGTAAGGGAGGGGCTGAAACCCGACTGAAAAAAAAGGGAGGCCGAACAGTACCCTGAAACCGAGACAAGCCCCCCCTCACCCCACCTAAGGCCGACTGCTTCATCAACCGCCCCAAAGACGCTTAAAGCGTTTATGACCCTCCCGGATATAATGAGAATCCTGTTACGCCATATTTGCCTGAAATTCCCGACCCGGTCTATACACTGAAATGAACTTGAAGAGGCTATAAAATCGGACGTCCGCGCTTAAGAGGGGCATGTCGGGACGTGGACGGTACTTTCATTGAACGAAGATTGAAGAATGAAATTGTTATTCGATGTTCAGTGTGCCTCAATTACAATTGGACGGGCCGCCAGGTCACTAAATATTAGTTTTATTTATTTCTTGAAATTCTTGAAATGTCGGTTAATACAGTCCGGCTACAGTACTTGGTGGGGGAATAATGGGGAAAGCTGCAATAATTAGTCATCAAGGAAACATTATTTTAAATATAAGAAATGGAGTTTTTCAGTTCGAAACCGTATGCAAAAACCAAAGGAATCTCTTATGTTATGCCTGATTTCAACCACCCGCAATCCTGAAACTGTTCTCATGTATAAGCATCTAAATCAGGTGATGTGGAAGAGACTACCGAAACAGAAATCCAACGGTAATAAAGCCCCCCAACTGTAAATGAATTCAAATTTGTAATAAAGGAAATTTGTTCCACCGCCGGGATTGCATACTCCACCCCCCCACCATCTGAATAGTGGTCCCCAGAGGTTTAGGGTTCCAACATTAACTGCACCCCGCGCTGAGAACAATTACACAACAGCGTAAAACACTAAACAACCCCACTCACAAGTGCCAAGGTATTAACGGCGCACACCTCAGGCGCAGCGGGGTCTTCCCCTGGGGGTGAACTCGCATTGGGATTCCTCAGATATTTGGTCCGCTGAGATGTACATAAACCAGAATTAATGGACGCCAGATGCCGAGGACAAGCCAACCAGAATGGAACCATCTAATGAATGAGAAAATCTCGCGGCATTAATCCAGCCAGTGGAGTATGGCTCATACGATACCCATAAATCTGTTTGGCTATCGTGAAAATTATCCATTACACATTTTCAACTACTTAACGGTTGCAATTATTGAATTTCAGAATGTTGATTTGTGGACGGCCCATACTATTTGTTGACCATTTTTGTTCACGGGATTCAAACGCTGATCGGTCATAAAAGAGCCACTTGTTGAATTGTTCACGCCGCTGTCCCATATCGGGCGTCAATAAAACATAGTTTCAGTGTAATGTTGCTGTGTAATTATTATTTTCATTATTGTACGAAATACATTCTGTCTCCTCTCGCTGGTTTGGTCCGGGAACCGTCGCTCATCACACAACAGTTATTCCGAACATTTTGGATTTATTTATTTACAGTAAAGATGCTTTCGAGATATTGGATAATTTGAAATATCGCCATAATTGTGATAATCGCGAAAGTTTGGATACAGAATACCGCAAGTATTAGGCACTAAATAGAGTCCTTAATTTCAGGATTTGGTAGAACCCCAGGAAATTTTGATTTGAAAATACCAATAAAAAAAATGACGCTCCTCGCCATCTTCAGTAGCTGAGTCACTCCGGCAAATAGGCTGTTGGTGGGTGCATCCTGTCAGCACTTGTACTGCGCTGAGGTGACACGCTGACGCAAACGGATAGTGAAGACGGCGAGCAGCCGAAACCGGTCTAGCGATAACAAATTAGATGCGAGGTACGGTCTGAACTCTTTAAAATATTGGAGCGGCGAGAATTGGAAGTGTGCACAAGTGGAACTCCGAGTAGCTCCGACTATTAACCCCCCGCCTCCCTCCGCCACCACCCCGGGTTTCAACCACCCCGGGGGAGTTAAAGCACCAACTTACGATTGGTGTAGCCCGGTTGAGTGTGGCTGGAGGGGGTGGCTAAGTTCACTGCGCTTAGGCGAAGTACAAAGCCCCCTGCCGAGGCAGACAACTTGGAGAGGGGGCTCCACCCCCCCCCAACCCCTTCCAAGGCAACACCCCGAAATGTAATGATATAATAACGGAGCCGGATAATTGAGCACGCTGTTCCCGAAATTCACTTTCCACTCTACGGTCCCGCCCTACACGGCCTATAGGGCCGACGACCCTCAAACTTCAAGTACAAATGTTAAGAGCAACCTTCGACACAAATAAAAATAACGCCGGTGCGTGAGAGACAGGGTTGTAAGATTTTTTTTTAATATGCCCTCTATTTTGGACCGGAAAACGATTTTTACGGAATGGTAAAATTTCCCTTCCAGAAAATGAGAAGGAATATGGCGGTTGAGTTTGAAAAATATTTCTAATTAAGAGTATTAGTAATTATTGCGGAGAAACAACAAATGTTATTACCAGATTTTAAAATTTTCATATATTTTTCTTATGTGACCTATGGCAAAATTCCTTTCCACGATCCTTCATCGGCAGTCGACATTCCTAAATACTTACTGTTAGTAATACTGATCCTACCTAATGTTGTAAATTATAAGATATGTTTCTTTAAAATAATTATTATCTTGGAATGTGGAAGGTACATATTGCTCAAGATAATAACTTGGAGTCCTTGATTTTGTCTAGAATTTTGGACGACCCGAGACTGGGCTACTTTACGCCTTTCCTTCCTCGGCCCTATCATAGCCCAATTATCAGCGTTAATTTAACCGAAACTGTGCTATAACCTCGTTACAACAAAGGCGGACTATTGCCCTTTTACTCTTTGTAAAAGTTAACGACAATGACTCTCTCAGAGAGGACACACTCCCACTCTCACCCACTCTCGTTCACTTTCTATTTCTCTCTCAATTGAGTATTTTGGCCAATGGAGGAAGGGAGGGAATGGACTTCAAAAGTGAGGACAACAAAGGGGTGGACATTATAATCAATTAAAGGGCAAAACTCTCGTTCTAGTTTCTCCCCCACTCACTTTCTCTTTCACCCAATTTCCTTTTATATCCCTGTATATTTCCCAACCCCCTCTGGACCAATTTCATCACTATTTTCAGTGCCAAATATCACAAAGAGTAGTGTCTGTGTGACTTTAGAAACTTAAAATACCCTCCTGTTGGTATCGTTATTTATTTACTGTACAAATTAGTTTGACACATAGAGACTCACAAAAAAAATCACCATCAGGTCTTTCACTGTAAAATAATTTACCCGTATATAAAGTTTAATTAGGCATTGAAAATGCCGATTACATTAATGCTGAGAGATAGGCTAAACGGTATTATTAAATGGCGCTTTTTAAACCGGGGTTCTAATTATACCGCAACGAATTGTAAGCGGCAAAGCTATATTTTGCGGGGGAGTTCGATTAAAGGGCAGCCCCTTCCTCAGGGTTAGTTAGTAGACAGTTTAACTAGTTTCAATGCAAAGTATCGCTAACAAGGGATCCAACGGTCGAGGTCTGACCTATAGTGGATTTACGGACCCCCCCCCCCCAATCCCATTTCCCTTTATTGGTTGGCTCCTGTAACAGAGAC
This sequence comes from Lethocerus indicus, assembly GCA_019843655.1. NCBI lineage: Eukaryota > Metazoa > Arthropoda > Insecta > Hemiptera > Belostomatidae > Lethocerus > Lethocerus indicus. The sequence continues at coordinate 12,452,781 of JACDQD010000012.1, read as the reverse complement.
AAAGGTTCGTTTTCTTACCGAATTAGTTTCATTAAACGTAAGAAGGATCCAATCCACTTCCAGGGAATTTGCGTATATAAACATTCCGTTGGGTACCGAGTTCTGTTGTTCCGTTTAAACCATCGATAAAATTTAATTAAAAACCACTGAAACCTAACTAAAGAACGATTCAAAACTTTCCTACTGTATTTTTTTTAATTTCGATTTTTTTGACAAATTACTACCTAGAAATTCCACTAAAATGTATTCGTAGCTAGTTAAATTTAAAAAATTTCATAACACCAAAATCTTCTCACTTGCCACTTAAGAGAATCGACTTTTCGCTGTTATTTTCACTCGTTATTATAATTCAAACAGCATGAAAAATAAATTCTAGCATTAAAAGAATCTAACCAGTCTCGATTCCTGACATGTCTATCCCTCAAAACCTCCAAAACTCTCCCCAACGTTACAACGAAACTTTCGCATGAATTTTTTATGCGGATTGTACGTGGGTAGACGACGCGACGCCTCCGCGTGGGTGATTTTCTTGGAAACGGTGATACACCGGGCAGTATATTGAGAGGAAAACATTCACAGGCGCCAAAGGGAGGGAGAATAAATTAAAAACAAATTGCACGTGGGCCCGTCACACCGATGTTAATTAGACCGAATATTTTAGAGATGGTGCGAAAAAAACCTCGTCCTTCGCACTGTCTACGGGCGGTAAACAACTAAGGGGGGGGCGGTCATGTTATTGACCTGCGCCGGATATTTACATTCGGCCTTTATATATTAGCGGAGGGTTAAAATCGACAGCCCGTGCAGGGCGGTTTTCATTGCCAATTAGTTTAATTAAACGTAAAACTCGGGGGACGGAAGGGCGGACTGTCGGAAGGGAGAAAACGGGGCGTGGAGGAGCCCTCCGGTGAATAAACATTGTTCCTGCCGGAGTCGGCCATTAAAGACACAGGGACACAATCGACCGGCCCGGGGTTAAACCGCCCCCCAGCCCACCCCACGTATCGCCAATTAGTTCGCTAATCGTTTCTAATTGACAATTAAGTTGTACGAGGGTGACACGAGGGACTAGATTAAAGGGCGGCCTTAGTAAAAAGAAAAAAAAAAGGGAGGACGAATTGGAAAAAAGGGATGTCGGCGAAGTATCGAAGATGGGGGGGGGGGAAACGGCGATTAGACGGAATTAAAAGCCTCAACTTGTTCTCACCGCGACCGGTCTAGCGAAAGACCGAACCACGACAAAAATGCTGGGTTAATAAATATATATATATACGTATAATAAGTCGTATAAAAATACATCCAAGTTTTAAGTGCTGTGGGCAATTTGGCTTGTTGGTGGCGGCCGGAGTGTTTGTAAAATCGGTAAATACGTTCAGTCCGATAGGTAAACACAGAGTGGAGCCGGGACGAGGACGGGGGTGGAATATAGGAGTATTTAGGGGTTGAAGGGGGGGGGGGTCCGCGGCCTTGGTCATGTGGCGGTAACGAATTCATTCGTCATGTCGGCGTGGAGGGCTTTTCCCTTCCGCACAATGGCATGCAAAAGAGGCGAAAGACCTTTTTTGGTTGGCGCTAGTTTTCACCGCACCAATTTCTAATTTCACATTCACAGATAGTTTCGACTGTGTAAATCGAAATTTAGATTAATGTTAACCACCCGAATATATATACAGTGGGGTTGGAAAAGAATCGTTTCTCTCGGGAGCTCAGTTAGTCCGGTTGGGGAGTGGAAAACGGGAGTTTATTTTTCTTTACATATACGTAAAGTATTGTAGAGAATATACAAATTTTGGGTCTTTTTACAAGTTTATGTACAAGAATATTTGGTCTAAATATACTCGCTTTTCCACCCCACTCCAAGTTTAAACAGATGGAAGGGGTGTGGATTCGTAATCGCATCTTTCTACTGTTACGAACGGTCGCCGCATGACCCTCTGTAGCGCCCGGCATGAATGATGGCTATCATTCAATTGAAATAACAGCCCCCGAATGTGAAACTGGCGGGGACGGAATATTATTTCAGAACTACTGCATCGCATATATATATATATACGAAACGGCAGAGCCGATGACCCTACAGAGGCGTTAGTACGCTCGTTAGTCCAATTGTCCGCAGTGGCAATTCAAATCCGCCCCGGTTTTAACGAGTGGCAATGCCGAGAGCGCGACACGTTTACAAGATTTAGGGCCCTAACAACAGTGCCCCTCCCCTCCCATAACTTAAAACCCATAAACGTCTATAACGCAAAGGATCGATAGAATAGTTGTGACAAATTCGATCCGTTTAGAAAGCTATCAACGCTAAACGTAATTGTCATTAATTCATTTCAGTAGTTCGCTTCAGAAATACTGCTAATAGTTATACGGCCAAAAACATGATGTCCATAGATAATAAGAGTAGGATATTTGAATAAGAAAAATTGAAAATCACCGGATGGTACTGAAGAAAAACTTTTTTGGGCGACTTTCCCGTTATTTTTTTAAACATTTTCGTAGTATTTTACCCAGCCTGTAAATAAATCTAAATTTAAATTCTTATAGCCCGGCCCTACGAAGCTGAAAGTTGAGGACAGACGGGACTTGATCCAAATGAATTTTAGATCACGGCTGAAGTAGTACACACTTTCCACGAACTGAAACTATATAGGAAAAGATGAATTTCATTATGGAAGGACGCTAGGCGGCGTCGGAAGTTTTCCAAGTTGGGACTCCAAGTTGGGAACGCCCAAACGACGCCTCATCCTACAGACTCTCAATACACGAGATAGATTCAACTTCTGCCCCGTCCCTCGACACTTACTAGCTACAATAAGCCCGTATATTAAAGTTGATTCACACCAACGAACGATGCTGTTCATGAATGAATTGTGCAAAACAAAAAATATAAACTCGTTAACGTAATAAACATATTATCCAGCATTGCCTATTATCGTGATAGTAACAATTTTGGAATACCTGTTATCTGGTCGACAAGAGTTTGGAATATTGTGATTTTACGGAAGAAAGACCCGGATCACATTCGGGTTTACGAATCTGCGTTTTTGACAAATCACGACCGCGTTAAAAATGCGAAAATATTTTCATTTTATTTCGGGTTTTTCAGTGAAAGACCAAGCCGGTGGTAAAAATGGAAGATCGGGAAGACTACAATATATGTATATTGTAAATTTTTTATGTAAATTGATACAATGGAATGAGTTCAGAAAATATGCTTAAGGGAACCAATTAAGAATGTAGGCGCCCGCTGTTCGTTTCCGGTCGGAATCGAGAATCGGAGTTGAGGGAAAGTAAAGCCCTTTGTGTAGTAGCGGGGCAAGGGCACCACCGGCGGTTACTAATTTGGAGAGGTGCCAAAGTGAACAGCCTTGCCAAGTTAATTCACCCCCCCTCCATCCCTCCCACCATCCCAGGACCCCTTCAAAACAACCCCCGGTATAAGACGCCTCGCTAGCTCCCTCCATCCCCCCAAACACCACCTCTCGGCATTGATTTTCGTCCCCGGCTTTTGTCGTCCGCGTTTCGGGACCGAGAGAAGATGATTAGCGAGAGGCCCGCGCCGACAAACCGACCCCCGACACCCGGTTAAAATCAAAGTTGGGAGTCCGCAAACCCCCCCCCCGAAGCCGAATTTAAACCGGCAACTCGAACGGCCGTCCAACAACGGAGGAAGCCCTAGCGCGAAATGACAATGGACTTCAACCCCCCGAACCGGGGGTGGTTGGGGGGGGGGTGTTGTGGAGAAGGGAGAAACCCGACAACCATTTCCTTTATTAATTCCGAATCCGCCCCCTCAAGACTTCCGGCTTAATCCCGGGCCCTAATAACAGTGCATTAGGGAAAATCCAATAGTCCACGGCGAATACATATTTGCTAATGATAACGCCGCACTGATGGGGCCGCTCGAACGACTTTTGATTAATATTATTTACGCTGTTGTTATACCTGGGCATGCACTCGTAAGATATTATTTGCGCAAAAGAATTTCGAGGCTCTGAATTTTTCGAAATATTACAATATACTGAAAAAAAAATAATGGCGGGGACATATTATTCGCTCGTTCAAATTGTAATTCGGGTGCAAAATCGCTTGTTCAATGCAATTATTTTCTTTAGTATTGCAGTTCTTATTTATTATTTATACCTGTAATTTATGAGCATTTAAGCATTACGGAATGGAAAGAAATGTTGATTATAGAATTTCAATTTTTTCTGAAGTCGGCATTGATTCGGAATTTTATTTAATACACTCGGGAGTTTCAAATAACGAATTTACGGTCGACTTAACGTCGGGGATTCCGTTAAAAGTTGGACCCGGCTCCGGGTCCTTTAACGCCGACTTCAATTTCCTCTCGACGCGACTTTCGTCTCGGAGCGACGTTTGACGGCGGCGTATGAGCGGGGCTTTCGACGTCTAAACTTTAATTGGCGCATACGGGGGCGGAGGGGGCGTTCCAGACGGCCCCGTATACCTTTTAACGAGTTTGTCCGCCGGCAACTCGGACAAAACGAGTGCAAGCGACAACCGAACCAGCGCCGGGACGCTGAGTGTTGAGAACGGAAGCAACAGGCCGTGAACGACCTTACTCTTAGGCCGTTCCTCTTATAGAAAATAATTAATTGTTGTATTCTAAGAAATGGAAAAGTAGCTAGGGAAGTTAACCCTAAGTTGTCGCTAATTATTTAATTAAATAAAAATCTAAGAAATATTAGTCACCCTGTTAGAAATTGAGTATGTAAGAAAAACCAGGACTTCCTCGTCTTCCTCGTATAAAGATGAGGGACTGTTTCGGGTTTATGAATCGGCAAATCATGTTTCGTCATCTTGCCACGAGGTTATTGTTGGGAACATTGTCGAAAAAAACATTATTGAACAATTGAGAAGGATCTCGTATATATAATATTAAACTAGACACGAGCCAATATTTCGTTTTTCATAATTTCTTGCCGCGATTACCAGGAATATAATTTCATTATCAGTGTTTCTAAATTATCTCTCCCACCGCTTATTGGTCCTACTTTTGATGTATATATCTTCAAATCCTCCTAAATAATGTTTACACAGAGGCACAGAACTTTCAATCCTGAGTGCTAACAATATATTCTCGCTATCCTCAGTACTCTCTTCAGTCAGTTTCCTTTTCCGTCCTCGTAATTTAAGGTATTACTGGCGATGCTGAGAATTTCCAGTAAGTGGTTTTTTTTTGGGTCGGCTCCCCCAACCCCCCGTTTCAGTACTTTAAAATTCGACCATCTGCTGAGCTAAGGATGTGTAATGTCCACGACTTTACTCGGTCCGACAGTGGGCTTAATTGAGTGCGCCTTGCTTGCTCCGTGGAGGGACTTACTTTCTCCCTCTTCCCCCCCGCCCCAACCATATAAAGTATCCCCGGGGATTCACTTTTTCATTAAAAACGGATTACTATTGCTCCCTCCACCGCCCCCTCGTCCCGGGTCCTGCTCTGTCGGCATCGGTTTCCTTTTTCGGCTCAGTCAACTCCCGACCCCCCGCCCTCCTCCGCCCGCCCTTTCTGATAACTTTTCTTCGGATTTCCAACGACCTTACATTGGTGAAGGAGTCGGGTAGGGGGAAAATTCGGGCGGAGAAAATCGTTGCCCGGCAGAATTGAAAGATTATTTTTTAATTTCGCAAAAGATTTCCAGAAAGTATTTAATTAAATGCTTAAATAAAGGAGTAACAACTTATTCTATATTTCGGTCTGAAAATATTATTCTGAAATGAGGAAATAATTTACTTTTTTCGTATATCGTCTGCAGGATAATGTTCCAGCTTAGGAAAATATTGTGGATCTATCATCGCCTTTGAGCCAGCTTTTCGTCCCCAATCGTACTGGACCAACTAGAATATTATGTATTCAGTTATTATTATTAGTCCGTATCATCGAATGCAAAGGAATCGTCGAATGTATTTTCGTGTTCTCGTACATACGTACCTTCGCGCTTTTCACGTTCGTGGGAAGGGGGGGATATTTTCCGGACGTTTTAACAATCTCATGAATGCTGTTTTCAGCGGAATGAAAGCCGAGCGCAGTGATATAAGGAGGAAAAGCGGCAGGTAAGAGTTTCCGATATAGGGGTAGGGGAGGCTTTTCAACCGGCCGGCTAACGAGCTACCTACCCCCAACAGCCCTCCAAGGGCTATGTCCTAATCCATCGTTATTTCTCCGCCCCGCATCAACCCCAATTCCGACTTCACAGGCAAACGAAATCGGCTAATTGGGAAACGAATTAAGGCGCCGAGGGTGATAATCATCCCCCGCAACCGACCCACTTCCCCCTAACGCGCCCAAAGTCAATTGCACCCCGCGAAACTTGAGCTCAAAGACAAATTCAAAAGGGTCGGGATGTAACTACCCGTCGGATAAGGAATCTGTGGAAATATAAAGGGCAAATCATCTCCGATGGGTCTTAAACTACGTGCATAAGGTTTCTTTACGGTATAAACCTTCGTACTTCCCCCCCTATTCAATTACGCTCCGTTTCCAGGACTCTTATTATAATATAAACGAACACCCGACTAATTATATCGAATAAACAAATATATAAATGCAAAATTCAGGGAGTTTACCCGTAATTGTTCCGAATTACTGAATACGATGCGTACAATGCGTACTTGAATTGAAGAATGCAATTTAAGGTAAAATATTTATTAAGAGCAACAAGCATCCCTTTTCAGGGATGTTGGCCCCTTAATAGAACAGTTTCTGTGCGTTATTTTGTATTTTCCCTTCAATTATGACCCTTTCCTAGAACACACATTATAAATGGGCACCCGCATACTTATACAAAAATAGAATAGCTTGTGTTCGGAAACTATAGAACCTCCAATTACCGAATATGTTACATACATGACGTGTACGCGAATTTAATGTAAAATATTTATTAATAGCACAACCCCTGTCAGAGGTGTACACCGTCATAGGCGTGGGCACTTGTACGCTGTACAGAGGGCAATATGCCGTTGCCTAATTGATCTGCAGGCAGGGTGCAGTTAACGCGATACGGCGGGGTGCAGTACAAGCGGTGTAGGTACCGGCACAATGAGCCTTCCCCAACCACCAACAATCGCTAAGCGCCCCCTACCACCCCCCCCCCTACAACCCCCACTATTTGAGATTACAATTAGATCGTTGCCACAATTAATAGGGATGATCATTATACACCTCAATGTGACGTAGGAGATGTAAGACCAAATATGTGATAATAGGGCTCTACAGAAATAATATATCACAATTTGGCGTATAAAGATGTCAATGTAGACAAATAATTAATTAGTTAATTCCCTTATAGGGGTGGAATACGTGAAAGTGTTATTCTCAATACTATCTGGCAACCGGTTTGAATACTCTTTACTAATTTGTTCTTATTCGTGGTAGGATCATACTTAAAAAAAATTAAATATACCAACAGAGCTGCACAGCGCCTAGAATCGCTGTACGTTGTAAAACTGCTATAAATAACATAATAAAAGTAATTCGTGTAGCGCCAAGAAATAGTAGCGACAACTTTATCAACTAAAATAATAAAATTGCAATTGTAATTATTCGAAATTAGTCTGTAGTTTTTGAGCTGGGTTCGCATGCAGCTAATGGCCGCAGTCGATGTTCCTTGGCGAGAGAACGGAGCTCTCCGATCGAAAAACCGGAAAACAGGCGGTGGCGTCGGGTTAAAATATGAAAACAAAAAATAGACCACCGATGAAAACATGTAAGGGAACAATTCTGCCAGCTATTATAGGGGGGGGAGGGGGTTCAAACGCTCATTTTCATAGAAATTTCTCTATCGAATGAACGGCGACAGTTGTGGGGAGAAAGCCCCCCCAACTTTGAAGGAAATTTTCGAACTCGAAGTTCCCGGGCTAATTAAAAGTATCGCAGTTTTCCCACCCGTGACGTCCATAAATTGAAAATAATTGCCGGATCGTTTCCCCATTTTCGGAAAAAGAAAAGGAAAATTCCGGTCCCCGTCCGGATAGGGAAAAGATCGATAACCAATTTCGAAAGTTTTTTCGCGACATTAATCCACCGCCACCCCGTTTCCGGTGCTTTACAGAGTTTCATGTATATAGTTATTCAAAAATATAAAAATTTCAAGACCCTCACATCCTGAACGTTGCTTACAGACGCCTGAGAAGGAAGTCTGAAAATATTGTCCATATGTATGGTCAATTATGCTCTATTAGTCGCTAATTTCATTATAAATTTCGGAATATCAATACTTGCGTAATCTAATGTCTCAACTCGCTATTATCTGTTTATTCACCACTTCTGAAGCCGACCATTTATAACATAATACTCTTAGGCTATATTAGCCTTATATACAATAAGATCCCATTTGACAAAGGATGCTTTTCGGGTCCGACAGATGGAAAAAAATAAATTTCAGAAAAAATACGCGAAAAAATATGGCGGGGCGAAAAATTAAACGCGCGAAATTTTAATGGGGCCGAAACGTTATCGGGCCCAAGTTAAACTGGGTTTTCCTCGTTAAGTTGGCTCCGGTCGGGGGGGGGGGGGGGGTGATCGTATCAAAAAGAGCGTGGGGAAAGATATGGCAGTGGAAACTTTGCCCCGCGGAAAAGTTTAATGCGAAGTCCCCAGCACTGGCACAGAATTATGATTCCCCTTTGAAGTTCGGACACTGTTCGAAGAGTCCCTAGCTTTAATACAGGAGACAAACTATACTGATGTATATAAAAGGGTTGTAGCGATAGTAAGGGGGTACTGTTCAGGCCTAATAATGTGCCCAACTGAAAAATAGATTAAACATTTTCACGTTTCGAATTTCGGAACAAGGAATACTTGATAAGTGTGGATAGTCTGGGATAAAAATTGTAGACAGCATATTATACTTCATAAAGTGAAAGAAGCAACTCAAATACACTTTTGCGCCCGGTAAATGCGCCTTTACTTTAAAAGAGACAAACACAATTTAACAAAAATAGGGTCTAAAACGAGAAAGACTATAACAAAAAAAAAGGCAAAGTAATATTCGTTTGATAAACGGCCAGAGAAATATTAAAACACCTCCGGTTGGTTGGAGCAAAGCCAATGGAAAAGAGGGGGTGTGCGAGTTTAAACCGGTGGATAAATGGGGCGATTCGTTTAATAAATATCGCACCGAGGACAATAAGCCGGACAATTAGCGTCCCTCGTCCCTATTAGCGTCGCTTCCGCACAACACGAAAAACGGAATGTCCGCCTTATACATATTTGAACGCAGGCCCGATACGCAGAGCTGTCGTGCGGTCTTTGCCTAACCGCCACCGACCGGGCGCTTTCCTCAAAAAACTAACTTCAGTTAATGTTTCATTTTTCAGAATGCTATATAAGTATATAATAAAATTGTATTACTAGCACAGGAGTAAAATCGGCTTCACCCTCCAAAATGAATATAATTAACCGAGTCCTGAAGAGCTTCTCGAATATTATACAGCTTCTGAAGTGTTTACCGCGTGGGATTGTTCTTAGCGATCGAACATTGAAGGTCAATTCGACGGACAAATAAATAAGAGGATCAGTACCGGAAAACGAAAATAATACGGAGGGCCGAATTTTTCGATCCCGGATAATCGCGTACGGAGCGTGGGTTTTTTCCACTCCTGAATTCGCCAAAAACAACTGCAGGAACCGTTTAGAGGGCTCAGAAAAGATATTCGTTAGCCGTATTCGAGTACGTGACGTCAAGCAACATTGAGTGGATTCGCCCGCTCATGTACGGCAAGCTTCAGTAAATCGAGACACAAATAGTTAATATATTTACAGGTTCCCCGTTCTATCAATTCTGAACACGTTCTAACAATAAATAGAATTGATGACGTTTATGAGTGTTAATTGACAGTTATCCTCGTAACTAATTTTAGAAATTCTTTTTAAACCTTTTGTAGTCGGATAAGAAGCCTAAGGTGACCCACCGACCATAAGGCGGAAAGCTACTGAAAATGGCGAACATCCAAACAATGTATCACTTCGCCCAAATTTAATCTATTCCGATGCTTGTTATTATTTAATATTGCATATTTATTTATTAGGAAAAAAACTGAAAAAACCACGAATATCATTGTCAGGCGCTGGCCGACAAAGCATAAAAGTCCGCCTTGTAAAGCCCGTTAAACAGCCCCCCCCTCCGCCACGCCCCCAACCATTTCCGACTTCATTAGGAGTTGGTTGAGTAAAAACAAGAGTTGGGGGCCGAGTTTGGACAGGTCATTAACACAACTGCCCGCCACTTCGCTCCCTTTCACCTCATCGACCCGCTTATTATTATTATTACTATTATTAATTGTTCTTTCTTCCGATATGCAACTCCCCCCTACGGACTGAAAATACTCTGGACACCCCACAAATTATGGGGCAAACATTTATTATAATTGTTTTGGTTAAAAAAAAAACTGTTTCAAGAAGTATAATCGACTATCGTGCGATGCTGTGTATGTACCCACGTTCGTTTAAGTACTCAGAATTCAATATCGTCCTTTATAATGTGTATTCCAAGAAGGCAGAAACGTTTCATTGAGCGTGCGAGCAAAGTGTCAGTTGTCGGGGCGGGAGGGGCGGACTCATAAAACAAAACACGATTTTCATTATCGTCAGACGACAATTTCTATATCGGCAGAGTTCAATTAAGCGTCGTCCAAGAATTACAAAACAAGAGTTGGGGAGGGCGGGAAGGTGGAAGCGTTTGACAGGTAGTTAACAGCCAGGGGGGGGGGATTTCCTTTCTCGCCCCAGACTTATTATTATCATCATCATCCCCCAACCTACCAATCCGGTCGGGCCCGACGTAGAAATTAATCAAACTCTAATAATAGTTTCCAGCGGAAAATCCCTTATTTTCCCCGAGCCAACTAGACGACGGCAAAACACTTCGGCGAGGAGTATGGACTTTATAAGGACGTGCAAGATCGCAGAGAATTATGAAACGTTATTTATTGACTACCCCCTTCTCACCTGACAGAGGTTTCTCGCTTTCGAATTATTCTGAAAAAAAAAATACCGTGAACTGAGGGTAGGAGAAAGCGAATCAACAAAAATGCGAGGGATTATAAGAAAATGGAGGCTTCCTTGAAGGCCATGACTAAGATATTCGTGTATACAATATACCCTTACTAGAACTACTTCCGTTTATTGCTATCTTAAATTTTTATAATACATAAATTTTCGAATATGCGCTTCGAATTCTGTGGACTAAATTTTGCGTTTAATTTTCTACCAACGGTTTACGGAAATAACAACGCAACGCGGACAACCGACGATGGTATATCTCATAATGCCGCGACGGCCCTTTAAAATGTTTAAAACGGCCGTTAATCAAATATTATCAAATATCCTACCGATACAGGCCAGAATGGGGTGGCTTTTGGGCACACCGGTGTGTTTTTTGCGCGCACCGGCAAAAAAGGAACTGGGATTAATTTCCAAACGAAGCCTAACGACCGCCGAGAACCATAAATCGAAATTAATGCCCACCCAACAAACAGAGAACCGGTTCACGAATTATAATTTTTTTTCGTAAAAGTAGAATCGGGAGGTAATTCGAGAGATATTTTCCATTGAGGGGGCGTTCTTCCCTACCCTTATCACACATGTGTGACCAAGGGTACCCCTTCCACCGTCGAAGGGGGGGGGGAAGGATATGAAAAATTCAACATTATTGAAATTGAAAACCCGCCCCCAAAGGAGGGAGAATGAAAAAATTTTACGCCGAATTTATTCAACCCTCAAGGTTCAACAAAGAATTTAAGTTCAAATATTCAAAAGGCAAAACCACCCCACCCCCTCAAGCATTCAGTCGGGGCTTCCATCTGTCGATTATTTTCTGTTTTTCGACCAACTAACAACATTCTCAAGATACGTTCTCAATTTAATATATTCGATAGAACATTCCATCAACCGACCAATCAGTTTTTGGGCTTACAAAATTCTTTTGTACCACCTAAGTTGTCCTCACTTTCGGGACAGACTGTTTTTCAAACTGGAAATTCAACAATTCCTGCGCCTCATGAAAATTATGGAATACTGAAAATGTCCGCATAACGTACGGGGCCGTGTATTCCGGTACGGGACACAATATCATCGCAATCGTCTTTTCGCGTGTACCGAAAAAAACTGTCCCAGCGTAGGGACACAATACGCGGGAATAAATATTCCGAATTTCAAAATACGTGTCCGGTTTTGACGTACGAAACACGCCAGGTGTGTGTGTTTCAACACCAATTACAGAACTCGAATAACGCCTTGTTGGCGGTGGAGATTTAAAAAAAATGGAGAAAATTTAGAATGTAAATCGATGGATAACGATAGTGTACTTACAGTAGGGAGAAGACGAATGATTTGAGACATACCTGAAACAAAAGAGAAAGATAACATTAATCTACAACGTTCTAAAGGAATTTAGAAAAATCTACAAATGTATATTAATATTAACAAATACGAATTCTACTGTCATAACTGTAAAGGGATGAGAATATATTAAAATTGTATATATTTTTTCCTTTACATGTCTTGCGTCTGTGGGGGACGGTTTTTTTGTCGGGCTGGCAAAAAACGGGGGAAAAACGGGGTTAAGGTAAATGGGAAATTTGTCACAAAATTTGAAATGAAACGTGGAAAGGATCCAAGATATTTTCCAAGGCGGGGGACTATTACCCCGTTTGTAGGAGATTCAAGGGGGGGGGCGGACAAAATCCCTGGGATACCTGTTCCGAATCCGAGGTGGCGGCGACAACCCCCTTCCACCACGTCGGAGGGAGAAAAGGATTAATTCTAAATGAAAGGGCTCGGGGGTAGTTTTGGGGGTGGCTCCCTGCCCAGCTTTGTCTACCTAGGCACAGGCGCTACGGATTAACGAAACACAACAATACGAAAAACAACAATAGCGCGGTACAAGGGGTTTGTGGGGGGTCGGGGGGCGGGGGTTAGGTAGCCTCGCGCCCCCTTCACTTGCTCCGGAGACCTCCCCGCCCTCGAGCGGGGGTAGCGAAACCTGCCCTTATAAATATATATAAAACGGAGCCGGTAACTGAGGGCGCTCTAAACCGCAGCCCCCCCCCTCCCACCCATCTCACCCAAACAAGGACAAAATTGAATTTCAAAATGAAACCCAACGCCCTCGACGGGCAGGCGGCTATAAAAGAAAAAGTTTCCGTTGAAACTGAATTTGCATTTTTTATATATTTTGTTTCCGATGGCTTTTTTTTAATTGTCCCGATCCAACTTCAGAATGTACTCGGGAATAACAATTCGTAATTTTTTGTCAACCTAGTGATAAACACCGAGTCATCCGTTGTAATTCAATTTATAATTCCAACGACCAAATTTAAAATTAATTGGATTTATTTATATCGTTGTAATTTCTTTCGTTACAATTGAGGCAGTATGAAATTCTTACGATCAGGGTTTCATAAATATTTACAGTTCAAAATACAGGGTGAATTACAGTAAATTAGCGATTCAATACTTAGCATTTCCGGCGGCTAAGTGCGAATGAATTCAAAAGAGAAAATACTTAAAACTCCGATTGGAAACAAAAACAAGTTCGGCCCGGCGTTATTTCTGTTCTGGGGCTCGAGATTGTTCAATCCTCGTCGTTACTTCATTGTTCAATTTTATTTATATTTTTTCTTTTTAATTCCCGCCGAGGTGAGCGTTAAATGGAAACGTCGAGGGTGGGGGTGGGGCAAAAGTGAGTTTTCGACGAGTTTTCTAAACGTCCGATGGAGAGAGAGGGAGAGAGACTGAAAAAAAGAGCGGGGAAGAAAACAGGACAAGAAAAAAAAACCCTCCTAGGCGATTTTGAACAGAGTTAAAGTTAAACGCCCCCACCCACGGCCCAACCGACCGGCCTCTACCGAAACGACCACTCAATTAAAATTCTCCGGTCGGCGCTAATTAATGTAAAAACAAGCTCGGAAAGGGGTAAAGAGAGAGAGAGAGGGGGAGAGGAAGCTAAACAGCCGAGCCGGGGGTAAAGAAGTGAAGCGAAAGCCGCAGGGGGGTTGGTGTGGGGGGGGATGATATAGCGGTAAATGACCCCACACTGTCAGAGCTAACTCCAATGGGGCATCCGTCAAACTGACTGGTAAAAGTAGAGGACCCCGATGGCAATTTCTAAACGGATATTAAAAACATAAATTCCTTTTTGGCTCTTTTCCGGACCTCTAGTTACTTTTCATTAAAAAAACAAAAAAAAAAACGAGGAAGGATACAAACCTGACCCAGAAAGCTTGGCAATATAATTAAATATTTGAAATAATAATAATTATTATATATTATACATCAATATAAAATACGTACTTGTATGTATTTTTTATTAAAAAATGTCAGACAGAAAATTAATGTAATTTATTGATTAATATCTCGCTGAACCCCGGGGTTTGAAGACCACCACTGTTATAGATCGTAACGGTGAGGCAACTCGCAGTCTTATAAAGTAGTTTTTGAATATTTCCCGCAAAACCCCGCGCAAATTTCTGACCTGTAACGTAACAATGGTACTACCTACAGTGGAACATCCGTCAATAGTTTGATATAACTAATCTTCGGGAATATAACTGCAATGAAAGAACACTGAGCGTTCATTTCTATTCTCTGTGGATTCGGGGTCATAAATTTCGAATTGTGAACGGCCGAAACACGGTTGTAATGTGGAGGGAATTGGCGCCGAAGATATAAAACTAAAAATAAATAAAAAATTTCCCCGACAGCGTAATTTATACCGGCCGGTTGGCAACGCCCCCCCCCCAGGTTATAAGATTATTGTGTAGACTCTTTGGAAAAGGGCACAAAGTGTTAGTGTTAGTGTTAGTGGCGGCGTCTCAATAGGCCTCAACCGCCGCCCCCGCCCCCCAACCCCTATCCTACATCTTCCCGCCCATAAATACGCAACCCCTATTCAAGGGGGCGCGTTGGTACTTTCAGCGCGGTCACCTTTTTATTACGCCCCCGTCTCTATTATTGGGGCCCGACAAAATAAGTCTCTTCGATTTAAATCCATGCTCCCCATCCATATTTCTTTTCTTCCTTCTATACTCGATTCTTTACACGTAGGAGCGTTTAAATAAATGTTCTCAGCAGCATTCGATCAACAACCTATACGTATTGACAACGTCTCTACAGGAGTGTATCGTACCGTCGTGGTAACCATGACAATGAATAAATTCATGGTGAATAACTCTATCAGTTCTTTATTATTATTAGTCACTATTACCATGAGAATGTCACGAACGTCAAAAGCATCCTGTGTGCACAGTTTCTATGCAATTTAGTGTAAATAAATTGTATTGTATTGTGCTACCCAGGTTACTAAATTTTTGCTAAATTTGATTTATTTATGTATTGTTTTTATTCTGCTATTTGGATTACGACTTCGGTTACCAGAATAGTATGACTGACAAGCAACAGAGATAATTATGACGCGCTCTCTACCACGCATATATTACTCGTATACAACAGAATTTATACAACAAATTTTACTGGAAACTTCAAAATGTTCAGAGTTTACGTACGTGTAAAGATATTTTATTGGCCGTGTTGTCTGAAATAACGGAGTTAACGGTTAAATGCATTATGAAGGGGCAGAGGGACGCGTCACGTACGGGTCGCTGAGTGGATTACAGTTCCCCCGGGGGTAACGTACATCTACTTTATTTTTCAGAATCGTATTATGTGCTCCTGACCGCGTCAACAGGGTCTGGGTCGGTGTCGGCGCCTGAATTAAATAGAAACCGGTCTCGTCTAATCGATCGGCTTTCCATGATAAATATTTCCGAAGGGAAATTTCAAATTTGCAGACAGTTAGGTCTTTTCGGTGGCACTATTTCTGCACCCGATAACGGGAAACAGTCGTGCACGGAATTGTGAAGGCCGAATTAAAATTTACGACAGAATGATATTTCTGACGGTGTAATTTTTTTTATATATAACAGGCGCTGGATTGGTCAAAGTGGTAGAAGAAAATACATCATTTGTGTGTGTTGGATTTCGCCACCAGACCAATACCAAGCGCCGAACTACCCGCAATGCGAGGCCCGTAAAATATGGAAACGTATTCTTTGGCAGAGACGCGGGGAGAGAAAAGGAGAAATAAGAAATATTGCGCGGTTTTCAGAGGGAAGAGGCCGAGCAATAGAAAGACGGAGCCGACACTCCAACCCTCTTCAACCCCCGGACCTCACCCACCGCCAGCTTACAGCTAGAGCGACACAAGTGTCTTTCATAGTGTTCGGCAGAAATTTTTTATTAAATTTTTAAAAAGCAAAAAAGAAACTTCATTTCCAATAATCTAAGGTGCCTCCAGGGCGCCCCCAGAGTCGTAAATAAAATGAATACAACCCACCCCCTCCACCCCCTCACCAAACATAACACAGTACAGTTTTTTTACCGACTGAAGACCGATTGATTCTTTCTGTTACCGAGAAATACTTCGGTCGGACAGTACGCTATAAAATTGTACGTCACAAATTATTTTGAAAGTAGGGCAACTCAATTCAAGGAGAAATAGAGGGCAAATATTAATATTGGACTTAAAGGGCCAAAAAATGACATGATAGTACCAGTATTGATGCTACTAGACGCTGAGATGCAATGAAGATGGAGATGATTTATAGTAGATGATCGGCCGGAAATCTCAGTCTTGATTTTTTCTCAAGGGTGTAAAAGGCGTGACAAATAAAATGTATGCATAATTTTCTGCTAAAATAAACTGAGGTTCAAGCATCATTTAATTACCCGGGATTCGAGCGTGTATTTAAGGTAGTTGCGCGCAACAACAGTAGGGCGGCTGACCGCTAGGGGGGGGGTCAGGTTAAATATTACCGAACTCGGGCCGTGCTCGTCACGCCGTTGTGTACTTGGCGAATTTTATTTGTTGAAATTTTAACCGGGACATTCTGGCGTATATCGGGTAGTGTAGAACACACAACACGGGGCAATTTCAGGAGCGCCAACTAAATATGTATGTAATATCTGGGGGGCTGACCGGTATCAGAGGGGGGTGGGCGGGGGTTAAATATTACACAGGTTGCTGGCCCGGTCCGGCGGTGGGCCTCGTCTTAGCGGATGAGCGACGTGGAGCCGGGAATAGAGTCTGAATTTTTTACAAAGGACAATCCCCTTTTCTCGGGTCCAGTTCCGCCGGAAATTGAAGAACCGGAACTATCCCCCGGGGGACGGCGGTGGTAGTGGGGGAATGATAGATGAGGGAGAGAGAGAGCGGGAGGGAGAGGGGCTCTCCCTCTCTGACCAGGAGTCGGCATCATTTGAATCGTCCAATCCCGTTTCGAAAACCCCCTCGAGAATGTAATTCATTAAATACAGATATACATTTGTAGACCCTATACGAAATCACGTCAATATTGTTATCATTATTCTCTCTCATCTCGACGGTTCGGTCTTCTACTAGACCGGTAAAGCTTCGTATATCTACGAGTATGGTGGTGAGTGGGCTGAACAGTACAAGAGTGCGGTCGAAACCGGTCTAGCAAAAGGTCAGAACGGCGTGAGGAGAAAGAAGAACGACTAAACCGCGTATTTTCGTTAATTAAAGTAGCCCAGTCTTATTGGCAATTAAGAGTATTGTAAATAAAATGTATAATCTAGACTGGTCTGGTATTGTAGCTATCGTGAGATATACAGGCTATATATGACGGCTGTCGACACAGGAAGCATCCTGTCAACACTTCCGTTGCACTGTCACAGTCACCCGACGGGAAACCCGCCCCGACAGGTGTCCTTCACTAACTGACGATGGGGAAAACTGGTAATATCACGGTGGAAACAGAAGTTGGCACAACTGGCGTTAATTAAGAGCACACCGGCAAATACCGTAAATTGTAAAGATAGATCTTTCTGTCGGAAATTGTACATGTTTAGTATAGAATGTGCATCGTGGAATCACTATGAATGATTTTATTTCTGGGTTGAAGGCACGAAAAAAACTTGGAAGCATATAAATGTATTTAAACTCTATAGATTGGGTGTCATACATGAAAGGAAGCGGAATAGTGTCTGGTTTATGATTCAATAAAAAATTTTAAATGGTAAAGTCTGTCCGGCATTGCCGGTTCGGTAGTATTTTTTTCGGTACAAAAAATGTAGCACATCGGAATCAAGATGCTACGTTCCACGAAGGAGTTATTTAAACAAAAATTTGAGTTAGTCCGATTCTGGCAAAGTCGACGACGACAACCTGAGCAAGGCGAAACGCCGAATTTCCCCGAGGATTTTCCCCTAACTCCCCGGCCCGTTTTATCGACGAGAATCCGCTGCAGTGGAAAGTGTGGGAAAATGAGTGGCGGAGGCCGGCCGCTAAGGAAAAGACAAACAGGGACAAACTGCCCCAGGATATTTGTATTCCACTTGACCCGGGCACGCACATGCCCCAACTGCCGCATGCCCTCCCTCTCTACCTCTCGGTCGGGCACGTTCCCCCCAAATCGTGCCCGCTTCTCAAACCGGCGGCGGAGGAAACACCCCCTCCTTCTTTTGAAATCACGGCCACATCTGGACACGTGCGAAATGGACTCGACACTAAACCGGTTACAGCAAATATTCCGCCCTCCCGACGAGGGAACTACTTAATATTCACATTTTTTAACATTCTACCGTTTTAAATCTAATATAATAAGTTTATGTTAGGTTCGGCCAAGCGAAAAAATATCCAAAAAATTCAAACAGTACAGTTGAAAATATTAAGAAAAATAACCTACGTCTTCCTGCGTACAGATCTTGTACAAAATCCTGTTTGTTCATGACCTTCCCGAACAAAAATATAACATAATTCTATCATCTCCTGATACACCAAACGTTGCTTACAAAAACATAGGAACAGGACACAGGAAAGCCAGTGTTGTTCTCCTCCATTACGGTCCATTTATATTAGCCTCAGTATAACATTGTTGTAGATAACTGTATTGTACAGTGGTGGCAATAAAACAGTTAAAAAATATAATGAGTCGATGACTGTTCTCATAAATTGTCCATCTGATGGTCAGAATGCTGTCCTCCTACTAATGAATACAGACACAAAAATATAAAGATGGAACAGTCGACTGATTAGCAACAGCGAACGTTAACAAAAAAGCCTCCCAACCCAACAATATAGATTTTTAAATACAACAGTAGGGGATGCGACCCCTGTAATAGTGACGGTGAAACTGGGCCGTTCCCATTTTTCCCGGAATTTTCGCGTTGCGTTCAGGACCGACGAATCGGCGATTTCTAAACCGGTCTAGAAAACAAACGTTGGGAATTAAAGCCGCTAACGAGGCGCCGCTGCGAAGGCCACCGCCAGACGGCTTTATAAATCAACACCGGGAACAATTCGTCCGAAATTATACCGACCCCCGGGGGAGGCCCCGAGGTAAAAATCCCACAAAACCCTTAGCGTTGAATTCGAAAAGCGGTTCTGCCAACATCGGATAAAATATTCCCTCCAATTATTTATAGAAAGGGAGAGAGGGAGAGAGAGGGAAATTGTTATATAGAGATTTCGCTTTCTGTATTATTCCGTGGCACTGCCAACTTTTGCCTGATATCATTCAGTTCATAAATACGAGATACAAATTCAGTAGTAAATAAATCGTTTTTTATTCCCTCATGTACTGAGTAAGACCGCAGACCGGTAAAAGGTTGCCGAAAAGTAGATAACTTGTCCTTTGTTGAAGCAAAATAATAATTAATATTATTAAGTATCTTCCTTGATTATCTCACATTATAATCTAAATTTAACTGACACTATAAAAATAAAATTAAAAAGACCGTATTTTTATATTGCAGGGTCGCTGACAAAAGGTACTAACATCTGTATGAACTCCAAACTACATTTTAAAATTGACTCCGATATTTCATTTCAGAATGAGAATTATTAACCACTTCAGATCGAAATGCCCGAACTCAATTTAAAGGATATTACAGTCGCAAATGGGAGTTTTCCATTTCCAGTTGCGTTCGGTTGATTTGCAGGAAAACAAAACTTAAAATACAAATGGCCCTCGTACGGTCAAAGAAAACAGACCGGTTTCCACCGCGGCTCAGAATTATAAACGCTCCACTTTACCAATAATATCCTTTTTCCCCCTTTGTTCCTCCAAACCATTTCTTTTTGTTTCGAAATTGGATTTTCAATTTTTCCCCGATGTTTTAATTAAAGGAAACGATTTAAGAATTGAAAATGGACCGTTCGCATCGTTATATCCGAGGGGCGGCAGCGGGGTGGGGGGGCGGATTGGTGTAGGGGCGGAAAAAAGGTAAAATGATCTTCCACTAATGAAAACCCACTCCGGCGCGGGCCGGATTATACCGTGAAAGTAGGTCGAACCGTTTTTGTATCGTCAGGTGCAATTTAGTTGTTCCGCGGGCCAATTTTCAGACAGCCGGGCGTTTTCAGGAAAATAAATCACAATCAACCCCATTATAATATTCGGGTCGTTACTTAAGTAACAAAGGCATGTATGGCACGATAACTATATGTTATCCCTGGAAATACTTTTCTACTAATAACCAAAAGGAGAAACCCCTCTGGCTTTCCCCAGTGTTTTAAAAATTATATTTATTTATTTTTCTAGCATATTTAGATCCACGCGGTCACTTCCTTCTCCCGTCAGGAGATAGTAGGGTTTGGACACAGCATTATGAATTCTAGTTTCGGAGTAAAATTCGTTATATGGCGAGGTCTCGGGCGGGCTCAATTGGAAGGGTTTTTGCCCCTTCCTTCTGGGGCCCTCTACGGCGTTGTCGGCTTGCGCTACGTTTCGGAACGCTTACCCCGGTCCCGTCATCAGGGTCCCGACATTATTGTCCGAGGTTCAACCAGCCGTATTACGCGATCCTGCCGAAAGTGAGTATTAATTCTCGACGTTCTCAACGGAAGGCCTTCCTTCAATTACGAAAATAGTTCACTAAGACACAACAACATTTGGTTCGTGCCCAGGACATTGAATAAATTACGCAGCCCTCTGAGCGAAAGCCTTTGTTGTGGAGGCCGCGCTGGGGAGTATTTGTTCTACCCCGTTTTAATTGAGAATTTCGGCGCCCGCGATATAAAATCCCGCCCAATGCAGGTGCAACAAAAACGCCGTCAAAGCTCGCGGCTGCGAGTCAATTCGAGTTCATGATACATTATTTGATGTATCATGTATGGGATGTATTGACCGATGGAATTCAGCGCGTTCCGCCCTGAATTTACGATTTACCACTTTTGGTAATAACGAGGCGTGAACGTTTAAATTTGACAATAAATTACTTTAGGTCGAGTAACACAATTCCACTTAATTATACCTAACACGATAAGAGCTCCTAACAGTGAAATTCGTGTAGGCAGTTTAAATACGCTTTGTAAGACCTTTCCGGAAAATGGGTGTAGTTCCAAGTATTACAAAAACATTGCGAATTATTATCCTATTACAATTGTACTAGTAACTGTAATTACTGTATTTCATAGAACACTAAAATGCTATATTTAATTATTCAGATATTCTTACTGAAGTTTCACATCTTGTAATTAAACCTGCACTAATTCATTGTTTTCATGCATTATGTCCTATTTGATTGCATTCTGTTCAAGAGGTGCCAATCATGGGGGAATTAATTATTTTTAAAATAATAATTTATTTCTGTTTTGCTCTGGCGTTATTCGTCTTTGACGTATTTTTTGCAATTCAGGATTATATGAAGCCTCAGGGTTACCTCAGGCCACCTGGGAAGTCTTGTGTTTGCCCGGTAGGAAATAGAAGTAAGCAACAGTGCCCCCCCCCCAACAGTGGTAAACGGAAAAAGGTAATGGAAAAATAACACGTAATCGCGACAGCTAACAACGAACACGTGGTAAGTGAGCAGTAGCGGTTCCGTCTGAATGGATCTTCTGTAATCGAAATGCTCCGTTTCAAAATATTGATATGCCGTAATATCAAGAAGTGGAAACCGTTATAGCTTTCGACCACACAATCTGCAGAGTGCTACCGCTTATTATTTTAGTCATCGACATGAAATAAGCGTACTCAAATTGTACTTTTTTTAATACAACTACAATCTTTTCCGGATGCGAAAATACTCTACGAACGTCCGCGATGCGAAAGTTCCCTCAGCGACGATTTCAACCTCGCCCAGAAATGATATCAAACAATTATTTTTTATGATCTGGTCTAGTTTTAGTCCAGAATTTCCATTTGTAATACTATTCATCGTGTCCCGTATTGGAGGAGGCCTCTTTGTCAAGTGGGCGGGGAGGGTCTCCCTGAGGATGAAAGGACAAAACAAATCTATTGATAAGATATTACGCCAATAGAATTTCCATTCTCTCGGAAATACCCCATTTTCCGAGATTGGCAGCAGAACGATATATTGGGAAAAGTGTATCATATTTCCTTCTCTTCGAGGATGAACGGGGTGGGTGGGGGGGGGAACTGAGGAAGGAGGGATGGAGGGAGGGAGGAGGAGGGATGGAGGGAGGGGCATTTGTTCTGGAGACAGTCTTGAAATTCAGGACGGGCACCGAGAGGGCGACAGGTCCATCTTAAAAGGGTAGTCCGGCTATCAAAGGGGATCGATCCACCCTCTCGTACCAGTCACACAGATTCTTCCCCGATCTGATTTTCCAGATTCGATTCAAAGTCCGTATGTGCATAGCACATGGAAAATCTCATCAATAGCAGTGAATACTTTTTTTTCTGTTTATTTTTGCACATTCAACATTCCCCAGTTATAAGTACAATTGATACGTGTGTTTGTCTCGATAATGGATTGCCTGGATAATGGATGTGTAATAGAGGAGAGTGACTCAACGTTAGGTTCGGAAGAGGGATTCGACCAGTAAAATAAGACGAGAAGTGAGACGGGAATGGAACATTGGAAACTGCGATTTTAAAACTCCTTCGACTGTCGGTACGTTGAGATATTTATGTACGTTGTGACCAGAAACGTGCCGAGCAACATTTTGTGATGGTTGGAAGGACTTTTGATTGGAATTGGCCGCCGATTGAGTGGGTATGGGGGATTCCACGACAAAAAAAACCTAAATAATTAATATAAGCCCGTAATTAAAGAAATCTCCGAAGGTGCATTTTCCACGTTACGATTAATATTAAAGATCCGGTTTTGTCAAACTTACCTTTACTTTGACCGGAGACCTTGTCGCGTAGGACGTTGATCTGGTGTACCCTACCGAACTCTGAGAACATTTTGGTGAGGTCGGCCTCGTCCATGCTCCTCGGCACTTGGCCGACGAACATTTTTATGTAGTCGGGGTCCGGCTGGTCCTGAGGGTTCATCACTCTGCAACAGCGCAAAGAAAAATAACAATTAGGTAAATTTATTAGCTCCTTCCCGCCACTCAGTTCTAATATAAGACGGCTCCAGAATAGTTGCGATCTGCTGTTAGCAATTTCTAACCTCGTTTCGTTTCTGTACGTCTAAGTCTTGTACGCGGTTCAAATACCACAATTAATCTAAAAATAATCATAAAATACGTGAGTCATATTGTACTTCGCGGAAAACCACCGATTAATTAATAACATACCGGGATTTTATTGATAAACCAAGTTGTGAATACGGCGCGCCGCAATACTAACCCGCACGACAGGCTTGTGTTGCCGGCTTAGTATACCATGTGCCCCGTTCTTTCGCTAGAGTTTTAATTAATTAAATTTAATAAATACGAGCTTATAACGTGAAACTATGTTATATCGAAAAAATCGAATGAATTAGTTAGTTATAATTTTCGATTTAAATAAAATTCCACCTACATGGTTCAAATGTGGCAGGACGCTAGCCCGAAGATATGGAACTTCAGAAATAAATAATATTTCTACGAAAAATTGTTTCCTTAAGGAAATTCAACGATAACACGAAACTATTTTAGTGACATCCGGTGTGTATGATGGAGGCGGGTTGAGGTTGAGGTTGAGGTTGATGTTGAGGAGGAGGTGGAGGAGGAGGAGGAGGAGGGTACCCTTTGATAGGGGGTACTCGCGATAGACCGCGGGAGTTGCTTGCGGTCGAATGAGCCTCAATAGACGGCCGATATCATCATCCCTCTCCCGTGTTCCAAACCGACCACCCCCCCGGTACCCCCTTCTTAGGCCCGGAACTTGTGACCAGTTGTGTAGTTAAAGTGTCCGCGCTGAGGTGATTAATAAGCGCCGCTGTTTCAACTTAAAGCCAAGTCGGCCTTAGATAGATTGAAGCCGGCCACCTTCCCCCTCCACGATTAATCATTATGGGAAATGATTAATTTTTCTCAGCCCGAGAAACTGACTCGAAACATTAGTTGGGTCATGAATAAAACAGCGGAACTAAAACGCCTCGTCTCATCACTCATTTTAATCATTCATGCGGGAAAGTTATTCAGAATATAAACTTGATTACAAAAATAAATTTATATTAATATTTTGCTGTCGGAAACTATTAAAAGAGTGTTGTTTTGGTGTTAACAGTAGTATTCAATTTTTAATACAGAGAGGCATCCTGTCAACAATTTCATTACCCTATTCTAAATGTTATACACTGAATTTTTAAGTGGTAGTGACCGTAATGAGCAACGCGAATTCTCTCATCTTCAGTGGCACTTATATTCCAAAGTGGTTCACCATCCTACTAACAGAAAGTGCTACTGGAAGGCGGCAGTAGAGGTCATAGAGATGGGACAGAAGGTGGAGAAAACTGCTGTGAACTAAAAACCGTTAATGTCCCCGTATTTACCGGCCGAGTTCAAAAATATTACCGGAATTGCGATTACACTGTTGAAAACGTTTTTTCTCTTAACATTCGGGGAACAATGTTGTTGTCCCCCGCGATTCGGAGTGTTATTAGGAGGGGGAGGGTTTAATTGAAACTGATGCTTTCAAACGAGATTACGCGTTATCTCGGCGCAGGCAGAGGGGCAGGTCGTTTTAACGCCTTGCCGAAGCAATAACGCGATCGTCGCCCCTCAGAGGGTCTCTCTCTCTCTCTCTCTCTCTCCCTCCTTGTGGGGGCAGTCATGCCTCCGCATAATGCCACTATCGTGTACCACCCCCGCCCACAAACGGCCCCCGTCGTCCCCGCTCATTAACCACAACGACGCCTTAAAAGTAGGAGGCGACTACCGGGAACTTCGGGAGGGAGGAGGAGGGGAACCTGATACCGGGTACGACACGGACGTCCTACCGGGAAACCGTCTCCAAATAGGAGGAAGGTATTACCGGGAGAGACAAAGGGGGAGGGGTCCGGACCCCCCCCCTCATCTGATTTTCCCGGCGAAACCAAGGCCTAATTACATTTCCATCAGAAATCATAAAAAAAAGCATCCAGCGATACAAAGGAAAGGACTCCCGAAAATTGTGTTTACCCATAAAATCTAAACGACCACCCTTCTTAATATGACGGGTAGAGAAACGTTCCGTAAGACACCTGTAAATCATTAAATATTACCGAATTACTAATTTAATTTAGGCGGCGGATATTACAACGGGAGAACGTTCGAGAACACCTCAAAAGAAATCTGTACACACTTTACGATATAACCCAAATCTACTACTTTATATAAATAAAAATATTTTTATTTAATTAATTAATTTTTTAATTTTCTCAATCCTTAAAAGATTATTTTTTACACTACAAGAGAGGTGTACTTCAAGTATTGGTAAATAAACAGAAATTGTAGAGACCTGATTTCTCTCACGTGCAGAACGAAACCGTTGTAAAAGAAATAATAATAAAGGAAATTAGATTAACGGGGATTCAACGCTACAGCCCGTTCGTACAATTTTAATGTAAATTAGTGAATCGTACAAAAAGCAAATTAAAGGCCGATGCCGAGGTGGAACTTTAGTTAAAGTACACGTTTCACTCGACGAGGTGGAGTATTTTAAGAGAAATACAGAGAGGCGGAGGCGAGGAGCAGTTTATTCTGTGCAAACTCTCGGCCGGTTTCTCTCTCTCTCTCTCTCTCTCTCTGTGGGAGCGTTGTGTATCATCTTTATTATGTTATGAGGATGACCCCCTGCCGCCCCCGGAGGCGGCTCACACCGGCAGAAGCAACACAGGGGAGGCGGACGCTTAATCCCACAACAGCCGGCTCCTGGCTGTGGCTCGCGGCCCTCGCTCAATTTACGACACTATTTCAACCGAATCTTATACCGCACCGAGATTCTCCTCTTATTTATCTTTTCGAGACGGATTAAATATGAAAATAAATGTCGTCATCGTCCACTCGGGTTATTTATTCGGCGGGATGTGAGAGCACCTTTTACAGAATAAAAAGATTCCGACATTCCAAACGTTCCTTACGGACACACGAAAAGTAAGTGGCCACGCGATCTAAATTTTAAAAAAATAATAAAAATAAAAAATAGAAGGAAAACCGGCGGGTTTCTCTCCCATTATTATCTACTCGTTTTTCAGTACTACTTGAACATCAATATTCCTAGTATTTTTTTAATACATAAATTTATTTAGAAATATTATCCGAATTCAACAAAATATTATTGCAGGTCTCAGGACCTAACGACCCGACACAGTTAGTATATTTGATTTTTCGGGTTTTTAACGGTCGGTTGACCGTTGCATAAACACCGATATATGATCCGAAACTCATCAACCGAAACCCACACCCCTTTTCTTCGCACTGTTTTGATGACGGAAAGCCCAAAAAATTGATAGATTAATAAATCGGATTGGAATTGGGAGGAAGTGAGAAAACCAGAAGGGCGACTGGATATTTTAAAATTTCTTAAAATTTGTCCAAACAATGAAAATTCAGCCCGCAACCTATTTCTTGTACAAACTGACGAAATTATCCGTGCGTGAATATTTGCAACTACGTTCAAAATTAGTCGCCAGAGAGAAATAAATGTTAGCTGTCAGTCGCGGCCCTGTTAGGGGGCGCAATTCGTTTTCAATAACGATGACCGGTCGAGGCCCGATATTACGGCGGTTGTTCCCTGAAAAGGGGAAAGTCTATCGCCCCCATCCGGTTATTATATTAAAACTTGATCCTCGTTCGGGCCACTAAAAGTGGAGTCCGAAATTACTATTTTCAACTGCAATAAAAACGCTCCGTACAAAGAGTGCCAATGGATATTGCCCCCCCACCCCAGAGAGTATTTGAACTATTCCTCGTCATTTTGATTCAATCATCCGGTACTAATAAAAGGCACGGACGGTACAAAGAAAATATCGTTATGAAATAATTTCCACGCGCTAAAATTGCAATAATAATAGGAAGAATTTATACTGTCCAATACGCGAAATTGAATGTCGGGAATTTGTTTTGAAATTAAATGTTTTTCATGTTAATAAAACATTAATTTTATACAACATGTACGAATTAAATCTTCACTATTAAATTTTAATCACTCCACACACTATATACTAATCCTGTGCCTTATTTCTAAAGCACCAAAAAAAAAAAATTCATTGAAAATGCACCCGTCATTTTTTGAAAATATAATGGACATTATTAAACTGTTTACAGCTTTTAATTTTCCTAGACTGCTACTTTATTAACCCGCCACTAAAAACCTAGACAAAGGAGTCGGTTTACTGCCAGATTAAACATCATTTAAGGTTAATGTTTATTCAACGTACAACGGAGGTTTTCGTGTAAATTCGTTCCGGGGCTGAACGTTAATAAATCAACGACATAAAAAAATCGGTAATAATTTACGCTTTACCGCCCTCTTAAAATAATCCTATCTCTGTATCTGCAACTCTAATTAAGCTGTATGGGCTAGTTGGTAATTTTGATCTGAAAAACTAATTTTTCAGGATTTACTAAGTTCCTAAAATTTTAATCAAAAACTTCATTTTACTCCACTAAGTTTCAGAAACTTTATATAAGAACAGCGGAGTAAATTTTCGATATAATCTATTCTACTTAATATTTAACGTGCCCGCTGCGTCAACCCCGGGCCCCAAAATTTAGGGAAAAACGTTTTACTGTTCAGACATTTTAAACTGTACCCTAGTTAAAATTCAGAGCTGTAATAAAGATAATTATAATTTTTTTCTCATTAAATTAGTATATATATTTATTTATTCTAACTAAAAAATATTGACAACAGAATGATGATTCATAATGAATAATCTAGAGGTCAATTGAATGTTCTCTTCGGGGTTGAAAGATTGTTTCGCTAAGAACCTTGGTCTTTTGCTGTCACCACAGTATACAAGTGACAGTGACAGTCCAGTGAGGATGCCCAAAAAAAATCCAGAGACTAACACCGCTACTGAAGATGGCGAGCAGCCGAAACCGGTCTAGCAAAAGACCAAACCAGGGAGAGGAGACAGAAACACACGAAATCCAACCGTACAGGTTTCTAAACCTCGGTACAGTTTTATTTTGTGTATTCGGGCCCGAGTTACGCCCTCAAGATTTTCATTCGTCTCCCGAATTCGAGCCCACCGAACGGAATACCATTGCGGCAGTGCGTACAACCGTCGCGTACAACGCGTACAAAACGATTACCGCAAATGGCGCGGTCGTAAAACGTTGCGGGCACAACCTGTTTTCCCACCGGCGATAATTGAAACGTTCCACGCGGAGAGAGAGAGAGAGAGGAAACAACTATAGAATTGTAGACTGTTGGGGGTGGTTGCGGGAGGTGGCAGGGGGTAGCAACGCTGGCCGTACGTGTCGGCCGCATATTCCGCGAATACGCGCACCTCCGAACACGTAATTAAAATGAAGCCGCAGCGGTTATAAACCCGAACCCGCTGAACCTAACAACCTGCTCCCAGCCGACCGGGTTTTGTGTTTTAACCGACCAAGCGGCGGTTCCCAGTTGTGCTATAAAATTTGCCGCCGACGTCGCGGTTGTCGCACTCCCATGGGGTGGTTGGGGGGTTGGGGGAGGAGGGTTGTCCTACACCTCGCCCTCAGGGGATATCGCTCTAGATGTACAGGCTGCACTGTCTAGTTTAAATAAAAAAAAAACCCCAAAAAACGAAATAGGATTTAGGTTCATCAGAGCTCTCAACAGTCCGACTACTCTTCAAATTGCTAAAACATTGAAATTATTTTTTGTTTTCAACTGCCACAACAGTACGATACAATCAGCAGCAACCAGGTTAAAAAAGAACTAATACAAATATAACAGTGGAGAACTGGCATACCTCCAGACACGGGTTTGGACCTTACGACTAGGACGGAGCGTAATTACCAATAGGAATAGAAATAACAATTAATAAACACGAATTAAAAAGCTTAAAGTTCATTTATTATGACAGAAAAATGTGGAGAAAATTTATGGGCGCACATGTTGTAATCAGTAAACATATATACGTAAACATACCGTACATAATATTTGGTAATCATTATTTTATTTTTTTCTATCACTGGCGTAACACTAAGTATTGAATAGACCACTGATCTAGACAATGAATCGTTGCTCTGAATTTTTGGAAAAGATCGGACAATCGACGGTAATAGTATTTTTCACATAAAAAAAATAACCATGTAATTAATTGTCACATGTTATAGGTGGTTATATCGAATAATGATTCGGTGGTTTTTATTCTACACTAAATATTTCTCTGACATTTACCTCGTCGTAATTTGCAGTCCAATCGCGATAACACGACTCACAGGAAGTCGCGGACTGCAAATTCCATGTTAATTTATAAAACGGGCAAAACGTGTACTGGCGGTGACAATAAAATTCGACTCGTCTCCGGCCCTTTACGACGAGAGACCGGTTTTTATTTACGACCGGCTGTCGTCGAACTGTCCGAGTGCACGCGACGACATTTCAGGGACCTTCTACAATAACACCGTTGTTATAGAGAAATCAAATACAGTGTTTCATTATAAATAGGAAACGTCGATTTGTACCGTCGGAGCTGCAATTATCGTTTGTTCAGGAAAGCGGAATTACAGAGGGATTCCTGTCCGAACACAGGGATCGGTTTATAAGACGATTCAACTGGCATGACCGGCGGCGATTTCGGGCAGAATATTACGCCCTCGACAATTAATAAAGATAGGATTTATTAGACCGTTATAAGTGAAATATTACATAATACGGCCGGAATAAGGGTCAAAAGGCTATAATTTTATTAGAAAAGAAAAATTATTTTTTCTCAAGGCAATGAAGGAATCAAGGGCCCACAATTATTTTATACCGTTGATTGTATCGTCTCGCGTCATTTGGCAAAGTATTTTCATTTTTATAGCGCAATTTTGATGTGCCGTAATCGGAGGGGGCGCTTATTTCTCCCATCACTTACCGATTAGTTACGACTAACTTGAGAAGTAACATCCGTGGCATTCCCGGTGGATTAGAACTCAGGAGAAACTGACTAAATACTTAATTTTCTATTTTAATTACTTATCAAGTATTATAAGTACTCAATTTAAGTCAGGGAGTGTACTCCAGGCACCTCGACGGCCCAGTTTTCGATACCCCGTAACCCGCTGTTCTTCGGGGCGGTCTAAAAGTGGAGTTTCCTCCCCTCCCTCCCCCTCCCACCCCCGGACAGTCAAAAAAAAGGCCGGCTCTCGCAGAAGGCTCCCCATCGAATGAACGGCGCTAAGCCCCAGGGGTTGTGCCGATAGACCTCCCTCAGGATTGCAATAAGGGCAACCCACCTGACGCTCCACTTTTTCCTTTTAAATAATTCGATTTGACCTGTACCCTTTTCCAATCCGGTCCCGGTACACATCTTGAATTTTCCTCCAAATATATATATATATATATATATATATATATATTCATACAAACCAGATTTTATACCTGCCTCTTTCCAATTTAAATGAGCGCCACCTGGACGCAAGATCCTAAAAAAAAATCCCTACATATAAAAATATATATATAGAATATTTTTTCATAAATTATTTTCCGGTTGGTCTTCCAAATAGATACATTCAATCCATGCTAGACCGGTTTCGGGTATTCTTCTGATAATATTATAAAAATCGCTGTAAAATGTTGGCTCTTAGTTAAGTAAGTTGTCAAGTGTGTTAAGTTGCGTCCGTTTTCCGTTTATTATATTTCCTTCGATCTTTCGGCGTGTTATGGGTTTGGCTAGTATAGTGTCTTTTATGCTATCTACCCATTTCGTATATGTTACGGCGTGCAGGCGCTGGGAGGGCGCAGGAGGGGGGCGTTATTACATAAAATGTGTATCACACATAGCCCAAGGGTTAACAACCTTTGTTATGTTGGCCGGCTCATTATTGTCGTTAGGGCGCGTAGATATTATTAGAATTTAAGTATCGGAAAAACGAGAAACGGGCGATGGTAGAAGGGGGGGGGGTCCTTTCCCGAGATCAAAAGGGCCAAATCCAAGATCTGCCCAAATTAAAGAAGGAAACTAGAAGCCGAAAAGGGGACAGCCGAGTGTTCCTTTTGTCTCCGTTTTATTTCATATAAACATCAGAAATTATTCTATCTTTAAGGGGGTATCAGGGGGGAGGGGGCAGAGGGTTTCTTGTATCTACCTACTTACTTTACATTTTTCCTTTTTTTTTTATTTCTGTGTCCGGATTGAAATTTGCAAATCTTATGAGCCCTCCTCGCCGGTCTATTGTCATGCAAATAACACGGAACAGAGACGGAGTAGTAAGAGGGGCGGAGTATTAAAGAAAAAGTCCTCCCATAATCCTTCAGGAGTGGGGGACCTCGCTCTTGTTTAAAATGTCGAATTCAGCCTTGTGAGTACCCCCCCCCTCCGGCCCAAGGCCTAAGTAGTCGAATTAATTTCTCCTCCTGGAAGTAGGCTGGAGGAGAAGGAGGAGGCCCACTTTATCACTGTTATTGTCCCGACAAGCCAGGATGACTAATTGGTTTATAACTTTTCCCTTTTTGTTTCTTTACTTTTGTTCCTCTTTTTGCCGTTCTTTTTATGTTTCCGTTGGGGTCAATTCAGACACGAATTATTAACGCGGTTCATTAGACAGCTTATTGTACCTTTGGCCGAAAATATCCGCCGCGTGTACATTGCTTTAAGAGAACTAATTCGGGGGTCGGCGAATGAATATGCCGGGGCTCAGTTGATATTTGCAAATGAGCGGTATAATAAAGTTGTACAAAAGACGTTTTTGGCCAGCTGGTAGAGGGAATACGAAAGAATCATTAATTATTAATTTTATTAATAAATTTAACTGTCGGTCGTAGTGAATTGTGTGATTTGAAACATACCGGGGATTATTAAGGAAGGACTTTTGACTGGAATCTTGGAACGGTGTCTGGACGTCTTGGAGAGAATCCCAAAGTTCAACGCAGTATGACCATGTTCGAATATGGCATTGTATATTGTAAGTTTGTTGTAATTTAGTGGTTCGAGTCGTTTCTTTTGTGCGGGGTACGAATTTCCATTTCACTTGCAAATTCGAATCGACTACTACGCCCCGCCGTGCCCCAAATAACTCAGGAGCGCTCTTCAGGAATAAAAAAGAAGATTTTTTTCACAGTTAAGTGATTCAGTGTTGCCGCTGATCGCGCGTGCATAATTGGGCCGAAGGGCGCGGATTCAAGTAACGAAGGTGAACTCGGGCCGCTGTGAATTTATTCACGAATATTTATTCGGCATAACATTTTCAGGGTTTGGGGTTGGGGTGGGTTTTCAGAGAAATCGGGGGGGGGGGGAGATCAATCGACGCTTCGGGTGAAATGTTGAAGGGGATAGTAAAACTGCCGAGGGGGGATGATCCGTCCCTTTTTCGAAAGGCTGAGTTTCCGGCGGCCCCATTACGTCACACGCCAATATACAGGAAGCCAGAGGGATGGAGGGAGGGAGGGAGGGTGAAAGAGTGATGCCAAGTGAAAGACAAAAACCCGGGCGAGGGAAAAAAAACTATTCCGATTAACAGGATATATTTATATTCATGGAATATTTTTCAAGTCGATCCCGCCACAACAGAGCCAGTTTAAAAACTGAACTTTCGGGTTAATACCACCACCGTATGTGAAAATTGAAACGCGCGGTTCAATCATTCCGGTCATATCGAATAGAGGATTTTAAAATTTTTTTATACGTTCACATAGTTCAATTTCCTATAAAATTATTATATTTTATCCCCTTGCTGCAGGGGTATCGGAATATTTTTTTGATTCAAAATATTTGACGTTGTATCAAGAGACCTACTTTTCACCCTCACAAAGACTGATGGTACTACACTAATTATATTTTATAAGTTCCTCACCGCTCTGCCGACAGAATTACAAACCGCAATTTTGTGTCCCGACAACATAATTTGTGAACGTTTGCAAGGGAGGGTGAAAGTGAGAATCGCGGGGGCGGAGTTCATCCGGAGTGTGAACCCCCAGAAGAGAGTGTTTCATGTACATTTTTTTTTTTGTTGAAAGTGTTCACGGTCCGGTTCATGACAGTTTTATCATTTTTCAACTGCGCGGGGGGTCCCTCGCTCCCCAACCCCACCACCCCTCAGCAATTGTTTTGTTTGCAGACGCGCTCGGATTTAAACTCGCACGGCCCTCGCCATCCCTTTTAACCGTTTCCTGTCATGTCGCCTACACCTTTCGAATCGTACAGGATAATTAAAATGTTCAACGTACGAATTTTTTCCCCACTAATAATACAATGAAATTATACGTAAAGACGGTACTATTTGCTTCGGATACGACGAAATTTCCGTGTGTCGTTTCACAAAATGTATCGT
Organism: Lethocerus indicus; assembly: GCA_019843655.1. Lineage (NCBI taxonomy): Eukaryota > Metazoa > Arthropoda > Insecta > Hemiptera > Belostomatidae > Lethocerus > Lethocerus indicus. The sequence goes on along the minus strand of JACDQD010000012.1, from coordinate 12,419,170 downwards.
TTAAATATTTAGACAAAGGTGGACAACGAAATTTTTAATCCGTCGGAACATTAAAAATCTAATTTCAATTCAAAAATAATTTTAAATATAACGATTATTAATAAATAATTAATTTCTGTTTGGGAGAAATATTTCCATACACAATACAAAATTACTTCGAATTTTGAGTACAATAACTGTAATGTTAATGATGATAATATAAATATAAGGACAATGATAATATCGTAATTTGTGTTAATCAAAATATCAGTACAGGTAAAGTGGTAATAGAGATAGATGATCAAATATCTCCATTCTATTAGTATTTAATAATTGTGTTTATATCCAGGTATGTTTATATCTAGGTACTACTAGGTACAAAAGTAACGCTGCCGCTCTCATATTGCAGTTCGTATTCCTTGCAGAAGGTAAAACTATATATATGAACAGATTATATTGTTGCAATATAACCGGAGTTTAGTGTCTGCAGAGTTTCATAAAATTTTTTTCTTTTATGAAAAGCCCCGGTCGCGCTATTACGGGGGGGGCGGGGGCAAAAAGGTTTGCATTATGAAACATCAGTAAAGTGTTTTTACGACCCCCGAGAGCTGACAATGTTCATTTCCAGTCCGTCGTAAAATCACCGATTTGATTGGGCGTTATTGCTCCGGGTTTTTATTTTCCGCCCCCCGACATCAAAGGGGGGCTGGTGGCGGGGGTGAAATTGGCCCCCGGCCGGCAATGGGGAGGGAATTCTCACCGCACGTCGGCGAAGACAACTCCGGGTCGGAGGTTATAATCAGCTTTTGTCCCCAGTTATACTCTGCTATATAAGCGGGCGGTTTGAATTCAGAAGATTTCTACGCATTACTAAGCATTACTAAGCTCTCGGTATAGCGGTATGGTAGAAAAAACTGGAAAAACTATGAGCATCCCCAGGGCCTATTTAGTGCGAATACTATAATGGATGTTCATGCTGATTTTTGGCAACCATAGTTGCATGGTATTTCATATCACTTTAAAAAGTAGGGAACTTGCTCTGAAAATTTATAAAGGGTATGCGTTACATGTATATAACTTTCTGTTATTAGGACTTATTGGGTAACATAAATTAGATTGTATTGGGAGCTACACCACAGGACGTTCTTATTATTGTACGTATATGATTTCCATTAAAATCAACGGCGAGTATATTTTATTTATTTATTTCACAACACGTAATAATTTAACAACGAGTTATGCAGCGAATCGGATTCAACAGCATAATAAGATTACCGGCGTTTATATCAAATTGTCAGACAGAGAATGCTCCCAGCGCATCCCGGCCGCCGTTTAAGTTCTCATCAACAATGAACAAGGTTGAATAATAAATGCAGTCGGCGTGAGTGGTAGTGGATAATGGCGGGGGATGTTCGCACGACGCCTATAAACGGCGGGCGAGGGTGGGCCCCACCCCCCGACCCCCGACCCCCGACGCTCCCATCCCCCTAGTTATACTCTTGGGAAATTTGCAAAAGCCGAATATAATCCGAGACATTAAACAAGAGAGTGGATGTAAGGCGGTGTTCGGGGCCTTGGCAACGATCAAGGTGGGACCACTTGAGGACGAGGCGCACACCCTGCCTATAAACAGGCATAAGGTTCGCCTAGTGGAGTACATAGGCCAAACGAAAGCCCCCTCTCTTACGTACACAAAATTCCCAAGGACCTAACCGTTTATTCGAGAAAAGAATAACAGCAAATGACCTGTCGCGTAACGGCGCAAGGTATTTTTCATTGCGCGGAAAAAATTTTGCGAGCCTATATCTCTAAAACTAAACGATAACGGACCAAATTTAAAAATTTTAAGGTTCAGGAGGAATTTATAACATCCTACGGGCGACCAATGAGAAATATAGATGAGAAAAAGCAAAAATCATTTCCAAACACATTGAAGAACATAAAATATGAGGACTAACAATATTTTCAATTAGTTCATATGCACGATGGTAATTCGATAAGTCGGGTAAATTTCGAAAAATTGAAAACTCGCTGGGCCAAGTATCTCCCTGAATTTCTTCAAGAAACTATTTTTGTTTACTACTTATCAATGTACCTCCCAGTGAAGTACTGCAATCCGTTCCATTAATACAAGGTCGCCCGCGGGACATTATAACGTCCCCGCCGTCATTATTAAACGCTGAATTAAAATTTGAGCTCCGTTTTAAAATTTCTAAACCCGCCGTTACAAATAACAGCGCGCCGACCCGAGGGCGAGGGCAAATAAACGAGGCGCGATAAGAACTTGAAATATACGGCGGTTCATTTCCACCATAAAAATTCCCTCCCCCGCTTAATACCCGGGGCCCGCCGGTTCCGAAGTTTGCATGCGGTGGGGAGCTCCCGCCAACAAGAACCAGGACTTAATCATTAATCAAGTCTCTTGGTTTTTAAGTCCGCCATGCGAACTTTCGTTACGATTTGACAGAAACTCGGATAACAGAGTTCGAATAATATTTCAATCCCCACCGCGCCCCAGCCTCTAGAGCCCGCATCTTTTCCAACACTACTTTTTTGTTATAATCCTATTATTTTACATCGTGTATAATTTTCACGGTCTTACTCCTTGTGTAATTGAAGGATCGATATGCCGTTTACCATTTACACACTATCACGATTGTCCTTTATATAATGGAATGTTCGTGTACTTACACCTCCGTTTCTGCAATTTATTAAATAAAACGATAAACCTCAAGTCTGGTGTGTCAGAATTTATCAGAAATTCGATACCACTTGTATAAATAGTTTAACATACCTGTTTTGTGGTCTGCCAGGGGTTGGAATACCATAGATTTAGTGTGTTTCTGTCTCCTCTCGAGAGGAGACAGAAACACACGAAATATACTCATATAAATGTTTTTAACTGTGTCCCTTTTCACGATTTGATTTGCGAAGTTACACAAATTTATGGGGAAACAAAATGGTGGCAATCTAAAACGTTAAAATGCAGACAGTTGGTCTGAAGGACTTTCGCGTACCTAACAATTACAGGCTTATAGACAAGGTACAAACCTGGACAACCTCTACACTTCCGCTCAAATATTAATATGAGTTCGTTGAAGACAAAACATTTTGCGGTTGCTGTAAAATCCACCGAGTGGGAATACCGACGTGAAGAGTAGAATTTAATCCCTATTAACTGTAAGTCACTGAACATAATGTAAAATACAAAAGCACACTGCCTACACAACAATAGAAGTGTTTTCCTATATATATATAATCCGTATTTCATATAACCAGTATAAAATTATACGCGGAAATTTAATTTAATTACTCAAGTCAAGTGGGGTTTGTCAATAAATTCCGTTTTGCAAATACAAATATATGAATTAAAACGCGTCATTTGTAATAGAAGTAATTAATCTCTAAAACTCTATCTACGTCAATAATTACAATACGTAACCGGGTTGAGATGTCGAGATTTGTGTGTCCATTAAATCTCTAAGTATTGTGTAAAAATAAAATATATAATCGCGATAAGAACGAACAGGAAAACCGTCCATACTTTTCAACCCTTCGTAGGGGCAGTTCCACTGACAGGGCGAGTTTGTAAAAGTTCTACAGCCTGGAATTAAGTTCGGTTTTGTTGAGGAGGCAGCAACAAAACTGGAGGGGGGGCGAGTCATTCTTCATTTATCCAACAACCTCTGTGTCCAGTTAAGGCGTTTCCTCAATGAAAAGTACCCTTATCGGCGTAAACCGCAGCCGAAACCGGTCTAGAAATAGGTGAAGCGGGAGATAGAAAGTTTCAAATACAGCAATAGACCGAAGACAAGAAGATGTACCAACAGACAAATTAAGAATTCAGTGAATAAATTCAGAGAAAGTATGTGTTTTATAATGAAATTAAACCATTCGTAGACTGTATAAAAAATAATACTTGATATTTCGGCAAATAAAGCACGCTTCGAATAAGAAGAAACACTAAATAATTGCGTGACACACGAACTTTTGTTGTACTTGATAAATGCCTTATTAACCTTTCATTTTTAAAAGAACACAAATAAAATGGTTTTTTCATTAACCGTTCTGTAAATAAAATTCGGAATTATGTAAACAATATTTCGGTCTACCGTGCAATTACTTTAATTCAGAGGAAAAAGGGGTTGGTTGTATAATCGAATTATTTTCTACGATATAAAAATGTGATGTCTATCTTTCCGCCTGTAGATTTGTGATATTTTTTTCCATATTTGATTGCAAAAATAGCAATGTTTTTGAACTTTCCCAACGTAGTACATCATACTCGATTTCGTCACGGACAGACAACAGCAATAGATTTTAATTAATAAAAAGTCACAACTTTCTCAAAACTGTTCCTTCGGCAACCGTTCCGAAACCGTTTTCAATAGTTCCATCGCTCTAAGTGGAGCCGGGCGGGGCATGAATACGATGCGGAAAATCGTGTACGGGTAGGGGGTGGTGGTGGTGGAAATAAAATTATTTTGGACCATCGAACTCAAAAAGAAGTGAAACGGGACAGAAATTTATAACGATTTTGCCGAACCGGTACCAAATTAAAGTGGGCTCCTATTCGTCGGAAGTTGGTTGGAGACCCCCCTTCACCCCTTCCGCCCTCCGACTCCGACGGTTGGAGATGGATCATTTCCGGTGGGCCGGGGTCGAGGGGCAAAGTTCCACTGCAGAAATCCAAACTCCGGTTACAAAAAGCTTTCGGGGGGCTGAGGTGGACCTCAGGAGGCGAAGGGTGGAACGGCCTAAATAATTATGAATAAAATATGGTTTTTGCCGCGGAGAAAACGCCCATTCGGCGCGAGAATCGTCGTCCACAACGAGCGCGTTTCCCCGAGTGCTTTGTCAGTTTTGTGGAAATTATTAATTAAGAAGTGAAGAGAGGGAGGGAGGGAGGGAGGTTGAGGGATGGGGGGAGGCCCTCGACTCCAAAAAAGGCCGCCCCCGGTGTCTGAGTACTTACGCAGCACTTAAGGAACAGTTTTCCTCGGGGAATGGAAAAGCGCAGACCCGTCAAATCTTTTTGCGCCCAGTTTTCCAAACTAACTTGCCCTACAAAACGTGGGGGGGGGGGTTGTTCTCAACGGTGTTCCCTCGTCCTTTCACGAAGAACTGTCGAAATTAATAACACTGAAGTAGGCCGTCGGCCGTGGTTTTGAATCATCCTTTTCAACCCTGTCGGCTTCATTGAGCCCGACACAGCGGAACTTTCAGTCTGTCAGACGATTCCCAAGAAGATCATCATTTTCCACAAATGAACAATAAATAAAAAAAAAATTAACCGTAAATGCGAACGAAAGATTAAATATACTAAGATATACACGAAAATCGTCATAATTATTAAATGAACAACATGTGTTGTGTAAACAGCATAGTACGGAATATACCGATATAACACTGCCGTGTCTGACTGATATGAATGCGGTATATCACACCGGGGTTATAATATTTGGCACCCCTCGGTGCTTCCACCCCCCTCCTAAAGAAAACACTTACAGCGTCAAAATGTTTTGGCGGCGTTTGCCAGCAAATAAATTCAGACGCGCCCCTACTGGAGGAGGGCGAGAAGGATGAGGCTGGCCCCTATCTACACCTCTGTATTCTCATATAGAGCGGAAAATGTGGCTCGATACCGCATCGGCTTTTCCCGACAGTGATATACGCGGATTTAAATGTAGCAACATGGCCAATACAATTTAATGAATTCGGCTAAAGGGGTCTGTAGACTGACGTCTTTTCTATGAGTTACAAAATATGAGTTCAAGCATTGAAAAGTAATCTGTTACAGAGTTTTAACGATGGTTATGGAATATCGAACTTCGGTATAGTACCTATGTGGGACAGACTACTCCACAAGAACGCCAAGTGCAAGACTACTGACAAGACAAACTAACAGTTGAGTTTTTTTTAGTTCATTTTCCGGCTGGCGTGAAAGTTTAGCTTTCAAAGCCGGGTGACAACGGTGGTGGAATCTCTTTCTGCAGTTGGGCTTAACTAACTAAGTGGTCGGGCTGGGGCTGGAAGTCACACCCCTTTCCACACCGTGATTTTCCCCCGAGCAAACCGGCCGCCAACATTCGGATCACGTCTACACCCCCGTCATCCACCCCCCCCCCCCCCATCACCACCAACCGCCATCCCCTCCGTCCGCAATGGGGCGGGCGAAATTTGGACGTTTTAAGGGCTGTCAATGGCAGCCGTTAGAAAAATATGGGGGCGTAATGGGTAGGAGGGAGGGGGGGTGTGCACGCCCGCATTTCTAATATCGGGGGGACTCGACAATCCCGCGGGCGAAAAACGGGAAACGAAATAAAAAGATAGGGGTTTTTTTCACCCCCTCAGTCGAAGAAACAAAGAGGGAATACAAAAGCCATAGGGGTGACATTCAAAATTTTGAACAATACATCCGGCTAAAAACAATCCAATTTAATTACATCCGATAATCGCCGCTTTGTCCCTGCGCGTTTGTATCAAGTTAATAATATAATGAATGGGTGAAAAATATAACTGAATACGAATGAAAAGTAATATTATAAGCTGTAAGGAAAGTTGGAAAAACGAAAATGTTCGCCGATTTGACCCATACTCGGTCCACAGGGAGACGCAAACAAACGTCTGAACCTAGTTACGTTGAAAAGTTTAAGTAGAAAACCCTCTACAAGAGCTCGTGATGCATGGCTCGAGTGCGGCACACTAAACGGGGGGCGGTGAAGTTTATGTTGCCAATAGGGGCGGAGGGGGCGCCAGTTTGGGAGGCCGCGTGGGCAGCCATCAAAAATTTAATGAGGAATAAGAAGATTGCGAGACTAAGAAGTAGAGACTCGGGCCCTCCTATCTCTTTTTCCCTTCATCTCTCCTTCGTGATATTTACAAAAAAAAAACTGAAAAAAGTGCTCGGGTAATGAAAAAACTCTCGACGCAATTACTGGCCGTGGGGTAAAACAGGAAGGGGAAGTTAAAAGGGGGATGGTTGGAGGAGGAGGGGCCTTAATTTTCTGTTGATAACTTCAGTAGCGTCATAATTAATCCTTGGGCTATAATAGATCGTGAGGATTGTTTCTGTCCTACCCCCCCTTCAATAAAATTGCTGATTCAAACTCCCCCCTCCCCCCACAACCTACAAAACCCCGGGAGGACCAACTTTTTTAACAAGAAGGTTTGAAGGACGGACCAAGAGAGAGAGAGGTGGGGGGGTGGCTTCGTTTCAAAGCTTAAAGAACTTAATTTGTTTCCTTCTCTTGTGTATTAGGGGATCAGACAGGGAGAAAAGGAGTGTAGGAGGGGGGGGGGAGAATAGTGAAATTAAATTTTCGCCTTTGTTCCAGATCAAAAAAGGTTGGTGATTCAAACGTAGTTCAATTGTTGCCGGGGTCAGGAGGAGGAGGAGATCTCTCTCACACAGCCGAAATACTTAAAACGGGGTGGAAACCGACAGGTTAACAGTTGAAGAAGGGAAATCGCCCGCTTTATATATACCATTCAAAGTGGTATGTTTCCAATCACTTCAATACTCTTCACCATGACCTCAATAAAAAAAACACCGTTTTCCCAAATTTCATTTCCGTCTTTCTCTCCATTCCAATCTATTCTAACATTTCAGACACTTTAGCATCTATAATTTGTTTATTTTATACTGGGTATCAAAATTTCTATCGGTAATTTTCGAGGTAATTTTTAACTATTTTCGAACAGGATTTAAGGAATATTCCTTCCTAATAGTAAAATTTCAAGATCAAAAAATTAAAAATTAGTTCAATTAGTTTCAATACATCAGGTAGATAATATCTGGGCCACCTGTCTGTCACTCAGGCCTTATTCGAGTAGAACTGATTCGCAAATGAAATTTGCCCTCAAAGGGAGCCGACGGCGGGGGCGGTTTAAAGAGTGGCGCGATATAATCTAAGAATCAAATAAGCAGACGGAGTATAAAAGGGGTTGGCGGGGGTGGCCGGGGGTAAATAAAGCAGGAAGACGGAGTGAAGGACTGAGAAAGGGGGGGAGGCGTAGAGTAAGAGGAACGGTAATGGTCTTGGGGTGGTGCACGTGTTGCAGAAAACCTTAGACCTCCTAGGTATATAGTTTAGATTAGAGGAGACTTAGACTATATTTTTGGGCTAATACAATTTTTTTTTCCTCGCAATTTCACCACTTCACTCGGGCTCAATTCCGAGTAACCGACTTGCGGAAAATGAACCGTCGAAGAAATAAGTTATCTCTTGGAGCTTTAAACTAAGTAGTATACTTCCCCCTGTCCAAGAAAATACAGTTGAAAATACTTTGTTTCAATGTATTTACTAACCAAAATAAATTTCATAATAGTGAAAAGGACCGTTTTTAAAATTAGGGTCAGCATTATTGCAACCGAAATTCTAACGAGGAATTGCACAATACTGTGGAATACCTAATGACTGTCGAGTCGGAAGATGATTAGGGCCGTACTATGCGAATATTATGCGTATTTGTTTTCAACAATTTCGCACATTATCATCGCCATAATTGAACACATTCCGCAGTCTCGCGTCGGTCGGAATATTCCAATCGGATGTGGCTCTTGACGGGTCAACCCATAGGTCGATGGGGACATCATCATCATCATCATACACCGGCGTATATTGATGCAGACGCGAAATTGACAGTTTGATTCGGTCACGAATTGAAATTAAAATCTATCGAATAAGATGTTTTTTCAAACACCGCTAAAATTAATCGTGACCGTCGGTTTCATGAAAATTGGATATTCAACAAGGCTACAATATGAACGCAACAGTATTAGTTTATATAGGTATATACATTTTTTGTGATCAATATAAAATCACGTACACTTGATATTCGTTACAATCAAACATGTATAAAGAAGTTCAGAATATAATAACCGGGTCATGACAACGAAATTCTAACGGGCGAATTTGCTGAATTTAATTTAATAATTCTCCCCTTTTTGTCTTTAAAAATATTTAGTTTATTTAACACTCTCGGTAACAGTTAAATCCGCATCCACAGCTCAATTCCTACATTAAGACTGTGAAATTTTTACGGTAATTTCGTTTGAATCATGTATTCTTAATGGGAAAACTAGACCGAAATATACATGAAAGTCAATTTTAAACCACGATAGTTGACTTTTCTGTACAATAATATCTCATATTAATACTATGTCAAGACACTTCCTGTCTTAAAGTATTACTTAACCTCTGAAAGTTAAACTCTGTAAATAACTAAATGAAAAACTGTAATCTAGATTACCAATCTCGAGGGATTTTGAATGTAAATTAATTAATGCAAATGTGATTGTAATGTAAATTAATGAACGCAATAAATACAAATTAGCCGTGGAATTTACTAAAAGGAAATCAGTGGAGTTAATTGTGCCGCATTGTAATCAAATAAGAATAAATATTTTTTATGATTCCACTTCTCCGAACTTCTTTTTCGGTTTATTTGAAATAAGGATAATTGAGGACACGATACATTAAGGGCGAAAAGACTGTTGAACGATGAATACTAATGCTGCTAACTCTGAGACTAAACTTGAGTAAGTATTAAGTGCGGATAATTCTAGTTACAGTATGTACCGAGATCTTCCAGAGATTCCAATCAAAAGTCCTTACACCAGGTCCTTAATAATCCCCGGTATGTTCCGAATGACACCATTCACCATGACCGACAGGCGAATTTATAATATCCCGGTTCCTAAAGTTACATTCCTCGTCTCACTGTTCGTCCTAATTCACCAGTTGAAGCCCTCTTCACGGTTACCCATCCATTATCCCCTTCCATGAGGCTAAAACGCCGCCGGCCCAGAGATCTCCACTAGTCCTAGTGGCCTCTTAATCATGAGAACCTTGTCAGGACGATAATTAAAACAATTGCGCTTGTAACACGTGAGATAGCTGATTGTAGAATTTAAAAAGGTTGAAAAAATAATGAATTGAAAATTTAGTTCAAGCCGTACGAGGGAATTAAAATAGTTTTTTTTCGGGATAAAAAAAAAAGGAATGTCGGCCGCCCCAGTCATTACAAAGGATATAACTAGGCTGCCGTTTTAAGGGACGAAACCGGGTCGTTTTGAGGGAGATCTCAACGCGTTTGTAAATTAGGGTATAGTGGAAGGGCCCCCAGGTGTAATGAACACATGGGGGGGGCGGGGGGGGGGCGGTAGGGCCACCTTTTCATTAGCCCTCTACCCGGCCTCTGACCCCCCCCCCACACACAGACAGAGTCTAAATAAATAAAACCTTGTTTCCCCACCCCCGCCCTCTCTCTTAATAACCGCTCATACTACCCCCCTCAGCGGTCCCCTTTGTTGTTTAAACCCACTTTCTATCCGTTACACCCGCGGTGTCCGAAATAATATTTTTTTTTCGTCCTTCCCAATTTCAGACCCCCGAGAGAAACCGGGAGCGATGTTCTTGGGCCAACTTGAGGAGCGACCGAGGAATGGAACCGGTAAGGGAGTTCAATGAACGTCGGAAGCAGACCTTCTCTTGTACCTGGCAAATAGATTGTTACCGTTCTTAACAAATGGTAATAGTCCGTTTTTTCGAGTATTTTCTATTGTTGTATCGCTAAGTGTTACCCTTTACTTCATACATTTTACATTTCGCTAGTAAGTGTTCCACTCCCATGTCCATTTTTTATTAAGTGTCTAGTGGTTCTATAGTTTTATTTTTTCTATTTTTTTTTTGTTTCTCGATTACCAATTTTGTCTACTCAAAGTATTTTGTCACTGCGCCGTTGCTCAGCGAGTGTTTTGGCTGTCGAGCACAGGTTTGTGAGACGAGATTTCGCCCGGACAATTATTAGCGGAGGTCCGTCGTAAAACCTTCTTTATTGTAAAAGGAAACCCAGGTCTCTGTCCGCCGCCCTACCCGGCCCGAGGACCTTTCCCTTTTATTATTGGGCGTTTCGTTAATATAAAATTTAATACAGTGGGCCCCGGCCACCGTTTTATTATCCCCTGTCCGGCATTTAGTGCCGGCGGTGGCCCCATCCCAGTTATTGAACCCGGTCCACTACATAAACCTAGCGGTTCCGCTTCGTTTACGTCCCGTTAAAAAGTTTTACTGCCGCCGGATTTTTCTTACATATTTTCTCTACATACCGGCGTAAGTAGGATTCGAGGAAGTCTAAAGTATCATTATTAGGCGCTTAAGACAAACTGAACACAACAGTTATTCGTAAACATGTTAAATGAAATTCCCAACCCCAACCGACGAGAGAATGAACTAAAAAAGAAACAAAAGGATATACAAACTGTTATAGTCAAACAAAAAAAGTTGATGGACAATATATTACAACATTTCCTGAGACATACTGTATTGTTGTGGAGCTGCGTTAGTACATACTAATGAGGCAGCCGTTAAATTAATTCCAACGCATTATAGGACATTACAGGAAGTTCCCTAGTTCATTGTAATTCTGCCGACGAGCGGGTAAAATCCAAAACAGTAAAGTTGAGTACACAATTAGTAGGGGGTAAACACCAATGGGTACGGGAAATAAGTGGGGGGGGTCAACTAATGTCAAGAGGGTCTTTTTACTGTTTGGTGGGGGATGGAGGGGTCAGGCTATTAGGGGAGGTCCCAACTTCTTCTAGGTGGCCCTTAAACACAATTACCGCGCGGTGGACTTCCCTTAACGCCGGCTCGCAGGGACACCCTCTCCCAAGGGAGAACGGTACCCACCCACCCTGCCGCCCCCGCCCACAACACACGCACACGCGCGCAGATTCAATTAACTTTTCCGACTCTTGTCCGCGCCGGCACGTAGCATCCCCCGTAGCGCTAATACGCACATCAAACAAAACCCTTTTCGCCCCGAACCCCCGGCTACGATAATTAGCCGCTCTCCTTAATCGGATCATCGCCAGTCCGCGCGCTTTTCCTTTTTCGGGAGGTCAACTCGGTCGGCTTTCTTGTAGTGGCAAGACGCAGCGCCCTCGGCCCAAACTGAGGGACAGACGATGGCCCGTAACCGTCGACTGGACCATCGACTTAGCATTCAATTAATTAATTCACTAGAGCTGTCATCAGATTTCCTTCATTTATTACGCACCGAAAGTTATATGAAAGTATCAGCTGCAGATGTTAAACGTTGTCAAAGACGTTGCTTTAAAACTACAAAGGGCAATAGAGATCAATGTTGTATTATCGTTCTGTGTCTGTTCTTTAGTTTGCATTCTCTAAATGTGTTTGGGAGGTGTTGTAGAAATGTAATTTTGCGCATTACATCTCGTTGTTCCGGCATTAGTCCAAATAGCTCCTCTTGTCAGTTAGTCTGCCTCCTCATTACCGTGTATTTGTAGGATTGACGGATACCATACATATCGTATTCCTAGTTATATTTTTCTGAATTTTGTCGCTATAGCGACACTCTGTGACAGCAATTACGTCGGAGTCGGTGGACATTATCAGTGGGCCTGTTATTTTAATTTAACCAGTGCTGAGAGTTCTCGCGAATGAACGTACAAGTACATGGACCGGCGGTCCATTTTTCGTGTGAAATCAAAATGTCCATTTGGTACAGGACGGTTCCAACAATAAAAGATACAAAGAGGAGCCATATATGTATTGTCCGGGCCTGAGGGGTCCTGGATAGAAAAGAAGGCGGACAAAAAGGGTTCCCGTAGGCCGAAAAAAAAGAGAAGCAACGCGGTACACAAAAAGAGTGGTGACCCAACATATATACACAATATATATATATATATATATATATATATATATATATATATATGGGCAGAAAAGGCCTTTCTCTCATATATCAGAATAGACAGTTTGCCAGTAGCACGTCTTCTCTTCCCAGCAGTTTTGTCCGAGGTTCAATTCCTCCGTGCTGCGATTTCCAGGAGGAACACTAGACACAGGGGGTTCCCAGGGCCCGATGTACGGGGAAAAAGCGGACAAACAAACAGGAGGAGGTTTTTATTCCGCTACATTGTCCCCCTAATGCTCTGCGGCTCGCGCTTTTTCCTGCCCCGTTCCTAATCTCGGCTCTCTACGCTCGGTTTAACTGTGTGTGTGTGTGTGTGGTCCGCGGCGAAAAAATAACCAGAAAAACGTTAAAAAAAAAAATAAACAGGAAAAACTGTACGGGTGTAAACTATGCCGGACCCAATTTCCAGAACGGATTAAAAAAAGAAATGCGCGTAGCTGAAAAATAAATTTTGAAATTTCATCGACGGAGGTACACGGAGGATAAAACACCGGAATGTTTCATCCATCAAATATTTATCCATCAAAAATAATATTCGGATTGATTCGGATAATGAATTTTATACAAATTTATAAAAGTGATAAGCTCACTGGAAATATCCAATTTCGAGTCTCGTATGGGGGAGTACTGAGATAAGACCGAATAGGTGAAAAGTGTAATTTTTGTTCACGAATGAATTCCGTCGTAACGTCTATAAGAAAACTTGGAAGCGTGCAGTTATATTCATTCGGAAATTTTAATTCGGTCTGTTTAAACCACGGTGTATTTTCGGAAAATGCAAACCGTAATTCGGGAAAAATTTCAAAAATTCTCGCTCCTAGAGGGGCAGAGAGACCGTCGTGGACGAGATTTTAAGCTCGATTCCGTTATTGTACCGAGGAGTCGTCCTGTAGTACACGGCAGGGTCGGCCGGAAGTTTCGAAAATTATTACCGGGGCCGGAGCTGATCGCGTGTCGAAACGGATCGTCCGACTACCCCGGGTATCCGGGTATCACGAAAACCGAACTCCAAGCGGCGCTACAAAATACAATCCGGCAGAGCTCGAACACTTTTCGGGCACTTAATCCGCCGCACGACAGTCGAGAGAAAAAGGGACAACGAAAATAGAACGCCGCGCAATAAATATTTAGAGTCTGTGAAATCCATAAGTTACAGTCTCCTTTATTTAAATCTAACTGTAGTATTGATCCCAATTAGACATACTTCGCCTTCCGTAAAGCCGGAATATTCCCCGAGTTAGGCGGTTCCGAACAAATTAACTTGAGAGAAATCATGCGATAAATGCACTAACCGGTTTGTAGGTGTTATTAGGGGGCCCCAGTACTAACTCGAGGCGGGATCTATATTTGGTTCGGTGGGTTGTCAACCCATTTCGCTATACCTTTTAAATATCACCACCCAGTGAACTGAGCGTTACAAATAAGAATAACGGTGGCAACTCTATGAAGTGTTTTTGATAAAACTGGTTTTATTTGAGATTGTGGGTCCCCCGTATCGCAATTTCGGGGGATACATAAATGTATTCCACCACTAAACAAGAGAGCGCCAACTCTTTGAACAGTTTAAACTATCCCCTGTTAAGTGTTCCTCATCGTTGTGAGGGCGTCTATACGATTCAAGAGGGCGTTTATTTGTGTACATGGCGAACATTCGGCCCTATGTAATAGTGTTTTTCTGGCATCCGGTGTTGAGAAGGTGTCAGGACCTCTGTGGGTAGGAAATAAAAAGGTATACGCACAGCCGTAGCGCCCTCAGCCGCGTAGCGGGGCCTCTCTCTCCCTCTCCCTCCCTCTCTCTCTCTCCCTCTCCCTCTCTCTCTCTCTCTCTCTCTCTCCGCCGCCCCACTAATTAACGGAGCCGCTCTTACGGCTTAATGTTTAGGGGGATGACGGCGCTTTGACGCCCGGTAATTATAGCCGGGACCCAGGTAGCCTAGTCCCGAAAGGCAGTAATGCCTGAAGAGGGAGCGAGGGACTGAAAACGAGAGGGAGGGAGGGAGGGAGGGAGGAAACCGACCCCGAGTTGTGTGGTAACCGCGAAATGGCGGAATTACTAATCGTCATAACTTCTAAAAAGCGGCCTTCTAATTGCATTTCAGAGAGCGAACACCTACACGCCTCCATCCACTCGAGGACATAAGAGGACAGTTAGTTACTTCGCGGCTAAGTCCGTTTAAATAAAGTTCAGTACCGGTGAAAAACTTTTTTTCAGTTCATTCTCCTTTCCCGGGATCACTTCTAAACGTTTTTCCCTCAATGGTGACCTTATCATTAACTTAAATTCTGAAAGACGGTAAAGGAGGGATACTCTCACAGGTTAAGTGCCATCGACAGTTCGATATGTCAAAACAAATAATTTAATTTAAAAAGAAGACTGGAAGAATACTACTCTCGCAATTAGTACCTTTACACTTAAGCCTCAGTAAGTCACGTAAATATATATAGATTTAGCTTTGTTTAATCGGTGTTTGAATAATGATTAATAATTTAAACCTTAAAGTCTAAAATGTTGAACATACAATGACTAAAGAACGAAATGAATGTGTATTTATCTGAGAATTCATTTATTTCTCTTTCGAATTAATTATAAATGTAATGTAGACCAATAATTGAGTAAGAAAATATAATACTCGGTACTTTGAAATGTATGTAACAGTAATGTCCCCAACTCGATGGTTAAACCCCGAAATACTAGAGAGACGCGACCGTGACACGTGAACACACATATAGGATACCTTCAATTTGATTCGAATTTCAAACCTTGGTCGTTAGTCCTGAAATAGGGCCCATAATTCATTCCGTGGGAATTCAAAGCATGAATAGAATTACACACGTCTGGCGAACAAAACTGGATATATAAGTTAATTCCGCAGAAATTCCATTCTCGAGTTACAGTACGAAGTTGTATAAGAAGTTTCGAGCGACAATATATTTCTTGGCGTACGCGGGGTGCGTGCCTGCGTGTGTGTGAGTGTGTGTGTGTGTGTGTGGTGGGGAAACTTTTCGAATGGCATATTTTAAAAGTCCATGGGATCATATACGCCATTGTGAATCGGCCCGAGCGATAAGCGGCGTTGAAAACGGTTCCCGTGACGAAAGTTTAAAACGGGACTCGTTTTCGCGTCCTCAACCAACGTTGAGGCGGCCGTGTTCGGATTTCTTTACGCTTTGCCCGCCGACAAAACAAAGTTCCACGGTGACGAAATTTTCAATTTCCAAGCAACTTATGAACCTGAAACTATCCTACCACTCGTCGGAGTGTGTAGTGAGCCCTTTTTCTGTCGCCTTTTCAACGGCTTCCACCGCTGAAATCAAATTATATAATAAATCTTGTAAGTTCCCGAGAAACCGGTCGACAATATACGCGCTAAGTTGAAAGTGAGGAGGAGGCAAAGTGAATTTTATGTAAGCACATCGGATTAAAACTAAAGTTTATGAACTTTATTTTTCCCGCCACCGTCTCTACGAAAAATTAGTCAATAGAATATTATTCGGTACGAGGGGTGAAAGCAGGAATTGATATATTTTAATTGGTCCCCCCCTGCCACCCTTAGCATCGACGTTGACGTTGCTCATGGTAGACAAATATAGGGGAGGCAAATGCTTTCTTGGCAATAAGCATTGTAAATGCAGACCAGTAGGCAGAAGCAACTACTGAACTAAAGACGGAGGGAGCCCCCGAGGGGCGGATTATTTCATTGAGATCCCGAGCATTAATTATGACGTGCCTGCCTACATGCGCTTCGGCGTATAATCTTAGGCGCGCCAACCCATCTCGGGAGTTACGCCATTTCGTCACCAATTAGCCGAATTTCAGTGACGAGATCCAATTTGGCAAAATCGCAGCTGAGACGAAAGCGGATCGGGTATAAGAGGCGAGAAATCGCGCCGGATATGAGACGAACGCGGCATACTTAAGGTGATGTCGTACAGACAATTTCATAACTAAAACTAAAGAGAGGCTGGGCGAAACAAGAGGAACTGAACATGGCATGCTGAAATCGAACCACTGGGCTATGCAGTGCGTGATACTTCCCTGAGTAGTGCACACTATTCATGAAGCCCTTCATTAAATATTAAACGACACGGAAATTTACATACCGCCTACGAGACAGTAACGCTTCATAAAGTTGATCAAACTAGGACATCGATAAAGCTACTTTTAAATATCGATATACCCTATTGCCTCGAAGGAAATACTATCGAAATGTATATCAATAGAGTTAGTAAATAGTACTTTCACTGCCTGTTATTATATATGCGCGAAAATGAATGACTGGACTAAATTATTTCACCACAGTGGGTTCATTACTGCGTTGCTTAATCCACTTGTACGCTAAAAGTTACGCTTAATGGGTCGTTGGAAAAGGAACAAAACCCATATATTATTGATATATTGAAACTTCGACCAAAGCCAAAAACGGTTCGATATAATATCAGAGAAATACCTAGAAAAAGTAACTAGACGGCATAGTCTATTCACTCATAGATACACTAGACTACTAGGTGATACAATATTTTATCCCCTACAACTAAAATATAATTAAATTAAATTAAATAAACGGTTAACATTTTGTCGATGAATAAATCGAAGACCGTTCGATTCAAAGGCAAAGGCTGATATTCAATGGCGCCCATAGTCGAAGAACGAACATGAAGTTGTCCCTGTTTAGTTTTCCGCCCTCGCGAACAGATTTGAAGTTCGAGCAGTCGGTCTATTGATTCTGACCGTCGACACAGGCCGCGGGCGAGGGGTGACATTCGCCGTGGATTTTTTTTCACGAAAAAAAAGGAATCACAAAGAGTAGCTGGAAGGATTTTAGAGGTCTCTCGGCAGCCGGGTGGCCGAAGGTGTCGCTCCGACAGGTAAATGTTAACCGAGCCCACTAAAATTGACGGGGTTGGGTTTCGTATTTATACTCTTTTTTTCCGTATTTTTCGTTACGGACGAGGAACGTTTCTTTAAGGAAAAATCCGACTACCGTGGAAGGAAACGGTTAACTTTTATAAAGTCCTATTCTGAAGATTAAGATAATAAAAGTTTGTTGTGCGGGGTCCATCCCAGTATTGATTATTGATTTTAAAATAATTTGTAAGAAGGAGAATTCGTACCTGCATTCTGCATACCTGCACGGGACCGATTTGATATATCGTATGTGGAGCGAATCCATGATTTTAATGAACATAAAACGAGGCTAATTTATTCAGAAAACCCGCTACGTTTTGTTATTCGTCCTATACAGTAGTCAATACGATACTGAGTCCGAAAGAAATATTCGAAACATTATCCGCCCGGAATCGTATACCCTGATGATTTAACTTAATAAGACCCGAAATTCCCCGATTAGCCCGGTTCAATTAGAATTTGTAACTGAAAAATAATTAATTGCATTATCGGAATAACGCCGACGAAGCGGCTGGTACAAGAAGGGATACACGTTTGGACTAACAGGTAGATGAATATCGCAGAGGTTAAAAGAACACACAGTGGCCATAAAATATGACCGTATATTATCACCGGAGCAAACCGCAGAGTCCGCTTTGGCCGCGAAACGTAGGGCATAAATAACTGCGGGCCCTATTTGTAATTCATACATGAGCCGGAGGGAGGGAGGGAGGGAGGGAGGGAGGGAGAGAGAGGGAGGGAGGGAGGGAGGGAGTGAGCCCGAGTGTTAAAATCACATAGGCCTAGGTCGTCCGGAAACAGACCTCATTTGTTTGAACGCCTAACAGATACAACAACACTGGAATTATTGCACGGTCCCCGGCCTACGTGCTGTGCTATGTCACTCTCTGGCAAATAAATTTGCTAATGGTGCCCCCACTAAACGTGTACGGACGTTTTAAAAAAAAGGTACGAATCTCATTACGGGCATAGTTCAGTCGGAAATAACTGTTGACGTTGACCGCTCTATTTACATTGCATGTTTTCGCATCGGCGTTACCCTATCGTTTAAACTGGGGAAACGACATTTTCAATTCAAATAATTTTTTTATTGATGGGCGTACCGTTTATTATATTTGGCTTCCCTAAACCTGAGTAAAAAATGGAAAAAATTAAGATGTGATTCGCAATCAGGGCATACTACAAACACCAAAAGCATGCAGTACGGTTGAATATTCTACTTACGGTTAGGAGGAAGAAAATCAAGTCAACACTTACCTGAAACAAAAAAAAATAAATTAGTTATTCATATATAGTAGGAACAAAGAATATATTATATACCAAACATTAAGACATTATTGGAACTTAAAATGTATTCAGAGGTCATATGTATACACAAACAAAAAATTACGATTCAATATTCGACTGACTGAAGCCTGACGGTTGAATGATATTGAATTTTTTAATCCGGTATAATCTTATGATCATATAAAGATAATAAATTAAATATATTTAAAAAATAAATTTATACTAATTAATGCCACTTCTGGCCCAGCCCATACTAGGTATATGTGACTCTTTGCTTGCGACGACGAATAAAATCTTCAGGAATAAACTGGTTCTCTTAAGAATGTTAGTACGCCAAACGTAGGAGGTAGGGAAATGGAAATAGATAGAGGGAGAGAGAGAGAGAGAGAGGAAGCAGAGAACAGCATACCCCATCAGAGAAGGGTCCATTATTCCATTGTCTTTCATTCCTCGTCAATTTCCAGAGTTCGTTGACTCGGCGGGCGGCCTCCTCCAGTAGAATTAAGCAGTTAACCGAAATTAGACCTGGAGGGGGCGTAAAATAAAGAAGAACGGGGGTAACAAACAAAAAAAATATCGAGGGAAGCAACGAAGGGAGGGCGGTAATAACACTGAGTCATGAGCAATTAGAAAAGGGGGAGCCAGGGGAAAAATTACCCACCGGCCATTACACTTCAAAAACCTTCGCCCCCCCCCCACTATGTCTCAGTGTCGAAACACAGGCGGGGGCTGAAACTTGCCAATACAATAGCGGGCAAGGGTCGCAGGTCGATACCGCCGACTGGAGTGGTTAACTACGTATAATTGCTCATTGTAATCGTTCATTGAGGGCTGTTGGATCGGTGAGCGGTGGATTGGAAAATTTCCAAACCAATAAATCATTGACCACCTCTCCACCCCCCCCCGCCCCCGGCCGACAAATAATTGAGCACCGAACGGTAAATCAAGCGGCTGAGGAAGGGGTAAATTTATTAACCGGGGAAATTATCATCGCCGAGGCTAAGATCGTAGCGCGTCCACGTGCCACTTACGCGCTTAAAACGCCGCTCGATACCTGATCCAAATAACATAGGACATGACAATACTGAGGCTTGTAGCTATTGTCTCTGATTCACTAATTTCATCATTCACTTTATATGTCCATTATTCAGTCTATATAGATGAGGAGGGTTCTACAGTTTCATTTATTTTTTTTAGTTTATTGTCGGTTATTTGTTTAGGGGCTATTATCTTTCGTTTTTTCCATTTTTGCATTAGTTGTCTCAACTGATTTTGCGTTCAAAGCATTACTGTTTTCCTTTTTTGTTAGTACTTTTTATTGGGTGCTAAGATATTAATTTTCCGATTAGTGTACGGGAGTTTCGTGTGATCAAATCGGTTTTCAGGCCTGTAAAGTAGTAAGAATAGTCTGGACCGTAGGGTTAATTCATACCTAGGGTATGAATTAATGCAAAATCGGAATTTGTGAATTTTATTTACTGTAGTGTATAAAGACAAAGAGATGGTTAAAATATTTATTACGTATTATCCACGGGCGTTTGTACCGAAAATGAATGCGGAGTCAAAACATGAATTATGCATGCTCGTTGGGGACAAGGGAGTCTGCAGGGGGGGGGGGGCGGCTTCCACGGCCATGTTAATCAGGCCGATGATTAATGGCTACAAAACGACTGGGCCGTTCGACAATTGACAGAATCGCGAAGGGCGGGACCCAGTTTCGACATTAGTTTCGCATCAGGACTGCCCCCCAGAGACGTTAACAAATAACACACGCTGTCGTGTCGCTCACGAGTTTCGTTGCCCCATAATTGTGGGCCTTAGGCGCAATTTAGCCGCTTCAAAACACACACACACACACACACACACACACATATATCGCCAGACGAATTGTAAAGCCACACGTGCGCACTTAGTTAAGTGTTGAGGGGGTAGGAAGTGCGGATTAGATTCCTCCTGTTTTCTAGATTGAGCCTAGAGGGGCGTGTATATATAAGGACCCATTGTTCGAAACTCCCCCTTTTCACCCTCCACCCCTGGCACATACCGTTCACTCTGCTGGTCGGCATTTATGAAAGTTTCACTCTCAATAAATTCTATAATTAAAAAAAGAAACATTTAGAGTACGCCACAGCGAATCTGTTCAACTCAAGAGTAAGAGTATTGTGTCCGGCGAATGGCTCTTTAAAATTAAGGTAATTTATTTCACCTTTGGCTCATCATTGCACCTGATTCACCCCGCCAATCTTCACACTGGAAAACCTTAATCCAACCCTGGGTAATACATAATTTTAGGACAATTAATGCTAGTTTGGGCTCGAACAATTACGTACACAGTACAACTCGGCATACATCACTTTGTCACTATCTCACTAAAAATATACATAGAAACCGGTGAACGATTATTTGCCTTGTGGTTCTGAGTATCTACGGCAACACCAGTATTACGAAAATTATCAAAAACAACTACAGCACTACTTAGATTAAGATAAGTTTACACACTTTAGAACTGTAAAAAATAATTGTTCTCGGAGAAAAATGGAAAAACTTTTCGTTCTTACTGATCATACCAACACATTCTGTTTAAATTTAAAAACAGCTTACGTAAGCTATATACCTATATCTGTGTATATGTATATATATATATACACATTGCAATATATCTATTTTCTGCGTAATTCTTACACTTCATTTCCCCAGAGGCAACGTTGGTAATAGCCGTGATATAGTATTAACAGCTGCGCCATATATTCGGAGATATCCGGTTTTGTGAATAACTCTCGTAGGGCGCGTTCCATACATCACTCTCGATTATGTACTCCATCGACTCGTGTTTTTTTATTTTTTGAAAGTCTATTTCAATTCGCAGTTTAATGGACTCATTAATTTTTTCCGCTCGGTTGAACCGGGCAATAAATAGCCGCCGGCCCAATACGAGCCGTTTTCAGCCCACTGACCTTGTTTTCAATTCAGAAATAGTATATTTCTTATGACCTCGTTGAAGGCCCACCGTCGGCGTTTATAACTTCGTATAATTGCGGTTTTACGCTCGAATAAAATACCAGACTAAGATATTGGATAATGAAATCGTGTTGAATTAATAGCTTAAATCAGGTCGTATCTATCTGGGTAAATTTTATTACACCGAGCGCTATAAAAATAAAGAGTAATAAACACTTTGAAATAGTGCAGTGGCTGAAACCAATATTGAGTCGATAAATTTAATACGACCATTATTGCTTCGGTAATACTTTCCGCTGGAATTACTTCTGAATTTTATATGGCTGCAAATAAGCAGATTGGAAGTCTTAAACAAATGTAAAAAGTAATTTGAAAGTACTTTTATACTCCGGGAAACTACTGTTTGCGCAATACTGCAAATAAGAAAATGTCCGCTTGAAACTGCTACAAGTTTGGTCCTTGATTGTTAATTGCATAATGAGAACGGGGTTTCAGCAAATATAATTGCATTTCCAATCGTTCTTCTCCCTTTTCTTCAATTCAATTTGCAACCGAGGGAAAATTCAGACCGTCATTGAGGACGGAACTAAGGATCGCTGCATACCTTTTATTTAAATTGTGCCCGAATCCGACACGTTATCCTGCCACTCGACAGGGCCGTTGACTTCGGAATGCCTAGCGGTCAATTCCCCGTACAATCAAATCTGCTACTGTCGATTTTCCGATTCGACCCCCGGAATTAAACCGGTTTGCGACGGTAGGCACCGGTGACGGTAATTGAAGCGGGCACCGGAGCGAGGGGCCGGCCGGTGGCCCCGCAAAGGGCCGTTTCGAGCGCGCCGATAACCCGGCCGTGCCCCCCTAATTGATATTTAACGTCGGCCCGTGTTGCACACGGCGGCGGCCACGTGGCCCCCCTCCCCCACCCCGACAGGCGGGGGCCCGATGAAAGAACATTCTACCGATAATTATGTGTCATGCGGCCCGACTGACAGCTGCCACTGAATGAAGGGGAGGGAGGCGCCTTTTTATTATTCAACCCCCCGACCTGGGGGTGGACTTATCGTCCAGTCGATAACCCAAGTGTGAAACGAACCTTGTAACACCGTTTTCCTATTTTGCAAAACATTTTGTTCATCAAAGCAAGTGCGCAGTAACAAAGTTGTGGTGGGAGTTAATTTTTGGAAATTTTTGAACCGTTATACCACCTCCATGCTTGTCACTTATTTTGGCAATTCGAAGGTAAAAAATTAAATTACCAATCCTTTGGATTTAAGTATTATCTCGTTTCAGTAAGCTCTAACTGCTAAACTGGTCCATCCGAGAGAAGCCGGTTAAACCATCCGATTTTCAATCAATGGCTCTTATATGATCTACATCTAGGCTAAATGTATCTCGCGACTCTGTGATTATTTATTTTTAAAGTTCTCAAGTGTAGCCCGGTTTTATTGATTTATATCGAGATCGGGGATGATGGTGGGAAGGGGTTGAAGGCAATTGAATTTGCGAGGGGGCGCTCTGGTTGGCGGAGGAGGCTTAAGGGATCAAACGCGACACTAATTATCGGACGAGAAATCCTACAAGCCTTCTTTTAAAATATTAATTACCCCATTAATCCCCTCGGTAAATCAATATTGAAGAGCTTCAAGGGGCCGGGACGGGGCGGGGGCCTCCGACCGGGTAAATACCCGACGGGAAGCATTTTGAAGTTCAGAGCGCACCGACACACTAAGTCCCCGACCTCTAAACGGACCGTGTATAATAGACGCGCCGTGTACCTCTCCCCTCTGTCAACACTCTCCAGTCAACAACCATTCTGTCTGTCAATCAGTCATACCCTCATCAAATAAGTAAACAGACGAACGTCTATCTGGAAATTTTAAAAGCGATGTACTGGGAAATTATCAATTAGTATATGAAATGTTTTACACTTGTAGGGGTTTCTTTTGTTCCACAGATATATAAACTAAATATCAGTCAATACATCCGACATTGTTGGACTCAGTTTACTGTGAAATTACAAATTATTGCATACATCTCCGAGGCGTATATCTCAAATTCAAACGGCGTACAGGTAGACTAGGCCGGTTGTGCGGAACTGCATTGCCGGCCTAGTATAACATATGCGCCGCGCTTAAGGGTTACAAGTTTGGGTGCTAGCGGGATTATCAGAGACACGGTTGTCTCTCGCCACTCGCGTTTTCGGTTCATTAGTAGACCGGTTTCGGGCGTAATGCCATCGTCAATACCTAAACACGGGGATTAGTATAGTGGGATAAGTTTTAGAGGGTCATTCGGAGGGGGCCCTGCTCTGGTCTATTGAAAATATACTGTCACGATTGTCTCTCACAATCCGCGTTTTCGGTCTATCGGACAGACCGGTTTCGGCTAACACAATCTTGGACAACCGAACAGGCAAACTGGGGCGTGTAAAGGAAATCTGATAATGCAACGGAATTGATATTTTGTACGGCATATTTTACAAGACGGGAGGCGGTGGCCTCCCCCCGCGATCGGTCCCAGCTATTTATCGTCCGGCTTCGGCCGCAGGAGCGCCAGGATGAGGAGCAGCCGGCCCGAATAATTTATGAGCGCAGGAAAAGAAAAAAAAGTGGAAATCAATAAGGATGAACCTTTCCTCCCCCTCCCCCCCCCCCCCCTTTCACACTACACGTTGAAAATAACGCCCAATGCCAAAAACACGTGTACATGCCCTAAGGACCAATTAGATCCACGATAATAGAATTTTTTTCCCAATAAACGTATATTTTAGGCGATGATTTCAAATAAAATTGAACGTATTAAACGAAGAGCTCATGAACTCCAGCATACTCAGTGGATATTCTACATTATATTTGCCACACAATAAAACATGAGAATAAAATATCGAACATTAAAAATGTGATAAATATATATATATATAGTGAAGTATATGAGAGGAAATTTAGTTCGAGTCTAAATTAATTTCCAGTCTATTTACGCTGTTCGTTTCTAACACGACAAGCGACCGTGTAACCGGGTAATCCTCTCAGCGTACCCGTTCGTATTTCACCAACCTGTTCGGGCATTAGACTGGGCGTTTTCATCGCCCTGCGGGGGATATTCGATTAGAGGTGGGCGGGCATTAAAATTAATTGTCGGTTTCTAATCAAGCTGAGTTGGTCGGAAGAGGGGGTAGGTCACGGGCAAGCGAATGGATTCCTTTTTAGAGGGAATAGATTAGCCTCCTTGGAGGGATGGGGAGGGTATTAGCCGGAAAAGGAATAAAGAGGGGCCGGGGAGGAGGGGGAGGGGGAGGAATAATCTGGAACGCTATTATCATTCGTTCGGAGGGATTTTCGGATGATTAATGTCCAACTTGTCAATAATGCCAATGGGGAGGAAAACAAATTAGCCAACTAAGCAATTGCATACGAAAGCGAGTCTGACCCCCCCCACGCTTAAATACTCAACCCCTCTCATCACCCCACCCCCTGGGTCTTTTAAGCTCACTTTCATCATCAAAATTACATTCGTTTTATCTGATATTAAACTAATGGTATTTTGAATGAATACATCACTGGGCCTCAATACAGTTCTCAATGAGAAAATTCATGGTTCATTCTTAATTTCAAAATAGGCAAGGATTATCATTAAAACCTAACATGTGATCCAACACCATAATTACAAGTTCTAGTTGTCATATAAATACATTTTACGTGTGAGAATTTGCATATGTTTTATGGTCTGCTATAAAATGAAGGATATCGCCAGAAGAATGTGAAACCGTTGGCATGGCTCTCATTGTAACCGACCCCAGGATGAAAAATAATAAAGAGTGAAAAGTCGATTCAGATAAGCCGTAATATAGAGGCCGATTGCGGTAATATACTTCGTTTTTGTTTACATTTCTGGATTAGCCAATTCAGCTCGAGCCCGTCGAAAATTTCCACGAAAATAAATTGCATTTTATTAACTCTAATAATACGGGGGGGGTCGGCATAAAAGTAAACCCTCCCCTCCCATAACCATAAAAACATTCGCACAAAACCTGTTACAAAAAGAGAAAAAATAAATAAATTGAAGTCGGGAGAAGGGGGAAGGAATAGATGAATACGAAATTTCATTTTAGGACGCCGTCCTGAGAAATACGGCGGAAAAAAATTCGAGGGGAGAATAAGGAGGGATGTCCTAGAAACGGAGTGGGGTAGGGGATGAATCGGCGAAGGAGTGGTCGGGATAAGAGGGCGAGGGGTGGCTAGAGCAGGGGTGGGCATTGAAGGGAATAATATACTGGGAATTTGGCGAACGGGTTTAATGAAACTTTACGGCCACCAGTATTGGCCACCGGGAAGAAAATTGGTCTAGCCCAAGATGGACGACGACGGTCGGGTTATCAAAAGAAGGAAACGAAGAAGTAGAATGAGGAGGAGCGGGAGCGGAAAAACAAACATCCTCCCTTAGTTATTTGTGGGACAACATACACTATCCTTAGGCTATCCTTCCAAATGGTCAATGTTCCATTCGAGCCTAATTGTGACGAATAGCTCGCAGCTATTTACTTTTTGGAATACTTTCTTTTATTCGTGTTCAATTAATCAGTAATCAAGAAATAAATCGAGGATTTGTTCCTGCCAAGGCGTACTTCACGCAAGCAAAACATAAATGATGAAAAACATCAACTATTAGTTTAATAATTCGCAAAAATACAATGTGCACAGGCACATTTTACTGATAGGTCAATATTAAAAATAAATGTATTATCCCGCAATGAGATATTAATTATGCTAAATCCTCCTTCCTGAATTTATATTTAATTATGAAACCAATTATTTTGATGAAACGTTAAACATTCGTAGTCATTCGAAGTTTCCAGACCAGCTCCAAATCTCTCCATTCCAACCCCTAATTCTAAAAACGTCCACTACAATGTTTCGTAAGTGGGATTTTTGGTCGGAATTAATTCCGGGCACCACTCGGCGGGGATTTTGTAGGGTAATAAGGATTAACATTTGAATGGAAAGTTCCATCATTTGAACGGCATTTTAGACTGGGTTGCCGGAGGAAAAGTAATGCTAATGGGAGTCCACGGTGAGTAAAACAATTTCAGAAAATGTCTTGGCAGTGAAATATACATAAAATTTTAACAATAATTAATTAATTCATATTAGTCTGGCCTATCGTCGAATAAATAGTCTACTCAACTAGATGTTAGTAGAAACGATAACTTAGAAAGAGATTTTGTAGAGAATTATATAAAAATGAAGGAGAATGGTTTTTGCCCTCATAGTAAATTGATGTTACTAGGAATTTTTTTCGGTCGCTTTGAATCATTATCGGGTACCTTAAAAAAAAGATTATAAGCTTTATTCTAATGAATACAGCTTTATTGGGGTTTATTTAATCACCACTAAAAAGTGGCTATAGTACCGCTATACAAATACAGCTAGAAAGACACACATTCAGCAGCTTCTTTACAGTCAAAGGGCAGTGACAGTGCGGACAGCATGCTGAAAGGCAACCTACATGACTAAATGACTCACTAGTAACGAGACCAGTCTTGCAAAATAACTAACAAGGAAGTGTGGAGACAGAAGATTCTATACTAAACGCACCCCCTTTTTCCAATCCGGAAGTTATAAAATCAGGAAGAATCAGAAGGCCAAGCAGCATATTTGTTTCTTTGGAGGGTTGATGGGGCGGGGGTGTCTTTATCAAAGTTCAACCAGCCATTATTATAGCCTTTAACATCGGAAAGGGGGCGCAAACTTAGCGGGAGAGCCCGCTCTTCGGCTCAGCAACCGGGCACATATAATCTCGGCCCGCTTCCGAGATGGCATCAGATAGGCAAACTTCTCGCAGGGCACAAGCCCCCAACACCCACAGACGCGCGCACAAATCGAGAGAGAGGGAGAGATATGTTCAAACTAACCCCTAAATTATAACTCACCTCTCGCCAAACATTTATCCGCTCGTATAAACCAAACCATCCCACGTTTGTCTCTTTCTGGGCAAATATTGCACGCACTCCCCTGGAGGTTTACCACCGATAATAAGTACCATCGACGAGCCCTCTCATCTTCGACGACCGATTAGGTCGCAGGATATTTTAACCCTCCTTGTGAACAACCCACGGGAGAAACCGGTTGCGACAATCAGCAAAGGTATACCGGTATATTTAATCCACGTACTGTAGCGTAATTATTCCCACTCGTGCATAGGGTACGTTCTCTGGAGTTCACCTTGAGAAAAAGTTTCAATAACTAATAAAGACGTTGTCCCCGGCACTTCGCTTGCAATATTGCCTCGTTCCTAATTCATGTCGAAATGTAACTGAAATGAGAAAAGTTGAGACAGAATATCGTACGAGTGACTTCCGCAAGTCATGGCGCATATTTTATGAGCTCAGGTACACACTTCCAGCCGGCATTAATCAATTTACAGTATGAAATTTTAAATGGACGGATGAGGCAATTTGCAGTCAATTACCGACCGTTCGCTTTTCTACACAGTCCAGTGCAGAGTTAGAAAACTGTAGAATCAATAATAATTTGGTAACGTTGTGGAAATGTTTAGCAATTGTCATTTATTCGTTTGTTCCGAAGGGATTACTATACTTTTGATGTTAGCTGTGTAAAATGTAATACTAAAGAGCGACACATGTATGCATAAACTCGTATTTTATTTATAGCTAATCCCTATAGCTGGAACTGTAACCTAATAAGAGAAAGTCACATTTTTATTTCTCATAATTTACCACTCTCGTTTCCTCTATGCCCTCAAAAGATATTTTATCGCTAAGAAATGTAAGAAAATGTTGTATTTAATATTTAGTTTTAATCAGAATATCCAGTCCTATTTTGGAGTTACTTCAACAAGGAGAAATAATTTGAATAACTGAATATAGAGTAGTACTTTGTGGGCTAACGTCCTCCCTCGTATTTTGGTATTGTTTCTGGGTCAATTTTATAAAACATTCAGAAATAATAATTCAAGATCGCAATATTCAGAACTGCAATGAAGGAACTAAAATGTACAAAATAACGATGCTATTCTTGACACGATGTATCCAGTTGAATGTTATCAATTCAATTGCCTGAAAGCCGGAAAGAAAGAAATCAGGATCCGACAACTTTCAGGTGTTCGTAAAGGAAGGATTATCCATTCCTCTTAGGCGTCCTTTCAGGCGTCGATGATCCTGCCTCCACCACAAGGACATTGAGACCGCCCCTACACACTCACACACAGGGGGGGCGGGGTCCCGCAAAATCGAGCCAAATCTCATAAACGGCCCCCAAAGTAAGGTAGGCACCACCACCTCCACATCGCCCCCAAAGGAGTCCTCAATCGCCCAGTCGGATTACCCCCTCACAACCCACAGTCTCCGTGCTGCCGCAGTACCAGCCGAAAGCTGGATTTGTACATAGGAGAGACCCAGTCGACATTGTAATACGGAATACTTTATAGGTACGATCCCAACCCCCTCCCTTCAACCGTCAAAGCCGAATGATATTCAGAATTGTGAAAGACCTAGGGGTTGCGGGTAGGAGGGCTGCGGGGGTAGGGTTAAGAGGAGCATTAACCGGATCTCTTCCTCCCCGGGGAGGATTTCACCCCCCACCCCCCCGCTAGGCCTTTAAAATTCTGTGATTCCCCGACAGATTGAATGCTCCCGCAGCCATGCAAATTATCTGTTTAACTTGAGCCCCCCAACCCGTGCTGGCGAAATAATAGGACCCGATGCCGAATTTCTCTATATAATTCAATTTCTCGGAGAGGATTCAAGGAAGTATCACGGTGGGGGAGAAATCGGATTTTTCGGGTATTACTCCGGTATACTATTTTTAGGGATTTTTACCCTCTATTGCACCGGCTGTGGTGGTGGAGGAGAAGGAGGCAAAAGCGATAAAACATCTGTAGCCCATACTTGCCGAACCTATTAATTAGGCAAGTAATAAAAATTTACTAAATATACTAAAAAGATCTTTTTTAGCATCGTGGACTAGGAGTTTTGAGCTTAGGTTAAAGATCTTTTAAAATTACGCGACTAGGCCAATCCTAATAATCCGAATATACATTTCGTATTTCGTTATACAAGCTGCGTACTTACAAATGATCTCTATATACAACATAAGGGCATCAAATAAACTAATCGAGGACCTTCTTGTTCAGTAAACTAAAAAAATGATGGCAGGCTCCTAACAGTTTGGCGGACATCATAGTTATAGCTATAACCCCGATGGGTCGGAAAAGGGAGGGTTAATAAAGAGTTAATAATAGATTGATAAAAACGCGATACGCGGCCTCGTTGATGCCAGCGTCCTGGACTTTTTTTTTATTTCTCGACCAACTTATAAAACTGCCGGATTTTCAATTAATATCAGCCGAAGCGCCGGCCGCTGAGCGTGACCCAGCGTTAAGCGATACCTTTCATCGAAGGTATATTTAGAACCACCCAATAACACGAGCGGTAGGTCCGCTACAACCGTTCGATCGGAAATTTCGTCTATTTTTAAAATGGAAACTCTACCGAAGCAAAAAATTTCGTCGCTTTCCCGTTTCTTTTCACGTAAAATTACGATTGCCTATAGTGACAGTATTAAGAAATGTTATAGAAATATATATTCATATTGAAACATATATATTTTTTACGCGCTGCCATCTACATTCCAAGGCACCAAAGTCAAGTGGAAAATAAATATAACGAAAAATTGTCCAGAATAAATTCGTAAGGCATAGAAGTATAGGGAGTGGTGGTGTGAAGGGGGGCGAATACTCCACGTTTAAAACAAAAGAAACGATGAAGGGGAAAGAGGGGCTGGATAACAAAAATGAATGGGACAATATAAAGTGCGTCGGATATATCATATGTATGCGGGGGGGGAGGGGTACCAGTGAAGCCAAATATTTATCTCGCATGAAACACGTGGACCGTGTAAACGTATTGGTCGGTTAATGTTTAAAAGAAAAATGTTTCTTCTCAAAATGTTGGCAACATTAGCTCGATCCAATTTCAGGAGCCAGATGTTTAATGTTTTTGAAAGTCTATGTTTCTTTAAATACTGAAACGCTAGAATTCGGATTACTACACCTAACTTCCGGTGTTGAACCTGTCCAATGTCCCCTTGAAACTGGGTTCCCCTTCTCCAGTAGGAACTCCCTCGGGTGCAGTCAGCTTCCGGGGTTTCGGAACGCTTCCGATGATCAGAGTAGGGGCGGGAAACGAATTGGCGATTATTTAACTTTCTGGGTGTCCGAACAAACATACTCGGAAACTGTACTGGGAAGGAACGGGGGGGGGAGAATACGCGTTTAAAACAAAAGAGACGACGAGGGGGTAAAGGGGACGGGGGACTAACAAAAAGGAATGGGACAATATAAAGTGCGTCGGATATATCATATGTATGTGTGCGGTAGGGGCGGAGGGAGGAAGAGAGAGAAAGAGGAAGGGAGGGGGTGCGCCAAACATTTATCTCGCTTGAAACACGTCCACCCACGGCCACACCCCGGGGCTCATGATTTATGTGTTTTCTTTGAGTGGTAAGATTATGCCCGTGAGGGGAAGGGGAGGGAGCACACACGCGCACGCACATGAACGGAGAATTCGGCGGGATAAAAGGCCGACTGGGAGGAACAGGGCGGGGAGGAAAACAGAGAAGCGCGCTTTTCCAAGGCTTTTTCCCTTTTGCTTCTCGACGCGGGCTCATTTCGCCGCGGCCATCAGATGATGAAGTGCTTGCATAACGGTAGAGTGGGAGTTTGTTATAAAATAAAAAATGTCGGGTTTCCCCATTTTCTTCCCCCTCCACTCCATCCCCCTTTTTTTTGTATCGCGGAAGTCACATTTCGGGTATTTGAGAGATTTCAGAATTTCGCTATTTTCCCAACTCTCAGAATATCCGGTGCGTGAGTTCCAACCTCCTCCCCCAAACTTACCCCCTTATTCATGTAAAATCGCGCGAACATTCACAATTCAAAAAATTCGAGAAACGAATATTTACAATTTTTCTTTATTATTTTTCCAATATAAACAATAGGTTGAATGCGACGACAAGAAAAAAGGAAGTAAAAAAACATTAATAATCTGTTAACATTTCCGGAAACTTGAATGTTCATTCTCAAAATGTCTCAGAATTTCGAAATGAGCGAAATTCGTTTATTTCATAAAGCCTATGTTAGCTCAATTTGCGGATGTTAAATCCCTATATTCTTCCCGTTTTTCCACTCGAGCCAGTAGAAAAGTTTTATTCCGTTCACCAGTGGAGCTCTCCCTCGGGTGTAGTCCGCTTCGGGCGTTTCGGAACTCCGGCCGGTTCAATCCAGGCAATGGCGTGAAACGAATTGGCGATTATTTGACTTTTGGGCCGTCCGAACAAACCTACTAAGAAACTGTACTCGGGCCAAGAGTCAAAACGTATTCCAAATTGTAGGGATGCACGGCCCTCCCGAGTGTGGAATAGAAACTAGGTAGGGGAAGGCGGGAAAATTTATACTGCGAGTTCTATTACGCCGAAACCGGTCTAGGTTGAGAAACAATAGGGGAGAGCAGTATCACGATTTTGTATTTCGAATTCACAAGCAGTAGGTGTTTTTGTTGCCGAATTCAGAATTATTATAGGTACACGTGTAAGACGTCGATCGGAAGAATTGTAACGCGAGGACTCGATTCTGAACGACAGCCGGGAATTGAATGATTCAACAAGAGTTGGTGAAGGAAACATTTGTCTACGTCTAGACTGAACCTATCCTCCTTCGCTGGTTGCAGGCCGGAGGAGGGAGGGGGAAGAACCTGTTGCTATCTCCGTGCGTCTGCGGTGCTCCTGAGGGGGTGGTGGTGGTGGCGAGGGGTTGAAGGGGCGGCCCCTGATTTATCGAACCGCGACCGGGGGCGAGATAGAGCTAGGGATGGGGGTGAGGGCGAGCACGAGAGTAAGTTCGGCCGAGGAGATTTACGATACACCGTCTCTCCTAGACCGAGTGTGTAGGCAGGCTAGTATATGTTGCCCTCCAAGGCATGGGGGGGGGGGACCGACACTGATACACGGCCCCCTGTTACCACCGCACCGACGGCTAAATGCAACGAGATCCCAGTCCTGGTGTTACACCACACGGAGGATCTACACTACGCCCCTACAGTGGAATATCTAACCATGCACGACATTCCGAATCGGGAGAGGACAACATTTATAAACGTTTTAATACATTTTATCGACGACTGAATTATTAATCCGATATCCGTGACCAAATCAAGTACGTTGAACGAAAGAAAGACCCAGACTTCTTTACATCCAAAGACGCGGAATCGTTGCACGCTGCATTCAAATATTGAAGAAATTATCCGTCCGTAATTGTATCTCCGTAGCACTATTGAATCAATCGGGGTTCGCCAAAAGTTTTAATAGTAGAGCCAAATTTTTCAGAGCCTGCCGTATTTCCATGATTGGAGTGAAATTTAGTGAGGTATTTCCGACACCACTTGGACAGAAAACTCAAACGAACGGAAATGACACGACATTATAAATATAGGTATTATATTTTTGCAGTGTCTGTTGTTTATTTTATCAAAACGGAATGAACGTTAATTTCACGCCTACATTCAGTCGGTCAGCCTTATATAAACAACACGTAAACAGTATCACGAACATTAAAAATAAAAATAAAAAGGAGAATAATTATCCATGTATTTCCAGAATGCCTCAACCGCAAAGCTGAACAATAACGCAGAAAAAAAAACGCTAGAACAGTTCAAACTATTACGTTTCTGTTATCGTACTCGTCTGTTATTCTACATTTCTCTATGTACATTTTATTAGCATCAATATTTTACGAAAATAGAGACCGAGGAATGGAATGGATAGGAACGGCGTACTGAAATAACAGTCTCTCTTATGAATCACCGCAAAGCACTGTTGCGGCTGGAAGACCGTCGTTTGAGCGAGATTTATAGTAACCGGAACAAGCTAGTTTTAACTTTGTTTTTGTTTTTCCCTTTTTTCAATTTCATCCTTTTTGTTACAGATGGGGGATAAAAAGCCGCGCAAGGACCGAGCACGCTACCGGCGTACAATCAGATGTACGATACCATCTAAAAACCGGGGGGTAGTTTTAAAAGGAAATGCGAGCGGTTATCTGGAGGTTTAACTTTTCGAAAATTGGCTACAATAAAGAACGGAACAAACACAACAGACTGGCAACGAATTTAAAATATTTAATATTGAATTTTTAAATATCCAAACTCCCCTAGGAAAAGCAAAACAAAAAAACTTGGGGCCACATATTCATATACTCGATTTCTTGTATAAATGCGGTAGATTCGTACAATGCTATAAAAAATTTAGGTATAGCTAATTTGTTCTTCAATTTCTTCCGTGTGTGATATGCAACTGAGGAAGGAACGCAAAGGTCAATAATAACGTTTCCAGGCCAAGGTTGGAGTTATATTTAACTCACGCAACCTCCTAAAATAACTCACGTGGCTTAGAGCATGTGTAATTCGAGGGTGTAAAAAAATTGTTAAGGTCGAAATTCTATGCCCGCTTTAAAATTTTAATTATACGTTTGTATTTGGACCATAACAACCGGGCTTGCGACGGAGGGGGGGGATAGTCAAGTGTCTAGTACAAGTTTAAAACTTTTGATCCGTTCGTGATTTCTGGTCTTCGACAATTAGAAGACAACTTTAGACTTGACCGGCCGATAACAGGGTTTGAGGCGCGGGCGAAGGACTTACCAGATGCATCCAGAGTTGCTCCACCGCCAATTACAGATAGGGACTATCGCGATAAAGCCGCGCTTCCCACGCTCAACTACAGTTCCGGTTAATACCGAACGGCCGACTTTCCGGTCCACGACTGCCTATAACATTAATTTCGAAATGGCTCGCAAGACAAGAGACCGGAGGGCGTTTCGGATAATGAAAACGGCACTGCTGCTATCGACGATATACTCGGTAAATTCGAATTTCAGAAAAAGTATCGAAATATCAGCGTAATTTTCCCAATTGTTTACTCTAATTTTGTACACCTTTTAACTTTAAGTATTATTTAAATAATTAGTATCTTACTAACATCGGTTCGGCGCCTCAAACAGTACTAATCCATTAAACATTTAAAAACGTTATATTTCTCCCTTCATCGTGTTAAGATATTCTCTATTAAATAAACAGCCGTTATAATAGAATCAAGTTTAGTTTATTCGATGAATCATCAAATACAAGTGAATAAATATTTTCAGATCACTTTTGGATTCGAATCGAATGAAAAAGGGGGTTTCTAGGGGTGGGGGCTTTTACGCGTGTGGTGTGCAAGATAAATACAAATATATATATATATATATATATATATATATATATATATATATATATATATAGAAAAGAGAGAGAGAGATGAAAAAAAACAAAATAAAAGTAAGCCAGAAGGGAATTGTTGTGTTGCGGCCGATTGGTGATGAAGGGGGCAGACCAACAATGGTCCCCAGACCGAGAGTCAATGAATTGGTTTCCAGCCCCCCTCCCCTCCATGCCACCCCCTTCCTGGGTCACGTACACTAATTGAAAACTACCCCTTTTGGCCGGACTCCTCTTAACGAGGTTAAGGGGTCGGGGTGGAAATGGGGAATGGGGGCGTATTGCCTTTATACGTGGACTCGGGGAGGGATGAGGTAGCCTCGTTTCTCCCCAATGGACTTATTCCACTGGGCGGAGAGGGGCCGATTTCGACGGACCTTCCTCCAGAGTTTTGTTCGCTTTGGGGGTGGCGGGGGTTAGTGAGCACGGGGGAGGGAAGCGTATCAAGATCCTTGAAGCTCCCACGCCCGTACCCCTCACTGCGGACAGAGGGGAAAAGGAGGAAGAGTTTTTATTCTCGTCCGCTCGCACAGAACCGGAAGTGCCCGACGGAGATTCCGTCCGAAAGTTATTAAAGAAAATTACAATTAACGTATTCTCCCGCCCCTAACGTCACACAGGATAACAAACCCCATTGGGCCGAAAACAATGCAACATTTGTGGGAATCATTATACTTATAAAAGAAGTTTTTTACAATATCTATAAACCTATGCAAGAATCATGTATAAAACCCCAAGAGCCAAATCAGTAGTGCAATAGAAATAGTGACATGCTTTTATGGCAGGAAAGAGTGCGATCGCAGTCCCGTACGGCTCCCAACGAGAAGACCGAAGAATAATTGAAGGCAAGCTGGTCTCAAATTGCGTACAAGGTTAATGAAGTAAAAATAAAGTTGCTAAAACAACAAACTACCCCCTTTTATAACGCCGTCCTAGATTCCCCGACGTCTTATATTTCCTTTCCCAGAATTTAAATAATCCTGTAACAATGTCGCCAGCTAGATAGGGGTCTCGTGTTCCCTCCCAGTCTGTATATAACTTTCGTGCAACGACAATGTCTCCAAATACAGTCCATCACCGGTAATCTGAAGGAGAGGAATACTTATTCATGTAGTATTATATTCATTTCCTCTCAATGCTATTTTTGTTATAATTGTTATAAAAAAAGTTGACATAATTAGATATAAACGAAAATCATACTTCTAGGTTATCTGTAGTACCAAAAATAGTCCGTGGCTATTATTATAGTGCTACTGAAGATGGAGATCAGCCAAACTACCGAGAAATGTTTTCCACAAATATGTTTTACTACAGAGCAATGGTTTCCTCTTATTCTAGTATTGGGGGTTTACATTTTTCTATATACTTGAATTTTCTCATAGAGACCTCTTATGCCTCCAGCATATATATATATATATATATATATATATATATATATATATATGATGCTGCATGTCAAAAGTCTTCTGTTACAAAGGGATGCTGAGAAAATTCAACGAGGCAAATAAAGGCCATAAATTCCTGGTCCAATCGTCAGAGCGAGTAACGGAGCCGCCGCAACTTCAAGGAGAAGAGAGACGGTCCTTTCGCTCGTATGACGCCAATTTTCTACCGATACAAAGTCCCACCCCCTTTTAAGGGTTGAGGGGGTTTTAGGCTGGGCCCTTTATTCATATTAAATTCCAGTTTATCGAATCGCTCTCCGGCTATACCGACCGATATCATATTACATTGTTAGAGCATCGGTCCCGAGACGCCGCCAAACGCCAAAGATAATATCCTGGGGGTATTCCGGAAGTGGTGGTGGTGGGGGGGTTTGGAATTTTGAAACCGAGACGAATTTTTCGATTCATCGTTTACTTCCTGGCTGTGAAAGCTTTTCAGAAACACTAGGTTTATTGAAATATAACCCCCGGGAATGAATATTTTCGGGAGCATATAACACAACACGGTATATGGGCGATACGTTATTCAATTTAAAATTCCTCGTTTTGGGAAATTTGTTCGGTTAAAGGAAAATTCTGGCGTGTTGGGGGCTTTCCCCTGGATGGCCAAACGGGTACCTTAATTGTCTCATTTCGCTATTTTTCAGCTCTAGATCCGTTCGAAATACTGATAGAAATAGGAAAAAACAAAGGAAATCACGGCGCCGGTCTAACAAGACAGGAGAGAGAGAGAGAGAGAGAGAGTTTCAGGTCTGGGGCGAGAGCAAATTTAATTAGCAGTTATCCGTTGGGGGAGGGCCCCTGTTCGCTGCTACCTTGACACCGAGCGTTACCTCCCGTGCGAAATTTAATGAGCGCACTCCACTCCACAAAATGGAATTGAAAATTTTCGCCGACAAGGCAAACGGACTTAATAATAATTTTATGCGAGCCTCGGAGCTGGGGTGTTGGTCGGGGATGGTGGGGGGGGGGGTGGTTGTATTTAAATATTAAAAAGTTTATCGCTATTCGTCCAATTTTTTATTTTATTTTTCTTTTTTAAATTAAAAGGCGAACGCGGTGTCGTAAAGAGTTTTTAGTACAACTACCCCTCTCGGACGTGTTTGAATTTCATCAGGGGGAAAGTACAGAGGAAAAAAAAAGGGGGAAAGGGAATCGTCATTCACCGAATGAATTTCCTTATCTCTTACCGACTTTCACCCGCTCTGAATCCTCGAACGAATTGCGTTATTCCTCGAAGAAAATAAAATTTCCTCCCCTACGCCAATCGCGCTTGCGGTGGCGGCTCTGAATTAGAGGCACATTAAAAAAAATGTCGAAAATTTGATAGAGCACTGTAAAACAAGTACACAAACACTGAGAATTACAACAATTACGGAAATAAGAACAAACAGGCTCGGGTGACCAGCGCGCGACCTGTATATTGAGAGAAAGGATTGCCACTTAGAATTTGACCTGTTCTTATATAGAAAAATTGAGAGTGATGAGCAACGAAAGGAAAGGGGGAAATGCGAGTGGAGGGTTTTCCACTTGTTTTTCTCCCACAGCTCTCATCCTCCTTCTTCATCTGCTTTCCCCCTCCCACCCGCCCCCTCACCATCGCTTACTTTTTTTAACTCTCTTTACCCTCTTATTCTTGACAGATGAAAGAAAACGTGTCGCCCGAGTTAAAAGAGAGGGAAAATACTGAAACAAGTTTATCTTTCATAAGGGCCGAGGGAGGAGGGCAGGAAGCGGCACGACTTTGAAGGACTATCCTTCTTCCTCCTTCCGCCGTCTTCTTTTAAGGACTCTCCCTGTCTTTTATTCTGCAAAAAGGATATTCAATTTCTTTGTCCGCGTCTTAATTTTCTCAATGACTTATTCCCGATAGTGAAGGTGAAGAGGGAGCGGGGGACATCTTCAGTTATCAAAAACAAATCTCTTCACTCGGCTAGCTTTTACTTCATTCAAAGATGAATGTTTCAGACCCTTCGCGTCTGCCACATTTTCCTTATTTCTTTTTTTATTTTATTCCATACAGATTATACCTGAGGGTGAGTAAACCTCTTGAAATGGACGCACCTTAACCTCTGAGAGATTGTTTTATAATGAGGACTAAAAACTTAGGAGCTTTCAACAGTGTGTTTATGAAATGACTATAAACAAATCTATGTAATGCGGTCTGTTCATAAATAGAGGAGTCTTCGGTAGTATGCGACTTATGTAGAAATTTATAATATAATACTTAGTACGTAGTTCTTGTACTTACGATACGAAGACGTAGAAACTAGATAAGTAGAATTAAGGACTTACCTGAAACAAAAAGAAAGCAATAATTAATCCCACATAAGAAAATGGAATATTTTATAATATACTATATAAAGAGTATACTTTCAAGGTAAGCCATTGTGACCAATAAACCACTAATCGACTGAGAAAGTAGGCTATAATGGAAACAGTTCAAACAGTATGCATTACGCGGGGAAACCTCATGGGGTGGGAGAGGGGAAATTCCAGAGAAAGCCCGTCCCCAAAAACGCGTTCTTTAGAATTGAAACGCTATCTATTTATTTCCCTCCCAGTATTTCGGCTCTCCTTTTTAATTTCGGCTTTATCCGCAACACGGGGATAGTGGGGGTGGGGGATCAGTGAAGGGGTTAAAATATTCCCCGTGCGTAGTGACCTCCCCCCGCCGGCACAACCCCAGACGCGCGGCTTTAATGTAATTAGGCCTATTTATATTCAAAAGCGGGCGTCTCATTCGCCACCCCATCTCCCCCCGGACCGACCGGCCCCACCACCGATCGGAAACCGTACGGTCATTAATTGGACGGGGGCGCAGGGTGTGTGGGAAGATTCATAAACTTGAAGCGTTAGATATGCCGAACGCCGAGGCCCCGGAGTTGCGGTCTTACTCTATATGGACTGCGGTATTAACGGTAATTCAAAATCCTCCCTCGCACCGGCCGCGAGGGGGTTGAGGACCTCTCGGGGAGACCGGAACATAATCAGAGCCCGGTGTGTGTGTGTGTGTGTGGGGCGCCATTATTGAATGGGCCCGACCGCAGTACGAGCCTTGCATATTCGGCGCTCACTATGGCGGAGCACAAGTGCGCATATCGGGGGCGGCTAGTATTGGGTCCGGTCACGTGCTACAACCCCCAGCCACCCCCAACCCACCCCCTCACACAGCAACACCCTTTAGACCGGACAGACTAGAGCCCCCGATGCCCCGCAACTTGGCAAAATTTCAGCCCCATTTACACCCTTCAGAGGCCCACTACACTATTATTAGCCTTCCGTCGCCTTTATTCCACACCCAGCCTCACCCAGCTATCCTACGAGTAATTAAAAAACAAATTAAATTTATTATTTATTAAAAAAAAATATATTGAATCCCCATACCCGACTGAAAATTTGGACTGTTGAGACTTCTTTTGAAAAGGACACCAATATATAAAGCTATACTAAAACCGACACGGACATACGGAATAGAACTACGGGGTTCCGCCAAGAAATCCGACATCGCTCGCATCCAAACATTCCAGTCAAAAGTCCTTAGTACCGTTCTTAATGCTCCCCGGTATGTTTCTAACCGAACAATCCATAATGACCTCAACAAACCGATAGTCGATGAAGTTGCAAAATCACGCTTCCTTAAATTCCACTCCCGCCTCTCTCCAAATCCACACGTTAGTCCCCTTCCTCTTTTACCCACCCGTTATCCCCCCCCCCCGCGTCGGCTTAAACGCCACCGGCCTAGGGACTTTCTATAGGCCGGAAACAGGTCAAAAGTACCATCACTAGATGGCGTCTTTATCGAGTGACCTAATCAATCAAATCGCAATTGTACTGGCATATAGTTGATTGTACAATAAATAAAGTTAAAAAAAAAATTAAAATTAATTTAAGTCCAAACAATTCAGGTCGCGGATATTACTTTAATAGTTGTTATCCATATACATCTTTTTGTTCCGCAGTACATATAAAATCAGTTAGTACAACTCCAGTATTGACTTGTTTGTAGGACGCAAACGCGGGCATTCTACAATGACCGTGACTGCTCCCCCTTTTACGGCTAATGGTGTTATAGACCTTATCGGTCGATTCCACAAGTCATCCCATATTTCAGGCCGGCGCTATCTCTACCGGTCACCGCCTCGTATCATGGAAGGCCACCCCCTCCCACCCCCACTCACGCACCACTTAATACGCCAGGGGCGGGTTTCACCCCATTTATGGGATTCATATTAATTTCACGGTCCTCTATTTATGCATTATTTCACTTAGGCGCCCTTCGGACCATTAACAAAAAAAAGTGGTCGGGGGCTAACTCAATTACGCGGGACCCCTCCCCTCTCGATGGTCGGTGGGGGTTTGGAATTCATAAAAATTCGAGTCTTCCGGCGCCCCCAACAACCGTGGGCCGCCAGTTTTCCGACTGGGTAATAACGCTATACATTGGAGTGAGGGCCCATATGGGAAATCATTGGCCCAACCAATGATACCCCACCGCCGCGTTCGAGCCACCCCCCGCTTTATATCATTCTTTATCTTCCCCTCGTCCACTCAGCCCCTCGCCCCAACCACCCGCCCGCGGACACATAAAACAAGGTGTATTTTCCCACGTCTCGCCCTCTCTAGATCCAAGACCCCCTTCGGCCGATATTCAAATCCGGATGGGATTTTGGAAGCCGTGCGCATAAGCTGCGCCCCCCCCCCCTTCTGGCAACCGCGCTTTTCTAAAGGGTACACGGCATTAGTCCTACGGGTCGTAGCGAAGAATACCTGTTATTCCCATGCAACGATGGTTCCTTTCGTAAGCCCGGTTATCTGGGCGAATAAAATAATAAATAAAACTAGTTTACAGACTCTACGAACACAAACATATATTGAATTATAAAATAATTGATAGTCGTTTAATTAGACTGTTTCCTCATATAAAATATTTCACTCGACACGCTATGTCCTTCTGTTTGTAAATAAGTAGTTACCGCTTATTTTGACCTTAAATACCATGACGTTAGTGGAACGTTTTTAATCTTTGTACATTTTACGTGGGCGACAAGGCCGTCGAGCTACGAAACATTATCTGACAGCTGTGATAATTAAATTCCCTCGAGTTGAAAGCGTCTAGAAAATATTCAACACAGTGTGTGCTGTCCTCAAATCAAATTTTACAACTGGTAAACTTACAAATAATGGACAGTACAAAGTTTCCGGAGAGTGCTACCCTCTCTGCTGGTCTTACATCTGCGATAAACTGCGATACATACAATACGTATTAAGTACTCTAATCTTGAATTTGACTACATTGCCAAGCAGGTAGAAAATAAAATGATATAGTATACGATATAGTATTTGAAATAACGTGACTGTACGAATTTTAAATTGGGCGTTTGAAAAGGAAGTGGATGAGAGAATCCATTTCACGTAAATTGCACACTGGACAGACAGATTTTCTCTCGATCAAAGAGGCAAAATATATTGTTCGATTTAATTTCTCCCCCTTTGTTCTCTGCCCATTCAGCGGATATTATTTTTTTTTTGTACCGGGGCGTTTTATCCGGTCGGTTTTGTTATTATACAAAAAAATACGCGAGCGGCTTTTAAACGAAATAACTGGAGGCGGCAATCGTGAAAATCAGTTATTTATTGAAAATTGGCAAAAAATTTTAATATAATTATTTTTTCCCGTATGACTGACAATTGAGGAAGCGCTCGAGATATTTCGTGGAAGCAGCATAATTCTGGAGGTGAAATACAATATCGGCGATTTTCAAAAGATGGAAACGTTGAAGTGGTCTGAAATTAGAGAAACTGACGATGCTAGAACAAACTCGTCAGTAATATACCGCGGGGAGGTACTTAGCCCGGTTGATCGTCTATTAACACAGTAACAGCACTCCAGATTCCAGGACGCTAACAACGTACTGATGTTCAATGGGTGCTTCATCACCAGCTGGCGCGTGCTATGTACCACAATATATATTAGTGACGTCGTACTATACCACTGTATACTACTAAAGAATCAGAGCAGATTCTAGAATATATTCTAGATTCATTTTAATGTCCGTTAACTCTAACAAGTCCACTGAAGGTCTCAATAAGGACATATCGCATGAGTTAGGACTAAACCTGTGGGATCGGCCAAACAAACAAATATAAAAAAAATCCATACTTTACGGTCGAAAACAAACAATGTACCCCTCTATGTCTCCAACCTCATTTACAGACGGTTCCAAGTTACGTTTTAAAATACGGTTGTAAATTCGTTAGTAATATTTCAAGTCCGTTACTGAGGAGTTTTTTCAGTTTTGCAAGATACAAACCAGTAGTGGAAATTTCGTTCTACAATCTAGTTGTATTGGAGACGTTTTATAACCAAAATTTCGGCCCCGGTTTTGAGAGACGGGCGAATAAAGAAGGAGGCCCCCCCAATACAATTCCCATCCCCCCCTTCCCCTCCCCTTTCGGACAGATAAAGACTAACGTCGTAAAAACATCTAAACTTTGTTAGTTGTAGGGCTTTCGGCCCTTAACATAGCCTTAAATCTCAATCCTCGGTCTAACCCGACCACCCCCGCCGCCCTCCGCACACCCCTAAAGTCAATATTAGCTCGGTAATAAATTTCGAGCATTGGTTTCAAAGAAGGGCACCGCCACTACCACCAACGTTTCTACGGCCGGCCCTCAAGTTTTGGCATGCGGTTTACTGCCCATAAATTTATACGGCTTTCTTGTTCCTCCACTTCTACCCTCCTCCC
Source organism: Lethocerus indicus (assembly GCA_019843655.1). NCBI lineage: Eukaryota > Metazoa > Arthropoda > Insecta > Hemiptera > Belostomatidae > Lethocerus > Lethocerus indicus. The sequence continues at coordinate 12,375,799 of JACDQD010000012.1, read as the reverse complement.
TCTTCACCCTCCTTCATCCCCCACCCCTCTCTTTTATGCTTTCCACGAAACGTCCCAAAATGAACAATTCCCCAGGCCTAAAGTCCGAGGGGAGGAGGGGGCGGAGAAGGTACCGAATGTACTATTTTACCTCCAATCCTTCCGGATTATACGACGGGCCGGCGGGGGAAAATATGAATTATTATTATACCGCAATAACAAAAAAAGGACGATGGGGCCCAAATTTTATTCTACCGGCTGGAATCGTTGGGAGAAACAATTCGCCGTTTAAATCTTTTACGGAAACAAGACGGCGGTAAAAGAATATATCCTCATTACATTTTGAGCGTTTCTACACTTCCTTGGGTTTAAATACAATAAAATTCAATGTTATATAAGTTAAATACAAGATATCAATGTATCGAATGTATATATCTTCGCTTGTAGACCAGAGTAAATAACGCAAACGGTCAGTGAAACCGGCGGAAAAGAGTTTCCTGATATGAATAAAGCATCGAATGATTTAAACGATCCATAACCTCGATCGGTTCTGTTTCTAAGTCTATGGTCGATCATTTTTTGCCTAACGCGGGTTAGGCAGTATTCCTCTCCAGGTAATAATTGGAGGCGAGAACAAAATGTAACCAGTTTTTAATTTCACTTAACCGCCACTGACTCGAGTTAATAAATAACGGGAGTCCGCTACGGGCGCCGACGCCATTTGGCGAATAACAAAATATAATCAGTGCTTCTGAAATAAAAAAAAAAGGGAAACGAGGAAAAGGAAAAAATAATTTCCAGTTTTCCGACACTGACATTTTTCCGACAGCGGGATGACGCATTATGACGCATGAGGCCCCCAACAGCCGCCCGCCCACCCCGATTTTACACCAAGCCGCGGAGGAAATACAAAAGAATAAAAAAGAATTCGCCCCCCATCGCGGTATAATAGAATCAGCGAAATTTTCGCTGTGATACATCCGGGCCGAAAATAAATACATCGGGTTAATCGGACGCGAGAGAAAAAGAACAGCGGAAAATACGATATTCAATTTGGCGTACCCATCGATTATTTTATACTGTTAAAGCTTTTTAAATAATACATCGAAGAAGTATCATCAAACACGCGGTTCGTTGGTAGACCGGTTTTAGAATACTGTAAACATAGGGTATTTGAGAAGAGTCTAACATATATGATATATTGGCCTGAGAAAGTCTAACTCATTTTTATGTTTCAGTCTTCAACCGACAGTGGGTCAGTAATTATACGGCGTGGAAATGATACTACAAAAAAACAGAGCCTTCGACCTTTAGACCGTGAAATTCAAATTTTCAAACGTACACAGACTTGGAAAACTGTTTGCGGCAACAGTAGATTACAATCACTTTAAAAGCTCTTCATTAAAGCCAAGGACGAGGGCTTTTCACTCAGAGAGAGAGAGAGAGAGAGAGAGAGAGAGAGAGAGAGAGAGACGCGGAAAGAAGGAAGCCCGACAGAGAGAGAGAGAGAGAGAGACGGAGAAATGGAGCCCCGGGAGGCTGTGTACACTTTGAATAAGGGCAAGACAAATATTAGCCCAAGGTCGGTGTATTTATTTGTAGGGGGAGAGACATCACCTGGACTCGCCCTCCTCCCTCCATCCCTCCCTCTCGCCCTACCTACTTCGCTTCGGCAAATATTAAAGATTCCACGACCTTAAACCCGACCAACTAGGCCGAGCGTGGACTGAGAAAACAGAGAGCCAAAAGCACACAGCCTTTTGTTTCCAAATGCAATTAATAAATTGAAACTGGAACAAGGCGCCCGGTACACATAGTCGGAGATAATTAAATTATCGTATTCGAAAGATTTTTTAGTTTTGACATTAATCAAGTAGTTAAACTAAACATTAAGTTATATTCTTGTAGCTGTATTGAATTTTATGAGCTCCGAGAATTGCAAGAATTAGCAATACGTCATTTCCGGTCAACTCGGGGCATCCGACCTTCCTGCATTTCTGCATATTTCCCACCGCCCCCTCCTCCGACGTTCAGAAACGCTGAGTTGGGCGAAAAAGTTTTTCCCGAGGAGTGGAAGGAGGACAATTTTCAGATTAATGTAACGCAAAAAATGGGGACAATTGGAGCCGGGGGGAGGGGGAGGGTCGGAGTCGGTGTCGGCGGAGAAAGAAGGGAGGAAGGAACAAACGTCTTCCGATATGAAAGGCGGGGGCGGCCTATCGGCAAATCAAACTGGAGCGTGGGGCTGGGGCGTGGGGCCGGGGCGGGGGCGCGGCCCGTGACGACGGCGACGGGGAGTTTTTTAATTCGCGCCGAGTCGGCAGAAAAACCCCCGGTGTGCGGAAAAGGGGAAAAGCGAGAAAAGCGGGCACCGCTCGAAGGGACGAGGGGATGACGGGGCCTCAAAATTTGCGAAAAGACTCCCCGGCCCCATTATCTCCCCCTTCTACCCCGGCATTTACCACCGATATTTTTTCTTTTTTTTTATCCATCCCGCCGTTCTTTCCACGAATAATCCCATCCGCGCGTCCTCCCTCCATTTTTTTACTGCCTACAGTTATTCCCGTGTTTTTTATTTTATATTCGCATTTCGGCGATTATAGCCTCCAGGACCGGTTGGAGAGCGCGGGATATAGAAGTTTCTCGGAAAAGTCCGTTCAGTTGAATTGATATTCCGTACCGGACTTCTGTACGATAGGGGATGATTGATTAAACCGTGTGTCACGGAGGGTACGCGGATTCATCCCGATGTTCTCGGTTCAGCTCACATAAACTATCGCACAGCACCGTTATACAACACACAAAATCCCGCATATAGGAATACTAATGACTATAAAGCAACTAGATGTTAGAAACATCCAAATACAAAAAGATATTAACGCCGATCCGAGGTAGTCAAAATTCTCTAACTATATCGGATACAAGTCTACTCTTGTACTATTCAGGTTACAGTTAGTTTTACCTGAATACATTTTAAACAGCTTCCTTATACTTCAGAGTAACCCTGCAGACCGCTGGGCAGCAGGATATTTCGAAATAATAGACCCGATAATTAATTAAATTAATTACGTTTTTGGCGGTTTCGAACATTGGAAACTTCTTAATATAAATAATTCCGATAATAACTCATTTGTTATCGCATGAGTCTTGTGTCAGGATGAGGCACTGTAGATCGATTACGGCTAGATTTTTACAACGATTAGGGGAGTGTAAATAGGGTGTGCCGCAAAACTGAAAATGGGGTGTTTTTCCAGGGGCCCCCGTATTCAGGGCGTAAACTCCGCGTTTAAACCGTAATTGGCGCCAACCGGGTTCCCAAGGGGTTGGGTTGGGGGGGGAGAGTTAATAAAATAAAGTAAACACGGGCAGGGGCAACCGAAACAAATTAATATTCTTCGGCCGATCAAATATAATTCGGCGGACGTGACCCGGCCTCGAGGAACAAATTTGTTCCACCCTCGGCCCCGCCGCCTTCTTTTATCGCCTTCAGTTTTACCCCCACCCCCCTTTTTCTTTTGTTCTCTCGGCCATTTATATACATCGGGTGTCGCTCCGAATTATCCGTTGATGGAACGTCGCGAAGAGGGGGCGGGAATATTTTATCTCAATTTCCACGAAACTGCTGGAAAACCGAGTTCGCCCGGGAGAGGAATTTTCACGATAAAAATTTGTTTGGACCGGGATGACGGTTTTCATTTATTTTAAATATTTACTTCGGCGATAGTGCCAGTTTTGAATGACGTCGCTCTACGTACAATAAAATTACCTTTTTTAACTGATTTACAACTGCGGAATTATACGTTATAAAATTAGCCTATAACGTGCAAATTAAACCATTTCGGAACTACGTTTTAATGTTAGTAGTTTTTAGGGGTTAATATTTGGGATGTAATGTAGAAGTAGGATCGATAATCCCGCTCGGAGGTACCCGATTGGTAAATAAACGATCCGAAAAAAGCGCCCGAAAACACTATAACTCGGCTCATTGGTAATAATTGAAAATTTGGTACGTCGAAAATTCGAACAAATTACCGGGCCTAATTCCGTTATCGGCTGGTATTATTAAATTGTTTACAGGGGCTCGTTACCCTAAAGTGTCGGGGCGTAGGCTCTGTCAAGCCCCACCGATTTGCCCCCGAAGCTGTTATTATTTCCCAGCGGTACCGAATTATGAAACTAATTTGTCGTTTGAAAAATTGACGCCAGATTAAAGGAAACAAGAAAGGGTAATAATCATAATTTGGCTGGGCCGCGAAGGTGGTAGGGGGGAGGGGGAGGGGCAATAAATTTGGCGAGGCCTCCATTATAACATCCCCTTCCCGCAACCGAAAAGAAAATTATAATAAAAGGACGGGGGTATAGAAATTATAAGCCGCCGTTCGGGTACGGACGTCCCTCCGGATTCCGTGTCACGAATAAATAAAACAAAAAATTAAAAAAAAAACCGAAAGCGGGGAGGGGGCAAATTGTAGAAAAATCGAGAAAATAATGCGTCCAATCAAAGTGTCGTTCGCGTGTTTCCATTTCCTCAGAACCTAATAACATATTCTGTCGGACAATTAGGCGGTTTTTTTTTTGTTTTTGTTTTTCTAATGTACCGCGCTACCCTTATCTTTCGACGGCACCATCGATTTTTTATTGTTTCGTACGGAAAAGGGTCGAACGTTTCGGGGCGCGTTTCATGGTAGTACGCGCCTCCCCCAGACGCACACAAGAAACAAAACCCGTTAATAATGCCAATGGGGATAAATGTTCCGGCGAAATAAAGAAAAAAATTATAACTTTAATCGAAAGAACGCAAAATGATCAGCTAACCTTATTTCATTTACCAATATCTGTATTTTCTTGTTTATTTTCACCAATAGAGGCTGATTAAGATTAGTTTTACGTAAAACCTTTTATCCGGGTATGATCTAAATTTAATTTTAACAGACGAAATTCAGTGGCGACACTTCCGTTCCAATTACAATTTGACAAATTCTGATGTGGGGGGGAAAAAAGTCACCGCCTTTTCTCGACCTTATAACCCAAAAAAACGACCGTTCGGGGGGATATTAGAACATTGGGATTAAATTAGCTCCGAACTTTAAATCGGGGCCGCCCCAGTCTACTTCCTTCTCTGGAGACGTTCTTCGGGCAAAATTAAAATTGTTGAGAGAAATTTCTTTTTCGAAGCCGAGCAGGACCAGCCGAAGCACAGACTGTTGACGCGACTTTGCCAACTAATAAACTGCTTTTCCCGAATTGAATCACCTGTTGTCGAACCCTGGATGGATTATTTGACCGGAGGCGGAAAGGAAAACTCGCTGGTTAGGTATTTTCCTAGACAGATTTCGGTCGCTCACCATCTTCAGTAGACTGTTCAAGACCCATACGACTGTTTAGAAGCGAACGCTACCGTCAGTAATCGAAACTTATGATTTATTACTTATGAACGCGACACTCATATAGATTGAATTATGGTGGTCCCTTTTCTGTTTGTGTGATTTATATCCTGCATTTCCTTCATTATATTTCATCCTGCCCAACACTTCCTTACTTGCCTAAATCATCGAGCTTTGTTTATTCAATAATTCAAATTTAATAATTCAAATATAGAGCGAATTATCACGAATTGCGGGCGGCAGTTACTAAACGGCGCACGGGGTAGACTAGACCGGCAAGGCACACAAGGCGTGAGGGTTAGTAGCCGCTTAATAAACAGGGTATTGTTCCCCGTATTTCAACGTAGTTCAACGTGAAACATTAGGCGGATAATTAATTAAAAACTAGGTTTTAGGGATGTATTTAACGTTTTTATTTTTAATAAGCGGAAAAAAACTCGTTGCTTATCAGTTAATTGAAGAAACAAGACCGAGGCTATTTCAACACCGGATAATAATATCACATTTGGCCCGATATAAATACAGTGTCGATAGGAAGTGTAGAGAGTTAAAAAATACCTGAAGGGACGCTCTGTCCTCTCGGCCGGTAGGGCGTAGGAGGGAAGCCTTCCCTTTGGGCCATTGGACCCTTTGAAGGTTTCACGCTAGGCCTGAGCATTAATTGAAGGGCAGAAACCCCCGCCCCCGCCCCCCCCCGCCACCCACACGACCTCCGAACGGAACCCCCAACACAGTTCCGCTATCCGCTAGTCAGTTTAATTTCCGGAATGGTAACGCGGAAGTGATTCAGCAGCCATCAAGCGTCGCACACAAAGCGACCCGATTAACGCCCCAATATATTAACAGGGCGTTTGCCAATTAAACTTAAATTCTGTTTGAAACAAACTAACCGAACGAGTATTGCAAATTAATAAATAGCCCACGATTTTATACCAACCTAAATTGGAAATTCAGTATAGCTTAAATTTAAACGTGCTCGAGGCGAACAAATTGCCGTGTTGTCTTTTACAATGAGATATTTAAATGAGGTTACATAAATCGGACCGTCCGAATTCAATAAAACAAAACCGAGATAAGGCAGAGACGTAAAATTGAGTCTTGCGGAGCGCCATTTTGAAAATAAATATGCAATCCGACACCGCAAAAATATTGTCCAATAAAAACAGCTCCAATCGGGCGAAGTCGAAAGAAATCGGAGGTTAGAAGAAGAAATCAAGTTTTTATAATTTACGAGAGGAATCAACAACAGTCCGCTTCGAGAGTTTATTTTAATCGATTACGAAAACAACTACCTCGCCGTTTTAATAACGGAGATAAAAGTGGAAAAAATAATACAAATTGAATACCGACACGGCAAAGAGGCTGCAGTAATTTACAAAACGTATTAAAACGTCTAAACTCAAGTAATGATATTACGGCATCTCATTATTCATATTTTATTCATTACGACGGCTACGCTATATTTTCGTGCAATTACTATCCCTATTATTTATCTTCCTATTTATTGTACACGTGACTCCGCTATATAAAACCGAGGACATTTTTATTACGAAATTTATATTACATAATATTTTTACCATCAATATTGCCTCTGAACCGACTAATAATTTAAAAAACTAATAGCTCATTAAAAAATTATTTTTTTGGGTAGCAGGTTACTCATACGGACAACGACTCTGAAGTGTCAGAAACGAGTATATAAGACGATATAATTCTGGCTTAATATAATGGAGGCTCGATAAACGGACTTCAATATAGACTGGGTTGTGTTTCAGTGTGATGTTTTTGTAGGCGTTTTACAACTGCAGAACCAATTAATTTCGGCTCCGGGACGGCTTGCAGGGACAGTAAATCGTTTAATGACTCTCAGGGTCTGGGAATCACGTTGGAATCACGATGACAGGAACGGCGCCCATAAAGGGCGGGAAAGTGAAGGGGTGTAATGAAAGGCTTGTGATTCGACGCGAGACACCCGGAAAAGACAAAGAAGGGCCGCACTAGTAAAAAAAAAGGGCAAACATCCCTCGAAGGAGGGTCTAAGGGACAATTTGTCCCTTCTGGGCGATTGAACAAGGGCCCGCCCGTCGTTCGGGGAAAAAGGGGTAAGAAAGGAAAGCAGAAGAGAATCCCTGATAAACGCCGGGTATCCATCATCCGGGGGCCCCGGGCCTTAAGAAACTCGGGCCGAAAGAAGACGCCGAGGGAAACCGTGTGACAAAACTTTGTTTATAAATCATAAAAAGCGTTCCCAGAGAGGGAGATAGGCCGCTTGTTTATTGTAACCGGGCCCGGTTTAATGGCACAATTAAAAAGTTTAATTCACGGAGTGCCCTTCCTGATTCTAATAAAATAATGGGACCTCAGATGAGCGTCAAGGGTACGACCCTGGGTGAAATTCATTGCCGGCTCGATCAGCTGTCGTAGGCTAATATCGTATAAAAGAACTGGAGAAGTTCCTTTTTTAAATTCCAGCCGACTATTTAAGAATGCCCCCAGCAATTTGGACAATTCTGAAAAAACCCACAGACGTTCACGAATTCTTCTTGTCTTGAATGTAACAAGTTCGATCTAAACCTATGTTCGGTCTATCGCTCAAGGCCCAGATTTTTTGCAACCCACCCACGCTTTCAGGGTTCGAAAATTCCCTCAGGGAAAAGATGATAATAAAGATGATAATGTGTTTTGTTTTACCGTATTTCAATCGATGTCAAACATGCGCTATTACCAGGTAATAACATATGAGAGCACCTTATCAGTTCTAGGATGTAAACGTGCGTAAAAATGCAAACAGAACCACATATCGGTGAAATCCGCAATGACTTAGTTGCCAACCCAACACGTTTGCCCTACCGCCATAACAATAATGTGTTCCTTAATGCTCTGTTTATTAAGGAAAGACCTACAACTGGTTTGATTGAAATATTTGAATAAGCCCACACATGAAATATGGATGTAATCTGTATATGTCTATAGTTAAGTATTAATTGAACGCTATTTTATTATGCGTATTTATTTAGACTCCTAAGGATAATAGGCGGGGAGGAAACGAGAAAATTCGAGATAAACGCTGGGGTATCCATCATCCTACGGGAGGGAGGTGCGTGGGGATGAAACTCAGGCAAAAGAAAAGTGGAACTTTGTGACAAAACTTTCTTTCATAAATCATAAAAACGCCCCCCCCCCACCAGTCCCCGACCCACCGCTTGTTTATTGTGCCCCAAGCTCGGTTTTAATGGCGTAATTAAAAAGTTTAATTATTACACGTTTAATGCGTATATAACGCCGACTGGAGTTATAACTTTTGCGACCGGTGGGTTTCAAATGAAATATGCCCGCTTTTGTCGGGTGGGGTCATCCGTTATAGGGCGATAGCGAGGTATAAGTCACTCTCCCAACCCCCACAGACGACCCCGAATAATTAACTCGGGTCGGACTCTCTCGGATCAACCAGTAAAACCGGGGGGGGGGGGCACATTTAATAAACAGGCAAAAAAGAAATATATTGTATAGTCGCTGAAACCATTTGATTGTCCCACCACAATCGGAATTGATGGCTGGGACCTCTGTTATGTGTGACTCTCCGCCACAGTCAAACACTCACCGCGGCCATTGCGATCAACTCTCCCCCTCACATCGCCAGGATTTATAATAGTCCATAAACCATCATGCACTGTTTTGAGGGCCATATGTGTTTATATTACAGTATGTTTTGTACATTATATACACACACTACATCGTTAACGCCCCATATTATGTTTCTGACCGCAGAATAGATTCCAATTTAAAAACCACGTTCGTTCAAGAATTAGCGGTTATCCGATAAAAATCACTGCGTTCAAAACTATCCCATTACTCCCAGTAAAATACATCGCACTGTCACTAAATATAATTTAAACAATAGTAGTCGCGACTTAAAATAAAAAGTAAAGAATGAATGTTTCTGATGAGGGTACGACAGTATAGATATTAACGAATTATTTGAATTAAATCAAAATTTTAAAACAAACGAAACCGGTCAAATTAACGTGAGTAGATGAGGTTTCATGACGGTCCTTTTTAAAAAAAAAATTATGTGAGATGTTATAACACATACTTTCGTGGAACAGGGGAGACTAGAAACTAATTATAATTAAAAAGAGAGTTACAGCAAGAGGTAACTTAATTTCTGTACATAACATTCCCCCACTGTGAGTGATAGTAGGCGACAATTTTCTACCATAATAATATACTGTGTGGTACTGTGGAGGGCTCTAATTGGAAATTCGTGTCCCTAACGAGAGGTAGGGCAAAGAGACAGAGAGGGAGAGGGAGGGTGAAAGAGAGAGAGAGGGAGAGAGAGAGGGAGCGTGGGAGGGAGGAGAGCTTAGATTAAAATCGGATGTCCGTTAGGTACAAACCTACCTGGCTGCCTAGCAAGTCTCCCTTTGGATCGATATCAAGTCGTTAATTAAAAGGGGATGGTTCACCGCCCCCTCCCGACCACCCCCCTTCAACCCCTCTGGAAACCGACTAAAATGGGAACGGACTTATTGTTTGTGATGCAAACAAAACATTGTATTATCCCCCGTTCAGAATTTCCGCCAACTCCCCCCGCCCCCTTACAAAATCCCCCGTAGGTAATCGACCCGCATTCGGCTTTTCCGGTCGTGAAAGCGAACACTCGAGCCGGCGATGTCACAGTGGTTGAAAACTGACATTTCACGTAAGGATACCCGTTAAATTTGTTACAACTCAAACGAGTTTCAGCGAAATTACATTCAGATTGGAATTAAAGCATTATTTTTAGGAATATCGTATGAGTTACGTCTAATTATTGTCATAAATATATCCGAGCACCGATGTAATTGTTTATTTAATTTTCTATCGCGGAAATCTACATGTTTTCAGTCTTTTTCCAGAGACTGTTTCAAGGAAAAATAAACGAAAGAAATTACTTCCGTCCCCATATCTAATTCAGATTTATTTAATATGACAACGAGCTCGACGAAGTTTTAATTCCGAGGAATTCTCTGGAAGTCCTCCCACGGCTCGTCAACAAAGTTGTCTCGACTACGTTGTGCAAGGGATGAACTAAAACCAATACTATACGAGGGACGAGTTCAACATCTTCTGGAGATGGGGGGCTGATACGACCGAGGGGGGCGGGGGTTGGTTGTTCGCCCTTTCCCATTCCTCGGCGTACTTCCAACAACTTTCTTCGACAGTTATCACATGTCGGACTTTATAAAATTTAAGCCAAGTCAACCGGAAAGATAGAACTTTCCCACTGAAGCGGGCCGGAGGAAAACTAATATAACGTCTCTGAACACGGAAATTTGAACTTGCCGACCCCGGGGGAATTTAAACTTTATAGTAGGCGCCGTACATGTACAAAGATAACACCTAATTTCCTGCCAGAAATGAATACATCATCAGCCTCAACTAGTACCGGGACTGTCTATTACAATAATTCATTTATATATCAATAAATCATACAGGAATCAATATTGGAATATTAGTATTTGCATTCTTATCAACGGTATGTGTAAATAACCCCTTCAACTTGTTTAAAATTAAATATTTTAACGAAATTTTCAAGGTTAGTAACAAACGAAGCAAAGAGAGGAGAAATTTTAAACAACCTTTGCAATTATTTTTCTATCACCTCTTTCTTCTGTGCGCCCCATACAGGTTGAATTTCAGGTTGATATCCTTGAATATACAGTTTAGTATCGGTACCCGCTGCAGTGTGACCGAACTTCATAACGTAACTGAGGCCCGGGGCATTTAGCGGGCCCTGTATTATTCCGTTCGATAATCGGAATATCCTGCGGCCACAATTGTCGAAAAGCCCACTTCAGAATTCTCTCCACGGCGGGTTTCCTCGAATCTAAAAGGAGGGGTAGGTGGGGGTGGGGGGTGTCCCTCTCTATACTCTCCACACAGCCCATTCACATAACTCAAAGGGCTTTCTATTATATTTGGACTTGCGAGGGGGGGGGGGTAAGGGATTGGTTAAAGGGGGGGCGGTAGTACCCTAAAAGCCGTCCCCCCTCCTCCCCCTTAAATTTATAGGTATAGATTACAAGGCTATAGAAAGGAGTTGTGGGGGGAGGTAGGGGGTTGGAGCCCAAGAGGTAGGGGGTACATTGTACCCCCCTACAGGCACACACCGCCGTGTGATCTACATAGTAAACTACCGAGAAACGAAAACCCGATTCCACCGGCAACCCCCGACTCAACTAAATGGCGCCAATTGAAAACGGACTTTACCGATTTTACCCCCTACTATCAGTAAGCTCTTAATCCTCCATCCACAATTTGTATTTAACTAAACATTTAAAAACTCAGCTTCATAATTTATCCGACCCCCTCCAGCTACAGGCTAATATTACAGGGAATTATCCTTTACAGTATTGAATAAACCCTTCTCTACAAAACGCATCCGGACTTTCTAACTTTCAACAGTACGGATTAAAACTTTTATTGCAATTAGTTCAAAGTGCACTCGAATGCTGCCGGGGCTCTATGCAATTCTTGTTGCACAACACTTGTTGAAATCGAGGATTAATTTAATTTTGCTAAATCCCTTATCTCCCGATGAAAAAGATTCATATCCACCCGACCAATCGAATGTAGTTTTACGATTTTTCATATATAAATATAAATAAATAGATAAATAAATGTACATTAACTAGAGATCTATACGAAGCCCGTCTATTATAATGTGATTTGAACCGCATTGTTGATCTTCAATACCACCACAACCCGAACCGATACCACCGGCGGACCCCGCGCCATTATGCTTCGCATTCATTTATTCAAATGCAAATTACCATATTGTCGTCTACCTCTCATTTCTCCAATAATATTTTAACCGTAAATTATCGGCGCGGCCTTAATAATGGACGATTGAATTCCCTCAAAAAAAAAAAACGGAATTCATCAATACGGAACACAAATAAACCGAGACGTTTTCAGTTCGTGAACGGATTCGGTCATGGAATTTTCTAAAAGTGCCTTCCATTTTTCATTTCATGAGGCCGTATAAAACGTACCATAGCGATTGATAACAGTAAACGTCAACGTCGAAAACTAATCTAGTCAGAGGAAGATATTTTAATGAACTTATAAGTACCGAACGTCGAAGAAAAGTATTCCTAACGAAGATTAACGGGGAGAAACCAACGCTAAAAATGGCCCGACAATGAGGAATAAATAAATAAGTTCGGATGTTAATTATAGAGAACCACTCATTCCAACACAAGACATCCAGAAATAAAAATTAGTTAATAGAAGAATGTTTTGTTACTGATTGGAGTATCTTATTCTGGATATTTAACTTGGGATTTGAGGGAGTATATTCCAAAAAGGCGTCAACAAATATTTCAAGAAACAAATTCGTTTTTGCGATACACCGTAACCGGTCTAGAATAACGTTGAATCACCCGACGGAATTTTATTTATATCTAGATGACGACATTATTTCTAGGCGAAGGAAATTCTTCCGACGATGCTGCCGGTGGGCGCATATTCAAGTTTGAATTCCAAAGTGCTCCCTTGAATTTGGGCGCACTTAAAGCCAACAGTTTGCACTAAACGCGCTTTAGTTAGGCGCTCGAACGGGCACTATTCATAGCGTCTTCACGGCGGAGAGGAATTGGCTCCCGTAAACAACTCCCCCTGATATTAAAAATTCCAGCAAGTATTATGAAATCCTAATACATATATGTGTATACGCCGTTCGGGACTACGCTTCGGGAAAATTTGAAAATTGCATTCAAGCGAATATACGCCGAGTTGCATTCGGGATGAAAGAGCACAGAGCATTCAATGGAGAAAATCTTGGGACTTCTCTAGCTCAATCTCATTTTAATTTTACAAGTCGCAAATATGAGATAATGTATTGTTAAAACACAAAATAATTATTACAATTAGTTTTCAATAACACGGTTTTTTAAGTTGGATGAGGCTGAAAGAGGAATGTTTATGTTTACCTTAAAGTCTGATGGGTGTGAATTTATGGTTACCGCCATAATTATATTATATTCTAACGAATACCATTATTTATTAATATCTCGGAAATTTATTTCAAAACAGTTTTATAACCGAACGTATATCCAGATGGACCTATTAAGCTATACAGGACTTACTATAAACAACGAAATTTCTCGCTGAAGAACAGTTTATTAAAACCTGCTTTTCGACGGGATAGTACGCACACAATCATTTCACTTTTAACTTTCAGTCGAAACGCGTGGTAATAAATTATACTCCGATATAAATACAGCCACTAAATTCGGGCAATTGTAATTAACAATAGGTTTCGATCCCACTGTTGATTCTGGAACAGGTTGGGATGTCAAGAGAGTTTGGATGCTGGTGGAAGTGGTAGGAGGGGGGGAGGGTTTCGAAAGCAATGAACCGGGGAACCCATTATGCTCCATGGTATTGGGTGGTTGGTTATTGAAGGGGGGGGAGGGGGGGAGTGAGGGTTATACAGTTCAAATGCAAATTAGCATTGTCGTTTACCTTCTATTTCGGCCAAGAGAATGGTAGTTGGGCCTCCATTGAGGGGTAGCGGGAGTTATCGACAGACCTAGAATCGAGAGAGAGCTCAATATAAACGTTACTCAGCGGCGGCGGGGCGGGGAGCACGTTAACGTCAATAGTCCCTCGGCAAGGCTCGCCACCCCCCCCCGCCCTTATTCTCCCGGTCTAATAAGTATATATAGTCGGCCAGAACCAATAAGTTAGAGTTACACACCGGGGGAAGACAGACGGACGGAAAGAGCGAGAGAAATATATGGAGTGAAGGAGGGCGACCGAGAGAGAAAGGGGGAGACATATCGAAATTCTCGGCCATACAACATTGAAGGGGGTGGGTTCTCTATTCCCGCTGTCCCCAATTAATCCCCAACCCCCCCGACTGTAGGTCGCCGGCAACTGGAAACGGCCGGTCGCTAGGCAACCGGGGCCCAGTAAACAACCTTACCCCAGAGGCGCCACCGCCCCTAAACCACCCCGAACGGACCTACCCCCACCCCGGGGCAACATGTAATATCGGTTTTCTCCCGACACAAGACCTAAGGCACTGTCATAAGGGGGGACCCGATTTGTTAACCCGCCCCTAGCTCAGAAATAACAAATCTGAACAGACGAGACCGGTTTTATCATCCCTCTATCGAGCCTATAAGTCGTCAATAACGAAAGGCAAGAGTTAAGCAAAAAAAGTTTCCTGTGATTTAAAGCCTCCGAAATTACGTTAATTTGATCGTTAAAACGTTAACTTAATCGAAATTATCTCGTTCGTATTCCTTTTTGTCCTTAAAAAACAAACTAATTTGATCATAATTCATGTAGAGTAGATGTTAGGATTCGTTGTCGGAAACCGTTTACTTTCTCAAGTTTCCGGCTTGTGATAAAGTTTTCAGATCCCTATTGTTGAATAAATCAACATCGCTGATGGTAATCTAAACGGGCGGTTCATATTTGAGAAGACATTATTAATTGAGAGGCGTCCGATAGTTTTATAGAGGGGCCGTGTTCTAGTGGACCATTGAATAATATAACTGTTGATCTCGGAGGTGAACTCTGTCTCTCTCTCTCTCTCTCCTCGAGTTTTCCACATTCACCCTCGGCCTCCTGGAATTTTTCCAAAACTGGAAGCACCCTCCGCGCCTCGTACAGCAGAGTCGCCGCCCGGCTTTATTACATTAGACATTCAGTTGCCCTCGGCTTGGGCCAGGTTATAAAGGCCTCTCCCTCTCTCTCTCTCTCTCTCTCCCTCTCTTCAGCCACAGTAATTGGACGAGGAAGGAGGCGGCGGGAGAAAAAAGGGGTGCGGTAAAATCAAGAAGAAGAACAACAGAAAAGGAAGGAGAGAGAGATTGAGAAAGGGAGGGAGTCAGAGAGAGAGAGAGAGAGAGAGAGGGAGGGGCAGCAATAACAGAGCATTACTTCTGGCAAACACCCGGCTGGAGGGGTGGGGGGGTAGTACACCGCTATCGGTGTAAGGGCTCACGTAGCCCCTTCGGATATTGACTTCCATCTTTATGGTTTTGTTTGCGTTTTGTATATGTATTAAGAAAACAAAAAGGAAAAAGGACCTAATAACAGTGCTGTCGGAAAGGTCGCCCAATATATATGTAGGGAGAGGGGGGGGGCAAGGGGAGACGGGATTGCTTTTGGAACAGCTTGTACGAGGCACAATACATACAATGCCGGCATATGGAAGCGGTAGCGACTAACATCAACCGTTTTAGGCGAAATGTTAAATTTCCTCTGTTTCAAATTTAATTAGTCATACGAAGGATGTTACGCGACCTTAACTAGTTAAGCAACAGGCTTTAATAACATACGAGTCCTGTTTTCGCCCTACAGAAAAAGTTTTTCTACATCCAAGAATATTCTGTTTTTACTATTTCGAATCTATCCATTTTCACATAAATTAAACCATATTTTATGGTTTAATACTCTATTTTATGGTACTCTACCACGAACCTGAACAGACCGATGTGATTGATACTTCACTCAATGTGACGTGAATTAGAAGGATGTGACTTTCCCCCCTTATTTTTAAACTTATTTTTCTATTTTTCCGGTATGTTTTGATCACGTGGCCACTTCTCCTTTTCACTCTTGAAAGGAATTTTTCAACCGGAATGGAATCGTGAATTAATTCCTTAATACTACCCCACTGCCTTCCCGAGTCCGAAATCCGCCCTCGTCGTGTTCAAACAATGTGTTTTTAGGGGCTGAAAACGCGGCCCAATGGGGCGTCTAAAGCGGCTGCTTCAGACGGCATAAGATGTTAACGGGAGGGATAGCAGGGGGTAGTTTGGTGTGCGGAGGGTGGGTGAGGGTAGGGCTCATTTGCATTGCCATCTGTGGGGGGTAGGGAGGGGTAGACACACAATCGACCTGTGTGCACCTAGAATACACACACACGTACACAAACCACGGCTGAAAACAAAACCGAAAAGGCCATTTGAATTATTCAGAAGTAAGGGGCAGGGGTTGTGGTGGAGGGTGGGGGTGGGGCTAAATTCGGTTAAAATTCATAGAAGGGATGTGGCGCGCCTAGCCCAACGTAACCGGGATATTCAATCTAGGCGTTGGGGCGTATCCAAATGCAAGCGTATATACGGGGGCAGTTCAATTAGATTTAGCGATGTATCATAACCCGCATCGTGTAATGAATATTTTGTGGGGGATGGGACAGATTAAACCCCTAACATCAGGGACGTTCCTGAAGAAGAAGTTAGCGCCGACGGTACAGTTATTATTAGGGGACAATTTAAGGGAGTAGAAAAACCGGGACACGCGGTTCAATTCCCTGAAAGGTGTAATACGGGAACTTGAGTTTCTCCACTGCAACCTTTAAGACCGTTGTTATAATCTAATCCAGGATAGACTATGAGTAAAGAAAACTATCCCTAATAGAAGTGGTACATTTAGTTTAGAAGTATTTTATATAGCTGTTAATGTAGCGTCTAGTTGCCCCATCAAAGCAGTATAACTTTTACCGAAGCAAGATGGAACGGAACATAAGGAAGGAGTTCTTAAATAATATATTTTTTTTAATTTAAAACAATAAAATGGGGAAACTTTATGTACCCAATATTGTATACTAAATTACGTCACAATATTGTTCTTTTTCACACATTTTCAACGGTTTTTTGACATCATATAGACCAAAAACTCGAATATTGTATCGGTTTAAAATATAATCGGGGCGATTAATATCTTAAGATAATTGATTAATTCACGGAAAAAACACACTGCCGCTTAAAATTGAAAGGGGGACGCAGGAATTTTCTTCCGCGCTCGACTTTAAAAATTAAATTTTATAGACCGGCCTCCTTTGGGCGTACGCCGCTCAATAATAGATCGGCCGTGTGTTCTCCCCGGCCCTTCGGAAATCACAATCGAAAAAGAAGTTTGAATAATTGACAATCTGCCGTAGCGAGGAGTTGAGCGAAAATTCATAGCAGATTCGATCCCGCGGGCCCCGGATAACTCCCCAGACTCACCGGTTTCAATTAGGTCGATGCAAAATAAATGATCTGCCATTCACTGCTTCCAAGTAATATGTGTTGCGCTGTAGGCGCGAAATTCGGGCAATGAATTAAATTCATTCGGGGAACGTTTTACTAAATTGTTCTATTTGAAGATAGCGTAAAATTCGCTCTAAATTTAACCGGTTGGGAAGTGAAGTATTACGAAAATATTATTATAAAGTATTTTTTCAATTACGATATTTATAACGGATGCAAACAAAGTAACTCGTGCGTATTCGCAGGGGAACAGAGATGCGACAAGGCGTTTTCGATACTAAACCGGCGAGATTCGAAAGCCGTGCGGGCTTGGCATCAGCGCCGTTGGGACAACTATCTTATACACAGGCAGACCAGGGATGGTTATATAAAAATTGGCTATAACATTAATCATTAAGGACTAATAATAATAATATTTCGTAAATGCATAATTTTAATACGGTAATATCACTAAAACAATAATAAATCGACATGTATTTTGTATGCCTAAAAGTGCCTTGGGAAATACCAAATTATCTTCAATGTTACTAAGTGCGACATTCTATCGTGTCACACAAAGGCCACTTAGTGACTTGATATAATAATATATCAATACCACTCTCTCTCTCTCTCTGTCTGTCTGTCTGTCCTTATCTGGCACACAAACATAAAATGATAATGCGACAGTTTCAAACGTCTCCCCGACACGAGTTAGTCAAATGACAGCCGAGAGTGCCACTTCCTCGGATAACCCATTAGGCCGCGGCCGGATACGCGAGGGTAGTCCGGTGTCACTGTCACGACAACAGCGGAGAACAAAATAGGCATTGAAGGAACAATGAAAAGGACAGACAGCACGACTGTGTCATTATACTGAGTAAACTGGCGTTTATGATCCATTTTCGCTTGGTCACTTGAATTTTCGATTCCTGGTCCATCGTAACTGTCTATATTGGTAACGGAATTTGCTAAAGACGATAACTTAGAATATGTTTCGGCTAATACTCTTACTAATAGAACTATTGTAGAAAGTGCAACCGATAAAACGGTATTGTTAAATGAACATCGGATCTATATACCCTTTTGTATAGACCGTTCAACGGTGGGGGGAGGGGGGATACCTAAGTCTATAAAACGTATTTTTTAACTGTATACAGCCCAGGGTCAGGGGCGGCTGCAGGGGTACGGCCGAATGGGGGAGCGGGTGCTCACTTATCGATTGATCGGGGCGGACTCCCCCCCTCCGTAATCCGGTTAGGGCCCCCCCCCCCTTACCCCTCGCCATCACGAGGGCACCGATCCGCTACAAAAGGGAAAAGTGAGAGAGAGAGAGAGAGAGAGAGAGAAGGGGGAAAGGGAGGAGGACAAGGGTCAGAACATTATAAGAAGAAGGAAAGCGACTGGCAGCCGCACTGGGTTTTTGGCACTATTATATATTGTTAATAGAGTACTCCCTTCATGCCCATGTAGTAGCCCCACAACGTTTTGTCAATTAAATAACGCCAATCCGAACAATGGCCCGTTTTTTCAGTGTAAAATAAATTTTATGTCGACCCTGGCGAAGGGATAGCAATACTTTCATGTAACATCACTCGCTGATTCGGTCCAACGCAGGCAGATTGCGGCTTCTTGGAACTTTTAGGATAAATCCGTCAATAAATTAGAGAAGTAAAATAGTGAGAACAGAAGCCACATCAACCAGCCAGATTGTGAACGCAAAATTACGTATATTTGGCACAATTTATGATAGCCTTCGGTGAATGCTTACATAAGAATTTTCATTATACTTCTATCCCAGTATTCATTTATCATCATTTTTCCTCGCGATTTCCTCTCTACTCGCCTGATTGACCCCATCATGGACCCGTTTCGGATACTCAGCATCATAAATATCATTACGTCGGTAATTCATGAACTAGCGGACCGACAAACAATTTCCTTCAGCCACTATAGTGATATTTACACGTGCGAACAATGTTAGAATATTAGACAACAGTGTGGAATACATTGCACGACACTCCAATGAGATTAAAACGATTATGTGATCGGTGAAGCCTCAATTAAACCAGTTCGGTCGAGTGGTCGGGGCCCCCCTACTTCCACCGCGGCTAAAACTAACAGTGTTCAGATTGATGGATTGGGCACGATGGAGAGTGTGCCACTTGACTACGACGGGAAAGAGAAACGGGGTTAGCAGTGAAGGGGCTGGATTATAAAAATAGGGAGAGACGAATTGGGGAGGTTGGGAGGGCCGGGGGTTGGGACGCTAACGAGAGGAGCCGGCCGGTGATTGTGCCAACAAATCCCTTTATCTGTCAAGAATAATTTAGAAGAATATGACGAAATGATGCTTCGTCAGAGTTTTCATAGTCGCAAAAGTATGAATAATCCCATCCGCTCGAGAGGGAGCCGAAAATTCAAACACTTAATAGATAACATTCTAAAAGATATGGCACTAAAGCAAATTAAATTGACAAATTCGAATTAATAAATAACCGGTCTGCTACCGGAGCATAATAGAAGGGAAACCCACCTTATTTCATTTATTATCCTAGTATGTTTAAATCACGTAGCCACTTCCTGTTCAGGCGTTCATTTGATATGTCATGTGTAATTCTGCAGTTGAATTTGTTGTTTTTCGTGGACAAACGGGACTTCAAGATGTAGGGCGAAGTTGGAGAAATGGCAGGGTGCGTAAGTTGTTTTCCTTAGTATTTTCGACTGCGTAGTTAGGAAAGCCTGAATACAACATGTCGGATAACAAACAAAAAAGGCCACGATCAACTTATGAAAGAACAAAACAAGAGTATATACTTTCCGAAAGCGAGAGGAAAATATAATAACAAGAAGAGAGGAACAATGTACACAAATTTAAAAACCAGTGATGCTACTGCGATTCCTAATCAACATCCAATACGTTTGAGCACCGAAATATATTGCGAATATATATGAAGTCTAGGATAGAGTAGAAGTATTTCTTTTATTGGAATATTTATTGTCAAACCTTCCCCTAGAGCCGCTCTTGGCACCAGTAGCCCATCTAATACGCCCCCCCCCCGCTGGGTGAGAGTGAAAGAGCTGTAGACACGAAAAAAATTATAAGGGGGTTGGGAGGGATAAAAAATAAGGCCGGGCGAATTAGTCTGAGACTAACGAACTAGTGGCGGGGGGGGTTGGCGCTGATTAGCGAGAAGAGAGTGGGACCCCCCGCGGAGGCCACCAACACCACCAGACCAAATTAATTAACCGAGCGTGTCCTCAACGACACGTGTTATACTCTTTAGTAACCCCCCGCCAATATCTCTCTAATGGATTTTTCTACGGCATGTGTTGCAGAATTAAAACGCCGAGGGAAAACGGAAGGTTGGAGAGGGATGGAGGGAGAAAGGGTGAGAGAGAGCTCGAACCCTGGACCCAGCATCCAGCTTTAACCCTAATTTGTTTTTTCGCACGGGGGGTGGGAGGCGACTTGGGACACATATAACAACCCCCTTTTCTCTCAGCCCTCCCTACTCCCTAACTGCTTGATATTTTATCCCAACTTTTTTTTTCATTCGACCCATGCTTAAGTTGTAAACGTGCAAATCGCCACTCGTTGAAGCCTGAAAGCTGTCACGATTCGACTCAAGCAAATATACAAGGCAGAAACTATAGAGCACAGTTTAATAAAAGGATTAATAATCAAATACAAAATATGATTCTTTGATGCTGTTTTCAAACAGAAATATACACTCTATATGTCAAAGTAATATAGACATTCTAGACTTGGAAGGAGGACTCGAACAGGAGGACAATAGAGCGGAATTAGCTTTTATTACAGCCGAGTTCTATAAATGGAAAAGGGCTTATACTACTACGGGATCAGTACAGCGCTTTATGTGGGTCTTTGATCGCGATCCGTTTAAAGAACGAGTTAGAAAAACATATCCAGAAAAGAGATTTCTTATCGGGGGGGGGGGGATATTAAAAGAAAGAAAGGGGGATATTCTTATTTGGTTTAAAGTGGATATCGAACAAGAATTTGAGGAATAGAGGGATAGAATATAGTGGCAATATTATTATACCAATTCAGGGCTTTCAGAATGGCCGGAAAATTTAAATAACGGTATTTTGAGTTTCTTCTGGTGTATATGAAGTTAATCCTCATTGAAATACGCCCTGATTTTAATCTCCGGCCAATATGGAACTCTCCGACACACCGAACTGTGATTGCAAACCGTGAATTTTCTCTGGATTAATTTGAGGACCGATTTAAAGAACGGTTTCGAACTGTCTTTTAAAAACCAATTCGGGGAACTTTACGGGTCTGGAAGCCGCGCTTCGAGAGTATGCCGTGACGAGGTCGGGCCGCCGGGAAGGGCAGACAAAAACGAAATTAATAACCCACCGGGGGTTAATTAAAACCGGGTGGGATTTCTAAATTTAAATGTCGGCCATCAGGTTGCTTGGGGTTGTGTGTACGCGGTTTAAAAAGTATCGCGTGTCCCCGATGATAGCTATCGGGGGTGGCGGGCAACCGATGATGCCATGATTGCGGTGTCGCGTGCTTCGCCAACCCCCCACCCCCAACCCCTACTAACCCTCCCTTAACTCCAAAACTGAATTCACGACCCTTTCAATTTTTTTTTCTGGTTTTTCTATTTCGTCCTTTTATCTCTCTTTTATCCCGTCCTGGTTTTGTCCCTACCCCCGAGTTATCATTTCAATTGTCGTTTCTATAAAGTCGTCACAACTCGCAGTTATTTAAAAAAAAGGCGGGGGATAGAACGGACGCCCTTCGAGGACAGCTAGGAATGGATGATTGTATCTGTCAGGTTTTACGATGGTTAAAATATGAAGTTGTAAGTGATGACATGTACTGTAGGTAATGTTGGAATACCAGTGCTCCCAATGACTTTCGTTTTTTAGGTTGTCATTCAGAGCTGTCTTATAACAGTAGATAATGACACATCCGATCTCAATTCTAATATAATAAGCGAGTTCAGGAAAATCAGAACGGGAATAGAAAATGCTGAGTGGCATAAACGGCGGACCGAAATTTTCCCCGAATTATAAATTCAAAAACTGATGAAAAATGCACAACGGGCGGAAGTTGGAGTTAAAAAAATATTCCGAACTCAACTACTTTCAATCTCATTAAAAATATATAAACATTTTTTATTCCTCCACGTGTGGCATTTCTGAAAGTTCTGCTTTCAGCACTTTCCGGCGACAGATTCTTTAAGCCTAGCTTCCGCCGTTTCCGCCTGCCAACCTTCGTTACGGATACTTTTCGTCGTTTCTGACGATGGGAGAACACGTACTCGTAATAAAAATGACGGCATATAAAGTGTAAACTTCAATAATGCTGTTTATAATAAGTCACAATAAAGTGTACAGCACTGGAAAATATCGAAAATAACACGTTACATTACTGAAGAAAATTTAATAATAGAAAACAAGTTTTTTCTTAGGCATTATCAGCACATAAATGCATACAGGACACAAGTGTAACGGCCGAAAGTGGGTTCACGAAAGGGTACGCATAAAAGCTGCTCAAACTAAGACAAGTATGTTTGCAGAGCGGTGTGGAAATTCTTATATTTCCCTGTAGAAAATTGAGGCCGGGGGAAAAAGCGGGGAACTGGAATCGGCGATGAGCTCTCGGCTCCGGGCTCATTATGCTTAATTTGCATAATTGTTTCTTTGTGCAAGATAAGCAATCTTCAGTTGCAGCTCGGCGATGCACAGAAGAAAAAGAGAGTGGGGGGGGGGTCGGGGTCGGAAAATTAGAATTTATACGGGTAATTCGAAAGACCCGGAGAAAAGGGACAGAAAGGTTTCCCCGCACGGGGTTGTACCAATTGGCGAGGAAGGTTTTATTCCCACCGATCTACGGACGAGTTGATTTTCCCGAATTAGTTCAATTTTAAAGAGCCTGTCGCGGGAGTGTATGAGATCAAAACTTTCAGTCTGCAGAATGAACTAGAAAAAAAGTGGGTCTAACTATTTTTATACAGAAATGCGTTTTCTCAGAACGGCTTGGAAATTGTCCGCCGTGATTCTCTCAAAGTTTACAGACAGAAGACGTTGCCGGTTAGGCGAAATGAGAGGACGAAGAACGGGAAATGTGAGAGGGACGCGTCGGACGGGTCGGAATGTTTTGGGGGTGCCGGTGGCCGGGAGGGTCGACCCGCCTAAATCGATACAAACGGAACCTCGGTACTCACGTTAGAACACGTAGCGCCGAAGATCACGCCAAAATATAATAAAATATCCCATAAAATACGTTAATAGTAACAAGTTTAAAGATAATTTGGTTGTGGAGGTGGGTATTTGTCGGGAACAATTAATTTCACGATGGCAATCTGCGGTACTTTTGGAATACTCCTGTCCCCTCTCGCCGGTTTCGTCTTCCGCTAGACCGGTTTCGGCCGCTCGCCACCTTCAGTGCCAGTGTGAGCCACATGCTTCATTTCAGTAGCCGAAACCGGTCTAGCAGAAGGCCGAACCGACGAGAGGGAAAAGAATTACGCGAAGCTCACCGTATTCCAACTCCAGCTACTGAAGATGGCGCGGAACCGAAACCGGTCTCGCAAAGGACCAAAGAGAGGAGACAAAATATCGAGAAAATTAACATTAATTTCTAATATATCATTTACACTGGTTGGTGGCGTTATCATCAATATATAATAACAACGTTCTTATAACAGAATTCCCTTTATACGTAAATTATTAGCCATCAAAAATGGCTGTAATGAAATATGACAGTTCATATTTTTTTTCTCTTCCAGTCTTCTATTGCTACAAGTGATATTAAAGTAAAATATAAGTGAATGTTGCTCGATATTAATAATACAATATCGCGAAAGAAATTTTAGGTTAGTCTGAATAAAGTACGCCATCATTTTCTTAAAATAGAACGTTGAATTAATTTATCGTGAAAAAATGCGTCTAACTCGAGTTCTGGGGCAATTGAAAGGCCGGCTCTACAGTAGTTCCCCCCGACGTGGAATTCTCATTTCCCTTCATGTGAAATTTAATATTCCTTTGTCGGAAAATTGTAGGAAACGAATGAGTAAACGGGTATATATATGTTACATTGTAGGCGTCGTGTGGCCGGAATACGGAGCGTACATAATCAAAGTAGTGCTTTTAAAATTCCCCTGTATTAAGGAGGCAACGAAGAATGACATTTAAATTGAAATTACGAAATCACGTTACAGAGAACAATAGATAATTGAGAGTAGTTTTCTCAACAGTCCAGTAGACAATTTTAACATATTTTTTAACGGCGTTAATGGAGAATAAAGACGAGTAGTTCTGTGTGTAGGAAATTATATTTATAGATTTATGATTCTGTAAGTCTGTTGTTCTTAAAGTAGGACAATTGGTATTTGCAGCTGGCCATTCTATATGCATGACAATGATGTAAGTCATAGATGACTTGATCTTGTTTATCGGAGTTGTACTACCTTATGAACACTACGAGTGAATCGAATTTCCCCTTTATTACAGGAAACGAAAGAATAATTTGAACGATTTTCATCGAGCGTTTGCTCTATAAAAATACTTCGTTTGCTAAATTAACCCAAATGAACGCAATGAGGGGTTTGATTCCAATTTCAAAATCACTTGATAAGCAAATTAATGATGGGGGGTTGCGGTTCCTATTAATATCGAATTCGATAAAATTACGAAGTCCTCCGTATATCTAATTTTGGGATTAATTAATCCGCAAGGAAAATTATCCTCGGTCTCGGTGCAGAAGAAAGGAGAGGAAAAGCGATACTGGGGGAAATTAGGGTGGTGAGGGGGGCCTTTGGGGGCCACAGGAGACAATATAACTGTCCGGTGGCCGGCAACGGAAGCCGGCCACTAATTAATGAAACCCAGACCTTGGGCCCACCCCCAGCCACGATTTGCACCCTTATCCGCCAACCCCTTCACTTATCCGGACGGGACCGAAATACACCTTGGGGAGAAAGAAAATCGGACTAATTATCCGAGTGCCGTATATTAAAGAAAATTGCCCCAATGCTTTACCGAATGACTGATTCTCGATCGAATTCGAATAATGACCGTGAAAGTGAACGCATATTACGCTATTATAAAAATATACAGACGAAAACAACGAGATAATACAGTGAGGCGCTTACGCACCAGACCTTGGCAGCTTTGGCACTGATATGACAACAGTTTATTGGTGTTAACAGCGTTATTAACACACTGTGGGTATTTCAGACCCGCGAAGATATGGAATATAATCCCCCCCCTGCTATAATCATAAACTGTGATAACCAGGATAGGCTTCGGCCAGAATAGGGATGGAAGGGCGGAATTTTCAAAGCCCAAACCAACGTAATAAAACACTTTAACTGTTGTTTTTACTGTTTTCTGTGAAACTAATTTTCGCTAATATCGACGTCTGCCACACATTTACACACATAGGAACGTAACTAAATGCCGAAACCTGTCCACCATTAGAACGTACAGGCGAATGAAGACGTGAAGACCGAAAAACGGACCTAATTGAGGATGAGATTGGAACAGGAAATCTAGCCTATTTGTATAATTATATTCTAATGAGCATAATTGAGTTTAGGAACTCTCTCGAACAATCCCACACAGCGTTTTAATCCAATTACCAAGTTGGATGTGCGCACGTCCGCGCTCTCTTATGAATATACACTGGAATAAAAGGACAAATGCGGATAAAATATTTGGGCTAGAAATGTAGTGGACCGGTTTGAAAACGAAATATATGGCCGTGTAACGACAGAATACATTTAATTCTTTTCGGCAAGCGACAGCCGAACTGCGTCGGGGATGTTCGGGGATGTTGGGGTGTTGTGGGGGCGGGGGCGGGGCGGTTTCAGAAATATTGCCGGAGCGTGGAGCCCAATCTTTATGCGAGTTTTGCCGCTAACATATGTGTTCTCTGTGTGTGAGTGGGCCACAGTGTGAGTGGGCTTACGGGCCTTTTTTCCTCCCTCCCTCTCTCCCTCCCACCCACCATCACTCTCTCTCTCTCGCTCTTCGGCCCGCTTCCTATATAATATTTTTATTTTTTATTACGTTTTTATTCCTTTCTCTCCTACTTTTTTTTCAAACCCCAAAAAAGCGTACCCCCGGCGAGCGTGTCCCATATGTGTTTGCGCCCTCTAGCCGGCGTGGGGGTGTCAAACCGACGCGCCTCCCACAAATCCTGGCAACCTGGAGAATCCGGAGGATGAAATCGGAATATTTTATATTCGGCCCGACGGTCGGGGGATGATTAATATTGTTTCGGCGAACGATAAATCGTACAGCGTAGGTATTCAATACGAATGGGAAACCGTTCGAACGTTACTGTAACATACTGGGTGTCACAAACAATTTGTTTTCAATATATTGCACAACGTTATTGTTTAAGTTATGTAATTGGGGGAAGGATACCGAATATCATCTATACAGCATATGTTTGATATTTCAATGTTAAGATCAAATTGAGAGGAAACATGTATATAGTTTGAGATTATGTTCAAGGTAATTAATATTCTCCTCAAAAGAATAATTAGAAAAAATAAAAAGGGACACGATAAATTCAAATAAAATATGAACATGGGTTACAACAAATATATGAGACGAGATGCTCAAGATCAAACAAAAATATAATAATGTCGCATAAAATGAGTAGTTTCAAAAAAATTGAGGGTATTTTCTTAATACGAGATTAAAGATATTCATGTATGAACCTGTATTTGTTGAGAATTATTAATTTCATGATTTGAATACCTGTTTTATGGCCTGCGGTGGTTCGGAATACCGTACTTTTCCCGATCTTCTGTCTCAACTCGTAACAAACCAACGAGAGGCTACAGAGGATCGAGAAAACTGCGGCATTACACTTCCATTAATCCGGAAAAATATGTCTACAAATATATTCGTTTTATAGATATTTCGTTCTAGTCGATTTGATTCCAATTAGCAGCGCAGTGAGAAATCTGGTTAAACGTGTTAACTACACTGTGCTACAGGTATTGCATTTTTCGATGTATCAGTCAAAACAAGTTTCCTTACTTAATACTAACGTCGCTACTATTAGTGAACTGGGGGCACAATCTCATAAAATCCGCATAATTCTTCAGAGTGAAACAAGAAGAGAACAATAGCTGAAATCGAAAAACGCAATATCTGCGATTAATTAGGAAGACACAGCGGTACAGTTTTTCGAAGAGCCATTCGATTTTTTTACAACGATTCGTTTGTAAATACTACCGTCAGTGAATCTTATAAATTACAATAATTCTTCAGCTCGAAACAAGAAGAGAATAGAGCAATCGGTTTTCGCGGTATAAATGACGGGTTATTTGAGGAGAAATAAAATAGTTAATCCTATTTTCCGAATGGACTTGAAGAGAGAGAGAGAGAGAGAGAGAGAGAGATGAGTGGCGGATGAGGGAGGGTGGGCTCATCATCATCCCCCCCGCGGGGCGAGCACGCTCCCCGTAATCGATACGCAAGACCGATCCCGATCATCCCCCTTCTCCAGTTAATAGGAAACGCGGCCCCCGTTATAAACTAGAAAGGCCTTTTCCTTCCGGCCCAGTTGGTACGGCTTACCTGTTGCGGAACCGAGCAGTCGACCGCACCGCATAGCAAATCGACGTATTACAATACCGCAGAAGGGGGTTCAAAATCGTGGATATCATCCCGATTATATCGGTTGGCGATATGGGAAATAAAACTAGCGGCTTCAGTAGAGGCGCTAACACAATACACGGAATATTTTAACACCGAACCTTATTGCCAATAGAATGAAACTATGAACACTTCGATAGTAACACAATAACCGGATACACGAACTGACACAATACCTTCATAGTGGCAATAAAACTATACCTTAGTAGTGGCTCTAGTACCACTGTCTAATGACCTATAACAGAGCTCCTAGAATTATCTACATGGAGTAAGAAACAGGAGGAAAGAACTTTTTTGTTAATTTGTTATGGGTTGGTATTTTTTACCAGCGGTTTGATATATTACAAAATGTGTTAACAGTTAGGAGAGGGGCGGAATTATGGGTTCGGTCGGCGGTCACCTCGCCGGTGATCTCGCCTTAAGCGTGTACCGGTCCGGGGGCTTAGCGAGGGGCGTTGTCATGGGGAGAAGCCGGCCAACCCCCCGAAAACAGCGCCTCGACCCTACTTGAGGTTTCGCCCTTACAAAGCTCAGAAATCCTTCCCGGTTTCAAAACGAAATTCACAGCTCTACACTTGATTCAGGAATGAAAAAAATCATAATCCCTACACAAACCTCAATGGCAAATGTACGCAAATAAATACTTCGATGCTACTGACGATAACGACGGTTCCGGGCATCGAACACCATATCCCGTGGATATTCCACCAAACAGGTATCCTAAACCAATACTGAGCTAGTAGTGACATTACTGACTAGCAAATACATCGTTCCCCCAACCATTCCATTGTAAATACAGCTTTAATTATCTAACCAGATTGGGTCTACTTAATTTGTGGATTATGAACTTCATATGCGCGTTATATCCTGTCATGTGCTTGATTAAATTGTGTTATAACTAATATTTAATTAAATTATTTTCCTACGAAGATTTTTAAAGAAGAACACTGAAATATTATATTAATATTAAGATTATGAGCTATTAATATTTCACAATAACCAGAATATCCCTTCTATTTATTTTTGCAATAAATTCTGTAAATGATATTGCTGTATCTCATTTTCTTTATAAGTGGAAATCCAAAGGCACGCGTATGTATGTATAAGAGATGAAACGTACAGTGTTGTTTGCGTAATAGATTAAAATAAAATTGGCGATTAAATTTACTAGGCCTATAAAATTAATGGGGCCATTATCTTTTACAGACCCGTTTTATCTCCCCCGGCACGTAGTTAACTCTCGAACTCCTAGACGCTCTCCCTCCCGTCTCACGTTTAATCCTTTACTATGGGAACTCTGAATTAGGAGCTACCTGTAAAATTTATACGGGCGGTGCTGAGACCGATTACGAACTTCGTGACCGTTGTGAGTAGTGGACGTCCTTTCCTACGATGTCCTATCATACACTTTATGAATGCAGAGTTGGCTATATATTCTGTATATATATTTTGGCTTGTAATAGACAAGTATACAGAACGGGACGACAGAAGTAAAAGTGCATACAGGGTGTTCCAGAACATGAGTTACCAACCTACTAACGATGTTCCAGCTAGCAAGAACAATGGTACTTCAAAAAATTCTATTATCCGGGATATTATTTGAGTATACCAGGGTTATGATAGCAGTTTAGGGTTGTGAGGGAGCCCCTACTTTCCGGGAGGGTGGGACAAAAAGATGGGTTGCCGGACGAGTAGCGCGATTATTTGGCGTCGACGGACTGTTCCCCCTCTTGCAGTGGTCCCGCGGGAACCCCCCACTTCCCCTCCCATCCTGGCCCAGCCATACTTCACCACCGCTCAACCTCCTTCCGGTTGAACCGGGACAGGGACGAGGGGACGAGGACCAGTGGACACGAGCCGAGAGGGAGAGCAACGGCGCACGGCCCTCGGGGTACCAAAATGGGGGACGTCCAATTACCGAGCCAGCCCGACTTTTAGGCCCTTAACGGGCAACCGGAAACAGCGCCAATAATAAAACGACTTTAATATTGTCAGCAACCCGACTTTGAAAACTTAAATAGGAAGACAAGTAATCCATTACGCGCTTTTTTTTAATGTTCACGGTTAGTATCGTTTCTTTTATTATATTTGAATTCATATTTATTATTCCGGCTCAATATAACTTATGTTAACATAAGAGACTATGTAAGTAGGGATTAGTGATCGGAGAAATAGACCTATGTCTGCCTAATACCCAAGTTATACCGGAAAAAGCCTTATATTCTGAATCTAAACCAGTTTCAAATTTGTTTACTGTAGCGTTCCATTACATGAACCCATTATTGACAGAACAGAAAATATGAACACTACTAAAATGAACCAATTTATATATACGCGTTAGATTAAATAAAAATATAAGTTCGGGAAGAACGCGTCAAATCTGTACTATTTAACTGGAAGCCGTTTTGGCAGAAAATTTCAACGATTCCAAAGGAAGTCAACCGAGTAAATGTATAAACCAATAACCTGAATACATAATAAAATGAATAAACTCACAAATCTCGTCCAAAATTCCATAGGCAGAATTGGCACTTACCTGAAACAAAAGAGAGAAAAACAGTTAGTAATCTAATTGGTTATAAATGTGGCATATTTTACAATGAAATAGTTTAAGATTTAATTTCTACTACTCTGCGGTATTGCCCTCGGACTTAATCGTTGTATTCCCGTAATTATTATTGGATCTGAGGACCACATAACGATCTCCTGTTTTCTCCAATTAGGGGAAGGAAAAGGTCAACCCCTCCCAGCTCTGTTCCTAACAGGCATATTTTCCCTCCCAAGCGCAATTACCGGGTGTCGGACTCTGTGTATAAAACTGCGCCCATTTTACGGTCGGCAGGCATGGGGGAGGACTTTGAACGAGCCCATTATTACCAGGAGGGGTCGGATAACCGAGCGGGGAACACACGTTCATGGGGGAGGGGTGGGTTTGGGCAAAGGGGGGGATGATTCGACCCCACCGACCAATAAATATAGCGGAAACGAATTTATCACCTTCGATAAAACTTTGAAGACGCCCTCTAAGGGCCGAACGCGCTTAGTTAACTCGTTTCGTCGGGCTTACATTACTCTACAGCCAAGACACAAATTTTATGGACTGTTTGAAACTGCAAAAAAAAACTATATAAACCTTATATTGTCTACGATATCCTGTGTAATTAAAAAAATGGTCCTACCAGAATTATGACGAAGTCATAGCTTAGGGGTTCGTATCCCGGTTTCGGACGGAATTTTATTTCCGGTTATAATTAAATAAAGGTTGATACAGTGTATGATGTACGGAGAGGGATTTGGATAGTGCGGGTATGCCGATTTCGCGTATATATCGGTTGGGGGGGCGGTGAGTGGGACCGCCGGTGACTGATGGCGGGGTAATGTTAAACAGGGCATTGTTCGCGACCCGGAGGGGCAACATCGCGGGCGGCGGTGGGGCTCTAATATGTACATAGAGGCTCGGCCGGGCGTAATCCACGACCGGGAGGCGGGAGGCGGTAGCAGCGGGGCCCCCGAGGGAATCACTCCGATTGTCATCTGGATCGCCCAACAACAGACCCGATAAACTACCAACAGATGTACTTCATAAAACGCCCAACTAGCCTAATTACCGAAAATGGTATACCGTATATTTCGTGCGTTTCCGTCTCCTCTCGCCGGTTTGGTTTTTTGCTAGACCGGTTTCGGCTGCTCGCCATCTTCAGTAGCGGTGTTAGTCATTTTGGATGTTTTTCAGGCATCCTCACTGCACTGTCACTTGTACTGTGGGGGTCTGTTTATCGTGTGTGTGTGTGTCTTGTTATTGTATTTTTGGGGAGGTATCGTTT
This sequence comes from Lethocerus indicus, assembly GCA_019843655.1. Classification (NCBI taxonomy): domain Eukaryota; kingdom Metazoa; phylum Arthropoda; class Insecta; order Hemiptera; family Belostomatidae; genus Lethocerus; species Lethocerus indicus. The sequence goes on along the minus strand of JACDQD010000012.1, from coordinate 12,343,933 downwards.
GTCTTATTTGGGTTGGGAGGAAACCCTCGAAATCTGCGACATTACAAATTCTAATTGTAGGAAAATCTGTTCCCATCATTAAAACCGAATATTCTTTCAACAGATTCAACAACTATTACATTCGCACAATTGTAAAACCTAACCGGCCGTAAGGAATTTAATTCTTGGGATCCACCGAGACGAATAAATCCTGAAAAAATTCAATCTTCGTCGATAATATTTAATACACATAATACCGATAATAAATTTTAATATTTCAAAATAAACCGCATCGAATGTAAAAAATTATGGCGTTAAAGGTATGGCAAAGTCAGCCGGGGATAACGGACGGCTGACGTATCCAATTAGACCCTTGTTTTATGGCCGACTACAAAGGGCGCAACAGAAAATAAAAAATCGGCAGAAAACTGAACTGAATTCGTATAATTATTATATTCTTCTTTTTTTCTGCGAAAGGCCAAATTGATCTCCCCTTGGCTTTGATCTTTTAATTGAAATTGTTCTTGTTTTGCGGCGATAACCACCCCCCCCACCCCCCCGAAGTTCCAAGAGGAATCCTCAGTGAGATGTTTTAATTGGTTAACTTCCCCTTTTGTTTCGACCTTTTTCTCAAGATTTTTTTCTCTACCCGTCCTAGAAATAAATATTTCCCCCGGCGAGAATGTATTTCGGTGCTAGCTGACTTTTTGTAACATAAAACTCGAAATACATTAAATTAAAATTCAAGGGTTGGTAAACGCCTCTTGCCGGACTGCAAGGAGAAATTTAACTTCTCAGTACCTTTTTTATTTTTAGAAGACCTATTTTTGGTCTATAGACAGGCATATTACAATGTACTAACGCGAATTTGCATAAAGGTGTTCGCATAATCTGATACTATTTTACACACTGTGCTGTTACAAGAATAAAACAGAAAATAACCTACCTAATATTCAAATAAGAATTTAAATAAATACTAAACATCATTTGATCCTGATACTAGCTCAGTTTCACCTTCTCGACAATATCAGTACTATTCAATCTGTAATATCATGAGGCATTCATAAAAAAAATTCCTTCATACAAAGTATATATTAATGTTCCCATAAAAAAACAGGTTATTCTACCTTGTTGTGTTATGAAGAAAAGACAGCCTGTGGACAGGGTTAGTTAAACCTTGAACAAATTTTTACAAATAGAATTTTCCCCGCCAGAATATGAGGTACATACAGTAATTGTGTTTCTTGTTTTAATTGAGAAATTTCTTTTTATTTTCTATGGAATTTGTAGGTAGATTAGTCTACACTTTGAGATAGGTTAGGACAACGCAGAGTTACATAGAGGAGCCTAGAAAACGATCCACTTACGTAAAAACCGAGTATTCGTTGCCCTTTACGCACTACGTGAAGGTTTCGCCCTCCGATGTTCGGGACACACACACACACGCGCGTGATCCCCCGATAGCCGAAACCGGTTCCGGCGTAGGGCAAAAAACGTGAGGGGGAACTGAAATTATCCCCCGACAATTTGGGCTTAAATTCTGAAATTATTCACACGGTAAACAACCGAACAGCATCCAGAAAATAGGTGACGCGGAAAAGACGAATGGACTACTTTTTGCGGAATAGGGCCCTTAACGCTCCCATTTGCCGAATGGAGGGGGGGGGTGGAGGCGGTCGAAGTACCAGCGATGGAACCCGGACGGGAGACCGGATCAATTTAATAACATCGTTTTATAACAGAATCTTCTCCGCCTCTGCATGGGATCCGGATTAGCGATAAATTTCCGAAACGCCGTAATACGTCCGACCTGGGTAGTTTTTCCCCCGGCCCGGGGGTTGGTGGAGGGTGAGAGGGGTAGATGGGGAGGGAGGGAGGGGTGATCGGACCCAGAATTCGTGACCAGCGGCGCGTATGATTGGTGCATCCAATAGCCTCGCGTAGCCGATCGATTGGAAACCCCTCCAAAACCGATATACCGCCCCAATCATCCTCCCCCCACCAAAACCAAGCACTAGGCCTAACAAGATTATAATACAGTCCAGTTTATGTCAAGAAATAGAATATGCGACCGCAATAGGGACTACTGCGAAATTTCCTTTATATTTATAGCATATAAGCCTCCTTTTATAAGGCAAGTAAAACAATTTAATTATTATCCAACAAACATACGGCCAATTTGTCAAAGGACACTGCAATCTTAAATTAAAAAGTTATGATTTTCATCCTGTGTGAGACTGTGTGTTTTAGAAAAATGTTTCCACAATTGTATTATTATGGGTGACGGAAATAATTATTTTCGTTACATTACATTCTATTCGAGGGACAATGACAATAAAATCTAGACTTTTCTCAGTTTTAGCGATTTTCTCCGAGCTGCGAATAAGAATCGATCAAATACACACCTAACGGCCTAAAAATAGAGAAAACTATTATTTTTTCCGATTTAATAAATACGAAATAATTTTAAGATAAATTTATATATCAGTTTTCAACGCGTTTCGGCGTCCAAAAGCGTGCAGGTCATCTTTGCCGCTTGATGCACATCGGCTCCAGTCATCGACCCTGGCGGAAACTCAATACGAAACGCGCTCTGAGTACAAACTAAAAATAATTTTTTGTGGGAGATAATTGAGAAAACAAAATTTAAATAAAAGGAAAGTCATCAGAACTAGTGTAACATTATAATTTATGCATAAAACGCAGAACATTACTTTATTTATCACTAGTACCGCGATGAAGTGGATGGAATAACGTGTACGCTTCAGATTCCCGTTGTTAGGCGTATCGTGCGAAAATTGAATTGTAAATTTGGTGTAGCTCAGATTGTAAACGCAGCCCTGGATAGACGGGCAGGTCAGAACGTTTCCGATGTAAATCCGAATTTACAAATAACTATACATAAGAGGTGAATACACTGAGGATCGATTACAATAAGGATCTGCATGTTAAAATTTCGAGTTCCGAGTTCCCAACCGTTTGTAAAACGCATAAGAATTGCTGAATTTGTATTCAGTCAAGGGGCGAACAGTTGGGGGGGGGGGGAGCGCTATTAATAATTCATTTGTATTGATTGGTCTAGCAATTATAGACTGAAAACGACACGAACTAAATGTTGGGATAAGGAGGAATTCAAGGGTCGAAACCCCGGGAAGAGGGCGGGGGGGGGGGTTTTGAACCGAGTTCCGCAGAAGTGAGGATCGGGGGCTTTCATCTGAAGCCAGCACTCATTAAACAAACTTCTCAATTACTTCCCAAGTTAAGCCCCAATGCCGGAGATAGAATAACCCCGCCGGCTCACAATGGCTAACTGCGGTTCGTTTACCCCCCTCCCTCCCTCCCTCTCATCCCTTTAAATAAAACAACGTTGCTAAGCGATTTTAAGTACAGCCCGCCAAATTATGCAGCCGAATAAGAGAATTTTCAATTCAAAATCATTACAATAGTGTAGATATTTAAACTTACAAACAGGTGGAATAATAAACCGACTCCTGTTCCTTTTGAAAGTCTTACGTAGCCTTATATTTTGTACACAGGTTATGAAAATGTAAATGGGATATTAATAGGGGCGAACCCATTATGGGAGCTACAGTCAAGGGTGCTTAGCTTGTACTTATTGTAGTCGTTATAGACTCTTTGAATTTACATTTATAAAATCGCACCATATTTAAATAAAATAATTGTTACGCTTTCTTGTTAATGTTACGTTATGAAAATTACACTTTCATTAAAATGTTTCCTTCGAAGTTATATGCTCTCATGCCTGGGGAGTCGGCGCCTCCCAGTTCAAAAATCGCCTAACATAAGGGCGTAATATTAATGCTTACGCCATTATGTTTGTTTATGCTCATTAGCCAGATGTATTTAGACGGTCCACCCCGTATTCCACTATCCAACCCCCTATAATTGGACAGTACCCCCAGACCGGAGTGGGAACCCTGTTAAGTGTTGGAAGGGGGAGACACATTTTTTATTTTTCATACCCCCGGGTTGTTACATTCTATTAAATTATTAAAAAGGCAATGAAAAAACCCCCCTTCTTAATGCCGATGTTGTGGCCGCGCGGTCCCATGGCGACAGCCGCCCAAGAGGTGGGGGCCATCGGCGAATTATAGGTGCACCTTCTTCTCTCCTCTTCTCCAGTTTTTATAGCCCCCGGCAAGTATTAATAAAAAAATAATGAGCCAGCCAGAAAGCATTAAAGGTTTCTTTATAACGCCGGCGCGAAGTGCAGTGGGACCCCCATTACGGGAAATAAAACATGGCGATTATTTTGACTGTGCCCCTTAATAAGACAGGTCTTATAAACGGGGATCCTGCAATGAGTAAATAGAATGGAGAACTATACTTTTAAAAAATATTGAAATAATAAATGCGATACATAAAAGATCCAGTAAAGTGACGGGAAAAATCCTTAAAAGCAGCGAGGTGTTTTGTCGCAAAATAAATTATTCAACTCCCTTAATAAACCGTATACAGATTTTCAATATTTTACCACTTACTACAGGAGGAATGTACTCTAAGAAAAGTATAAAAATACTTGGAACGTCCTCATTTCTCAGCGCTCTGACCAGTTTAAAGTACGCTAACTATACTAGATAAGGGTCCAAATAGACAGTCCGCAATTTATACTAGTGCCGACGTATTTCTGGCTTTTCAGAATCCCCAACAAGCCGAAAGCCCGCCATTTAAATTCTGCCCCTAATCTAATTTACCGCAGAGGGATGAGACAACCTCTCCTCCATATGCCAACCTAAAACCAAAAAAAAAAAAAACAGACGGAATTTCACCTCAGGGCTAAGATGTATAAGAGGGGTGGTATGTTCCGTGCGTGTGAGTGGAAGAGGAATGGACCGGTAGCGTTAAAAAAAGGGGCGAGATTGAAATTGGAGCCCCCCCCGCCCTCGTACCCCCCATTGAGTCCCACGGGACAACATGGTCCCTCTCGCTCTCTCCCTCTCTCTCCTCTCTCTTTCTCTCTCTCTACCGACCAATACGTCTAGGCCTCCATTCCACCAATACCCAATTCCTTTTCCACCGGCATTCCGCCTATATTTCCCATCCCGTTCGATGTCCCGCACAACGGTTTTCGCGCCGGAATAGCGGCGGCGTTGAAAATCACCAACATCAAGTCCCATTTATTGGCCCGCCCCGAACTTCAGAACTGAAATAACAATAAACCCCTCAGTAGATATAAAAGTATTCACTCCCGGAAGATTCAAAAGACTTTCTCCTCCTACGGGGGTTTTCGAATCGGGACGGACTTTGTTCCCTCGTCTCCGAATAGAAGCGTCCTGTACTGGGACTTTATTTTTCGGGAGTGAACCACCGGGGAGGTAAAAAAGGACCCTTTGATACCATACTTGTTCAGTATACCCGTTTGGCGCTTATCTGCCTGCTTTGATGTTGTGTCTGAGCTTCCGGACCGAATAGAATCAAAATACCAGTTCGGCCCACGTTTTTTCTATCTTACCTCATATAGCGCAATTAGCTACTATGCCGACTATGGTTCCCCACACTCGCTATTAAACTCTTTACTATTTTCTAGTATTTGTTTTACACGGTTTTCTTTCAATATTTTGCTATGATGAATATAAAGTTTGCAATCTATGAGGTGGTGGACTTTTTGAGGATAATTTCATGTCTACGTCAAGCGGGTTTATCTAAAGGTTTATATCTGGTTCTTCATCCTTTATTGTGTATGTTTACCTCCAACCTAGTACCGAACTATAATGTTGTATTGTATGGGTTACAAATTTTGGACAAAAAAATCATAAAGGACGCTAATTTACGCTAATCATTCCATTAGCAGGATAACGAAAAGGTAGAGCGTGGAGTATTTAATTCCGTTTTCGGGCAACGATCAAATCCGTCCGTAATAACGAATAAACCGTATAATGGGTTATTTTTGGCCCGAAATTACAATATCCCTTTCACGCAAGTATGCCCGATATTGGCATTCCGTCAGAAGTACGCGTGTATACGTGTGCGCCGCCTTCTCCACCGGCGTTACGCGTTACACGGCGCGGTGTAATTGCATTTGTTGCGTTTCAAGCGTTAATAATCCGGACACAACGCGCCATTGAAAATTAAATTATCTCGGATATGAAGATTCCAATCGGGATTACACTCGGGGCAAATTCAGTATTGGCCGGCGCCGAAGCCCCCGCACCTCACCCCTCAACGGCGAAAGCGGCACAATGGCGTTATTGAACGCATTTTTACGAAAATCATGCCAAAGAATTAATTCCCCTTTGTGCAAACCCCCTATTTCAATATTCAATTGTTTTCCGAGTACAATATGAATATCGCGACCGGAAACATTCTGACAGAAATTAATTAAGTGCGGTTTTTAGAATGCAATTATAAATTATTAATTTTGAGTATTGAGAACGTTAGTTTAATAAGTATTCCATTATATTCTATAAATTGTATTCTTGCTCCAAGAAACTGTACACAACAAAGCTTACAGGGGAATTAATAATTCCAGTAAATGGGAAATTAGTGCACATAAATAGTGACAAGGGATAACCCGAAGCTTATTAGGAAACGGTCGAATATTTCCAAAATATGTAAATAGTCAATAAATTAAATTAATTGTTTCTTTCAATTACCCGTTTTATGACCCAGCATAGATAGAAAAATATTACGTACAAAAACAATTCTATTCCCCATTTCTTCCTCATCGGAATTCGCTCGTGCAAACACATTGTCCTCCATTATTCACCCTTAGATTAGACTAAATGTTTAATGAGACCGACTACAATTTTTAGGTTCGACGGATAACTAAACGGTTGTTGAAATGTCCAATTTAAAACCGCCCCCTGGATAGGCCATTGCTACGCATTTTTTCTGTCCAACAAATGAATTACAGCTCGGAAGGAGGAAGAAAGGGGTTAATTCCGAGGAGCGTGACTGTCCTCTAATAAGGTTATATTTCATAACGTGCCCGCCACCCCCGCAAACCAACCCTACAAAAACAGGCATTTTTTATTTAATTTTTTTGTCGCATCAAGTCGTTATATTTCTTTGACTTTTTACAAAACGACAACGGACAAATTTATCCAATTTCAACTCATTTTTATTTAATAAATGTTTTAAGTGATTACCAGTTAAGGACACAGGTTTTATATAGTATATAAAAAAAGTATGAGTAACAGTAACAAATTCCAATACAAGATTTCAATTGTATAAAGGAATATTTTCTTTCAAAAGCACTTCGAGAAGGAAAATCTGGCGAAAAATTGTTAAATAAAAAAAAAAGGTCGGTTAAAATATATTAATGAAATAACAATTGGAGAGAAAAAGTATGATTTATGAACATACATCAGATTGTGTTCTCAAGTTACATTTTTCACTGTAGAATTAAAAATAATGAAACGCGAGATTAATATAGAAATGGTCCGCTGGCAAACGGAGCAACCAAATGCGAATAAATTCTGAACTTGAATCGGCACAATTGGATCTAATAATAATTTCAGAAACATTTTAGTTTAATTTTCTTGATTCTATAGCGTTCAGAAGAAGGGGAATTGAAGCGGGCAAAGGGGGTAATGACGGGACGGCACGAAGTCCCGTATTAAGATTAAATAAAACCTCAATGTTTAATATATGAACGGAATAATTTAATTTCTAGTACATGTATATATATATATATATGTAGCAATTTCCTAGGTGATTTATGTTATGGAGGAGGAAGGAGGAAATGGATTATCGAATATCGCCACCGATGTTATTACTTCGGGTCCTCTCCCCTTCGAGCTTTCTATTTATAGGCCTAACTACTTATACCGGAGGGCTAATAGGTTTTGACGTTAGTCAGGAGGGAGACCGAAATATGAATGGCCTCTTCCGTAGGCTTCAACCCCCGCCCCCAACGTAAAGTAATATCGGCTATAGAGAATTTCCCCCCCCCAGGGGACTAATAGACCCTCGTGGAGTCACGGTATCTAGCGTGACTCCAGAGGGGATGAACCCTGCCCCCCTCCCGGCCCCTGTCATCGTGCGGTTGTCTCCTGAAAACTCGCCCCCTCCGCGCGGTCCGATTTACTGCGCTTCCAAATTACCGGACGGGGGTTGCTTCGGGGGGCACGAAAATTATACAACGATTTCTCAAACCCCCTTCAGTCATCCCTATTAATCCGCTGTCTAAAGGTCGAACTTAATGATAGAATTTGTCTCCTGTTCGTTTGTATCTGTTCTTATCCAGCGCAAATAGAATGTTCTGTCATGCGCTTTGTTTTTTCTTTTATCTAAATTTGTGTAGCCAATTTGACCTATTCGTCTAAGTATTTTATGTATTTTTGTCTTTCCGTTTCGTGTATTTTGCATTCATTTAATATCGCCAACCGTAATCACACTTCTATTTTATATTTTTTCTTATTAATTTTCCTTAGTTTAATGTTCTTTATTTTATTTTTGAGCCCGTTATGGCTAAAAATGAGAATCATCACCGAGCTGAAATAGCCATTAGTTAATTTATTTCGAATGGAGGATTTGCCGCGGAAGTGGCCCTTGCGATATCGGCTTCAAATACTTTTTTCCCTTCTACAGTTTAAACAGCCATTACACTGGCTATCGGGGGCCGTGCAAAATACATTAAATGCCGCGTTAGACAATTTCTATTGAATGAAAATTGAATTAATGCGAACCAATAATGCGATTAGCTTTGGGAGGGGGTTTTTCGAAGGCTCAAGCCACTCCGCCCCCGCCCCCACCAACACCAACCCCATCGCAACAACCCCCCAACATAACACCGACCCCCTCTAATTCAATGAATCGAACAATTTGGTCCTTCCAATGGGACTTTGAAAGGGATTGATGCGGTTTGATCCCCGGTATGTTTACCCCGGGTAAACTGTTTACATCCAGCTATTGCTGAAAATAACCTACCAGACCTAGTTCTATGCAGCAGATATTTTCTTGGAATCATAATTAAATTTTTATATCGAACGCTTATCGCAATCGTACCTATATATTGGTAAATAGTAAAAATTATTTAGTTTTTAATAAATTCACTGACTGATCATACTATCGGGAATATAAATTGGTCTCATAACCAGACTGGTTCACCGGGCGGGGACACGCGCTACGAACCTTGTAGCAAGTAAAAATTGGTTATAAATTGTTTCCTACGACATAAACCGATCGGGGCGCGTTTAATTATTAATTCTTTAACCCCGAATTTGTGCGAATTGTCTAACGTCATGTACATTATGTTCAGTTTTAGACGCCTAACAGTGGTTGACAGACGGCGTGACGACGCTCTCATCCAGTTGCTCAGTGTTCAACACGGCCGAGACAAGTATTTCTGCAATTTAGGGAGATTATTACTAAGAGTTACTCCGCTAACCCCATTAGCGCCCCCGCGAAGGGGGCCCCGACACCGCGCCATAGTTTACACATATATACACATATGTGTGCACATGTATTTGTATATACCGGAGGGCTGACTCTCTCGGGATGGGAGCTCGGCAAGTTTGTCCCACCCGTTCGCGCTTCTCTCCCACTTTAATCACTTGAAGCTCCCCCGTCCCCGCCACCCCCCTTCCCATCAACCGCTCTGTTCGCAGCATTGTAATCCGTTATACAAATAACAAGGAGGATGTCCCTACTACCCCTACAGTGCACTAAACAGCTAGTATCCCGTCGCGGAGCTCGTGATTATCACTACTCCTCCCTCTCCTCGCTCCATCTCCCTCCCTCCCTCCCTCCCTCCATCCGGAGTGCTGTCGAGTAGGAAATTAATTAAACACACCAACCCTTCCAACCCCGGCACCAGTTACCCGGCCCCATTCGAGGGAGTTCCACTAAGGACGAGATCCTGCGCTGGAGGAGTGAGGGACCTTCGCAGAGGGTCTATAGTGTTTTAGTCGGGGAGAAAACATAACCGGTCCCTATTGAATGAATAACATAAGACAACGTTGAATAAACGGAATTCCGCGAGACTCTTCGTCATGTACACCTTGGCATTGTCACAGCAGAAGGGAGTTTAAAAATGAAACATTTCGCCCGGATGTTTAAATGTTGAGAGGCGGCGTGCCGACAATCGCAAAGCCCCAGAATTAAATTCAACGCGTAAATGTACCGGCGGTCGTTTGTCAGCGTTTACGACTGTCTCCGGTGCACGGTTGTGAAATCTGCCAGATAAATGCATACAGGACAGGTTTATTTTTTACACGGACAAGAGCAAGTTTTATACAAGACGACCGAGTTCGGACCTAATATGTTCGGACATAATACTGGGCAATATTCACAAAACGGATGGTGCATTTGAACTTGTTCTTTTCGTATTTATTGTAAGACGTCTGGACTTTAGGTTCGTGTTTTCTTTTTTGAATATAGTCGACAACAATAAATAACTGTTTGAGTAATGAGTAACTTAACCTACCTGAGAATACGTTATTTAATACTAATAATTAATTATACTTTAATGCACGTATCACTGGCTAATTCCCCAGACAGATAAGTAAACATAATATAGACCTGTTCCGGCTTAACGCCATCCTTCATGAGTTAAGTTCAAGGAGTGTAATACTCCCTGAAGTTTTTATTGATTCATAATCGGTATAGAAATTGGTCTTTGAATTTGGTTTTCGGTGGGTTGTGACAGTATGTTTTATTGTCCCAATGAGCGTTTTAAAAATTACTAATTTAAAAACGTAGAATAGCGACCGCAATTTGTTTCCTATTCTCCGAGTGGCATTTCTATTAAAATACTTTGACCGACCTTTCTCTAGGAAACGGGGGAGGGGGTTGAAAAATGGTTTATGCCTTCGTCGGTCCCAGTGACCTCGGGGGGGCCGTTCATCATCCCCCGCTTTTGCTGGATGTTTGTTTATCACGAAAATGTAAATATTATCGCTGGCGTGGTGTGCATTATTTTCCGTACCGATAGGGGCAGAAGTGTGAGTGGTAGGTAGGTTAGGTCCTTTGTCGACCCCCCACCCGAGTGTATACTTGTATACAGTGGCGGAGGTGAGACTCCGTACTATTTCATTTTTAATTAACGTTGTCTCCTAGCGGACCTTTTCGCGGGGCCGTCGCTAAACCGCCCGTGTACATAACTCCGTGGCGATATGCTAAACAGGACTCTGTCGCTTTCCCCAGATAGAAATACCGCAAAGCTTTTTACACCCCCGGAGAATAAGACTGAGACATTGCAGTGACAATTAATAAGTGCGGAATTAGCTCGTGGCAACGCGCTGAACAAATACTGAGGCGAAAAGGGGTTTGTTTAGCGACAAACGAGCAGCCGTCTTGAAGGGTATTCGCGTAAAGTGGCGAAAAGCCATAACCGGGCCTAGCGCGGGATCGTACGCAGCGAGTGGAGATAGATTAATACTTCACCTAATAGCGATAAAAAACTGGCAAAACGTCCAGCACACTTCCATCAAAATTAGATTTTTATGGAAAACTGCTAAATTCTAAATTCTAATCGCGCACAATTGTGAAAATTTGTCATTTGTTTACGACCGATACTGTGCACATTCGCTAGAAATGAGTTGTCCATTAGGTTACAACATCGATGCCATATAAAAGTAGGACGAAATAAATAATCGCACGCGTAGTGGGATCGCCGAAACTGAAAATTAAGCACTTAATTTTACAATATAAGTGTTACACTTAAAATTTGTTGAAACCTCATTTTATAAGTTATATATATATAGGACAAGGGTATGTTTCCATTTTAAAATCCTACTCTGAAACGTTGAGGCTGAGTCAAATTTATATTTGATCAGCGGTCATCGGTTTTAGAACTCAATCCGGAGTATGGCTGGGACCGGAAACGGGGAGGGAAATTCGAACGGGGCTGTGAGCCTAATTTTAGACCTGAATCATCACACAAAGTCAAAATTAGGCGGAATCAAGGGACAAATGTGGGGCCCCTATATTTAGTCTGCCGTCATTCTCTGGGTATGGGGGGATTTCTGTTGGTACCTTCCTGGTCCCGCCTCGGGTTCCAGTAGAACTACAAAAAAATAGGCGATTCCTCTCATCTAGCTACAAAATCAATAATGTAACTGGTTGGGAGTAGTGATGCTGAACACTAAGGTCCCAGGGGACTAATAAGGTGACGTCGATACAAAAACCTTGCATAAGAAGAATTTCATTTGTTCGCTGTGTACTGATAATAAATATGAACTGGAGGGACCGAGAGGACATTACTGGAGTTTTAATTTGGCATTTCGCGTCGCGTATTTACATTCCTCTCGTAAAATGAGTGTTGATGGGGCTGTGGGCCATTGTTTTTTTTTGTTTTTTTGGATTGGGCGCTGCAGTCCCACGCACAGCCATTGAATTAGGAACCCCCATTTACCTCCTCTGCCGCTTTTCTTCGTTTAATTTTCCTTTTTTTTTAATTCCTCCATTCATTTATTCATTAGGCTCGACAATTCATTTGTGGGAGAATATGTGGAAAGTAGGGGGAATACGTACGTACCCTTTTAATAGGAAGTGAGTGGGGTGATGGAGGAGTCCCCTCTGGGCGAGGCCTCGTTATTTATATAAAGGGGGAGGTCGGGCGGTCCCCTCCACTTCTGTGCCCTCTTATCCCGCTCCTTATTCTCTTTCTCTTTTTCCCTCCCGTTTATCTACTCATTCTTCGTCTCTCTCATTCTCCCCCTTCTCTCGGGCGTCTGGAGGTACGCATTTAGCTTAATGACTGTGCGCGGCATTTAAGTGGTCAAGCGGCGTATACATACATACGGCCCCCCCCTTCGTACGCTCTGAATTCTGAAAATTCCATTTGGCGCAGGGTTTTTTTTTATTCATCCACCCCCTCCGTTATTATTTCTCTCATTTACTGATGAAATGCCGAGAGGCAATTAATATAGGAATGAGGTTCAGTGGGCGAGACGAGAGGTCGTTGCCATGATAATACAAAGTATCGACTTAATACTAACTGAAAAGTGTTACGAATAAACTGACTGGTTCGAACCACCTTTCCTTCCCGAAACCGGATTCTTTGGACCGAAAACCTGTCTTTTTTTTATGCCGCTGTCTTTAGAGAGAGGTCAGGATAAATGAGCGGCCACGGGCCAAGGCCTAGCAAACGCCAAACTGAATGGAATTAATCTAAAAAAAAAAATAAAAAAGAAAGAATCTGTTCCTTCAGCACCGGGGACTAATGAAAAATGTCGCACCCCCTTTTCCTATTTCGGACCCTGTGACATTTCCTGCGACAATTAGCGCCCCCTTCGACCCGCCGCCCCTGAAGAATCCCGGTGTCGTACTCCCGCCTAATAGAATTTCCGTGTAATTTGATATAAAAAAGAAGAAGAAAGGGAGAGCAGAGAGAAGAGGAGAAGGAGAAGGACGGAGAAATGAAAGAATGCCGCTGGCCAGGGGGGGCTTAATTTAATTTCTTTTTCCATTGCCTCCTGTCCCGCCGATAATTTCCCGAACTCTAATATCGGAATCGGGTTAACGATGGTTGTCCACAAAAAAAAATAATTTGTTGCTTGAATTTTGTTCAGGCGATTCCTAAATTATAGCACCTAGAAAATATTAGAAGACTTGAAAATTCATAGGTCAAAATGTATGGTCCTATTATTTTATTGTGCCCATTGTTAGCCTTGTCTCCTTTATGTAATCTAATAGCTGATCTATCGTTTCTGTATTAATTTGTACGAATTTTTCCAAGGATTTTTGTTTATGTTTTCGGACATTGTTATGTCCGACCCCCTCGCATAAATATGTTTGGGCACTACAAGTTTATTAAGGCAAGTTGGAAGGTTTTAATACCTTCTCCAAAACAGGAGGAGAACTGAAACTGCAGTCCGTAATCGGCCGGTTAAAATATTAACTAAACTTTCGGGCGCCGACTCCCAAGCGGTGTAGGATTAATGTTCGGTAATGAAAGGGAGGGGGCGGCATCTCCATTCCTGGGAAATTCGGAGGAGATTTGCAAGGGGGGGAAGAGGTTTAGCCCAATTTAAAATCTGAGGGACGAAAATTGCCCCCAGCGTTGTACCCCCGGGCTATTTAGTCTCTGAGTCTGAGTTTTTAAAGCTTTATGGCCGTAATCTCTCTCTCTCTCTACCTCTCAGTTCTTCCCGACCTTAACATCAAGCCGACGTTTCTTTTTTTCTTTATTGTTTCTACTTTCTCCCGACTCTGAGACGGACAATTCTGACCTAGGGATGAATAGGGGAAAGGTGGGGGAAATTTCGCCTTATCATTTCTAACCCCTCCAAACCAACCCCCACCGACAATTCTTAAGCTGATAACACGGCGGGCAGTTAAGTTAAAGTTTCATTTCTTCGCGGGGAGGAAAAGGGTTTCCAGCGATTAAAGCCCGCTGCTTTCTCAACTTACTTCTTTGTAATGCAAGAATTTTCGGCACCTCCCCCTCATCCCGGAATTTCCTCGGGGACGATAAACAGAGCCCCGGGGCTGCTAATCGACCCCATTCCAAAGGGCGAATAGATCCTAAAGGAAATAACATCATTTCAAAGTGAGAAGACTCATAAAATAAATCTCTGCCATTTATCCCCCAGCAATTTCAGTCGCCCAATCGCACTGAGGAAAACGTTGGCAATTAGAGACGGACTCAGTTAATTTTGATGAACACAATTCAGGAAGACGGATAAAATCGTACATGAAACTACACTGAACTGTAAAAAATCGGGAATAAATTAAAATTCTAAATATTTTTGGCGGATTACACCTTGTATCACACGTTTATTTCTATAAATTAAAATATTTATGGGTCACCATATTATGTTCTTTTGCGTTAATTTTCAGCCGACCGGTTTCTTAATAATGTAATTAAATTATAAGAATTATTTTTTATTTCTGTTTTTCATAAGAATTATTTATTATTTTTTATTTCTGGAATAGGGGTTGTGATAGCGGACGAGCTTCGAGCCGGGTCGATACTCGTCTTATTTATGTGTTTTCGACCAGAAACAATCCAACAAGTTTTCGCCCGAAGAATATGGGAAAGAGTTGAAACTTCTGAAGAGTTGGCAGGTTATGGACGTGAAGTCGGCGGGTGGGGGCTTTGTTGGCCGCGTACCAAAGTGCCGAACCGAAAGTCCCCAAACCGACCACGATTTCTCGCTCACCGGCTCATTTTCACACTTGTCATCGCATATATTTCATCTCTGAGAGTGTGCGTGTGAGATAGGCGGACGGGCGAGGGGGGCTTTAGCACCCCTTAAGGAGGATACCCCTCAGGACGTAATAAATCAATAGGCACCGCGTTCCTGCACCAGCCCTCATTCAATTCTGAACCTTGATCTTCATGATTAATGTCTCTCGCTATTTTACATCTGCTTCCTTATACATCTGTCTTCCGGGATACAAAACATAACGATCGATGAAGGGACACGGCTAGTTGGAACGATGCCTCTTATCGGGTTCCCAACTTAGGAGGTGAATTGAGGACGAATTTATATTTCATAATAAAAACTAAAACAAAATTCATTGACGACAGGATTATTTAGTATACGCGACCCGTATTGAGTTCAAATCTGTACTGTTATACTACGCAGTTTTTCAAATGTATTCGGGTCTGCGCCCGTACAATGCTCAGGTTATCTACGGTCGAAAGATAATGACGCAGTTATGCCGACATTCTAGCGATATTGGGCGCGAACGCGATTAAAACAACGAAGGGAGTACTTAATATTCGGGCTTAATTCCGTATCAAAGCCACCTGCGAGCGCAACTTTAAAATTTACGACGACCCTCCTCTTCCCTCCAACAACCCCCTGCCTAAAAGCCGTAACGAATCATATTTGTCCAACTAATTCAGAATTCAGCGTCAGTTCGTAAATTTTCCGTTAACGACGTCATAACACTAAGTTTGGCGTGGCCGGCGGCCGTTAAGTATTAATTCGAATACTAATAAAAATACCGCGAAAAGATGTAAAAAAAATTGCGAAAGAAGCAATGGCGGAATAAAATATGGAATGGGGCCGCGTGATTGAGTGAGGGCGGAAGGGATTGCGAATTTTTGCATTGACCGGCCGGCTAGCTTGCCGTGAGCCGTGAAAAAGTCACGCCGTACAGCCCCGTACTGCGGGCTGCATAACCGCCGGGCTTATTCCCCCCCTTTACACTGCATTTTTATACATTTTAAAGTTATTGATTTCGACGTCGACTTATACACCGTTTTAAAGCAATTTCACTCGACTGCGTGTCGCGATTGGTCATTTTTAAATTATTACCTACCCTTGTGATAATTTATAGAGGCGAAGCTAAGCCATAGTTACTTTTAATAAACTTGTAAGCGCGGGAAGATATTTTGCTGAAGTAATTATACGATATTGTACAACGCACACAAAAACCGGTGATATCTAAACTAGATCTAATAGAAAATTCCGTATTTTGGACCGCACTGAAAATTAGCACGCTGTTCGCCGTACGGTTAAGCGGGCGATATTTCAGCATTACAATAGCGTGCAATGTGTTAGAATTTATGTTTTCTCGACACGAAATATGGGAGAACTCAAATAGAGGAATTTTATAAGGGAAAAACTGAAAATTTTGCACTGGTTTTTGGAATCACCAACTTTAACTCAAATCGATTATTTTTATAGCGCAATTGTGCTTTACCGCTAATCGCTTGGAATATGTTATTCCTCAAGTAGTTTAGTTTCTTGTCATCGTATTGTTTTCAATCTGGAAAAATCATCTCGACAGGTCAGTACTCTACAAAAGAAACACAATAAAACTCTCGTAAGGACCCTCTATTTATAATTGGGTTGGATCCCCCCCCCCCTCTTCCTCCTCCTCCACCTCCTCCTTATGGTCCAGAGATGTTTCCATCCTTCTTTGAGAACGGGTCACTTTGTGAAAGAAAAATAAGAAAGGACAATTAGAGTCGACGACCCTTCCCACTTAACAACTCGTAACGACGCTCCAATTACCCCAGGCTGGTTTATTTCCATTCCGTTTCTATTGTATCCTCCTTTAGCCCGACCAATTGTGAACAAGAAATATAAATATATATTTTTTCTATCTTCGCTAATTGCGTCGAGTTCTTTTTCCTTTCTACCGCCGGGGGAAAGGAGAGGAAAATCCGTATTACGGCCGCATAATAAATTATCGGTTCCGAATAACGTTGAATAATTCCCCCCGAGGTCGTTATGTTTGAAAAGTAAAATTGCTTCTGGATAATTGAAGCCCGGCCCCGATTATATCTTTCCTGAGGAAAATAGATCTTCCGACGCCGCATTGCGAATAAGAAGAAATCTATTCTGTTCCTTTGTGTATTCTATCCAGCTAAATGGGAGCCCGCCGTCCGATTCATGCATAAAACGAGAGAGAGCCGCGAATTAAAAAATGCACGCTCACTCCTTCCGTTCCCCGCTATCCGAATTGTACCCGCTTGTAATCGACGCGATTCAGGGAAGTGACATCGGTTAAAAGAAATACGAGAAATTGTTTATAATACGAAATAAATTTCAAGGATAATTATAGTCATTATATATGTCATTATATACAATTTATGTGGAGAAAATGGTGGACATAAGTACAGAAATTAAGTTGCGGCTCCGAATGCCGCGAAATCCCGAGTATTTTCGTACTTACTGTCACCCCTAAGAGAATCAATGGAGAATTCAAATTACAAAAAATACGATTTACGCAGCCACAGACATAGATAGACAGTTGTATAATCGTCCAGTTGAGTTGGGGGTAGAAAAACAAGAATTACGGGTTTTTTTTTGTTCAAAATGTTGACACCGATTGCCACCCCACGACTATAAATCTAAAAGAAATAGTAGTCTCCGCGAAAAGGGGTGGGGTATTGAGTGATGGTGTCACCTGTTACTGACAAGGAGTTTATCCTCGAAGGGGGAAGTAAGGCGACGCAACGTCGGTCGGAAGGAGATGGGGGTAGTGGGGGCGGGGGGATGGCGCCTCGAGTGAGATAGACTGCTGGGTACACGGGGTTGAAGGGGTGGGGAGGAGGGGTTAGTAGGGGTGTTGCTCGTTAAACACACTTGCTTTTGCCATTATTAACAGCCCCCCTCCCCCGCCACCAGGCCGCTTGCCGCCCTCGAGAGGCTTTACAATCTGTTGCCTTCCTCCCCATTTACCCAATTGGTAGTTTAAGGGGGTAGGCGGTGGGGTCCTATGGATTTATGCTGTGTCCCTCTGCCCCCCCCTCTACCCTCTAACAACTACGAACGGTAACACTCACCCTCCCCCCCCGTCCACCACTCTTTCCGAACAATCGAAGAGAAAGCAGTTACGATAGCGGCTGAGGGCGGTAGGTTTGTCGGACGGGGGAGAAAAAAAAATTGCCCACCCCGAATCCTCCACCCGAAGACACGCCGACCTATTGGCAGAACGTCCAAAACAGAATGTACGGAATTTTCGCCTCAAGATATATTGGCCCTAAAAATATATTTTGTAACAAATAACTCCTTACAAATTATATTAGATCTTTGCAGTAAGTACGCTATAATTTTCCTATATAGCTCATATAGAATGCTATTTTGCTTTCACCTAGATTTGTTTGGCGAGTTAAGTTATTTTTCTAGAAATATTAATGGATTTTTCGTCGCTTCCGAACATTCCGACAGTTGTTTTGTTTCAAATTTATTTTTCTCACGTCTCGGAAAAATATTGTTCTAGTAAATACATTTTGAGCAGATAAATGGTAGCAAATAAATTATGCGTACGGTTGAGGACAAATTTTAATACGCGATTTCGATAAATTGGCAATGTCGACGGACCAACAGGAATTTGGGGAATTTCAGTTTTTAACTGGAAAATTTGAGCCCCCCGCCCGCCCATAGCAGGAGAGTTGTTTAACTTTTTTTTTCAGTCCACCGGCTAAAAAGTATTTGTTGGTTTTGGTTATAGCCGGGGCCCGGGTCTTGTTACTATCGATATTCAATAACTCTGCTCCACCGGGTCGGGGATAATTTGGCGCTGCCAACCCCCCCCCCGCCTCCACTCGACTCCAAAACCATTCACGAACCCGTATATTTGCAAACCCTCCCCCCACCCACCCCCGCAAGGGGTACAAGGGGAGGGGACAAATTCCCGATAGTGCGGTCGGCCGAGATGTTATTAACGCCAGATGATAAAAAGAAAAAAAAAACAAGTAAAAATTCCTTATTTTTTTCGGGTTTACTTATTGAAAATTTGATCCGACTACAGCCACACCATCGTGTGAGAATATTGGAATATCGGAACACTTTCCCTCGGGTTTTATACCCCGTGAAATATGAGAGATAGACCCCACAAACGCAACAGCATTTCCTATTTTTTTGGTATATTAGTAGCACAAAGTTAGGTTTAGAAACTGGTTATTAAACCGAAATCGGCCTCTAAAACCTCCAAAAGGTATTTAGAATTTAATATCAATATTCCTATTCATCTATTCACGGTATGTTACCAATAAGATCTTTCTGACTTAATTCCTATTAACAACTCTTGGAGAGTGTAGAATAAATCGTCGACTGAAAAAATTTGAAATTGAAAAATTTATATTTGTGTGACCGACACGACGGGTAATTGCTTTTACAATACCAATTTATATTTATATATAAAATTCAACTTCGACATCTAAAATTCTGCGGCGTTCGCGTGGGAGTGGGGGGCCGGAGGGAGGGGGGTATAAGACGATTTCCAGAGTTAATTAGGCCCGTCGTATTGTCAGGGGCCGCCGACTGTACAGCGCCGCGAATGGAGAAGGGGGTAACGGGGGGAGGGGGCTGGAGGGGTTGACCAATTCAAGCTAGACAGGGCGTGAAATAACGGAAATCCATTAGTAGCGCCGGGGAGGATGCGCTCCAGGCATTAGCCTCGTGGATCTGCTCCAGAGGATTGCCAGAGGCTTTAATTGAACGGTTATCGAGGTCGTCCTATTCAACCATCATCCCCGGAACGAGCGCAACCTCACCCCCAGCCCAACCAACCCTTCCAAAGAGCGACTTTATTAGGTTTGTGTTTCTACTCGCGGTTTCACATCATAACCGCACGCGAATTTGATCGCCCCACCGACCGGAACGTAGAACCGCAATGTGCAATCCCACCGGTTTCACACTTTAAGCTCGAGGGCCACCGCTTCTCATTCCCCGGGGCCGCTTTGTATATTAAAAACATACACAGAGAACTTTAAGCAAAATTCCCCCCGAAAAAACTAGATAAAGAAAATAAAATGTTTCCCAAAAAGGTAAAAATGATAGGGTAATGAACACGGGAGTGTAGTAGAATTGAGGGAGGACGGGGTTTTAATATCTCCAGTCATAAAACTATTAAAATCTTATAACATATTGCAACAGAACCATTTTTTTATTGACACCATCGGCATTATGCGATTACTTTTCAATTTAATCTAAATATCCTCTATTCATGCCACCCCGTTTGTAATCATCAATCGTATAAACTAAAATTTTAATTAAATTTTCACCTCCAGTTTTTACTGTGCATACACATTGCAGCATATGTTATTAATAAGATCAAAATACACGGTATTTATTTATCCTGAAATGTTGGTGTAAAATTATTTCTCATCTTATCGTTGATCTCTGCGCTATTTTAATTTATTGAGAATCAGCCCCCAGAAAAAAACTGGATGAAAATAAAAATTTTCTCCGAAAAGGTAAAAATTGTGAAATGCTTTATAGAGGGGTCGGGGGGTATGAAGACAGGAGTGTAGTGGAATTGAGGAAGCCGGGGGATGTGAGGGGGTAGGCGATGACAGCTTTTTTATTGGTTGTGTTGTATTGTGAGCGACCCGACAACAACGGCTCAACAACACGCCCTTCCTTCCTTTATTGCGCCCTTCAACGGCAGACTTCCCGCCCCCTCAAATATCCACCACGACTTACCCCAAAATCCAGATCTACCGTAGGAATTAATTTACGATTTAAACCGGCCCGATTTAACTGCAGACCTACAGCCGTAAACCAGCGATTAGCTGACCCGTGAACAATTTTATTAAATTGATTTCAAAATTAAGAAAAATTATATTTTCCGCCGGAAACTCGAGTTGTAATGCAGTCACACCAGTAACACCGTTGAGCCGGAACACTATCCGAATTTTCCCCCAATTCCTAAATTTATCATTTCTCGTTATATAAGGATCACTTGCAACAGTTGTTTCAGAACAGACTAACCAATTATTATCTAGTGAGTGAGCAGAAGTTTGGCTTTACGAAGGATAAAAACAATTATTTTTAAGTTACAACAGAACAATTAACTCCGAAGTAGTCAATTATAAGCAAAAATTATGCCCGAAATTAGAAATTGATGTTTTTTTCGGATTTGTTAAACCGCAGAAAATCTGTATTACAATGTAATTAACTACTCGGGAAGTTGCCTTATTTTGGTCTTACCCCAGCTTAATAGAGAGCAATTAGCTAGCGCGGCTGTTACGCACCAACGATTTGTGATTGTTGTTTAGTTTAGGTGGTTGGTGATTCAAGTTTGTGTAGTCGAACTGCACAACGCCAACTTCGCTCCAACGGGCCGAGAAGACCGTCGTGTATTTATATTACATAATTATAAGTTATACTCTGTTATAATTAACGCTAGAAAATAACAATAAAATTAAAAGGAAATTACTTCCTACACCTAACTTTCATCCTGACGCCGATATTGAAATCTTCGGTCTTATAACTGTGCTTTGGGTGAGAACTTTTCTGAATTATAGATTGTGATTAAAACAGTGGATGTCATCAAATGTACTAACGTCCATGATGTACGCGCGGATTCGAACCACAGCCTCTCTGTCTCCCGAGGCACAACCTGAGACACCGATGCTCAGAGATTTACTGTTTATTAACTGCAAACGACGTGAAGTGAAAAATAATACACTACCTAATATACAGTTTTCAGAAATCGTCTGGAATTTTATTGGCAATGTTGTCGTACACTAACATAACTTCGACATCCCAACAAGTCGAACTGTTATTCTTGATGGACTTCGTACATGTTTATCAACGTATACCAGTTTCACGTAATTCCGAATTCGAATACTCGCCGTTGGGGGCAATTTCGGAAGTTTTCTATCTTAGGGGCCCCAGAGGCGGGAGGAAGCCCCGTTTAGACAGTTATTCGTACGATGATTGATGGCCAAGGTGTGGTCCCGGTGGGAGGGAAACGGAAATATTTTTGACGAACGTTAACCCCTGAAACCCCTACCCCCGGGGATACCCGAAAATTCCTGAGGGGGGATCTGCAAGTACACCTCCGACAGGAAGTGGCAAATATTCGGCTGAGGGACACCATCCATTAGTTAGATGATCAAGTGTCAAACAGTGATGGGCAACACAGTTTCAAATTTTGTATATTGTATACGATATTCTATGTATATTTAAAGAAAAATAAATTATTCGTAATATTATTACAAATTATGAAAGCGTCAGAGAGAATTCCTTAAATTCAAATTTGTTACCAATTATTCGAGAGTTTGGAAAATCGGTATTTCGATAAACAAGAATTAAGTTTGTATTTTGATTTTGAGCACCTTCACCGCTGCGATGTCTCCGCATATTTCATAACGTTCCAGTATTGCTCCGACGGCAGCAACTTGTTTTTGTTTTTTGGAACCTCCCGCGTGTCTAAATATTGGATCGATCGATCAAAAATTCCCTATAATATGCCGCACAAATATTTCCGAGGGTGCTCTTTCGCCGCAATAAAAAAAAGATGAAGCCGCCCCCTCCGGCCGCCCCCGCCCCCGCCACCACATGAATTTCCCTTTACATTTCTGTTGCGAATGATTGATTGCCAAGGCGTAAAAAATTGGTGCGTTCAACGAGGGCGAAATTCCGCGCGTTATTTGTTAAACGTCAACGGCTCCGATAACTTCAATTGGAGAAAATAAAAAGGAATTCGGAGGAACACGATAAAATTTCACTCCGCATTTCTCCACACTGCACTACGCCACATATTCACGACTCGTGTAAATTTTTTTCCACCTTCCACTCTTCTACATTCCCTCCCAACCTGATAACGATTTCGAATTGTGGCCATTCCATCCGTATATAGCCGCTGTTATATTTCATGTTCGAACTAATGTTCATTACCTCAGTTTCGTATGTCGTATAACGCTCAGAAGATGCAATTCAATGAAAGGTCACAATATAATATTTGTACAAGAAGTTTGTGTATAAATGCTGTTTTTCAGGACTCGTTCTCTGGAAAGCAAAGAGTTTGTGGGCTTCTAGAATGTTCCGTATCTTCGGGTTTTACGGCGTAATTTATTTTTTAAAGTTCGGAAGAAATTTCGCGATGACGCGATTCCTCATTTTATGATTCCTGTTGGGCGATGGGGACGAACTATTGGGACGACCCGGGGTGGTGGGAGGGGTAAGGATACGGTAGCAAGATTTGTACGAAACGATATCGGTAGAATACGACGTACGACAAGGAGAGAGCGTGCGAGGAGAATTCTAGATTGGTGGTTTTTATTCTTCTTTTTGTTGGGGTGGTGGCTGCCACGTGCCATAGCGATTATTAATATTTCGGGGAAAAGACCCCACCCTCCCCCGTCAGCCAAGAAAAGGGAAACCCCCCTTCGACCGAGCTCAAGCCGAGAAGACCGAATTTGTATTCGGAGACCGATTCGGACGAAGCGCTGCTCGCGTACCCCGTACCGCCCCCAACCGCAGCCCCGACCCCACTCTGCAGCGCAGTTCTACAACCCCGGACCAGGCGCCAAGGGCGAGAAATGCCGAAAACACCCTTCGAAAACCCGCCCCCAAAACCGCCACACAGAGGCGAAACAATACGATTATTCATGCCTCCGAAAAGGGGCGAAAAGTTACCCCGGGAAAAACCTTTCGTGGGGGAGGGGGGGCAAATATGATTATTGTGTCGGCTTCGAATACAATATTTTTGTTTTGTAAATATCGAAGTTAAAGTAACCTGCTGTTCGATTCAACAGTGTAGCATTCAGATCGGTGGATCCGTACTCCACCTATTTTGACACGGTATTACGGAATAGAACCGGCAACCGACATCAGACTGAATATTGTTATAAAATTATTCTATAGGCCCGACGTTCATATCTCAGGTCAGACTGTGACCGAAAGGGTAAAATTGTTGTCGCGATAAACAATTCAACTTTGAAAGAAATAGGAACAGATACGCATTAACTCGTTAAATAATAACGTCGGCGGGTAACATTCGTGTACAAAATGTAAATATTCCGAGAATGTGCCACAGTATTGTAAATAATACAATATATTAAACTAGTCGGTCACGAAACGAACTTTTAAGATAACGAAAGGGGCATAAAGCGTCGTTGAGCGATATAAATAAAGGGGGAATCACAAATAACATCGGGACATGAGAGCTACGATGCTTGAATACTCAAAAAGGATTGAGGAAACTGTTTTAAACGTTTCTCCTCGATTAACCGGTATTTTTTTTCTATTACCTCGAACTGAACCGCAAATAGATTTCGGCGGAAACCCGTTTGGCGTAAACTTGGTGGGAAACGCGGCTAATATGCCGGAATCTCGGAAAAAAGCGAGAGATAAACTCCTGGAAACGGTGGTAGGGAGGCTATGCATCATTCCGATTTGGCCTGCGTTAAGTATATATATATATATATATATATATATATATATATATATATATATATATATATATATACACGCGGTAGGACTCCTTCAAATCCGAACCGAGCTGGAACGCGCCGGTACAGAAATAGAACACCCCCGCATAGCGCGCAATCTTTCGTCACCCGCAGGAAGGAGCTAATTGACACAGGGGTTAAAACGGGGCTGGAATCATCCTCGTTAACTCGTTGGACAAATAATGTCAGGGGAACCAGACCGCCATTTATATTGAGACCGAGGACAAATAATAACTCTTCACTGAACGTTATTATACGGAATATCATATATTCTAATTGAGGGAAAATTCGACCACAGTATGCCCACGTAAACAACCTGATGCTTTAACCGGTGAGCCATGAAAATTTAAAAAATCCGTTTTATTTATTTTCGTGGTATATTTCTTATTAAGCTTTTGCGACATGACAATTATATACTGGTCATATTCAAATAGGAAGTTTTTTTGTTCAATCCCTGAAATACTCGGAATCTCGACAAGTATATTTTGAATAAAGGTTTCACCTAATTACAAGCCTTTGTTTACGCATCGTCATTGAAAAATGTCGTGGAAAGCGATAGGCATTAGGCATATCCTGGCTGTCAGCCAATACTGCTATATGCATTGTCTCTCTCACACACACACACACACACACACACACACGGACGAGGTAAATTGTCCGAGAATAGCAGAGAGGGGATACAGAGGATGTGAAAAAGGGACATTGGGACGGGTCGACACGCATTCATTTCACGACTGTCCAAGAAAATGTTTATTCGAACGACAGGAGCGTCCAGCTAAAACCTATATTTAGGCCCCGCCCGAGTCTTGTCATATTTACGAGTTTAGAAACTTATTTAAAATAAGAAAATATATTTATATATATATATTCGAAGTTCGACCGTTGACGCAACCGAGCCCGACGACCGGATGGAAGAAGCTTGGACGACTACCAAAACTGAAGGGATATTTACCCGCTCGGACCGATCTGGACTTCATGCATCGGTCGATCAAACATCCCGCCATACGCCTCGAATATGGGACGATTCGTAGTCCGCGTTGATGACAAGTCAAATTTTTCCATGACTAAAGAGTACATAAAGGAAAGATGAAAAATCGAAGATTTTCCAGCATTTGACTCGGTCAAAAGTGCCTGATATTATAGGCTTATTCCTTCTAAGAATTGACTCGTACATTAAAATAGGACACATGTTTCAAGCCAAGGGAGATTCGTTCCAATCCAATTTATGTGGGGTGTATAAAAAGGTATTAAATAGTAACAGATTTCAGTCCTGTTTATACTGTCCATGTATGTTTGACAGTTAGAATAGACGGCCCACCAGATGGTTTGGACACGCCTAAATATGATCCGGAGTTTAAGCGCCCCAATTCGACACTATTCATTCGGGCACATAATCAAAGTTTCCATCTGTGTTGAGCGCGCGGGGGGGATCGCAAACCGCGACTGGGACCGGGGCGCGTTTGGCCGTGGAATTAATTTAATTACAGGAAGCGATTATTGTAATTTGGGCCTGTGAGGCCCTACGGGCTCCGGGGTCAAACACGGCCAAGTAATCAAACCGATGGCCATTAACCGGGCCCTGGACTGTGTTGACCCCAGCAGCGGCGCGTCCACCCCCTCCCCTCATCGAAACACCCACCCCGACAACCCCTATATTCCATATCCCGGTATCGGACGATCGGCGAAATAGAATTTAACTGAAATTAAACCCTCAGTTCTTAAAGCGATCGAGTCCATTTACTTAAAAGTAAGTAATAAATTCTAACGAAATACCTATATAGGTGAGATTAAAATCGAAATGCCAACAGGATAATTATTGTCTTCACTATTACCCAGTACTGATCGCAAAAAGAACTAGTTTAATCCACGCCAGTGGGTATATTTAAATTAAATTTTACTCCGCCAAGAATCAACCAGTGCGTAATTATTCGAGATAATTTTCACTATTTCTAATGGGGAAATTATTTTCAGACCTTATAATTAATGCACCATTCGCAGATAACCTCTGGACTATCGACGAACGACCTCCGGGGCCAAGTTTATCCTATTGCTTAAGGGGAAAAACTTCAACCAATACGAATATCGGTACTATACATTCCGTATACTTTTCTCTGTAACACTTTCTTGTCCTAATCTGCTGACAGAACAATTTATTGAGTAGATACGATTGGAATTGTGGCGTACCGTCATCGAAATGACGTACTCTCGTTGATTTCTTAGCGTAAAAACGATACTGAATAGTATGGACGAAACTCGTCTATATTGGCACCAAATAAGCGAATGGAGATCAAAGTACTGAATTCATTAAATTATGAACCATCGTACCCCAAAATCATACGTTGTCAGTAGACAACACCCCCACGCGTGTTAGGGATAAGGAGATTTATTTTTATTAGTGTATGTGTTTGTTAGTTGCAGTCGAACAATAAAAACGGTCATTATTTTAGAGAATCAGATCGGGGATTGAGAATATACCGATGGTTACAATTAAAATTAAGAAAGCCCGCATTAAGAAAGACGAAAGAATGATGTTGAGGGAGGAGGGACGCTTTTAATGGGCGGGTTTAGAAGGAGACGTGGAGTGGAGTCGGGGGTTGGACTGAATGAAGGGATGATTTAGGACGGCGAGAGATTCTTCGGATGAAGAGAGACACGAGAGCATTGGTGATGGGGGGGGGTAGGGAGGGGGTTTATATTGAGAAGGAAGCGGCGGCGGATAAAAGCTAAGAGTGAGGGGGGTTGGAATTGACTACCGTGTGGGGGAGAGTCATCCCCCCCCCACAGACACGCACACACGTAGGCCCGGTAATCACCTCACGATTTAACACACACACACACACACAGGCAGAGAGGCCCGCCCCTACTGTTGGGGTGGGAGCCACCACCATATTGAACACGGAAGAAATGGCCCATTCTGGGAAGGTGGGATGAGCCCGAGGGTGGTTGATTCCAAACTTCCGGCTGAACGTCCGCATTCGGATTTATGTCGGCCGACACCCCACCCCCACGCGGATAGGGATGCACCGCAGTGGGACAGAAGGAATCGAACTAATAACCTAGAACGAGGACTTGTGTATAGAAAAAGGGATGTTTTAAAAAGAAAAATGTTTCGCTAGAAATAGATAGTCTATTTTTCTATATATACAGAAGAAAGTTTCATTTATCACTGGATATTTTGCAATGTTTGGAACACAATCCAAAGTTGTCATGGTTTGTCCAATGTTTCTTAAGGGTCATATTTACCGCCCTTACAACCACCCCCCACCCCACCCCACAAACTTGTATCCACTACTGCCATAAAACGACTGAACATAATAATAATAAAATAAATAAAACAGGAACGAGAATTTTTATAATTTGAACGTCTGAATCGGATCCAACAGAGAGTGATGGCGCCCCGTTGTGTGTATATTCCGTGGGCGCAATTCGTCTTGTTTGTACGGCCGGAGTGGGCTTTCGCAAAGTGCACACTGTTTGACCTAAACAGGGTCGTTTCCCGTCGGATGTGAATTAAACGGGCACGCTATTAGATAGTGTCCTCCGACTTATCTCCACTTACACAGACCGCCCGCCCCACTAATCACGAAGCAATTGGTCAGCCTCGGCATGCACACAACCCGTTAAAACGTATGTAGCGTGCGTGCTCTCTATTTAATAAATTATTCCCCAGGGAAAAGTAATGTCTTTAGTCCGTTTAAAAGTATCGGGGACAAAAATAACTATACCTATAAAAAGATCACGGCACTCTCGAATGTTTACCCTTTCTAAGAGCAGACAAGAAAGCTCAGCCAAGCAATCAGTGACAGGTTTAATCTTAAATTTTAAAAATCCGCTAACCCAAAAAGAATTGCTAAACGAACCCAAATAATGATCCGGAAAAAATTGTATTTGTCTGACGGCCCATATTCAATAATATGACTCCTGCGGGGCCGCTCAATTTTTCGCGCCACCGGTGATATTTAACCGAGCGTACGGCGCACTTGATCAATTCATGAATTTCTAAAGAGCGCCGAGTTCGTGCCATGTAGTAGCGGCTCGTGTATTTCGTAAAAATTCACACTGCGTTCACAATCGGAACAGTTCATGAATCCCCCTCCCTCTTTTATCTTTCATCCGGGCCTAACACGGGATACGGGACCGAGGCAATATGCATATTTATTTATCCCTTCCGCCCACCCTCGCTTCACTCATTTAATATCGAATTAAAATTAAACAGCATCAATACGGTATTAGATATGGAATAATAAAATGGAAACATTGTTCTTCTCAAATGTTCTAAAATGGCGAAAAAATCACCAGCGCACTGGCAGACACAGCTACTGAAGACGGTGAATAGCCGCAACCGGTCTAGCAAAAGACCAAACAAGAGGGAGGAAACTGATCATCGGGAAAATAATATATTCCAAAATAATAATACCCTTATTTATCGACCTAATCAATCGGTTTAATAGATCTTACGATTTTAGACTCCAAATATCGGAGGGATGAAATTCACTGAATCCGCTTTTCTATCTCTCCTTATCTTTTCTCGGTTCTTTCATCGCCCTCGCCCCTTACAGTTCCACACCGGTGTTTAAGCACAGACGCGTCTGTGTCTGTGCCATTACACAAAGGCCGGCTTATCGGGGCCGGGAATCGCTACATCCCGGACGCTATCTGGGAACCCTCCCGGAACCGTATCCACAGCCGCCGCCTCCAACTAAACCTCACCCCCCCCCCCCAAGGCCTCGGGATAACGTATCAATTACAGTTCGGCAAAACAATTACCCGCCGATTCCCCACTTTTTACCGATCGGCCTACTTCAGCCTCCCCACTTTAAGTTACCGCAGTTTTATAAATACTTGAAAAATTGGCCCCCGGCATATTATTCGCAGAGGAATGATTTATTATTACAAAAATTCGCGGGCGTCGACTTGTAGTACACGAAGCGTGCCAAAGGGAGACGATAAAGATAAATGGACCTCTATCAGAATAACGGTATGTTGAATCAGCAAAGTGTTTAGGGCATGAATTCCCATATTTACAACGACAAATTCTATCCCTATCGGATTCGTCCGGTTTATAAGGGGGCCACTTGTGAAAATGAAGGACGAGATCTTTACATATAATGAGAGCAGGTTCCGATAAAAGGAATAATTGAAGGGAAATCAACGACGAATGGGACCCGAACCGAATTTTCCTTCGATAATATTTCGTGACATAATGATAAGGCTTCACTCAAACAGAAAATCGCGTATAATTTTTTTTCTCCTCTAGAATTCGTCATATGTACAAGTTTGTATATGAATCATGTAATAAACAAGACCTACTTTCATTTGACAATCTGTTTTACACCAGTAATATTTTATTCGTAATTAGATGTTTACGAGTTCGGGCTTCCGTTACGAAGCAAAGCTTTTTTTTCTTATATCGCCCCAACCCTTCACCCTCGCCCACAACACACAGTTAAAAGATGATAGACGACTCGGTGAAAAAAAAAAATATATTAGGAGTTCAGAGACACGCGAACGGAGGAAGCGTATTTCAACCAGATAAAAACGATAATTACGAAAAACAGCGTCGGCAATTAAGAAGCCCTTTTATATCTCCCCGGCCCTAATAATACATCAAACGCCGCCGCACTAGCAGCCCTGGACTGGGACCCTTATCCCCAGACAGTGCACCGGTTAGGGCCGACCAGGTGAAAATGGAAAAATAATAAAGTGAACTACTCAAAAACATGTCAGACGTACTATTAAACATTAAACATTAAAACAAATCTTTTCGTTATTTTATTCCAAGTACGAATTTAATTTCAGATATTCGGTCACCGTCACTTACGTAATATCGTACAAATTTTGGGATTATCTGGTTTGCGGGATTTGGTCTCTTGTGGGCGAATTAAATACGTTTAAAATGCATTATTTGTTATTCGAATTAATTAAATCACCGTTATCGGAGGAGTAAGCAGTGCGGGGCCGTAGCCGGCAATCAGCGCTATACATATTTCACGCTCATTGCACAATAGGTCTGAGAATGACTAGGGGCATTATGGAGATGGAAATCGATCTCGGGGCCGAAACGAAAAACGGACCGAATCCCCCCCCCCTCCTCCTCCTCGGGAGGCCGTGGAGAGGAATCCCTTGTACTAGTGGTGGAATCAATTACCGGGCTGGGGTAATTAGGTCAGCGATATGGCCTTGCGGAGGAAACGGCCCTTCAAGGGGAGCGGGGGGGGGGACACGAATTTACAGGGCCATACATTAGAATGGGGCGGTGGGTATTAGGGAAATACTCTGCCCGGCTGTAGGCCTCTCCAGGTGGGCTCCGTT
This sequence comes from Lethocerus indicus, assembly GCA_019843655.1. Classification (NCBI taxonomy): domain Eukaryota; kingdom Metazoa; phylum Arthropoda; class Insecta; order Hemiptera; family Belostomatidae; genus Lethocerus; species Lethocerus indicus. Next base: position 12,313,083 of record JACDQD010000012.1, on the reverse strand, counting down.
AGGGGCCGCTATCACGCAGGCCCCCCGGGCCACGGCCCGACAGGGGGGGGGCGGTTTCTTATCGGACAATTGATTAGGGAGGAGCGGGGGCGGGGTTGAAGGGGAGGGGCCGCTAAATTATGCAGAAGGGAGAGAACTGGACTCGCTAGGCCTACCCCAACAAAAATTATCATATTGGAACAGCAATATGCAAATCGCTTACTAGCAATTACGCAACGATTAAGTCAATTAATTGCCAGTGCTATCGTTCATTGCACGAATCAGAAAATAATTATTACGGTATTTACTATTGATTACTGCGATAATTATTAGTATATTATACAATATTAGTACAAATATATAGTTGGTCGGGTCTTGATTACAAAATAGTTTTAGCCACAGTGGGTGTTAGAACATGTCAGTGTAGCGAATACAATATCGGACAATGCGACCGGGACAAATTCTTATTCGACAACAGACTATAAATTGGATAATTTTTTGGGGGGGAGGACGGGGAGAAGAAAATTAACAAAAAAATAGGCGTTAAGAAAAGTTTGTTCGGGGCGTCTTATCGAGGTCGGTTCCTATTGTTGTCCGGGCGAGGGGTGAGGGGGAGGAGGGACGACGACAACAACAGAACACGGAAATAGGAGTCGGCAAAAAAAAACGTCAAAGACAACGATGTTCCTCAAACTTTGAAAAACGGAGTAAAGTTTTAATACCGAGCGTGGGGGTTAAGGGAGGGGGGAAGGTCGCTTGTATTACAGACTGCAGGACGGAGTTTTCGACTGGAGGGAGTTCGGGTAAATGGGACGGGGCTGGATGGCATTGTTTGCGAAGGGACAGATTTATGGGGGCGGACATCGGGCATTGAGTCCTCGCGGGATGTAAATAGCCTTTAGTAGTGGGAGGGGGGGGACCCTCAAGTACCCGGGGGTCGGGGCCTTCTCCAGACAGTTCGTGTACACTCCGATACCGCCCCTCGAGTTACTACCCGAAAGTACCTAAAGGCGGGGTTCGGTCATAAGACGGAAGCGATTGATTCGACCCCCGTTTTATCCGCTTCGTGTGTAAACGCGAATTTCATCGTCGGTAAGCGTTTTATTTTCGGAAGATTTCTATCGCAAGCTTTTCGGTTTTGAAAAATTACTGGCCAGCTACGAATGCTTCAAAATAACTACCATTTATCATCCGTGAGACTACCTTAAGGTGACATTAGGAGAGAAGAAAATGGTACATAAAAATTTCGTACCGATGTACAAACAAATGTACAAATAACGTTAGTTTTTATAACACTTAGCAATCACGTCACATCTTAGGTGTCAACTGCGAATTTATTAAGGTAAATAATGGAACTTGGGCAAGATTAAAGTTTCCAAACTCAATTTATTCGGTTGCATTTACAACCGAAAGGAAAAGGCAAACAATTTATTTTCTTTAGGCAACTTGTTTGGGAATCTGCAAGGGTTTCGAATATCATTACTCTTGCTGTCCCGGCTCGGCCGTCCGGTCCTAAATTAGAAAGGAATCGGCTTTCCGCCGTCGTCAGTAGCGTAACGAGATTGGACGTCAATGAAGCATACCGTTACAAGGTCGAGGCCGTGTTGCTCGGATAGAAAAACATTGCTGACAGGATGCTTCATCAGCGGATCATTGCCTTCACTTATTTCATATTTATAAACCGCGATAATACCCATATATAATACGCTAATATATAAAACCCCTTGTCAATTTACAAATTGAATACGGGTCATAACCATATTCAGTTTAATACCTCTGGAAATTAATTAGGTCCCCTACAAACAGTAATTGACAAATATTGTAACACTGCGCTAGCATTAATTACTTATTACACGCGTACATAAGTTAATATACGACCGTGAAGTAAATATTTCGGACCACGATATTGCGAGACTAATTTCAGCTGAAAAGCGAAACGCGAGCACTATTCCGATAGGAATGCGACCAGATTACTACCTTTGCTCGACATTACAGAGTAGTTTTCTGTCGGTGGGAAAATTCGTTCGCCGAAAGTAGAACGGGTGTGAAATTTAATTCAAATTTCTCGAATAAAGGAAACTGGGAACGAGAATTGACCGACTCTCAAATAGTAATTGCTTTCCACTCCAAATGAAAAGCCATTTTCACGAATAGGGCAGTCAGAAAACCGGTTTCTAGTGGAACATCGAAAAGAATTTCTTTACAATACACGTCTGTATTATTAATAGGACTAGATGTTGGTTAAAATAAGAGGATTATGAATGAAGATAACGTCCAAATTGGAAACGCAAGACTGACATCAGCACTTCAACTAACTACACAGTTGTGACAATATATCGGAAAATTTCTTAAACAGGACGCAAAGTAGATTTTGAAAACATAAAAATCCTGTCCATTACTTATATGGGGATAACAGGGTAACAAGTATGGCTTCCGTTAATTAGAAAACAAACGAACTCTAATCCAGAGAGTTACCACGCCACTCAGGATATAAAAACCACAGTTTACCTCGATGAATGGCAGACGTGCCCCTAAAGAAATCGGTCAAATACCTCGGACTGCACATAGACGAAAAGTTGCTGTGGTCAACTCGTATACAGGCTGTAAACCAGCAGGCCAAAAGCAAACTAGGAAGACTCTACTGTCTTCTCAAGTCAAAGGGCTCAATGAGAGGTCGAAACTGACCGTATACAAAACAATAATCAGGTATGAAAAAACTGCAAATCACAGAGAACAAATGCCTCCGAATTGCCCTCGACATACCCCCAAGAACACGAACAGAACACGTACACGACTTGGCCCACCTAAACTGGACGAAACAATAGATAAAATAACGACTAAACACCGAGACAACCTTCAAAACCACCCAAATCCCCTGGCATCTTCCTCCCGGCTACTCCTAAAACCCCACTGGCCACCCAAAAGACGTACCACAAGGAGGAGGCTCCTCACGCCCAGCTAGAAGACCCCCATCGTGTTCGCCAACTGACAAGATTTGTTGTGAGAGCAGTTACACGCCCGAGGACCGAACGGCATATTAACTGTTAAACCGGCGTGTAACAGTTCAACGGGCGCCAAATCAAAAACGGCCGGCAGAATCCACTGCATGGAGCAGAGGCCGGGCCATTAGCAACGGCGCGGTCGCTTACAGAAAATTGCCATTAGCCGAGGCCTGCGGTGAAATTGAAACGGCCCGTCGGGGCTCAAAAGGCGCCGCCTATCCCGCGCCAATATTGGATTAGCCGGCGCCACGCGACTTTAAATAATTGATTTAGGGGAATCCATCAGTAGCATTCTAATTGGCGAGAGCAGACGGCAACGAGCACTCGCGCCAATCTCGGAACGCCCATCAAACCCTTATATGTGCCCGCCAGCCCGCCTCCAACGGACGGGGGCATCCGCCAAAATTAACAACTAATGCCATCCACGTCGTACACGTTTTACCGCATCTCACGTTCCCTCTGTCTCAGATTAGGCTGAAACCGCGTTCAGCCTTTCGGCGCTATTTGTAGTACTCGGGCGTGGAGTATATATATATATATATATATATATATATATATATATATATATATATGTAATTTATATACATTGGGACTTGCGACATTCTGAATCCAAAGAATCTTATTTCGCCATAGGCAGGACGCTAATAAAGTACTAACGACACACAGTCAATATTTTCAAACGTTAATATTCTTATTTTTTATATTTATTTTTAAATAAATATACGCCTAATTTGTCAATTTAATTCCCGGAAAATCTGAGCAGTGTCCACATACCGAAGAATAGATTCCACTTGTACTTTCACTTGTGACTCCCCCAATCTCTCTCCAAATGAAGTCGCGCAGAAGGAAACCCGAGGCTTAATCGGAAACCTCAATACTGCAGAAGGAGAAAAAGCAGAAACCGGGCATATAAAACTTCGAGAATCCGTACAGGATTTCAATCCAAGGTTTAAGAATTTATTATAATCGAATGTATCGGAAAAACCTATATTTAACAGTTGCAATAGGATGGAATGAGTAGAAATAATTTGTTTCTTGGAGATTTTGTTGGAGAGACGGATTATACCTCGCGGAACTTCTGAATAAAGTAAATAATTTATTTTCTAGTATTCTTCAATATATCTATACTTCAGTTATTCGGCTTAAACTGATTCCAGTAATTAATGGTACTATATTTCGGACCTTTCCGGATAATATCCAATCCCGCTTCGTTTTCCATTCATACGCTACCCGATGTCGTTTCCACGTATTTTTTTTTTGTCGCTCTGCAATATTGAAAATACAATTCTGATGAACGACGGTCCCGCCGAGCGTTTAAACAACGCGAAGTCGTTTGATCAAACAACGCGGGCTGTTGTCAATAACAATAAACGCCACAAACTCTACCGCAGCCCCACCGAGCTGTCGCAACGTTCAAACGGGACGTTTCCACGACCATCCAGTACGAATTACGCGTTAATGTCGCTAAAAAACGTTACAAATAACATTGAAATAGACGAGGGACAAATTGAGTTCATGAGTTTTACAACAGACAATATTTCGACTGATCAAGATGAAATAAATGAATTCAGACCTTAATTTTTAGTAACTTAAAATAAATAAGAGAGAAACAATCTTGTTTTAATTTTTAAATTTAATTTTACTGTCGAGAAATACTATCCAGTAGAAAATGAAATGTATCTATTCCAACATATAGGCGAAGTAATTCAAAATAAATTGTTAACTGAAGTGGAAACAAGAACAAATTACATCGTTCAAAGCAAACGGCCGGTTTCTCAAAGTTTTCCCGGCATCGATTATTGAATCCTTATTCTAATCCTGGAGGAGGGGGCGGGGAGGGACATTTCAGAGGGAAACCCGGTAAAGTCGGCCTTTACCTGGGACATATGATTATTGTCCAAGAATAAGACGTTTGTTTCAATGTGACGTTTCGTGTTGAAGAAAAATCAATCTACGGCAGTTTAGATGTTCGCATTAAAATTGGATTGATATTTCTCAAATACTTTCGAACGATATTACATAACTAAGAGGACACGTCTTTCTCTTTTTTTTCCATCAACTCACACATCAATATATAGTTTCACGGAAGATGGAGTTGAGTTTAATCGAGTTCGAAGAAGTGAGGATTTGAAAGGCCACAATAATGAGAAACGGACGCAAAAAAAGGCGCACAGTAAACTTAATTAATGGGTTAATGGGCGCAGTTTGTGATGAAAAATTTGCCTCAGAACATAATAGAACTTGTTCAGACTCTCTAGAGAAACAAATGCGGTACAACAAAGTTATCAACGCATCAAAGACCTTACGACTCGCTAAAAACGAAAGGTATGCACCTTTCCCCATAGTAGTAATTTGTACAGTTATTGTCATACTTTTAAATAAAATAATTTTATCTCCCCGGTATCTGTGTGTGTCAAACCGAAATTTTTAGACCAATAAAAGTAAAGTATACGCCTAATTCTGTCCTACTGTATCAATGGAAAAGTGCAATTTACTTATCGAATATCGCCCTTACACATTAAACCCTACTGATTTTTGTATATGCACTAGTGGTCCTACACGTGATTATATATATTCTATGTTGTTGATGTAAAGCATGCATATGTTCAGTGGCGAGCGGCGTACCCGATCATAATGTGTCTTTGTTTTTGTACTCACTTGTCGGCGGTGATCTGTTTGGAGTAGGGCCCCTGGTTATTGTTGTTGTTGTTGGCGATGACTTTGTTGGCATTGTTGTCTGTGGAGGGGCTGGAGCCCTGTCCGGAGGGGTTGGTCGCCCCCGGGTGGGGAGAGATCTTCCCCGCCAGCGTGTTCAGCGTCTGCAGCATCTTAACCGGCAACCTGGTTGCCGAAACCGAGAAACAGAAAACAGACCAAATCCCACGTTTAGGCCGGAAGAAAGGGCAGTCAGAAGGTGAACAATTAATTGTGGTATGACAGAGAAACAATTTTCGCCCTATCGGCCGACTAGAGACATGCAGTCGGCCGTCTAGAAAATCTACAGGGATGAAACGTGCCGAGAGAAGACCGGAAGTGAGCAATTTTTAATTTATCATTAAATACGCTGGGCTTACAGTAAAATTATTTTCCGTTCTTATCATATACACGATTGTCCGTACAACGTATCAACGTCAGTACCTAAATAGCGGATTATGAAAGGTATTATTGTAAAACAATCCTATCTTTCATAATTCCACTAATCCTCGTTAACTCAAAATAAATACCAAATATTCGGTAGCATTATCACGAAACTGTGTACTCTATTGTTTCAATTATGTAATACATAATTTTGTCGTTCCCGATACAAGTGGGAGAAAGACCGATTTTATTTATCGTTTGTTTCACTATTTCTCAATAGCGGTTATATCGGTATTCTTGAATTAAAAATACACGATACGACATTTTAGTTCTGCCATTTTACATCTTTCAAACGAGTTCACTCGATAAATTGTTCATAAAATAAGCGAATGGAATTTATCGACACCGAAATGCTACTTAACGGTCGGAATATCTGAGGGAGCCTTCTATACAGAATTCCATGTTTATAGCCGGACAGGTAACCAATAAAACTGGAAATAGAACAAGGGAATAACTCTTGAGAGTTATTGTGACGCTTATCTCGTCGATTGCACGATTTCTAGGGAAACTTTTATTTTCCATTTTTAACCGTTTTATTGCCGCAATCAGCGACACTGAAGTGGCACTAATAAAAAAGGTAGAGTTTAATAGAGGAGACCACTACTGGTTGTCCTCCTATATTAAAAATTTATTTTGTTTTTCTGGTTCGTTTAAATCACGTAACCTAAACACTTCCTTTACAGGTGTTTGCAAGGAACGTTTTGGATCAGACGGTGATGGCAGGATTCGGACACAAAATTTAGCGCACGAAAATTTTACAGAGCCGCGTTTAGTTTTAATAGAGGAAAGAATAAAAATTCGATTTTGTCCGACGATAATAGGCCACAAATTGTGATCCGAAATAGGGCGGTATGCGGGGGCGGCTGGGGGCGGTGAGAGGGCAGAGAGAGGAGGGTTTAAAGGCTGAGCGGCTAAGGAATTTGCGGTGGCCCTGTCGATCGGTTAATGAAGACTACTGGGCTAGCTCAGTTAAGAAGGGCTCACTCCGAAACAACCCCAAACATCCCTTTCAATTGGGGACTTTACAAACACTAACCCCCCCTCCACCCCACCACCACAAAGATCATTCCACTATACAGGGATTTCTTTACCGATCGAGACCTTCCTACTGAGGTGGACCAATTGAAATATGAATACCATCCACCATTATAGTTATATAAACGTCAAATTATTAGGATAAGGGTTGAAAACATTTTGTAGGCAAAAATTTGGAGGATTGGGACAAATTTGTTTCCGGTTTTTTTATGTTGCGCAAATCACATGTCGAGGAAATCTGGGTTCAAAAACACATTGGGCGCAGTACTGATAAGGGGTACCAGTTGATTGATGACGGTTACGCGTTTCTTCTAATTAACCTTTCGAAGAACGATTCCAGGAATTACACTCACCGATAAAATTTGATCCTCGTCTCTTATTTCGATTCTTTTTTTTTCATTTTTATTTACTATACAATCGCCCATTATGTAAGTGCAATTGCGGTAAGTTCATGTTTTTATGTGTGATTTCAAGGCCGGAAGGATAATGGGTAAAGGAGGAGAGGGTTTCAACGTGTGAATTAGGATTAGGGGTGAGAAGGGGATGATTTTTAGGAGGAACCCCTATTTCATTTATAGTTACACCGAAAAGAGAATCGAAAATTCGGGTTTTCATTTCAGATTAGAAAAGGGATCAAGAGTATTAGAATCGCCAGTTTCTGGGGGAGAAAAATTCGCGGAAAGTACGCTCGCTTCCGGCGTTTAAAAGTCAATTGTTTTTCGAAAAGTCAAAAAGTGCCGTTTCGGAAAATTCGCTTTACAGTGAAAACGAAAAGATAGAGATAGAATTTTTTTTTTTCGAGGGTGGGACTTGGACATGGACAAGCCGGGGGGGTTGTTTGCGAAAAGTGGCGACGGTCGGGCAAGGGAAAGCTCAAGCAATAATGAGTTGGGCAACTGCCGTTGGTGGAATAGTTGGCGTGACTGCGGGGGCGGCGGTTTCGAATATCAAGTAACCCGTGGATATTAACTGCGGAACGGGTTTTGTAACAGCCGCCCATCGGTGGCAACTGCGACCCCGCCCATCCTCTCGCCACCCCCCCCCCCCCCCCCAAAACATTAGGCCGAGGGAATACACATCCTCCCTTACCACTAAACGAGAGACAGGGCCACAACTGTAGACGGTGGTGGCGGAATCGGCTATTTTTGAAACGCAAAATTCTGTCAAACAAATTCAATTCTGTCGCTAGTTTCACTTATTCCCTGAGTAAGACCCGTGGGGAATGCTTTAGTTCTTTCACCCTCATTTCTTCGACCGGTATCTGCTGCTTCCACATTCAGTAGCAGTAAAAGTGCAGCGACAGTGCAGACAGTACGTCTGCATGTGTGGGGATTATCCTCTTAAAATAATCTACCCATATTGCTGGGTACTATTGTCTTTCGAATTGAGCGAAGATCATTTTTCAATTGAACAGTATCTAATGAATTTTATCACTTAATACGGAATGCTATGCGGGCATTGTCGTCTTGAAAGTTCATTGTTTCCGACGGCCCTTCGATGAGCTGGCGACTCGGAATCGATATCGGAATGCGGCACACCGCGGACAGATAAAGCGATCTGGGATAGGCTCGATTGAAGCCGCGCCGGAGGGGTAGATAAGAGAGACGCGGCAACGCGTACAGGGAGCGGAGAGAGTAGAAGGGAGGGAGGGAGGGAGGGAGGGAGGGAGGGAGGAGGGTGTTGATAACCTATCGGGTGTTGATTTAACAACGCGAATCGTCAACTGCCTCTTCCTTCCTTACCCGACGACAATTTCCACGGAATGAAAGGAAAATACGGGCGGAACAAACGAGGTTGGGGTGGGGGGAGGAGGGGAATTGGTCCGCTCTGAAAAGCGCTTCAGCCGGAAGAAAAGCCGCCGGAAACCAGGCGGGCCCTTTGCAATTTTTCATTTTCAAGTAATTCGAAACCGGGTTGTATTCGACGGGACACCTAAGGGGGCATCACTGCCGATACTGTACCCTCGACACGATTAAGTTGGCAAAATGTTCCGCAATTTATTCCACCATACTCAGAGATCACAGCGTTAACCGAAATTCGTGTCACTAACTAATAATTAATATTATATACAAGTATCTTTAATAATTGCTTTAATTATTTTCAACCACTCCTGTGTAATAAAATATACGAAAAATATTTTTATGCATATAATATTTTTACCCCGCGTATGGAACCGCTCATGGATTAGTATAAATTAAAATCGCCTAATGAAATAAGATTTTCAACCCTTCCCGATAATTGGGACATCAACGGTGGTTAGAGCAATACTATGCGTTAACAAGATGTAATTGAAAAAAATAGGTTCTTTTTTCGGATGCATACCGTTCCAATTAGTAGACTTAGTTTATCAGTATTAAATATAGAGTTTAGTGCCGTATAAATTAACTACCTTGCGAAGGGAAGACGCCATACTAGTCCATTAACGACGCGTTCCCGAATGAGCATAATATTTTATTCCCTAACAAATCACTGCGTAGAACAATACACAAGAAACGCTATTCCCTACTATAGTTTCCAATCTATAATGGCGAGACTTTGTCTTCTCAGAAATTCCCTTTGTTACGGCTACACTTTTCCTTATACACTTCTTCCGATATATTTCTGTAACAGCTGTATTACAACGAAAATAGGAGGAGATGAAAAAAAGTCCATACATTTTGATTTCATTTTTACACTCGATTCCGCCGTTTTATGTTCGAGACGTTGGGCGGTGGCGCGCGCGTTTAAATCGTGGGAGAGGAGGACAAAGGCAGGAATAAGGCAATAAAAAACGGGCCTTATGCGCGACCGAACAGCGTTCGCGACCTTCCCGCTTATTGCGCCTCGGGGAAAAAAAAACTAAAATAAACTGGAGCCCAACTCGCCGAATAGGAATTCGATTGTGCGGTTCAGACCCGCCGGAACAACAGATGGCCCCTAAATTCTTATCGCAATGATTAAAACCCTCTTCGGGATTCTATCTCTATGCGTGCGTGTTTGTGTGGATCTATTAATTTTAATAAAACCTCGTGACGATAATGCCTCAGTGTGGACTGAGCTTATTCATTTATTTGAGGCGGGTCAGCCTTATCTGTGAAATATGGTATTGCTGAAACCTGTTTCGGTTACTAGGCGGTAGACTGTTCGAAACGCGCTGCTATTCACCTAAAGCTGTCACTTTTCAATACAAATAAATACCTACTTTAAAAGTAAACTGGATATATTACTGTAAAATTTCTGGTAAGAATCTGGCATTTGGGAAATCGCTAACAATTGCGTTAGGCTAAATTCAGGAAAAATGATCGCGTATTTCGATCCCATGGAGCGCATAAGACTCAAAATTACACGCCAACGTACGGCAATAAAAAAGTACGATCCCGAGAAGTACTAAAAGAATTAGCGGGACATACATTGTGCCACCCACTACGAACGTGGCATTAAGAACAGCCATACTCGAAAACAACAAGTCAGATTACATCGTTCACTTTTATTTCACGACGGCCGAGATAGTATGATCATCGGTCTCATCAACAGTGTGAGGGGGAGGGTCTGTCAAAACCTGCTCAACGAGGTTTTTCCCACAGTATTGTGCCATCCTACAGGAAGTAAATTATTGATAATTCAATTTCTGGTCACGGAAAACTTCGATCATTTGTTAGAATTTCTGTTGTCTATGTATTACGATATCTCAGATTGTAATGCGTCCCGAACCTAGAATTCCTCCAGGGGTTTAACATTATACGATAGGTCGAAGTAATAAATAAAATATTGTTTTTGTTGTCTTTTCTTAAATAATAATTCTTAAAAATTATAAATTACAATAATTAAAATGGAACTAGCATGTAAACTTACATGATGGACCGTACAGTGAAGGCGCAATAGAAAATGAGCTTTATATTCCAGGTTATAGCCACCGCCAACGTTATACCTCACAGAACAACTTTATTACCAGACTGATTCACAGGAATCGAGGTGACCGAAGCCTTATCAATTCAGATAAGATAAATAAACGATAGGAAGTTTTTTTTTTAATTGAATCTGAAGAACGATTGAAACAAACCCCAAGTTATACTGGCTTCCCCACGGCAGACATTCCAGTGGGCTACGTACATGACTCAAAGGGACCTCGAAGAACCCGTTAAGTTAGCGTTATTACTTATCATTTGCTGCGTCTATGCAGATTGAAGGGGGCACTTCGCTTTGCAGATTATCGGGCTGCCATAATCGTAACCGAAGTAGATAGGATTCTTGTGAAATGACCGCGCGTAGGATTACGGTCGGAAAAATACCGACTAGATTGAGAGGACGGGTTATTATTACTGTTTTCGAATGTCGGGAACTCCGACGAGTTTTCCGCGTATTTCTGCGAGGTCTACGTAGAAGGCTTATTCGTGCAAACAAGCTTTGCATAGTAATTAAGAGGAGGATAATTTTCCCCCGCACACAGCCAGAAGTTTTCACTTCCAGGGAAGGAATTCAGTTTTTTGTAAACGAGAAATGTAAAGATTCTAATAGTTTCCAACATTTAACGCTCGGTTATTTAAAAAATATATAAGAAAGTGAGGAACGGAAACATCAATTTATTTTTACAGTGGTTTCTAAATCCTGATGAAACTCGAAAATCGGAAGCAGACCTAATATCAAAAATAAAAAAAAATTCTTGCATCTCTGAGGTCTATTGTTCCCCAATTATCGGCTACACGTTAAGTGAACACTAGACCGATTTCTGCCTCTCAAAGTCGGGAAAATCTGACTCAAAGGAAAATGAAATTCTTGAAATAGACCTGTCTTAGTTTCAAAAATATCCAATTATTATTCGGAACAGTATTCAGCGTATTGGTCAGCATTGTTTTACTATTTCAACGTATTTCGTCATCGACCAGACCAGTGGAGTCGGAAGAAAGCCAAGAGTGATGCAAACGAGTAATCCAAAGTGTAACCTTCATCAGGTTGTTCAAAATTAGAAAAGTGCCTCATTTGCGGCAATAATAATCACAATGAAGATGAAGGGTTTTTCAATTAATTATTTCGCCACATTTCACTCTTGCCTTTTAATCCAAGGAAGCCCCCTCCGTTTACACACAAAAGTACAACTGTTCGGCGACGTGGAGAACTACAAGAGAAAAGTTCCTACTCAGAAGTCTGCCAAAGTTCTTTCCGAATCTGACGGAGTGAAAAATGGAATCAAATATATTCGGCCGGTGGACGGTTCGTTAAACGCTGTTTAGTATTCGGTGTCATATTTCGAACACCGAGCCCAGTTATAGCCGGGGAACCGAAGTTCAACAATTATAGGACTCCCCTTTTTTTAACCGCCGGCCGACAACAGTGGCTGAATATAATATTCTGTTCGTTATTCTGGGCGCCCGGTTGAGTTCCGAAATTACAAGAGAAAGTGAACTGAATTCCGATCCCTCGTATTTACCTGAACCCGGTCCAAACTATTGATAATCAGGTGCAGTACTGGGGACTACACTTGGACAGAATTAAGAGTAAGAGGGGAGTACCATCAATGAGTGGATGCTACTTCGTAAGTACGTTCGGGTTATAAAATCGCACTGTCCCTGAAGGCAATAAAAAAACTGTAATCTCGACTTAAAATAAAAAGAAAGAAATTTTCCTTCCGCTATAACATTCAGGTGACAAGTGAATGATACTGATGACGATGAGGACATGAAGTGTTCGTCGCGATCAAACAATTTTAAATTCGGCGTCGGTACTTTTTAACTTTTCGCATCCAGTCCAATCTGGACATCCGTTTGGACCCTTTCGGGTCCGGCTTCCTTGGGGGTACAGTCCGTACCCGGATTGTACCCGTCGAAGGTTGGGTCGGGAGGGCAATTTCGAGAACCCTGAGTGTACCAGTCTCCGGCCGTGCGTGAAAGAGAATTGTGGGGGGGGGCGGAGGGGGGAATGGGAGACTGAGACTAAGACGGTGTTCCTAAGGCAGTGAGAACTAGAGGGCCCCAGGAGAGAGCGAGGGAGAGGGAGGGAGGGAGGGAGGGTTGATGGGTCTGAGAGAGAGAGAGAGAGAGAGAGAGAGAGAGGAGAGGGAGAGGGGAGGACAGCTGGCTCGCTGGCTGGGAGTGGAGAGAGCTGATAAGATATCTGAGAGCAAACAACCGGTGTTATCTCGCGCAAACAAGAACACTCTGTAAACACACACTGAGGCCCTCCTCTAGGGTCTCGTCGGGACGCACACGGGCACAAGAACGACGACGCCTCCACTCGCACAGACGCCAACCACTGTCGAGAGAGAGACACACACAAGAGGAAATGAGTTTTAATAACTCCGAGGGGACGATCTGTGGACGCATCTGATAATTTTTAGCTCTCGGCCGCCCAACCCAAAGTTCAAACAAGATGATGTCCTCTACTCTACACTGTTCTCCAGGTGTACATTTCCACGCGGGGTGACAAAACTTCCATAATAACTGACAAATGTTATTTGGTGCAGTGGCCAGAAAGTTCGGCTTTGAACAAGCGAAATTCTAATCTCTCACGGGACACTGAAATCATTTTTATACAAAAACAGACAAAGAACAGGCCGCAAAACGTATCTGCGGCTGAGGGAAACATTCAACCGCACGCAGAACGCAATGAGTAAGCAACATATTAGATTAGTTAAAATTAAATTGATCGCGAATTCGGTCCGACCAGAATTTTTCCTTCAATTACAATTTAAACCTAACAGACGATGCCCTAAAACACGAATGACGAGCCTAATGACGAATACAAGGCGAGTATCTTGCTTGACGACCACACAGAAGAGTGTGATAAAATTAAAACATGACTTGACAGCCTTTCATTTGGCCATGACCACCTCTAATCTATTTAAAATCTAGGTATATCTTCCATCTATCTCGGTGTCTAACACTGGATATGGCCCCCTGTTAGATTGAAAATTCAGTGTGATACCTTTATCTTCAGTCTAATAGGAAAAGGTGTAGTTTTCGTAATCAAGGTAGACTAAACAAGAGTAAATATGAAAATTCGATCAGTATAAAAAGTATAGAATTTCCCCGATAAAGATGATGGGAATTAAATTATTTTTATCCGATTAAACAGGCATTAATAAATATGTGATTTTCTGTGAAACCGTGTTTCCTTACATTTTAAAATAGTTTTGTTGTTTTTTCATAAATCATTTGTGAGTTTCAGTTTTTAAGAAAAGCTGAGAATTTAATAGAAGACAAGGAAAAAAATATTCCTTGACGGGTACCGTCACTCGAAATTCCGTCTCCATAGTAACAGTTCGATGACAGGTCCATCAGAAAGAACGACTTTCCGCTAATATTGGCTTTCCCTTTCGACGTTCATTTTCATCTATAAAATATTGCAATATTCGGACTTTCGAGACTTCATTAGGGGCTTTGTGATTTGCCGCACGCACTTTGCAGGCTATTTGTTACAAATTCAAAGTAATCAGGGAACGCATCCAATTTGTCGGAGACAGTGATTACAGGTCGGGGGGGGGGCGCTCCGGATATGTAATAAAGTCCGCTTTTCAAGTTGGGGCCACCGTTGGGGACACCGACGTACGGTGTTGGCAGGGGAAAATTAAATTAACCAAATAATTATAAACCCCGGCCCTTTCACCCCAAAACCGAGAACGTTATTATATTCGGGACGGTAAATTACTTTCACCCCCTAAAGCGGTGGACCGACAGGTGAGGAGGGCGGGGGGTTAGCGCCCCAAGTAGAGGTTAAGTGAGAGCCCTCTCTAAACATTGCAACCGGGATTTTATAATGAAACCCGTTCGCAATCTCTGAAGATAAACCCTCAGAATAGCCGGCCAACATTTAACGAACACTTCCTATAATACGCCCAACACGAGCAATAAACAATAGATATGATAATCATGTATATGAAATGAAAAATAAGCAAATTAAAAAAATCCTATACAGGAATCCCTTAAGAAAACCGAACCAAACAAACTAATAATGAAAATAACTACGAAGCCTAAAATTTTTTTGACACACGACAATACATAATTATTGAATTATTAAAGGCATTGAAATTTCTATAGCGGTAATTAAAATAAAAATAATATGCGGTTTACACTGAACGAATTCAATGGAATCGCCGACGGGCGTAACGCGGGTGTTGAGTTGAAAAAGAAACGTTGTATGCGTTGACACCTCATTTGTTTCGGCCGCACGCGCGATATCGTACGGGGCCGGTTTTGTTTCATTATATCTTAAATTAGTCTAAGCCCCGTTCGGAATGCTTTGAAAGCGATAATATTCTGCTTTTTGTGACGAGTTTTTTCATTGTTTTTTTTTTTACCGCACCCCGTTTCATTAAGTGGAGTTGGCATAAATCTGGGGAAATGAAAATCTGACGACACAAAAAGAAATATAATAATACGAACTGAGACGGGAAGAGTTGTCGTCTAGTTTTCAGATCTGAGGCTCACTGGGATGGCACGTCGGAGGTAGCGTACGTGCCACACGTACGGCTTTTCTTATCGAAGGAAGCCCTATCCTTAAAGGCGATAACGTTTAAATATTCAACCGCCCCGTAACCCCTGCCACGGGCTTAGGCCATTGACCTGCTTGTTCTACAGTGACGAGAAAAATGCAGTTATTTCCAGAACAGATATAAACATCAATAACACGGCGGTGTGGTAAAGTTGTTCGAAAATTTAATATTGTCCTAACTCAAAAAGACAAGCCATAATTAAAATATATAATCATGCGACAAATGTACAAGTGTTTGATTGGACCGAAAACTACATATTCCGTATGTGGATGCTTCTCTATCTTAATGATTTTATGATAAACATTTTCCTCATGAAGATGTGAAGAACATGAAGATGAATATAAGCCATATTGGAGATTGAAAATTTGAAAATTTTGGGAACTCTTCCAATATGTGTGCTCCACCGAGAATATCCGATCTGACAATTATCTACAATTTTCTCAAAAATTCATTTATCGGAAATAATGATAAAAAGAATTAACAAGCAATCAGCACATTCATCAGGAAGCGACTACTTAGCGTTACCTCTTAACATTATTTATGAATGAAAATTTAAATGTAAAAACCACCTATTAAAAATGGAATGAACATCTCTGGGTAAAGCGCGAGAAAAACATTATATAATGAACTGAATAGGAAAATAGCAAAGAGAATTATATTCATTAATAGATAAAGCGCTAAATTGAATTCGAATGAAGTAGAATAATTATGGACGCTATCGATACCAAAAATAATAGACTATAAATTCAAAATAGAATGTTATTACCCAACAATTATGTCCACAAAGAGAAGGAATACACAGTGTATGGTTGATGAGGGAAAATTAACTATATTAACTAGTTTTATTGTTCTATACGATACCCGTGTTCGTAGATATTCGACTTGGTCCTAAAACGTTATTGTCTGTGCTAGAGAAGGTGTAAAGAAAAAGTGAGTGGTGCGATGTCGGTTGCACAACGGTGTCTAATTCTGATCCACCTAAGGTTTTCTTCACACCCAACCCGCTGGGGCAAACACATGAATCATATTTAGCCTGCCATTTACTGACGTGATTCACACCCACGGAGATAACGCCCAATCGATAAAAGAAATTAAAATTACGGAGAATTTTACTTTAAGTTTAAAATTTATTTTTTTTCCAAACGGAAACTACAACACGTACCGGTATTTGACTATTTTTTCAGTGTCAAGCCAGATAATTCTGGCAACTGGGCCTAAAACCAATTAAAAGACCTTCCGCCCCGGTTTGATTTACGTCCGATACTCACGTTCACAGCACCGGATGCGGTAAATTTCGAAGAATACCTAAAAATAGGTATTAACTCGGGTAATTATGAGATCGAAGCGCGGAAGAATTACAAACATATTACAGGTTTCAGACGATCGTATGAAGGGAGATGTTCAGAATGAAAATTAAAAAATTCGTTGACTTCAACAACGATTATTAAATTCATATATTGCTGAGGTATTTCATGTTATTGGCATATTATTTTTGTTTCCTTTTTCCCTTATTCGTTCTCTTATTGTTTCAAATAAATTCCCTATCGCACTTTCTAATTCGAATAACCCATGGTTTGTAAGCCTACTGAAAGCTTTAACATACACTACAGCGCGCGTACAATGACAGTAATTAGGCACAATGAACGGGATATGAATTATAATTTCGTAAAAATGAAAAGAAAGCGGACTTTTCCCGTCGGCTTTTTGCCCGATTCTGTAATTCAATAGGAAATAGAATTGGCAAACGTTTATAAACAACACAGAAATAACAAGGCACACAACAGTGAAATGACCTACCTACTATGAGATACTATATATATGTTTTTCCCGGAAATGCTCACATCGGTCAAAAATTCAACAGAGATAAGCCTTTGACGGCCATTTTGCCAGGTGAAATAAATTAATCCGTCACCAAACATTCATACGAAAAAAAAACAAACTGATGAAGAGAAATTCTTCTTTTTAAATAATAAAATAAAAAAGAAAAAACAAAAATAAATTACCTCTTCGGGTTTGTGGCTATCGTTCCAGACGGTTGTTGCATTTTTACTCCGAAAACCTCCTACAAGAGTCATTGAATTTGAATATGATCGGTAAAAAAAAGCATAAAATAAAGTGAACAGATAAAAGAGAAAAACAAAAAAATGTATAAATCTGGTAATCGGTCGCTAGCGCACAAAGGGAGAATATGAGTTGTTTTTTTTTGGGGGGTGAGAGGGGTATGAATCTATACACTGTCAACCAGAGGGTCAAACACGGCGAGCAGTACACAAACTATTCAAACAGAGACTTAAAATGTACCCCAATTGGAAACAAGCAAAGAAGGTAAGATCTTGGTGACACGAGGAATGAAATTGGAATGCCCATTAAGAAACCATTGAAAAAACCATATCACACACGACATGCAGTGCCCTATCCGGAGACCTATTGAGGTATGCAAATAATCCCAAGCAGATTATTATTAATTCAATTATAACCCGGTTTTCTATCATAATAACGTGTTTGTATTATGTGACGAATTCACGCGAACCGCGCATTTTTTTTAAGGGAATTATATTACAAAATTTATGAAATACCGACTGTTGTACAGTCGAGGAATTGTTTAAAGGAAGTTAAATTCACCAATGGTTATTAACCGCGGAGCGGAATCGAAATAATAACCGAACAATTAAATATTACTTTACGATTAATTCTTTAATATAATTAACGCTTTAACTGGGCAATGTCAGTGTAGTGGCTCTGGATTGTTGTGACCCATGTTCGCAGCGCCAGTATAATGGCTTCTTAATTTTAAATAAAAATTAAAATCAATGATGTATACTTTATACGAATAACTAATGGAGAATTCGTGTACACGTCTCAGTTATCCGAGAGGATCTTAAATAAATCAAGAATACTATCGAACTGTCTACAACTTGGCATATACCTAGATGAGTAATAAAAAATAATAATCGTTTTAGCTGGGCGGCGAAATTTCAATTTCAGTACAGCCCAACCGAGCGTTAAGAGAAAATTACAATGCCTCACCGAAAGTTAATACAGGCACTAATGACTGTGTTGTGAGGCGAAATTAAGGAATGGATTTAAAAGAGAAAAATCAAGAAATATGGCAGTAACAAGCACATGAATGGTCCGTAACTCGCGATGAATAATTCAGCCTTAGCGTGCACAAAATTGAACGGCGGGAGGGGGGAGGGCCGAAGGTGGGGGAAGGGGTGGAGAAATATTTGTGACGGAAATTACAGGACAAATGATTTTTTATATTTTTTTCTCAGAAAGGCCGGAGACTTAGGTTTATGACTGGCAGGTAGTCAGAAATTGCGTAATGGGGGAGAGTTCTGCCCTTCCCATACGGAATTGAGTCGGAGAAAATTACAAGGGTATGAGGGGTGCGAGTTGGGGGCTCGAAGAGGAGACGCCTTCATAAAAATAATTCAACCTCGCGAGTAATCGTAAGAGGAGAAGCCAAGGAGGGGGAGGGAGGGGTGAGGAATTCCCTGGAACAGTTCCGGAGAGCAAATTACCTTGGGATATTATGTGCCAGTGGGAGTGAGGGAGGGGGCTCCAATTTTCGCCGAAACTGTAGGGGGGCGGCGGCAATGAAAAGTTTAAGGAACAGGTATTGGTAGGGAGGGGGGTGGGGACTTAGCTTTGATGTTTACAAGAATTGACCGAAGCGGCCGTAGTAGAGAGAAAAAAACATTAATTAGGCACACGCACACCCGCCCAGACAGGCCAAGTTTACACAACTCGATGCTGACCAACTAAACTGGTGTATATTATTAAAAAACTTTTCCTCCCTTCGTCCCCAGCAACCCCCTCAACAACCCCCGGCCACGCACCTTCTCTTTACTTCGGCTGACCGAAAATGAAATAGGAAAGAATAGAAGGGAAATTACGAAAGGGGGCTGATAAAAGGTACGGGAGGAGGGGGCTCACTGAGGGTGACAAAACGGAAAATTCGGGCCTATTTTGAAAAAATGTAATATTAATAAACTGAGCCACGCTTCTTCTGTCACTTGAGTATAACATTATAACGTACTAACAATGAGATCACTGAGAAACAACGAAATTGTTTAATAAATATTATATCGATCGTTATTATGAAAATTCGTTTGAAATACCCGTTTGGTGGTCAGCTAAAGAATACCATTGTGTTTTTGATCTCAGACCCCACTCGATAGTCCTGTTTTATTTTCGGAAAATAAAATAAATAGATCGACGATAGAAAGTGTAAGTCAAATTACATGATTAAATCATGGTCATCGTAATTATGTCAAGGAAGGCTACCGCCGACCAAGAAATCCAAAACAAAGTAGGTAATTAGTACATGGATAATTCCTACCCGTCTAAATGCAGTTAAAAGACAGAAGCTTCCAAACATTATTCGGGCGAGTTCCCCTCCCCCCCAAATTAGGGGTTGGTTTTGGGGATAAGGGACAATCATGGGGAAATTCCCAAGTCGGTGGCGATAGAGTTCCTGGGACATAGCTCAGTGGTTAGGGCGATGAGCCGTAAACGCATTGGGCACCATCGGGCTCCCTTATCCTACGGCGGTCCGAATATTCCCTCTCATTTACTAGTAATTTCAACTTCAACAAGTATTAACACAAATAATGGTCTAACAGGTGGGACGATATCAGTCGAAATTATGGAAATCTTAGAAACTACAAACAAAAACTCAACTAATTCAATGACAGTAAGACTCTTTGTCAATATGCGAATCAAATGTTAGTTATTATTCTGAAAGAGAAGTATAAATTTCTCAGCATCATTAAAACTGTTGTTCCAATAAAAGTATATCGATCCCAATAATAAAATCGGCTATTTATGGCAGTCATAGAATTTATTAGTTACTACTCATTTGTGGGCTCACAGTCGGTTTAACAAGGGAGTTCGTTCCTTAACAACTAGTTTCCATCAAAATGCAGCAACAAACCCAAAAATACTGTTTTGAGGCTCAAAAACGGCCCAAAAATGCGGTTAGAGATTAGAAGAAGATTTAAGCCTTTTAAGGGTTTTGGAACCTCCTGATGCGAGCTACAATATAAGGACTTTTGCAATATAAGGCCAATTTTAATCTCCGACTAAGTAATGAAGGGGCTCAATGATCCTAATTTACGGTCTTTTGAGTTGAGTACGGGGATTAGGGAGCGAGAATTTTCGAAAATAATTAGGAAACGCCGCGAGAAATTCGATAGTCGTGCAAATGGCCCCAATCAGTTTCTGTACCTGGCCGTTGTCAAAGTTGCTGTTTAATTCTCACCGGGCAGTTTCAAATATTCTATTTGGGGAGGGCGGTCTCTGGGCCGTTACATTATTCAGTTTCAATAACGTTTTGTAGCGGGCACATGGCCCGGGTGGGGGTAGGGTGGGGGTGGCGGCCTCCCTCTTCGTTACGCATGACCAGACCGCAATTTAGCCAGTGTGGCAATAGAGAGGGACAGAATATACCGACGGCGGTACAACACGGCCGGAAATTAATAAATGTAACTCCAGGACAACTTCGTTACCTCTTGGGGGCGTGCGGGGGCGGGGTGATGAAAAAAAAACCCACGGGGGGGTTGGCAGTAGGACCAAGTCCCTCGGGGGTTGTACACTATACGAGACACTCCATGAATTAATGACCGAGCGTCCTCCCACTGGGGAGCCCAACACATCTCCGATAATATTGATAAATACACAGTTTTGACTTGTTTATAGAACGGGAGGAAAATAGAAATAGGTTTCTGCCTCGCGTTTGGACGTATTTCAACAATAGAACCGCCCGGTTGACGATCGCGACATCGTGGTTACAAAAACGATATAATATTGTTCGATGAATATTAAAAAAAATGTTAGTTAAGCTTCTTGTTTTCGGCAGAAATTATTATGCGAAGGCAAATTCATCCGGCACCAGTATGCTAACCCGCTTAACACACACAATTCACAATTATTTAATTATTTTCACAGCTATGTACACGATTATTTTTTCGTTTTAATTTAGTAATTATTGGTTGTAAACCCCACATTTACAATCATTCATTTACTCACAACACTAAAATAGGTCCTTTACTTTGACCCAATTCTTCATATTTTGATACTTTTATCTGTTAAAACTATTTGGACCAAAGTGAAGTATTTCAGACCCCAATCGCTACCATTACTCCTCTTACAGTGAGCAATTTTCATTTTATTAGAGACCACTGCACTTCAGATGAAAAGCAGTTGTTCGGGAACAAACTACGGAAATGAATTCTAATGAGTCCAACCTCGTGTTTTAGCCGGTCGAAGTTTTTAATTGAAGGAAAACGTGTCAAAGCGGCACTTTCATCAAATCCCGGGTTCAGGCGGATATTCAATTAAAAATTCCAATTTTAAAAAAATGAAGAATTAGTTGGCAATTGTAACTGCAGGATGCTATAACAGAAGTTGACCTCAGATAAGTACCTCAGTATATACGGAATGCTTTTGATGATGCCCTCTCTACCTTTTTCTTAAGGATATAATAATTTGTGAAATTGATATATCACACAGTTAATTCTGACATGGTATCGTATAGAATATTACTCGTGCACTTTAGTGTAAAATACCGGATAATATTAGAGGGAAGCCGGCGGACACCTGGCGATAAAGCGAACGCGAAGTAAATATAAAAAAAAATGAAAAAGAGAACGATACTCGAACTAAATAACGGGTCTGTGCCCACCCCGACACGTAATATTGGCAAAGTATCAACTTCGAGGTGGTGGGCCCAAGTATTTTTTGGCAAAGGGCTCGGGGGCGACTGTTCTTCCGAAACAAAAAAAAAAAGAACCGAAAAATTAATATAAAAAATTGGCTTCGCCCGTTTAAAAAATTAACACGCTCGATATTTCACCGACCGAAGAAGAAAGACAATTTGTTAAGGAGTAATAAAATTAACAAATTAATATCGATTTATCCCCTGCCACTCGGCCCACCCGCCAGGGGTCGTATTTGACTACTTGTTGAATAGTTAGCCACCCCCTCCCTCCACTGGCACAAGCTTCCATCCCTCGGCCACCCCCTCAGCCGACGCATTATTTTCTTCCGTTACATACACATATGAGGTATATCGTCCGAATGTAAGTCGTGACGGTGTGTCGGCTGCTAGCGCGTTTTACGCTCCGCTAAGTGCAAAATCGTGTACACCCGCCCTCTCTCCACGCACACGTCTGTGTCTCTCAGTGTGTGTGTGTGTGTGTGTGTGTGTGTGTTTGTGTTCGTGTCCCCAATTCACTGTGACCGCTCGCGGCATACGCGCTACCAAACCGCGTACCGCCCGCGATTTTGGCCTTTACGGTAAATTAAATCTGTCGACGTTCTGTAAGCTAAAAACGGGCAAAAAAAACCTTCCACGCAAATAATGATAAATAGCGAAATATTATCTGCATATAATGAGTGTAAATTAACCGGTATACAATTTATTAATTTAAGCTAACGCGGCGATAACGAAAGTCAGGAAAATTGGAATTCAATACAATACAGGTACTACAGAAACTACGGGGTGTTCTCTCGGTAAAGTATACAATATACAGCAGAACAGTCCAACAACAATATACACTTTTCAAAAAAACTACCGTGTTAATTACGATGAAAACTGTTTGAATTGTAAATTTTATGAAAACGGTTACCGAGGCGGAAGAGATACTATACAAACAACAAATATATTTGTTCCCATCTAACCTGCTTTTTATCAAATGTTGTAGGGTCATAAAATATGGAATGAAATAAAAACAATAAACAGGTTTCTATGGAAAATATAAACCGTACCTGTTAGAGTTGGTCGTAATAAACACAACACCAATGAAACATGTTTCTAATAAAACTCCAGGTCAACGAATCTCCCGGTTTGAAATATTTTTGTGGACTCCACCACTGCCCTGTACTTCTTGGCTTTCATGAACGTACGTGGAGGGTTTAAGAACGAAACTGCATAACAACGTTGTTTTATTTTTCTTAATAGCAGACCGCTTTTAACTCAACGTACAGGAACTTGGGACTCTCAGCCAGAGTTTTCCGCGTACTCACGCTGAGCTGCGACGCGAAAAGTAGGAAAATCGATTTAATGTCAGATTAAATTGTTACGATATACCGACCCGGATCAAAAACACGGAACTAGGCTTTAGTGTTGCGCCGATCAACAGGGCTGCACCCGGTCGAGAGGTCCGTTATTAAAAAAGAATTATCGACTGTTCGCGGCGGAAATGCAAACGGGGCCAGAACTCGGGGCGAGCTATAAATTAAACCGATAGTGCCGGCCAGATAGAAGCGAAAATTATAAGACCGGGAGGGGATGGGTGTTCTGGGGGTTGAAATCGGGCGGAAACCCGTAGGGGGCGGGGGGCGCGGGGGCTGCAAATCTCCGGTCGCTTCCTCAACCCCTAAACACGCCTCAGACGTGCCCGCTCCAAATTGACTTCTGGCCCCGCCGACTGAACGGGCAAAGGGTGCCAACCCCCTACCCCCTACCGCCTTCCCTTTAGCCAGTGCCCGCCTTCCGCCTATCCGGTGCACGTTAATTGAAAGGGTTAATTTGGAAATCGGTTCCAACGCCCCGAGGGGCCCGCGTTTAAGGTCTCGAACCCCCAAACGACGAAAAATACCGTGGTGGCCGAGACCTGAAGTCCGTGATAAACCTCCCTAAGATTCGTAACAATTTAACTTCCTTCTCTGGGATTTCTTCCAAAACATTCATCATAAAAATCGTTGCGCTAAGACCGAAAATATCCTTCCCCGTAAGGACAAATCTTCCAGGCGAAATTCTCTCATGTAATACACCCGACACAAGTACACAAAGTCCCAATCATATATCCCAAATTATATAACGGTCCAACGAAAACATACTTTACTACTGAAATACGTTCACTTCTATAGAGCTATAGATATATTCTATACAGATATCGATAAGACTTATTACAGCACCTAGTTTTTATTAAACTATATACAGTTGAATTTACTGGAAAATAAATAAAATAAATACAACCGCGCAGAGACAGCGTTAGTTTCAGATCTGATTCAATTTCCCAACGCCGGAAGTAGAAAGGACGGAACTTTATGGCAAGATAAAAGCGCGGATCATATTTGAATAAATTATGTAAACCGCGAATAAAGGTTATGCGGGTTTATGAAGGTTTGAAATAAAATGGGCTCAGCGTATCCGTTAGATATGATGGACTCGTCTCGGCAGTTACACTCGACATCGTTAAAAACCACTATTGAATTTATTATCCTATTTAATTCCATTGCGTTATCAGTATTCAGTGGAGTATCTTCATCGCTGCAATTACATTTCGGAATGGCAAAGGTTAAGGTTGCATGCCCAGTTGGAGATCCCTTTTCAAAACACGATTTCGGTGCTCCCGCGTGCGTTAGTGTTACGTAGCTATTGGGATTATTTACTGTATAGTTCTAGCATATTTTCCGAATGTTTACATACGGAACTGTTTTTAAACGTAGGACGGCTTTATTGTTGTACGAGTCGGTGAAATATTTGAGCGTCTGTAAATAAATCTCAGGCATAACTCAACGCGGTCAAATCCGGACTGTATGAACACTAACAACGGAGGAAATATTTTCTACCTTCAACAACAATTTTATTTTTAAGTGTCTATCTAGTCAGTAACTTAACTGAGTGTATACTGAACAAGAGCAGGAAGAATCTCAAACATTCAAGAATTACAGGATAACCCCGAAATCAATAGCGACTCAAGTTTTAATTCATTGGAGGAAATGAGGGGGATCTGTGAGTAGGGATAATAAGCAAGCGATGAATGAATGCTCTTTTATAGGAATAAGATTAGTAAGGCGGTAGACAAGCAACCTGATAATTAATGCAATTGACATTCGGGTAATTAATATAATTCATTATTAAGATAATTAATAAGCGGGTAGAAAGACTGGCAGGGTTATGGATAAGGGAAAACAAACGCACACTAGTGATCATTATTAGCCGAAGATGAACGGAATTACATAAATCCGATTTAAGTTAATTTCCTTTATGAAATACCGAAAATATAGTAGTTTTCTGTTATTTTTGTTTTCAATCTTGCACTCGATCAGTATTCGATGGGAAAACGAGGCAAGTATTGCAGGTGATGGCGTAACACCCAACTACCGAATATGGTCATAATATAATAATTAATTCGATCTGCAAGAGAAGCAATTTAGCTATTGTAGGCAATATTTCAAACATGGTGTGATTCAAATGGGATACTTGAAAAACATTCAACAGGGAATGCGGAGTGAGTGGGGGCGACACTTTCCGAACAGAACGCACTACAAAAGTGGCTACTTACAGGTTTCACATAAAAAAAAACGAACAAGGCACAAAACAAAAACAACAGATTGGGAGGATTTTTCTGGGCGTTATAAACTGGATATCGAACAAACGGAGTGAACGGATTCTGTGAAACTGTAGGGGAAACGGAGGCGTCGGTAGAGGTGGGAACGTTATCGAAACTGATAACGCGTGTAGGTAGATAAGATTGGGGGGGAGGAGGAGGAGGCGCCCTTCTGTAAACACGGATAGCTGTGAAACTGGAATTCTTTCCGACTGAAATACCGAGCGTTTCAATCTTGAAATAGACCTGTTTGCCGATCGCGGACGACGACTGTCGCTCGACCGGCCGCCAGTAGGGCTGGAGGCGAAAGGGCTGTTGCATCTGAAATCCCTTCGATTGTCGACCCGACAGACGGAAAACGAACAAACGGAAGAGAACAGTGCTGGGGTGGAGAGCGGCGCTACGAATATCTCCCCAATCGTGGCGCGAAACCTCTCCGAAAGCTATCTGCCGGCATACTGATTACGGCCAAGGAATCTCTCACTAGCCGCCATATCTCTAGCCCACCCACCAGTGTTGCCAACCCGTTCGACAGCCGATATATATCAGGCTTCGACACTGGGACACCGACTGAAATATTTGCGATCATTCTTCTTTCGAGTTCGAGAAGAAGGATTTTCGCAACAAATTTTAGTCACCGAGAGATATTGCCCGTTTCAGATCGGAAATGTCGCAACCTCGACGCAAATCAACACGCACTCATTTGCAAACAAATATTTGTCCACGTCCTACACCGTATACCGGAGATAAGAGGGCATAGGAAGATGTTTTCCCGTAGATAAAATTTAAGAATATTTTACCGTTTCTCCGCGGGGGAAAACTCGATCGCGTTAGAACGACAATTCCGAACGGAATCGGGGTAAAGAGTGAAATGTTTACAGAAAATGTGGCGCGATATATGACAAACATATTGCCGGCATATACTCGTGTGCCCATATTCATAAACTGGTGTGTCAATAGCCCCGATAAGACATATATTAATTTTTCCCAATGCGGCTTTTCTATTTCTAGATCAGTGCCGTTGCAGATTAGATAGGCCGGATCGAAGTGACCGCCGGTGGAATATCAGTGATCGAAAGAACTATTCAAATTCGGGTAAAGCGAACAGTATTGGCCATTTATGACCCGGTACATATATACTTGAACTGACATAGTAGTACAACGATTTTACAGTTACAGGGAATTGAACAACTTCGGGGGACTGTTCCGGCTTAGTGTGGGAAGTGTGTTTATGTTATTGAAACACACGTAATGCTGCAGGAGAGAGAGGGAGAGGGAGAGGAGAGGGAGAGGGAGAGGAGAGAGAGAGAGAGAGAGAGAGAGAGAGAGAGAGAGAGGGAGAGAGAGATACTACCACCACCATATATGATATGCCACCGTGGCACAATATGCTGATACAATCTAATACCTGGAATGAAACGTGGTGCTAGACACGTGTTAACCGCATACACTAACCTAGTGTTCCACTGCTACAGGGCCGTCCTTCGACCGGGTATTATATACAGGATGTATTGCGTTGTTAGGGAATCAATATTTAAACGCTACATCAATTCGAATACCTACAATTATAGCGTTTCAAATAAGGGACTGAAAACAAGACAATAATAATTGGAAGAGTTTTCTCTATTTATCCTATATAATTGTAAAATTCAATTTAATACTGAAAGACTTATTTCTGGGGTATATAATATTTATATTTAATAAAGGATATAGGACGAACGACCGGAGACAGTCGTCCAATGAATTATTTTGATATTCCGTAATGTATAATAACGAATTTACGTATATATGAAGAATGTAATCGGATGTGACGAAATGAAACGTTTATGAACTGTCGGACTAATTTTTGACTGAGTGGTGAAACCACTGAGTAATACCACAATCGGAAGTCGTATTTCTATATATATATATTTTTTTTAATGCTGGCAGCTTTCGTTAAATTTTATCCGGTTGAGAAACGGCCTATCTATAAACCGCTGTTCTGGGGCTGGCCATGTGTCAATGCCAAGTGTGGTTGTGTATTAACAACAACGCGGATTATCGCCCCTTATCGTCATTCACAATTTTAGTTTTCAAACTATTTTTTTCCAAGAATGGTAATTGTACGCCCACCAGACGGGTTTACTGAAGCGATTATACAAGTTAAAGTTAAACAAACTTCACAAGCAATAAGTTATGAACAGATCACACTTCGGGGCATGAGGGAGGGTCAGTTTCTTAGTTCATTCATTCCTTCCAGGGACTTTCTTTAAAAAAATAACCAAAGTTTTCCCATTCTCATTTTTGCCGTTAATTCCTCCCCGCGGATGGTCGTCAGGGATATTTTTCTTTGTTTTCTTGAGAACCTGGAGCGTTTTGCGTTGTCTACTGACAGCGGGAGAAACCTTAAACCACTCTTGCCTGAAGATTGGTCACAGGCAAAGGAAAGTCACAAACAATGGAATTAATACAAATAAACGATACTTCTAAATTTTGTCCTTGATAAGACTTCAAAAATTAGTTTCCTTTTCCAAGCCATGGATTTTTTCAGGCCTGTAGTAAAATTTAATATTTGTAGGGCGGGCGTCTACGTATTCAAAAAAACGGCCATTTAATTTTACAGTATTACTGTGTCTGTCTACTGGAAAACTCAAGCTGTAAATCACCGGTATCCCGCGACAGCATCGGTAACCGACTTAGCCCGCGATGTACCACTTTGCCGCGACGACTGAAAACCCTAAATTTTGAAATTAAAACCCCGACCATAAAAAAAACCTTAGAGAAAAAAATTCAGAGCGGAATACGTAACGGAAATATAGAGAACTGGGGGGAGGGAGAGAGAGGGAAAAAATGAATAAAACTGGGCTTGTTACACACACACCACATATATCCTGGGGACTTAAATCCTTTTATTAAGCGTACATTTGGTAGAGCGCCGCCCCCGATCCGCCAGTAGAACGTTTTAATTAAATTATAGTGTGAGAGTGAAACACTTTCCCCCCCGTAATGGAAATATTTTTCTCCCCCTACAAAGCCACCCCCGAAAACGAATATTAAAAGTCGCCCTCTGCAAGTCCGGCCAAGCTCCTATTGTCCGGACCAATTCAAACACGACCGTAGAACGAGCTCGAGTTTAATTCTTTAGCACGTGACGTTCCTTCGAAATTATATCTCCCCGTATCGTCTCCTTATCAGCTGCATAGTACAAACAAAAATTACGGCGTATAACCGACAGTTTTTCTCGAACGGATGTTACTCAAATACTTACAATTAGATTGGCTAGCTGTAATGAATAGGTATAATTACAATAGGATTTAATTTGCTACATACATTCGGAACATTGTATGTTTTTTGGACATTATGCGGGGAGCATAATTTAATTTTAAAAGAAATTAATTTAACCCGCCCAAGATTCCGGTGGGTAGGGAGGTAAACAGAAAAAGAGGAAAAGGAAGCTCAGGAAGGTCCAGGAAACATAACTGTGGGAGAGGAAGGTGCGGTAACCTAACAGCACGAAAATTCCCCGCGGCCTCGCCGCCTAGCCAACCCGGCAGTCCGTAAATTCAGTAAAACCCGGCTTCATTTTAATTCTCTTCTAATTGTAAAATTAAATTAAAGATACACTACACAGTGCTGTTAGTGTGACAGCAATACTGTCACAACCCCCTCCCCCACCGCAACCCCTTCGCGCCAACAAACGAGGGTCGGGTTTTAATTCCATTTTCTTCTACAGTCCGACCGCACACATACATTAGTCAGATTAAATTCCTTGTTGTAGTTGTAGTTAAGTAAATGTTTAATAGTAATTTCAATTCGGCTCCTTGTGAGTCATATATACACTGTATATAAAAGGCCGCGTAATGTAAATACATCCGTTGGGCGGATAAAAAAAACGGAATAATACAATTCATCATCTTGGGAACGGGATAAAATATCAACAATATGAGGCAGTCTCGTGAGACAGTCTGACTGCACGGTATCAGTGCATATAGGATGCTCATCAGACTGTGTACCACTAAATCCAGGTGTTCCAATCAACACTAGTCGACTAGTGTCCGATATAATTCAAGGGTAGGTAACAACTGCGGCAGGAGTTAATGCTTAAGTATTAATGTGTAAATTACATTCATGTATGTTAACCATAAACATGTAATATGTTTCTATAATTTAACTGATTTGCACTGAATTATACGATTTCAACGACCAAATTAAGCCGGAACTAATTAATATGTGATCATTAATCACGATCTCAAAGCGCCTTTTGAGAGGGCGCCTATCTAAACAAGAAGGATTTTGACAGACACTTCCGCTTTCTATTCAGGACCCTCGCCGGTGTGCACAGTGTAACACAGAGAGGTGTATACTGTTAATGGTCTGGAACTTGTTACGGCTGTTGTTTAGTGTTATACGCCGCCGTGTAATAGTTCCCTATCTGGGTCGTAGTTAATGTGAGCCGGTGTGAGCGAGTGGGGAAGACGGGGGATTTTACTGGAGCTACAGCGGTTTCCTTGCAGTATTCAACAGTTATCATGACCAGAAACCGAATTTGCTGAAACAAAGGAAGAAAACCTCCACCACCTTATCCTTATACGTAATATGTAATGCTACGTCACGATGACGGCGGTAATACGAAACCCGTCAAGTTTAATACCGGTGATGACAGAAAAACGCAACATCTTCCACCTTTATATATCCTTAAATAAACGAAAATTGATCGAATAAATTCCGGAAATAGATTATTAGGTCTATTATACTTATATGGTACAGATATTTAATATTCGTCCCGTCTCTCCCGCTTCGCCTAAAGTCCGAATAAGTCATGCGATCGGATCAAAGGTCAGTAGGGCCTAGTCGACGGCTTAGTCGGAATAAAAGTTTTAGACCGGAATGTCATTTGCATAGTGTCGGACCGGCGTGCCGCCTTCACGGGCGCCGTGGGGGTGGGGAAGCAAAATAATGATTGGTTCATGCTTCAGTCATTTGGGTTTTGTCGCTGGGGCAATTTGCTGTAGCGGGCGATGCAATTTCGCCCGGTAGTAAACAATTTAACCGGGCGGCGGCGTCGCCATATTGCCGACGGTGCGGCCTCCAACCGGCACCAAATTGCACCGCCAAAGCAGTAAAACTGTTCCAATGAAAACTACCGCGAATTTAGACGATGCCATTTTATTTTTCAGCCGAAACTAGAATTTCTCAGGAAATATCGAGGATTTGCACTAAATAAAGGTATCGAATTCATCAGAATTTCAGGATTTAAGTATACATTTCTTATAACGGTGTTTGGAATAAAATTGAATATATATTTTTACGAGTTTATACTGGATTGTCAACATTCGCGAGAGATATAATTTTTAATGTCCCCCGCAAGAAAGAGATTTTTAATATAACTGAACCGAGTACAAAATCTAGGTGGCGGACCGAAGTTTTCTTTCACTTTGAAATATTAGTATAACACACTTTCAAAAAGCGGAGGACAACATATGGTTTCGGAGTCCCGACATGGAAATAACGTTAATGTTATTAATAAGAAATTAGAATAAAGACCCGCACTTCCAGATTCCAAAAATTTAATTTTTTTCTAACGCGTAACTATTTACATACTTTACACACCTAGATGAGTACATCTAAGTATTTATCGATAATCCTGTCGATCCATCAACCATAGCCTGGTGTATTGGAGTCAGAAAAACTGTAAGAAACTCAAATTCAGAAAATCCGGGAATTCGCATTAGCGCGATATTGCCAGGAGGAGTTGGTCGGTGGTCCGGGGGCAGTGTTCCAACTGGGTAGGAAATTGGGTTTGGTTGGGTTTTGGGGAAAGTTGGGGGCAGCTGGGGGCGTTTTGCGGTGGGCTCATTGGGAGGGGCGCACACCCCGGGCATAAAGAACACACCGAAACCCAGCCTCAACTTGCCCCCCAACTCTGTCAACCGAGCTCCCACATTAAACGACTACCACTCCACGGCCATAGCTCCGACCCTAGAACGCTGTACACTATTTTTCAACTATCTTCTTACACGCCTCAGGCACGGACATTTTTGTTGACACGGGTCCTTAACAGAAAGGAGACGGCACCGATACTTTTACGCCCAATAAATATTTTATATTTATACGTACATTCCTCTAGAACTATAACCCCTCGTACGACGATTTGGGTCGATCAAAATCACAATAAGTTGGGCACGGGGATGTTACCGGTAAGAGTCCGAAACCTCGACAGGGACCTCGACAAATTGGCAAAAAGACAATGAATATAGTTGTATTTACAGAAAAATAGTATAGATTTTTTTTAATTTTTACAACGCGAAAATGCATATTTTTTTGACTCGGCGAGTACAATAGCATCGATTAATGTTCATATGCCGTTAAGTTAAGAACCGACCTCTCCCTGTTGGTAACAGTATTCACTCAACCGGCCTCTGAGGTTCAAAGGGCCGCCAGCTAGCCTCCCTTCTATTCAGCCCTAAAGTCCCTCTCTCTCTCTCTCTCTCTCTCTCTTTCTTTTCTTCTTCTTCTTGTTTTCTCCCGGGGGCCAACTTACAATCCCTTAAGTTCAAGTCGTGGTGGAAGGGGCTGGTGGGGGGGGAGGCGCCTCCAGGCTAATTGAGGCCGAGGAGATGCCCGCCAAAGTGGGAGGCAGAGGAGCAAAGAGAAGAGGCTTCACTTTTACCAAGTCCCCGGGACTAAAGTTTTTATCGGACCGACTCCGCGATTTAAATTTCAAACACTCCGCCCCCAACCACCACCACCACCAGCCGCACAGTTCCAACAACCCCCTAATACCAATAAAATATTTGCCTTTCTTCGCTAATAACTGAAAAGGCACCGTTATTGTGAACGGGCACGCGACGTATTAGACTGGATTTTCGCGATAAACAACACATTATAAAAGTCAAACGCTTTAGATACGGTGCAGGCAACCACATACGTTTACTGGACATAAATTAACCAAAACTGAAAAATACAAAATTACAGCGACAAAATATAAATAATTTAATTTATGCAAGACTATAACACATATGTATACAATTTATAAAGGTCCAGAAGAAAGTTTTAATCGCAGAATAATAAAACTAAAATTAGGTTCAGAGATAAATAATTTAATTAGACTCCAAGATTATACGCTCATTTATTCCGTTTTCCTTTTGCCCTTTGGCGCCACTGTATATATACGAAATCTACATTACTGCGGAATTACTTAAGGAAGGGAAACTCCATAAAACAAATACCTAATAAAAATCGAGTACTGACTGAAAGCATAAACATTTCAATTGAATAAGGAATCGAATGAAAGGAATCTGATACTCCTCGGGACTATAACTGGTCGAATATGTTTTTTAATCTATTTATAAAACGCAATCGGAAGCGAGCGGTTCGCCGATAAAATGAGTAAATATTTTAAACGTAAATTTTTTTATATTGCATACAACTCGAAACAGGAAGGCAAGTTCGAATAAACAGGTTGGAGCGATTTGGATGAATGGCGGAGGTGAAACTGACCCCCGTGGTTTTCCTACTCTCTCTCTCTCTCTCTCTCTCTCTCTCTCTCTCTCTCTCTCTCTCTCTCTCTCTCTCTCTCTCTCTCTCTCTCTCTCTCTCTCTCTCTCCAGTCAACACTGCAGTTAAAGTGGACTCTTTTTCAGGCCCTGTTTTCAGAGGGTTGGTATTACCGGCGATGTTTTAAGTTCAAGGGAGGCGAGAGCCGCTGGCTGTTGCGGTCGCCTAAGGGCTTATTCTGATGGGGGGCGCTGTCCACAAACCGAGAATAAGACGGTACAGGCAAAAAGTGGTTCTCTGGTCCTCCCAACGCCCGGATTTTAATATAAACCGCATAAAATGTTTAAAGCCCCCTATTTATTAGTATTACTTTACTGCGAAAACCTTTGGATAGTGCGATTGTATTTAATTAACAAATTTGTCGAAACTATTCCTTGATATACGCTGCACTGTTTACTGCGTATTTCTATTAAACCTTTGGAAACATTGGAGAAGTTTCATTAAATTGAAGCTCGAAGAACTGTTTATTACCGTTGGGAAAGCAAAAGACTTCATACTATAGATAGATCGGAATAAAGGGAGAAGCATGAATTTTCGTCGGGGGCTAGATAAACAAAAGAGGGAAAATAAAAAGGTTTATACTGTTAAATTGAAAAAATTAAAATTACTACTTTCCTATAAGTACCTATATCCTTTAATAATTCAAGAATTATGCAATAAGGAATTCGTGAAATGCCAACGTTCGCGGAGCGACTGACCCGAATTTGACGGGATTTTCGCAAATTGAGATAAGGTTGGTGGCAGGTCGAAAACGCTGCTTAGGTCGGGGGTTCCGAAACGTAAAACTGTTACCGAACACGAATTCAACATTTCCGGAGTCGCGTGCGTACAGTCCACTTGGTGCGGGATGCCGGCCGCCCGCCAATATCGATTCCCGCCACCCGCGAGCCCAAATTGGATTAAGGGAAGTAACAATTTTCGAAGAAAGCCCCAATTTTATTCGGGGACAATGAGGCCAACTTTATATTTAGGCAAGAGTGTTCCGCGGAAATTCGGAACGCGATCCGATATTTCGTTATTGCCATAATGGCCATAATCTTCATTAGCTTACAGGACATAATTATGCAAATTTATTTAAAAAAATGCACCGGAATGAAATAATAATTGAGCGATTTCTGTACGCTCTCCTGTGGCGGACAATTGCAGGTGTTAGTAAACGAAGATAGGATTCCGTGAGCATTACCAATGATTACATAGCTCATTAATTATAACACTCAAAAGTATTATCCATGATGTGAAGGGTACAGATTGCAATGCTCTTGAGATAACGCATTGTTATAAAATCATCTTCCGAGATACTAATAGTTCCAATAATTACGCCATTACTTTTATAGGCTTATGGGTAATGCCGTAACACGATTTAACAAACTGCCAAACCTACCAAAATTTCTACCACAGTTAACATTCAAAATCAAGAATGTAATAGAAGAGCGAAAATAAGAAACTGGTTTACTTGAATGCTGCAGGAGCAAGACACAACAGTGAGTGTTAAGGGCCTAACGCGATATCTGAGCGCTATCTGTCCCCATAATTGACAGTGTTGTTAGTCTTCTGTCCAGTTTGGGGGGGGGGGGAAGGTCCCCTTTCTCAATTAACCCACGTCCCCCTCAGCTCCTGATTAATACTGTTACAGCTCGGTTACACCTGAAGCTGAAGACCCAGCTCTGATGGGCATTAGAGGGCACAGTATGAAACACTGAGGGGAGAGACCTCTGTCCCCCCCTCTCTCAAATATAAACGAAGAAGCAGTACATATTTACATTAGAAATACATCACAAGCAACCTGTCAAAGCAACCTTCAGTACTGTGAACGCACCGTACACGTCGGATTGTTATCTGACTTCATTACCGAGGGAAAGCAATAAGAATTAATCCAGAAGAGTTAAAACTGACAGCCGGCAACGCATTGACTTATTTGATTGTTCTCCATTCGGCAAGTCTCATTGTAAAAGAATGTTTTTTTAAACATTTTTTAGCTACGTTTATCGAATCCCAGGTCCTTGAAGTTTTATTCCCGTCTCCTCGTCCAAATTCCCTCCTCGAATCCCTCTCCTCCGTTAGCCATCCATTATCCCCCACACGGCGGCTTAAGCCCCACTGGCGTCTCTATGGTCTGTAGCCCAGATAAAACGTCAACAGTGCTATCACTGGGTGGTTTCTTTATCGGGAGAATCGAGAAATACAAAAAAACGCTTTCCGCAATTGTATTTATAATAAAATCATCCGAAAAAATAAATAGGATTAAAATATGTGCAGTCAATTTTCTAGATAATAACCGATTAGTAGAACTGTAAATATCAAACATTTGATAATACATGATAAGAAGGGTTCAATCAATGAACATTTCCAAAGATATATGATTCGGATTACGACCTTCTAGTAAACAGTGTTGACTGTTTACTCTTTTATTTTGTTATCCCTTTATAGATTATAATACAATACCCTCTATGATGGTGGTTCGAAATAAAAGGTGGACTACCTGGGTCCCTTTCGGAGGCACTGTACCTAACTTCACATAAAGATAGTAATACGACACGTTACATCTCAATTCGGGGGTTGTTGCGTCGATGACATTGAAAAAAGTTCCAATGGCCGATTTCGTTTGTTGGGCGTTTAAAACCGTAGAGTTGGCGAAAGAGAGAGAATGGCGATTTGAATTAGATGGGGGGGAGGGGGAACTCATTTAAAACAATACGGGGGGTAACGAGAATCGGAACCAAGTGGACGAGCTTTTCAGGCAACGAAAGGGGGTGAGCGGTGGGTAATGGTGGGGGGAGGGGGTAGGCAAATCAAAGCCTACCTTGTTTTTCCCCTCCGAGGGAGAGAGAGAGAGAGAGAGAGAGAGGGGGGGAGGGAGAGACTAAGCTCTTCTGCCCTATTTCCTATTGCAGTCGGCGGGAAGCAACTAGGCGGTGTTTTTCTGGGGCATCGTCATCCGTGCGCGTTTCTATGTAGATATATGTCGGCGCACGTGTGCGAAAGCGGGCGCGGATATGGCTGCCCTTTCAAGCCGACCCCTTTATGAGTCCCGCCGTGTTCTCTAATCAATTGCAAAAAGGTCACGGGCGAGGGATCTCATCAACCGTTTCATTAGTTCGAATCGCAAATGCCGATATCGGCAATAATATCTAGGTTGTTGAAAGAAAAATAAAATAGTAATAAAACTAACTGTAATAAAATAGTTAACGACGTACTGATATCGAAGTCGGAAAATGAGTCCAAATGGCATAGATAGTTGAAGTGCCAAAATAACAGCTAACTAAAGATAAAGCTAGTCTACGATACATATAATAAATAAATGGAGTGGTAAATATATCTATTTGGTTGGAACTTCAATGCGTGTATAGTTTTCACCTGTTATGCTTCCATTTAAAGACATTAAGACTTTTTGGGTTTACCCTAAAAACAATTTTTTTATAAGGCCGCATTAAGTTCAGCTAAGGACTGTTTGATAAGATTAGTTTCTTTTAAGTGCTTTATGAGTTGGGGCAGAAAGTTTAATGACTCTCGGACTCCTATTTTCGCCCATTTAAGCCGAAGTAAGAAAGTTGTCCAAGCGCTTAAACCGGCGTTACAAATAAGCCCCAAACCGAGAATATTATGTTAAGGTCTTAAAATGGAACTCCGGGACATATGTTTCACAACACATTGTAGGCAGTCGTTCCCTGAAGTTCCTCAGTTTATATCACCACTTATCTCATCTGGTATCAGCTCCGGAGGTTAATACAATTATAGGGAGGAAAAATGGTACCTGAAGATTTAAGGTATTCAAAAATTTTTTGAAGCGTTTATCGATATTCTAGCACCCGTCAATTTAATAATTATTTACAAAAAATTGATCTTTATAATGATTTAAGTTAATTAACGGTTAATTAGACAACGTCGTCCACCTATAATTTCCACGTGAATATATAAAATGATATTTCAATTTTAATTTTTCCTCCTTTCTCTTTTAGTGCCTTCCATTCCACAAATTCATTTTTGCCAGAGCGAAATCCGATGCGACCTCACAGGTCTCTCCTGGATAACCTCTCTGAATTCACTTCAATCCTCAAGTTAATAAGCGGGTTTATTTTTTGCCCCTCCTTTTATTTTATTTCTGTCATGTCTTTAGCCAGAAGCTCTCTCGGCTTTCCGGGGGTGAGAATCCTCACGGGCCCACTCCTCTAATTCGTAGCCACGTGGCTGGGGGGTGGCCGGGGTTTGAGGGTTCGTGTGCAAAATACTGAAGAAAATGGAAGGGGGAGAAGATTCAAGATTGTCGAGGGGTCGGAAAAGACGGGAAAGCCGAAAAGGGAGAATGAGAGTATAACGTTTCAACGCCGGCGATTTTCTTGAATTCTTCAACGGAGGGAAATATTGTTGAAACCTGTACCAACCAACCTCGTTTTATGAGCGCCCCCCCTACACCCCTACCAGCCTGCCGTAGAGCCCCATCCACCCCCAACATCCTTTCTTTTTAGGGTTACTTTCGTTCCGAGCAGAAAGTAATTATTGCCGCTTCCCCGAACTGCGGGGGTAAATAATTAAAAAACGGAGGGGTGCAGCGCAGGAGAAACAGCGCATTACACTGCCAGCAGGAGCTCTACACGACGGATTTCACTGGATATCGCTACCTTCCTCCATACTAAATTCATAGAGTCAATATTTCGTATCGGAAAATGGTAATTGTAATTTTTACACTCACTAAAAAATCATATACGTATATACGAATATTACGTTCCGAAATAGATCAACCCTGAACATCAGTTCTGTAATTTTTCAAACATGTATAAGTCAGAGGTCTGTGAATTTCTACACTACAAATGCCTAACACTTTCTTAATGAATAAAATATATAAAGGACAGCATTGTAAATAAAAAGGTATATATAGGAAGGGAGTTTTAACAGCCAGCTCATTTAACTATTGAAAAAACTTTACAACAGCCCCCCACCCACCACAAAGGATAGGATCATAAAAAGCAGTTGTTTATTGGAGCCTAGTGATGGTCGCGGACGATGGCGAGGGTCGGAGGGTAGGGGCCACGTGTTCAAAATATTTGTGTATTTACGGGCTCTGAGGAAAGTTTACAGAATGGTAAAAGAGATATGTGACAACCGCGGGGTAAACATATGAGGGCCCCTCCCTCGGGTTTCGGTCTGGACCGGGCGGTAGGGGGTAGGGGGTGGGTTCCCACGGGGGGCAAGGGGGGGAGTAGGCACCCCCCTAGGAAACAAACCAATCAATTGGGCTTAGTTGACGACGGGCCATTTACAAAATTTTTCCGTCTCCACACAAACGTTAGTTATATTCAAATATAAATCCTATCACCAATGCGCTGATGGGAAGGTACAAACCGGACGGCGAGCGGCTGAAACCGGTCTAGCGAAAAACCAGCGGTCAAACGCGCAAAAATTAGCGGGAACAGTGAAAACAGTAGTTTTGCCGTCAATTTACGCGTTTTAATCAAGCTGTAAGCCTCGATACTACTCTGTATAATGATTACAATTAATCCGGCTCCATTGCCGCATATTTAAACAATAAAGTTGATGGAAAACTGGTCTGATGAGAGAATCCCTGCATTTCAGCTTTATCCAGTTGGAACTAGGGCGAAACTGTAATGGAGCATTTCCACTCCACCCGACAGACCGTGCCACACACAATGTAAATATATTTCACATACAGCCAACCGAGATAACAGTTGTAAATGGTTAATAACTACTTTAAATATACATATAAGGTATATATTCTCGAAATCGTTGATTACGAATCGGCAAAAATTTTACAAATTGATATTTCAGTTTCAAATGCAAATCCCTCTCCGATGTAACCGTGCAAAATTTACGGACATTATTTTGAAGAATGTATGATGTATCGATACATAATAAATATAATAATCAGCCTGCTGTTGTTAAACCCCGACTGCGGCTCGCCTACGTTTTTCGTTCACCATTCATGATTTTACCGGTAAATAAATATTTATACACATTTTAAAATTTACAAGCGCGTACCATAAACCGTCTTTGATAATAAGAGTGAATCATTTATTTACCACTCCGAACATTCTCACAATTTGATTTCGATACATATCTGCCAAATTCGTTTCTTACTATAAAACTATATTCATGCCTTTTGTAATTTTTCTGGAAGCAAATTAAAATTGGAATAAAGTGACATTAAATATTTGTATTGACCATAAAACGTTACCACTTCAATCGCCAAGTTTTATCTCCGTTCGTAAAACGAAGCTTTTGTTTAAATCATACTTTCCAACTTTTATAGCCGACGTTAACCGTACGAAAGAATAGATTTACGCGGTTATTTACGCGGCTCGCGGCAGTACCATCAATAATTCCGACGGCAAAATCAGAGGCTAAAACCCAAATACGAAAATAACCCAAGCCGATTCGACTCCTATTCTGCATTCCATCTGGCGCTCCTTTCGTTACTAACCGCCGATTTTGTCTTTAAAAATCGTTCCTCAGTGACTCTCTCGTCAAATAATTCCGTCGGATAATGTGAAAAAGCAGTCCTCTCTTTGTTTCATGATAGCGATATAATAATAACAGAATCAACCTCACGAACCCAATCCAAATAGTTCAGATCACAAAACTGTAGTATCCATTTTTGTGAACTGACCAGTCCAATTTCAGTGATACCTTCTTAAAATTTCAACTAGCCAACACTTGAAAAGGATACCGGGCATATCCCAGCTAGAGGCGATGGTGAGAATAAGGAGAATATACAAGAAGTGTATACAGAGTTAGGGCGCGTCCAGAGGCCGGCGTTTTTTCCCTGTCCGGTTGGGTTTATTTTCTGAATCCGAAATAAACTGAACCCCACGGGTTTCCCACAGCGGCAGGCCGGCGACCCTCCTGAACGCTAAATATAAAATGCCACTTTGATCCGGACATTAGATCTCCGATTTTAGTTTTTTTTATTTTTTAAAAATAAATTTCTATTTATTTTCGGCTCGCGAAAATGGGCCTGAGAATTCGCGCTATTTAACTTGAGAAATTCAAAATAAATAACAACAAAAAACTAACAGTAGTTCGCGAGGGTTGGTACACCAATCACTGTTTTGAAAGGTGTGGACTTATAAAGGCTAAGAAGGTGCAAATTTAAATTTACGATTGGATCTCAAATAATTTCATTCAAAAATTCATTTCAATATGTTCTAATTGCTGAAACAAATATTAAGTTTTATTTTACGGCATTCTCCGCGCGGTAAATATACTACAGAATGTTTGTTACTGTCGATCGGGGGGATGATGGTTCCAGAGAAAATACGAAGCAGTGTGAAAGCAGACGGAAGAAGAATGAACTCGTTCTTGGGAAAAGTATTCGTGAAGCGTCGTCGTAGAAGTCTGGGAGGGGGGAAAATGGCGGTCGAGAATGTACCGAAACTATTTGTTTTTCGCGGCCCGAAAAACCTTTCCGAGTTGGATCGATGAGAAAGAGATCCTGAAAAGGTTCAGACGTCCCATCAGGCACTTCCGAGGCCTACCGAGCCTCGAGGTTTA
Organism: Lethocerus indicus; assembly: GCA_019843655.1. NCBI lineage: Eukaryota > Metazoa > Arthropoda > Insecta > Hemiptera > Belostomatidae > Lethocerus > Lethocerus indicus. The sequence continues at coordinate 12,272,083 of JACDQD010000012.1, read as the reverse complement.
AATATTGCCACCTGCCAAAATCGCGCTCACAATTTACAATCACGTTTACACGTTTAGAGAATCGATGCTTGGATTCGTATCCTTAGGGGGGGAAATCGTGCAGCCAACTAACATAAATTTAACACTATCGGACCTCTGGAGGCGGCGGTGACCGTTCGAGCGACGGTACCCTAAACGGGGGAACACTAAACTGAAAACACATTTGACTGGCAGAAGGTGGAAAGTAGATTAGAATGCTCTCTGTGCCCGACGGGGCATTTTCCGGTCGGGGGATGAACAGAAGCCGTTGGACCGTGAAAATCCCATAAACAAATCGCGGCAGCGTATATAACCTTTCGTATGTCAAAGCAGGTAAATGTACGGTGCCTTAACGCATGGCGTACCCCCATATTTATACATTATATACATATTATGTGCATATTTATTTTTGTAAAATCTGACAGTTTCTTTTTAGATTCATTTTCACACTCGGATTTTCATTTGAAAGTCAAGAAACGAATCCATGACTTTACCGCGGGTATACTTTCGGTATGCATTTATTATGGAGTTATTGAGCTTTCCTCTTTAATTAGAATTTGTAATTTCGTTTTAGTCAATTGATTTTGAAATGTCCGTTTTATCCCCGCGAAAATTCTTCAGTAGGGCATGCAAAGTATAATGTGCTAGTTTTATCGCCATCGTCAGTAAAATTACATCCCGGGGGCTGGAATATCATCAAAAAATACTTGACACGTTTAATAATTTTCACCCGGAAAATGTAAAAGCGTAGAGAAAATTATATTTCTATAAATAAACCGGTTTCACCGAAACTCTTTCAATCTTTTTTTTTCAAGTCAACTAAATCTTATAAATTATATTTAGTGACGGTGCGATTTGATGACAAGAATGTATTTTTTGATGAATCTAATTTTTTTTTAATGTCGAGGAGTTCAAGTAGTTGTCCTTTCTATTTTCAAAAAGTTTTTCAAAAATACTATATATATATAGAATATGATCCCACAGTGAAAGAAAAGGGCAGTAGTAGAAGGATAGGGCACGCTGGCATGATGCCCACGTTGGGGTGGGACGTCACCTTATAATTATCTTTAGATCAAAGTCCAATAGTAGACGCGCCGTCCATCTAGGGCACTGGCGCAAATATAAACTACCGCCTTCTAGATCTTTCGCCGGACCTTCCGGATATCCCCGACCGACAGAGTAGGCAGTACAACATTTGCGATAACGGACATCAGTCAAAACAAAAATGTGTGATAATATCCGTCTATTTGGGAAAACAATTCTTGCACACTTCACATTTCTGCTTTTAGGACACACCTAGAGGATTAATCCTAGGAGGATTAAACAAGTATTTCCCCCCTATATTTATCCTTGATTTGAAACCGGATTATGGTAAAATACGATAATACCTTGGAATAGGCATTTGCTACTAAAAAAATGTCTCCGACTTACAAACAGTTTGGTTATTAATTATTTTTAGTCCGCCACTCTTAAACATGAAGTTAGTTCAAAACTTATTCTAGTTCTACAGTTGGAAGAAACTTATAATCCAATGTTGCGTCATACACTTTTCGACTAGTCCCGAGTGTTGGGACTTGTGGAGCCGACCCGGAATATTTCTCTCCTCGAGCTTGAAAAGTTTCGAGTTATACATCATTCTGCTGATGGCATTTTAACTTCTCTCCGTCTATGTTCATTCGGCACACTGCTGCGATCTGCCAAGACCGGTTTTCTGAGCTTTGTCCAATACATTGCAGTGTGCCCGAGCGTTTTGTAATCTGGCGAATTTTCAGCTCAAAAAATTTTTTGAAAAAGACTTTTTTTCAGAACGATATTTTTCCGATGTTTCGATGGGATTTCTAATTCTCTTGTTTGTCGCAATAACACCTTTAATACACGATATGAAATGTAAATTTGATTCGCCTAAAATGTAACCTAGAGTCCAGGCAGTCAGTGTCGCTGTACAAATTTCGTATTATTGAGTTGTTACGGATAGAGTCGTTCGTGCCCCGTACGGCATTTACGCTACAAAATCTAGATCGAGAGAGGATTAGAACAAGAAAACCAGGGAAATTTATCATTAATCGCAGCTCGTTGTACGCAATAATGAATGCGTGTCCCGTCGTAAGGGATGATCGAGGGAAATTCAGTTTATTGGACACGAAGGGCTGAATAAATTATTTGAATTTTTTTTAATAAGGACAGAAAAATCGAAGCACTAATTTTCCCTGGCCAATTTCCAGGCTCAGGGATTTTTCCCCTCGATATTTGTTAGGCCATGAAATAATAAAGTAGCTTAAATTAAATAAGAAACAAAAATTGATAAATTTATAATTTTACATACACCACAATAGTTGGGGAAAATGGTTGGAGTGTTTTAGTTTGCATTCCACTATCACTGCCGTCAAATGATATTTTACATAGAACAATTTAACAAAATTGTAACGAATTTTACATTTTACCCACACTAGAACCCCGAATTAGTATTGAATTACGATTTATTACGCTGTACATTAAAAATATATTTTTGCGATTTAATTTTACTTTGCGCCTAGCGTTTTCGGTGCCGCTAAATTGTTTGCCCTCCCCCCAAAAAATGTATACACAATTTAAATAATTAAAATACATTTAATATTCGAAACGGTAACATCATTTAATTAAATGAATGATGAAACTCCTCATCTTCAAAGACCTCTCCAGTAAACTGAAGTGTGTACACATTTTTTGGGGACAACATATTTACATTGAAAATTAATTCGATAAAATTTCGGATTTCGGATATTCTCTCGGCGAACCGCCCTATCTCGTGAAATTAAATATTTACATTATTCATACGGGGCGATTATAACCGACTATTTTACATTGAAATAAACTAAATCGAAACATACTCGAAGTGAACTGTGGGGATTGGCAAAACAGAAGTCTAAAAAGTGATACATTACCATCTTATCACTGGTCAACTACCTACATGCATTCTACACTACTATGGCTCGAAAGGAAAACATTGAAAATAATAAGAAAATCATATTTGGTTTTGGGGAAAATTTCGTATTAATTTTTTTTATGCTTTCATCTTTCCAAACTACATTCCAAATTACAACATACAACAAGGGGGATACTCACAGCGAGCCAAGACTCCCGACAGAGGGCCACTTTCCGTTCGCCAAAAGGATTGTGGTCGAAAGATCCATCTAGACATTCAACAAAATTCATACACATTATAACGGGATCCCACTCAGAATTAAGGAATTCAGAAGGAGTCTTTAAAAGTATTATTGCAGGCAGTGGAAAGAAAAGAGATTATTAAAAAAAAAATTCCTTTTCAATAGGAAAAAACGTGGATCTGAAATATAATCAACGCGGATTCCTTAATTCCGGTTAACCACGCTTGGAATTGAATCGTTGGAACGGGCCGGAGTGAAACAGGACTCGGTCCCTGTCCGAGTCGAAAAGGAGCCGTCCCAACAAAAGTTCGGGACGCTCTAAAATATTTGGGACAGAGTGGGACTGCGCGAGGAAATTAGTGGGAGCAAGTGGAATAGCGCAAAGAACAAATCACGCGGTGTATTTTGGCCCGGAGTTATGACGAGACCGGTTGGCAGTGTTTCAAAATAAACAATAGAAGATTCCAGTCGTAGCCCAGTTCTTGTCTTGCCCAGGTGAAACTGGTCGAGGTCTTGTTACAGACCAGAAAAATGTATAAAATTCGAAAGTATAAATAGGCTTAAGAATAATAAGAATCTGGAAATATTACAGTCATAAATATCGACGTACCCTACTATTCTATCATTTAACTCTTTCTGTAAGAAAAAAATGTCTCTTGCGATTGTGTGTGCGTAATATCTCTCGAGATATTACGGGGCAGGAATGTGGTGACAGTGAGGCCAGCTTCAATACGACTAGATGGCTCATCGCATCAACCAAAAAAATCTTATACCAATTTATATTCCTCGGGGATAAGATAGCTCGAACGTTATTCGAGAGTGAAATTTCGTGCACAATATTAGAGTGCAGAAAATGTTCTGAAAATGGTTCGACAGGCAGCAGGACGGCACGCTTTTATAGTGGGGTGGTTAACCCCTGGTAAACGACAATTAAACCTAGAGAATAATTAATATTGGATGAATTAGAAGATGAGAGTTAATTAGGACATAGTATCGAGTTAAGATTGAATTCTACCGTCCCTACTGCCAGTAGTCGTCCTGTGACCTCGACGTGAGCATTTGCAGTTGTCAGGCGCAGTTACCGAACGGCCGGTTGCATTGTGCATGTGCATCTGCATTGGTACATCCCTTCCACCCCCGCATCCCCACAACTTGCATGTAAATTATGTACCCCATCGACGGGGTCCAAATGCCGGCAGCCACGGTTTCGACGTCCACCGGCAGGGCTGAAAATCCACGACATTCCGGGCGGGGGCGGGGACGTTGAAATTGCTTTAATAAACCGGAGGTAGGAATTTAATTTTTGAAAATAATTCTATCGGAACAACAACGCCGGAAAATATTCCGTCCGGGACTTTTAATAACTCGACGTCCGAAAGAGCATTCTTCCCGCCTTCAGAAACATTCTTTGTTCAATTAAGATTTTATGTTTCATCTTACGAAACATCAGGTGTAACGTTATATATATATATATATATATATATATATATATATATATATTCTTAACCAGATAAGAATATCTGTTTATTTCCACTATATTTTAGACTGATCTAGGCCTAGCTTTCGCCTCTTTCCTCTCGATATTGGCGCGTGGACTTCTTTTTGATTCATTCAATTCCACATCCAGTCATCAAATTCAGATTTCCGTGTAACTGAAGAGCATTTACTGACAGAAGAAGGAGAGCCGCTTTCTCTAGTTTGGCGTGACCGACAGTACCAAATAATGTTAATTTTGTGTAGGGACGCTTATGTGTATAACTGACATTGTGTAACTATCATTCGAATCTATACACGTTATTTCTAGTCTTTAGAATATTCGTTAGGTACACTTTGGTGTCGTAACAAAGCACCGTAATCCCTATCCTACCGATGACAAAATTTATTCGTAAATTGATAGCCTCGAAACCGACATTAGTTTAGGCCGGGTACCAAATATGAGCTGGGGTGTTTCCAGTGTACAGAAATCGAAATTTTGCCGTCAACATCGGGCATGTAATCAACTCAAATTGTCGGGGACTCAAATAGGTTGTGGGCCTAATGCCTATTTAAGAGAAAGCCCGAAGGGGGATCAATATTTGGGAAGCGCGGGGTGCCAGTGTCGCGACTAGCTGCTGGCCGCCGGGGGGGGGGGTAGTGAAGAGCTACTGGGAGGGACAAGATTAATGGCCCCACCGTTGGGAGCGGCTTTTAAATAAATTGCTCTCGAAATCAAATATTATTCCCCTCCCGTCCCGGGACACTACAGGAAGTGGGCCTCCCACCAACCCCAATAGCGCTAATGTAATAACACAAAAATTACTGTTTTAAAATGTTCGACGTTATTTATTACTTGTAGTATTGGAGCGCGGTAGAGGAGTATGCACTCGGTTGAATCGAACTAAGAAATTGGGAAACAAACAAAACAGGGTGGACACTTCCCCCCCATATAACTTGATTGGCCGGTATTTTTCGAACACGGCGAACACAAAACAACCATACAGAAAACAACATATTCATAAACAAGACACAAGCGTTACAATACTTTTCTACACGCTTCCGATACTAAAAATCCTTAAAATCTGGAAACGAAATTAAAATCACTAGAATGGAGACTGTAAAAGGTATACAAACGCCAAAAGAAAACGAAAATAACACATAACGTAATTTATACATACTGAATTTAAAATTCTTTAAATTAAGGATTAACTCGTGTCAGCGAATACACATCTTTCCCCATTTTTATTTCTGTTCGATTAAATCAAGTAAGTATTCATTTCAAGGGCTGAGGTAAAAGTAGACAATTTTTTTTATGTAAAATTTTGGTCACACCATGTCTATATATCGTGACTGTTTAAAGATGAGTAATACAGGGTTAATTGACAATATATGTCTGAGTCTGATAATAGGACAATTATACGATAATAAGCGTACCTCAGTTTTTATTGTTAATAATATTCACGATGTACCCTCGTTCTCCCCCCCCAAAGTGCCTAGTCGGCGATGTGGGAGGATGATACAGTGTGCCGGAAAAGGAAACGGAGCTTCGGCTAATGGGAAAGAAAACTTTGTCCGGGGACGAATTAATAATCCCGCGGTCTCGGTCGTCTGTCATCAGACGCCATTATAATCGGGAGGAACAGGGGGGCGCCTCTTCCATAACCGAGGCGAAATATTAATATACTCTCCCCAGCCGCTTTCACAGAGAACTTTCACAGAGAACTTTCCGCGCCCCGAAGAATATTCTCCCTTCCCCCGCCCCTGCCTCTGTGAATTCATTTCCTCTCGCCCCCGGTCGGCGATATTAAATCTCGGGGTTTGTCACCTTGTCCATTATGTCATGGTCTCTACCCCCACCCCACCAACCCTATCAACCCACAGCGCCTCCAGTCCGCTCTGTTATACGAGACTTTTATAGACGGTACAAGTGGGAAACTTCACCTGGAATCGGCAATGGTAATTCGTCAAATGCAATGCAAACAACGGCCGACTGCAAGAGTAAGGCTTTGCGAGACATCATCCGAGTAAATTATAATAGATAAATGGGATAATTATTTAATTAAGCATTAAATTTGGTATTTTTCTGGTTTATTCTCGGCTACGCACGAACTATTATTCCGGTTCAAATTCAGCGGGACAACATTTTCTGACGTCACAACTTCCCCCGACTAGTCATGTCCAGTAGCGCATAACATGGAGGGCCCGTGTTTCATGTACAGACTTAGATTGGAGACGACTATTTAATTCATAACGGTAGCGATGAAAATATCGTCGGTATTTCTATAAGTTGGTCGTTTTGAGAAAATGAAAAACAATATTTCCCGACCGCAAAAAATTGTTTCTTTCATAATTGGCCATTTGAACGTGAAGGAAATTAGAGTGGGGAATAGAGGCGTCGCGGCTACCTGTTGGCCGGCTCTAGGCGCTCACGGCTTGAAACAAACACTTTAATAGCGAAAAGAAAAACCCTAAACGGATTTCATTAAATCTCGGAATTTTCCTACTTATTAACCGACTGATATTCTGGAAATTAAATAAAGCACTCTTTCCCTAAGTAAGTCATCGATCTCGTACTGATTTATGATCGGTCGACATCTTTTTTAACATAGAGACAGAGCGGCTCAAAAAATAATCGTACTAATTTTTGAAAAATAATTGCCGATTTCGGGTGGCGATGTAGATCATATGTAAAAATTAGTTGACCCGCATCGAAGTAATATTTTTTACGCAGCATCTGAAAGACAAAATATCAGTTTTCACGAGCCCCCCGATACATTTTCCGACAGACCACTTTTTATGGTCGGAAAAACTGCAGTTCCAAATTTCCGAACCGGCGGTGGAAATGGGGAAAGTTGATGGCGGGCGTAAATTCGAGAACGCGAACGGTACCACACGGAAAATTTGGAATTATGATGGAGATGACAAGATAAAACATGAAGCCTAAACAGTACGGCCCGCAGTCGGAGTCCAATTTTAATTTACAGTATCGATTACGCGGTCCAGAAGGTACAACTGAGGTACGAAAGCTCCACATATTCCTAAGCCTATTCGTTAGAATGAGAATTTTGTGTTTTAACGCCGCTCATAAAGTGGTTTGTGTTGGTTCACTACTAGTGCTGCGCTATGCCCCGTTCTTAATCAGAGCTACTTCCTCCTGCGTCCCGTTACAGTTTCGTCTCTTGTCGTCCGATTAGTGTCCGTCTCGATTTGGAAGACTTCATTCTGTGCAGACAATGATTTATGCAGCACCCTCGGAGCTCCACAACCTAATGAAATTCTCTCGATAGAGAGTAGGCCAATCCCCGCGACCGGGGGTATCGCTAAAGCCCCACATTAACTTATAATGGGACTTCACAAGAATATAAGCGGGGTTGATGGGAAGCTTGGGGAGTCTTGAAAATACCGGGGGTCTTTCCCTTTCGTACCCGGTTTCTATCCGACAGGTCGGCGGGGGTTACGTATTCATCCTATTTAGAGATTCCCTTTTGGGATTTTCTGCACATCGCGGCGGGAAAGAGGGAAGAGTAGAGAGAGAGAGAGAGAGAGAGAGAGAGGGAGAGAGTACCGCCCCCTCGGCGAAAAGATTCATGAGTACGACCCCCCCGCACTCACCCCAGGGTGGGTTTTAGGGGTGAGGGGGGGCGCTCTCTAGGTGTGCCACCGGCCTAATGCCCCTTTTAGCCTGCATATTGTATAAGCCAGCCCTTGGCAACCGTAGGGCACAGAATCCTTTTAATTTTCCCGCCCGATGAATTCCCGAATTAAATAATACCTAAACGAAAAGATTTGGCCGGAAAATAAGTCGCCGTTCAAAGGTGGAAATAAGCAATAACCTGATATTCCGAGAAAAAGTAAGACACAAGTTTGTTTCGTAAGTCACAATCTGTTGTCGTGTTTTTATAGTTTATTCTCGTCTGGTCTACATCAGTGTAAGTTTTACTACATTTTACGAACTTCCCCTATACCACTTAATCACAAAGATATACCGGACCCCAATCGTCGGTACTTTCTTGAGGTAATTTATTTTCCAAGGATCACGGAACTCTTATAACCCAATAAAACTGTTGACTTCCGACCGAACTGCTATCATTAGGCGGATAGACCATCGGTTGAGTGCGGTGCAGATAGCGGCCGTCGTCCATTAGGGGCGGTCGGTCCAACGTCTCGAGTCCACTAATGAAAATAGTTGGGCTCGCTGATAATTTATCAGAGCTAACCCGATTAACGGCGCACTACTCGGGCCAATTTCCCCCCCAGCGATATAGTGTGTCGGAAAATTGAGGCTGCATCAATAAATACAGTTTCAAATGGAACCGGCCAACACATAATCATCATAATGGGCCACTTTAACTCGGTGTTGAAAGTAGGAATCGTCTTCAGGAAATAATCAACGGGGCATAGTTTCAAAACTGATGATCGAATTCACAAATGCTTATAAAATGGTGGGCGTTATGACGAAACCGGCCTACAAATCCGAGGAGTGAGAATATTTGATTCTCCCATCGCCGTGCTTGCCCGCCGTAATAATTTCCGTTCTCCCGGTAGTTTCTCAGCGGTTTGAACTCCCAAACTCAGGGCCGGAGAGACCGATTGAACTGGAGTTTCGGAGTTGTGTTCGGCATTAGGGGCATCTTCGGGGTTTATTAAAAGGGGTTGCGGATCGCGGGGTTAGTCGCGGACTAACAATGGCTGCGGGGTGGCATCTGCCGACTTGCGGGGCTGAACACTCGAACGAATACTGCGCCATTGTTTGGCCTTTTGCGACCCGAGGAAGTATTACAATGAGGGGAGCAGCAACGTGGGGTCGGATTGTAACTCCTACTGGAGATGAAGACGCTGGGCGGATTGAAAGTCGAGCCGAGGCCACTTCGATATCATCCGTTCTCTCCTCAGAATTACTTTCGGCACCCGAATGCACTCTGATTCCCTTCAAAAAGCAATCACTAGAACGCCCCAACAAAGGATTGTGTTTTTCAATTTCAAAATTAGCCGGGCGACCCGTGCGTCTCGAGGCCCAGAGGACGGTGAAAGGAGCCTCATCGCTCTATCGAAAAAAGATAACAAAACAAAATAATTTGCAGGCAGATTAAAAATCCGTAAACATATAACTCACGAGGTTTTTTCTAGCGGGACAAGGATGGGTATTTTAGTCGGAGGAAAAGTAGATTCAGGAAAAACCAACGGAAAGTACTAAAATGAAAACACTTATTTTATGCTTACGGATGAGAGAATTTACTTGAAAAAAAATTATTATCGCGTTGATTATCCTTACGATATAAATCACGGCTTTTCCCTGGTGCTAGTAGCATTCCGTAGGTGTTAACCACACGGTGATGTCCGACTTCGGGAATATTCGTAGAGTACACTTGTCTACACTAATTTTTTATTTCACTGTCCGACTGTAAATATTTATTTTTTACTAGATTTTAACCGATTACTAAACTAGATCACTTTACCGATTCCCACGGTAATGTTATGAAAATCATAAACAGGATATTAAAACAATACCCGAGGCACCTTTCTTTCTTATCGGAGCGGGAAGTTTTTTTTTAGATCGATTCCAGAGCAGGACAAACCGGACCCCCATCAACCACCACGTCCTTACCGTCCCTTTCCACTTCTCTTCCACGTCCTTCCATTAAGGCAAATTACAACAACGCCCCATTCTGGTAATGGGGGCCGTATGGTAAGGGAAGGGGCTTGTGAGGCCCCGACACTAGGCCACTGGCCCGCAAATTAATAACCCGGGCCGCTTCTCCCACTCCCTCCCTCCCTCTCTCTCTCTGTATTGTGCTCCCTGCCCGTAAGGGTTTTTGCCCGGCAGAGAATCCATTATGCCTTGGGAGGAGGACACGTCGACAAAAACTCCCGTCCCGCCCCCACCCTACGCCCCAAACAACCAACCGAGCTACGGCCCGTATCAAGTCGGGCCCGGGATACAAGAGCAATTTTGAATTGTCGTGGAACAGGGGGGATCTCGGGTGTCCCGGGGGTACTTCAAAATCAAGTATGAGCTGTAACGCCGGTTTTTGCCGCCGACATTAATAACCTGAGCCGGAGCGAATAGAACGTGACAAGAAGAAAACGGATTATCCAAAGAAATCGTTTCAAGAACATTTCTATCCACGAATAAAAATTATTAAAAGGACGCCGGAAAGCCTCGTGAAATTGATAAAAGATTTGGAATCAAATAAAAATATTAATTAAAATTAAATCGCGTATTTATAATCGGCCAAGTTTTCAACCTATCAATTATTAAAATGGGGTCATTATAGAGAGAAATAATATATTAAAAGACAAACAGACGGTAAAATACCCATTTATCTGTTTATATTTATTCTAGTTAATTTATGGGAAGCTTCAAATACTAGTAATTTTATCTGATCGTATTTTTAGTTTAGCTGTTGTCGTGACGGCAACTGTACGCAAATATTTCTACTCACGTTAATACTTGAGACTGATGGTGTATGTACCTGAAACAAGAGAGAAAAAAAATTGTGTTAGTGAAAGCGAATAATCGAAAGCGCTTAAATGTCAAATGAAATATAAATTAATGGCATCGGGACAGATATCTGTTTAACTGATTGTATCTAGTCGAGCAACAAGTGTTGATGTCCTAATATATGCGATAGAGTTCTAAACAGTTTTCAGGACACGGTAAATTCGTCTATCGCAGATAAATATATGGCTTATTAATGTAAATGTAAAGCGTAAAGTCCCTAGTGTGTTCGTACTGAGACACCGAATTAAAATGAAAATTTGAACTGAAAGAATCAGCTACCTCGTGTTATAATTTCTAATCAATGGTATTATAAGGATGGCAGTAAAATATGTGACGTCAAATTATTATTCTTCTTCGAGGGTACCCAGAGTTCAATAAGCCCCGATGCAGCGAACTGAAATTCGGGTATAATAATGATTGTGAGGGGAACAAACAAACGAAAATAAAACCGCAATTAAAAAAAGAAGCAATTTAAACTAATGTTTGATTAACACCACTGCATTATTCATTGGAGCGTGGTGGAGGTTCGGGCAATGGGCTTTAGGGGGGGAGGGGGGTGGGTCTCCGGGTACCCCCACCGCCATCAGGGCCAACGGATACATCAGCGGATGCTAATACGGCCACATCAATCACCCGGTTGTTTTGGGAGAGAGAGAGACTCTGTCTGTCCACAGAGATAAAACCCAGCCAGCGACAGAGGACATGTTCATCGGGGAAGGGCCCCCCTCAGCCCCCCTCCCAGTGTGTACCCAGCCGGTGGCGGCCTCGCCCAGATAGCCGGCCTCCTCCATCATCCCCGACCGGAGTTTGTCTTTCCACGGCCTGACCGCTCATATATGCCCATCTACATAATATTCGCTAGCTACGTGCCCGAGCCTAATTTCCAAGGAGGGGGCGGGCCGCAATTTCCATCACCTAACCAACTTCGATCCCCGATCAGGCCCGGATCAACACGGAGGGCCGGCCGATATATGTGCCCATAATTATGAAAGTGGTCTAAGTCAAAATTAAAAAAAAATTAATTTATCGCTTCTTTCACACGACACGATTTTTTACTAAATTTATTCGATGTAATTTTTACGATATCGTCAAAAATGAACTTTTAGATAGTAGTTGTAATTACAACGTTATACGGAATTCATTTAGTGTTTATTATAACCTAAGTCAATTTATTTTCAAATCGAGATATTTAAGGGTGTGCGTTTCAATGAATTTAAAAATATACGTATAGGATACTAATGTGTCATACTGCTTAAGTGTATCTAAGGGTCTATCTATTTTCTGGAGTTATTAATTCAACGCCCAATAGTTCTTTTACACTTCCTCCATCGAGTAAGTAATAAGTTAGGTATATAGTCATAACGTCGATCACTGATTTTTTCACCGATGGCTATATTTTTTAACGCGATTGATATACGGCATATGTTGCGGTAAGATTGCGTTATACTGTGGGGTGTTTAAGATTAAAATACGGGGGACGCGTCGGCTTGAGCTTAACCCCACCGCCCCTCCCCTATGTGGCCCACAGGGCGGTACACCGGAAATGCATTCATTCATCGGCTTCCAAATTATACGAGGCCAATCGGGAAGCCGGCGGTGACGGAGCTCCTCCTCGTACCGGACAGACCTCCTGAATCATTCAACGCGTCAGCGCCGGCCAACTGGCCACATCGAAGCCGGCCAACCTTGATACGCGGCCAAATATCGGGCAAACTTTAAACCGCTCCAAAAATAAAAGCCGATACTTTCTTTTTTCTCCACTCCGCCTTTAATAGTAGTGGGGAGGAAGGATTTTGTCAATGGGGACCTGCGCGGAAGAAGAAAAACTGATATACGTGCAAACTAGCCGCTACAAAAATTAAGGACATTAAAGAATAAAATTAATATATTTTTATACACCTAAAAAATTAATTGGGCGTCTGTGGGCGATCACAAACTTGTGTGTTAATAATAGTGCAATAATGATGGGAACCGATTTTGTCAACAACAGCCGTGTTGTGATTCAAGATTAGGCCCGACCGCTAAAAGGTCACAGAAAACTACAAGTTGGTCCAAGACGGGGCCGCGACCCCCCCCCCCGTCCACCTCTCAGCGCCCGCCGAGTTTAATTACTTGCCGCCAAGTAATTATTCAAGAGGACCACGTTAGAAACTAACGACCGACATTATTATAATGCCCTTAATCCTTGTTTAAGCACACGTGCAGTCAAGCCCCCCTCCACCCGCAGGGTATAGTCTCGTCTGGGCGGCCTTTGCCGAGATGATGAAACTTGGGCCGAACTTATTAGCTATAGATATCGGGTCTTTATATAATCGTTTGGGCAAAGAAACCCCCCCCAACCATAAGAACGTGAGAGAAGAGAGCCCGACCACTTACGACAGTACTTAACTAATGACTTACCATCCATTACGTCAATCACTATGTTGTAACACGATAAAGGATAATACATTTTTTTCATGCTACAAGACTGGAAAGATACGACGAGACAGGATCAATCAAGAAGGAGACAAATATTGACACCGAAAAATGTCCGAGAAACGGGCAGAGGGTAAGGAGGGATATGAGATGTGTTTTCAGACAATATAGACGCGGAGTAAAAGTAATAATATATCGAGGAGCTCTATATTGGAACCGGGCGTCCACACTTAAGACGACGTAATAGAAGATTTAAGTACCCAAGTGATATCGGTTCGGAAAATAATGACGTCCGAATCGGGGCGGAAAAATCGAGAGAAATAGCGGGCGGCTAATGCCGGAGTGGGAAACTCTTGAGAGAGAGGGATGGCGGCGTAAATTCGCTTTAGTTATTGCGTGGGCGCGGGCCTCCCTGTCGCCCGGGGTTTTTCCCCCAATTTCCCGAGTTCCAGGTGGGAAGCGGGAAAATTGCCGCGGTATATATTTTCCTGCGGGCGCAATCGCGTCAAGTGGTCGGGCAACTCATAAGGGAAGAAGGAGGAGGAGGAATAGGATGTGAAGACGCGTCCAGAAGTAAGCCGGCCGGAAGGTTCATCACTTCGGACGAACACAAGCCGTAATGAAAACGGAAGGACCGCAATAGGGAGGAGGCGGCGGCAACAAAACGGAGAACACAACGAACACGAATCGCCTTTTTCCTAGCGAAACCGCCTCCTCCGTCCAATCTCATAATGAAATCTCAAATATATACAGCGGGCGGCTACTTCAATGATACAGCAATCATAAATTAACCGCCTGATCAATACACGGCCAACATCAATTATCAGTAGCAGTCAGTAGGTAGAATTATTAATATGTAAGGACTTGCCATCGCCGACCTAGCCTAGTGCCGAACCGTCGTTCTGAGTGATAGAATGTAGCATGTTTTTATATTCCACCCTAAGAAAAAGAGCCTGTCGGCTAAATTTTTAAAGTGACAAAAATTGAAAATTGAACTGTATTAAAACAGCGGCCCCTTTACCTGGCAGTATCGATTCAGCTCCAGTATAGTCTTAAATATTCCTCCTGCCCCGCTAACCCCCCACAGATTGGACGGCAGTAACCTGTTTAAGAGACAGAAGGAAGTGTGGCCCCATTCAGAGAGCGAAGTACAAAAAGGCGGCCTCTCGTCGGGCTGTCCCAAAAGGGGTTGAAGAGGGTACAACAATAGCACGCGCCCCCCGGCCGATATACGCACTTTTGATTCGCCGTATTCCGACCAGCCCCGAAAGGGCGACAATCGCACCACTGACATTAACTTCCTGAATGGCCGGCTGGGGAAAAGAAAACAAATAATACATTTTATAATGCCAAACTATTCCCTTCCGGATATTGAGAATGCTCCGCATTCTCGAGATTGAGTGAAAGACTACGATCCATTCATTGTTGAGTTGCAGTTTTAATTAATGCTCAACAAATGTCTTAAAACATACCATCAAATATGGGATAAAAATTTTGATTAGTAGTTATTTAACGATGCAAACCTTCTTTAACCAAAATTGCACTGACGAAGTTGAGTATATTTAATTATTTTCAGTATTATACTCATAAATATAAAAGGGGGAAAAAAGGGGTTTTCGTAAGTTCCGTGAAGGAATTTCTTTTCCCATTCTTCCTCCTTTCCCTGAACGGCCTGCTTATAAGCCGGATCCCCCCTTGAACGGCTGGACCGAGGAGCTGTGATGTTAGGGGGTTGGCGCTAGAGAGAGAGAGGGACAGAGGGATGGAGAGAGTGAACGTGAGGGGTGGGGAGGGAGGACACAGCCCCTAATTACGGAAAAGCCCGGAGGGGGAGAAAATGGGATTCTAATTAGTGCTGTAGTTATTGCCCCGAGGCTTCTAATTCTAATTAAAGTTTTCTAATTACCACCCCCTTAGGCTAACAATAGTCGACTCAACTGTTGGCGTTTTGTACATTTCTGAACGGCCTATCATTCAGTGAACTCCTGTGAGCCGACTCCTATCAATCGCTTTGAACATTAAACAATTAATTGCTCAGACTTTATTGCATTCCCCGGAGCATAAGGGTCTATTTAGAGACGCTATAAGACGATTCAAATTATTTTTACATCAAAGTATCGCATGCCCTCGCCTATTTGATCAGAAGTTCCGGCGACACGGGGTTCGATAAATATTTTATAAAATGTTACTTTACAAAATAGTGGCATAACACGTGTAATTAATTGTGTTTAGTTCGTATATTTATTTTATTTCCATGGGGAAAGAGCAAGTATTGCTAGCTTTGTTGTAGAATTCGTACAGAATAATTTTAATTGTATTATTAAAAACTGACGAAACAATTTTTCACTCGGCAAGACGGTCGGGTGAGTTTTATTTGAACTCATTTCCGACGAACTGTAGCAGGGCCCGCGTAACAAAGCCCGACAAAAGTACTAAGGGCACACGTCGGCGCCGGTGAAGTACTTAAAAGTTAACCTCTGTGCTCAGTCGAACGTGTAATGAACGCGGTTAGGAAGGATGGCGGCCGACCCGCGGGGGAGGGAAAGGGATTAGACTTTGTGCCGGAGACTGGAAATAAGGTTACAGAAGGAAATTCGGATTTGTTAAAGCGCCAGTCCAAGTGCAACTTAGCGGGGCCAGGAGCCGGCCCAATTAGCACTAACTTAAGCGCGCGCCCTAACTTAGATGTCACGCCGCCGTTTGAACAACGCGAGGACAGTGGTAGGGTGATAAAACACGGTCTAAAATAAGCCATGAAATGAATTAACCACGACAACACCGATGCTCTTATAAATAAAGAAGTGGGCTGTAATGGATGAGTGGTTATAGGCATATTATTTGGGTAACATTAGCTCGAGCTTGATAAACGCAATACGCCTCTGTAAAATTTACGAAAACAAACGCATAAGATGGGAATCATAATTTTATATTCCATAATTGTATATACAATAAGGTCGGTAATTATTTAAATTCAATTACTTACCTCAGTAATACTATAATTGACCTATTTTAATATTTTCCACCCGTCCGAACAAAGTATTATATTTGTCCAAAAAAAGGCTGAAAGGATCACAACATTGATTCTCAATTTCGATGGGGGATATTTTATTTCGTCCAATTTTTTTCGTGTCATTTAATAAAAAGAAAACGATAAATAAATAGAAAGAAAACTACCCCAACTGTTCCGCGAGAAAAATTCCTTCGTGAAATATCGGTCTTTTATTATGTCAAATAAAACCGGACGTTGGGAAAGGGAAGTCATTAACCTACAAAAAGGGCAGAAAGTGATTCGGTTCTCTCGCCAAGTGTAGCGTGCCATCCAGAACCGAGATATTTAAACCACTAGCGTGAGCTTTATTTATTAATCACTGCCATAATTATAGTGGCCGCCGGCGGCGGCAATCAACTTGTTTTAATTAGGGGAGATAAATAAGATTAGAGAAATGAATTCATTAAATGGCACAACGGTGAAATATGATTTGCCCGATTGGGCTTTCAGTTGGTGGGGGGAGGGTGGGGTTTCTTAATTCTTTTTATGCCTTCTAATTGACCGAAACCGATGTTAAATGTACATTTTCTTGAAAGACGAACGGGAATAACATTAAATGGTTCATACAGTGTTTGTTTGAAGATGAGATTTTTTGTGTTCTATAAGCTAGGAGGAAATGACTCAGAACAGTTTGTCAGTCTGTAAAAAAACTACTATTCCCATTAATGTAGCTTCGTAGTATAAAAACATCGATATGATCCATTTTAAAATGCGCTACAAAAAAAAGCAAGTATCGTTATATAATTATAACCAATTTATATACCCAATTTGTATGGGGCTATTCGATTTGTCAATTCCATAGTACAGGTAGAATTTAGTTAGGCAGGGTAATTTCAAAGATTTTTTGGGCTCACTAACTCCATTATGCTCATCAGATTATAATTCTATTTACCAGAGGGCAGAGAGCCTACACAAATAACACAAAATTGGTATGTGTAATTGGAATGTGAGGGGATTCATTTCTGGCCAAATTAGATTGTTAATATCGGAACAACGTTCAACTGCTCCATTGACATAAACACAGTTATCCTCGACCCCTACCCCTAAAAATCGCCCTCCCGAAAAATGAAAAAAATACTGTATTTATAGCCAAGGTAATTAAAAAAGTTTAATTAGCATTAAGAAGGGTGTGGCGGTGGGGAAAAAATACTGAGGCTTAGAATTCCCTGTATTACATCACTCCTTTAATTAGGAAAAGCAGAATTGTTTCTCCGAATATACAATCTATGGCAGGATAATTTTTCTCTTCTCCTTTTAATTTTTTTATAAAGATATTAATTACTTTACTTCCTTTGCAATTGAATTACGAGAACGGGACGAAGTTCTGGTGAAAAATTTATATTAAACTTTCTGGTCCGGTTATTTTTGTCGCGTGTTTAAATTTGTAAAGCGATCACGACAATAAACGAACAAAACGACAATAAGATGATGAGTTTTTATTTTTTAATACGATTATTTTGTTTTTCTTCGAAATTAACTGATAGTCAATTCGTTTCAGCCCGATTCCATAAAAAAAATATTCATCGAAAATTTCATCGAGTAAATTAAATTTAAAAAATGGAAATATTTAGATTTGAACTTTGAGGTAACAAGTTCAGGACGAAACGATAAAAGAGGGCGAACAAAATTATATTTTCATAACAGTTTATTATTTTTTTGCAGAATAATTTGTTTATATAAACATTAGAACATACTTATACTCATTTCACTTAGCAGGTCCGTGATTTATCGTTGTCCTAATCGTTGGACCTACTAGACAAATATAGTTACCCCAAAGCTAAACCAGCACTATTTTTATTTATATAAAATTGATAAATATTCTGAAATTCTAACGATACATGATAATTATTTCCAACACACGTCAGTTTACGCTCGCATGTAGTTATAGGTTTCCTGTAGGTTTCCGGTTTGAAAACCGCTCGTAAAGTGGAACCCGGGAAAGCGGAGCTACAAAAAGGGGAGTGGAGGAAAAAGCGGGACACATTATAAGGGAGTGTATGTGTTCAACAGAGTTTAGAGTGGACACTCCAGAAGGGCCCGAACGCCAACTGATCTCATTTTTTTTTGGTTTTCATATCCAGTTGCCGAACAAACCTCATGTACGGAGGGGGCGTGCGTCATGTTTTTTGAGACTGATGTTATTACACTCCATTAACAGCCGGCGAACAATTTGAAAATACTGTGCAGTGAAAATGTGTACGATTCCGAACGACCCGTTTTGAAATTTTCTAAACTCAAAAAAAAATTTCATTTGACCAACCAACGGAGCAGAACCTAATATACCTGGAAGTAACTCTGAGAGGGCACAGTTAGACCAAAAAAGCGAAAGGTAACATTTGGACCCGATCTGGGCCCAAGAAACGTATCAGAACCACCAGCTCTCTGATCCGCTGAGAACACACAAAATATAACTAACGGAAGGCGTACATTAATTCTTTTGTGACCGGAAGTAGCCTAAAACAAAGCAACGTCCAAGAGGAGTATACAATTTTACATTATAGAGTAGTATAAGTAGTGGTTTGTGCTTGTAGTTGTCCACCGACGCAGCGACCCCCGGTAAGCGTAAGCTTTTATTTTATATCTTAATCTGTATTTAAGTAATGACGATAAGGTTATGCCGAAACCGGTCAACGGAAGGGCAGAAAACGCGCAAAAATGGACGGACAATTATACTTTCGATAATCCCATTGAAGCTCGTGTAGCCCTTAGAAATACACGGCGCAGGGGTTATACTAGGCCAGCGACGCAGTTGTGCATAACCGACATAGTGTACAACTTCGCCGTTTGAATTTGCCTTGATGTTCTTTTTTTTTTTTTTTTTTTTTTCCAGAGTGTATAAAGATATTATCTGAGACATTTTATTATATAATAATATTGATTAATTAATTAACATTTAATCCTAATATGAGATTACAGTTTAACACTGTCATTGCCAATCTCTCTGTTACAGATGATGGTCAGTTCGGGAGTCTGACCCAGCTTTTTGGCCCGCGATATGTATGTTATGACATCTAAAATTATATGCTTTCAAGTGGTTTGAAAAGTGGACTAACCTTTAAACAAAAATAACAATGTATTCGTCTCAGCCTAAGAATTGCCGATAACAAACAACCCGAAGAATTTAGAAGACTGTAAATAAATAAATTAAATAAAAAAAATGAAAGAGAAAAAGAAAGAAAGAAAAATGAATTCCTGAAATAATCTGGCGGCAGCCTAATTCCCACTGGAAATAACGTTCAAAAATACATGCCCCAGCTTGTTAATCCACCGGCGGGCGGGCCCACTGCCATCTTGTTACACAGTCAAGATGCGCAATTAATATTTAAAATGAGAGTATCCTGACGAGAAACCAGAATATAATTTCGGTCGGTTTCCAAAATTAAAGGTTCACAGTTGCACTATTAACTTCAATAATGCATGGGGGTTGTTTCGGACGTCCGACGGAGGGGAATTGAATTAAACAGGGCCTGCGAGCCGAACAGGCGAGGTGTTAATCGGTTTCATGGCTCCGATATCGTCCAAAGCGTTACCGGTGTCAGAGACAAACACCGAAATCTGTCCCGCACGAACTCTGAACTTCAATGAGTTCAATTTACCCGGTCACTTCTCGCCCCCCCCCCCCCCCCTCACCAGTCACATCTCTATAAATTCGGACCATTAGCCCGATTTGTACAATTGTGTATTTAGAGCGTATACCTAATTACACAAAATTATATATTATTCGAATAAATCGTCGGGGGAATAATACAGCCTCAATAATACCGCCATGAACTGTGGAGTCAACTGCTACTAAACCCAGTTGTTATTTTCAAATAATAAAATGAGATACTTCAAAATACCTTGTAATTCCAGTTAACAAATGAAATTTTTTACTGTATATACGGACCGTAGCGATGAATCTAATTTGCGGAAAAATTCGACGAAACGAAAACACCGAGAGTTTCGTATCCCTCATATATCTCGTTCGAGAAATGGAATAAAAACATAAATCATATTAGGAAAAAGTAACACTAATAACCGCTGTCGGAGAGACATGAAATGTAAATTATAGTACACCCTATTGCTGACAGGATATTTCATCGTCTATTAACGTAGGGACAAATAAGTATTTGGAGACGTAATGTCGTAAGAGTGACGAAAAATGTTTTCGCGATATTTAAAAAACATCGCATGTATTTTTTACTTACTGTTCGATTACCAATTTATATATTTGTGGATTATCAGGAATTCGAAGTGTTCCGTAATCACTGTAGGTGTAATACCAGAAAGATGAAATTATGATGATATAATGTCGGACTGGTCATCAACAGGCGGGTCACAGATCGTGTCCATTGTGCGTATCTGTGATCTGTTCAATGTACCTTCGGGTGTGACATATGAAGATGACGTTGTCAGAGATGATGATCGGCCTCGAAATTCACCTCGTCAGAGCGGGCTTTCAGGCCGGGAGGGAGAGCCGAATGGCGGCCGCTTGAATAAATACTCGGCGCCAGAAATCCTTTCCATCCGGTTTTCCGGTGGAAAAACCTTGGCGAGAAGGCGGAAAATGCGAAGGAAAACAGAAGAGGCCTCCTAAAGTGGGCGGGTACGCCCCCTAACCGACACTAGAGAAATGTCTGCGCCTTTTCTGCCCGACCCGCAATACATCAAACTCCAACGCCGAGCAGTTCTGCGTTTGCCACCTACTTTCGGAAGAGAACCGAGCACGGCCACATTCTATGTATCAACCAGTCTTTTACAGATATTTTCCGGACGTATATATGTATCGGAGAAACACAAACGCTCATTTAAGACGAAATAACGCGTTATTTCACATTAGGTTTAAATATTAATAAATTAATTAACACTGTTTTACTTAGATCTCTAAGAATTCAACCGGCGAAAGTTGCACACTAGGCATGTTATACACAACAGCATTGATGGTCAAGTATAACTCATGCGCCGTGTACTTCTAAGGGGTAAATGTAGTTTTCGAAGTTACGATACCTTTTTAGTCCATTGGTAGACAGATTTAGGCTAAGTGTATCGTCAGTGTCTAAATTTAGGGGTTAATTGAAAAATTCGAATAGGAACGGTAACTAGGCATTTTCCAGTCACAAAATTAAAAGTTAAAATAAAATACCGCAAAAAACAGTTTTTAAATGAATCTCTGCTAACTCAGCACAATAATGTAAGGATGTGGTTATATGTGCAGATGCGATGTAGAATTTCATTTCTGGGCTATTATTATTATTTGCAGACGGTTTCGCCCAACAACTTCGTGTTGCAAACGGTCGGTTTGTGAGAGCAAATAGTCGTGAGCCTAATTTGGGTGCGGATCGAACGCGATTTCAGAGAGCCGGGAACCGTTTAACCGTGAAAATAAAAATACCGCCACGGCCCCGATACACACGACTCCGACGACGACCGCTTTTTGATATCGCCGAAATTAAAGGTAAATATAAATAGGTTTTGTCCAATTAAAAAAAATATATATATATAGCCGGTTGAAAAAAAAAGAGAGCGTTGGGGGAGAAAGTAAAAAAGTTTGGCGGGACCCGGATGGAAAGGCCCGCCATCAGTTCAAACAGGGAATCCGGTTGGCAGGGCGGGAGGGTGAAGTACCGGGGGGGTTGGGGGGGTTGGATCTGTACAGGCCTAATTGGCCATGTTTTTCCGGGACAGCGTCCCCGCCCGTGGAAAAACTCGGGGTAAACTCTGGACGGAGGGCGGAGGGGGTGGATCTAACGTTTGATACCCCGCGGACGAATATTTTCCGGTTTTATTGGCCCGACGCGGTACACGTCCGAACTTTGAGCGACACGAAAATAGAAAACACCGTATTGGAGAACTGGCGACGACCATATTCCGATCGTGCAACCGCGATAACCGGCATTATTATTTTAATGGCGTTTCCCGATACATTATCAGAACGGACCCTCGACTTTAATTACCGGACCTCGGTGGAATCGAACTACAAAAGGGGCGCGCACAGTTGGCCGATTACTCAATCATTTCATTACGCTCTTTGAAAATTTTAATTATAATTATTGATCGGTCGATTCTGACATTTATCATTGTCAGCCCAGTGAATTGAGAATCGAATTTAAAGTTTCGATTCGGAAAGGGTTATTTTTTGCAGCACAAAATTTATTATTAAGACATCAATTACACCAATCGTTAACTACAGATTTTATTAATAATCTTATGGCGTATGGCCAACTGTGGATGTGGGTCGGGATATTATAATTTTCAGATTGGAATAATACCATTCGAGATTTGGTCCAGACCTGTTTCTGCTTCTGACCATCATCACTGCCCCGTCGGTGGATCGGTGAGACGCCTAATCGCGATGATGGCCAACGTTAGCTATAGATTTCCACCCCCTTTAGCGACCTCAGGTGGTGCCGGGACAATGGGACGGACCCTCCCCACCAACCCCCTCCGACTCCCAACCGGTTTCCGAAGTTAATCGAAAACCCGAATACAGTTAACTTCTTCCCCGAACCATTTTGCCGTGTAAAAAGAACAAGGGTGGGAAGAGACAATGAAGAGTGGGTGGTTGGGGCGGTAGATTGTACGCCTTTTGATCAGTGTCTTTCCCGGCGGACCCTAGAAAGGGCCAACAAAGGGTGACACAAGTCGATATCGGCTGAGGGTTGAAAACTCGACATTCTTCATCCACCACATTCACTTCGAGCTAAACGGAGCTGATAATCATTTCGAACTGTTACACGAAATAATTAAACGAAAAGTTTGTTTTCTATTATAAATTTCTCCACCCAAATGAGCTCGTCAAGTAATAAAATTAAAATTTCTCGATAATTTGGCCCGCCGCTAGGATTTTAACTAAATGTTGCATATCTTATTTATTAGAGCGACACCACCTGATAAAACTTCAGATAATTTCGTTTCCGCTTACTTAATAGGAGCTTTCTATTAGACTTTTACCACATTTCTACGATAAAACGCAACCTTATTCCTCGGCTCTGCTCTCGAAAACTAATATTCTCGTTTTATACGATTGATAAGACCACAGAACTCCTCTACTGAGTTAACATCGTCCCTATTAACTACTATATTTAGGTAGAAATAGGGGGGAAACTTCGGACACTGTCCATTTCGGGGACAAACAATCAAGGGAGGATGACAGGGGGTGATGTACAAACTTACTAAGAGTACCCCCCCACCCAACAATTCATATATGAAGGCGCAGGGGCTGAGGGTATGGAACACACAGCCAGTGTTTGCACAGTGCAAGACAGAGAATTGCGGCCTCCCCCACATCCACCCCCGTTCGGTGACTATCTCAACTTCCTTTCTGCGGGGGGGCGGCGTTATTGAAGGGGGCGGCGGGACTACCCCCGATGATCGATAAGCCGCCGGGAGACGGCGTGTCCCCCCGGCCACGGCCAACCCAAGGGAAACCTTTGTTTCCCCCGGTACACCGCCGTGCTCTTTCCCTTTGTTCCATTCAGTCAAAAGACACACTCCACATACAACCCCTTGCTTGTATTCTTTTGGCCCCGTACACAGTGGCGGGGGAGGCCTCGCAACTCTGTCCCCGCCGATTTCGATTAACCGGTTTCGCAGGGAACCATTCCTCTCGGAGGCTTTGTTCTCGATTTTCCCCGGCATAATCAAAAGTTGTTGCTCGATTCGATTGTATCATTTTAGCCTACATTCGGACGGGAATTTTTACGGTTCCGTGACCGGGGAAAATACAGAGAGGAAACTGGTTTTAAATTACGAACGATTGTTCTCCGTATCGCGGAGTGCGGCCGATTTTAAATTGTAGCCAGACAAAACTCGCCGTAAATGTAAACCACCAATTTTACCTAGCGTGGTGATAAAAATATTATTTTTGTTTTAATCGTCGCCTATATAGAGCAATAGGCAGCTGTGGTCCATTTTGCTCAATCTAACCGTTAAAATGTATAATATATATCAAAATGAAATGCTTTAATGTACAAATTGGCTTGATGGCTCCAGCGATACTAAATTTCCAAAGGTGTGTTTCAAACGATAAGGAAATCAATGCCTCATATGGCAGGTAATCGCGAATAAATATATTAAATTGTTATAGAACAATAGTGGGAGTTCAGGAAGAATAACAGGATGTATTAAAGAGGGTTCGGTGAGGGCGCTAGGGCTTTACTGTGTTGCGGTCGGCCCACCACGTGTCGACCGTATCGGAAAATCGAACACGGAGGGGTCGGGGGGGTGGGGTTAATTCAAAATCAGGAGGCCGCAACACGGGGCCCGCAATCCCAAATTAATTTCATGCATTTGCCCGGTCCAAAGTTCATTATCACCGGTCGGAGCTCGGATTCGAAAACGGCCAACTCCGGTCGGGGTGGGGGCGGGTGGAGGCGGGGCGCTTATATAACCGCCGCTACAGGTTGTTTCATCATGCGAGTTTCAGACCGCAAGTTGAGCAAAATATTCCGCGAGCCGTCCCACCGGTGATGAATCCCAATGATATAATATAGTTTCCCCGGTGCCGACTAAATAGTCGAACTTTGGGGGAAAATTCGATTGAGAGTCGGATTCGTTTAAGAGTATACGAACATTCAAGCTTCACACTCCGTTTCGCAGTCATTATCGGCCTTCGCTTGGCGTAAATAAATAATATGTCGTCAGTCTCTGTGAAATATTCATAAAACAGACAATTGCTTCATTGGTATGTTCGATTTTTATTTTCGTTAGAAAAAAAAGGTTATCGGGTTTTGTATAGAATATTTTTTTTCAGGAATTCGTGCTGAAATTAAAATGAAAATAAATAATATTTCACCCGAACTTCCCGACTCAAAGAGACACGATCCGTATATTGAATCATATGGTTGATATGATACCGCAATCATATATGCGGTGAGCCATCGAATGAAAGTTTTTTTGATAAATTTATTGGATTCATTTGAAGAACAAAAAGCTGTAAAATCTAGTCTGGTATGTTTTAACTTTCAACTAACGTAAAAAATAAAAATATCCCCGCGAGCCGCCGTTGGCGGTTCTAGACAACGGCTGTCAAGTGAACAAAAGACCGATAAAGAAATGAGGGACCTGTAGGCGCTAGAGCGAGTAATATTTATTTATATTTAATATTGACCGATTTAAAGGTGAAAGGAAATTCACCCTTAATATCTCCAAGAACGGTGGTGACAATGCTAATCTAAAACACTGACGTAGCCCTACTGAAGATGAGGAGAAGCCCAAACTGGTCTATCATGACAAGAGTACACAAAATTGGGTAAAGCGTTTTACCCGTAGAGGTTTACTGACCTTACTGACCTAGTCCCAAATTCGCTGCCGGGTTAATAGAACGGTTGCCTCGATTTCTGAGATTCATAGTTGTTGGGGGGGGTAACGTTCCGAATTATTCCCGACATTCATAAGAAATTCCATCGCAGCTCTGGAATAATTCAAATCCGACGATTGGGGCGGCCTCACTATTAACGCTCTGACCTTGTTCCCAGAACGCCGACCTGGAGGCGGCCGCCACTGATAAGCCACACCAGGAATGTGATGAAGTTGACACCGGTCCCAAACTTGATGATAAGCCGGCCGGTCTCTATCGGTCGATACGATTTCAATTGAAACGATTCTAGATATATAATTTCCTTCATATAATGCTCTATTATGTACGGACGGATATTATTTATCCGGCAGGTTCGTACCAAATCATGGAAACCGAATTGCCAGAATTCGGGACTGAATTGCGAATCGATGCAAGGGAAAATCAGGTTTCATCGCCTATCGCGGAAAACGCGTTCCACAAAACGAATTTTCCGCCGTCTTATTGTATACACGTGCAAATAACGAGGCCGTAAATTGCTTAAAGAGGATTCTATTTACAAAAGGAAACTCAGTTTATTAATTCGGTGTCTTGTCAAGGTAAATCGTCGGTCTGGAAGCCGCATTTTTTACCAATTTTCGTCGGAACTCCTGACGGCCGTGCGAGGCGGCGGCGGCGGCGGCCTTTTTTACTGCCGGAGCTGAAATTCATTTTTTTTTCTTCTCCGCGGGCGGACTCGGCTAACAAAGTGACTTCATAAATTGGCGATAAGGAGGCTTATATATCAAAGGGTGGCGGCCGGGGGCCTCCTAAAGAAGTGGGCCCCGGCAAAGGAGCCCGAGGAGGATGAGAAAGGGATGAAAAAAATGGGCGTAAAACCTGTAGATGCCGCCCACAGCTACCCACCCCCACCCCCACCCATTCTATTTTATAATCTTACAAAGGGAAATTTAGGACGAATTAATAACAAGATGTTTGACGATGATAACTTTATAAGATAACTTCAGAACGGATCCGTGTGGGTTAGGAGGGGAATTCTGATACGACGGTCCTAAGCACTCGCATAGATTATTTTGCAGTTTATTTATGTAATTTAAATACATTCACCTGGGACAAGTATGTACCGAGGATAAATGATGTAGGCCGGCTGTGAATTAAAGAATATCACCTGCTATGAGGACATGTCCGGTTTGGTCGGCTCCCTTATCTCTATCCCTCCCACACTCTCAACATCCGCCCCCCCCCCACACATTCTCTCTCACTCTCTCGCCCGTTCTGTCTATACTTTGAAGGTGGTCGGCACAGTTAAAACATTTAGCGTTCGACCATAAATGATTTATTTGTTTGGGTTTACACGCCCGCTCTTTCCTTGGCTGGCTCGCTAAGTCCCCCCTCTCTCCTCCCTCTCGCTCTCTCGGCCTTCTGTAAATATTTAATCGGCCGGAGGTTGCGGCGGGTCCGAGTAGAAGGACGAGGAGGAGGAGGAGGAGGAGGAGGTCGGGCGGGTACGTTGTGCGCCGACACCGGGAAAGAAGGAAAAACCGAGGACAACGCAAGATGGACGGAAAAACGGTTCGGATGACAACTAGGTGTGGGAATAAATCAATCCGCAACAACTTTGCCTGACAAAATATACATATCAGTCATTCCCTCTCATATTGTCAAAGCATGTATAAACTGATAAACAAACACTTGTAACTATTTTGTAACATTAACTTTATAGTGAATATATAAATAGTAAAATAAATTCATGTTTATTCAGATTAATGAGGCTATTGACAAACCACAATGAAGGGGTAATGAATTAGTTCATGCCTTAGCAATGTAGGTGACCGAAATTTTGGCGAGGTGTATATTAAACATGGCAGGAGATCGAGATGTGTCTACAACCGTAAAATATAATTCAGAGATAAACTTAAGCCAACATTACAGTGAATCACTTTCGAGCCATGAATTCGCAATTATATATCTCGTCATTTATTTTTACCGGACCACTTAGCGAAAACGGTACAGCTACGGGACAATTTACAGGATCGTGTACGACCCCCGGAACGTACTCTTAGAGTATCAGAAAAAAAAAGTCGGAAATTCGTCAGCGTTTACGATCGTTGCGCCCCCTCCCCTCTACCATCACTTACTCAAACCGGGGAATTGCAAGGGCCCCGTCCTGAGATGAGAGAAAACTTTTATTTACGGCCGCAATAAAAGTCCGAGCCCGAGATGCCGCAGTCTTCTGGGCTTCGGCTTTGAGACGCAGTAAAAATCACCGCGGCGCAGTGTACACACGGCACACGGAAGTGGAGCTACAAACCGGCTCCTAATGTTAACCCGTTACCCTTTGAAATGACCAATTAAACTGTTGGCAGGCTTTCAATCGACCGAATTAGACCTAGAGCCTATAACCGGACCCTAAAATGAATCTAAGAAATGCCATTATTTCTCCCAGTAATAGTTCCAGTAAGTAATAAAGTTTTTTTGTGAAAATTCATTTTAATAACTTTCATTCAACCAGTAGCATAATTACAAAAGTCTATTACAAGCGGTTCTTCTGATTCTATTTCGGTAGACCGGTTTCGGTTCCTCGTCCTCTTCTGTAGCTTTTGGAGTTTTAGCTGCCTTTTAGTAAATACGTGCGAAATACACGAATATAACCCGAAGAGATACAAGCCAGCTGAATAAATCCCAAGTAGATGGCATTTCAAAACAACAAAAAATTAACAAAAGTAGACACGACAACCGAAATTCCTAACCAGTGAGCGGGGCGAAATCGAAAGAACTCTAGAACTGTAAAATTGTCCATGCTTATAGATACTTTGTGTAATGATCAGTACGGATGTGTTCCCAAAACTATTAACTGATTCAACTTATCGATTACATAAAAAAATGCAATTTCATTTTTCGACTAATTTGAGACTCCTGCGCTTCGATACCGATAGGGCCGATACGTACATTCTGTACCACTGAACGCGAATATTTGAAACTGTTTGAAGAGACAGGATTTCATCGGAGCGAGTGTTGTTGACACGAATAACGTGTACACAGTATACTAGTTACGAATTGAATAAACTTTCGACCGCTAGGAATCAATGTTCAGACAACTTGTTTCCTCTCGTCCGTTGATGTACAACGAAACTCTGTCTAAGGTTGCACAGGCTTGCCTAGTTCATAATATAAGCCGAAGAAAATTTCTGTAATTACTTTAATTATATGTTAGTCAGTTGTGACGTTCGAAAGAGTAATTTCCTCAAACAATTCCATAGCTTTGTCCTACAGAGTGATGTATGGAAGTAATGTGAAAAAAATTGAATTGAAATTAAAAAGAAATCTTTCTATCTCCGGTCTATTATTTGGTGGACGCTTAGCAGAATGATGGCCTGGCAGGAATAATTAAAACTGTTGATCGGTTTTACCTTTGATTGTGTAATTAAAACGCTTGATGTGAAATTTGAAATTTATAGGAAAAGTTACTTTCTGAGTTCGAACATAGCGGAGTAGTTAGCGTCAGACGGGCAGAGTGTCCCGTTTCGGTCGGAAAGTTTTCGATCAATTTCAATATTTTATTGATTTTCGGATTGTGTTTAAAATAACCGCAGAGCATTCAACAGAAAATAAACCGCTTCCTTGTCGTATAACCCACGGTATAAATAGCATTCTCTCAGTTCAATGGAGCACCGGAGGTGAAATAATAAAATGCAAAAAACTGTTCTCTCCTAATCGAGAGTTGCTTGGTAGATATTTTCCGCTAATCCAATTTAAAACTTGCAGAGATATAAAAAATTTCGTTGCTAAGAAACAGGATCTGTCCGCGGCGGCATTCTTTATCTGTCTTGAAATTGAATTAGCAGAGGGGGATCCGTTAAACTCTAGACCGCTTAGACAGTAATCTAATTCGTTAGTTTTCCCTTAAGGAGCGGTCTCTCAGTATAAATGCGGGCATTATGAAACCGCCGCTCTAGCAGACACGATATAACGAGAGTGGGTTCGAAAGAAATTATGGATAGACAACTGATGGACAACAGACGCTATTTGTTGTACAATTAAAACATTTTGCCTACGGAATAGCAGGTGGTCAACCCGGAGTTTAGTGATGACTCACACTTGGTCCGAGTACACGTCGACAATATAAATGTATTCCATTTCCCATTAATAATTGAGAGCCAATAAAATTGAGTAGAGTTATTATTTTTACAGAGGGGTCAGTATCGAATATTTAACTTGGCAGTGTTGAACAATGTCTTCAGACTGGGCCAATGCTGCAAACGAACAATTGCGTTTTAATGAGATGAAATATTCCCACAGCCGGCAAAAGTTTGCCTTGATCTGAACTTTGCATGACCTTAATATCAGAGACCGCGCGATAGTCTATTTGCCGAGTTTTCCACTTTAGAAGTTTATTTCTAATATTAACTAAACTTACTTACGCGCGTGTTATGTACACGTTTCAATTTTCAATTTAACCTATTTTCCCGGGGTACTGTGCACGTGAACACGGAAATATTTAGGAGCATGCAGCTGTTGTATCGATTGTTCTTTTCTTCTATTATTTATTAGTTTTTTTTGGAACGAATTCAGACTGATGCAACAATGTTCCTGGAAACAACAAATTGCTCTAACCGAGTGATGATTGTTTTATAACATATTTATAGTTCTGAAATATGTAGAAACAGTGACAATACTGTGGTACTACGCTCTTCCCTAGTTTTAACCATCCGGCTTCTCGCCGTAGACTTCTGTATCATCATAAAAAACGATTTTTTAAATCTCCGACATCATTATCTTAATGTAATGTAGTAAACATCAACACATTAGTGTCAAATTATAGCAGCAAGTGCGTCTAGGTTTCTGATATCGATATCTAGACACCGACATTCCAGGAATATTCAGATAACGACGCAATACTGATTAATTGTACGGAATGGGCTTGTTTCAATATACTACTTCATTTATTTAAAGTACTCCAAGGATATGACGACTTGAGCATAAAATAAACACGACTTCGCCCGTGCTCATACAGTATTCCCAACATGGCTACAGTGTGACAGTACTTTATACCGGCAAAAAGTTCTCTATATTTAAATTCGTAAAAACAAGAAAATATGAACGGATAAACTTATTTCCGGAAGTGGAAGGTACCCCGGGGAATATTCAAGTGCTTGGATTACTCTCCCCCACAGTGCATTCTCAATTTCGCCGACTTTACCAAGAGAAAACTGCATTCACCCCCATATTTAGAGGGTTGCGCCTGAAACTGGCGCCCTCCCTCTAACAAGCAATCCAATGAAACTAGTAAGGGGGGGGTGTTGGGGCAAATTTGTTCTGTGCAACGAACATGGTCGGAAATTTCCGCATAAAGTCAATTCCTAGCTCAGTTGATTTAGGGCACTCAAAAGCATATCCTACTCTCACACCTTTAGTAAATAATAAATTTGTTCGACACTAAACCTTATATTAGTACTTATAACTATAAAGGTTGATTGTACAATAAAAAATAAGAAAGAAAAACATTTACACAGTCGGTGTGCAAAGTTAACATCAACGTATATACTGGCACTGGCCTCTTAAACATTACAATAATGATATTCTGTGAAAACAATATTGCCTAAACATTTT
This sequence comes from Lethocerus indicus, assembly GCA_019843655.1. Classification (NCBI taxonomy): domain Eukaryota; kingdom Metazoa; phylum Arthropoda; class Insecta; order Hemiptera; family Belostomatidae; genus Lethocerus; species Lethocerus indicus. Next base: position 12,240,596 of record JACDQD010000012.1, on the reverse strand, counting down.
CTTTGAATTTCATGCAATAATGGCCGCAAAGCAATTGAATGTATATTTCTACTTTTCACATTACATATTACATGAGCCTCATGTTTCATTCAAGGATTATTCATTGTAACTTGGGATACCTGTTTGGTGGTTCCCGAGCATTTCGAATGCAATAGTTGTTGCGATATTTTGATTGATTCGGTCTTACGGTATAACAAAAATTTTTATTTTAAGATGTTAACGTTACTCGATCAAACAAACGTCAATAATTAATTAGTTCATTAAGGAGAAACCATTGTAAATGTAAGTGTGTAGCCCCGGTTGAATTCTTCGAGCAAAGCAGTATGAGTATTCAAAGTATTATTAGACATAGTTTTATAAATAAAGTTAAATTATTTGCACGCAAGATGGAGGCAATAGAATTCCTGGAACGATTCCAGAGTTGGGTAACCAGAAGAGAAAACTGACCGCCCAAATGAAAAGCGGTATTTAATTAGCTGTTTCATTCACAAACATTATTAATTCACTTAAGCCCCATTCACAACAACCAATTTGTAGCAACAACAACAGAACTGTAGCACACTGGGGCGCATATAAATGTGCCCAATGGAATTTAATAAAAAAAAGACCGTAGTCGGACACAGTCAACGTATATGAAACGACACTGAAAAATATCTTCCCAACACCGCCGGATTTTAATTGAGATCAAGTATTTCTCCTGTAGACGGAACATTTCCTGTGGTAAATGAAGCGCGGAGGAAAGCTAAATAACGTTTGAGGTCGGACGAGATGAAATCGAAACTCGAAAAAATTGTGGAAAATCCTAGTTGGAATAACATCATCACGAACAACCACCCTCCTCTTCTAAATTTTAAATCATGTGGCCACTTCCTTTTCAGGGACGTTTGAGGTGTCCAGGAGTATGTAAATTCTGGAGCGTATTTTTTTATGGCAAGGTCAAGGACAAACAATCCGTACTTGGGGTGAGTTGGGTGACTCGTGTCTTAGTATTTTTGTTGTAATTTCCCTTTTATTATTTGTGTACGGGTTTGTTGTAGTATTCATTGAGCTCGTGTATAGCTCCAAATATTGTTTTCAGCCAGGCCATATGGGGGGGGCGGGTAAATGGCGACGATCGCATCAGGATGGCGCACCCACGAATGAAAATTGGCCGTTCAGTTTATGATAATGATTTTCAATTGTGGCAGTGAAACGTTAGCGCCGGGGGGAGCCCTAATTACAGCAGCGGGGTTATGTACAGCTCGAGGTCGCCGCCCCCCACCCCCCGAACCTATATAGCCGGGATATATTGGTTTAATGCCTGCGTGTGCACTGCACCAGGTTTATGCAGGTGCACATCTCACCCCCAGCCCCGGGGGCTTGATAACAGAGACGCCTAATAGCCACCCCTGTCCGGGACACGTTCCCCCTGTCCCCCCCCCACAACCAACCCCTAACAGGCCGATAACCGTAACAGCGATCGCTTCTGTTTCACGTCGGGGGCATTTAGTCAAACGGCGCGGACGACTTGTCCCCGAAATTCCCGACTGGCGTCTACGCCCGCGTCACCGTCTAGGAATAGACCGGTGTACAAAAAAATGTCGGTTAAGCGCCTCGGATTTATAAACTTAAAAATGTCGTTAGATCGTGTCCACTTTTCTTTCATTTTCGGCGATTTTTCTCCACCGGCAGCGGAATTTTTGTCGCAGAACACGTACAATAGAACACCGCGCGAAGATCGTATATAAAAATTTAGAAATGCGCACCGTATTAAAGTAATGCAGTACCAGAAATTCTTAGCGTCCCGTGGACGCGAAGTTTTTACGACCGTTCCTGGGCTCAAACGGAAACGAATCCAGGAATTTAAAATCACGCCGCAATGGGAACAAGGAAAATTGCAATATCCCGTGTCTTGGAAATACAGCAGGCGCGCAGGCATAACGTGCCCCCGGCTGGACAAAAGATACCCGATACCTGTAACACGTTAAAGATTTATATGACGTGTTGGCAATGCTGCCTAGAGGTTAGTCGATGCCGGCCCTCCCCCACCTAAAGCATCATTGCTCCCCCCCCCCCCTACCGGCTACGAGAAATTTGATCTTTAATTTAACGAATTCCTGACAACGTTTTCCGACAGACAGAACTCTCCCCGCTCCAGTGTGCGATATTAAATTGAAAATAATATCGCTGCGAAGGTTTAAAGAATACTCGTGTAATATTAATTCGCCTCCCCAGTCGCAAATATACAAGAACAACGGAAATCTGGTTCGAGAAAAGTTCATTTTTAACTACAAGAGACAATTGTTCAATGTGACAATTTAATTCCCGGAATGGTAGGCAGTATGTGTTAATAGAGTCTTTATATAGAGAATGTATTAATACCATTTGTCTGTAAATTATAAAATATTATTCCCATTGCAGTTATGTCCTGCAACTCAAAACATTTGGCAATGTTTAAATCTGAAAAAGAAATACCGGGTAAATTTTCAACAATGTAAGACTAGCGAGGTATTTTAGAAACTTATAATCCTATATAATATAGCTAATGATTTTAACATGAAAATTGTTAATATTGTAATTAGGATTCACTAATATCAAATACGAGTAGCTGCAAAGACTGACGAAAAATACTGGAAAGAATAATTTGCAAAATTAGAAGGGAAATAATTTTCGCCCGTTATTTTCCTTCCAATTGCAAGCGTATTCGAATCTTTTAAACTTTCCTATATTTCCAATCGCTCTTGAAAATAAATACCTTGAAACAATGTTACTGCAAACTATCACACGGATGAACCAACGGGGGGGGGTGTAGGGGGTATAAAGCCGACATTTAGAAGACTATTTATAGCTTGGAGCGATAAAAGTTTATGTCAGGTTTTTATTTCGTCCAATACCGACCGACTTCGGAGCAGGAAAAAATCAAACAACTCCGTCTATATTCAGCAGTGCTTATAAATAAATTCAGAACGAGATCCTGTACATTTTCAAGTATTAATTCGCAGTTTATTCCTTTTAAGCACCAAGAACAGATTTCGCTCTGTATCGATATCAGCCAAATCTACGATAACAAAAACCCGGAATATCCTGCTTTTCGGTCCTTTGCGGTTTAAACGTTTTATTGACTGCAACAACTATAACATTGAGTTTATACATATTATTCTGTTGGACACTTTCAAAGATATCACATTCACGAGTATGAATTTTTAACGATACTTGAGGGGATCAGTGGACTGAAGAATGAGTAAGCAAAAGAAACATTCATAAAGGCGGAATACATTTGTGGTAATCTGTGACACGTATTTTTCCGTGTATAAAAATAAAATAAAAAAATAAAAAGAATAAAATATTATGTTGTGTTTAAATTTTGTGTAACATTTTGTGTAAACATTTTTTGCACGAATATATTCGTGATGGAGTATAAAATATAATTATATTAGGTGTAACTCACATAGTCATGTATCTGCTTCAATTATCCACACACAGATATGCAAATAAAATTGTCGCACTATTAGAATTCCGTTGATTATCAGTTCAATTTTTAAAGTAATAAAGAGAGAAATGCGCTGAGATGAGATGTAGATAAATAAAGTTCAAAGGAAAATGAAAACAATTGTACCGATTCATAAGGATAGAACAGAATACGAATAATGCACGAGATTATAGGAGTTAGGCAAAATATGTAAGACGATTTGCATACGGGGGAAGGAATCAGCCGAATAACGAGATAAGGCTCAAGAAATATTCTATGGGAGAGGATCACTTCTGAACAACAATATTTCCAACGCTGTGGTATAGTAGTATTTGCCCCCGAGGCTTGTTATCAGAGAGGGCCACTAGCGGGGGTTATCACAACTGACCTTAGGGCACGAAACGGGGATCGAGTGAACAACACGTTTACACCGCCGACGTTCCACACCGTTATTATTACTCTCTCTCTCCTTCCAGTGACAAGAATATATTCCTTAAGTGTAACCGCGTTAAGGCGCGTTGAAAAATTTTAAAGTTAAAAACAAGAAATACGAAGTCTCAATACAGCCGCTGTTCTAATTTACAAACAATATGCCACTTTCCCAAACTGCTGACTTTCAAAATGTAAGATACGGAGTTAATAAACAAAAATTAAAAGGACACTCGTTCTATCTCCGCGCGATGAACATCAAAGTTCGGTGATAATGATTTAGGTGCATTAGCGTACCCGCAACGGTGATGGATGAGTTTGAATATATTACGAAATAACATAGAAATGTAATCGGTATAGAAATTTGAAATCTTTTGAATGGTCAAAAATGGATTGGGGACCCTTTAATGTGCCATCGCTTTTATGGAATGTTGACTGTAAATGACCATAATATTGCGAGCGAGAGCCTAGTAATAGCACCACTGCACCGCTGGATGCTGTAAGATTTATCCGAGCGTTACGTCAGAATTTGAAATGATTACGCTGAGGTGCACGAATGTCATTAACCGAAGCCCGACTATTAAATGTCTCTTTTAGGTAGGAATGCAAACTGCTAGCTTAAATGCCAGAATGTAGTTGTAATTTTTGATCAAAGTTCGAATAGAATTTTTGAATTTAACAAACGGACGTTTGTATAATAAGGTACGTCGGTATTTTACACAGGTGAAAGGGACGGGGGAGCCGAAAATCCGAAGCCGTCGCGAACTAAGGGGGCAAATCCAACTCAGTAAACGTTAATGAGGCAACTTCGAATGTTCAGAATTTGCGGCTTCGAGGATTCATTCGGTGTTTCATTTTCCACAATTTGAGTTATCGTTTCTGAGGCTTTATCCGAGGGGGTATTGGGGTAGGAGCAATTAGCTCGCCGGATGAACTTGGCGTAATCGGGCGAGCGGAAATTACGAAAAAAGGTCAATTTTATTTATTTTTTCTCTTTATCCAATAAATCAGGTTCCAACTCACCATTAATAAGCGGGTTGTGCACCACCGTCCGAGATAGCGTCGCTTTCGCCTCTTCCCCAACAACCAAAGAACGTGGGGAGTCCCTCTCTCTCTCTCTCTCTCTCTCTCCCTCTCTCTCGTGTGTATCTGGGAGCGCGAACTTCAAAGAATTTATCTTGTTTTATATTTCTCGTTTATTTTGTCCCCCTTTAAAAAAATATCGAACTCTCTTTTTTTACAAACGAACCAAAAAACAGAAAAAAAAACAACAAAACCAGTCTCTCCTGTCGACGGATTCTATACCTAACAACAGACCCCCGGAGGTGCTAGAGACATGTCTGGGCGACCGACAGAACAGAGCTAGCGGCGGTTTGTCCCGTCTTGTGTCTGTTTCGCGTTAACGAGCCGCGACCGCGATCCTGCCCGTCGCCGGAGAAGTTTACCGGACGGTAGGTGAACACCGACTGCGAGCTGTTTACACCAAGCCGATGGTAGGGGGAGCTGCGAGCGACCGAACACCCGCCGTCGGCTAACATCGGCCACGCTCGTGTCGCCCCCCACCCCAAGTGGGGGTAGCAGCCAGCAGGCCCGACCCCAATCAACCCCTGCAGGCCGAGACACTCGCACCACCTACACCCCGACTGCCCCATATGCCTATTCAGGATTCCGAAATATACACGACGTATAGGAAGCTCGTTACAGCGCCACCTCGTGTATCCAATCCAATTCGAAAGTCCTGCTCAATCACTAACTCTAATTCTAAATTATAAATTCTTCTGATCCAAGCTATCCCATCGCTCCAATCCTTTAATTCGTCCGCTCCCCCAGTACCGCCTTCCTGAAAATCCCGACCCGCGCCTTGAGGGGAAATGGACGCGAGATTTCCTCACCGCTTAAGGGCAGGAACGGGAGTAGCATCGATGGGCGGATTCCCCACCATACGTAATTAAAAATAGTGTAGTAAACATAATAAACCGGCCCCAGTTCTTTGAAATCAAAGCGGCATATTACAATACATTTGGTATAAATGATATTATGCACCCCGCCAACCGAACACAATACTTTATGCTATTTGATTTGAATTCGAAAATGTATTCGGTAACGAAACGGAAACTGCTACGAATATGGAATATGCACCGATTGTTATTTTATTTCAAGGGAAATAAATCCTAGGATAGTTGGACAATTTACCAATTTCATAAAACGCAGAACTTTATTTATACATTTGATTTCAGCCGATGTAAATACAGGACGTACTTTATAATTAGTATAACGGTGTTTGGTTGACCCTATTTTGTAGGACATCGCTTCAATGGGAGGAGAAACAATCTCCTCGTTGGGTAGCCAGTAGTCCGTGTCCGGGTAAAAAAAGGCAGACTGGTTCGATGATGCCTATTACCCCGGGGTCGGGCCGCCCCGTGGATTGATTGATCGGCCCCGTCAAGTGGCCCTAACTGGGCCCAGGGGTTACGACCGTAGGCCCCCCCCCGTCGTAAAATTCTCCGCCCTCCGATTTGAATCGAAAGGGAAATTTTTTTTTCCCGCCCGAAAAAAGGTCGGTTGGGCGGTGACCGCCCAGTCGGATTTGACGATCGGCGGTAAAATGCCGCCCCCCGAAGACGACGCTCTTACATTTTATTTACTTTGCGACGACATCGCTCTCCCTCTCTCTCTTTTTACGCCCCTAGTGAGAGGAGAGAGAGAGAGAGAGAGAGAGAGAGAGAGAGAGAGAGAGAGAGAGAGAGAGAGAGAGAAAGGACTATATCCGACGGTATAAACTCGGACATGTCGGGTCGTCCAATAGAGAAACATAGCGTAGAGCTTTGTGCTTGGCCTCCCGCTACCAAGTCACCATACACACAGGAAACCCTATTATGTTGTAAAACATCGTTTAAAACCTATCTGAATACAGTAACTGTCATGTATGTCTTGATTCTAGTAGCGAATTGTACCCTTTTTAGCTTTTTTGTCCCACTAATATGGAAGTAAACATTGATAGCGTGGAAAAATGAAATTATTCATCGTTTTACATTACTGGCTGCTTGAAACGACAACCTTCTATATCTGTGTTACCTCTAAACACACGTGTGATTTATTTCCAACATCATTGACACAAATTAAAAGTCATAAGGCCATTTTCGTTAGCCGAAGCAGTTGACAGGTTGAAACGTTTCCCTCAAAAACATTTCGGGCAATTAGACGAAAACCGAGCCGTTTTCTGTAACTCGGTTCAAACAAATTAAAGCGCGAGGGAGAGAGGGGAGAGAGAGAGAGAGAGAGAGAGAGAGAGAGAGAGAGTGAGAGAGAGACGGAGAGAGACGTCGTTATATAGACGAGGCCCGCACAGAGGACAGAAAACGGGCTCAGGAAATAAGACAATTTTCCCTTCGCGTACTCGTTGTCGCCGTCAAAGCGGAACAGTTCTGAGAACTGCAACAAAGGAAGCAATTTATGGTGTCGGGGGTGTGGGAAAGGGGCGAAATTTTGCATCAGGAACGGGCGATTGCATACGCGGGGCGGGGGGCGGGAGCTTAAAGGGAAAATATTAGTAAGTGCGAGCGGCAGTAACCCTCAGTGAAAATAACTAGCTAATTTTCCATCGCCCCAAAGTTGCCTCCGCTGTTGGGGCTATTCGGACTCAAATACAATAGCTTTGTGTCTCTCTCCTAACGTGAGTTATAATTTATTCAGTGTCGCTTCTGTTTGCAACCGTTTCCGCCAACAATTGTCTGTGTGTGTGTGTCTGTATCTGTGTGTCTGTCTGTGTCTGTGTCTGTGTGTCTGTATAGTGAAGCGGGGCCGGTTCGCGGCAAAAACAAACACGAAGCGGTTAGGTCTCCATTTCCTGTCCGACTTTGTTAACTTAAAACCCGCTCAAATCATCCCCCCTAGCCCCCTCGGGCGAGGGCGAACCGGAATTCGAAAACAATTTAAATTCAGGCGGAGATGTATTGAACCGCACATAAATTTCCTTTAAATCCGTCCGACCGGACAACCCTTACGAGATTTTTGAGACAGGAAACAAAGAAATATGGACCGTTATTAGGACAACGCACGAGATCTAGAAGCGTACCTTAATGGTCGATTATTTAGTCAATATCAATCTGATGATATTGTGTTAGACTATATTAGTGACAGAGGACTTTAGTAACAGAATTTGAAAACAAGATGAGACGGGAATAGCTTAAAAACAGTTGTGCCAAGCTTCACAATATTCCACACTTTTAATTAACGTACGTGTTGTATAAAATATTTATAAGCGGGCTGTTGTCCATTTCTAGATCTCAATCGTTTTATATCTAGTACATCCTGGAGTAATTATCGTATTTAATTACTGAGACCGTCCGTGGAAATGCAGGTGTATCACCTCCGAGCTCTGAAAGTAACATTTTCATAATGAAGAGAGTAGAGGGACAAAACAAATTATTAACACGAAGGAAGGACAAAACTTTAAGTACTGTAGTTCTGAAGGGGGCGTTCGGGGACTAATTTACATGTTAAAAAGAAAAGGGGCTCCTCCTCCTCCTCCTCATCCTCCTCCTAGAAGAGAGAAATTCTAGCAATGGAAGTTGAACTCTGACAAGTTTTAATGTTCAAAAAAGGGTTCGGAACTGTTAGGTCGGACGCGGGGTGTTGAAGGGGCGGATAAGAGCCAAAGGGAAATGTTAACAAAAAATGAATGCAAGCGGACGCAAAAAAAAAATAAGTTACCAATTTACCGAAACGATGGCGAATTGGCTCGAGTTTCATTATATTTTTTTTCTCTGTCTTTCTGTATGTCTTCTCTTCCACAGTGCGAAACTTTTAGTCCTCCCTCCAGCCCACCGACATTGCCGGCGTCGGAGGGGGGAGAAACTTATTCTAACTTTATAATCCGGATTCTTCAACAGTTCGGTTCTCCTTTTTCTCCCCGTTTATTTTTTTTTTTTTACTTTTCTTAAGCATAAGAATAATACGGAAAAAATCAGAATAATAAGAAGCGAATTAAAAGAACCGCCCGCCCGCCCCAAAACTGAGTTATCCCCGATTGTTTATAAAAGTGGGACAGCACCCATTTTTTTTTGGTTTTTCCGCTTCGCCGAGCTTTCTTTATAAACTAACAAGAAATTAGTTTACAAATAACATATAATCCCCCTAACGATCTCCAAACAACCCCCCTTCCCTTTGGCTCACTTCTTGTTTTGGTTTCCGGCCATAATCAGTTATAGAAAAGTGGCTGCACTCTGTCAGTCACTATGGTCACTAGGTTTTCCACAATATTGGTCTCCACGATAACGGTGCAGTGCACACAGGACGCTTCATCGACTTAGGCACTTGATTAACTATCAACTGCCGATGGGCGTAAAGCCAAAACAAGTCTGTCCATAGGAAAATTGCAATAACTTATATACATATACTACTGTACGATGTTTCATCGTTGTGAAATTAGCTAATTGTCTCCAACTTAATTGCACAATTGGTGCAATAGTTTAATGAATTTTCGAGAAATTGGATTAACGCGGGTGGAATCAAGCTACAATAGATCTATAATTTTATATTAATGGAATATTACCGATCGTGGCAGTACGATGAATATATTTTTTTAAATGTTTAAACATAGAATGATAAAATTTTAGTAAGATTTTTAGCACAGCTCTGGCATGCAGCGATTTGGATTTTTCTGCGTGTCATTATTTTTTTTTTGGGGGGCGGGGAAAGCCATGACGAAGGTTGAACATTGAAATCGGCGAGCTAGGCACGTTTCAAATATAAACGTGGGCTCCAGTGTGAGTGGCCAGCTTTGGAGCTGTTGAGGACAGCTCAAGACCCCGATGACAGAGCCTGCTCCTGACAACCCCCCCCCGCACCACAATTCAATATCCGGGAGCAATTGTTGAAACTTTTTGTTTCATAAAACGAACCGTGTGTAAAACCAACTAAGGAGCAGATTTTACGAGCACTATTACGAACGCCTATACATTGAGCTCATATGCGTAAGTACAGTGCAGTACTATATTATTGAAGGAGTCCGACAGTTGAAACTTACTGGAGAAAGTGAAAATATCGCTGAACTCTGTGGGCATTATATCGAAACGAATGCCACTAACATAGGTTTGAGAGGGGCCTTACAAAGAAATAGGAATACGGCAAGGGAAATATGAATGATTTATGCCGTCTCTAGTTTCATCGAGCGAAATAGGGACGTTCTGGTTTACATTGAAATGTAGTCTTTGTATGTTTCTGTATTCAGATCTGTGCGAGTTCTAGACTTGCGATTGACAACTGTGACGTATGGAGGAAAACATGATTATTTACTTTTTCAACAAAATTTGGACTGTGGCGCTTTAGTGAATTTAAGTAACTGAATCTGGGCAGGGACAAAGTAAATTGTACGGAACGGCATTCGGGAAAAACTCATTAGAGCCGCCGCGTCGGAAGGGGTGGCGTCGCATTGAAAATTTAGGCGAAAAATCCATCAATATAAAGAACACAAGGTTCAGCCTTGATCGATATACTATACTTGGCCCCTTTTTCTGGAAGCTTGGATATAATGAAAGAATAATAAGTTTTCTCGCCAATCTGTTTTCACTTTCGGGCGACCGGAAAGAACGTGAATATGGCCCCGCCTCAAAGGTCCCCCCCCCCTTATAGCGTCTGTCGAGTTATTTGCCCGAGAATTACTCGAACGCCCGGAACAAACAGCCGTCGGAACTAGAAACAAATATTCGGAGGATGCTTACGCATAAACAGGATTGTGTATTTAAGCGCAAACGCCGGATTGATAAACACACCTGGACCGTTTGAAAACCGCGCGCCCGAAACAATGCCTGAGAAGGCGTCAGACAACGTTTGTTGTTTCCTATATTAAACGCAACACAATAGCGCGCTAATAGTAGGCGATTTAGATAATTTCGTTATACAATATTCAAAAAGCCTTTGTGTTCAGTAACAAAGAAAGGTGATTAACTCGGTTCGCGGGATCCTTCAGTCACAGCCAACGTATTAACATGACGGATTGCTACTGAAAATAGTGAGAAACCGAAATCTGTCTGACAAACTTAGGAAAACTGTCTTGTCCTAATTACGGGCGATAGTTACATTCTTCGGAGGGAGTACTGAGCGTTTTATCTGTCTTATTCTATGGTTATTTCCGGTTTAGTGTACCGGGGAACTTTGTTTTATTTTGCTGTCAGTATGTGTCCGCATTGTTTTCAAGGATTTTTGTCTGACTCGAGCCCAGGGAAAGGCTTGCCGTTTACACAGTTGGACAGATTGGCGATGCTAATTAACACATCCGTCTTTCGAATTTTTGTCCGTCGGATAATATGAAAGTAGGGCCAAACAAAACTCGAGTGGCCCGTTTTTGCCGTATAGTCGGAGGTCGCCTCGAGTTTCATAAGCTAAATATTCCAATTTGCGGTCGGGTGAGGCGTGGGGAGGGGGGGGCGGGGGCTCATTAATGGCCGTTAACGACTGGCGCCCGTCTTTGATCTTCCGCAACGCGACTCGGGAACCAACCCCCGGGAATTTCTCCCTTCGTCATTTGCCACCCTCCCCCCCCCCTTACGGGCCGTGCACCCCGTGCGCCGTTCTCCTGAAAGTTTAAATTAAGAAAACTTATAGCGGGCGCCGAGCAATCCCTCCTCACCGCCGTTCCCCGAGGGGCGCCCCCTCCTGCGAATTACCGCGAGTGGGGGGTAAATATTTACAACGATTCGGGGGGGTAAATATCGATAATGAATTTGAAGAAATTTTCAGTTCGTGTATTTCGGACGGAGTTTTATTATTAAAAAGGATACGATAACATTAATCGAACCAATTAACTGATATGAAAAATCGACCCTCACAACATTTTAGGGCGGATGGTCTCGAGGGGCGGGGAAGTGCGGGTGATTGAACGAGCCGAATGACAGATGTGACGTTAAGGTATGCTGGAAGTAGGGACGGAAGGAGGGAAAAGATGAATTAGAAGAAGGGTGTAAGGGGGATAAATAATTGGGTAGTGAGAGAGAAAGGGGGAAACAGAGATTGCCTGTAAATGACAGAAATGAGTTGCCGCCTACCGAACCCCCACCCCCGTTTCGAATACGGCATACTCCTGGTAACCAATTAGCGTCGCCCGCTGGTTGCGTAAGAACAAAGGGGGTTACTCTCCCGTTCTTTCGCCCTCTCTCACTTTCTGTCTCTCCTCTTCTGTCTCCAACAATTTAAAACCGGCGGGGAAAGCTGTCGCGCAAAGCTCGCTATTCGGTTACGCAACGCCCGTTTATTAGCCGCCGACGTCAGGACGGTTACGCAACCGGCAGACAATAACGGCCGAACGGGGCAAACTGAATTTCGGGCTGTACAGAACAACCCTTGAGTGGGTTCCGACAGGAAATTTCTAGGAATCCGTGTCACAAAAGTGGGGAAACCTTTGAATCAAAATTTGTCGTCGAATTCAATTTCGCCCCTCACCGACGAGAAGATGACATATTTTGGCAAGGTCGATTGAAGCGACTGAATAGAAATAGTAAATAGAATACTTAAATTCTGAAAGTATTGGGTGGATAACAGCTGGTGTAACCTAAATATTATATATCGACGAAAGCATTTACTATTCGTTTTACATGTAAAGCAAAAATACGTAAATCATTGCTTCAGGTTTATTTGTTTTTTTATATAGTTAGAAACCGAGGGATATATTTCAAACAAGAATTCTGTTTTAGAGAACCCACTTTCTTGTTGAACAGGATACCAAAGAACCAGAGAAGTATCTAAAAGATGAGTTCTACTCGAAGAAACCTTCATAAGACGAGCGAGGGTAACGATAAAAATTAGCATTAATAACAAGACTTCACACAAAATCCAATCTGAGTTCATGTGTTTCATGCTCTTGAAACTCTTATTAAACGATAAATAAATTAATTCAAATGTGTATTAACCCGGACTTTATGTGAACATATGGAAGGCTTGAAAGAGTATTGCGAGAAATCCAAATATGGCCATCTTCCGACCATCCCTATTTCAACTATCCAGGCCATCCCCCCGGTATCTTCAGAGATTCATCCCGCCCCAGAAGTCATCCCCAAGTTGTTTCCCGCCTGCAGATGTCAATTTTCCATTCGGACTTGGTCCCATTGTCGGTCTACCACTTAGACCTCCGTCTCGCACATGGGCCCACTCTTAATACGACTAGAGGACAAAGCTTTCCGGATCCCGAAATATATTCCAATCGCTCCCCACACTTATTGTTCGAAATTGTATCCCACGAAGCACAGATGCGGCAGAATATGGCGTCTAAGATTCCGCGGTACGATCACAATCTGCGATGCCTTGTCTCTCCCAAATAACACCAGTTACGGCTTTTCCCCGACCTTCTGCCTTATACAGCAGATATTAATCCAAGGTTTCGGGGAAGGGTGTAAAACAGTAAAACGTATTGTATTACTCAGGAGAAACGGCAGAAAGTAATAGTTCCATTAAATCCGCTTGTAAATATTAAACGGCACTTCGACTTAACAACTTGAGAATTGCTGAGGGGAATGATATATGGTACATATACTGCTAAAAGCGAAAATACTATTTCATAGCCTACATTATTGCTGAATATTACTGGTAGGCTGTAACGCCTTTATATGGCAATAATCTTTTCGAGTAAGATTCGTTTCGGTATTTAAATAATTTCTGAGTTTCGTCTAACTGGGTGGAGGGGTGGTGGTGAATCGACCGGGTCGTTACCGAGTGAAAGGAATACATCCGGTTGAAAGGGAGCCGAGGTTGAGATGTGAGTCTGAGGCTGATCGAAGGTGTAGGAGGCAGTGGGGCTGTGGGGCGCGCATTCGGCTGGGGGTTAATGATATTTAAGGGCGCCGTCTATTATTCATGCGTCAACCCCCGGGCCACCCCCTCACCACTCCCTATTTGCTCTAGCCGGCGTCACAGCCGCCCTTCTCTCCTCTGTTTGATTCCACGCACCCGGAGGAATCGATTCCATACCGGGGACTCCGCAGGCGGGTCATTAAGTGTACAGAGATATCGACACCGAAGTCGTGAATAGAAATTTAAAAAATAGTGTTGGATGGAATTTTTTTAAACCTGCATTTATACCTCGTGGGATCCCATACTTTTCGTCATGAGTTAGTTGTAATATCTGTATTTTTTATAAATATTGTCGTTTATGTGAATAGTGTAACTGAAAAAAGAGGTCTATTTTCGTGTTTGACGTTTCGAACTGCCATATTCCCCCTTCCCAGTCTCGAAATGCGCTTAATTTTGTAGCAGCAGTTAACGTTCGCACCTACTTGTCTTGTCGCCTTTAAATATTTAAACTTGTGCAGCAGATTGGAAGCGGCAAAAGAGAAATTGGCAACGTCCCGCTGCATATTTAATCCGCCCGCTTCGGGCCGTCGCTCTTCCCTAATCGTTCGTTACCGTATTCATTTGCTCGATCGGATGAAATCTCTGTACGGATAAGTAATGATTCCTCGATGAATAAATAATTTTTGTAGCGTTATATATACTGCGCGGTATGCGCTCAAGTCCCCTACATTTGTTCCTACATCAGTCCGAAATAAATATTAACTTTTTTGTATTCTCTAGGTTTTTCCTAATGTACACCTGAATTACGCCTTTGTGTTTCATGTTTCCTGCACTCTACATCGTGCACTGGGTTCTTTGCAAGCTTGTTCTGGGTCGGTGGAGAAGCAGGCGCGGAATAAACAAATATAAATATAAACTTCGGGAGAAGATTAAAAGCTGTAGAGGGGGAGAGTCGCGTGTCCCGAAGTGGGTCCGTGTCACGTGGTCGGGGGCATCAAAGTTAGTTGAAATTGATTACGCCGGTGATTCAACCGCGGCCTTTTCCCTTACCAACTACCCCATACCGCCCCTCCCGCCCCCGTACCACCCCTAGAGCCTCATTTCCAAAACACGGCCGGCCGGGGGTGCTGCTCGGCTCGGCACAAATGGAAACCATATTTCATAGTTTTCCACTTCGCTCGTTCCTACCGAACTCTTAATGGTGCAATAAATATCGAGCCATTTATACCTCACCCCCCCCCTACGACCCCTCTCTCGCCCACTGTCGGGGACTCGTCTTAATGCCGGCGGATAAATGCCGAAAATTCCTTTTTCGACACGGCCTCCTATTCCGACAAAATCTAATGGATTTTCGGTCTCCACTTCTTCAATTATTCAAAACGAATTACTTGAGGATTTATTGCGCCCTGGTTATCCTTAAACTCCGACCTAGATAAGGTAATATTTCCAAGAAGTAAGAGACATAGTCAGACATTTCATAAGTTTAATAATTTCTAATACTGTGGCAGTCAATTTTTCAATACTATCGATTTAATTTAAGAATTTGTTATATAAAAATACAGATGTGTCTTTAATTCTCCACCATTATACGTGAGTCCTTATTTCCAATGCAGTGGTCAAAGTCTGCGGTAAGTAGGGGAAGCTAAAAATATTTGAAACGCGAATTCTAATTCTGTCTTACTCGTTAATTTTAAATTAGACCGACTTGACTTTGGGGTCGTTAAAAGAGCGCTAATGTCTCGAAACTATTTTCTTCACCTGAATCTTCTTTTAGAAAAGTCCGTCATATTCCCGTATCTTTTTGTAATTCTTCGAGTTTTATAAAGGTATAATCATCAGTAAACAGTTGAGCAATATATAAAAGTATAGGATAACTGATAGCGTTAATACAAAAATTTATGTTTATTACGAAATAGTTAAATATAAGGAAATTACTTAACACATCGATCAGATACATTAGATCAAATTGCCACAAGTAATCAGGGTGCGGCCCTACAACTGCACTCGGGATGGGAAGCCCATATAAAGCACCTCATTAGTAGTATTATAATTAAAATTTGAATCTCGATTGAACTCAAAGAGGTTCGGCCCTTCACAACTTCCGGCGACGTCCAATCAACTTTTCACGTTTTACAAATTGAGCAAAAGTGCAAACTGCGCGGGCCTATTTCACAAAAAGGGGTCGCGCTCGCATATAACAAGTGAATCGATATTCTCCCCCGATATCCATTACACTCCGGAGTCAAACAGAGAATGAAGCGGATTCCTGCTCGTACAAATAAAAGTGGGGGTTGGGTTCGGGGGAGGTGAGTGAGGAAACCAATTTAATTCAATTTAGCCGTTCAATAATGCCACTGACGGGGAGAGAGAGAGAGGGTGGGAGGGAGGAGAGAGAGAGAGGGAGGGAGGGAGAGAGCTGGACCGGTGGAATTCAAGCCCTTTTTGAGTGATGCCGCCGCCGCTGGTGGTGGTTCTGGGGTTGGCCCAGCCACAGGTAGATTGAAGAACACGTCCCGGGGGGACCTCCCCGGGGAGCATATTTCAAAGTGTACCCAGCTATGCCGGGGACACCGCCTATCTAGCGCTCTCAACAACGCGAAGTTGAAGAGGAATTGATCGCACGATCAATTTGGATTTAGGCTTCCCGCAAAAAAAAAGAAACAATAAAGAGGCCGGTCTTTAAATAGGTCGTGTAAATTATGCCACATTTGCGCTGACTCGATCAAATTTTTCGGCCGTTCAACTCCACAGAACAAAACCTAATTAATCCTGTCGTTCGTTTCTTATTCGATATCAATCTCACGCATTTCCTTGATGAAATTAAATCCCAGAAAGTTTGACAAACTTTTTCCTAGTTGGGTGGGAGGGGGGTATATAAAGTCAGATGAATTTACCGTCGGGAGCCGACAAGTGCACGAAATGTGAAAAGTGCAGAAGGGGAAGGCTGACAACAAGATTTTAGTTGAGGGGTGAGATTTCAGTGGGTAGAGTTCGGCCCTATTAAAGCATTGCCCCCTTCCCCCCCTCTCTCTCTCTCTCTCTCTCTCTCTCTCTCTCTCTCTCTCCCCACCCAGAGGGCCCTCTCCGTAACAAATGGCCCGTAGCCCTGCCCACCTGGCACTAACATTGAATGAACTCCTAACTGATAAAAATGACACTACTTCCGTCCCCCCACACAACCAACAACACAAAATGTAATAATCTGTTAATGGACCCGTTCCGGAATTGATTGTTCGTCCCATTCCTCCATACTTTCTAGAAAGCACCAATCGAAGGCCGATCGATCCCAAGAAAAACTGGGCAGAGAGGGAAGAAGAGGGAGAGAGTAGTTTATAATAATTTAGTTGATACATATAATCATACAAGTATATATCCAGGGTGTAACATACACACAGTTTCGGAAAATTACATTCTATCTTGAAATATGTACAAATTATAATAAAGAAATGTTCATCTAAGAATGAGATGAAAGAAATTTTCCATTTCCAGAAAGAGTAGAGGATTGTTCATGATAAAAAAATTTAACAAGGGATGCTTAATTATTTGAGGAATCATTGAAGCTAGCGAGGACATAAATTTCCAGAAAGAGTAGAGGATTGTTCAAAAAGTCTGTTCAAACACTCTGGAATTATTCGTGATTTTATAGCGCGTCCTGGATACACGCACTATTAACCAAAATTTCCACCTTTTCTATCTATTTTTCACGACATCCTGCGGCCTGTCTGGCTCGGTTCCAATTAAGCCCGTTTATTTCTAGGTTAGAAGCGGTCCAGCGCCGAGCGTTGCGACACGAATAGCCACCTGGACGTGTGGGGGGCAGGGCAAAGCCGGAAAATAAGCCCCGTCCACGAGGCAGCCCTCGAAAACAGTAAACTTGGCACTTTATTATGCTTCATAACGCCGTACAGTCTCGGCAAGCCCTGAAGCCGCCGTCGCCCGGCTACAGGGTTTCATTAAAGCGGCCGCGGGGGACGACCTGGGGATTCATGGGGAGGGATTCAACCGCCCTTTATAGGCGGCACTATACATTGGGGCGAGCCCATTCCCTACTCCCTCCCGATGATTTCGCCCGTAATTCTGCCATATTTTGCATACAGATTGTGACCGCGAAACGCGTTCGGACTCTGATTCTGAAAAACATCCATTCGTTATTCTTATACCACTCAGTACTTTTCTGGAATACTTTGATTTTCCCATATACCATAATGATTTAATACTACACTGAAGATGGAAAAAAACGAAACCAGCGAGATGACACGGAAGATGGAGGAATACAATTAAGCCGTTGGCTACACGGGTATGCTAACCCGCACGACAACTACGCGTTGCTGGTCTAGTGGACCATGTGCGCCGTTTAATGGAAATTAAATCCAATAGAGATTGGGCTCCTCTCTCCTTTAAAAATAGCTCATCCTTACGATGACAAAAAAGCCGAAATTAGGTTTCTCTGACGGAGTACACAATAAAAAGCTTCTAAACTTCGTAACGAACTGAAGAAATTAAGGAATTATGGAGGAACTCGAGTATCCGGAAAATACAATTTTAAGACCCGCAAGTTAACGCGGGTCATCCTTTCAAACCGGATTGCTTATCAAACTCGGGCCGGTCAAAACAAAAGGTACCGCGTATCGAATTACCCGAATAAAAACTCAGGAGAAAATTGAAAACCTGGGCATTGTTTCCAATGCAGTCGCCCCAATCGCGTTAGAGTTAGGGTTTGGCGCGCTGTCCCGTTCGTTACTGGGGGGCGTTATTGTGTTATACTAGACCCAGAGCAGCGGTCACACCTTCCCCCAGCCCCACCACCCCCCTAGCACACTCGTGTTTTCCATCCCGCCATGATTGTGGTCGCAGCCATCCAAACCTGGAAATTGTGTCACAGACGACAGCGATACTCGGTTGTGTGCGCCCAGTATACCAATCGTGTTAATTCTCTATCAGACAAGTACAGAATATTTTTTTCCCTTTATCCGTTATGCAAAATTTTGCCGTTGTAACCGTCATGCGCGGTCGGTAGGTTGATTTGCTGGATTAGTTTGTTGCCGAATACATTCCTAAAGAACGTTAACACGGTAAGAGATCAACCCCTGGGTAAAGAGTTCAATAAATACGTGCAAGACTCGAACACTCAGCGCCCGCTGCTCTGGTTCCATTGTTAGTACTGCGAAATATATTTATTATCCGACATCGTTTGAATACGATTTCATAAATACAAATTTGCGGGGATATCACCCGTCGACTGAAACACGCAGTTCTGCCCTTTTACTGTAGAATTGTACAGTTTTCGATTTGAAGAGCTCAGAGACGAACCGCCGCCAACCGGCCGTAAAACTACTACTAGGGGTGGAATTACGAGCGGAGTAGGGGGGGGATGAATATTCCATAAAATTTGAACTGGAAACTTTCATAAAATAAGAGACCGAGGGAACGGCGTAAATATTCCGGGACCGGAGTTGAGTCTCGGTCTGAAACCGGCGGCAAAACGGACTTTACGATTGGCGGTCGTAGCCCGATCCGACCTCCAATCGCAACTCTGTTTACTGCTTATACTAGACTTGTTCGTATTCCCTGGCTATATGGTCCCCAACACACACAGACACTGACCTTTCAAAACAGAGTTCAGAAATTTATAATCATTATATCCGGTTTATCATAATATCGTTATAAAAGGAAAAAAAGAAATTAAAACCGTCTTCCGGAGGTGGAAAAGAAGACACTTCAAACACGGCACTTAATTGCCTGCGCTACTTGCACTCGAGTGTTGACCGACGCGACGAGGCCCACACCACTTCTCTGACGACCCTTTGTTGATAAACAAAAATAACTGTTCCACCCGAGACGCACTTCTCCCGTGAGAAGTCCTCTCGACGCCCTCTGTGTTTTTATTATCTCGTACGCGGGCTCGAGCCGGAAACTTAATTGACGGGCTCCGGCCGTTGCCAAAAACAACCCTAGAAGAATGTACAATGCGACATTTCTTAAGGACACTAATTAGATAATTTCGTTATTCCTCAAATTTATGTGGTGAACCGAAGGGGGAATCTAATACCGCGAACTGGACTAAAATATCGTCCCCGGGCCTCCAATCTGAACCCTTCTAAAAATCGATATTATCAATTATTATAATATATTATTATTATTATACTAGAATCGGAAATAAAATAAAGAAATTGCGATTAAATTCGTCTGTACAAATTAAGCCTGGAAGTACGGGGCACGTTATATACTACGCCGGCAACACAAGTTGGTCGTGCGGGTTAATTTAGCAGCGCGCCGTTTTATTGACAATTTAATTTAATTTCATTTTAAGACAACGAGTATGTTGCAGCTTTATGGAAATAAAGACCGTGTCTTGATTTCATGAAGATACGTTTTTGGATATTTTGGGATTACATTCCCAAGAGAGATATTGGAAAAACAAATATTGAAGAAAATGTTAGCAGAATGGCACGGTTCGCGGCTTGTTGAAAGAAATACTGTTGAATCGATTCAAGCCTTCAAGTTATTTTATGTTTTCTTTTAGAAAATTTTAATAGTTTGAAAAGTTAATTTCCCGGATAAGTTGTATTATTAAAATTTTAAATTTAAAACTTCGACACTATATCCGTTCAATTCACAGAATACTTTACACACCCCTTAAGGCAGAATAATATTTAATGTAGAACAGTTACGCCACAGTAAAAACCTTCGGGGTCGGGGGAAATTATGCCGTCGACATGTCGTTAACATTTTCGAACTCCGAAATATGGGATTCCTTAATACGCGTCGTCATGCAAATATTCGAAGGGAGGCGGGGACGATATAAAGTCAGAGTTTACAACGGTCTCGGCGTAAAAACCCGACAGTAGCGGGCCGAAAAACAACACTGGGTCGTGTTTTAACTCAAACTCCCGACAACTGTACCGATGAGGTGTAAAAACAAGCTTGGAATGCTCGCAATTGTAATACCTTCCCCACCCCGCCGCCATCGCAATTCCTTCAAACGTCGACCCTCCCCCCCCGCATCAGAATAAAGGACTGAGCGAAATTGGCCCCATATAAGTCTTTTTAGGGCAATAATGTCGGATTATGCCAACTGTGTCCATTTGGTTTTAGAACCCCAGCGGCAATACGGCCGGAGAGGCCGAAGGGAGCGCGACTCCAAATTTATGTATCCCCATCAAAATTCCTCGAGTAAAACAACGTTACCCTTAACGGAAAGCTTTCGGGACAATTCGAAGCGGATGTTTCACATTTTATTCCGTAGTGTACGCGACGACCTCACCTTCCAGTCCCGCGGCAAGGTTTAATAATAACCTTAATAAGGTCGGGGTGGGGGACGATATTCGTTAATTCAAAGCCGCGTTCGTTTTATTTATTGGGATTTGACGCCCGGTGAAATACGCACATTTGAAAAAAGATAAAAACATCAACTCCGACACCGCGGAGTCAATAACCGATGAAAACAACGACTGTTAATGGCGCTCGGACAACACCATTTAACTTTATCCAGTCAAACCGAGAACGCGTACGAATTTATGACCGTCGAAAATTGGACTAACCGCATCATACGGGAGTGAACAGTGCTTTAAAAGAAAAAACGCGAACCGTCGGAATGCAATATTGTGGCCGGACAAGAAACAGTAACGTATATTAATAACAATTTTCTCATAATTATTCTGATATTCCATTGTCAAACCGTAATAAGGCCGCTTAGAAAGAATCTTCTCTCTGAAATGGCTATTCGCTTGATCAATTCTGAAAACAAATCAGTCAACAAGAGCGACTCTTGCTCTTCAGGATAACTGAACCCACTTTACATGTGCATACTGCCACTCGAACAGACTAGAGGAGAAGCCTTCTATCTACATTCTTATCGGGTAGAATTTCTTACAGTACAATCTAACTTTAACTTCTGAGTGTGTTTTCGGAGCGGTGGTTTTGCATCTACCTTTCTAGCCGGTAACAGTTGGACAAACTATTGCAATTTAATGTCGGGGTTGGGTTTGGAACACCGTTCTTCTTTAAAGTACAAAAAACTTAGTCCGACTATTACAAAACTCGAATTGGACGACAATGGACTCCCCCCTCAACTGGTCGGTACCAAATATGGCTCGGTCCGAGTTTTTTTTTACCCTGCTGCAGTAAGTAACGGACAGATATTTTCAATACGGAATTCCTGTTAGAAGACATATAAAAGGGGGAGGGCGCGGGGGTGGTTCCAGTCGAACGATGAAGTGGACAGCACTCTTCATCTCTATCCCACTTCTTTCTTCATCCCCATTGCACGCTCATCCCGTGAGGACCCCCCTCCCACCACCACCTACCACCCCATCGACAATCGATCAGCAACCCCACGGACTTTCCCCTGAACAGGGATGATTCAATTTCATCTGGGGTTTATATTTATGCGGGGTGATTCGTTTTAACGTATAGCAGGTTAAGGATATACCGTATGTAAATTGACTGCACGATGTTAAAAATTACTTCCGAGATTCCTGATATTTCCGTCGGTCTCCTAATAGCTGTACAAGGTTTTAATATTTAACTAAAAGGACAATAATTACAATGCACATTGTACTTGCTACATGCTCTAATAAGG
This sequence comes from Lethocerus indicus, assembly GCA_019843655.1. Lineage (NCBI taxonomy): Eukaryota > Metazoa > Arthropoda > Insecta > Hemiptera > Belostomatidae > Lethocerus > Lethocerus indicus. The sequence goes on along the minus strand of JACDQD010000012.1, from coordinate 12,218,355 downwards.
GTTCGAATACTGTTGAACTTCCGAATTTTTTACAGTTAAAAACTGAACCTATTCTGAGATCATGCTTTAGAATAAACTAAAGAGGAAACATCCTACGCATTCATCTTTACTATATAACTCGGTTTCTCATAGGATAGAATGCAAGTTGGGCAAGATGGTGGCTGTATCTGGGCCCAGCCGCCCTCCCGGCAATCGATCAAAAACCCGCCAAACTGCCACAACCGGGGATGATTTAATTTGGACACTCGCGGGGGCGGGAGCTAGGCGGTGGAAAGGGGCAGTAATAACGTGAAAAACTCTCGACGGGAAAAATCTGCCGGGAAACTTCGATCCGCCGGAAAACCCCTTACGTTTCCAGCCCGAAGAGGGGCAACGGTAATTTTCCTAGCATCCACCGAGTTACCACTTTTCCTTTTTTTTAAATGAACCGGGACCAATTGGCGGGACTCCTCTTTCTCCCTCTGAAAAAGGTTCGGGGCGGGTATTGAATTCGCCGAGAAGGTGAAAGAAATTGGGAAAAAATATGCGTCTATTTCTATCCCAGTCTAGTCTTTTCTTTGCCGCTTTTAATTTTCCGTACCGTTAAACCTGATTAAGCTTTCCAAAAGATAACTTCATCTTCTGTGTATAACTTCAAAAAGATGCCAAGACAACAGGAGAAATTTTTGAAGTTCGAGTATTTGTAATAAATAAGAATGTAATTGGGTATAATACAATTTGGAAATTTGCACACACTCAAAATATTTCTATAACTCACCGAAGTAGTATTGCGGAAATAATGGCATGCCAGAGAAAGTGAGAGGGAGACAGCAGTATCACTGAGAAATATTGCCTCTTTAATATATTTCAGTCTAATTCTTGTAATAAGCGGACGGAAAAATAAATAAATATATTAATACACTCACATAAATTTCGCTCCAATTCGTGTGGCCAAGTGTACGTACGAGAAGTGTAACTGGCACAGAACCAAAGTCAGGACGCAGACTGAGAACCGTAAGGGCGATGAGACATCAAATGGGTAATGGGTTTCAAAGAAAGTGTATTTCGAGATAACTGACGCATAGGCACGTTTCTGATCAGAGTACAACGCTTCCATTCGACTAATAACAATCGAATATTGTTTGGAAGTTACGCGGAAGCCGGCCGCAAACTGCGACTTTGCAGTCATTGTTATCGGACAATGGTAGTTCCCCAAATTTACAATCCGTTTTCTCTCTCTTATAAAGGATGGCCGGAAATCTGCCTGCCGCCGTAGGCCTGAATAATGAGCTCTCCGAGGCATTATCGATTCGGAAAGAAAGGGCTAAATGCGGTGCTAAATGGCCCGCCCTAAGAAGACGGATTAATAAGCAGACGCTGCCAGGAGGGACCATTGCGGAAGAAGCAACTGAAGAAGCCCAAACTGTTGTCTGCGCCCAGAAATGTAAGGCGAGATAATAAGGCACCGGGGGGGGGGGTCATAAAAGTAATTTAAAATCTTAACTGCGACTTTATAATATGTTTCTTATATAACAAAATGTTCATCAATTATCACACCCTTTCATACAGTGGGTCCAATAACACACAACTATCGTCAACCTTAACTTATAATTATTTAATAATTATAACTGATTGAAGAACTGGAGGCGATTTGTTAACCCGGAATTAGTGGATCGCTGGGGAAAAATTCTTCCTGCGAATTTTCCGAGCTTTGTTCTGTTTTAAAGAGAGGAAAGTAAAGGTAAGAAAATAACTATATTTTAATGAGTGCACTGGTTATAGCGCGTTATATAGCTGCAAGCGTTTCTGCGAATTTCAGTTCGGGGTATTCTACGCTGGATAAGTGTAAAAACATACATAGTGACACGAAAACGAGAATTCCCAAGTAAATATTATTCTTATACGACAATACCTCCTGTAGACTCTGGCAGGGCATAAAAACTTTCATAATCTCGGCAAGCATTTGGCGAGTTTCCAGGAATTGCAGTAGACGGAGATTTCGCCGAATATGTTGGGATAAGGGGGAAGACAAATGCGCGTAACTCACACGACTGTTTTCATAACGGCAAATCCTCGTGACATGGAGGGGGGACGGCTGGCGGAGACCCTAACAAATTATCGCTAATGCTCTGGACACCAGTCGGACAGATTAATACGAGCCGGAGAAGACGGGGGACGGATAAAAGCGGGGGCGGTGAGTGAAATATCAAAACGTCTTAAGACGTATCGATGACATCCGAGAACAGAATTACGGCCACCGTCAGTAGCGGGTCGGTCAGCAACTCATCCGTGTCGGTTGCTTGAAAAACCCGAGGGTTATTAAAACTCTAATAAACTGTCGAGGGATAAAGAAAAATAAAATCCGAAACCAATGGACGGATGATAAAAATCCCGGCCCCTCTCCCTTTAGAGCGTAACGAGCCCCTGCAACTGTCGGCCGGATTGATAAGGTCGTTACGACTTAAACAGTTCAAAGAAAGATAGAACAGAACACAGAGCGGAGAAATGTATTAAGGGGCATCTGGCTTGGAGATGTCTCGGGAGGGGATAAATCTCTGAACCATTAGAAGAGGCCGACTGTTTGAACTGTCAGAAACACTAGTTTTTCAGATAATTTCTGCTTATTGCCGTGCAGTAACTGCGGGACGGACATATTGAACTCTTCTTTACCATTTAGAATAGAGGGAGCTTGTATGTTGCCGGCTACGAAATATCGATACAATGTCGCGGGTTAATATCATTCGATTTTTGTGCCGGTTACCGAGGCAAAAGGAAATGTTGGCAAAATGAAATTCTATTCGTAGTTGAGGAATGCGCGGAAATATGTAGCAATTTTATGTCAGTCTCTGAAATATATTGGAGAATATAACCCCACCTCTCGACCAAAGGGTCTCATTCGTTAAGTAATGCGTTCGGCGCTACAGCGAGACATTTGGTCCGAATGATGTCCGGAGGAGGAGGAGGATCAAGAGTGGCAGCACATTAGAAACTCTAGCCCCTCGTCCCTAGGACGGGGCCCTAACAACCCCCCATTGTGTTTGGGTCCCCCGTCTAATGAGGGACTCATTATTTTCGAGTCCGGACCGCAGACCCTCCCGCCGCCCCATTCAGGGCGAACGACTTCTTCGATTTCAGGATAATACACCGGAGGGGTCACACAGCCCGACGACTGGAGAAGGGTCGCTGCTCATTCAAGGGAGGGGCTCTTAAATGATTCAATGACAAAATAAGCCAGATATTAGTATTGAATATATAAAATTGAATATTCGCAACATTAATTACAACAGTTCCACTTGACGGGCATGCTACTGTGTTCCCGGCCAAAGCTCGGCGACAAATTTTGGGAATGTCGATGCTCGAGACATTGATTTCGGTCAACAAACCCGAGAACACGGGATGATCGGATAACTCGATTGCGAGTACAATTTACTTTAACGACCCCGATGCTAATGAACACTAGAGATCGTCACGACGAACGATAACAATGGTGTTGGTCGAAATTGTGTTACCCCCTCCCACCAAAGCCGACATTTTCCTACATAGTGGGGATATTTTCCTCTTTTCCCCGGCGTCCCGTAAATAGGACGGGAAATGGAAGGAAAAGTAAAAGAAAATTGACAGTGGAAAAAGACAGTTGTCCGTTGTCAACGGAGGAACGAGAGCGGGGCCGGGTGTGTAACGGATAACCGACCGTCTGGTGGGATTTAGCCGCCCGCCCCCGCAGCTCCCGTCCCGAGACCGATTGAATTAGAATTACCCGAGGGACAAGCCAAAGAAAAAGAAGAACCATAGAAAGAAAAAAATAAAGTGGGAGGAATAGAATTGATTTCGATCCTACAGACATTGAGCGGTTTGGAAACACACGTTAACAAGAGTGAAGTAAGTGTTTCTTTAAAATCAAATTTAAATGCTATAGATCCCTTTTAAACACTAAAAGGGAGTATCATACTTATATATTGTCAGAAAGTATGTACATAAGGGGAAATACGAAAACGCGAAATCCTTGTTCCGGCTTTTACATCCCGCCAGCCTCTGCAAACACCAGTAGAAAAACGCTGATAAAAACTGTCTAGAGTCTTCTCCTGTGTCTTTTTGTAATATTCACGAAAATAGGTGTCGGGGCCAACCCCCTCCCCCCTCTCTTTCTCTCTCTGTGTCTCTCATGACAGAATATGACAGAGGGAATAACAAATTTTCCCCGTCTCAAACCCAGTGACTTTCAGCCGCCGAAACCAAAGGAGAACGACCCAACAACGCCGCCCAAACGCAATGTTTTTTCTCCTTGAAACATTTCCTTTACTTTACCGGCTTCCCCCGCTTCTGCGCGGTTGTCCTCCCCGGGTCCTTTACCGAACGAAATTTCATTAAATAATAGCCCCTTCCTTTTGCCCGAGTGTCGGGAGTTATCTCCGTGAAAAACAGGGCGGAATTGAGGGTAGAAAAAAAAATGGAGAGGTGAAATTTAAAATTATAGTAGGAGGGAGTCATTATACAGCAGCCATTGCTGTATTAGCCCTATGTTGTTGCTTTTTTCCTTGTTATCAAGAGGCCTGTAATGTATAAATTCCTTCGGCCGTCCCGCCACCCCGCCAGCGTTTTATAAAGGGAGAGAAAGTCCAGGCGAACTTTCAAAGATAATTTATTCAGTCGTTGAAACTTTAATTCTTAAGTGCGTTTCTACTTTTTTCTACCCTTGCAGTTCCCTTCCCCGCCCTCTGTGTGTTCAAGTTCCCCTCCCCTGCCAGGCACTTTCGCCCCGCCGTTACATATTTCTCCGTTTATTCGTTTAATGCAAGATATAACAAAGTAACAAGAGTTGGAGTTGTTGAATAAAAAAATTTGAATTTGACAGAGGGAATCTAATCAGTATTAATAGACACGGCGGGAACTGCTATATCGGTCCAAACATAGGAGTTACATAAAGAGGCAATGAAATAAAAATCAAACTTTTTTAGTTGCCTTAAATTTTACTTTTTTTTGCCCTAAACAAAAAATTTATTAGAGCCAAATAGTTTTTATATTTTAATTATTATGGTTGGGACCACGTAACTTTGGACCGTAAATTTGTTTTCTTTCTCCTCGAGAATAAATAGTTGTTTCTTATGTTATGTTAATGTTAAATTTAAATGATAAGCAGGTTTCAAACTCTCCCTAGTACTTCGTCTAATTCCAGTACAAAAATTTAAATATTTTAGTATGAAATAATTGGCCCTATTTTGTTAAGAATACAAACAGAATTTTTATACTTGCTCTAACAAAGAATATGCTTTGTTCTAAGAATAATGAACGTATCATTATTTACACATTAAATGTATCACGTTACAGTTGAATGTTGTTGAATTGCAGTTTGTGCTGATGGGTGGGGGGGGGGGTGGAGGGGCAAGTAGGGGCCCTAAGTCCCTCCTCCATTATACATACAGACCCTTGCTATATTCATGAAAATGTCTACATAGATTACACGCTTGTCGATATAATGTCGGGACCGTTTGTGTAAATAATAAAGCGGGTACGTGTTAGGCGCGGCGGGAGAAAGGACAGAGGTCCAGAGCCGGGCGGGAGACAGCCAGCATACGTGTACCTACAATGGACGTCCGAAGTGACAAGGGTCGGGACCGAGCTTCGGAATGGCCGCCCAGTCGAATACTAAACTACCACCCCCGGGGATCACCCCTCATGAGGGAGGGAGACGGCATTCAAAACCACCGCCCTCCTTTATTATCCCTCGGTCAAACATTCATGCTACAAGTGTGAGATCGCTACCCCGCTCGTTCGGTCTACTCGTCCGCCCTGGCACATTTCCTGAGATTTACACACCGTCACTGTCCTCATTCTAGTCCATTTTAGCGGGGTAAAGTGAGAAAATAATTAAGACCTCGATTGTGTCAGCGAGACACAACTTCGTTGGCAGCGTATTAACGCGTAACCCTATTAATCCACTTATTATATCCAAACTGAGTGCATTTTTTTACTGCGTAGACAGAAAGCAAATATTAAAGCATATATTATAAACAAAATATAAAGCATCTTGTAAGCACTGACAGTACCTGATTGCTGCTAGGGGAAGAAAAAGTATTGCTGGCGCCCATTCTTTAATTATCAGTAATTCGTTAAAATAATATCCAGGGCAGAGATGATTCTATTAACTTAAATCGCGAAACATGAAGTATTATTCAACTACTAAAAGAAAGTTCTCATACGCCGCCGGAAAGCTTAAAGGGGGCTTCCCACTTTAGCCAGGTTGAAGTGGTGGCAGAATTTTCAAAACAATGACGACAGTTCTTAGCGGAATATTGGCGAAGAGGCACTCTCCGGGGGGCCCCGCCCCTCAATTTATCTTTCACTGGAGAACACTTCAAGCCAGCTTTACCGCCCACATTCTTTAAGATCGAATAAGAACTTTCAGAATGAGGCATTATATAAATTAATTGCTGCAGGCACTCTGTGAAAAGCGCTTCGGTGCTTTTAGAGGATCAATAATCAGGACGAAGGTATTATACGTATTTCATTCCCTATCTATTCAATTCGAGCCTAAATGTACAATAATGATTGGTGAGGTTGACGATATAGTATGTTGCATTGGTTATTTTCCTTAATTTTGATCTATTGTCCAATAATTGAATTATAAATTTCCCTGTAGACTTCTTGACTTTTTAACTTTATGTCTGGCATACAAGTCGGTATACAATATTTTCTATGTTATTCTATATTAATTTCTAAAGTTAGGACTCAGGATGATTGTAAGAAAATAGTAATAGGGAAAAATAAATTGGAAAGGGAGTGGGCATGGGACACAGTGTAAATTCGGGAGGGCATTAGCTCCAGTTTTAACTTTAAAGGTCAATCTCTTATATAGGAGGTCTTACCGAGGGGGTGCTCTTTCATCAGCTAAAAGCATTGTAGGCCCCCCCCCGTCCCCCCGCCTACCACCACCGACCTCACTACTGTCTTTCTATATTGCACGCCGATATATGTCATCCTCTTATGTTCCCCACGGTGGGGGAGGCGGGTTAGACGACAAGACAAAGCCATCGAACCGGATTTCAAAACAATATTTTCGTTCCGATTCCCGCTTTTTGTTCCGATCTTTTGTTTCGCTCCCCCGTTTATATCGGAGATCAAAGCGGGTTTGACTTCGGCCTAACGTCACTGCGACTCGAGAGCCTACGTCGCCGGGTTTGACGGCGAACAATTGAAAACGAAAATGGGAAAAATATTTCATAAAAACAGGTGACAAATATTGGCAATAAACGAAGATAAATTATGTTTTAATGGTACCATTGTTTCCAGTTCAGAAGTCGTTTCTCTCCCATTTTTGTAATATAATCAATCGATAAATTGTATATCTCTCCTGGTCTATTTGCTTTAAGCGAGACCGGTTTCCTCAATATGGGAATAAATGGAATTAAAAAATAAAATAAAACGGTAGTTTGAGGATACACTTCGTGTATTCTGCCACTGGAATGGAGAGATACAAAGAAACAGAAAATATATTTACATTAGAAAAAATATACGCGCTTCTGTGGGAATTCGCATATGTCAGCCAATAAATAAATAATAAATCAGGAGAGGAACTAGAGAATAAAATTTATATGTGAATATGTTGACTTGCGTGTTGCCCTTGTTACTTAGTTTTGTAGTATCGACCGGTTCATGAAATAATAATAAAATTTATGTTAACCCTTATTATGTCAAAGCATTATTTATACTTTTCCAAACTCACTATACTGCATAGATTTCGAAAATGCCCGTAGAATTTGAATACAGGATTGTTTCACCTACTCCCTTCACATGGCTCTACGTTAAAATCGGGGACCAAATGTGAAATGCGAAACAATCGCCGTTAGGACAGACGAACATTTTCAATAAATTGTCCACCTTCCATTCCGAATCCACAAATTCTGACCGCCTCAACAAAATGTATAAACACAATCCACATCCCGAGAACTATTGTATTGTATGTGTGTGTGTGTATATCTCTATATTGGGGAGCCAAAAAGGGGAAGGATGTTTTGTGGAATATGTCAATATGGTGGATATGTTGGACCCCGCGCGTGGGCGTGACGGGCCACGGCTTTTAATTTCCGCCTGGTGGGGCGCCACACGGACGGGCGCTGTTCCGCGCTCCAGAAATCCTCTTCTAACTGTCACAATATAGGAGGGGCGGGGCGGGGGGGGGCGGCGGCGTCAAGACCCCGAGGTACCGGTAAGCAAATATTTACAGCCGCGAGGGATATATATAGGGAGAGAGGAGGACCCCGTCTATTCTGGCACAATCCAAGTGAGACACTCTGCTCCCACGTATTCAATGGGAGGGGGTTACGAGCATCATCGTACGAAAGCTTCGTGTACGGCCACACGAATTATACTGAGATTATTTCGTAGATTATTACACGAAACACCGGTGTCAACACGAAACAGTATATATCTTAATCTTAAGGATTTACATTTGGGGGCCAGACCAGCGGACACGAAGACCGAGCGATTCTATGTTAATTTAATCGGAGGGAACATATAACGAGGCCTAATGTAAAGTATACAAACAAACTAGAATATAATGACGGGAAACAATGAGTTGAAGCTAGTTAAAAACAGAATAATGACTTTATTCTGGCTTTAATGATATTTTCATGGTTTACATGCAAGTTACAAGTTGTCATTATCTCTCCTGGCTGGCATTTCTGATAGTTTCGCTGTCAATAATGCTTGATGACTAATTCATTAACCTTAAAGTCAGAATTTATTCAGAATCTCCCCATCCCGCCAGGCGTTCGAATCGTCTAATTAAGCCGAGAAAATCCTTAAAAGCCTAAATCCACACGTCCGGAGTTATGGATCGCTGGGAAAATACCACTGTGTGGCCGTTACATGAACACAAAACAAATATGTTTAAACAGGAATTTCTAAAATAATATTAAATTACGGACGTGGTAATTTGCCGTTAAATAACATTTTCCTCGTCTTGTTTTCATTAATATCGATACCGAAACCAATCGATATATGGTTGCCCTGTCTCCTTCATCACCAAAACGTGAAGTTGATTTGCACATACCTATAAAGTAAAGTGAAATCTTTTGTATATTCTACCGTAATTGGAGACAACCGGGCGTAGGGGATAATTCAGCGAGCTGAATACACGGCGGGGTTTACATAACTTTGCCTCGTAGAAGTTCTATATTAAGTCCCTTTCCCTGGAGCCGGCGAAAGACCCAATTATCCTGTCTGAATATTCAACGGGGATCGAGAGTCCTCCCACTCCCCGGGGTTCGGACCGTAATCGTCCGATAGGTAATAAGGATCCCAGCCGAAGGTTCTCGAACCCCGAAACTCGATTCATTACCGATTAATAACCGGCCACTCGGTCGGATTAGCGCATTTACGACGGCCCGAAGTAAAGGCTTAAATATTTCCGCCGAACGAAGCCAAAGCGCAACGATAAATTGGGCGGTCACGGATATAAGTTATTGGGCGGTCGGCGCTAAATAAATAACATCCGGTAGGGGTTTTTTTTTGCCCCTCTCTCTCTCTCTCTCTCTCTCTCTTATATAACGCGCGGCGGGCTCCAATTTCACTGTTATTACGGCCGAAGGGTGGAAAGTGTATGAGGGAGTTACCGGAGGATCCAACCGCCCCCTCTGATAAATAGAACATCCCTTCAATACGGGGTTCTTCCCCCCCGCACTAAACCTATAAGACAGACTCAGTCTCTTATAACCCACTCCCCCTTAACTACAAAGTGCCTTTCCAAATATTTTCATTAATAACCTGGTAATTATTTCATTTTTATATTCATCCTAATATTTTCCGCGGTTCCTATTTATTGTCTCACATTTCCTGTTATTTCCTGGGCTCAGTGTTTGGTACAGAACGCGAAGAAAATATTAACCCGACTGTGTTTAATTCGGCCGCGGACATATAATATTACAGTGTCGCCGAATAAAGTATAAATTTTACAGTATATTGTACGGAGTCACGACATCCAGGCTCTTATTCAAACCGGGCGACTGACTACCCCAACGCCCCCACCCTCCGCGCGTATTCATTCCAGACAATGATAGTGCTAATAATAAAATGGTAAAAGAATTGAGGCAAGCGATTCGTCGAGGGGTGAAAAACAAGGGGATGTTACCGCCGCCTTGTTCTTTTTGGTGGTGGTGGTGGGGGGGGGGGTCTTCTGTCTCCGGGTGCACGTGGCCAGACCTTTTGTGCGAAATGCGGCCCCCGCGTGGATTTTTTCCATCCCCCCGACGACGCTTTTTTCACTGCCGACTCGGCACGAACCCCCGCGCGTGTAATCAGGGCGTAAAAACAGGTTGATTGTATAAAGGAGCAAGGTGGGTCGGTTCTCCTTTTTATTGTTCAAGTCTGCGGAGGAAGCCGGCCGGAGCTTGAAAATGGCGGATGATTGCGGGCTCGTTGAAAACACAGGTCCGCTTGAATTTATTGGACCGTTAGAGACCGGCGGTTCCAGGCCTCAACAAATACAAAGAGAAAAAACAAAAAGAATGGAAAAAAAAGGTTAAATGTCCTGTGAAAACGCGTCGATAGGTTCTTCCGGGATTTTTACTTAATTCAGTATCATCCTCCGTCCGGAAGACTACCGCCGTTCTATACCAAAAATAAAACCAAATTATTAAAGGTCTCCGCGAAAAGAACATTACTACCAATTTTCCGAATAAACCCCGCTCGGACTGGTCCATTGCCGTCGCACACGGACGTCGGAACTAGAAATAGTTCCGAAATCTTCTTTCGTGAGTACACCGATTAGACGGAAAGTAAAAGTTTCATTTCATTTATATAATTGAAGTATTCCAACTACAAGATAGACGTTTCTTATTGTGTTAACTCAATTATAGTTCATCGTCGTGTATATACAAAATCCAATCCGTTGTTGTTTTCTTATGTATCTCAAGTAGATGACGGCATCTGCTATGCGCTAAATGCTACTAATCAGGTCTAATAAGCTAATGATGGTAGAAACTAATTCATATTTAATCCAATTACGTGTTCAATTACTAAAATGTACGGCGTTATCTTTCCAGTGTGGGGGATAGTAATCTGCAGGGGCCGTTTCATCCGTGAGAGGGGAGTTACTGGGGGTCGGTCAGGGTCCGAAGAACGCGATAAGCCCCAAAGAGTCGATTAACGGACGGTGACCGGGGCAGGAGCGCGGCCGCTAAACAGGCTGGACCCCGGCGATGATGAAGACACCGCTCCTCTTCTCATCACGCTAAGTAAACCTCCTCCCGGGCGCTAATCCATCAACTGGGAGGGCCGTCGGGGCGGGTGTGGGGTGAGGGGCTGTGGGGGTGGTTTCCACCGAAATCCCGACCGGCCAAACTAATAATATTATATGGTGTGGAGGGGCCGGGAGGGGTCCTGGATTGGTCCAGAGATTGCCAATCAATCTGCCCCACCCTCGGGCCCTGGCGTCGTGGCGGTTATCCCTTGAAAATTGACCGGGTTTTTGGGGTGGAAAAATCTCGCCCACCGTTATCACTTACATATAGCCCTCCAATCTCGACCCCGGTAGAATTCCCATTTTCAAATCTTCACCGTTAACAGTCTAGTCGAGCCTATGCTATAAAAACAGTAATTGTGCTCTAATTTATCCTTATTTATACAAATTAGGAGTGAAAGAACGGGGTAAAGCGTATACTAAGCCGACAACGCAAGTTTGTCGTGCGGGTTAGTATCGCAGCGCGCCGTTTAGTCTCATTTCATCTATTTAATCCTTAACCCGCTTTTTAAATTTGTAATCTTAAATTTTATTAATCAAACTTCTAGTTGTCTGTCCGTGGCGAAATCGTATTCTGAAAATGAACTTATTCACCAAGCCGTCTATATTAAAAATGTCCCACAACGTGGTCAGGTCTGAAGGAGCCAGCTTATTAATTACGAATTAATACTTTTTCGTCCATAAATCGCGGCGGAAAACTCCGCTTGCAAAATTCAGTGAAATCTTATAGAAGGAAAATGAAAATTTATAATTTTCCATAATTTTATTCAAATGAACAATCTTTACGTATCGCGTAATTGCCAAGTTGTTCCGGTGGCTGTCCCCGGGAGGCGGCAAAGAAATTGTACCCGCAATTCAATTATTACTTAACGAGGAATTTTCTCCCTTTTCTCTTTTTTGAAAAAAATATTCTTCTACCGCGAAAAGAAAAAGATTCAAAAATAAATTGTTTTTTGTCTTTTTTTTTCTGGCCCGAGTTGTTGTTGTTAGGGAGGCGGCACTCTCGACGGGCGTCCTAATCTAAAATGCTAACTACGTTTCACCGGGCTGGCGGTGAACACCGAGCAGTGACGCTAAATGCAAAAACTGATTACAATACAAAAAGAAAGGCAGAACTGTTTCCCGATTAATGGGCTCGGCCTAACCCCGGCCCTATTTGCCCACTACTATTTACATATTTAAAATACGACCTTTCTTATTTTCCCACTTTCCCTTTCTTCCGTTTGCCGGCAACACATTTTTCGGAATGAAAATCCGCCGTTTAAAATGTTAATTTAATTTTGAGACACTTAATTATATAATCCCCCACCAGCCCGCGAAATGTCCGGTTCAAAATACATTTTCCGAAACAAGCCTGTGAGGAAAATTTAATTATGCGTCAGAATCACGGACCAGCAAAAATTGGAAGTACTTAGTTAATTTACCGTCAAATTACTACCTACTGTGGTATAGATAGAATAAGGCCAAAGAAGAAGGCTAAAAAAGTATTCACCTGCAGTCACTGTTCTATTCAATAACTCAAATAACCGATTATTCATTTTGAAATAGTAACCTATGCTTTGTTACAATGAACCTCAAGTAAATTGTGACATGTTATTCTGTCGCTAACTTCTCATAATAAAGAGGCAACCCAATGATGGCACTTTTCACGGGTATCCCGGCAATACAAGATCTCTATAATAAGATATCAAACTCCGCTATCTCACTGAACTCGAATACATTTTCTTACATATTAGAATTTTCTTTGGAAATATTTTCTTCGAGGGCAGTTGAGAGTTTTCAAGAGGAAATTGATTTTATGGCTGAATCCGAGAAAAACAAGAAATATACACGTCTTCCAATCTGCCGCACGTAACGAGTCCTTCTGACAAAATATGTTGATGTTTTGAAATTTACGCAGGGGAAGATTCAGCGGATTTACAGGAAAAGGGATATTCTTTGATATTCGTGTACCGGTCATTTATAAAATTCCCGATGAATATCAAATGGAAATATTAGAGCTGCGAGACAAGAAAACATGAACTTTACTCTGGGAATTAAGTAAAGTTGAATTTTATAAATGTACGAACTCTCATAAATATTTCCGGAATTCGGCTCATAAATTATCACTAAAAAAATCAGCGTATTATGTGTCCAGTAACATTAAAATATCCATGTATCAACTTTGGTATTAAAAGGTCCACTAGATGAACGAAGAAAATGTTATGAGATTCAGTCATCTTTTAAATACTAGTCAGCTCAGTGCCTAATCTAATATCGTTATATTGTTATTTGAGATTGATGAATTCGTTGTCATTTCTGCCCGGTACATTATGTCCTCGTACCGCGCGATTGTTCGGGCAAAATGTTCGTGCGTTAGTTTAACCAGGGAATCCTGTTCAGTGCCATTTTACACAACAGAGGTTTAAAGCTCATTTCCTCCTAGGGTGCGGGCCGCCGGAGGATCAACTCGAACGCACCCCCACTTCCAGTAATAACTTTCCCCTCGACGCTTGCGGTATTAAATTTGTCAGGATTCTTGCGCCAAGAGCTTCCCCGGGGGAATAGAATCTCGGCGGCGTAATCTCCTGTACGGCGGTATCCGGAACTGGATGTAGTCGGAGAAAGCACGCCAATTTCTGAGTCGGGGCTCCCATTCAGAATTTGTGAGCCACAGGCTCAATGGTATAATACTAGCGCAAGTCCCATTAAGAAGAAATAACCCACTTCGCATGTAAGCACACTGAATTCCAAATATGTACAATTGAAATAGATTATTCTATGTACAAATACCGTAATATAACCGAAAATACAACTTATTACCAGTGAATTACCCTTTGAGTTCAAGTGGCTACAGTTCCTCGTTGGCTGGTCTTGTACGGTCAGTTATACATTGCTTCTTCAAGTGTAGGTGACCCTGCGTTTTTTTTTGTAATAACTAAAGAAAGTTGTACAAAAGTGTTGAGTAAGAAGAGGCATTAATTTGAGACCACGGAGATTACTTTTTAATAAGTACAGAGGAGACAATCGCCTAGGGTGCTTGAAGCAATTAAATGTATTTTTCTCTAATTCAATTACGCGCCCAAAACGGAAACACCGGGAATTTTTCTTAAAATCCATCATAGAGTCTATCAACTCTAAAACTCTGAAACTAACCCACCGAGCGAAGTACACCAGTTAGTTATAATGACCAAATGATAAACGGCGTGTGAAACTAACCCGCACGACAGCCTTGTATTGCCGGCCTAGTATAAGAACCGCGCCGTTTTTTCAACCCCTAATTTGAATTTGGCGTTCAGTAATATAAATGCAGGTAATTTGTCACCGTATTATTGACATTATAATCGACATAATTACTGGACTGGAGGTGTACGAATGAATTACTTAGTACCACATAAGGTAGCAAGAAATGGCGATAGCAACGATAATAATTGAAGTAATACGCAAATGATGGGAAAAAATCTTATGATGCTTCTCTTTAGGGATAAAATCGCACGTATTTACCTGAACGGAAAAAATCGAAATTCAGAAATAAAACTCTATACATATGGAAGTTTAATTTTTGATCACACAAAAGCGAATTTAAATATATCGTCTCAACGTAATGAGTCATTAAACTTACGATAAGGTAGAAAATTGAATTAGAGTTGTTATAAATGCGTGTTGTGCGGATGGATTATTCGTATAACGACTTGTTGTTCTTGTCCGAGTTAAAATTAGGGCCTGCTTTAAGGATGTGTTGGGCGGGCGCTAGCGCTAAGTTGGCGTTGAACATTTTATGCCGGTTTTCGCGTTTAGTGGGCTTATTTTTCGCCCGGTAGGCAGTACTACTCTCATATTTGCCCTCGGCTCTCGCGTTCTTTAACGATGAGAATACGAGCTTGTTGCCGCTCAAACGAACCATTTATTTGCCCACCTCAGTCCCTCCAGGGTTAAATACCAATTTGAGCCGTTAGCGGTAACTTAGTCGGTTTGTAGTTGTCGGCATAGTAGCAATATCAAATGTTTTTCTTATCGAATACAATGAGCTAACATTATAACTACAAACATGGTGTGTTGGGATATTGAAAGTATTTGTCACCCGGATAGTAATGCATAATAAGTATATCCAACATGATCTGGGATTGGTTAATTGAAGAATCGTGGGGAAATTTCTTAAGGTCACTATAAGTTTTGGTTATATAACTCCACATTTCGTGTTTCCTATCCTACCTTGTGTAAAATATAATTTCATTTATTTTTTAGATATCATATTATTCTTTGAACTATAATCCCGAATGCATCTGTAGCTTCAGTTGGAATCAATACATACGTCATTTATGAACATTGGTAATTTGTCCACCAGATTCGCGGCCGGTATTGGCGTGCAACCTGTCGGCGTTATCTGTAACCTTATTCGTCGAAACAGTGCAAGTTCATGTACACTTGTATACGATATTCTATGTGTATTCAAGAAAAATAAAAATTACGTATTTTTAATTTGTAAATGAGATATATCTATATCGTGTGCTAGCCAGAAGAGTCCTACAGACCGTTCGACTATCCAAGTAACAGTGTATTGTAGGCGTTCAAAACGAATAATATGACCTGTAGTACACAAATTGGACGAATAATACTTGAAATGGGGTTCTATAAAGTGGACTAAGGAAATTTCCTATTGGGAAACTTGTTTTAATGTAAGAAGTGTATGTGGAGAGAGGTTAGCGGGGCTAAATACGCCGTTTTCGACAAAATTACGTAATCTTCACCGGGCGTCGAATTAGGCTAAAACGACGACGTCCCCGTGTAAAGTCCTCGTGTAACTTCGGGCAGACCCTCCCCCCCCCACGATTCTCAGTTCTCTACCGGCCAAACTTTCTCTCGCAGGTAGGTGAAAGCGGTCCAGCGGCCTATCACAAATTGCGTGATCCCGCCGCCCCGAGGAAAAGCAGGGGGGCCCTAAATGGGGGGAGGAAAAAGAGAAATTTTTTTTTAATCCTAATTCGGAATAAGTTTTTATCCCTCCGGGTTCAAACTTGGAGAGGCCGACTGGGTTAGCAAAAAGCCCGGGTAGACCGAGCACGTGCGACCCCATAGTTTGGACGTAGCAGCTAGAATACAGACTCTGAATTCTAAAAGCTGAAATAAACAATACTATGCTTGCAGATCGTTTTGTCAGATCTGTATTATCATTTGAAAACAAAATATAGGATAACCTTTTATTGTGCGGTTTTAATTAATGTGCAGGAAATTGCGCGATCCCCATATCCCTTCAAATATGCGGCAAGGTGGGTAGTCCAAATATTTTTAAATATACAATTCATTTATAAACTACCTCAGGACACATAAACGACCGTAACGGCATTTAAATTTCAGAATTTTCGATCTACTACGGTGATGGGATCGTTGGCACCGGCCGAAAATAATAAATCACCGGGGCCATCGAAGACCCATAAAATCAATTTTAACCACTCGGAAGTAATGTCGGGGGTTGAATATTATGAAAATTAGATGGACGGGGAGGAGGGGCATAAAAACCTCCCTTACCGACCTATTTTTATGGGACATATATCACGGGGGCACCCCCCCCCGCCCATTCCACTAGGGGCAGAAAAACCTAGGCGAAAATGAAGGAGTGAATTTAATACTGGGGATACTTCTACTGGAGCATCGAACACAGTTTTCTTAGAGCCGACCCCCAGGCACGCCATACCTTCATTTATAACCCCAACAACCCCCCCCTTCTTGCGCGGCTTACAAAATTGAAAATGATATATACGCTTCCTTGCACTACAACATACGCCAGCCCCTCACGTTTCTGTCCCCGGCCTTCGACCGGTTGCTGAGATTCGGGCCACAACAGTCCAATAAAGTGTAAATAGAATTTAACCATTTTATTTTATAGTCCGGGAGTGCCTAAGTAACCGCTCTTTGTAAGTTGTTGAGAATAAAAACATACCTACAGAAATTGACGTGGGTATTAGTTTCAGGGTGACTTCGAATAGAATCAGATTCTAGAGACCTCAGAATATGTTTAGGAACTTTGAAAAGCCTATTCAAATGTAAAACTACAACCGGCTCCGCGGTATCGAATTATTACTAGATTATGGGTTTTTTCTATTTTTTTCTAAATTTTAAATATTTCCCGCCGTCCCGTCTTCGCGGTTGGTAGAGTGGGGGGCGGCTCGGAAACTCACTTTGGGTGGCCTCCTCCAGGAGGCGGCTGCAGCCGATTGAATTACCTTTCACCGAGTATAAAGGGCAAGCGGGGTAGTATAAAAAAAAGTGAAAGGGTTCGGGGGGAAGGGGAAAGTGTGAAATAAGGTCTCACCCCCACCCCACCCCTTCTCCTCAGCCACTTGGAGACTTTCGAAAAGGAACTATGAAGGACCCGAAATATCTGAATGGAACAGATTTATTGAGTCCGCCTTGAGTTTTCCAACATTACATCCGCGTCCTCTCTTATGTCGGTCTGTTAAAAGAATTGTCTCGATGTTTATTTTGCGTTAACGTTTAGTGATGCTATTTCACAATGTTTATAATTACGAAAATTTAAAAAAATCGAAAGAATCATAATAGGGGAATAAATTTTAAAAACCCTACTCACCAACCAGTAATTGGATGAAGTACATACACATACGATCAGCCTATCAAAAACCGTGTTCATAATTGAGTTTTTGAAGTTGTAGTCAATTGAAAATGTCAACTATATACACTGTCTGAATACTACTGACGATGAGGCAAAGTCGAAACCGGGAATGGTGACAGAAACCATTGCAGTTTATACTATCTTTAAAATCTATAGAGAACGCCGATCATATGGGACTACATATTTTCTGCAAGCTCAAATTAATCTGGTCTTATTTGAATTTATATAACGAAAGATGTACCATTTTTTTGTGTAAGTTACTCGTGTCATTGCGGAAGTAAAATATTATGTACTAATAGAGTTGAGCACAATCAATAATCACGTTTTTCATCGGTTTTTCAATATCTTATTGAAAATTCGCGGCAGATTTGCATTTAAAAAAAAAGTAATGTATATTGACGAAGTAACGAACTTTCATGTATTATTCATAATCATCTAATGCAAATTTAAACAGCATTATTCGGGAGGGGGAGATTACTTTAAAATAAAATGAATAATATGTAATAATGGACTTACCGACGATGCTGCAAACGAAATTTCTGCTGCCAGTGAACCCTCAGGAAATCTGCAACATTATAAGTAATACTTAGATTAGAAACATGTACGTATAGCTAATGCTGCAGTGGTAATATAAAAGTGGTTATGGCCAGTTTACACGTTATATGAAAGTATTTATACGTTATTAATTCTGTTGACTTAAATTCTGGCCATGACAATAACAAACTGGGCAAAAAAATAACAGAAATTCGTTTGTGTGTGATGTGCACAGTATTATGAACAATCCATATTAATATATTAGTTTCACGGCGCTCCGTTCAACTAACCCGCAAGACAACATTGTCTTGCCGGTGTAGCATACGCATTGCCCCGTTCATTCACACCTATTTCGGATAAATATAAAGGTTTTATTCTTATACGCTTTATGCAGATTTTAAACCACAATTTTAAAATTCGTCCCGAACTTCCATTTTCACAATACTTTCTTTTCAGGTCAGGGCAAGAACTACCCCGCAGACGAATCTCCTCAATGAATTTTAATGCTAATGCAAACTTTCTTTCGTTTCGCCCTTTCCCCAAAATAGAATAACAACCGCGACAAGTGGACGAAGCGGAACCCAAAGGAAATTCACTTTGAACGGAGGGAAAAAAGTGAGCCGGAAGTCTCTTGAGAAATTCAAGGGCGCGGTAAGACGCGG
This sequence comes from Lethocerus indicus, assembly GCA_019843655.1. Lineage (NCBI taxonomy): Eukaryota > Metazoa > Arthropoda > Insecta > Hemiptera > Belostomatidae > Lethocerus > Lethocerus indicus. The sequence continues at coordinate 12,199,337 of JACDQD010000012.1, read as the reverse complement.
TAGTCGATCGGTAATAATAAGGGGTAGTCGACGGGCTGAAGTCGGGGGCTGAACAATCGACAATTGTTTTCTAAGGGCCGACCTTCTTGTTTATTGTTTGTCTCGGCCCGGATTGACAAAAAAGGGGAAAACATCGTTTGGCAAATTGCTTCTTTCGCGGTTCATTTCAGTTCAGCCTATAAAATTGAAAGGATATTTCCTCTGTTTCTAGTTCGCGACGTCTCATGTCAAAAAAGGCCTATCGAGTACTGCGGCGAGTACTTCAGCATTTAAGTAGCGCAGTTGCATAACTCTGCATTATACCCGTTTATATAACAATAGTAATATTATTTTGTTTGTACTGTTTGTTTTATTTAAATTATATTTTCTTTTATTTCATCCGCTTTTATTGTGCCGCTTGTTAATGAAATGCTATATTATATCTATGGAGGAACACTATTCCGGCGAATTTAATATCATTCTATCTGCGTTGGAAATATCGGTTTTATACGAAATAATAATGCGTCCTGAAAAAATTAATGTTGAAAACGATGGTTGAATTAAAAATATCGGCGGAGATTAATTTCACAAATGGCTTTATTTGCAATCTGCCGAACGCATGGAAAAATACCGTATCCGTATTTACAGATGAGGGGGACCAAAGCATTGAAAGACTCAATACGGGGACAATATCCGGGCCTAAACGGACGGGAATAAATACGGAATATGAGCTGACATAAAAGAACTGTTATTATATAAAAATTGAACGGGGATTACATGAATACTCTCCAATCTCGATCCTTCTTAATGTTTTTTTGCGCCCTCTTTGTTTATACACAAGGGATAATCTTCAGCAATAGATCCGGCAGTATTGACTCGCATACAGAATTTTATTCCGAATATCGTCGCAATAAAGTCGCAAATAAAAGTGTCATATCCCGATATGTGACTTCGTTTTTATTTCAATCGTTCTTTGGGAGTTGTAGAGAATATATGTCATAATTTTCCAGATTGTTACAGGTATTTGTAGAGGTTATTTGTTCTGCACAATATACACAGAACTTTATCCATCCGGGTCAGTTTCGGCACCGTCGAAAATAGCAGTGTGATCAGCAATATTCTGATAACGTTGTAATATTTCGAACAAATTCAGAACACGGAAATCCCGAGTCGGAGGTATATTATTTTATTATTCATTAATAGCCTAAAAAGGCTAAAAATAACGTCGATGAAATTCGTGTAGGAAGAAAGACTACTGTTTGTTAGTATTATCCTGGAATGAATAAAAGGGCCTTATATATTTACTAAATTACAGCATTTTGTTGTTTTTAACATTGTTTAATATTCTATTACGGTGGTTATTGTTGATCAAACATGTTATAAGCAGGATACGTGGCGGTGGAAAAAGAAATAACGGCGGGGGAGAGTATACCCAACGCGGCGCTGTATTATTAATCGAGGGGACCCGGCCACTGCATATTTGCATAGGACAAAAGCGTATGCACCGCATAATGAATCAATGAGGCACGATGCATCCCTCCCGATGCGTGGGCTGGGGAGGGAGGGGTCAAGTTGCCATTGTTCAAATCCCCCCGCCCGCTTTGGTTTTAGAACAAAAACATTTTTTACCCCCGCCCCCGCCCCCGGCCCTGGGCGGCTTTTAAATAAAAGCTATAATCTGAGCGTACAGCAGGGAATGGGGTGGTAAATCCTTTGACGGATTTGATTCCCCGCCAGTTTTTTTCCAAACACCACACCATTATTTGGTTCGGATCGTGAACCCCCCTTGCATCATCCCCCGACCGACCATAAATGCTCCGCCGTTAATCAATTAAAATGAACCCGGTGAAATATCGGGTCTTTTACCGTAAACATTGTAATGCCAATATATATTGTATCGTTTATATAATTCGAAATATTCCAATAACGGACACTTTTTGGGATTACTCTTCTTCGAAACCTTTCTCGTAAAAGGAAACCGGTCTATCTGGGTAAGCAAATACCAAGGATGTGTAGAGGAGGAATGCGGCGGGCACTTTAAAGTGCCGGTACATTCGCCCGACGTGTTTCACTTAACCCTACCGCCCCCCCCCCGGGCAACCCTTACGGGAAAACATTAATTCCTTTATCTGGTCGGCTTTTCCAAAAACGGATTCAACGGAATCCCGGGCCCCCATTCGGATCTCCTGTGTATCTCTTCCCTGACACGCCAGAAGAGGGGCCCTAATCGTCACCGCAAACCCAACCAACACACCGTTGTACTCCACTCCGGGAGTACATCCGTATTTTCACCCCTGCAGTATCTTTAAATGTTAGCTGTGTGAATGTGTGTATATATATATTCAATTAAGGAGTAACGGGAGAAGAACAATGTGGGGAGAGGGACTTTGTATAAACCCGAGGGCGTTTTCCCAAACCCTCTACGGAAAATTAAATTCCGAATCCAACCGTGAGGATGGAAATTTTCGATGGGGAATTAATTCAGTAAAACAAAATGAATTAAAATACACACACATATATATATATATATATATATATATATATATATATATATATATATATATATATATATTTATAAGAGTAATTTCAGTCGACTGTTTTTGTATCGGGGTATATTTTTGGGCATTGAAAAATTTCATCGAACACTTATCAGAAATGCAAATATGTATTTCGTACTTTAGATTGCAATACGTGGGGTGTGAATTATAAGTTCTTTTATACGGTGAAAACGGTATTGTTTGTAAATCGAAAGGTAGATAACGAATTATATAATAAGTATAAAATTTAAAAGTTCGGCGAAAACTTGGATTTGAAAATTTAATACAAACAACAAAGTTCGCTATTCCACCGGGTCGGATAGTTAATTTATAGTACTAATAACACTATAACAGGGTGGGAAACTTAAGGAGGCCGCCTGCCCTCCCCCGCGCGGTTATAAACTTTGAGCGGTGGGCCGGTGGGTCGTAAACCTACAGTATAATGGTGCCGTATTAATGGTGGAAGCATTAAACGCCGGTTCCAGGCGATGCAATCGAAGAACAGTTTCCTGTTGAAACGTGGCCCGGGGCGCTCCGACTGTCACGGAAGTTCCGGCGAAACTCACGAGGGCGGTTCGTTCGCCCCCCCCCTCACGCCGGCGGGATGATCGGGTGGAAAAAGAAGTGCCCCCGGGGGAATGATCACAGAACCTAAACCTGCAGTCACGAACCCGCTCCTGTACAGTTGGTACCGCAAGGAGGAGGGCCCTCGTTCTATTTCATTTACTGTACAATCAACGTTCACGGATGGGTAGCGGAGGAATGAGACTTTAGGAACCGAGATTTTATAATTTCGTCAACCGTTGGTATGTTGAGGTGGCGGTGAATGGCGCGATTTGAAACAAACACGGAGCATTAATGGTCCGAAGGACTTTCGATTGGAGTCTCCGGTACGCTTCGCGGCAGTGAACTTTTAGGCCGTTTGGGCTCCCGGTGACGAAAAACGCGGTCCCGGGTTTTCGAGTTTTCGCCGGCCGTTAGTAAAATTTGTTTTAATTTATATGCGGTCCGGATTTTCATGTCGGGAGGAAAAGGAAAGTGGGCCTGCCGGACGAGCCGGAACCGGCGATAAGCCCGCCCTCGGCCGCCCTCCATAATCCCACCCGATAGCTGCCGCGATAATAATTTAAAATCATTATTTCGCGCCTCCAGCGATTGTTGTCTGCCCCGCCGCCGCTAATCGAGCCGCCCCATAAAAGCGACGGAGTAACTAAAAAAAAAGGATAAAAATAAATGAGGCTCACTTTAAATTAAATTCCGGGCCAGATACGGAAAGGAATGGCGGAATAATAAAACCTTCGCGCCGACGGACGGTTTACGATCGGAAGGCGGAAACGGAAGGGTCCACCGTGTCGGGACTTAATATCGGGAGCCTGGTGCTTAGCACCTTACTCTAATGAGATCTAATACCTAGATTAAGTCTAGATTAAGGGGATCCCGATCCATGCATCCGTCAGATGAAAATGAATGCACTTCAACGATCTTCCAACGTTTATTCGGCACGTATATACATTTTATTGGGCCCCTATTTATATACAAAACTGTATTAACTGTCTATAGATTATAAATGAAGGATACCTAACTTTTGCAACACACTGCAAACCACATCTTATAAAATAACTCCATATTCTGCCATATTAATTAAGGCTATATAGTTTTAAGTAGAATTGCGGAATGTTTTTCTGTCACATGCTTCTCCTGAACGAAAATATCACTAGGCCAGTGGCGTTTATGGATGTTTCGAAGGACTTTCGGTCCAGCTCTACATCCGAGTATCTAGTCCTAGAGGTGATAGAAACGTTTAGATCCGGGTGCCGGCCGTATTTCCAGTTAATTAATCACCATAATTTATCGACCTAGTTCAAACCCAATTAATATTGTACTCGCACGTGCGTGCGTTCAGATTAGCTGGTGGGACTGCATATTTAGAAGTGTAAGGGAAGTTTCACCCCCTTTGGCCCTTAATAAATTCAACTTTATAACCCCTCAGTTTAGGACCGCCCCCCACCCCTCGCGCATGTATCAGGTAATGTTTATCTTGCATTTAGGCACTGTACACATTGGGAACAAGTTAACTTGAAGCTAGACTCGACCCGAAGCGGAGCCTTATGAATGTGTTTGGTTTTCGGATTGCACACATCGTATTCAACGCTTAAATATATATATACATATAAAGCTTTACATAACCCGCGCGCACACGTACAACCCCTCAGCTGTAATTCACCCTTCCTCATTCCCCACCACCACCAACGTGTATATTCATATTTTCATCTCTACCCCTTTATTTGAACGCTAACCCATCCCCGAGCTCTATTTGCGCTCGGGATTACGCCTAGCATATTAGCGTTCTTAATCAAACGACATGTTACCACCACACTGCATATTGAACAACGACCCTTGCGAATAATTTACCCCGGGCCCGATACGGAGCGGGGTAATGGAAGCCAAAATCAACAGACAGCACCCCAAGAGACGTCGACATACCCAATATAAATAAAACAGAAATTGTGTCATCATAATTTGACAACCTTGATTTCATCGACAACAAAAAAGCCTATACGTAGCGGCTTTACATTAAATTTGAGGTTTTTAATATTCGATAGTAGAACAATACGTGGTCATTCGTGGTTTTAAAGGATAACTCATTTCTTTTGTTTAACACCATTCATTTCCAGGTCGATCCTGATATATTTCGGTTTTTCGGAGTCACCAGTAGCAAGTACTTAGAAGAAAAATGCTGTATTCGAAACCTGCCGACTAATTCTTGGGTTCGATTATCAGCGGCGTAACCAGAATTTTCCTCGAATTGCAATCCGAATGATATAACAATCAGGGCGGCATATGAGGGTCCGAAGTCAGCTATTATGGCCGGTGAACAATTGGAGCTGTGGCCAAAAGCGACTGCGTCACCGATGGCGCAGTATTGGGCACGCGGGTCGACCCGATAACCTTTTGCAGGGGATGTGGAGGCGGGGGCTGTTGAAGAGGATTGGTTCTCTCTACTTTCAATTAGCGATATTAACCGCGGAGATGCGCGCCAGGCACAACAAACGGCCGACAGGGCCTACCCGACCTCCGACTCTTTGTCCCCCGCAAAGTCCCCGGCCGTGCTTTAACAAAGCCGGTGGTGCGGGGGGTGGCATGTTTGTAGATTGATTGAATTCCATCCGGTCATAGCGTCGATGGTTCGACTGTAGGTGGAGATGGGGGTTGCGTTACGATATTACCTCTGCGCAAATCTCTAGAGACCCGGAAAGAGCCCATAGATAAAATCGCAGCAAATATACAATTGAAAATTCTGAAATAACGACTACAACATATGCAATAAGTAGAAAAATTTAAGGAAAAACGAAGTGATAAAGGAATGAATTGCCGAAAAAAAATTTAAAAAACTGTTAAAAGATGACAAAAGTATCGTTCAAAATTTCAGTGAGATCCTGACGTTTGACCAATACACGAATAAAGAGTTCCATCGGGATCAATCTTATGTGAAAATCCTAAGACGTGATAAAAATAGTAGATTTAGAGAAGATATAATAATGACAGTGGCCTATCGTATTTTGGACTGATATCCGCGACATTGTTAGTAACAATCAGTCAGTTATATAATAATGCACTTCATTCTCTATAATGGTTGGAATCGGTGAAAGTTTTACTGTCGATACTACCCGATGAGTACAGCGATCGAAATCGAACGTTCAGTCGAAACAATCAAACGACACTATTTGAATTTCTTCCTTCAATTACATTTCCGCGCTCCTGGAGCCGACGGTGCGTAGGCGTTTTAACGGGAGTTATGGCAGAAACAGTTGCACGGGCCCGGTTTTAACTTTGCAGCGGGGACTAGAAATAACCTCGGTAGCCAATAATTCAGTTTGGACCCCCCTATGTCGCCCCCAGAAACATTTTTTCCAGGGTCGATCCATCTCTAGGACTGTTCGATTACCAGCGTATTCAAAAATGAGAAAATGAGGAAATTTGATCGCGCTTTTGACTCCTTACAGGCGTTGGTACGTATCCGATCGTATCAATCGAAGAATCAGCGTCATTGACGCTAAAGTAGCGCTATAATAATTGATAAAAATTAATAACTGAATTAAAGGTAAATTAAAAAGACGACATTCGAAGTTAAATCTGTTGCATCGGTAAAATCGGTGCGGATTTTCCCGGCGCTGCCCGAATTTTTTTTTGTCTTTTATCCCGTAATGGTTTTTCCCGTTTTACTGCCGGCTTAAAACCTTCCGCGGGCGCGGCCGCCGCCTTTTTGCCGTACGCCAATGTGAAAAGGGGCCCGAGGAAAAATGTATTAGCGACGCTTTCCACGCTTTTCCCGCGAGATACACCGCAGTCGGGCGGAGACAAAAGGAAATCTTAATGCCGCCGGGGTTCTACATTTCGCCAACGCTTAAACGGGACGGAGAATCTCCTCACGCCGAATTTATATATCCTATAAGGCATTCAAAGGTGTGTTCTAGATCCGATAGCCAGTGATCTGTGGATTTAAGCGACCTGAATATTCGATAGAGCCTACCTGGAAAATTATTTTTATTTTATTATGAAATTAACACAGCGCGGGTTTTATATACAGTTCAGGAGAGAGAATAGTATTTTCGATGTCGTCCTGAAACCGAATTGTAGCGAAGTACCGAATTTAAGTCATTATTATTAAACGGCGCGTTGTAATGCTAACCCGCGCGACGCGTTTGTCTTGCGGGTGTAGTATAGCATTTGCCCCGTAGTTTCTCATTTAATTTCTTAGACGGCGTACCAAAGATTTATTCTTCTCCGGTTCCTGATGAAATCTACGGTACACAGGTTCGAATTGGAATTTTTAAGTGTGCTGAATTTAATGAAACCGCTGGAAAAAATATTGGCAGAATATTGCTTATTTGGTGGCGGACCAAATTAGCCATCAATTAAAATTGGAAAATTTTACTTTATATCCGATCGTTTTGTTCGTTTTTGCTGGGACAATATTTATGTTATGACGGAAGTTTTATAGTGAACTATAATACTAACAGTGTTGGAAATGGATTACACACTGTGTTTTTCTACCGGTATGATACTTTGGCGAGAGAAGTTTTTATTCACCTAACAAATCATACACGCAGTATCTCAGATTCTTTAGTATGTCGCTGCAGCCCACCCTACCATTATACCGCTCTCTGTTTCTCTCTCTCTCTCTCTCTCTCTCTCTCTCTCTCTCTCTCTCTCTCTCTCTCTCTCTCTCTCTCTCTCTCTCTCTCTCTCTCTCTCTCAAAGTCGCTCTTTCTTCTTCGAATCCCCATCTCCCAGGGACGCCCCATAAAATAACGAATAAGGCAAGCCAAAGCGGAAACTAAAGGAAAGAAATATTCGCTTTGATGCGACCAAAACGAACAATGAAGTGTAGCCCACAGTCCCAGGAGAAATTCAGGACGAGAAGCCCCCGAAGGGCCGATCGCTAATAATAAAGGCAAGCCCGAATAAAGGAACGGTCCGATCGACAATTGTTTTCTAAGGCTGCACTAGATTGTTGTTTTCTTCTTATTACTTGTTTGCCTACGACCTGGTTCGTGGAAGTGAAAAAATAACAAAAACAAAAAAACACTGGCTGACAAACTGCTTCTTTTGCGGTTCATTTGAGTCAGGTTAGGAAATTGGAGGGATATTTTTTTGTCCCGACTTCCCTTTAACTTCCTTGCCACTAAGGGCCCAATTAAGGGCCTAAGCCGGTCGCGGTCCAAAGTATTTTAGGACATTACATAGCACCAATTACAGTAGGCATTTTTTTTAAATAGGGAACTTTGTTCAAATCCTGGTTAATGATTGATTCAATAATATCTATTAAATTGCCGATTGTGGATAGAAGCCGAAACCAGAAATACATTTTAAATACATTTTAGATGTCTAATAATAGAGAATTTAAGAGGAATGTAATGACAAAAAATATAGTATAACGGAGTATCAAAGGAAAGACGAAAAATAGGGGAATAGGAAATATGCGAATGGTGAAACCTCTGTATCTGAACGTCGTTACCTTTTGAACTCTCTAACTGGAGTGCAATTGCTTTTAGAAGTAGCTACTGCCAGTCTAGTGGAATGTTAGGAATAGTTATCAGAGCAGGAATACAGAACGAGAGTAATAAAATACTATTTTTTATTTTACTTACGATTGTTCAGAGCATCAGTTTGCTAAATACTATTCAATCAGTCGATAAATGTATTTTAAACTGTATTCCTTAATGAAATTTTTTGATGGCAGGAAATCCGAGGGCACAGGATCGAGGCGAAACTTTTTATGTCTTCAAATGTCTGAAGTTCCGCGTAATTAGATCGACGTTTGATGAATAGATTCAGACAAGTCGAAGGAACGCTGTTTTTTTCATCGGCGATTTACTATCTCAGTACAAGTTGATTAAGGTTTTCCCGTCCAATCAGTGGTTCGTTCCACCCTTGTTCGTGTAATTGAATAGAGAGAGGGAACAGTTAATTCGCCGACAGAGGATGGACGATAGTAATTTGCCTATTTTACGATCTTTATTAAATGAAGTGTAACGCGCCGGTCTATCAGCGTCGTGAGCACGTTGGACCGTACTTGGACAGACCTGAATCCGCATACAAACGTAAAGAACGGAGAAATTAATAATTTATTACAGAATTTTGAAACCGACACATGATTATCTGTTACAGGTTATAGTATGCAGCAATCCTCATGATTACTTAATAACTGACACTAAATGGAAATACGGATTTGATTACCATTGTCAACACCTCTTCCTTATCCTTGGAATAGTGCAGGGAGATACAAGTATCACTTCCGTCTTGAACTAATGCTGATTTAATATTGAATTTTTACGAGTCAGGTTCCAGACAGTTTTGAGACTTCAAAAAAATACGACCAGCCGAGCTTAGTGAAGTCCCGAATACATGCATTCAAATCGGCTAAAAAGATTTATTCCGGTTGACGCCTATTGATTCATGCCCAATGCATTACCCACGGCCTGGATTACCGACAAAATTACCGTCGTCTATTTATACAGGGCAAAAGCGTCGTCGGGCCTTTCGGCAATTTTTCCTCTACCTCCCCCAAGCCCTCAACGCGCCGCCGAGGCGCCATTCACCGGATTTCGGTGCAATAACAAAAGGGACCCGGGCCCAAAAAGGTTTTAGCCGGTCTCAATCTGCAAGCACTCGCTCAACACTGAACACAGTCCCTGGCCCGTTTTGTCTCCGCCCGAGCAAAAAGCGTAAATTGTATTCGGTAGAATTTCTGTAGCCGGAAAGAAAAACATGACCGCTGTAGCGACATCGGTGCCAACCGGTTGGTTTTTAATGTTTCGGCAAAATTGGCTACGATGAATGCTGTAATGTTGTCAGATACTAATACCGTCAGTTGAAATTAGTACGGAATAACAAAGAAGAGGAAACTTTGTCTTCCGGTTTGAAACGACACTTGTGGCGCGAGTCTTATTTAATTTAATACGAACGGTGGCTTCTTTTACCGGCTCAAATCTATTTTGCCGTCTGTAATGAATTATGAGCGTGCACGTCCCGCCGCCGGGGCCAAGATTATTCTGACCATAGGGAAACGGTAGTCGGCAGAGGGAAATTCATTAGGCTAGAGAGGAACAATGTTAATTCCCCGTTAGTTGGTAGAGGAGGACCCGCCTCCCCCACCACCCTTTACCGTCCCAACGCTTGGTGTTTATTGACTGGTCCCTCCACCCCGCACTCCGCACTCCGCTCCCAGCTCCAGCCTCCAGCTTCCAGCAGGGCCCCTTTCCCCCCATAAAGCGCTTACTCCGTAATGAGCATTTACTAAGAGGATTATGCAATACACAACTATTGTTTTATCTGCGGGACTTAACGCGCCGACGCCGCCCCACCGTTCTCGTTTTCAGGCCCCAACGCAAAGTGGTGGTTCGGGGGGGGAGGGGGCAGGGGGGCAAAGAGATAGTGTTTGTGTGTGTGTTTGTGTAACGCTGAAACGTTTTTACCCCCCTCTCTCGTCGTTAATGCGACTAAAAACCCCGAGGTAGGTAGCTGGGGGTGGAAGAACAAATAACACGAACTGTAAAAATGGACCGAGTAATCGCCTATGCTTTAGGAGACTTATAACTATAAAGGTTGATTTTACAATGAATAAAAAAATAATATTATTTTCAACCAGTCCGTTTTAAAGTCTCTTAAGTCGGGATGTTTTAGGTGCGTGCTCTAAATGAAAAAAAGACAAAATATTTATCGATGTTTCACCGAAAATACTTACGGAAAAGAAACAATTAGAAAGAGGGCAACGGTTAAACAAATGGTATCTTCAGCAGCGTTCTGAGGAAATTAGCCATGTATCCCGAATTTCTTTTGGGATAGATTAAATTCCATATTTTTGGACGCGTAAAACAGACATTTTTCTCATCTTCAAAAAGAAATTTCAGAAATTAGGTTAAAATTCTGTGTGCCCCCGCACATCTGTACATATATTAGGAAGCCAAACAATGCGTCCCCTATTGACGCACTTGGGGCGATGTGGACGTCGGAGAATCGTCGCTGGGACAATGGGAAACTCACTCATCAAAAACGGGCCCCCTCTACCCCCCCCTCCCTTTGAATGGTGGCACCGGCCAAATCTGTTTTAAACGCCGCCGCGTCCCCTTCATTAGCGGGGCCCTCGGGCCCTGTCCCGGCCCCATTATGCCGGTCGAGGGCCGCGCTTTTCCCCCATTTTCGGCCTCCCCCCCCCAATAAGGACGTCATTTCACAGCGCGGAGAGAAGAGAGAGGGAGAGAGAATTCCATTATTTATATCGCGTACATCCCTGGCGCCAGTAACTGCTAAATGTATTTGGCGATATTTTAAACCTGAAGATTGCTATGAGCTCTAATTCGTTTTCTTAACTATAGGACAAGTTATATGAATGTGTGGTATATATTATTTTCAATTTATATTTGCATTGTCAGGTTTGTAAATTTTATGAAGGGTTTGGGGGGGAGTTTTATTGCGTTATTTAGTTATTTATTTTTCCATATTATTTTATTATGTTATTGTACCATCCAGCAGCCGTTAAACGAAATCAACGGATTTATGTCCGGCTTTAATGTACGCAGATTAATTTCGAAAATTCTCCAATACCGTCTACGATAACTGGATACGAGGAGTTGGCTAAATGAAAGGCATTTTGCGTGTCCGGTCGGAAGTAGGTGCGGAGCATATTTGTGGAGGGTGGGGGTCTAATGTCGCGTAAAGTGCGAGTGTCTGTGTGAAGCCCCCTCGCCCAAGACGAGTAAACAGGGTTGCCGGGGGTCGGAGGGATGCTCCGGCCCCCGAGAAGGGCTTAGGGCGTCATCTGCCTTCTCCCCTTTGCATAAATGCATGAGGGGCAGACGCTACTACCCCCGCTCGCGCCTTTCTTCGCCGCCCTAACGTCTTCTCATCCCTTCGGCCCCACCCCCCTTTCCCACCCCTTTTCCTCCCGAGTCCGTCCCCATCCCGGCTTCCGGGCCTCTCGTCCTCTCCGTTCGCCGAATTAGCGCCGCCCAGATTGGAGAAATGAATTACGCTCGTTATATCCCCGGGGAGCTCGTCCCTGGAGGGCGAACGAAGGATCATCTCTGATTCTTATACATAATAAAGGCGTTTCGAAAGATTCTGTTTAGGGAAATTTCTTGCCGACCGATCCGAGCGATATACACAACCCCCGCCCACTCCAAACAAAACCCGTTCTATAAGTTACTTTGCGGAATTGAACATTAAACTGAAACCTGTTAAGTTGACTAGGCTAAGTGCGGGGGCGAAACAAATGCCCGGGGTTGTAATTGAAGCTCGTGATTGGGTATGGGGGCGGCCACTAGTGACCGGCGGGCATTTGTCGCTGACACTTGCATCTAAAGGGGTAGTTTTTTTTATGAAAAAGGCCACTCCTCCCGCCACGGCCCCACACGGCCCACGGCCCAAAGCAAAAGCGCTCCATTTGGAAAATAAGCGTTTCCCATTTGTATCCGATCGAAGGGACAAATGTCCCACTTTGTCCTCGTTGGAGTTTCCCTTTTTTTTCTACCCCCCGGTTCGGCCCTTCCTCCTATAAACTATCGATAATAGTTATCCTAAGTTCAGGCCGGATTAAATAATTTCCTTTCGGATTTGAGAATTCTCTTTTTTAAGTACCAGGGACGTTGTACAGCTAATGCAATCACCAGTGCCTAAATATAGGGGTTATTTTTTTATTTACAATTATGCTTACTGTCTTCCCTTCATAAAAAAATTAATATAGATTTTACAGTTCCACTAACTCAACATAATTATCTGCCTTTTATATCTCGTGACGTCGGTTTGTAGTATTTTTCGTGGTGACTAGGGTCAAAGATCCCTGCGAAAGTTATTAGATTGTTTACGCCTGTAATTCGCGTTGACGTAAAACGTTAGCAATTTCCATTTATATAAGTTGGGCGTTATAACGTGACTCGACCCGTTCGTATAATATCCCGTTGGGGCGCTATCTATACTGGGCAACAATTTCTAAGAAGAGGGGAGGGGTGGTTGCGGAGTGGGACCCCCGCTAATTCTTGGGCGGGCGTTTGAAAGCGGGGCCGTTGCCTTCTGCCGAAGACAAACAATAGAGAGAGTAAACGGGGGCCCCGGGAACGAGGCCGGGTAATTGTCGGCCCGCCTAATATTGTGCCCTTGAAGGCAATTGTCGTTAGGGGCGCTACGGCCAGCCAGGGCGGCTCAATAATCCTAAGCTTTTCCCCTATTTGTACTCCCCGGACGTTACTTCTAACTGGATGGCCGCGCCCACCCCCCGCCGCCCCTGATTTCCTTAAGTAGAGGCCCTCTTTCAACCCTCCTCTCCCCCACCCCCTTCCGTCTCGGGCCCCGTTTATCCGGAGGCTCGCTTCGCCTTATCTTTTATTTTACTTCTTATCTAGCCGCCGCCCCCTTAGAATTCCATTTTAAACCTTCCGCCGCATAACACGCCTGTTCCTAACCACGCCTGTGCCCGCCGTCTACCTACTATTACTGAGTAGTCGGAAGGTAACTATTGAATAAAATTATGTAAACAGTTATTGAAAAAAAATCGATAGACCAAGCGGGATGTTTCAATGTTAACCGACATGCCGCGATAAGAAATATTATTGTAGTGCTACACGCGTGTTATTATATTTAATTATTTATTCTGTAGCATCATAAATACAATATCAATGACTACAGTGCTGCCTTACTTCGTACATTTCAATTATATTCGTGTATGTGGTAGTGTATTTGATATTTAAATGACTCCGTTGCAGATTTCCGTCACCATAACTAGTATAACCCCCATTAATATGTATAGCATGAGATTGATTATTTTCAGATGTTTCTTTAGTTAAAAACTTACTAAACGGGGTGTATTTACTGAGGCACTTGTAAGAATTTTGTCTCGTATACATTGTTCTTGGCAAGGCATCGTGTTAGGGTATCGGGCGGTAAACAGGGTGAGATATAAGGGGCCTCGAGACGGAGGCCGAAATGCAGGGATGGAATGCTTGCCGGGCTAACGCTTCAACAATGAATGGGGCTGCGGCGGCCGGCGGCAAAGTGACACTTGTTTGTGCCTCAAACTAGCCCCCGAAAGCCCCAGAAACTATTCGAGTTTCTTGGAGAACCAGTTTGGACTCTCTCCCTCCCCCTCCATCCCTCTATCCCTCCCTCTCTCTCCGGCATTAATACCGGGCCTCGTTTGCCCCGCCGACCCGTCCGAGCAATGTCCCCCCTTCCACCGCCCCGACGAAAGTTTAATCCAAAAACTATGCGCGTCTCTGAATAAACTTGAGCGTTATTCGAGTTCCGGCCATATTCGAATTACCCCCACGACGCCGGTTTTGGTGAAACTGCAGTTTCATCTGAACAGGTTTCGTATCCTCGAAGATAAATAACACCAGAAAACGACATAACCGGACATAATTACGCTGTTTAATTTATTCGCGGCTTGTATTAGCATTAAAAGCAAAAAATCTCTCTCAATTCCATCAAGTTTAATAATGAAATAAAGGGTATATTAGAACAAGAAGGGGGCAGAATAGAGTGGCTGTATTTTTTAATTATTTAATGTATGATGAATTCTTTTCGCGGGCTCATGAATGTAATATCAACATATGTATTATTTTTTTTCCATTATACGTCGTTATTGTTTGCATTCGTTATGTTTTACTCATTTTTCTAAGGAATGTACAAAATGTAGGGGAATTATAGATTCGGTTCTCCGAGAGTTGAGCAGAAGTGAGACACAGAATAGTAGACGGGGGGGGGCAATATGGGGCCGGAATAATGGGAAATAACGGTGACTGTGACTAAGAGATTTCAGAGGGGCTTTCCTTCCCCGGCAAGGTCCATTGAAATGCGCGACATTTCGTCGGAGGTAGGAAGAAAAAAGGAGGCTGCCTGTGCCTTGTTGTTGAGGGTGGCCCCTGCTAACAAGGGGGACGCTGCACCCCTCCCCGCCGGCCTAAGGGCTTCGGTTATGCGATTGAACCGCATCGGAGGATTGGAGCCCTTTAAGGGAGACGTTAGGCGACCGCCCTGATAAAGGTGGTCTCTCCCTACCCCTATATATGTATATAAATAAACGTACGCTCTCGCAAAGGGGGAGGAAAGAAGAGTTCTCTGCGAACCGTTTGTCCAGAAGACTCTTCCAGTATAAGTCCCCCTCATTCCGGCGGGACTAAAAAAAGTCTGGCAATTCTTTAGCCGAAAAACGCGAACATAGGTGGTATGCTCACGTCATAATGAGAATCATCTGAGAATGACGACAGAGGGCACACTCTCAGCCCTTAACGTTTCAACTCTAGAACATTCGACGCGTTAAGAAACATTGTTGCTTTTCAGAACCGTGTGAGAAATAAACCTCGAACAAACACCACGCGTTCGGGACGCTCGAATGGCTAAAATGTATGACTTTCGGCCACTCCAACTTGTACTTTTATCTTTTTCCGATGGAAAAATTTAAAACCGCGCAGTCGTTCGGAAGGAAGAACGGCGACTGTTCTCTGAAATAAAATAAAAACCCGAGGCAATAACTGTATTTTATGAGCGCGCTTCCCTCGGCCCGCTTATCCGCGGTGAAGTACCATCCTCCGCGTTATTGGGGCCCGTGTCCTCCCGTTTATCAGCGGTCCTAGTACCGATAATAATGATATTTCCGGTCCGTCTGGACATGTTCCCGCGCCGTCCAACGGTCAGACTGCAATTTGTTGGAGTCTCGACACAGTTTCTACACCACCCGACCACGATTGTAAATGGCGCTCTCGAAGTTTATTCTCTTTTAAATGGGTCGATGTCGCCGTTCCGAACGGAACTATCGAATTGTCGGTTCATCCTGGCATTTGGGGAAGAACCAGTAAAACTATTCTGAACAACCAAATAACGACTAGCAATTTTTTCGTGAATTTCTACTCGATACATTTATTGAATTCAAATTCTAGACTAATACAGAGAAGCTGGGACTAGAACTTAATTTCGTGTAAGGGTTTTCTTACTCTGTCACTTTTTACGGTCTATACGATTACGGCTTCCCCTTTGGAGACCCACCGCCAGTAACGCTAAGCCCCTAACGGCCGTGTCCCCGCTGTTTCGGCTCCAGAGGCCTCAAGGTCCTTTCAAGAACAGACGGCGATAATAATTATCGTACATCGCGCCCCAACATCCAACGCAGGTTTCTTTCGGGACGTTTACAGCACCCAGTATTTAACCTAAATTGTAAAGTTTTCCCGTTCTTCGGACTATTTCTCCAACCTATTTACGAACAGTAAACCCAAATTTCAATATAATAAAAAAAGCCGTTAGTAATGTCCTGTGAAATTATATGCAGGCCCCCACTATATAAGCGATATATTCGAGATAATATTAAGATTTTTAACAGCATTTTTTAAGGATACATAAAGTATAGAAGAAGGATTTACGCATACAGCTATATATTCTATATCGACTGTTGTTCTCAGAAATGTGAGCGTTACAAAAAGGTTACAGCAGTAAAACAAATATCGGTTATAAACAGTAGTAGAAACGAAATAAACGTATATCGCCTGGACAATTATAATTTTCATTGTTTACCCCTGCCCGCCCCTACTACTTGAAACAAGCGCCGGCCCATAACACGTGCTCGGCTAGGGGTGGCTTTCAGGTGAGAGGGTTGAATGCGAACCCCTATAATTTCTAGGGGGTTGAATTTTCCCCGGGAAGCAGACCGTTACCATCCTTCGTTACATTACCGCGCGGCCTATCATTTGAAATATTGACTTTCTCCCCTCCCACCGGTAATTCCAGTCCTCCTGAACAAGAGCGGAACTGTTAGTTTTTATGCGAAGCGGACACACGAATCACTATGTTTAAAATATTCCTTTTTTTAAGTTATAGCGCTGTCCCATGCTTCATTGTAGCACAAAAGTTTCGACAGTAAAATTTGGATTCTAAAAAGTACAATGTGTAATCTACCCCGGTTGCCCGAAAACTGCTCCGGCCACCTCCTGATATTTATTTGTATATTTTCACGCTATATTATTATATTAATTTATTCTACCCCACTGTATTTGTGGGTTCTGAGTTAAGTGGCCTCTGTCTTTTTCTTACATTTTACACATTTTTTCTCTCATTTTCTCTTCTAATTTATTCCCCTACATCATGGGCTCATTCACGCCCATAGGTTTCTCCCCGGAATCTTCTTTAGGGACACGTTTTCTCGTTTCCGATCAAGGATCCCTATTCCCGTCCCTTCAATTGTAAATAACGGATTAATAATGATTGGTTTTGAACTTTCCCAGCTGTATTTAATCGCTTCAATCTTCATCCTCCTTGTACGGCCCCATTAGGCCCCGCTTTTATCGTTACATTATACGCCGCTTATTTCCAATCGTGGCTTATAAATCACCGCCGGTCGTAATGGGAGTTCGACGCTACGTTGTAGGTTCAAACGTGGACTGCGGGGTAGGGGAGGGGGGGGTTGCCGAAAATCGTTTGGCCCAAATAACAGGGTTGTAGCATTGACGTGGTGCGTGTTATGTTTCTATACGGTAGGCCGGGAAAATAAGGAAGGAAAAACCTATAATTATCCCCCGGCGCCCGGAACGGTCTCTCCCCAATTCGCATTCCCCAATGCGTGACCGTTCCCGTTTGGGGGATTTTCGCCGTCTACTGACGAAACGCGGACAGGAAACGAGAGATCGTGCATTCAGATGGAACACACGGAATTTCCATTCTGGCTCTATATATCCGAATGGTTTTCAGTCTTTTCTCCTATCTTTTCATCGGTCTTGAGATATTCTCCCTCCGAGGTTATGGCCTTTAGACATCGCCGGTAGTGAGGTTTGGTGACGATGAAAAGTAACCGGTTTCTTTGTTCTACTAGACTGCTGTAGTTTGTCAGTAATGCGAATGTACTGTTACAGTCTAGGGTCTAAATAAAATGTCACACATTTAATCTTCTTAGACGGGCGAAAAGCCGATTATAGAAAAGTAGGCAATTAGTCTATCAATACAATATTTCATGATTATAACTCCGATACACGGGTCAGTAACTGCGTGGACAGCCGTCAGTTGTCCGACAGTTTGAATTATCTGTTGTTTTCTTCTGTAAGTTTTTTTTATAAGCACTCCTCTGGGAATCGGCGGTAAAATCGGAGCCCGCTAACCTAATGATGTTGGGGTTCGGCTAACGACCAAAAACAAGCAGCACCCGATGAAGTGTAACCGAGCGGTGGGCCGTGTATTAGGCGGAGGGCCACGCGATACAACAATTACACTTCTTCCCTCGGTTATTTCCTCCCCCAAAACGACCCCGCCGCCCCGTCCCCTCTAGGGGTTGAAACGAGTCCGACGGGGAGAATCCGGACGCAGGGCCTACGATTATCCGCGTGGGGAACCCAACACCTTGCTCCCTCTAATTGAGTATCACTGGGTAAAGGACCGCAGAGGGGTTGAACCTCGGGTATCACAGAAAACATGATTTAAAACATGGAAAACTTAAAACAGAACTGCACTGTGATATGCCTAAATAACTCACCGAACTACTGACGGAACGCTGGCCAAACCCGTTCTAGAAAAGTAACCAGCTAGGGTCACAAAAATCGTGGTATTCATTTGTAATTAAACAATAAGGAATGATTACTCCCCAATTTCGGGGTTAATTCAGATTTTGTCCGAGTTAGGTATTGGCAAGCTGCTTTTGAAGGCTCTCCACTCGCTCTCCAACCCACCGACTATTGTCCTTTGTGCACGCCTTTTATGCCCGATGCAACAACAAACGTGTTTCCCAACACAAACAAATTATGCAGATGTTTGTGAACATTCGCTCCTCCCCAACCCCTCAGCCCCCAAAACCACCCGCGGCCGGAAACAGCGCATTTGCAAGAAGATAATATTTGGCACCCTGTAGAATGCAAATGGCCGGGACAACAATTGAATGGGTATGTGACTGTTGTCAACCGAACTTGTACTTCCCTCCGGTCATACATTCAGTAGTCTCCGAAAAATGTATGTTCGTTAACCGAAATTCAGTATTACTAATAAATTCGAAACAAGACTCCGGTACTCCGTTATCCCAAAAATCCGGGAAACAGGTGCAAAGAAAGGAAATGCAGGGAAAAATTCATGAATGCATATAGACATCCAAAGAAGGAAATTTCTATGAATCTAGGAGTGCGATATCGATGACTAAGCAGGCAAACAAAATTCCCGAGTGACTCACCACCTTATTGAAGATGTCGAGCAAAAGCCTGGCTAAAGACCAAACGGGACAAACAGATGATCGACTAAATTAATATAATTTTCCATGGAATAGTATTCTTCGTAGCGCGTACTATCGTTTACTAATGGTAACTGGCAATTTTTTTGGATCTCCATAAAATTTTCTGGGCCTCAATAATTTTAGGTTTAATTTGTCGATTTCAGTGTCTATCGGCCGAAACAGGCTAAAACTCATTTGGCTTTTCCGTGTTGAAAATAATATTCATAAAAATTCGTAAAATCGTTGATTGGTACCGCCGCTCCTCCTGCCCGCCTTCTGGAGCCATTAAACCCGCCGAGATATTATTCGGGCGCTGATCGCATTAAACGTCAATTTTCCCGTCGCAGCAATTTGGCAGCGGCCTAATTTTAAGGAAGCTGCCGAAGTATTAACGGATCCCGGGTCTTCGATAATTTTATTGCCCCCCCCCTCAAGTTAACGAGATTCGAAACAAGTCCATCGTCTTCGTCATCCTCGAAAACAGACTTAAAAATTAGTGTCGATATTTTACCGAATTTAACGGTGCTCGATTTCGGCTAGCCATTATTGATCTGCACGCAACAAACAGTCAATACCGCCCATCATATAGCTGGTTATTGAACAAATAAATCGACGTGACATAAAATAATAGCAACCAAGAAATGACTACTACCGTAATTACGATTATATATCACATGGCCGCATTACCTACCTACTGACGGAAACCAATAATATATTAGAACGTTACGAAATTGATGTCCGACGATTCACTGCAGATCTAACTCAAGTAGAATAAGCTCAGAATTGATCTAACCTAGTGAATGACAATGCCGATTGCTATATCACAGTTAGCTGCTGGACTAGGAATTTCACCTAGCGAACGTCGATGAATTATAAACCGAACCGTGACAGAGCGCTAAACGCTCTGATAGGGTTGGCCGGTGTTGCTCTCGGGTGACGTCTGTTAAAAGGGCTATCAACGGCAATTCGTTACTACGCCCGACAACTGCAAGCGGGCAAAAAAACAAAAAAGTGGGATAAAAAACAGCGACCAGTGGAAAAGAGAGAGGAAAGAGAAAAAAAGGATAGTGCTAGCAAATTTAAAAACGCGAAAGTGGCCCAAAAGGTAGGTCGGTACCGCTTTTTAAAAATATATTTATTCGATGAGTTAATTAACAGGTCGCAATTTTTTTTTATATTCATCCTATTATTTCGGGCGTTCTCCAGGTTATTCCGTGCCCACTTGTGAATTTTTAAAGCCTCAGTCAGTACTTTTTAGATGTCGGCGTGTAATAGTTGTGTATGCGGGGTGCAGTTAATATTAGATGCAGGGGTGTGGACCAAACTCCAGTGCACCTCCGGGAAGCTTAACCGGTGAGGGTCCATCTTTTTCCTCTCCGTTTCGAAGTGTTTACAGTTTGTTAATAACTTTTCAAGAATTAAGCAAAATTAGGTCCGGAACATACAACGGGACGAGGGCTTTGAGATTAGATGCGAAAATATGACCCAATCCAATTGCAGAATAAAACTGCCGACGGAATTCGTGTGCAAATCGTATATCATTGTATGGATAGAACAATGAATTGTAGATACCTGGATCTGTTCGGACTGTGTCAGACCGGTCGAATAATAATTGAAGGACAGTTGGAGGGAGGGAGGGAGGGAGGGAGGAGGGAGTTAGCCGACCATTGTTGTTCAGCGGGGGATGCATCCCGACGTGCACAATGTGCACTAATGTTCGGCTCATTGTTATTGGCCCCGGTCGGGTCGGGTCTGTTGTGTAAGCCTCGCGTTATAAGCCGATCCGAGGCTTCCATATAGATGATTAGAAATGCGATGCCGTGACCCGACGGCGAGAGGTGTTAGCCCCGGAATTTTCACACCCTCCGTACTTAGCCCAGTTTGCATTGTTACGTACACACATCTGTTTTGGCACTATCAAATTCGTAAAACGGATATATATAATACTTAATAAAAGACACAGGAAACATATTTGATCATTGTTCGAACTGATATTTTCTATTAGCTAATTATTTAGTGAAATGTAGTATATGTTCATACAGATACCGAAATCGCCTATATCACTCATTTATATAAAAATCTTAAAAGCTCAACGAAGTTTAAATTGATTAATATTGTTCGGGTTTCTCCTTCCCTCCCTCTATATATTCTCTAACAGAAACAGACTCAATTTATAGGAAAAGAACTTCAAAAGACTACAGAGGAAGGGCTGTTTCCATGATTTGGAATTCCCATGATGGAGTGAAAACGAAGACCATTCGGCTATGAGTTATGGGTAAGAATTGTTAAACAAAAAATTATTGCTAACAGGGTCACTTTAGATGTTGTCATTATATAATTCAAATTATAGTTAATAAAGGATTAATGAGCGGCTTTAGGATACGCATAGGACCCACGAAGCACAATGGGATGGATACAAAAAACCAACCCCTCTATGAAGTCCCCTCGTGACTCACCCATATCCAGGTGTACATCCGAAGCTCCGGGTGGGCTTGTCAATATACGTCGAATTTGCATTCAGCTTAGCCTTTTATTAGCTTCTGAAGAGGAGGACATGCATACAAACAAACATTGCGAAAGTGGTGTTGACAAGTATTTTGTTATCTTTGGCACAAATAATTGGGTTAGCCTAGTGATATTTATGAGTGATTACTTTAAACTTCATAAATTGTATTGGATATAAAAAATAATAAAAAACTTCAGTTGGGTCTATTTTCCTATTTCGACAGGCAGCAGCCGTGAGACTCTTGGAAAGCTCCCCCATCCTAATGGCTGGTACCAGGTGTCCATCCTCTAACCTCATTGTCGGACCCTCGATTTCTACCGCAGCAGGTGGACCCTTTCCTTTAGAGCGTTCTTCCGTTACTTATCGCCCGTTGTAAAGGACTCAAAAGGGCTAAAAGGAAGCGGCATAATTTAGTCTCTTCACTGCTTCTAAATTTTTTCCACCCAAAGGTCTCAAAGCTGAGCGGGGAACTCTCTTTCAAAGTGTAAACTGAGTGAGAGCTGGGAGTTCTTCCGCTAGCTACGCGCATTTAAGCTCCTCATTATTATTACTTATATGACTTTATTTAGAATATCTAATAGACTGTAGAAAACATATAATGTATTCCAAAATAAACACGATTCACTAATTTCTCTATAATTATTATCTCTGTAATAGTTCTTCCTGTCAATTCATTCTGAATTACCAACTGATCGGTCGTCGGAACTGTGCACCGAATCGACTAGTGGGGAAATAATTAAATATTTCCTCTCGACGTCTGTGGACATTTCACCCCTCCGAAGAAGGGCGAAAAGACCAGCGCGGTTATAGAATAAACTTATAAACTCCCACAGATTCAAAGTTATTGTTATTATTAAAACGAACGACAGAAGTTTCTGTTTCAACAATTCATGAAGTCCCTTCCTCCCACCCATCCTTGGCCGCTCGCTCTCTCACTCTCTCTCTCTCACCCCCTCTTAACGGGGGCCAGATGGAATTTTCTCACAAAACATTGTTTTCCTCGGACTTAAAATTCTACAAGCCCCCTCCCCCCACCCCACAACCCTGAATTAGTGCCGGCCTCATTATACCCGCTACTTTTCATGCGGGCAGCGCAAAATCAACGATAAAACCCACCTTTCGGTTGAGATGGTAATAATTATATTCTGATCTATGAACCACAGTATTGTAAAGTGACCAGACGCGTGGCTTATACGCCTTCTATATAGCGGGTAGTCCATTATTCTGATGAATTCGATGCTGATGAACTATGCCGCGCCCACAGAATATTCGATGCAGCGTTAATTAATGTCAATACTAAATTGTGAGCGCTTAATTGTGCGGTAATGGTATTGGATGGGTTGGAAAATAATCAAAAACTATTAAAATTTGAATTCTATCGAATCTAAAAAATTACGGACTTTTTTCATATAAAATCGGATATAACCACAAGAATAGACAGAAGACATCCCATGTTTCAGCAAAATACAAACACAGTGAGAGGAAACAGAAGATGGAGAAAACTGCGACATTATTTCATACATACATGCATAAAAACCATACGCTTAATGTACATGAAGCGTTGGCTACATGATGCAGTGTAGCTAACAATGAACAGGAGTGTAGCAACATGGAGGCGTTGAGGGGTTGAGGCGAAATCGGAGGCGAAATCGTGTTAGACGAAGTGATTTTCCAAATAACTGGGCCTACGGTCGGCAGGGCGGCAAAGGCGAGAGACGTCGGAAATTAGGTCCGGACCCGGAGAATTGAGAGGTTTGGCCGATGGTGGTCAAAGCGCCAGAGCCAAAGTGGAGATGCCGGCCGGCCCCCGTGGCGATTAGCCGCCCGCCACGAGAGGTCCACCTTTCAACTGGCCCCTACCAAATTAGCCACCTCTCTCCGCCTCTTCAACATTGCTCTCTGGGTTCGGGCGGAATAGTAAAAAAAGTACTTACTACTTTATTTTAAAAAATCTCCCTACCAAGCTTACAATCGACGAGCTTTTATAAAAAGGGGAGTTAATCGAATTAGGTGTTCTTATAGTCCTTGGATATGTCCTTGGACGAGAAAAGTTTTTCCTCGAACAAACAGCCTACGTATAATCTAAATGCAAGACCCTTAGTACTTGTGATGCTACACTTAATCATTCACGGAAGAATATCGCAACGTTTGCAATGGGCACCTTGTCGGTAAAATATACCGACGTTAAGGTGTAAACTATTACAAGCGTACTTCTATAGAGCACGTATTATTGGCCAACTGAAATTTTAAGGCGGATAATTATAGGTTTCGTATAAAGAGAGAATTGGGAATCGGGTTTGTACGAGGGGGTAAACGTTAATGAGATTTCTTGATTAACAGAACATCGGGCGCTATTCTAGTATGTTCAATTGCCGCGGTTCCCGAATAGTAACCATTCTGCGTCATAAAACGAGCGGCCCCGAGCTCCCCGCCGGGGGGGTGGGGGGTGGTGGTGGTCCCGATATAGGCCTAATTCGAAGGAAATATGAGCGTGAGCCACCCCTTCACCCTCCCACCGACGGTTCGTAAACCGAGCGTGGAATTGCCCCCGCCGCCCTATCTCATAGCCGGGTCACAAATTGCATTTTGCCCCGCCACAGGCGGCGGCGTCGGCGGGGATTAATATTAAAATCGCGCCCCGGCCGATTGTGCCGCCATCTGTTGCTGGCGGTGGTCGTGCGGCCGGCAACGCCGTCCCCACAATGGGCGATGGGCGATGGGCAATGAATTGGGGAGCGGGGGGGGCTTCGAGGGGCGGCATGTCCCCATAGGCCTCAAGATGCGGTCCCGGGAGGCATAGCGGGCTAGAGCGGTGCATGTCTTATTATCAAACCGAAAGTGATACCGTACTGTAAACATTCACGAAAGGATGTTTAAGCCTTTGGGATTTATTTATCTAATACTAGACATACACTCGAATATCCTAACGGAGGGGCGGTTATGTCCTACTCGCCCCGTAGATTCGGAGGCGAGAAGCTTAGTACTGGGGGAAGGATAGTGACATCGTACTGTAAACATTCACGAAAGTAAGTAAGGTTCTAGAATTTGGGCTATTTATTTATCGATTTCCTGGTACTAGTCATACTCTTGAATATCTACTCGGACGCGAATAGACAACGTTAACTTTTCACTATAGTGGTGATTTCCATAAAATTTTAATTCAGATGTAATGGATAGAGTTTTCAAAAGGATCGTCCTTAAGTTTCATCCTTGCGTATTTAAAAAAAATGGTTCAATGAGTCGGGTTACTTTTAAGCATATATATAAAGATTACATTTGGAATGATCGGTTATATTTATCTGATAATATCTTGACTGGTGTCTTACGGTTTCGGAACGGCTTGAGCGACCCCTTGCAATATAGAGCCGACATGGACAACAACAACAGATTCTGAAGGGCCGGCTAAATTAAACCGCCAGTATATTATATTTAATTGGTCCCGTCGGGTCTACAGTGCGTCCTATATTGGAATCCTCAATTCAATCAGGATTCCAATCAATCAGCATTGTCCGCAGTTGACCCTAAATAATCTCTCCTCGGGCTCGGACCGTGGCCCGGTCGGGGAGGCGCAAAACCAATTTCCTGGTCGCCCTCTAAGGGGTGGAAACACCGCTCTCGGAGGAGAAATCCTACGGGGGTGGCACGAATCCTCGCTCATCTCGGGCCCGAATCCAAGAATCCGCGAATTTAAAGGGGCTTCTCCTCGGCCATTGTTGGCGTTCGACAAAAGGAGTGGCGGGAGGGGTGGGGGGTCGGAGGCCTACGATAATTATACTCCGTACCAAGGAGGGAAGATTTGTGTACCGACATTCGGTTACCCGACCCTCGGTTGATTGGAAGTTGTAGCGGACTTGTAGCTATGAGGGAAAAGACGCACAAATTAAGTCCGCGAAGAATTTTTCCAGGAGGTTTGCGAGATGGATGAAAATTCATGGCGCCTCCTTGTATTCGCTAAACAACCCCTTCACGAAACGATGATCCCAGCTAACAAAATATGGAATATAAAATTAAAATATGCTCTAGTTAGTTCATGCCTGGATAAGCCATAGTTATAGATCTAAGTAAATTCTCCCAATGCGAGGATATAGACTATCGGTATTGAAACCAGAAGTAAGAAAATACCTATATTTTAATATCTTTGTACGTTCTATTGTGAAGTTGAATATGGCTAGTAACGTTTATCGTCCCTAGTTTAGAATACCATAGTAATTTCAGGAACGGATTCCCGAGCTTTTCTTCATAAATTAAATCATTTTTGTGATATCATATCTATAAAAATTGATTAAAATTTGACAATCGAGTGGATGCAGTAAGTATAAACATAATGTTGCTACTAGAGTGATTAACAATATTCGATTTTCAATTTAATATAATTAACAATTGCGTTCATACAATTATTTATATTGCCACTGGTATTTGGCCGTGTTCGGTATCAATTTAATTTTACGCTACATATTCGGTATTGTAAATAAAACGAACTGGCCGAAATTTGTTGAATGTGCCCAACGTGCGTTTATCCGAATAATCCCAAGCTAAGCTCATAATTCATGCGTCCCATCAAGATCAAATAATCAACACAGCCAGAGTCAATCAACGAACAGGACCGAAATTAACTGCAGAGAGAGAGAGAGAGAGAGAGAGAGAGAGAGAGAGAGAGAGAGAGAGAGAGAGAGAGAGAGAGAGGGGGAGAGAGGGATAGAGCGTGCTACCATTAATATTAATCAATCTTATTTAGTAGTAGATTATGTAATAATTACAATATATCGTGTAATTTAATTGTTCGGACATAATTGACCCACCGAATGCAAATGACATTTAATTTATTAAATTTATTTCTTTGGTTTCGATATGTCCAATGTGAAATTATTCAGAGTGTAAAATCTATGGCCTTATAGAGATTGTGATATTTTTGTTTACATAAAAGATGTAGAATTGTAGTTTTACGAATTCTATTCTGTAGCCCCCCTACGTAATTCATTAAATTATAAATAAATCATTTTCTTTATTCTTCATATTCAATGCACATATAACGATCTTATTATTACCGAAATTGTATCGAACAAAAAACTCGTGTCGCACGGTAAGTTCAGGCAAGCAGCAGCAAATCGGAGAGAATATGATGCGGCGAGGCCGGATCGTAAAAAGCCGACAACAATAAAAGTCGAATAATGCCGAAATTCAATTACCGGGGATGACAGTAGCGATGGGGGAAAGGGGTGCGGCTGAGGTAAAGTAAAACCCTGGCCGGGGGCGCACGAAAGAGCGTTCGTTAGGCGCCCAGGGGCCGTGCGTGTGGGCCCTTAAGTCCACCCTAATGATTTCTCCCCTCCACATCCCCGCCACCCCCCTCAGTGGTATACTGCCGCCACCGGCCTCCTTAATCATCCCTTGTTATTGAAGGATCAATTCCCTACCTCCGTCCCGTCTCAGGTAGGTACACACGCCCCCGCAACACCCCGAGTGACCTACCACCGGAATTTTCGGACCCGTTACATTATTATTACAGTATTTTCAGAGTACTTCAACTGGTCAGATCGTTTTTCAGAACTGTCCTTGGAAAAATTCTTATAAACCACATTTATCAGTCGTATGCACTGTAGAGAGTGTTCAGATGGAAGAATGGAATCATTAAAGCGTCAGGTTGTGCACTGAGTTGGGGGGAATATTCGCGGCTCTAAATATGTATCGAAGTCATAAGGGTGGCCCTGGGCTATTGGACGGGTATTGGGTGTCGCGGTGTCCGGCATAGCTGGCGTAGTTGGGAGCCGCATGCATTGCGGTAAATGGGGATGGGGGGCGGGGGAGAGGGCGTAATTGCTGCAATTGGAGTGAGCCAAAGACACACACGCAGGCAGGCACAACGCCAATTGCATTCCTTTGGCCGCCGACTCTGCATACTTGTATTACACCCCCCCCCTCCCTTCGTTCCACCCCTCCGCACCGCCCTCCTAATTAGCCCGCTCGGTGTCCCAACTCGTGTTCAAAGGAAGCTCTCATTGACAATTGGACTGGCTTTGGGGCCGGACCCGAATTCCCCCGCCGCGGCAGCTTTTACGCACCGTCGGTTGTGAAACGCGCCGACCGATAACGGAAAATCACCGAGGGATCACTTCCGATTACAATTATACGGCTGAAAAATACCGGTTTAAATTTACCGACAGGATGGCCGAAACAGTTATATACTTAATTCTAATGTCGAATTGTAGTACGAATTTTCATCAGAACTTCCCTGTAGTACCCTAAAATTATATCAAATTTTTAATTTGGACTTAAGTTTGTCTACAATGCCGCCGTTGGTAAATAATGTGTACCTTAATACGAGACATTAAGGTTAGACCCTTTTATAAAAAAATACTATCTTTAACTATTCCAGTTTTTGGTACATTTTATATAAACTATAAATGTCAATTAGGTAACCAATATTTATGGAGAAATTCAAACGGCGCAACGGTATACTACGCCGGTTATGCACAACTGCAATGCTGGTCTAGTATAAGATATGCGCCGCGCATTTCTACGGGTTAAATAAGGATTGATGGTATTTTCGGTGTGTTTAAATACAGGTGTTAGTTTGAAATGAAATAAAACAATATGTTTACCGTGCATGCTGTATGCAGAGCACTGCATTGTTCTCAAAACAATTAATGCATATGGCACCAAACACTATATAAAATTCCTATAAAAGAGAACAACTACCATTATTACAGTGGTAAAACCGATTTTTAGAAGGCCCTTGCCGCTAAAAGTATTCACGATAAAAACATTGGTATTGCAATGATGATTATGCCTGTCATATGCTTCCATTCATCGGGTTTTCGAGGACGCGATACAAATAAATCAATTGACCGTACCTTTTTATCGGGACCAGTTTCCGTCTCTCGTCACAGAGATCCTCACTTCAATTCAGAGGTACCCCGTCAAATATGGGCACTGATATTTGGAACGGGAAAAAATGCCTTCTGCGTATTTCCTTCCAGTTGGGGCAAAAAGGGAAGAAGTGCCGACGATGTGAAATAATTGCAGAGGCCGCAAATTGGGGCAATGATTATTACCGAGTTGATGCGGTAACTTAATTTGTCTGGAGGGGCGGGGGGCGGTAGGATGAAAGCCGGAGAGGAAAAGAGAGCGAACGTTGAAGGAAAAGGAAATTAAATTAGAAATAAGTAATGGCGGCTGCTGAATATATTTTTTTTGACCCCCCGCCTTTTCTTTCTTTCTTTAGGGTCAAACTCTTGTAATTGCGAAATCCCTCCTCGGCCTTCTTAATCCTTCTTAATCATTAATTCTCCTCTCCCCACCCGAATATAAAAGCTATGGCCCTTTTCTCCTTTGTCGGTGTTCTTTTTTGACTTTCTTTTATACTCTCTCTCTTTGCTCCCTTGATATCGCCCCGGCGGGGTCCGCTTTAACTACACTGAAGAAGTCTCAATTATTGGACGTCAGATCCATCCGCGTTTAATTTCTCACCCCCACCCCCTATTACCCCCTTCCACCACCAATCCTCATTTGGCTCATTGGCCGGCCCTTGGAACCGCCAGGATAATCTTTGAAGTTTCGTCCCGATTCCTCCCGAGGCTGACTCCCAAAACGGATTTTCACGATTGGCCTCTTTTCCTTTTCTGGCCACGGGCTTTGTTGTCCGTGGCAAATTGAATTTTCGGCAAACCCGCTTCACAGATGCTTCTCGAAAGTAATTTCGCGAATTAACGCAGATTTGTATCATGTGCTATTGTAATTTTTTCCCCATTTAATAAAGTAAATCGTATCAGTCTTATTTATTTACTGAAAGGGCATTCTTAAGACTTAAGGGCCCAATTCCGTTTAGAACTAAACGGAAGTATAAAAAATATGGTGTTTAAATACGTACTTCGGACCGTGTGTGTAACAACGGGATTAAAACTCCCATTAAATCGGACGTCCTCCTTCCTGTCCCGTTCTTGTCCCCTTTTGCTCAGTGCTGGTCTATTTCCCCCGAGGGGTAGAACGGGCCGGGGCGGAACAAAAGGGAAAATTGGGGAACGATTGAAGGGATGTAAAGCGGGCAAAGAAGACGGGGCCTCAAACACCCTTCCCCAGACGGCGCACCTACAAATAGAGGAGAAACGAGAGAGAGAGACCTCATCAACCAGACAGGAAATTAAACCTGCATTCGTCGGTGATAAAGCCCTCGTTAACGTTTATATGTTCAAATATTTAATGAAGTAACGCCTTTCTATTAGTCCTGCATCTAGGCTAGATCATTTCCATCAGG
The DNA here is from genome assembly GCA_019843655.1 of Lethocerus indicus. NCBI lineage: Eukaryota > Metazoa > Arthropoda > Insecta > Hemiptera > Belostomatidae > Lethocerus > Lethocerus indicus. The sequence goes on along the minus strand of JACDQD010000012.1, from coordinate 12,169,335 downwards.
CAAAAAACCTGACGAATATTGACGAAAGAAAAGAATAGTTGATCACTTCCTCTCCATTTTAATCTCTATCTTAAATTATACAAACTAAGATACCTTCTGGCCTACACCTGTACCCTGCAAAGTGGACTCCTTTTATTTTGTCGTGATTCATCGTCGATATCGTGACAACTGTCAAGATATTTTATCCGAGCCACTTTCAAAATATGTGCTGGCCCCCAACTCTACTGTTTGTTGAACTCCAACCACCCCCTACCCCTACCGTCCACAGCGTCCCCGGAGATTAGAACGGCGCTAGCCTACCGCCCCGCTCAACCGGCCCCATTAAACAGCCCATTAAAAGTCCCGGAAGTACTAACACAGGCAAGTTTCTGCCATCGGGTCCCTCAAGACCTCCTCCCTCTCTCTCTCTCTCTCCGATAGAACTTTAACTGCGCCGACATTACAATTACACCTATTTATGTCTTCATCTGATTGTACATAAGGACTTTCATTCGGGAAAACGGCGACTCGGATATCTGCTTTTCAAGTAAAATACTTCATTTCAAAAACTGAGCGATAAGTTCGTGGACAGGTATTAGCTATTACAAAACTCAGTATAAGGTTTAGACATTAATGACGTTTCAACGGTAAGAAAAGCGGTATTAATATGATACAAGAATATTTATTAATGTGGTTGATTATTGGCGAGCGTCTCTGGCCGAATCTACATTTTGGAATTAATCGAAAAGTGTCGTTAAATGTTTTCCCGAATTTCCCGTTCTCTCGTATCCCTGAGTAATCCGCGAGTTACACGGCTCGGGAATTGATTCCTGAATATCTTCCCGAGGGGGGGGGGGGGGTGGCGCGCCGCCAATATTCGAACTCATAAATATTCGAAAAGACAAGCCTAAGGGATGAGCAGGATGAGCGTTACGGCCTGTGAAGGGCGAGTGTCGGCCCCATCCGGAACAATGTCCCCGCTCGCCCCCTCGCGGATTATTTGATGCTCCTTTGCCAACCCCTGCCCGCCCTAACTTTCCCTCTTTTCTCCGAGTTTTCCCTCACCCCCAGTCCCACGCCATCGGATATAATGCCTTCTTCCCCCTCCCCGCCTACAGTCCCGTCCCGTTTTCAACTCTCGAGTTAACAAAGTCCCGAAACGGACCCTCCTAACAGACGGCTAACGACTCGCCGGTGTATACTGTCGAATGGGTAGGCGGGGGAGAGTTAACGAAAACGGAAATTTCCCTACCGTTCCTCCCTCTTCCTACGTTCGTTCGTGACCGGTTAATAACATTTTCCTATATAATAATTTGAAAGAAAAAACTCGAATACTCGCATTTCGTTTATTTATCTCTCAGTATTTATGTATTTCAAACTGGCAGATATAACGAAGGCTAAATAGGAACTGACATCATCAATCTTAATAATACCTGATAAAAGAATTAAAGCCCTATGCCAGTTTCGGGGGAGTATTTCTGTGCGCCTAGCGTTAGGCGTTTCTATTGTACGGATTTCCGGGTTTGAAACGTTTGTCAAAGTTGCTGAAATAACGAAGGTTTTGCTTAATTTTAAATAGGGGAGTGATGACTTTACTCAATGAGCAAAGGTTTCCGCGGTCGGAACTCGATTTATCATGTACTAAGATACAGTGGGATCGCCTATCGCTGTAGGAAAAATCCCGCACATAATATTTTCCCAACCCCCCTCTCGTTGGTGATTCCGAAAACAGTGTTTTCCTCGCCCACTGTTCCCTTTCGACACGTTAAATTTCCCTGTCGCGCCCTAACACCCACCCACCCGCACAACCAGCCTTGGCGCCGAGTGCGACCAGAAAAAAAGTTTCGCCGGGCCCCAATGCTTATTCTTGTCGGATGATATTTTGGGGGCGGAGTTGCCGGCATAACTTGCTAATTTTATTCCTCGGGCGGCTTAGGCGAAGTTCCCCCCCCCCCATCACCGCCCCCGTTTCCGCGGAAAAAAAAGCTTATTCTCCGAACGCGGTCTTTATGAACTTCTTCCTCCCTCGCTCAACTCTCTCCTCTCCCCCTTCGAGGGCGAAACTTAATTTCTACAGTTGGGGCGGAAAAATAAAGTAAAAAAAAGTGGGAGGACGGGGGGGAGGTTTAATTTGGAATGATTGCTGGCAGTGTCCTCCCTCATTCGTCGACCCTACCGGCCGTTTATTGTCGGTTATTAGCCCATTCACGATTCAAATTATTATCTCGCTTAAACTTTTGTCGCGCATTATTAGCATGAAATGCGAACGACAATCGAATATTATATCTCTCATAAATATAATGCGGAGAATGTATTAATTTCATATCAGTAGTTTAAAGTTTAAAGATACACTTAAGATACATTATGTTTAAAACGGTTATATGGTAGGTTTGCGGCAGATTATTGTAATTATTAGAAAGCACCGCCTGTCAGAACTAGCGTTTTGGTCCCTTGGTATATAAACAATATAGCAATTAATGAATGAAATAATAAAGAAAATATTAAAAATTCAAACGGCGTAGAGATATACTAGACTGGTGATACAGTACTGCGTTACTGGTCAAGTATAACGCTTGCGCCGCGTATTTCGAAGTATTTTTAGGGCATTATATGGACACGAACGTTTAGCTTTTCCGTGGATGCTGCGTTTATGGACTTACTAGGCGCCTACCGTTCACAAAACGATTATCGTATGCCATACTTAACACTATATAAAGTACTTGTAAACGAAATCTGACATTATAGAACGTACATGTAAAAATACTAGTTTTAAGGCACTTGTAATAATTTCATTAAGTCTGAAAGTTTGTTAGGGTATTACTATGCGATCACCGGCCATTATTCGGACTTTGCCGCTAAATTCAAATGCGGTTTCCCGGTCTGTTTGTGGGGAGGGGGGAAGAGAGAGAGAAATTATCCTAACAAAAGGCGTAACGGAGCAAAGTGAAACTGGCAAACCACCACACACAGCCACAGTCCCCGTATCGATTTTCCCAATACAAATTCCAGGGACATATGTTGGCAACAATTAACAATGTTTATCATGTGAGCAGTAGCGTTGGTAGGCGCGGTTGGCGTTGTGGAGTGGTGGTAGACGGAGTGGGGGGGGGGGCCTCCCGTGTACAATTGAAATCTGAATTGGTAATTACAATATTTAGGTCCCCCTACTGCTCACTACCACCACTAACACTCAACAGCAAGTCGGTTATGATTTATTCAGGACAATTATTGTTCCAAAATAGCGCTGTTTTAGCTCCGAGCGGCGCGGTCCAAGTTTAACAGTTGTACACTGTGCGATTTGCAAATATTATACATCGGCGCCAATTTCCTTTCGTCGCGTCCAAACGCCCAACGAAGAAGGCCCACCCACCTTCATTCCGCAGCCTTGTTCAGTAGAATGCCAAAAGTACATAACAGGAAATTATTCAGAAGAATGTTCAGAAGAACGGAGTTTAAATGTTTAATATATTTTTTATTACCTTTTTCGCGATTTTCAACTCTAATTTATTAATGCGAATTTGGATTCCATGTCTCAGTCCGTCTTCTGTTTCATACCGTTAAATGTATATATATTAAGGGGATTAAATTTGTCTAAGGTACGGTAAGAGAACCACTTCTCAGCCGGTATACAGAGGAAAAAGCTTTTACTATCCGTAAAAAACCAAGGCATAATAAATACCAGACAATAAGAAGGAGATATAAATCTACATAGTGAGAAATATGGTTCATATTTGACAGTCTGTAGCAAAGGTACAGGTCGTTTACGTATCTAATGGTCATTAAAAGTTATCTGACATTTTTTTATCCTCGGGGGGAATAAAACCCCGTTAGAGAGCGGATGGTTAGAAGTTGGGCCGGTGTATCATTTTAAGAAGTATCGTTTATCTACCAAGTTTTAAGGTAGGCGGACCCCCCGGCGGATGGGCCAAGTTTGAGGGTTATGTCGGCGTTTACGGGGCCGCCCCCGCCTACTTCCTGGGGCCCATAAATTACTCATTCCACGAGGAGCCGCTTTCCATATTAACCGAGTGCCGCTCGTAACTTCATTATGACCCCCCGCCCCTCATCCACCATCCGCACCCGCACCCCCATGCCCTGCCACAATTCACCGGCGACCCCGCAGTCGCATTTTCAGAAGGGAGCGTCCACTTTTTACAACGTCCGTTTCGTCCGGAATGGAGTCTACAACTGTGTTGTTATACCGCCCCGGTTCTCCTTGTTCTAGCCCGCTGGGGGTTTCTCGCCGCAGTCGGTAGCGGAGGACGTTAAGAGCGATAACACTGGGAGATTTTCATGCCCCGTGGGATTTCAGTGACTTATTCGCGGTTTATTGTTCCTGGCTTTGATGAACGGCCGTAGACAGCACAATTCTCTTCCGAACTGGTTTGCATCCAACGTTTCGCAACTTAAAGACACCAGGGTCGAAATATTTTACATTAATAATTAAAAACAGAGACAGTGAGACAGTAACTAAGTCAATTTTAAGCATATTCAAAATAAATTGCTTTGTCTGGAATTACATTATTAATATAATTAAATATTTGGACCCTAGCCGATGTATTCTAAATGAATAATTAAAATCGTCCCCGGTTTTTGTGTAATTGAACGAAAAAATAAAGGAAACACTAAATTTCGGACAGCACTCACTACCTTAGATTCTCCTCACGGCAGTAGGCGGTCTTACAGGGTGTTTAGATGGTAATAATTCCAATTATGATACACAAAACTAAAACTTTCCGAGGTGATATTTTGTCATTCAATCTTATGAATTCGACTGATATTCAAAATTTAATAATTATTTTGTAATCAGAACTTGTTCTGAAATTTGGGGATTGTTCTACTTTGTAGCGTTAAGCTGCTAGCTGGTGCTCTCCCTTTAGAGCCGACCAACAAAATAAATTACTCATTTCCGAAGAGAAGGGGGAAGGAGCTTTCCATATTAATCGGATTCGAACAAGTAGTAAGTTGATTATGGCGACAGTCTCTGTCGGCCAACAGAGACCCCTAAACCGGGAGACCGCAAACGCCCCCTTATTGGTTGAGCGGCAAGATTCCCCTCACCCCTCCCCACCAGCTTTATCGTCCTGAATAATCCACTATTCGTTTCACTTAGGAAAATACACACAGTCCAGAAGGTATCTAGGTTCTAAAGGGTAGTTTTGAGTGTTGTGTTAGTTGATTTATATATAAATGAACGTGCAGGTACAGTAACGATTCATTCTGGAGTTTACTATATTATATACTATTTAAAGCCATCTGATAACACTTAGTAGGTAATGAGGAAATCACGCGGCCATTTCCTGTTATGAGGTTTTTATGGCGGCGCTCGGATTTCCAATTGGAATGATGGGATAATTTGGAATGGAAGGATTTATATCGGGCCCCTATGTCGCCTTGTTCCACTTATCCATCTGAATTGTTTAAGTTTATAAGCGATAATAGTTCATCCGGTGGTCCATTTATTTCAATTTGAGGTAGCCTATTATAAGGCACTCCACAGTGTGAGTACCTCGGCAAGAGAAGCTTGTTCAACCAAATTGCAGCTTGATTTGAAGTTGGAATCAAATACCGTTTCGGCCGACCGCCAAGACCGTGGCTCGATCCAATTGCGAATTTGAATAGGCGGGCCGGATAGGGATGATTTCGATAATTCTCGACAACTCAAATACATAGATAGATCCTCGGATGCACCGGCAATATTGGGCGGTTAATGGACTAATTCAAATGAACTCGAAATTCGAAGCCTTAGGAGGACCGTTTAATAACGCCGTTGGTTAAACTGAAACCTTCCATGATAGCAGTGCACCTGTAGTAGGTCAATCGCCCGTACTATTTGTTGATTAATGTTTTCACTGTTCATAATTAATATGCCATTTTCCCTCTCCCATTTGATTAAATTCAGATCCTGCAATAAGTACATATCCTGTCCAACCTGCATTTTGTCGGTGCATATCCTCATCTCAACCGATCTGATATTAGCCACAGTCAAATGTTTGAAAGTAGAGAATACCGAGAGTACTACTGACCGAGAAAATGAGAATACCAAGAATATTGGGTTATTGATGACAAGATAAAAATAGATCTGGCAATAAATCTCCTTACGTTACTGATTCTAACTCATCGTATAATGTGGATGGTGTTAAACATAATACCAGTATAATCTATAAATAACGCTTTTGGCCTTGACGAATGGCACCGCGTATCGGGCCAAATCACACACACACACACACATACATATATAAACATATAAATATATATATATATATATATATATATATATATATATATGAGAAAATATAAGAGTTCCTACCTTTCTGCCGGCTGCTTTGAAAGAGATTGATGAAGAGCTTGGTCGGTCTGGATCTGAACTAGTCGAAACACAATACAGCGGTACAACACTGGAACAGAAAATGACAAAAAAAGGGTATTAGATTATATAGTATTTGCAAAAATAACATCTATATTATGTGTATTACATATGTATTATGGGTCTGTATAGGATCCATGTAGTGGAAACTAAAAGGATGTTTTTGTTATTATACAACTTTTATGTAGAAACGTGCTCAGATTGGAGGGTATAGAGAAGTGTTATTGAACCAACCAGTTGTCAGTGAATGTGATTATTTAAGACGTATTTCGTGGTAAAGTATTTAGAGTTTGCACCTATTTTGTGTGCGGTCTCATCGGCCTATAAATACAAAATCCAGATGTAAGACCGGATAGAATCTAGGCCTATGTGGGTTTGTATCCCGTTAGAGTTGGGCTTGTGCGTTTGAGGGTGGCGCGAGTGTGTGATTTAATTCGTCCCTTTCCGGGTAATGGCCGCCGCCGCCGCCGCCGCCGACCTGAACTAAATCAATTTAGTTGAATAACGTATTTCGCGCTCAAACTCCAACTATAAATCCTCTTGAACAATGACAGCTCACGCCCCGCACCACCCCTCCACCCTTCAACCCTCACCAAAGGTTCATGCGACACAAGACTGAACGGGGAGTGTGCAAGAAGAAACCGCGATTTGTTCTCAACTCCATCCATATATAGTGCCCGAAATCTGTTAAGTCCCACCAATCTATTAAGTATATATAAATTATAAAATAAACATACCAGAACAGAAATACTGTAAAATTTGGCAGATCGGTATAATCTACATATCTAGAGTCTACATAACCTATCGCGTTCGACGGTTATTCACTAAATACACATTGTTTGGGGTTCTCCTATTTAGGTAAGCGGAACCTGCTCATTGCGGTACATCTGTTTTTGCTTTTTGTCCGTTTTGCTTTTTTATTACGTTTTGCTGTAATTCGCCTCAAAAATATATCGGTACTAGGATATGCTCCGCTAAGAAATGATCTTTTTAATTGCTCATTTCTATGTAGGTTTAGAATTTAATTCTACAGTTAATTAATAAAGAAAAGAGAGAATTATCTGTTGTTTCAATATGGTCTGTTTGAGGATAATTATCTCCATCAGAGGAGATTCGATACTCTGGATGGGATGGGTTTTCGCCACATCACTCTATCCTAGGTTTAATTTAACGGAAATTCCGGAGATAGAAGTTCGATACGGTGGTTCGTGTTACACGGCGTTAATGGTGGCGGATCCGATTTTCCTCGATTAAAAATTTCAACCAAATATTTACTTTCCGCCTATTTTATAGGGTTCAACGTGTAAACTGTTCCCAGACTTTGCTGTAATGCGCACATGACGGGCTGACTCTGATGACAGGAACCGGTAAGAGTTCCAACCCCGCCGGAAGCAGTCTGCACCCGGGAGGGCTCCAGAAGGAAATGTTATGAACTATTCCAATGGAGCCAATATTCAAATAAACTAAATGCAGAAATTGGGGTATACCCCTTGGCGCTTTAACTCAAAACGACTCACCTTATGTTCTAGTGTCATTCGCCTGCCACTGAAGTGTAATAATCGGTAGTAATGTGTGTGATGTCACGAGCACTTTTAATTTAGCATCACAATTTGGGGCGGGGACAAGGGGTGTCTTAATTTTAAGGCTGTGTTCGTTTCGCGGGAATTCGGTTCAATCTTTTTTCTTTCGGCCTCGATTATTTCCTTTTTTCAACTCAAAACACAAGACACAAAACACACAACGGAATTTTACCAGTAATTTTGTTCACGTCATTTCTAAAAAGTGGCAGACTTTGTGGTGTCTGTGTCGATGTGGATGGGGAAAATGGAATTGACAAAACTGTTGAGGTCAGATGTTACATTGTCGCTACAGCGGCTGAGAATCATGTGGGTTTTTCGATAGCCGATCGATTCAATACTTTCATTATATATATGAATAATTCTAATGGTAATAATATAATCTAATATATCATTTATTGAATGGTCCTTTAATTAGAAAAATTGATATTTCTTTAGCGTTAAATACCAGGATAATTATACTCCCAATTAAAATTATATTTCCATAACATTAACCAGCTCTTGGCTAGGTTAGGTTATGTTTCTGTTTGTTATTATTATTATTCAAACAGAGTTGGAATTAAGTCCTGTACAGCACCATTTGTGTTCTCCGCTTTGTTTTCTGGTCCCCGAGCCTATTGAAGTCCCGTTTACAAGATCTGAATTAGGCCAAGCATCGAGTCTATTAAAAGGCAAAGCGGCAGCTGGCTCGAACGAAGTTCGAAGGGCGTTGAAGTTGGAACAACTGCGGAATTTAAGTACCCCTATTGGAGTTTTGTAGGGGTCTGGCGATCGGTTTTGAGTCGCAGCCTCTCTCGGCTTATTGAGCTTTCGTTCAATTAAGGGTACTTTAAATTACTAAGTATGCTTCGTAAAGTCCGTCGGCCTTGGTTATACCGACAGATTGGGGCTCGTGCTTACTGTTTCCTGTCAAGGGTAGCTAGACGCCCATCCAGCTTTTCGGGAGATCTGGGCTTAAAAGCCCTTTGCTAAAAACTGAAGAGATTAGCATATGTTCTAAGAAACCCCCGCAGTAGTGTGTGCCGTCATATATTTTGTTATCCTTTCGAAAAGGTTTCAGATGTGGACAATCTCTAAATAGGAATCGATTTCGAGAGGTAAAACAGCATCTATTCTTCCTTCTGTTCGTCCTTTCTGTTTTATTTTCCATCATCCAATTACATCCTCTCTGAAACAGCCTTTCATTTGATCCATTGCGGCATCAACCTGAATATTGTGCCTAGAAGTGCGGTGGAGGACAGAATTCCTCATCAATTATATCTACATACATGGGATACTTTAATTTATATTGAATTCTACCGTTTGTTTTTGTTTAGGAAAATACCGGATTCGATCGTTTCATTGATATTCGGCGATAGGGTAACTCTCTTTCATGTTATATTACAAGGCCGGCCCCCGGGCGAATTTGCATTCGTCGAATGTACAAATTTCCATGGAAAGCGGAATCCATTTTGACTGCACATTTCCTTCGGAATTCGTGTTGTTTGCACGGACCGATACGGTGGGGGGGGAGGGGGTTAAAAGGTAGGCTCGGCTGGGAATAGTCAAATTTCTGCCGGTCAGCGGAACAGAGCCAGAATTCGGAATTGTTTGGCTAAAGTATTAGATATGCATCTGGTTCCATTTTGGGGGCAGAACTGTGTCTGTACTCGTGAGCGGGGCACGGAGCCATACACAAGCCGGAAAAGACGCTAGTTTCAGTCAAGCCCCAGACACGGAATTGAAAATCAACCCCACGGCTCACGATATTGGGATATAACGCTGTGGTCCAATTCCCCGTAGGCAAACCGCAGGTCTTGAGATTCGGAAAGCCTTAAATTTCAGGAATAATAGAACTATATTTAACCGTAAATAACATTTTAACTCGAATAATTTCATATCATTTTTATAGTCACGTACTATGGATGTCTACTCTGTCGATCGGTTATATAGCTAAATATTTAAAATTCTAAGGCCTATATTTTATGGTACACCTGTCACCTAACAATGCTCTCTATTGTTAAATCGGATAACAATGTTATCTAATCCCCTAAAAAATCAATCAAAATATGCACCATTTTCCACGAAACACAATATTCCTGCACCGTATCCATTCACTGGTCGTTAAGACCTTCTTTGGGTCGTCCTTCACTTTTCAAACTTTTATTATGTGACGGACATGTTTTACCGAATATGACATCGGATACAATAACGAAACAGCGAGGGTAACCGATATTACATCATGAAATTCTTATATTAAAGTGACCGGACATTTTTTCCGGTACGCAAGTTGTCCGGCCAATATCCCCGAAGTAACCAATATTTTCGCATCCAACTTTCCCATACATAAATACCGGGGCATATTAATGTCCGGACAGTCGGCCGAGACACAAGACACACACAATATCCTCATCTTTTTTTTTATTTTCCGGGAGAAGGAAATCTCCCGAGCAATAAGGTTGGGCGGGCCGTGGGAGGGGACACATTATTGGACAGTAAGTTGTCGGGCCCGAAAGCCCGTCGGGTATAACAAGTTTCTCATCTGATGGAAGGGAAACCCATATTGAAATTCCAGTGCCCTTGCCGGATTAATCCGAGGGGTTTTTCCGCCTCCTCCCCCCGGGAGCATCCCCCGGCTCGCTCCGGGAAAAGCTCTCACTTTGCTCAATCGGACGTGTAATGTATTAACTGCTTCGGACGGGGAACCCGCGGACTTCCCCTTGAACTTTCATGCGGTTCAACTATTTTAATCGAGAGGCGCCCTACCAGCCGCGACAGCGATAAAGACCTCACTAACACTAACCCCCCCTCCCCTACACTTCCCACTGGTCCAAGGCCTTTTGTGCGCTCTATCACATAATCGACAAACGATTTTGAGACAACCTCATAATACAAGGGGGTCAGGAATCTAATAAACTGGTAGAACAGGGCCGGACCTTCTACTATTAAGCCACGTGTGGATGAACAGAAGAACAGGCGTATATTGAAAAACATTTAATATAGCTCAGGTTTTCATTAATAATTTTTAACGAAATATACGTTTCGAGACAAAAGAGTGTTTGAATCAAAACGAGGCTTGCTGATCTGCCCCCCTCCACCCTCTACCAAACAAGAGGCCGGGGCGACAATGTCGGCCGCAATAAAAGAGGCCGAGATTTCTGAATTATTTATCGAATTTCGGGTGGATGTGGGCGGGAAAGTATCGGGTTGTTAAAGTGGAAGGCCCTTTGCCCCTGGCGGCTCCAATGGCCGCTCTAGAAGACCATCCCCGACGTATATATTATAGGCTAACGATACGGGACGCGGCTCGTTCCGTTTGGTGGTCCGCTTGTTTTCCACAGTTGGGGGAAAATTGTTTTTCCCTTCGGATTTTCCTGTCTATCGGCTGGTGAGGATTTTTCCCCGGCAAAACGACCCGGCCCGCCTGTAGGCGGTTTAACGTTAGGGGCCGATGCCTTCATTTTATACTATTGGTTTTTCCAAAATTTCTTTCCAATTCTGGCACCAATTTCAATTCAAAAAGTGCTCGGGAATTGTATTACAGGTACTTAAGTGGCAGACGCTATTAAGTATAACTTTGAAGAAATCAAATTAAATGGGTTTATCTGAATTTTCGTTAAATCGATAAGAAAGCACTCGCTGCAAATTTCGCTTTAAAAATACACAAAATGAATCATGAAAATAATACATGTGATTTTAGGTTAGACTCATTACACCGATATAATGAGAAATAATAAATCAATCAAATGACAAAAAATATTGGACAAATAATTGGAGCCTGAAAAACGACACAGATTTTTAAAAGAAAAATACAAAACGAATGCTACGATTTTTTTATAACTGATTATTTATGCTTATTGAGAATATAATATACGATAATTAATAAACGATTTAGTGTTATTGTACAAGCTGGGACGAAGATACTGTAATGAATTTACGGAAAACGATGTCACGATTGCTATTAACTAAGTTTAGCTGCATTCGACCGGCGAGAAAACTAATATATTCTGGGTCAAAACCGAAGCAATAACTGTTTGTTAACGTCGTCGGTAATATATTTGCAACTATGTGCACTTCCCAGGATATTATAATGTATAGAATAAGACAAACTTATAATGAACTCCTTCCGCAGTGCGCGGGCATGAAATGTGTCCGCATGACTGCATGATCTGTATTAGAGGAACACTATTATCCTGTGTTTTAATACATTTCTAATAGAGCATTCATAGATTTGGAACCGAGCAAATATCAACAAAATGTTTCGAGTAATTTTTGTCACCTATCATTTGTTGAGAACTAAACAGAACCTAGATTTTATGACTCATTTATGAATTTTAACGCTGTAATTCTGAGCTAAAGAAAGAATAACTGCCACGAAAGAATGGCATCTTGTCGAATATTATCCCTCTGTTTTCAGCTAAATATATATGAAGTACAAATTTGATAATCGTATCATTGAAACGTGTTGAGAAAACACTTGACTACTCTCATATTAACCAAAATGTAACTATTTATAAATAGTTGTTATATTCATTGATGAATTGAAATGGTCGAGCTATAATTAACGACGGCTCATGGTTTCTTCGTGCAAATCTATAACGACAACAAACATGGTTTTCACCTTTATTCCGAGTGGAGGGGACGCTAAAAAACTAATTTGAACTTGACTGGGTGAAATTGCACAGTTTAACTTGTCCGGGGAGCCTACTACTAATTAGGCTATCTGATTTAGCCCCGACAGCAATTAACGCGCACGGAACAGCGAGAGGGGGAAGGGACAGAAAAGCTCTGTCTTCTCCCGGCCATTCCCCAAAGCAGAGGAAAAAACCAGCACTCGAGGAAAATATGAAGACGAGCCTAATTTTCCTAAAAGGCCATTTCCTTGTTTTCCTCCGCGAGTTTTCCTTTTTCTTTACCCCCGTCCCCACCCCCTCGCCTTTCCTAATTGGATCGAACCTCTCCGACTTTACTGTCGAGTGTGCAAATCTAATTTTGACGGTTTCCGATTAAAATTTCACCCGGTAATATAATTTCTTCGATTATTTCTGGAGTTACCCAGCGTTAAGCGATTCATTATCTGTCAGCGTGAAGATATGAATCTTCAAACAATGAAAAAAATTCTTTTAGATCTAAAAAGAAACTCTGAAATTGGTAATTATTCTTTCTCAGTCTCTAAAATAGTCTTTAAAATAACCGACAAAATGATTAATTACAGTTCCCGATGAATTTTTATTTGATAACACATTAAAGTGTTCCGGTCTAGGCATGGCCCGTATAACCTTAAAACTGCACGGCGCTTGTACTATACTAGACCCGCAATGAAGGTCCGTACAACCGACATAGTATATCTCTGCGCCGTTTGAATTTACGAAAATGTTTTCACGGTTTAAAAAAGATTGTATTTTCTTAATAAACTACGTGCAATAATATTTGTTAATTAATAATTAGTTTATATACCAATAGAACTAATGTTTTTTTATAATACCATCAAACCCTTACCCACCCACCGCCCATATAACCCTTTAAAACCAAATATATCTGTATTTTCACAGTATCACATTTTAAACGGCAGATTTAATACGAAACCTTTATTTAAATCACAGAACAAAGGAAAGTATTAAATTAGATGGGCACTATTGAAGACTTACACGAATGTTCTAATCCCAACGCCCATGTGACGCCCGAATTATTTGAATTAATATTAGGACGTAACTTCGTTTGACAGGAGTTGGGCTCCACCAACTTCATTCTGCCGATATTAAAATTTAATTCCCGGCGTGTCCCATAGAAGTAAAACGTGGAATCGAGCACATTTCTGCTAAATCACATGTCGTAACAACTTTCATGAGAAATTCAAATTTACATTTCGGTAACTACTCTTTATTATGCTTTTAAACGACGGGGGGACAATATATAAGTTGGCTCGCAGTTAGTACAAGTTATGAAATGTATTTTTGTCCCCCCCCCATGTATGTATGTCGCTATCCTCAGACAGAGTCGTTTACGGTTCTCAGCACGAGGCCATAACTCCCCTATTGCCTTGGTATTCTCTCCCGTTCCCCGCCACTATTCACCCTTTGTACGTCTTCATTCTTCCGTTCGTGACTTCCAGTTGTGCCTCAAACCGCGTACGTGTTTTCCTCCCCTTATTCCCCCCACCGCCCGACAACCAACCACCACCACCGATCTGCTGTTTTCGCGCGGCAACTATGTACAGCAACGGCCACAGGGGTTGTATAAGTGTGCAACCACCGTTGTAAAGGGGGTGGCTAAATCGGGTTTGAACAGAACGCGGCAACTAAAGCAATAAACTGGGCTAACGAGAAAGCATGGTCACCGCTTGGCTTAAGAACGAATTACAGACTTATTTTTAAAGGTGAAATAATTAAACTTAACCGAATCATAAATTCTTATTTTAGAGATGGCCGTTCACGTCCAATCGGTAATAGCGCAGGGGTATACTAGACACACAGTAACGTTTTTTGTGCCATCATTACTGCCGACTGCTGGTAATTTCCCAGTCGTAGTTGAGACTAATGCTCTTGTCCCAATTTAACAGTTAATGCTTAAATTTACATTATTGTGTCTAGTGTCTGGAGACCGAGAGGATTTCGGATCCGGTACGACTTAAATTTCCATTAGGAACCGATGACGGGACCGGGTAATGGGCCGAGTTATCTGCTATAAGTGCTCCGACAACCCCCGCCCCCGCCCTCTCTATAAACCTGGACCGGTTGTATCGCTCCCCCGGATATAATTATCCCCCCGAGAAATTGAGCCCAGGTATTTTGCCCCAACAACGGACAGGGCTCCAGCAGCCAAGCAGCACTAAGTGCCCGCCCGCCCGGCTTAGTGCCAAAACCCCCCGCGGCCCGCCCAATACTCGATACGCCCCCACCCCCACACTATTGGGATAACGACAATAGGGGGCATCGATATGAGTTAACACCCAGTAATGGTGGCGTGGAAATTAAAATTAAATTACCGAAATTACTTTAATGTTACGATCTATACGTATTTTTTTATTTTAAAATATTAAACTAAAAAATTACATAGATAGTATCATCTGTATTTTACACAGGCGTACTTATTTTTTTTCAATTTAAAATTGAGCTACGGCTGTCGGCGGGGATTTAGGAAAATTATCGAAGAAATCTTTAAACATACGTTGTATACGTATTATCGGGCGCTTTTCAGTAATACTATAGTCTCAGATTTTTTGTTATCTGCTTATCTTTTGGCAACGGGCTACATTGTACCTAACCTTATTTGCTGACATCGGTAGTCGGAATCCCAATCTTCTATATTATTCCATCTATATAAATAAATAAATAAATATATATATATATATATATATATATATATCTTGTATTAGTAAGATCGAAGTTAGTCTAATTGGCGTTCATTATTTGGTTATGTTGGACCGACGTAAGGCGGAAATGTTCGGAGCGGAGTAATGTTCGAATAGGTACCGATAGTTTCACGACTCCCCGCCTCTGCACCACCAAAGTAATTCCGGGTTAATTGTTCAAATCGTTAATTAATTCCTTATTATGTGTATTGAGTGCAATGTTAATGAGGCCGTCAAGCTGTAGGGCGGGCCAAGTGGCCGGGGATAGTTTCAGAGAGAATATTAGGCTCCCGGCTCTCTGTCTCTGTCTGGCTCTATTGGCCAACTTGGGACTTAAATTACACGGGCACCGCCCGGGGTCCCCCCGATTGTGTTTGGCCCATTAACCAAACAACTCGACGTTAACAATCGAAACGAGAATTACAGTTATGTTAACCCGCCCCGCGCATACTCCGCATCATAACTTCCGCAACTGTTACCATTTCAATACGCGGGGAATTTCATTCGGAGCAGTAATTCGAATGGAAAAATAATCTGAAATAATTAATTACTATAATTAGTAATTTTAAATGAGTTTAGACGAAACACATGAGGTCCACGGAGGGAAAAGACGAAAACTCTTCCTCTGTAGCTGATTCGGGTGGTTTCAGAACACAGGGACCTGGTGACCGAGATTCTTCACACAATATTACGCGAACCCCCCGGAAGTAAGTGATAATTCAAGTTCTGGTCGAGGAAACATTCGCTCATTAAGTATCTTGTACAGCTTAGCCAGTGTCAGTTGTTTTTTGAGCCCTTGTATTTAAGTACCGGGGTGAATGGCGTTACGCCGAGTGGTGAGATACCATTGATAATCGCAAAATTGAAATTCATAAATCCGAGTACTTGGGCTTGGACTGCGCTGTACATACGGCAGTAATCCACACCTAGTCTCACCGGGCATTTGATAGTTGGCTGAATCGAGGCCGCTATTGCCGGCTAACGGAGGCCGTAAACCAATTATGTGTATAACAGGGCCTGGGGGGCCTCCACGAGGGCCCTCCAAGGCCCTATACCAGGCCCCCCTCCCCCCCAGTTATCCAGGTTTAAACCGGCCAACACGGCTCAATAATAATAATCATTTAAATATCAATCCCCCGACGGCCTCGACGTTAGTTCAGGGCAAAATGGACGTCTGTATTGAAGTCCGAACAAAAAAGTTAATCCGAAAATTCTGTACTTTCGGTATAAAAATTAGGGACGAGCAGGATAATGGGATCTTACCCTATTGTTTTATATTCGCGCTTTAATTTAAGGTATTGTTCGGGGGAAAGGATCTCAACAAGGGGGTAATTCACGCCGGAGATTGGGACCATTATGTACAACTTTGTTTTAATTTTAACCCGTGCCCTTTTTATCGATGTTAAAGATTAAAATCGATACTTGAATAAAGATAAAACAAGGTAATAAAATAGAAGGGAAGAATGAAGAATATAAACGTATATATGTAAGTTAATAAAATTCAGGAGTTATCGATTGTCCAGGATTATATTTAATGACTAATAAATTATTAAATAAAAAGAATGATTAACCCTGTGATTATCTTCTCGATCAGTATACCGGCCGTAAAGTGAGAAACGGATATATACTAGAGAACTATAAATAAATTCTTCAGGGGGGGGGTTCACATTGTGCACTAGTATCCAGATAATATAGACTTTAAATCAAAACGAAAATAAATTTCGCGTTCGCAGATGGCCCCTGCCGATTACATTAGGCGGCATGGCGGGGGGGGGGTGGCTATAACGCGACCGTCTCCTCCACCTCTTCTTCCACAGCTAGTTCTTCTTTCTTGGCAATTTCCTCCAACTGTATAATTCATTTTCAAACGTAACGGAAGAAGATTGCGCGCGCCCAACCCGCGTAATTTACGGTTTTCAGATTAATGAAACTTTTCTAGCGTGATGTATTGCGATATTTCCAGGGGGGTGAATTATAGCTCTCGCACTGTACAGCTTTTATATATATATATATACATGGGAAGAGAGGCGGACTTTACTTTCTTCTTGGGGTCAAAAAGAGGATTCTCGTTTAGGCGGAAAGTTAAGCGGGCGACTCGCGGAGTATAATTTAGGGGAGGTGAGGAGCGAGACTAGCTGCCTAGAGGACTCTCTCCCTCCCTCACTCTCTCTCTCTCCGCACAAACTCCTTGTTTTTCATCCTCGTTTGAACCAAGTTCCAATTCCCGAACCCAATTAACGTCCCTGATCGCGGCAAATTAATTAATCGACCTTGGAGGTCGCCACCGCACCCACCCATCCCTACCACACCCGGAGGACCTTTGGAGCACCAAGGGGAAAATTGTTGGGGAAGGCACCGTTCGATACGGAAATTTACACCGACCTTCATTTAGGGTGGGAAACAGTATCGTTCCTACAGAATATAGTATTAATTGACATTCCTTCCTGGCTATTCCAAGGAATAGCTAGCATTTTTTTAAATTAATGTGTACACTACTACGCTTGTATAGTTGGCAGGCGGTCAAATCCTCTCAATGCTACCATTTAGCTTTTAGATTTTGTTAATATACTGACATTGCTCAATTTGCATGTTTGATATTATTGTGGACGCTACGCGTAATAGTAAGTAAGACAAATATTACAATAAAACCACGTTGTCCTCATGTTTGTCGGATGGCGCGTATAAATTTTCGGAATAAAAATAATACGGAATCCTCATAAATCGCGGCCGAAATTATTATCTCTTCATGTTCTGGCCAAATAACTTTATAAATTCTAGTATAAAACATAAATCAAATTTTATTACAATGTCAACTTATTAGATAAATTCGCCCCGACCTCGGGCCTAAATTAAGCCCCGGTTTTAAGTGGGTCATTTTGTCCGCCTCCGCCCCCCCCCCCCCCCCCCGTGTGGGCGTCCGACCGCGAGTTTGGCAGTCCCAGTAAATCCCAGAAATAAATGTTTATTGCCGACGCGGTGTCGCAATGATCATTAAAACTTAACGATCGTTTTATAAGCCGCCCGGGTACGGTAGGACACAGTCGGCGGCCGCCAGTCGGGTAATGAGATTTTTTGACTCTGGTGTAATTTTACGACGGTGGCCCCGTTAAACGTTTCCCGGTCAAAATGAAGACCCCGCGAGGTTTACTGCCGCGTCCTGTATTTGTCACCGCGATTTTGATACTCGAAGGAAATTAATTTGGACCGAGAAATAAAAAAAAAAGAATAAGGAGAGGAAATGATAACGGCGGAAAGCGCTTCCGTCGTGAAACGATAACCCGGCCATTGCTCATCTTGTAGCGCCAACCGAGTCAGAGATGTCCGTGAAGAGACTAAAGAAATGTAAATATCAGGCTATTAATCTTGTCCTTTGAGCGTCCCAATCTCCTATTCGGGTTTAAACCAGACCGGTTTCGGGCTTTCCATCGACCAAAGCATTCCATCAGTAATAAAGATAATACGAATTAAACGAGCGGTGAGCCATCATAATATTTTCGTTTAAAAGGACGATAATTTATGTACTATTAAAACGATGTGTACTGGCAGTATCGATTGCACTGATTCTAGTTCTAACCCGTTAGAAATGTATCACATTTAAGCACTAACATTAGTTTTGAACTTGATCACTATTGCGAAAACCTCGCATAAGAGACATCTTATGGGGAAAATTTGCAATATTTTTGTAAGAAACTTCTAAATTATACTATATTGATATTAAAATTTTATTAACTGTACGGAAAGTTGCCCATTATTTATTTTCCATTTACACTATTCCGAACACGGATTTAGAAGACCGTTGCATATTTACATTATATCATTATTGTGTACTGTTATACTTTTCGGAAAATAATAATAATAGTGAAATGTAATAATAACAAATAATGTAGGAGGATATTATTTAAGGTCTGTATATTAAGGAATGCATACGGTACTATAATATAATCGGAAAACCATGACACAGACAAGTTGGGGGGAGGGGGGTCTTGAATATTTTCGGTGTAATTGGAGTTGCCGCCGAATTATAAAACGGCGTTCCGTGACTCCAATGTTTTATTTTAATATTCGCTGAAATTAATATTTGTCCAATGGCTCATTTATTCTCGGGATGGAGTGGGGAGGGCCTCTTTTCGGGGATGAAAATCGTCCGAATTCCTCCATTTATTCTGGTCATTAGTGCCTTAGTCGTTTTAACGAGCGGCGGCAGGGGGGGGGAGGAGGTCGCCGCGGCGTTCTCAGAAGTGCCCACTCCGGGCCGCTGTTAGACAACGCAAAAACCTCAACTTTTAATCGCCTAAAATTTGAGGGGGGGCCCGGGGGAATTCTGGAGGGCCCTCGGCCCGACACTTGTGGCGGGGGGTGGCTGGGGGAGAAGGTGGCTCGAATTATTCTGGGATAATTTGATCCCCTCCATCCGCAACACTCGTGCCGCCATTAGGCGAGGGACTTTTCCCGCCCGAAGGTAAAACGGGGGAGGAATCGTTCGAAGAATAATCGTCCACAATGATTCGGACAGTCCAATTAAAATTATCGAACGGGTTCGAAATATAAATACAATTGAGATGGTCCGAATTTCTAGATTGTTCGCACTGTTCTAGAGATGTCTCCATGCATGTACACGGTCGGTTATTTGGCGAATTGGCTTATAGAACTGTTTTTATTATTCTGCAACTAGGTTTCAGGTTTCTGCTCGCCTGTTTCAGGAACTAAGACATTCTATTTGTAGTTCACTCGAAAGTGAATATAACCCAGTAGTTCCGTCTATTCGAAGTCATCAGTGTTTTACGTTTTTATTATTCGGTACATCGGTATATAATATAAGGTATGAAGGTTTAATTTACATATTCTCTCTTACGTCCATTTCTTGGCCCATTTTTTCTCGTTTCCAGAGCTCGAAGCTCGATCATCGAAAGAGTACCCTCTCAACTGACGGGATTAAAATTCGACTGCACAAATGAAACGGCACGATCGGATTTCAACACAAAAGCTGGCCCAGTGTCTGTTGACAGTGTCCCTAAGTGCTCGCCTATAGGGGAGGGCCGAGCGGAAGCAGTTCTCCTTTCAGGCTTAGAGACGAGATTTATATATTTTTCCTCGCCTTTCACCGGGAAATATGGCGCACTTCAAGACGGGAAGGGAATACCTCCTGGGATGGCGGGGGTGTGGGGCGGAGGGTTTGAACCCAAATTGCCCGGTGGCGGCGGCGGCGGTACGGGGAACCCGATGATAAATGGAAAGGGACGCTGAAGGGCTCATAATCGGCCCCGCCTACCTTCGTATAAATCATGTTCCGATTCACCGGCTCAAGTATTATATTAGAGCCATTGTTTAGTCTGCAGTCAATCAGCGGCAGACTAGCACCGCTCCACATAAACTTAGTTAACACTCAAAGGGAACAACACTTAACTTAAGCAGTATAAGAAATGTTGGTAAAACCTCGAAATTCTGTTTGCACAAGGAAAGTTCCGCTAAACGGAATAAGCCAGATTAATTCGGAAGCTGGGATTCCCGACTTGTATATCTCGTTTTGGCCCATGTTCCTGGTGGTAAAGCAGATGAAGATTGGAAATTCAAAAATATGTAAAACAATTACCGCAACGATATTTAAATTTTAAGTAAGCTGAATATTAAACTGTTCCGTGTTCTGAATATTACAGCACAATTTAGAAAACGTAACGCTGTCTACTGTAGCCACCAGTCGTATTCACAGTCCCCGTTTTACAACCGATGTTGCCGATAGCGCTGTGTGAGCAGATAGAAATAAAACTGATATTCTAATATGATTATAAACTGAGGTTGTTGTCTTCGTGAGGGGTGGCGTTCTGAGTTGCTGTGTAAGCGGGCCCGAGACATCAACTCGCCGGGAGGTTGGCGGGGGGCGGAGCCAGATATAGCCCAGGGCCAAACTACAATGTTTGCTTGTTAGGCAGAGGAGGAGAGACTGAGGAGAGATGATACAGCGGTTAGCTACGGCTATAATGAACGTCTAGCCGACAGGCCCCCCTCAGCCTCTCAACACGCCCAGCTGAGTCTGCCTAAATAATGAGCCTCATTCACACAACCCCTCCCCCCACTAACCTACCCCTAGCGCTCTACCCCCTTTCACAATTATTCCATTTTAATTGAATTTCGATCAACGGATTACAATCAGTCTCGGCCTAGCCGGTGTGAAGAACTGTAAAACATAGTCGGGTTTAAGCCCCGGTTCTGAACTACAATTCCTGAGCTTTAACTCCCGTTTCGATTGTTAATGTCAGAGAGAATCTAGAGTCCAGACAGAAAGCTGTGTAATTTAAGTCTTAATACTCACATCTAGGTCACCACTGCGCCAGGTTACTTATTTGATCCTAACTAATTTTTGCTTCACTTTAGGAACTGTTTTTCTGTTGCGTTTCTGTGCGAACGAAAAAATATATCAAATAACTCAGCAATATCGTCATATACCTTGCTGTCTGAGTTCAATTAAGGGTACAACAATGCATTTATTGCGAATTTATAAACGAAAATTTAAATAATTTCCTGATTCTACAAATCGTTTAGTTGTAACTTGTTAGTCTGCCGGGACTGAAAAACGATTTGGGCTCGTTACAAAATGTTAATTGTTGAGAATAAAGTGATGGGGGGGGCCTCTTTAAACGAGGCCCAAAAACAAAAATCGGGGGTTCGCTCGAGCGCCAAATTGAAATAACACCCGTTGAATATACATTTTCAATCACTTATTCATTATTAATAGGGAACGGCAGCCCGCGTCCCTGAAATAATGCAAGCAATATCTCACGGGAAAATCGTTTCCCGAACTCGAGAAATGAATATTCAATTAGTTCTTTAAGCAGGGAACAAGTTTTAAGACCGGAACAGAAGGGCAGAGATACGAGGAGAAACGGGGAACAAAGATCAGACTCAATTAACGCCAAACGGCTTCTTCTTTGTATGTTTTACTCCCTTCTCAATTGTGCATTCCTAGTATAATTACATTGATAGTACAATTTACACTTTGTGGACTGCAATTGTAGTTACGCAAACAATATAGTAAGTAAAAATTCACCGGTAATAAAGAGTGTTGAAGCATTCTGTAACAATTTACTGGTACTTTACGTACAAAGTCGAATAGGAAAAACTAGTGCTATTTGAACATCAACGTCTCTTATTGTTTTTAACAGTTGTGGCTGTATTTAATTAAAATGAAAAAATATTAACTTTAACATTACGTATTTCAAGGAATTAATAATCCAACGAGCAATGGGACCTGGAGGCACGTATATGGAAAAAGTCAATTTAGCGAAAGAACCGCAAAAGGAGACTGAGGAAAATGGAAGGCGAGTCGGGATGATATTTTCAATTTTTAACGGATGCCTAATTCGAGGAATCCGCAAAATGAATATCAGGGATTCGGCGGAGCGTGGAAATTCGTGTTAACAGTCCCGGAGCTTTCCGGCCGGCCGCGATGCGGGAGGGGATCAAAATCAAATATAAATTTGATGCAGCCTTTTACTGAATTACTACAGAAAAGGGCAGGGGATACGAGCCCTTCCGGATGCGAGCCGAGGCGTGAAAAACATCGATGTTTTACATCGATTGGATTTCACGAGACAGTTTAATACGGAAGTGAATCTGCATAATTTAAATAGGCAAGCATGTTTTTTGTGGAATTTAATTATGGATCATTGAGGCTCTGAGGGTGTAACTCACGTTGTGTCCAGTTGAGAAGGAGACAGTTTAGATTTTATGCTAAACTTCCCCCCTCTCTGGTACCATAACCAGTTAATTTCAAACAGTCCAGTTTTGAAATCAATACATCGTTCACAAGCGTACGGTTCATTAAATCGAGTCTACAATTTGTTCGCCTCCCATTCAAATCAACGCAGTTTTACATCCCCCGGAGAATAAAATTCGATCCTTAACTCCTGCGTCAAAACATTTTTTATCAAAGCATCCCCTCTGTAGGGGGACAGGATCTATACGATTCGGTCTTCAGAAGAAAATCGGCCGAATTAAAGGAGGAAGCCGACCTAAAATTCATTTGCCCGAAAACTCAGGCAAGCGTGTAATCCCAGCCAGAAGGAGAGAACTCACCTTTTGCCCCTCCTCCCCATCAGGGGCCCCGATCGGTTTGCAGGAGGGTGGCTTCGATGAATGGAGAACGGTACCGCGGGGGAGACCGACCGTCATATTTTAATAAGGCTCGCCCGCGCTGTGCGAGGGGTTTATGCCGTCCGCCAACGCCGCAGCGCCTCCAATTTTAAACCCGGCCCTCCCGATAATGATCATCCCGTTTAATTAGGGGACGGGGGGGGATGACGTGCGGGGGCGGCGTGGAGGCGGTCCGACATCACGGTACCGCGAACACGAATATAACCGAAACCGGAACCACCCCCCGCTTCCCCAATCCCCTTGCGGGACGTTAATTCTGTATCGGGGACCTATATAGCGCCCGGTCAAGTGGGAGGACTCTTTAGAAAATGAGTTTACAAAATTAAAATCACGGTTTCGCAATAATAACGCGAGCTAATTATAGACCCGGTACCCATTTAGAGCCGGCGATCATTTGTATTCGCGGCACAATGATAAGCGCGGTTTATATTTGGAGCGTTATATCGTAGTATGCGTGTGGCTGGCAATCATCCGAGGCAACCATGGAAATGATTCTCCGTCCTAACTCGTATAAATTGTCTTAATATATATAAATTCAGTTGTAATTCGGCGGTTTGAATCCACTCGCTTGCCATGGACGTTAATTTGTATGTTAGTCGTGTAATTAGGGACAGCGATTGAGACAGAAGCCGCTCATTCAATAACCTAAATGTGAAGACAATTTTGTATCTAGAATTTTGTGTAATATTTCGGTGGACGATTTTTAACATATATTTCCAGAACCAATATTAAATGAAATTTTCTGATTTAATTTTATTTTTATTTATTTTGTTAGGTTTTAAAGGTCAAAGCATTCGATTATTGTGTCGGTTTGACTGTCCACAATGTATAATCTATATCTCCAATAAAATCCTCCACAAAAAACATTAGTGAATTATTTTACAGATAGGTTTTATATCTTACTTTTTTTATATATGATACCGCTGCGGTCAAATCGTGTTTGACGTTAACAGTTTGAGAAAAACGCTGAGCATTTTTCAATCTCCCAATTTCGACCTCGTTTATTTTATAACCGCGCTGAAAACTTTTCGTGCAGCATAAAAATGAAGGAAATTCGGAGGCGGGGAATTCGATAAAATCGAATCTCCCTCCGCCCTTCTGGGGTTCTCCGAATCCAGAAACGGTGCAGTTATAAGCGGTACGGGACGGCGAAGTCGGTGGGCTGTACGGGACTTGGTGTAGCCCTTCCTGCTCCAGCCACCCCCTTCCGTGGGGGTAACTCCCCTCTCTCCCAATAAGATTTCTGTCCCATCACTCGACGATTGAGTTAGGGGCCCTCCAACCCCCGGCCCCACCCACTCTCCTGAACCCCTGGCGGAGACGATAAAACGGATCTGGGAATACGGTCGGTTGACTTAATAGAAAAATGTATCTCCGCTAATAGTAGCGGCCGACCAACGGAGATTGTTTCCTATCCGCGTTCTGATCCTAGAACGGAAATATATTTACGATGTAAGTGGTCCGGATACTACAATATCTTCGGTATATATAGGAAATATTTATTTTAGAGGTTGGCGTGGGCCTGGAATATGGGGTTTGGAGTTTTCAACATCGTTCATAATTTAAATGAGCCAAGGGGCGTTGAGGAATGCTCCAGTAATATATTGTTACGAGTTAATAGCTTGAATTAGATACCTTTAAAATAAAATTACTTCACACTCATATAAAAAAGTAATACTCGTTACGTTATAAGCAATATTAGTCAATAAGTGTGTAGTGAAGAGGAAAGTTGCAAAGTTGCTCATGTAATTCAGCGTACTGAGATTTGTTAATTGTTATTAAACTTAACTTCAGAGTTTATGCCGATAATAAAATATCCAGATTTACGAGCCTTAACGATTACCCATTAGTGTATTCGGGAAGCCAATGTCAAAATACCGAAAGGAGTTGTCGAACCTCGAGAAGGCTAAACCGATGATTAAAATGGCAGGTGAGAGTCGGGGATAATGAAGCCGGCGGGTGCTTTCATCACCGTTTGGGGCTTAGGGCGGCGGACTTAATCTGGTTAATGCCCTATGGTTTGAGGGGATGCGGGCCCTCCTCTGCAGACTATTCCCGATCTTTTTCAGGTCCCGGGGCTTATTCACTCTCCTAGAACACGACGCGAATCCCGCACCGAGATTAATGCCTGCCTAATAGGGAACGCGCAATAGTCGAAAGATCAAGAGAAGTGACAAACGATAATTACTGCAGTATAAGAATAAACGACATCGTACTTGTAAGTTACTTTAAAAATACTGTGCCCTGAGTAGGCCAGGTTATCAAACTGACCCATACAACGTTTTTATGCGATTACACAAAATTTGGACGTTATTATTTTAATAATAGGTCCTTCTCACCTGGCCTCCACGTTGTCAAGATTTCGAAAACATATATTCTGAGGAAACAAAAAATACCGTTGCCTTCTACATATTTATCTAATATATTCAACACACTGCGCTGTATCACTATAGCATCCATTTTATGCTCCATTCCAAACAACAAAGGAATTAATTACGTGGAGATAATATGTCCGAAAAGTTTTGATGTCCGAAAATTGTTAAATAATCGTCAAAGTCCGTTATCTCTATGCGGTTGCGACGGGACGTTTGGAAGTTTAGGAGGGGTGGTGTGGGGGGGGGGTCGAGAGGCGCATTAATGTCCCCCCCTCACCACCCACAACTGCATATAAATCGAATTACCTCGAAAGTAAGCTAACGTAATTAGAGTTTGATTGGGCAACTTTCACTGCGGGTCGAGGTGGCGGGGGGGGCCGGAGCTCGGACCCAAAATGAGTTTTGATTCGGTGAAACTTGAGCGGAGTGAGAGAGAGAGAGAGAGAGAGAGGGAGGGAGCGCAGTGGCTCGCGGGGCTCTAAGTTTAATCCGTGGTGGTGGCAGAGTGAAAGTGGCGCGAGCGGGGGCGGGGGGTAGGTTCGCCCCCATCATCGTTTAACCGTGGCTAACTTTATAATACGGTTAATCCGGTTTCGGATTGAAGTAAGTGGAATCGGATTATTAGGGCAGTCCCTCCGGTCCTTATGATACTCCCGGGGCGGTGCCGGCTCTCTGAAATTCATGATTCAGGCGGCCGCGGCTTCCGACAGCGCGCGGATCAAACTCACACCCCCCAACCTCTATCCCACCCCCGACTACCCCTCCCACGCCACCAATCTCCGCAACTGATATGCGATTTAGCACTGCAAATCCACTTAGAGGGCTATTCACGCCACCCCCTCAATTTCAATATTAAATTCCTATCGCCTGAAAGTGGTCAAAATCATATATCAGTTTCGGTTCTATGACTCATCTCGACATTATGTCCTAAACTCGCATCGGTCATCCTCCACATTCCGTCAGTAATATAATGAATTAGTTTGGAGTACCGAATACCCCCCCTTGAAACATAGTTTTCGCTCGCCATATGTCACTATTACTGGTTACAGTCGCTTAAGAATTTCTAACCCCCGATTAGAAAAAGAAATAACTACGAATTTTTTTTGTCACTCATTTTAATTTCAAAACGCGAATACTGCAGTCTGAATTAATGCCCGAGAATCTAGCACTAGTATAATGATAGTCATGCAAAGTGAAGATAGCGTTGTTAATTTGGAGCGAAATTTCTGAAAACGCTACCGGGGATATTTGAAATTTACAGTGGCCTCCATCCACTTTCCCGGACACATTTAATGGCTCCATTTTTCACTTTTAATCCTTATTAAATCAGCCGGCAAATTACCCAAACTGCGCCTGCAATTTTATTCTGTATCGCGTCTCCTCCTCCTTTATATTTTGTAAGTCTGAAATATTTTCTAGATTTTACCCCTGGGTGAATATAGGCTACTACTCGCCTGCAACCCCTTGAATATAGGGTTAATACTATTTAAATTACCCCTAATCAATATTTATTACACCCTCCTTCACTTAAATAACTTAGGATAATGAAACACCGAATTGAGTACACGCGGACCAAGTGTCCTTATTTTATACTACTTGTTTTACAAAACCGCACAACTCTTCCTTCGTAAATGTTGTATTAAAATATCCTTTCAAGAAAATTGAACACAGTGGTCAATAATACAAATGTAACACCGGCTTCTATGTAGCGCTACATCACTAAGGTAATACAACAAATTTAAAAAAATCTTCGCTGTCTTTGGGGCATCCTCTGTTCCAGTATCCTAGAGCAACGAGGGAGGCAGATTCGTGATGTTCCAACAATGCGCCTTAGAATTTTAAAGATATAGTCCGAGTCTCATTGGGCGGAATCACTTTTACAACCGATATCCAGTGTTTCTACGGCCCTAGGAGCCGGGGCGCCGTCGGATAATAATAGTGCCGAATGGGAAAACTACCCCGCGGGCCCATTTCCGCCATTATCCCGGGCGCTTTATAATGAGACCGTCGGCATTATAATTTATTTGAAGGGGACCGCCCGGGGAACAATAAGCGCGGAGCCAGGACTGTTCTGTACAGGGAAAGGGGGTGTAAAACTTGGCCCGGGGCTCCGCTAGGAACCAACCCCCTGAGCCTGTATTGTTTCACCTGGGCTTGTGCCCGCACACCCCCCCCCCGCCCCCACACACACCCACGGCGCACTAATCCGCGCCCTAAACGCGCCCACACACGCGCACAATTTCAGACAATGGGACCGGGTTCACACAAATGCCGCCTTCGGGGAAGTCGTACGTAGGCGATTTAAAAAATTTGTACCTCCGCCTTCGTAATTATAAATTTTTTTTTCTGAAACTAGCTCCATTTAATCGTGTTGCATTAATAAAAGCTCTATGAAAAGCGAGCGAAAGGCGTAGCAAAATACAGAAAGCGGTTCTTCGATAGATAACCACTTTTTCAATACTTTATATCGCCACACGCTTTCTCGAAAAATGTCTACATTTATATACTGCTTGATAATTTAAACAACATTCGCGGACAGTAGTCGAATATATTCTGAAACAGAAGCGCTTAGACAAGATCTATTATGCTGCCTCGAGTTCAATAAATTCCACGGAGTACCTTCTTCCGTCTGCGGACGAATTAAATTCTACAGTATTACTGACTGTGGTGATATATTGGCCGGGAATATATTCGGCACTGTATCCGGTATCGGAATCGGGAGGAAAAAATGAAGTGAATTAAAAACGAAATGTTAATGAATTAGAACATAAATTTTTGCCGAACGGGCGAGCGGACTAGTGTTATTCAATTTGTTATGGGGAGGGTTGGAGGAGAGAGATGCATGAAATTGGTGGGCGAGCCGGGGCCGGTGATTGATTGGATGTCGCCGGCAGCTGGCTAGTTGCAAGCCCCTCCCCCCAACCCTTCATACATTCATAATACAATTTTATGACAGCCCCAGCGGCCGAAACACAAGGCTTGAAATTAAATTTTACAAGAGACATTTAATCTTTGTGTGTTTCTCACCGAACGGAGTTTGGTTGAAAAAGAAAAAAATTCCAGTTTTGTTCGAGTTCCAGGCGGTGTCGATTTATCCAGGCGGGTCAAGACGAAAGTAGTTTGATTAGAATTGATTTTCCTACGCAATCTCATGCCTTCTTAACTCCAGAATAATTTAATTAATAAAAACTTAATGAGTTATAGTTAATATTTCGAAATATTCTAGGTGACCGGGAGAAAACGAGATAGTTATTAAAATCAAAACTTCATTCGCTACAAATCTTATTTCTTAATATCGTAGTGGAGACCCTGAGAAAATAATCATAGAACACTGCAGATAACAAAAGCGGCATTTCATGAGCTCAATTTCAGGGGATTGAAGGTTGGGATATTTTCTCAGAAGAGTGTACCACATGGGATATTTACGAAAAGGGCAATTTTGATTTTAATAAAGACTCCGGGGGGGGGGGGCAACCTTTGTCCCCCGTTTTACATTCTTATTATTTTCCGGGTGGGACTCCATTTCCAGTCCAGGAATATTACGAATGCACTTATGAGAGTGAAGTGTACAGGTATCCGGGCACTTCACAGAAGTTGTATGCTCGGTTTATATTTTGAAGTTCGCGGAAAAAAAATCGTTTTAAAACCAAAAAACAATTGTAACAGAGCTGGGGATTGTTTACGCCGTGACCGTCGGTGGGCGGCATCACCACCGGGGGTTTTATAAAGACAAGTAAAAAAAAAATTGAATAAAAATCCAATTAAGAACAACAAATTGGCAATTTCGATGCAAATATCTTGATTTGAATGAGACGTTCAATTTTCCCCCCTGTTTCGTTTTTAAAGTCAAAGCCCGAGAATGGAGGCCGGAAAAAATCAGGAATTTCCCAGCGCCTGTACACCGGAATATTCGACGACCATTCAACTGTAAACTTATGAATTTCGAGTACTCCGCCAATTAGTTTTGCTTAAGTGCAACTTTTATTATCATGAATGGATATTTGTGAGGGTTGATGCTCCTCTTTAGTAATGTTAAACATCATTGTGTTTTGAAACAGTTACAATTACGTACCTAAATATTTATATTAAGCCATTAAAATATAGGAACGGTACTAAAGGGTAAATATGATTTAAACTCTTCTGTTGATTATTAATGGGCTTCTTATGTTGCTCAAAAAACTGGAAATTTATGAAATAAATCTCCATTTATATATAAACATTTTTTCTTCTTCCACCGTCCCCACTCAGCAAACTTTAAAGCCTTAAACAAAAGTTTTCCTCACTTACTCTTCTTGCGTAACTTGGAGTTTAATAGGGATGGATTATGATATCAAGCTCTAGTAAAAAAAAGAATGGCCGGGATATATTTGATTTATTTCCTATCCGTCGATTACCAAATATTGTGTGAAAAAATGTCGAAATCAAATCCAAAAACTCAACAAGCTTTAGCAATAAATGATGGAAACATTCTTGAAAAAAGTGAAAAAATTATTTTGTGTTTACGAGAGAGAGAGAAAGAGCGCGAGGCCGAACCAGAGAGAATCCAAACCGTCAGTTCCAAAGTAAATCAGCAATAATATTCACGATGTTTCTAGAATTACTGTAGCATTAATATGTCCCAATACCCTCAAAACAAAATTACACGGTTAAGCTCAAGTTCGGAATTGCATTTTTGTAAACGTAATCTCCCCCACCGTGATATATTCAATCCCCGTACATATATTCAATAGGGCTAAAGAAAATGGTCAACGTACATTTACGTTTCAGGGCTGATATATATATATATATATATATATATATATATATATATATACATACATATATTTGTGTTGCGGGTACTTCCATAATTGCATTTACATTTATCGTCGGTCGTTGGTCGCTGTGAACGTCCGCGGTACAAGGCTGATTAATTCAGCAGTAAATAGCGCCCAGTGAACTTGGGTGTTAGTGTCTCCCTTAGGCTATTAATTCCCATCCCAATTAGAGCCGCCGAATAATTTATTGTTAAACTATAATTAGGCTTTTACAGCCCTTTTTATTTTTGGGTAATTTTCTCTCCCCCCCACCAATCTTCTAGACCGCTTAAAACAGTAAGGGTCGCGGGAATTAAAAGCTGGAGACGAGTGGCCGCAGTTTTAATTTTTTCTCCGAAATTAAAATATCTGGTTTATTGGTTAATTTTATAGGTAATTTTATAAATTTATTATTCCTAAACTAAACTGCCTTCATTAAACCTTTGTGGGTTAGAATATTTTTTAACAAAACTTTATTAACTATCAACACTTTTCAATAATGATTAAAAGAAACAATAATAACCTATTAATAAAAATCAAATATAAGTGGATGCGGTAACCAAGAATTTTACTGTATTTCAGGCTGATAGTGTTAATTATTCCTTAAAGTTTGGACGGTTCCTCGTGCGAAAAACTTCGTATCTGTTAAACTGGAAAAGTCAATGGGTATGAATGCTGCCTCTAGCGTAACGCTCGGCCCCCCAACCGGTCTACCGTGTGACGTTGATTGATGTAAATTTGCATACCTATAAATTTTATATCGATTCGTTCGTACGCATCGCCCCGTGTAGTCTTCGCGTGTTTAAATAATTGGCGCGGGGGGAATCGAAAGGCCGAATTCTCAAAAACACAACCAAATATCCAGACGTTGCTAGCCTGTACATTATTACGATCATAAAGTTCATGGCATTAGACCGTCGAGGACCACCAAATGGAGTTTCAAATTTCGTGCATTATTTTTTTAGGCTAATTAAGTACCCGATGACATTCATCTGCGATATTCTGAAAATTCTCATGAGTTGTCAATCGTCTTGTGTTTTGTGAGGGGAGACGTGTTAATCACCACGTTTAAGCCTTCTCCCCCCCACCCCGACGTCCGGAATAAACTACTTCTTCCGCCCGACCTCACACACTTCCCCGTAAGACAGATGCTCACTGTCGCATCGGGCGCTTAACTGCCGGTGGGATCAAATCGTCCGGGAACTAGAGGGGTCCGGGGGGTGGCGTTATGAACGTTAGATCTGGCGGAAGTAAGCCCGCCCTCTGGATATGTCGGCGCTAGGCCCGGAGATGTGTGGCCGCCGCCTTACTAACAAATGTTGCCAGACGCCAGAAGGGGTTGCGGGTGGTGGGGAGGGTTGTGTAACGGGGTAGGGGTGGGTTCCTACTTCGTTCTTTCAAAGCGGAAATTTCGCCAGGTGTTTCTTCAGAGGGGCTGGGGGCCGAAACGCTCCCCCCCCTTTATTTTTTTTCTTCCTCACGGCCATTGATGTCGGTCGGATTTGTCGGATGGGACGTCTTATTCGCCCCGGGGATTCCTTTTCCGACGTATGAAATTGATAGAGCCCAACTCCTCCCCACTTCGAGGTTTTTATTCGGTTCAAAGACCCATCTTCTTCTTACTTCTTTTACTCCGCTTTTTTATTTTTTATACGCGTACAGAGAACCTGTCATATATATGTATATATATATATATATATATATATATATATATATATATATACATACGTACATAAGAGGGATTTATACGCGAAAGCCTGTTTCATTGCCTTCTGCCCATCCACAATCGACGACCAATATTCCCAGTTCGCTTCGAATTTTCTCGGCTGAATTTTGAATGAATACACCTCCGGGAAACTCTTCTCCCATTCAATTTCATATTCCGAACAGACGAGCCGAGTTTTCAATTACATTTTGCACCCGGGCGTTCCACCCTCGGGAGGCATCCGAACACGTTTGTCGGAGGTATTAATTCGGTGCGTCCGGGGTGCAGAGTTTTTGTTCAACAATAATCAATGGCCAACAACATAACTATAATCGAAATCGCCTATAATAGTCATTGCTTAATAGTGAATTATATTGTATTCTAATAAGCCTACTGAAGTTTAAAAGCTCCCGATGTTTTCAATTTATATTAGTAATTAAATTAAAATTTGGTATAAACACTTAGGTAATTACATTTATATAAAAATTTCCGCGATTAAACTACTTTATACCGCACTATCGATCAACAATCTACTGACAGAAAACTACTGAAATGGCTAACAGTTGGGAAAACTGTTTAAAAAATTGTTTAAATTCAATTACACGATTGATATTGAATCAATCTCAGCACACGCCCCTTATTGGTCAAACTACAATAACTGTAAATTACTTAACAGCTCCCAGTTTGATTATAAATATATCATAATGTAGGAAGGGCAAAGTAATGCGAAGGCTGGTGTATTTCCGGGCCTCAAATGACGAGTAAACTAAACCTGTAGGCCACGGTGCAAGTAAGGACATGCAATAGACTGTAAACTTCATTTGAATTTCTATGCGCGTAAACACCCATTAGGTCCCCCCCCCACCAACTCTAGCACGCGTTGGCAAGCCTCTGAACGGCTGGTACTGGTTATAAACGGGCCTTTCTTCCTTCTAATCTCCGCCATATATTTCTGATTTTACCGTATTCAAATTAGCCCATCGTATTACTGAAAATATGATTGATTTGAAAAATAAAAAGATTATTTGCCATATATCAGCTTATATTTCAGATATAAAGAGATGCTTGGGCACCAGTTTAAATTTACGGAGAACACAGGATCGAATGAATATATCGAATGAAATATGTATGAAAAATGTATGTATATACAAAACCTTCCGTTTTAACTTACATTCGGTACAACTGTCTACGTGAAATATCGTATTTTGGCGCGCTTATTACATCCGGCTTGGAAATAAGGTCTGGCGAGTTATTATTTTAATAACGTACAAATTACTCTCGTTTTGGTGGGGGGGGGGGGCAATTGTCAAGTTTTCCAGAGAGCGAGAGAAAACCAGGAAAATGAATATTAAGGGATAAAGGGAGAGGGATAGAAGGAGTCCCTCGGGATGATAGCAAGGGTTGGTAGGGGGTCGGCGTCTGTTACCCAGATGTTTACAGGAATTATTTCGGCGAGGGACAAAACTAATTTGCAGGAGTAGAAGTGGCGCTCTGTCCGACGGGGCGAATGTAAAGCCACTAATTGAAACCGGAGTTTGGCCGGCCGGAGGAGATAGAAGAAGGTGGGAAAGGGATTATTTGGCGTTTCATCGCATTTGGCAGGGGCCTGTATATTGAACACCGCCAGAGAGATTAAATCCTCGAACACATTCTAGTAAAGGCGTGTGTCAAGGACAGAGACTACCTTTAACTATATCCAGTACGAGCTTTGATAAAAATTTAACAAGACCGACTATAATTCTGTTTATTTAAAAAAAATGAAGAAATTATAAATGAGCGAACCAGTTTTCCTCGACCAGAACTTGTACTTCCGATAGGACCGCGTAATACCAAGGGAAGAGTTCCTAAACGTCGGAAGCATCACCCCAGAAGGAAAGAGCAAAACCTTTCCGCGTACGTATATATAAAATAAGAATCGAATAATAATAATATCGAATAAGAATCGACGACTGCAATATAAAATATCAATCCGGTGATATTTGCTTCTGATATCGACAGGTTTCTGACAGACGATGAAGTAATCCGTCGGAACGTTAACATAGGCATTAATAGAGTAGTACTCTTCGTTCTCGATATTTTATTATTTTAACTTTCCCGTTTACCGTACTAACATTGTACGCGAAACAATTAAATTTAACCCTAATATACATGTAATTTGTAAAAAAATAGAGCAAGAAGAGACACCCAGTACAATTCACATTATAGAGAAAAAATTGTTTATAAATAAAGTAAATATCTTGAGTTAAGCTTTCATTAGATTTTGATGATGTACAACACACGGCTATTTTAATATCATTTTTTGGTCCTGTTAACTATTGAAATACGCTCCAATTACCTGAGCTTTAACGGTATTAAAGGGTCCGGCGAATTTTCCAATTTAGTTTTCGCCGATCGTATTTCATTTCCAACCATTAATAATTTATCAGAAAATAACAATAATGATTTTTATCGTTGGTGTTGGGGGTTCGCCGATTCGTTTCGGCCGTGTGCGGGGAGGACCCGAAATTTTCTATAAATCAACTTTAATCGTTCGCCAGCAGTTTTGAAACATTTGTCTAAATGAAAAACATCTGGCGCCCCAACAGCCCCTCCCACCCCCAAAGGTACGGGAATAACTTGGTCCGAACCTCGGTCACAATCTGGCCCGTTTCGAATTATAACTTTGATTAAATCATCAATCGAAACCTATTGGAAATTTAATTCCGCTAAACAGGAACAGGTTCAAGGAGAGAATCCAACCGAAAATTTCTTCGGCTATCTGCGGGTATTTCTGAACTCCAGTCGCCAAATTAGGAAATATTCCGATTTGAGAACAGTTTTGACCGTTGACCGCGGTAATGAGTCGGACTCGATTCCCAATGCATGGAATATTCAAATGGGCCGATAATTGACGCTGCTATCGGGGCGTCCAAGATTTGTGGACATCTTGGAGGACACCGGGTGGGTGTTGGGGGGTGGCACCGCGATATGTATTCATGGGCCGGGCTACGACCCGGAAATTGAGAGAACCCCCTTACCCTCCGTTCCAATCCTCGCCAGAATTTCTCCTTTAGTGCCGTCCCCAACTAACCTCACCCAGCCAAAAGAGTTTTTCCCGCGCTTTAATATTTAGTTGCCCCCTCCCCCACGAAGCACTAGTGGCCCCCCCGGTCCAGAAAATAACCGGGCCGCTTCCTCCTCCCCCATCATCCCGGTGTTATTCCAGTCGCGTCTCCAGTGAATATCACAATCGAACTAAGAAAGGAGTAAGGCCAAATTTTCAACGTGTAATCCCCGACCATGCTCAAATAAGAACGGAAATTTCAAAACAGAGCTGAAAATAATCACTTCTACTTAGTTCAATTCTTGTCTGTCGTCTTATTATCATCGCATAATGAGCCTATCGGCGTTGTTTTCAATGTATGCATTTAGAATCACATAGTTTTCTCGACCTTCTGTCTACCCACCCAGGTCTAGGGTGAGGAGACAGAAGATTTGGGAAAACTACGGCATTCGCAGGCCACATAACAGGTAGTCCAAATGAATTAAGAATCTTAAATACTTCTTGTGATTTTACGTCTCCCCTCCCCGGGTATAATAATATAGATGTTATGAATATTCTTACAAAAGAATGTAGAAACACTCCAACGTTCGTCCGAATCCACGGATCGGATAATGTTCAGAAGGTTTAATGAAAGTTGACAAGAAAGGACTACACGACGCCGGCAGGAGCACACGACGTAATGCCCGCTCGAGATTTATGGAGCGTTTTTGTCTTCTTAGGCGCCGAATAAAATAAGTGATTTATCGCGGTTGAATAAGAAAAAAAGAAGTGGACGCGGAATAAAAACACGCGGGCTTATTTTCCACATTTTTTTCTCTCCTGCAATATAATGAGGCCTATACTGGCACCCCCGGTGTTACAACGAGGAGAAGACAGGGAAGTAACCCCCGTAATAATAGGGGTGGCGGAGTTATTATTCAGGGGATACCTTTTCAGCTCGGGGGGACCCTCCCCCCCCCTATATAGCGAACAGGGCATTAGTTGCATTTATATCCATTAAACATTAAATAGGACCAGTTCAGTCCGGGATCTATTAGTCATTGGGTTGACATATTTTTGTTAAGATACGGTTTGTCATAATATTCATTTTTTATTCGGGCTTTCTTAGACTCGACCCCTCCTTGAAAGAGACCGAGGGCGTGTGATAAATCGAGTTCTGAAATTAACGGACGGGAAAATAAAAAGGACTGCGAAATAAGCTCCGAGTATTCCATTGGAAGCGGCTATAATTCACTGTAACAAGCCCAATTGGGGCATCTTGTTGGCTCGAGAGTCAATAACGGCCGGCCGGCGAATATTTCCGAGGGAAAAATACCGAAAGAGAAATTACATTAATAAGGAACACAATATATGTCTCAAGTGTCGTATAATATATATATAGTTTTTCCAACCGAATATATTGTTGTTCTCTAGCCAGGGAAATAATGTCCACGGAGAATTGCTTTCTGGGTGAACGTCAAGACGAAAGGAAATAATAGATCACACAGTGTTGACTGTGCTTCATTGTTGTGTATATATATATATATATATATATATATATATATATATATATATATATATTGTATATGTGTGTGTGTATTCACGTATCTGGTCATATATATTTATATGAATGATTTTATGATTTGCAAGCTGGTGTTTGGTAATATAGTAGGAAACCAGCTTATGTTTTTTTAATTCAATTTATTTTTACACGCATACAAAACGTTTAGAATTGATGGCTACCGATTTTTTCAAACCCAATTTTTTAATCTCGTATATTTCAAAATATTGAGAATTATAAATAAATGTATTAATAAAGGACGCAATGCTTCAACTTTAAAGTGTTATCGCCAAGTGTTGACGCGACAAAATCTCTTTTTGTTAACGGCAGTTGTTGTTTCTATCCCGAAAAATGAGTTCCCCAGTCCCCTCCCGGTTCAATCAAACTGCATAATTCCTCCATTATATCTGGTACTTTCCGCGAGGAATAGACCTATATGACTGGGGAAAATAACAATAACTTAAAGGCCAATTCCTTTCTTCGGTCACGTACCGAAAAAACAGCGCGGGAAATAAGGAAATTTATCTGAGGCTAGTATCTTCTCGATCGAAGCCTGCAAGAAACCGAAACTGGTCAAGTTTCCAATCGAAGAGACACAGGTACTCTGTCTAGATAATGTTTTTATCAGCGGATTTGAAAAAAAATCTGAAGAATTTTATAAATAGGCGTTCATATTTAATATTTGCAGCCTCACTGCGGATAATGCTATAAGATTGACCATTTCTATATCTATCAGAATGTGGAGACTAATAATATGGAAACAAGAAATACCAGTTTTCTACTCAGAAGATGCCAATGCTGCTAGCTACTACATAATTACCTCCCTAACGTGGTAGTACAGGAGTAGGTGGAATCTCCTCATCATCTCTTTCAGTGACAAAATATTTTAAACGTTTCAAAGGAAATAACATCAAAATGTGTCTAGATGTTGGGAGCGCGAAGTGCGCGTTGCGAAAATTGTTTCACGGAATTCATATGCGGGCACGTTGTTTATATTTTATGATCGCATAAGGCGCCGTAAACGGTAGGTAAAACTTCAATATTAGATATGTTTCATAGGATTTTTAGCGCCCCTCCAATGACTTCACCGGCAACGCTCCAGATTGAATAGTTTGACGATGCAATGGAGGTGGCTCGTGAAAACAAAATTATAATTTTATTTTCTTCATAACTGCCGTGTTTTGGGTCTCAGCAGTAATAGCAGTTTTACTACCCTAAAGTAGGGTTGTATTTAAATATTGAGATCTAATTCCGGGATATCATTTTTTTATAGTAAGCGCAAAAGTAACGATAGCCAAAGGACAATAACGGACCGAAACAGTTTATCAATTACAGTGCTAACAGGATGCTTGATGGGCATACATCCAGAATTTTTTATCTGAAATATCCTGAAACAATGTATCGGGTTCAACGAATATTAGAAATTCTAATAGCTGGGATTTCGGCTGGCACAAGTGTGGGGGCGCCTTGTAATCAATTTTAAACTTCTTCTACTCTCTCTCTCTCTCTCTCTCTCTCTCTCTCTCTCTCTCTCTCCCTCTCGTTCCCCACGTGTGGGGTAACTCATATACGTCGGTTTTCTGAGTGCTGCTGCCTGACGCGACATTGCCGCCTTAGGAAATAATAACAGGTCGGGCGGTCTGAAGGGGGCCGTCACCCAGACCAAATTGACATCTGTCACTCCGTCCACAGAGTAGGCACAACCACCAACCGGCCCTACCAAATATTTCATTTTCCGACCCCTACCTAAAAATCCGGACAGCCCCTATTCAACCCCCTCGGCTACGATCGATGCCTAGGTTCGCCATTACCTCGTCTACTGGTTGTCTCGACAACTTTTGCACCCGGTGGGGGCAATGAGTCAAAAGTTCTCATTTAAAAAAAAATTCAGAAAAGGCAATTTCTCGAAAAATCCAACCAACGCCTATCATTTATTCCTTCCTATTATATCAGCCGGATTACTATTTACAGCAAGACCACAACTTCGAATTTAACCGGTCGGCCTACTTAGAGATAAATCTTAATAATCAGACCTTAATTTAAAATTGTGCTTGCGTGTATTTAAATTATAGATATATCAATCTATAATTCTTAAAAGATTGAAAAGAGCCGACGATTACTCGGTAAATTAAGGCCGATGGTAATTTTTTTTTTCTCGCTGCCGGGGGACATAATTGAGGAGGAGAATTCCTTGGGGGGCCACAGGTGGCCAACACCCCTCCGCTGAATATTCATTAATAATTCAACCCCTTACCAACTTTTACCCGGCATGGGGTTTTTGCCTGAGACCAAAAAAAATGCTCTGATTTGTTTAAAGATCCGCTTCCTTCTCCCCCCCCCACCAACCGGCTTGATTACGTTATGCAACGCGATCGATAGAAGTTCAAACCAAATGCCATCGAACTCGTTGCGAAATATCGTTGCTTGTTTGACTGGGATGCGGTGGGCACTCTCTCCGGTGTCCATAAACGAATAATATCGACGTGAAAATGGGCGAAGTGAAATATCTGGACACCACGTAGGACTTGATTAGGCTAAATCGCTTATCATTAATACACACACACACAGATATACCTGATGTCAAAATACATTATGTCAAAAATGTGTGAACTGGCTTTTAGACAGGTTTAAACTCATTAATTTTAAAAACTATACAGAGCAAAGGATAACTATCCCGAAGAACAAAATATTTCAATTTTCAGTTTCCATTCGCATATTTGTTACTAAACTAGACCAGTTTCGGCTCCATTCATCCAATTCCCCT
This sequence comes from Lethocerus indicus, assembly GCA_019843655.1. NCBI lineage: Eukaryota > Metazoa > Arthropoda > Insecta > Hemiptera > Belostomatidae > Lethocerus > Lethocerus indicus. The sequence continues at coordinate 12,129,714 of JACDQD010000012.1, read as the reverse complement.
AAGCATCATTGCACCAATGTCAATACAATGTCACTATAAACTACATAGAGACATAAATGAACGTTAATGAGTCTCGAAATATATTTAGAGAATATTGAGGAAAATAAGAAGGCCACATTTTACCACTTAATTAGAAAATTTTTAGATAATGGCGAAATAAAGTGACGAATAATAAGGCTAACTTCTCTCCCGGCTGATCTCATTATTAACTTCGGCTAAAGCCGACATTGAAAGTATTAGTTTCCAATTTAAAATTAATTCTTTAAGCGGATAAAATCAAGAAGTTATCCTGATGGAAGGGTTGGAGGGAGGTGAAGATCCTTTGAACCACTTGAAACTTCGATAGTGTTTAATTCCTCAGGGCCGCGCTTTATTTCCAAACCCCCTTTTCTTTCCAGCGAAAGAGGTTCTCATAATCTCAGGTGTACCTCCTCACTTCGGAAGTTCCGCGGCTGTTTAAAAAAGAAAAATCTCTTCACAAAGAAACTGTATTTGCGCTTTGGGCTTAAGTTAATTACTAAATCGGCTACCGACCGCGCCTTGCTTCCCGGCTCCCTTGAATTATTCACTGGGCTCCGCTGCGGGGAGGAGGGGGTGGTGGAGAAGGGGGAGGCATTTAACCGGCGGCAGAAAACTGGAGGAATTGAACTAAAGAATGGATTATGTTTAACAAACTCGGGGAAACAACGTTTCCCTTTCTCCCACTCCCAGAAGGCTCCATTATTTCTTGGCCAACTCTTCCCCTGGCGATTTTGATAATTCTTAAAGTAAATTTCTTTAAAGCCCAGATTAAGAAGGGATCCCCCCTCCCGCTCTGCCCTGCAAACAGGTAAGTTTAAATTCTCTGCGCGTGTTTTCATCTCCCACTTTATCATTTTCTCCTGAGCCGCTTTCATTTTAGCAATTAGAAACTCCCCGAGACGATGACGAGTTAATGAATTCCGACGCCTAGTGAAATAATAAGAAAATATAAAAATACCCCTTATTTGTTACTTAAATTTTTTTACTACTTTTTAATAATATATTTTTAGTTTTTAGCGCCGGAAGATTAAATCCTTACCTAAATGTCAATTTAGGAAAAAGGGAAATTCCTTATACGTAATGCAGACAGAAAACTGCTTGCGATATTCCAAAGCCTCGATATCCTTCGGACAGGAATCTCAGATTTCAGTTATACTACCTCTCGATTCGGTTAAATAGTGGGACCGCGGGCAATTTATATTCGGGAAATTGATTTTATCGGAAAAATACGAAAGTAACGGTACCGTTAAAAGCGGATTCGAAATCGTACACGGAGGCAGTGAGGAATTTAAGATTCGGTCTGGACTGTGTTGTGCGGGGCTCTTTTAGATTGATGCTGCGGGGGCGCGCCCCCTTCGCGAATAAACATTACCGAGGGGTGGGGGGGGCCTAAGGAAAAACCTACGGGGTTAAGATCGATATCGGCCCCCCCGTCTGTTTGTTCCTGCGCTTTTATCGGGCCGCGAGGGTAGTTTTAAAGAGATTTATGATTCTATTTTCCCTCCCCGTCCGAAAAGTTCTCCTGGAGACTCCACGGTCGAGTATTACGCTTACGGAATAAACCATCCCCCACCCCCTGTTCCGGGGTTCTCCGCGAGCTAAATCACCATACACCCCCCACCCATCCCTCGGGTGCTCCTCCGCAGCGTACAAGATCTCTGGAAGTCGATTCCGAGGTTGGGGAGGGTTAGAAGGAAGGGGAGGATTATTCGCTGGCCTATAATAGCCCCCGAATGCGATCTATCGGGCAGAACGTCGCCTATTCCGCCTAACGTCTAGACCAACGTAACGGATGCCTTACGCAAAGAATCCGCAATCGGATGCCTTGCTTCCCTTAGAGTAACATTATTCAAAAAACGTAATTTAAATAAGTATTCAAATCTGAGTAGTAGAGTGCAATGCAATGGAGCTACAATATTAATGGCCGTTTAATATTGTTTATTTATAAATTCTTTACCTAATACTACTTCTAACTGTACGTTGCACTGCGTAATAAATAAGAAAATACAGAATGAAACAAGGCAATAGTCTAAAGAATAACAAATGGTTTTAGGGTTGGGGAGAGATTACTAAGGGCAGTATGAATTTCTCTAGCCCAGTGGTCTCCTAACTTTTCGGTTTTGCATTTATGAAATCGAACCGACCCTTCTAAAGTAAAATATTTTAAATAAAATAATTTTTACGCTTTTATGTTAATGCTATGTTATGCAAATTAATTTATTAAGGTAATAACTTGAATTCTATTTGCTAACTGCTGCTCTAAGCTTTCTCTACCCATTGGCCTCAAATATCCCCCCAATATCCACTATACGTAAATTCGAATGAATTCAGCGCTAAGTTTAAAATAATGAAATAAGCGGAGGATCTAATTAGGAGATTAAGCGATTCCAGAAGACTCGTTTGAATATGAGGAAACATTAGTTCGCCGAAATGCATTTAGGCGCATAGCTCATAAAAGCTTTTGCAACGCCACCCACGCCCCGCCGACCCTCTCGCAATCTGTTCGAGGGTTCCCTTTTAAACGTAGCTTAGTGGGCGGCGTGAAAACATAAATGCGGCTTTCATTGAGAAACAGCTGGCCAAACATCACAGACAACGCTGTTGCCAAACTGACGCCCCGGACAAATCCCAGCAAAAGTGACACTTCACAACATGTGTTTTTCCCCCCCCCCCCACCGCACTCCATAATGCCGAAAATAAGATTCAAAAGAGAGACAGAGAGAGAAACGTCAATTTCTCTTATCCCACATTTTCCTCTTTCTTTTCATCTCTCTATCTGAAAAAAGAATGTGTGTGAAGAGACAGAGAAGTCAATTCGTTTATGATTAAAAAAATCTTCTTTTCAATTACTTTTATGAAAATGAATACAGTCGGGAATTCACTAGGAATATTAAAGATGATAAAAATATAAATTTTGAAGTATAAGAACTGTAAATCTTAAAATATTTACTCACTAAGTTCAATTATAATTTACTAACCCACTAACTTTAGTCCCGCCGTAAGTATATATATATATATATATATATATATATATATATATATATATATAACTGTGATTAAAAATTAGTTACAAATATCGAACCGAAGGATAATGTTTTAGGCGCAGAAAGGTAACATATAATGTTTTATTTATAAGTCGGGGCTTATGTGCGGACTCCGTTGAAAATAGATTAATAAGAAATTTCCGGTGGAAAAAGAAAGACGTTGGCCGGTACGTGAGTCGGAAGGGAAATATTTGATTGAACGCAACGTGGGCTAGACATTAGAAGGGGAAGAAGTTGTGCCGCGCGTCTCGGCCTCCTGGATTTGGGATCGGCCCTTTGAGAATAGTCGACAATTGAAAGCGGAAAAGGCATAGGGAAAGCATTCCTTATTCCCGGCTCGTCTTCCCCCTTTTCCTTGGCCGTTAACTCCGACCCCGGGATACCCGGGGAAGGGGCCCGAGGAATTGTATCGATTCCTACGGGATCTCATCCCACTCCCACCGGCGCCCCCCTCCACCACTGCCCCGCCACCTCCCTACGATGCCGAACGGGAAGCCCGGACCTAACACTTCTTTCATGAGGAACGTTCGAGGAATGAAAAAGTTTTTTCTACGCGGCTAAGGGGAGCAGTTAACGGGGGTCGCAAGTTTTTTTTTCGGGTTGATCGCAGGCGGGAAGGAGCATTGCTTTGTTCGAGCGAAAATGGACTTTTCTTGAAGTTTTTTTGAAGAGGGTCTGAGAAATTCCTAATTATATAAAGGCGGAACACCGACAGGAGGGGAACAGACGTTTCACTGCGAACAGCGGGGGTAATGTCGATGCCTTAAAAAAAAATAAAGAAGTTCGAGGACGAACTCTAGACACCAACTACGAATGAACGAGGCCACGATTCAAATTGAATTTAGTATATAATTTTAAGTACTAAACCTGTTTTAACTTTTAATAGCACACTCAGAGTGTATGGCAGTTCTGACAGGAACACGTATTCGAATTTGGAAGAAAGTTGTCAAATTATTATCAAAGTTGCATATTATTATTATTAATACCCCGACGGGACTAGTGTAGTTTGATAATAAAACGGATCAAACATTCAACACGATACGTTGTAATCGTGAACGGGGGTGGACTGCAGTGTGTTCGTTTTCACAGGTAGGAGGGCGCCATACTGTCGGTCTATTTGAACAGCTGTTTCTTATAAATGGATCGTGATTCATGTTCCGAAGCCAGACCGGATCGTGGCGTCGAATTAAAAGCCGCAGCCCGCTTTTATTGTCGCTCTGATTCGAGGGTCGATAGTGATAGGGGGTCCCGCATTGAATAGTGGCACGCGTAGGTTTTTTTTTAATATCGGCTGTATGGATTATCTGTGGGGGAGGGTTTCATATTTCAGTTTTGCTGTCGAACGCGAGAACATTTGGGAAACAGGGGTTGTACTAATTTCTATACCAACTGTACTACAACCCAACGTACGACCCTACAAATTTGTTTTAGATTTGTCGACGGGAAGAGGACTTGTACTATCTTGAGAACGGTACGCACTCGCAAACCAATCTTGGTCTCCCAGTGATTCCCATCGTCGAATTCGACGAGCCAACAGTTTTGCCAACCTACCGACGCCGATGGTGCCGTGGAGTGGATCGTGGGTGGGGGGGCAGGTTTGTTAAAGCCCCGGCCAAGACTAAGCGGTCTGTTTAAACTGGAGCGAGCGTTAAACTGTTAAACAGATTAGAGACGGTGGAGCCGTTGGGCCGGGTGTTGCCCTATTAATAAGTCGCAACCCAACCCCTTCCAACCCCCTTCCCGCCCAGTGTTAAATCCAGAGTCGGCGGTTTCCTTTATCTCACCCCCTCTCCCTCTCTTCACTGGAAATCGCGCCCCGAGATCAGCCGAGGCCCATTGTATTATTTAATGCATTCGATTAACAAGAAGCCGCCTCCCCCACTTCTGGGTTTTGATTCTTAGCCCGGAATCCCTAATGTAAACCGGGGACTTGAGAGGCCCACCCCCCGCCAATCATCGAATACTTTCCCGAATAGTTGTCCCGACAAGTCGTTTCCATTATAATTAAGGAATTTTCTTCGCATTGTTTCGTCGGAATATTATTCTGTAATTAGTTCGTCGGGAATATAACATTCCGAAACATTTCGTTTAATGTTAAATTATCTTGAAATTGTATAACAGTTCACGGTGAGGGCAGAGGAAAGTTGTTAAATCTGACTTCAGTATTTTTTTGGGGGCCGGTCCACTATTTTTTGATTCTTGGCCGGGAATACCTAATGCAAACCGGGGACTTGAGACACGTAGGTTCATCTAAACGCACATTATTCCCGGTCTTGACATACAATAAATATAATGATACCGCCGTTCCCGTTTCTGAACTACGCTCAGTGCCTCAGTGGTGCGTCCAATGAGATTAAAGACCCAGTTCTATCCCCCGGTTCATCTTCACGCATACGGGCGGTACATGGTACCTGATTTCGGTTCAATTAGGATAATGCGAGGACTGCCGGGTGCGGCGTGTAACCCCGTCAAACGACCGATAATAATATAAATGTCAGCGCCGGCCGCCATCATAATATCCGCGGGCCATAGGCCGCCGGCGGGCTCAAGTCACCGCAGAGCCTAATTACAGGCATTAACCTAATTAAAATCGCATCCCATGAGAGCCTTCGACACCGCCGCTGATTATCGAAACGCTATTTTGCGGTCGACCGCCATTGTCGAATTCAGAACCCCCCGGCGAGTACCAGTCTGTGACAAAGAGAGGTCTCGATTGTAATCATTGCAGGATTCACGCCCCAAGGTAAATGCGTTCGCACATTTGTTACCCGTAATCAGAGTATTACTTTCATTGTCCCATATTTGAGAAAGCATAAATCGTTCTTAGAACCTTCCATATCTCCTCTTTTTTTCGCACGATATTCTCAGGCCTACCATAGTCCCTATAGTGCACCGAGTTTTTTTCATTTAATTATTGTAAATCAAACTTTATGGTTATAAATACAGTTGCGGAATGTTTTATGTGACTTGCTTCTCCCGATAGAGAAGCCACCCAGTGCAGTTTTTGACCTCCTTTTATGCTCCATTAAATTATTAAATGGTCGGTAACTGATGTCGCGGGGCAGAGTGTTGGAAAATAAAAATATTCAATTTTCTAACCGTTATCGATATTCGATATTCCGGCGACTCGGTTTTTAACTCGTGGAAAACAGATCCGGGTGAAGTATTACCGAGAAACCAAAATGCCTGTGTCGAGGTATAAAATCGGCTTCTGGGCGGGGATGAGAGGAATTCGCAGGCTGGAAACCCGCCACCCAGACAGAGTTAATGGTGCAAGAAATAGTCTTGTCATTCCGACGGTTTTGTCGTACTCATTAATTTGACAAATGGGTGACATCATTTTCCCCCGACCCGCTCAATGTCGCTCGCTCTCCGTCTCTCTCGCACCGCTCCCGTCCGTCTATCCCTCCCCCCTCTCTCTCTCTCCCTCGCGCGCGGATAACGGTTTAATTATTACAAATGTTCCACTTGAACCAGTTAGGGCTCAGCGTTCCCACCCCGGGGACAAGAAATGCCGCTAACTCAAACGGCCTACCGTTACACAAACCGCCCTTAATTTATTCCCCTGCAATACCGCGGGTTTTACTTCAATCGAAACACATCGGTTTGGTCCACCATTTCTTATCGGTTCTCATTTCGCCTTGAAACAATAACTTAATCGATAAAACAAATATTAGCATTCACCTAATGAGGGTGTCAGAGAAATAGGGTAAAAACGCTTTCAGTGGAGCTCGCTCAGGGAGGTTTCCAAAAAGTAGGAAAAATCCTAGAATAGCTGGGGCTCAACCTAGGTATTTCGCTAACCTCGACTTAAGTACGTCGAGCAGTGAGTGACACTGAACATTCATAATGGCTAATAATTGTTTAAACTTGTTGCTTTTGTCTTCGAATTGTAATATTTGTTTTGCTTAATATGCGTCTTTAAGATGCGTTATATTTTATAGATTTAGAAACGGCCGGTCGCTCGTTGTCGGTCGCCTGTGTATCAAATATTTATAGGTTTGGTGTAGGAAGGAGTGGTGAGGCCGGAGGAAAGCCGTTAAGGGGATTGGTTCGTGGTGTTTGGACGGCGCGCTTCTGGGGAAAGGGACAACCGACACCTTAAACTTTGGCCCCAATAAAAGTTAAATCACTCCCACCCCTTACCCCCTCAACACCATCCCCCCACCACACACACACCCTGGACCACTCTAAGGGCCCAAAGTGTTTTCCCTTAAATATTATACCTCGGCGGTGCCCTATTGGCCGGCCAGATAGCGATTGTGTCCCCCGAGAAAAACCAAAACAAATTGACGCGTTTAAAAACCTGTCTGAAATAAATATAAGCCGAGGGGGACGTCCGGTTCTATTAGGGTCCAGAACAGAACGGTTCTTTAGGCCTTGAGGTTAAATAAAAGGAACTCGAAGCAAGCAATTTGCTATCTAAAAGACGAAGACAACGAAATACACGATTAACAATAAAATAAATGCTGAATTGTGAGATGTTGATAAGAATATCAGTGAGTATAATGATGTAATTTAGGAGTTCCTCCCGATTTAATGATACTTGGGTTTTTAAGGCACTTTTAGAGAAGCAGCTAGTCTGAAAAAAATTGAACTGATTTCTATTGAGTATAGTTATTTTAGTGGAATTTAGCTTGATATAAACATAAACGTTGAAATTGAAATCATCTCTGTAATCTCCAGGTTCGATTCCCGGTGGCAGATATCCCACTTTTTCAATAGGTCTTCAATAAATAACCGTATGGTGGTCTATGAGGGGACTGTATCAATAGCCGTCGGTTTTGAGGGTGGTCCGTGCGTCCCCAGTAATTATGTGTAAGGGGCTTGGCGAGAGCTAAACCTGCAATTACTTGAACGGGTGGCCGAGGCAGGATGGAGGGGTCAGGGAGAGGGTACAACAAGCCCATTAGGGGGGGCCCCTACGAATTGGCTTCGCAGACTCGGCCTGCCCAGTTACGCCCTAACACCCCCCACAACTGTTCATTAACTCCCTAATGCCGACCCTCTCTCGCCAGCCAGAAGACTGACATGAATTAACATCCCCATAAGAAAACTATTCGATGTTTACCTCTTACGGGATCGCATATATGCGTATCCTACCTGAACGACGATCCAAAATAATTGCGAGTAACGCTATTAACTCGTATTAATCTGTGATCTTCTGTACAAATAAATTCACGGCGTGGACTCATGAAATGCGTTCTTTAGTGTTACTGCACGCAGAACAGGAATATAGCAACATCATTACGCCTCGGGTCTACCGAAACATGGTTTGATGACAGACAATATCATTAAATCATTCAATTTGAATTGATTAAAAGTCGCACATATAAAAAAAGACACGGCGCTTATACTATACTAGACCCGCAATGCAGTTCTGTATAACCGACCTAGTATACCTCTGCGCCGTTCGGATTTGCGATGCGTTCTCGGTGTAAAACAAAAATTGTAATTTCTTACAAAGTTATATTCAACAATAGTGTTTGATTAATTAATTAGATAATTAATTAACTTAATAATTAACCCCGCTGACGCCCCATATAAACATTTAAAGCTTAGTGTATCTTCAGTGTATATTCACACATTCAGATCCCAATCGGTAATTTAAAATGAACATTATTAACGTTACAGAACAAAGTGTAAAAATAAATTTGCACAGACAAGTATATACTTGAAAGTCTGTAGACTGAATCAGGTATGGATGCTACCAATTATATAACCGGAAAGGGATCTAGAGGTTCGAACGGCCCTGTATTATTACATTGTCACTGAGGTAATGACTAATGACTGAACAAAATGTCTAGCACTATAAATTGTCAGCTACAGAAGTTGGCCTATAAACGGGAAGTGGAAAGGGGGCACTATCAGTGGATTACCAGTGTGGACTCCTGAGTAACGATTGCGATAGTCAATAGTGGGGTGGCTATCGCGGCTCCACAGCCCGATGATTAATCGGCGGCTGATAAAATGGCGTCGGCCCAGTGCACGCTCTGCAATTTCTGGAATCAGGCCGGCGGCACAGCGTCAGCGCTTATGAGCACACCACTTCAACCAGCCTCCGCGCTCACTTTCACAGCCTCCAGCCCGCTATTACAATCCCGCCTTTTTTTCTCTATTCTATATTATTTTTACCGTGTGGCGTGCCAGCAAATTTCTCTGCAATAATGCCCGGCGATTGATTCTCTAGCCTCAAAATCTGAAGTATTAATTTAGTCATAACAGTAGTCATTATTAGGCTATAATAGGTGGGCTGAGGATGAACTGCGGCCAGTGCTGTCGATTTAGCGAATTTCTCACTGGATCTATCAAAATTTTAGACACTATAGCAACTGTTTTTTCCCAACTTTTATAATTCAACCCGTTTTTCGGTTATTTTAACGCTTTTTGGTGGGCATAAGGTTGAGAATCCCTGCTATAGCCTGACAATGTTGCAAGTGCGTCACAGTGCTCCAATCCGGGGTCAATTACTGTGAGATAATTGAATGAAATTACTCGCTCGATAAAACTTTTCCAAAAAAAACTTACAAAATGCCTTTTGATGAATTTAAACTCGCGGAACGTGTTTTTCTACCCTTATAAACGTTATAGTGCAGGGAAATTCCTATGTCGGTTAAGATCGCTTGGGCGAATCACCTATGCGCCTACAGCTCCTCCCCAGTTATTTAAGCGGATCTTCCTTCGCCCAACCCCCGGCCGACTCTGCGCTTTCTCTTAATGCGATTACAAAGATCCCCCTCCCCGCAACCCCCTCAGAACTTGGAGAATTTTAACGAGAATTTTCGGGGCCCATGCTTCACACGTCGGGGCCCTCCAAATCCGTCCCGCCATGCAAATTCCATTAATCTCGAGCCCCGTGGGACGCGTTCATCGCGCTACCGAATACAGACGAAATTTTAAATTCGGGCGAAATTCGGTTCGCCATCGAACTCAAGGCCTGAACGGCTTTACGCGGTTTACTACAGAGTATGCCTTCAAGTATCCTTATCCCTAACCTACTGTCGTAACGTATGGTTAAATGAGTCCTTATAATTAAGGTCTGACATAATGTATTTTCTCTTCATATTGGGCTTATTCCTAACCTATATTAGATAGTGCAATGGTAGTAGGTTGGGGAATAGCGGTAATGAGGCACAAATAAAATTTTCTGAAATTTCAAATTATTAAACTTGTTGAGGTCTAACTCCGGTAGAATCATCGGGTTAAGGGAAACTTTGCAAGGCATAACGCCCTCGTTTCTTTTATTTTTTTTGCCTTTTTCTTACGCCTCCGCCTAGTTCTTGAGCGAGTCTTTGAAAAAGTAAACACCGGCCCATAAGGCTTCGCCCCCTTTAGACTTCCCTAGTTGAATAATTGAACTCGGCTCTCTTATAAATTCTCGTTTCTTCCAACTCTCCCTCTCAATTCTCTCTTCAACTTCTAGTTTAATTATAGAAGACTTTTTTCCACTCGGGGCGCCGGTTAAAAAAAAGGGAAAAGTGTTTGCAGTAATATCAGTTACGCGGAAAAATATTTACAATTCCGAGAATAAAGAGCAAAAATTCGAAACTCGAGCATTTAATCTCAGAATTTTTAATCGATTCAAATATTTAAATTATTGAAAATTATGTCTAACTTAGCACTAACCGGATCCGGATTATCACCAGCGACTTTTCGCTCAAGATTATTAACAGTAAAAGTGCTTTAAGGGTGTAGACAAGTATATGTTCTCGACTCGTATGCTTTTCCCCGAAAGCAGGGCGGGCTACAATTTAAATACATATCTGAGACGTCGGTGGAGCGAGAGGGAGCATTAACGACAAACATCCGTAATCAAAACATTATTCCGCTCGGGGCTAAGTTAAGCGTTTCGACGTTCTTTGTCAATATTGGAGCTGGCAGGAATGGCCGGAGGAGCGGGGGGTGGCTGGGGGGTTGTGTTGGGCCAAGTTTTTGTTTGCTCTATGAGGGCTTGAAACGGAATGAAAAGGGACTGAGACCCAGCTGTGCAAAGTTACAGGCTTCGCCCTTAGCCCCAACAAACGTCCTTACTCGACCCCCGTTACATATCTCTTAACTGGCGTTTAACAAGATGGAAACCTCCCCCCCTCCCGCCAGACCTACATAAATCGCGGGCCTAAATCAACGTCTCTCATTCACGGTTTAGAGTTTCGCACTAGTTGCAGAATCGTTCGCCAGTTTATCGATACAGTGGTCTGTCACCACGATACTGGTCTCTTCGTATACAGATCTCACCAGCAGACTAAATACACCGGTTCGGCATTTTTAACATTATTCAATAGAACCAAAAATTAGAAAATTTGGAATATTCCGGAAGGACAATAATTAAGAAATAATAATTAATTTTTTCTACGCTTTCTTTACCTTCTTATGCCCTCTTGTGAAACAGTTGTGACCGCGGGCAATTATACGAGAGGATGAACAACACGCTTTCAGCCAATACACGATCACGTCCTTGTATTCACCCCGCTAACAACTTTTGAAAAAAGGAAGCTTGGAGGATGAGCCACTTGACCAAATGCGGATCAAAGAAAAAAGGACTTTTTGAATATCAAATAACAATAAAAAATGAAACGCGATAAATTCTTATAAATAGCAACATATAGCAACATTCTTTGATGTTTATTATACGTTAATTTAAAGAAATTAGCCCTGATTTTTTGACACACTTTCAAAATATTTTCCTCCCGAATATAAAACAGAATTCGGAAATTTGACACCTCAGTCTTTCAGGTGTGGAAGGGCAATGCAATTGGATTTCAATCCTACCCCACCCCCTCCACATCCATGGGGTGGTTCGCAATCATAAATCAATGGGGGACAGGTCTAAATTCAAGTGTCGGCTACCCCTATTTGGGGGTTGGGGGGGGGGTGACTCTGTTAATTCGGATTAATTGAACACACCCCCGACTAGTGGGGGCGGGGCGATTTCCGCCCTGGTGTCGGGGCGACACGGAACTGCAATTATGCCGGGGCCCCAGTGTCCAGCCACAGTGTCCCTCATCGACGGGACCTACGGGAAACGAACGACCGTACACGACTTGGGGCTTAAGTTGCGCACCGACATTAACGCCGGCCGGTGGAATCTGTTTCACCTGTCGGCAATTAAATAAAAGGAGCCTCAACGGCAGGCTGGATGTCACAGTGTTCATCACAACAGCATTGTTGCGAAATTATGTAAAAATATACCAGCAACGAGTCCTAATGTGACGAGTTAAAAAAATACACGAGTCATAAACCGAAGGAGCTCAATCAATCGTTATTGATTCATCAAAAATGAGGGCTGGGTTCAATTTTTATTTTCAAAATTAAAACAATTAAATCCGACGTATTTTTTAAAGCGTAGAAAAGCCGTTCTGATTCCCGCAATTTGAACAATCCATAGAAAAATTTAAAAAAAATAAATATTTTACGGGAGCAAATGCAGATAAAGTGTTAGGAGATCATTGATATGTTGACGACGAGAAAAATTATGCCCAAGCTTTGTCTAGAGAAAGATACTAGGGCGAGAATTCATTCGAAACTGATAATTCACTGTGCCATCTCTCTCTGTCTGATATTCGTCACTTATATCAAACACAAAGAGACTAGTTTTCTGTATACATTTTTTTTAATTATGTTTATTGTAGACGGAACAAAAAGAGACCCGTAATTTGCCCAGCAGTGCTAACTCTGTTGAAAATAGAAATTTCAAAACGCGTCGATGAAAAGATTAGTGTCGGGTGATTCGACATCTAGCATCGGCAGTTCCATCTAAAAAATGTTGGCCGCCCTTTTCTAATTAACGCGTTGATTTATTAACGTTAGCGGGAGACAGAATCGGTATATGAAAAATGTCGGGTGTTAACCGGTTCGGTGTGCTAAGCATGTAAGGGACCGTTAATCATTGGGGTGGCTGTGGGACAACGCCGCCGCTTCTTTCCTGCCGGGTGCAGCCCCTCACACCCCCCAGTCGTCACCTGAGCAAATCCATTCGCTGCATTTTAAAGCCCGCTCTTTGAAGCATTTTCCACCGAAATGCCGGCCGCTTTTGTTCTGGGACCGCCGTTTCTCCCTTGGGATTGGAGGCGACAAAAAACAAAAAAAAGAGGGGAAAAATCGGAAACGCAACACAAATATATCTCCGCCGACTTCCGACTTTCAGCTCTTTTATTTTTATTCCCGAACACTTGTTCCCTGAGAACGATTTAGTATTTTTTCGCTACTTCCACGCAACGACTGCTTCGCCCAACGTACGCGAAAACACGGAACCTAGTCAAAATCAAAAATTGAGAAATTTTATGTGGGTAAAAGAAAGGTTCACACTTTCCTTAATTAATTATCTCTATTTACGCACATTTTTTTTGTATTATTGTGTTTTTTGGGAATATGGGGGCTGCTCGGCTTTCGAATCCAACGGACGCTCATCGCACGGTTGTTATTGTGTGCCGGACCCAAGGAGGGGGATAGATATGTCATTATTGCAGAGGGTTGGTATACTATCGGGGAGTTAGCGTAATGTTACAACCGACGAGTGAAATCCGCGATAAATTTGAAATATTTCCTGCTGAGAAATGTTCATCGTCGGGTCGTTACCGGGCACCGCGTCTTAAAAAGGATGGCCTGCGAGTTATGATAATGCCGATAGATAGTGAGCGGCAGTGGTCTGATGGTGTGTTCGACACTCGACTGTGTCCTCCAGTGTTCGGGGGTTGAAATGGGGAGGAGGAGGGCTGCGCGGCTCCCCACGGGATGTAGCGCCCTGCTTTATGCCGCAACTTAGCGTCCCGGTATGAATCCCCCCCTCAACTCTTCATCCCTCCCGCTTCTGTATAAATTATTATAATGTTATTGCCTCTTCCGCCCGTCCATTTCCCCCCTCTCCAACTTGGACCATATTTTTTAACTTCCCGACAGACACCGTATAATCAATGGCGTCGCCCGGATTTGGTTACCAAATACGCGAATTATTTAAGTCTTCAAAACCTTCGCCCCTACGACCGGGAGGGTCGGCGTCTGTCGGTCGTCCCTGTCAATTACGATGCGGTGGGGGCCGTTTAAGACATTTAAAAGGGCCACACTCAATTACTCATTTATTCTCCTTAAAACTTCGAACATATAAAATCAAAAAACAAATCTTAGGGGTCTTCAAAATACTCTGCGTAATGCATTTTTCAAAAACAAATTGTATTATATTAATCTCACACAATTGTAGTCACGCTCAGTATTCAAGTGCGAAGTGTCACTTATAACAAAGTATCCGGCTTATCTAGGCCGAGGATTTTTTCGCGGGCGCGGGTTTTTTTTCCCACGTTCTTTAATCAACCCTAATGCGCCTACAACTGTCCGTATTTGTACAGTAGGGTTGTACGCGTCTCGTGTTTCATCTCCTCCCGCCGGGATTTGTCCCGAATGATTTATTTACCTAACTGTTTTTCAGGAAAATCTTTCACCGAGTTAGCTCGAGTGCCACGTGGATGCATTTATAACTTAGAGAAAGGCTGGTGTTTTCCAAATATTATCATACATTTGATTCTATCAATGTTACTGCTATACGCATCATAACAAATGAACTTAAAAAAAATTCGAATACGAATTTTTGGTTTTCAATTTTAATACCGCTATTTATTCGTATAGCGTGATAATGAATTCAGTTTACAAATTTTCCCCGGATATTATGCAGCGCGCGAGTTTGTGTCTAATCAAACTTCATTTAAATTAACGTTAACCGAACCCAATAACAATTGTATTGATGGGGTTTGCATCAGTGCAATACACCTTGTCAACTGCAAGCGTTGCTGAGTTACGGTTAATTTAATTAGAGAGCCATTTGAAAATCCGCATTTCCGCTGGGCAATCACAAAGTGTTTACGAAGCACCGTCCGATTTTCAGGCCCGATTGGCCGGCCTCGGTATTCAACAATTGTTTCATTGGATGTTCAATTTTGCTGAAATTGAGTCATATAAATTTGGACAAATAAATTATAAAGTATAGGTGGTACAAATTAAAATCCATACATTTATAATGTTTTGTAATTGGTCCTCTGTATTGTGACCTCAGAACCGCCAACATAAATAGAGTTTTCCTCAGATAATTTGAAATGGGGCCGCGTTATTTTTCTTCGAACCGTTAGAGGGTGAAACTCGTTAGACAGGGGTGCTACCGAAACCCCTACCACGTCTTTTAATTGGGCATCACGGTGGGGTTGTGGACATCACCAGCCATTATAGACCGCGCCATTAGGCATTTTATCTCTCCTCAATGAAAAAAAATTAACGCGATCACTTGTCAGGTTTCTGCAATATCTTGAAAAGTCCGACAAAATGAATGGTACAGAATAAATAATTGGATAAAAATATATAATTTATTCCACCCAGTGATAAATCGACAAGACCTCCTTTCGGTAGTACCACCATGGGAATTAATGTTTTATATATATGTCTATGTCTCTATCTACTATCTATTTATATATATATATATATATATATATATATATATATATATATATATATATATATAAAGTAACCATTCTCAGGTAGGTACCAGATAGAGTACCTCCTCTGTCAATATTGGGGGAGGTGGGCCCGTCAATGAGGGTATTAAAGAAACACCAGCAACACCTGCGTTTAGCTATCTTCCTCTCCCTATTATGTATACATATTCAGTTACATATGCGTAAAATTATCAACGATAGAAGATCAATTTCATTGGAATATCTGGCTCAGTGACGTCCTGAAAAGCCTTTCGCCCCAATTAACCTAATGGAGCAAAGAGAGTTTCGATCCAGTAAAGCCATTTCCAGGAAGCGAATGTTTGTGGGGCATGAGTATAAAAATATATCTCCCATGAACTTCTCGTAAAACCGACTTTAGTAGTTAGTCCCTTGATAATAGTGTATTGCATAATACCTTTTTGTTAAAAAAATCGCCCTCAACCAAAAATAAAGACATAACAATAAATAATGTTTGATGCATGATCTACGCTGACGGTCATAGAAATTTTAGAATATTTATATTTAATGGGACTTACAGGGTAGGTGATACAAACGTATAAGAACATTATACATTACACAAAAACTATTTACCATGAAGGAATTTAGAAATATTTTCCCTGAATATCACAGAGTCAACTATATATGGCTAATTACCCGTCTTATGGTTAATGCTAATTCGAAATAGAATATATATATAAAACAATCATTAAGCCCACCCTACTTTATGCGCTTTCCCTTTGGCTCAACTCGCCTAAAACTCACACTAAAAGAACAAATAACATATATTAATGCTCCTGAACATATCTCCCGACATTACTGTCTTTCTGTACATTGCTACTGCGACGTTACCGTAATGGTGACAAGTCTATCCGAAGCATAGGAAAAGAGTTTTCAATTGCAAAAATCGGTTGCCCTAGGAATGGCTTATGAATAGACATGCATGTGGCATTCTATACACCCCGTTAATTAAAAACTATGAAAAAACCCTTAAATTCGACGATGAACAGGTACCAACTCGAAAAACATAAAACCCGCTGAAAATACTCGATAAACTTCTCGATTGAACTTCCAAAATCACCATAATTCATCCGCCCTTTCACTTGCAAATATGAAAACGCTGTATCGAAGTTATAAAAATATTTTCCCCGATACGGGCCATTTTTATGAGGATATTCACTATTTATGTTGGGACATTGTTGAGATCCTAAAAGATAGCGTTAATTCCATTTACATTTCATTCGAAACCCCACCTCCCGCAGTATAGATGTGATTCCCCGTCGTCGATAAGCATCTGACCGGATTTACCAGTTTCGAATCCAAGTTATCGACACTAGAAATTGCTTCCTAGTGGAAAAAGGAGCAAGGTCGTGGTAATATATAAAGTTCGATATCCGGTATTGAACACACGGGGGTAATCCAGTTTGTGTTGGCTTAATAATTTATAAAGGGGGAGGGAATCTATACTGATTTAAGAGGCTTACGCGGCAAGGAGATATAGGGGAATGGAACAGAGGGAAGGGAGAAGGCGACTTTCGGGTTGAAAAAGCTCTCCGGGTTTTAGCTAGAAAGCGTCGCACAATCCAACAAGATCCCATTTTCTCTTATAACCGATCCCTGTTTTATTGTTTCGCTAATTCCCCGGCTCGATAAACCTAATATAACTCGCCTCCACGGACCGATTTTCCGGGAGGGGGGGTATTCCTTTATTTTCCAGGCGGATCGGGAAACAATTGTACCGGATTAGGCGGTTTGAGAAGACGCCACGATATTATCTCTCAGCGTTGAATTTTATCTCTCGGCCAAATAAATTATTGAGAATATATTATTTTCAGAATCGCCTCGCTGTTACCCCTTGTACATAACGTTATCGACAATTGCATAGTGAATTTGTATGATACGCATAACAGCTACAGCAGCCTAAAATAATTTGAAAATTATTCCATTACTGACCGAAAGCAGGAAGACGGGGCAATGAGTGATCAAGTACGGCCAATTTAGCATTACGGCGGCCCATTGCCGAATTACGACACGTCAGCGAACCCGTCCAACTGTCGTATAATTTTCTCCAATTAAATTTGCATACGGGGACGGCGGAGGGGAGAATGTGCAATTCCGAAAAAAAAATTTAATGCCGGGGAAAGAAAAAGTCACGATTCGTTTTAACATTCTGAATGAGAGTGACATGAAATTACTGATGGTGATGAGGGTGCTCTCCCTAAGTTGTTCCCTCGGGGAGAGTCATTGAAAAACACACACAAACGCGCACGGAGGAAAAAGGGCTGGAAAGGGTAAAGCAAGTAACAAAATATATGAAATTAATAGGATTATCAAAAAATATACGGAGTACATCGGACCGACATTAAACGTTTTTAGGTGACGGCGCACGTTGGCTACTAGACCCGCAACACATCCAAGTCGTGTCGGTTTTTTGTCCTTTACCCCGTGTTTATCGGGCGCTTTAATGTTCTCAAGACCCCAAGTTCAACTATGTGTTATACATTTGTACCATATATATTCTGGTCGAAAGGGACGGTTCGGAACATTAACTGTAAATTGATCGCATATTTGGCTTTCGGTCTTATCGGTTTACCCTATCCTTTGACGTAATTACTTAAAAAAATAGAACAATTATTTTCCTTTTTATTTATTGTACTTGATTCCTTCTGCTGATAAAGAAACCATCCAGTGATGGCACTTTTCACGACCTAAGAAGCTACAGGGTGAATGAAACCTTTAGGAACAGGGATTTTATAAACTCTTCAATTATTGGTATGCTGACGTCACTACTCCATTCACGTCAACTATTTCGGTTTTAAGTTTTCTTTACTTACAATAATGCAGAGGTGTAAGGAATTGTAATGTCGAGTGGGGCTCAACAATTCACATGTTTTGTTCGCGGTGTGTTTTGGCCTGAAGTGATAGGCGAAGACTAAGAGGCGGTGACTAAGAGACCGGTCGGTGTCTAGGGCCCTGGGACCGGGCCCAATTACTTAGCCCCCAAGCGGCATCCATCTTGAGGCGAGCATCCCGTGCGCCCTTCCCGTCTTATCTCCGCCACCTGCGCCTATGTCTCATTATACGGCTATACCGCAAATTTGTCCCACCCCCTCCATCCTCCGACCGCTTCGCTCTCTACCTCTCGTAAGGTCCCGGCTTGAAATGATGATGGCCCGCCCCCCCCGCTAATTACACCCCTGCCTGGGGGGGATGTTTTTACCAGACGGGAATATCTTTGCGCATTAGGTAAACGACGTGAATGCGCGACTAACGAGCTTTAACGTAATCCATAACGCGACAGCAAATATATACCGGTACGTACATAATCGTTGCGTCGTATAACATGTTTGATGTACTCCATATAAGTAGATAATATTGTACATGTTTAGACCTTCTGCTAGGCCGATATTTCCCCGATTAATCCCATACTCCGCTCACAGTGGTCCCAAAGTGAGTTACACTCACTCGCCTCTTTTAATCATTCATTTTTATTTTTGTTAAATCGTGTCAAAGAAGACAAATTCGTGTCGTTCGGTATTAAAGACAATTCGTAACACATAATAACATTCCGGCTTAATAATTTCTCGTTCCATCGTCCCTAATGGATTACCATACAGTCACCGGATGCTTTCATCCCTGTCAACATATCCCGCGGCTCTCTCATTTCAGAGATCACAAGAAATGCCCCTACCACCGAATAAATTGGCGCGACCGAAAACGTTTTAATCGATAATTTATTAAAAAATCACGAATTAAAAATTATTATATTCCTGACGGTAATTCAGGAAAAATTTGTTCAAACAGTTTCTCATTATAAGCTAAACAGCACTTAGCATTTTCAAAAATGACCTCCTAAATTTGGCATTTGGAGATGAATGTTGGTACATATTTTTACTATATTTAATAACGGGCCAAAAATCACACGTGTTCGTTTAGAGCGAGGCGTCGCAGTAGATTCAATGGGATCCCCTCCAGTCGATGGCGCACACGCGATCCCAGATTAGGTTATGCGATCGGTGTTAGGGTTGTTATTACCGAAAGGGCGGCGAATTAGGCAAGTTCCTGATTTAATCATATTTCGCGACCGACCGACTAAATATTCCAGAGGTGGGGGGGGTGTCCATTAGAGAAGACCGACGTTCGGAATCCATCAAAAATTCAATGGGCCGGTGTGTTCGCTCCGCCCCACTTGAAATGTTAACGACCCCTTTCCTATTTAACTATTTAATAACCCCTTCCAGAATGTCCACTCTCCCCCCCCCCTTTCAGTCATTTTAAGCCCCGCAATATTTTGAATTAACAATAAACGCGAGGGATCCTCTCCGTCGTCCGAGACTATCGATCAATTAAGAGGAGAGGACCACGGATAAACGGCAATTTAGTTTTCCCCATTTAGACGTATTCGATTCAAACTGACGGCAGGAAGATGCGCATGGGACTCACAGAACCTTCCGAAATGTTAACCAACTATCAACAGGTTTGTCAGTGAATGTTTGATGCTCTAAGAAAAGGTACTTCTAGATCTACTTTCAGATCAAGACTGTTTTTACACTGTACTTAAAGCAGTCTGGACATAGGACTTGAACTGTGGGGTCCGGTCAAACCATAAAATATTAACAGAATTCAAATATTACAGAAAATATTAAGGAAAATAACCACTGCACCGTACTATTCTCTAACCCTAGATCTAGATGTCGCGTTTTTCAGTGATCTTGTCGTACAAAACTTTCACAGATTTCCATCCTAATAATGATACTCCTAAATTCTTACAGACGCCGGAAAAGGAAGGGGCCACGTGATTTAAACATACCAGAAAAATAGGGAAAAAATACATTTTCAAAATCGGGGTAAAGTCAGTAGGGTCTTACTACGTTATACTTTATTTATCTTATTTTGCTGTTGTTGTGCTACTTTAACATCAGTGTTGCTCATTGTTTGGTACAGCTGTGGTAATAAAACAATATATTATTAGGGGATGCCAATTATTGGCAGTGCTCTTTACAGACTGTCGCAAACACAGGCTTTCCCAGTATTTTGCCGGATTGAAATGTTTTTGAAAGGGCCGGGACGCCGGTGGAATCTACCCTTGACCCCGCATTGTGCCCCATTCACACATTCAACCCTCATATGCAGTATCTCTCCCGACCCTCACCCCCGCCACTCCTATTTACACCGATTTTCACACACTGCCACAGCCACGTCGTATTCTGGACCGGTACAAAACGCAGCTGCAGTCGACAGTGCATTTACAGAGCCCCCAATTGAAATACGACCAGTGGAGGGAGAACGTCCGAATTTTCTTAATGCATCGGGCAAACGGAACATTCGTTAATGTTCAGTAAAATAATCCACAATAATCGCGATCGGAAATATCTCGTGAAGTATTACACAACAACGAGAAGACCTGAAACTTACAATTAAACTAGAAAGCGAAGGATGATTGGTTGGTTTTGAAATGTTTTATATATAAAAAATCTAAACTTTAATTGGAAAAAAATATCGTCCTACCCTGATTCCCTAAGTTATTCTAATCTGATTATTGAATAAATCAGCCTTTCGAGCCAACACATGTCTGGCGAGTATGGGATAGAAGTTTGGCTCAAAAATAGCGTTTACAGACAGAGGCGAAGTATCACTGTCAGGAGAGGGACGAAAAACGACAGTTGCAGGTATGACAACATGTCTTTTGGCCCAGTCTTTGATCATCCTGGGCTGCCGAGGAGGGGCGGCGGGGGAGGGGAAGGAACGTAAAACAGAGAGAAAAAGGAAAACCCAAAGGAGAATTCCCTTTTTTAATTTCGATTCCTCGGAAAGCGGATATTTAATACCTGGCCAAGCCAAATATCGACAGTTGGCTTCAATTAGTTGAACAAGGGTTAGTGAACGTACGGCCCCTCTTTGTACGGTTTTGCAAAGCTCTTTAGACTTTTTCATCTTTCCTTTGAATGAAACAAGTAATAAGTAAGTTGTCAAACGGGCATGGAATATGAATGTCGGTTCTATAACGGAAGATTCGTACTAATATCGTGTTAGAAATAACAATGTAATATGTATTCATACAAATTTATTTCATATTATTTAAAGGAATATCTGCATTAGGAGAAATCAGAAAGAGAGGTATCAAATTAGGAGGCGAAAATTACCTTCTCCAATGCATATATATCTATTTATTTAAAATATTCATTTTTCCATTGTTATGTCGGCCGAAAATGTTTTGTTTCTAAGCAATAGGGCTGAGGGGGAAATCAAGAAGTTGGTTGTTATTACTTGTTGGAATCAGGCGCGTTATGAGAACTGGTTTTAGCGTCGTTGTAATATTAATTGGGCTGTCGCGCTCGCTCCGGACCGGCTTTTCCTTTGCAAAGTATTAATTAACTTGCCAGATATTAGAGAGTTCGGGGACCCGTGGCGAATCGCCCTGGAAGGTCGCAGAGGGCGGGGGGGGTGGCGGTGGGGCGGAGGCTGGAAATATATGCCGCGGAAATTAGCGTTTAGTTCAACCCCCTCAGTTTCCCAAGTGTCACATTTTACGCGCTTATGTGTCATGTTGTCGACATTATTGGGGTAGATCGTCGGTTCGAAAGTTTAAGCACTGCTTGTAGTTGCCATGACGATAAGAAAATATTAGGGGAAATTAAAAATTAAGTAGAAAAAGTATGAATATTCATATCTAGGATATACAGTCGCCTTTTTTCGGAGGGTATAAAACATTTCCTAATTTGATTTAGCTTACGAAATGTCCAAAACGCCTGCGAAGCACAAATAACGCGGATTAATCGTATCCAATACACGGAGTGTTTGAAGATTTTCTTATTTCTTAAATGCCCGAATTATAGACAAAGAAGGGAGAAACAATTCTACGGGCTGAGAATTATCCCTAAGAGTTCCGGAGGGGTCAAATTGGATTCAGAAAGAAGACGAGAGCGGGCCACTTTATTCGAGATGTAATTCGAGAAGTTATTTGATCAGCGTCTCCATCAACTTGATTAATAATTTTTCTTTTTCCATTTTTTCCCTTTCCTTCTCTTTACATTTATCATTCTTTTATTTCTTTAATATTCGCAGCTAGCCAACCCCCTCCCCCCGGGGCCGGCTCGCCCCCGTTAATTCTACTATAAATAACTCGATTTCACTTTTTCATCTCATCCACCCGTGGAAATCTGATGCGAGCGCGGCAGTGAAAAGATGTCCTAACGCATTATGTCCAGAGAATTTTCCGTATACTTTCTGTAACGATGTTGGCCATGAAATATAAACCTCCTTTAAGGGAAATCTATGGAAAATAATCCAGATTATTACAATTTCAAAATAAATATTTAAATAGTTAATCCCCTCGATATTAATTTTTATTGTTGATTTCCCAAAATTAGTGTTTCCCCTACCCACTCCGTTCTGTGTACTTGTCGGTATGCCAAAAGTTTGGAAAAATTCTTGACTAAAGAAAACCGTTCCGCCCAGTGAATGAAAAACACACTTCGAATTTCAAGTACTTTGAGACCACGCGGAAGTGGAAATAGCTGGAGAACGGGAGAAAACTGTTGTTTAGAATATCGGAACATTTACAGCCGTGTGTGTCGGACATAGGGGACTTAGCTGGGGGTGGGGCGGTGGCGGGGGCTTAGCTCGGCGGCATATGCCCACCACGTGAAATATGGGCCTCTACGAGGGATAGGATCAGTTCTAACGTACCACCACCAGCCTATCGTTATGACCCGCGTTTCGAAAATATTTCCATAACAATAGTTTAATAAATAGGTTAAATTCTATGCGTTTAATTTTGGCAAACATAATATTCTAATGAGAAGAGGAGTGGAAATCGTAATTCGACTTCGGTGTTACCTCCTCGCCGCGAATATTTTGACGAAAGCGATGGCAGGATGGAGGGGAAATCTTATAGTCCATAGTATAATCCAACAAAACAACCGTCGGCTGCTAATAACGGCTACATCGATATAATACCGAGCGGCAGATAAAATAAAAGAAAAATATATTGCCAGACTGGAGTAGTGCCGAAGGAAGAAAAATATCATTTGTTAGAATTATCGTAGCGGAGAGTTTTTTTTTATTTACGAACGGTCGAGGGTCCGAACGGGGTGGACTAAACAACTGGCGGACATTAACAACTGTGTCGGACAGCGTCGCTATCAACGAGTTGCGAACGGAGGGGGAATAGGAGCCAGTTCCGGACCCGTACAAGGGCGGCATATGTTGGAAAATGAAATATGGTTTTGGGCCCCGGCCCGGGGAGGGTCCGTTGTTTCCACAGTTGTCGGGGGGTTCGACCGCCCTCCAACCGACAACTTACTACAATATTCCGCCCGGACCATCACCCAATTGGACATAAATACACGCGCCTGCCTTAAACTGTATTTCACTCGAAAACAACCACCATTTTGAAGGCGTAAATACGCTTCCTACGTGTAATCCTCCTAATCGTCTTAACCCGCTGCGCAGTTAACTCTCGATAAAGATTCACCGAATACTCAAATAAATCTAAAATGAAATGAAGTTAACGGATACCAGATGTTACTACTTGGGTTACTTGGATTCAGAGCTAAGCTGGGCTTAAACGACCAATTATAAACAATTAAACAGCGTAATCGACAATAATTATCGCCTAATGTAATAACAAAAATAATCATAAAAAAGAAATTAAAATTGAATGACGCGGCATAAACACAATTGATGTTATTGCTACTATATGTAACTGACGACATTGAGGGAAGAGCGGTCCTGAACAGAAGAGCACGAGGACGGTAGATTTCAACGTTGTATAAATCGTCAGAGTTAACAGACAGGTATAGACGAGGTCGCTCTCCCCTGGACGTCATTATTACCCGACTGCGGTGGATATGAGTGAGGTAACCGGCCCCCTGTTCATTGTTAGGCCGGCGCCATGTCAGGGACTTGGTGTCACCGGTGTCCACCTCCGATGTCCCAGCCCGGGGGAATATAACACCGGGGCCCACAATGCCCCCCTCCACCTCCCTCCCTCCCTCTCTCTCTCTCTCTCTCTCTCTCTCTCTCTCTCACTCACTCTCTCTCTCTCTCTCTGTATATATCACCAGGAGACTTGACACTTGTCCGGACGCTCCGGCTCTTCCGACTTCCAACGACGACACCCAAAACCAGTTAATATCCCCGATCCGGTGGACGTCCCACTCGGGCCTCACAGCCTCCTAATATGTCGTCACACGACGATGCTGTCTCGCCCGATGAATTCATAATTCGCTTCAGGTTTTCCGTTCGCCCGGTAGGATATGGATAGAGTGTTTTGCTCGGTAGCGGGGTTCTAGGGGGTAGTAGCGAGTTCCGGAGGGTTCTAGCCGGTTCTTCCTAAAGAAAACGCGATCATCGCACATTTTCGCGATTATGTGAGAGCGAACCTTTCACTCATGCTAACTAGACATGTAAATGAACCAAAAGAAATTAAATATTAGTGGCCCTAGATCTGATAGATTGCCTAACCTGAGGTGGAAATACCTTAATTTTCATTTGAATTTATTGAACGAATTACTATATTTTATATGTACAGTAAGTGATAACCAAGAGAGGGGGGAGATATAATGAGTAGGCAGAGTTATAAAATTTAACCTTAAATTAGTAAAATAAAGAAAATTCTATGTGCACCATTACAATGTAATATACTGACAATGAATCTCAATAAATAGTTTCGTACCCTACAGATAATGACAAAAATCAACCACATGTGTTCCACAAACTACGTGAAATATTAATATAGTTTTGGCATAGAATGAGTTTATGAATAGAATGACATGTTCTCTTTGTTGGTGTCAGAGCTGAGTAATCCTGGATGTACTTCCCCATGGGCAATATATATATATATATATATATATATATATATATATATATATATATATATATATATAAGCAAGATATAGAGTCTAAATAAATTCAAAGATTTATAACCGAAGTCTACACGGAGAACCTCGTAAATTAGGGAAGCGTTAAAGCGTATTTTTATTTTCACGAATAAGATCTATTTTTACGGCTCCAATATTTATAGACCGGTTTAGGCCACGGACAAAGCCACCGCTTGGATATTCCGCTCTACTTAGGTTGAAATTCCGACGTATTATTTGATTCGAGCAAATGTATTTTCTGTTATTTATTATCATCGTTTTTTCCATTTCTTGACTCCACGATATGTAACGGCATTAAAAATTTTATTAGTATTTTATATTATGGATTTAACCGAGGAATCTAGTCTGTTTCATATATGACAAAGCAGGCGGGATGAAAAGCTACATTCCGCGAGAATTTGAAATCCATATCACCAATTCATAAATGATTCATAAATTAATATACTTGTTTTAGTATTTTTTTCTAGCGTATATGGAATCGCGCGTTGAAATATGGAAAGTGCACATGAAAGTTGAATTTTGAATTTTGTATTTGTATTATGAAAACGTTTTATGTGTTCATTTAATATTCAGTTTATACTCATTTACTGCAAACCACATTTACTTGAACAAATAAAATTCAGACTAGCAGTTTTAACATTAAACTATTCATAGTTGTGAATAATGCATGCGTTTTGACATATAACTAGTAATTTAAACGTAAATTTCTTACCTTTAGGTAGGACGACCGAAAGATGAATGGTCACGATAAACCTGAAAAAGACAATCATAGAATTAGTAAAATATTTGTGGAATAACATGTTAAATACTGATAAATAAATAAGGATTAGTTAATGTTAATAAATAAAAATAATTCATTTTGTATACAATTCAAAAATTGTTTTCACTCATAAAATACATATAATATCCGCAGCATTATCAATGTAGGAGTGGAATAAGTGTGAATTGGTATCATGCGCGGGAAAAATAAGCATAAGGGTAGCATAAGGGCATAAGCATAAGGGAGAACATAATAAGGGTAAGAAGTAAAAAATTACATATATATTTATTAAAATATTAGAGTAAAATTACATTAAATATTTCATACTAATAGCTTCCAAATCAATTCAAATATGCGCGGACAAATATCTATGATAAGGCATTTCATCATAGATATTCCTAGATCGGTTTCGGCTTCCAGCCATTGTAATACCGCCATAAATACCATCAATTGCGCCAGTTATGTCTATTTTAAAGGGACTCGAGTCCCTTGAGAGTGTTGGGAATCAACCGCGTGAAGGGTTTCAACTAACCTCATAACAGCTCCACAATGGAGTTAACAAACAAATGAGAATGTTTTGTGATTCAATAGTTCCAAAACAAAGCGAGCTCTTCTCATTTAAACTCCCGAACAACATGACGGGCTTCATTAGAAAGTTAATATATATTAAAGAACCGGGCTGGGGGAAGGGGCCGTGATGTTTTAATTATATATCGGATTACTTGTCCCGCGGATGCGGACCCCGGGGGTTGTTTTCCTCCATTGAGCCCGGGGGATGGTCCACTCGTCAGCTTTAAAATGTGGCGTTTCACCGGCCTTAGGGGTGGTGGGTGGGGGGTGGTAGAAGGCTAATGTATGCTAATTCATGCAAAAGCCGCCCCCGCTAGCTCCCCTGCATGACAAGTGGTAATAACGTCCCCCGCAACCCCGTGTCCTCTACCGGGGAGAAAAATAAATTTTGAAAACTTATTTAAGTTTCTAAAACTATTTCGTGGCCCGGAATAAAGAAAATGGGGCACAGGTATCGCGTTTAGCCTGAATCCACCAAAGTAGAATCTACAATATAATCCGGCCGGAGTAACAGTGGCCATATAAGAAAAAAAGTAAATTAAATTCTGACTAAATGGGTAAAAAATTATACGCATTTTCTATCTTGTTGGACATGAGGCAAGAATGGCTTTCCACAATTTCAGGATAGGATTTCAGTCTGATATAATATTAAAAAAAAGTTTAATAATAAATGTTATGTGTGTCCCTCGCTCTTTTTTATGTGCAATTATGACGTTATGCACAATTGTTGTGTATCCTATCTGCTAGATTTGTGCTTTTTTTGTGTTGAGAGTGGTTTGTACTGTTGTTTGTGCAGTATAGTAAAATTCTAGTTGGGCCCAACAGTGTATGGTTGCCCCACCGTACAATGACAACAGTCATTGTTTTCTACGCCCTATCTATAGTGTTCGAGTCAAATAGCTACCGAATCGCTGAACTTACTGATGTTGAATTGGTTTGGTGAAAGGGCCGGATAGGAGAGAGTTTTGAATAGCGCTAACACTGTTAGGGCAACAATACCGCGCTATTACTGTGCGGTAGCACCGGCGGGATGCCGCCAACGGTATAAACTCGACCTGTGCCCGCCTAACGATTACTCGACTAATTCCGTTTCGGTAGGTTAATTGACGCTTGGCGCCGCTTACCGCGGCACATTATGGAAAACGAATCGCCCCCTTTTCCCCTTTTTGATCAATTATACGCGTATCAGAAAGTCGGTTTTCCCAACTCCCATTCGAATGGAGAGAGCTCGGGATCAATTTTCGTTAGGACGGAAACGGAAGTTCAATTCTAACGAATGATCTGGAATTGCATGGGGACCACTAGCGATCAATTGAAATTTTCGGACTACTCAAATAGATTCCAATATTTTGCATAATTCTTAGGCCTAATATTCATGTATATAAATGTAGAAAGTATGCATGAAACACAATTTGTTTCGTTCGGTTGATTTGTACGTTGCGTACGTTATCATACCGTATATTTAAAGAAAAATAAACTATTTATAATCGAATGTTCTAATCCCGATAGCGGTTCGAATATTTCTCCAATTGGCCATGGTAATTTATAATGAAGGGGGTTCATCGTACAACGGTCGGACGTAATATTATTTCATAACGTTTTCAGTACAAATCAGAATTGAGTACAGATCGTATAGGTTTATTCATCTGGCTTTTGAATTGTGCGTGCGGCCGTTGTCTGGGGAATTCCAAACCAAAACGAACGAGCCCGAATTTAGGGCTCGGTGAGGACACCGAATTTCAATTACGGGTGGAGCCCGAGGGCGCTCCCTCTCCTATCGTTAGGAAAGGGAGGAACAGGAGGAGGAGGAGGAGGAGGAGGAGGAGGATCGTCCCATCCAAAAAATACACGAGGCTGACGGACACTGGGAAAAAAATAAATAAAAAAATATTCGCCCCCCTCACACAACGCACACCGTCCACCGAAAACTCGAACGTTAATGGTTTTCCCTTGTCCCGGGGCGATCCCTCAGGAGTTGAGTGGGAGGAGCAGGAGGATGAGGTGGAGAGGAGGAGGAGGCAGGCGACCGAAAATTGAATCCTGGAGCCGCTTTCCAAAAACCAGCGCCACGCTGGAGCCCGGTGTTTGACCGGAAGATGACCCGCACCCATTGTATTTTTAAAAAATTCTGAAGGGGGGTAGGGGGGCGCTTTTGTTTCGTAAATTAAAATTCAAGTCCCCTCTACCCCTCGTCGAGCTGTTTCAGTGCCGAGCACGGTCGGACACCTCCATGATGTATTAAGATCGATGAAATGTAATTTGGCGTTGATTCTGAAACTTTTCGAGCTCGAGTAGGCCCCTCCCATAAGAGCGATAATCTGCCAGACCCCTTATCCGGGGATGGGTCGACATTGGCAGCTTTCTTAGGAACTGTAGTACTAGAATAAGAACTTTTGACTTAACCTCGTATTTCAGGCTTAAAAATGAGAAAAACATTTTTCACTTAGAGAACATTGTTTATTTATAAACGCACAGTCCTTCGAATTCTTCCATTATCCAATTTCAAATCATAATAAGAAATAAATACAACGGGCAATTACGCATTTAATTGTCTTTTTAATGACAATGAAATAAATTATTTATTTCACTTTCGAATTCTGCAATTGACAATTCCGCTACATAGACTTACCATTTTTGTGACGCCTGCGTGTACCTGCCGAGGCCAAGAGTTATGCGTTGTTGGGCCGTACGGATCCCGGAGGTGTTGGGGCTTAGCCATGGACGGTATAAATTTCTGAAAGGATTTCCGGGCTGACAAACTGACGCGGCGGTATCAGCTTTAACAGTTAACTGTGCACGGGAGAAGGATCAATGGGGGCCCGCTGTAATGGGCCACCTGGGGCGGCCCCAACCTCCCTCCCTCCCTTATTATACGCGTTATAAATTATATGACGTTGTTATATCAATTTTACCGGCCGATTTTAGACTGGCCAAAATCCCCGCCGCCCACGGGCGAAATTGCACTTTGGCAAAGTAGAAAATTGAAAATCGAATTAATCACGCAGCGTCACGGCCGGCGGCCGCTCGGTTAGAAATAATTCGGCAGCCCTGTCGGAAAATGTCGGTGAAATACGGCCACTCGACTTGATGTATCGCGCGTTTCACGCTTTTATCACAGCGGAGTGTCGACCCGGAAAATTTGTCTCGCATATTTAAACTTTCGATTATAACATTTTGACAAATCCTGTTAACATGTACTTGAATTTTACTATTGGCGCATTCGCATTTTTTAATACGTTATCCGATTTTAGAAAGTCCCAATTGAAAATGGTCACTGATGTATAAATAATATATCATGAATTACTAGGCTGGACAGATATTACAATTTCAAGATTTTGGTTCACATTTTATTTCAGTATACGCTAAAATCTTTTTTCCGGCCCACATTGCACATCGGAGTACGTCCGAAACTTTCACATTTTTGGCCGGTACTGAAATAAACATCCGGGCGAAGATCCGGGCCAGATGGCGGAGCTTACATTTTTCAGTTAGGAGCAACTCATGTTCTGATTCCTCTGCCGCAGGAAGAAATCAACTATACATGGCGCCGAGAGCGAGGGAGAGAGCGAGAAAGAGAGAGAGATAGAGGGATAGAGGGAGGGAAGGAGAGAAAGAGTGAGAGTGAGGTGGAAGGGGGGGAGGCATGAGCTCGGGATGCTGTAGCAGGACCCGGCCACCCCTAATACGTTATTTATCTCCGCCATGTTCCTATTCCACCGCACTCCGAGTCAAGGATGTTTATCGGGCTTGTAATTTTACAGAAAATAAATTGCCCCCTCGCACCACAAAAAAAAGAAAAAAGGGGTGTTGGGTAGGGGGGAAGGGTTGACCCTTGGGGGATTTACGGGGATATCTCTTCCCGGATCCTACAGCGGCAATTCGGGAAATGCTTCTTCCGAGAAACATTGCTCGGCGTAACAATTTCTGTGCACAAAACAGGGAAGACTGCAGTCTCCTAGGAGTATAACATTCCGACCACTCGATATGGTCGGTTCATTCTAGTAAACGGCCGCTGTGTAAACTTGTCACGAATGAAATATCGGACCAATACTTACGACGTTCAATTTTAAAGTTTCGACAGGATAAATCCAATTAGCCCATTTTTTTCACAAGCTGAATATATTTAATTTAAACTTTAGCGGTGTGAACCTTTCCGGAAAGAAAGATTCGGACTTCTTTACGTCCAAAGAAAGGCAGAAGCGTGTCGGGTTTACGAATGGGATTAGAATGGCGTACAGGCATTTCACGTTTCCAGAAACATCCAATTTTTAGATTCAAGAAACTGACTTTTCTGTACGTCGTATTTACCTCACTTCCGGTAGATCTGGTAATTCACCTTAGAAATTGTTGCATTGTTTTCTCTCTGCGAACTGCGTTTAGAGGTATCGAGAATTGAGACTACACAGCAGGACTAAATTTAATGTCACTCCATTACCCACAGTCCCCTTTACTCGATTACAATTGCAGGCTGTCTCCAACTTCCCGTAAGCCGAGGATTGCCGTTCAAAAATTCATCACCGTCGGCGCTCCTCGGCCCAGTGAAGCTCCGGTGATTAGCCAAGTTCCAAGTAGTCCCGAGGCATTAAAACTCCGGGGGGAAAGATAAGGCTTTATGATCCGGTCGGGCGTAAACACTTGATTAAGTGCCCCCCCCTCCGCACGCCCCACTCGGCTCTAGCCCCGACTTATTTCTTCGTTAACCGAAGCGCCACAATTCCTTTATTGCTCATATTTACCGAGGTTTTTAACGGCGATGGTCTCTGAACTTAAGGGCTCAAAAAAATATACAACCTCATCGGGTTCACATCCTGTTTCTGTAATAAAAAAATAAGGAATGCAGGTAAAATAGGACGTTTATTTATAACAAACGGACGAAGACAACAGGAGAAGACATTAATATCTGCCTGTTCAGTTTCGCACAGACCCTCCACTAGGTTAAACTTTAAATCACACAGTCCAAAGATTTAACATCTTTTAGCTTAATCAAGTGGTCACAGATTACACGACAAAACTCCTATTGTTTACTCAACTTGTTAAATTGTAACTTCCTTAGAATTTTCAACATATAATATACCAGGGAATACATATTTGGCCATAGAGCTAGATTAATTGAGACGATAACTGTTTATTTCGCATTTTTCAAAATTCCAATTTGCGTGTTATAAATATCAAGATCTGATTACTAAATTGTGTATCTGTACAAAATGTTTTATCTGACTTGCGAAATTCTATATATTACCCCCATATTGAGTTTTGGTAACAATGAAGAGAAGTCACGGTCGGGGGGCAGTTCAATGGCAGAGCCGTCCTTAGCGCTGTTCGAATATATAATAGTTAAGGGTTTATCCCGTCGTGGGGGAATTTCAAAGTGCTGTTGGCTGTTTTCAAGGTTCAAACATCAATGCCAAGGGGGCATCGTTAGTGCTTTGTGCGGGGGCCACGAGATGCTGCCCCGAGCGACGGCTCAGACGTCTTGGCTTGCCCCATTAGCCGACTAATACCCCTTTATATATCCGAGAGTAATAAGACACTCCCGCCCGGTAATAAGATCCCCTACCTCGTTATCCACCTTAGCGAAAGTCCCCCACCCACCGCCCTCCTTTGGACTTCCCCTCCCCGCTTCTCACGCCGGCCACAATAAAATGTTCGAAAAACTTCTAGACTGTTCCGTACGCCCCAATACAAAAAATTATCACTAACTTCCGGTAGGATCGTGCGATGCCGTGGGAAGAAACTCGGATGGCAGGGGTTGACCCCCCGCTATTGAGCAATTTTTCCTCTGTTTGGAAACCACCTGAGCGGGCTCCCATCGGAAGGGTTTTTGCCCTGTCCTTCTGAGGTGTCCCGTCGAGTGTTGTCCGCTTCAAAATTTTAGCAAAAAAAAATTGTTATAAAAAGAAATGTCGAAATATGTCCAATTCCATACGAAGTCGTGTACGCTCTCCGATTGTATGGACCGAGAGATCCCGATGATTCTCCCGGGTCCGTGTAGGCGGGCGTGGACGCACACTGGGAGAGACGTCGTGGTGCGTCGGGTACTGATTTAGGCCCCAGTTGTGCCGTGGGTGTACGTTGACGGGTGGGTGGTAGGCACGTGATATTAATTACAATAATAGGCTTAAGTGCCGACACAAACGTAGCCGTTTGCATTGCCTTAGCATTGCCCCGCTACGCCTCTCTCCCAGCTCCGGTTTCAATCTATGTTTAATTAGGCAAATGTAGTCCCCTCCACCACCCACCGTCCGACAACAGTTCTATTCCCGCAGCGTGGTCCCCTATCGACGGAGGTCAAGTCCGCGCAAAACAATATGATTTCATGTGGATGTAATATTGATTGGACGGGATTTTGTTGACTAAGAAAGAGTTCTGTTTCGTAAAATTTTGTAAATAAATATTGTTCATGTCGTTGTTGTGGGAATCCAACAAGAAGCCTAACACCTCCAAGATTCAATCATTGCAATTCATAATCCTTCGTAAAATCGTTATCGCAGAATTAATTGTGATACAATTATTCTGGTCTATCTTAGGAGTATAACCGAATACTGACAGCATATTAGCAGCGTCAGGTTCTCACGATGCTAAACTTTTTTATGACTATTAAACTATTAAGATAAAATATATTACTTCGCGGAGAGTTGAAAGAATAATGTGAGAAAGAGAAAAATCGGCATCAAGTATTACTTTCTATGCTGTTTATGTTTAGTAATTGAAAGGAGTGACTGTGAGTCCCGAACAATGTCCGCCTAAGGTCAAAGGCCAACTTCTACTTGGGGCTTTGTACTTGCAAGCACCTCGAGTTGGCCCGGTATTTTATTACCGGTATTGGTAGGCGAGCGGGGTAGTGGGGTGGGGTGGGGACAGTCTCTTATCTCAAGTAGGACTTAGTCGGGCGGGCCCGACTTTGCTCCGGCCAAACTTGGCTGCGATTTGCCGGTTGAGTCATCGTCACGGCCGGACAAAGTTTGCGAGCCCAACTCGCCCACCTGAGAGTGCAACGAGATGGCCAATTCAGTGTCGAAATTGGTTTTGTTTTTGAAACGATATATGGAATCGAATATTAATTAATCTTCTTTTATCCTATGAATTTAATCAATTCCTAATTTTTGTTTTGAATTTCGGTAAAAGGAACAACACGCTTGATGTATAAAAGTGTAAAATCCCCCGAAATGATATCCTGAAATTTGCAAAAGATAGTAGATTCGAGCTCTAACATGGATTTCGTTCAATTAGGAATTAAAATAGACCAAATGTCCGACCTATCTAGGTGTGATCCCCCTCTGTGGGAATAACTGACAGTAGAGCGGGCGGTGACACGATTGAGGGTTTGTTCCGCTGCTAACGTTTGGCCCCTATTTTCGCCAGATTTATAGTTGCGACCGATTTCGACAATAGTTGTGTGTCTTGCGCTAATACCGCGGCCTAGGGGGCTCACCCGCCGTCCCCCGTCGTTCGATTGAGCCCCGCGAGATTTACGGGCGGAAATTTCATCGAAGCCATTTCAGACAGAAACATAAATTACCGGCTGACAGCTTTCCCTCCGCTTTGCCTTGTAACGTGTAAAATTCGGAATAAATCATATCCCTTTTTTTTCGGGCCGAAAACCGCTATTTTTCATTTGTACGCTACCTAACGTGGGGATATATCTATTTAATTCCCGGAAAAATGCTGCCGATTTTCATCACAACCCGCACTTATAACTGCTATAAACAAATAAGTGATTATGTCGGTCTTTTCCCCGTATTTAATTACCGAACAATTTCAATTTATAATTATCCTCATATAGTTAATAGTAATGATGCCTATATTTGCATGTAAAATAGTTACATGTGTATACGAATTACAAAATTTTACAGTTTTTTTAATTTGCGGACGACAGAAATTTCCCAGTGTTTTTCAACAGCAAATATCATTTAACTATGACCGCCATTTATATCTAGGAAGGCTATCGGGCTGTCTGGCAGAATCTAAATTGCCGGTGGCCGCGCTAAAAAGCGTTTTAATATGCGAGCTGCGGGTGAATTAATCGCCGTAAAATATCGTCGGCCTATAATTAAATTAATCGAATAACCGAAATCCGTAGCTTTGGACCGTTTCCCGTGGGTTGCCCATTGTGTTTCTTCAGGGCGGGCCGGTAGGGCCCTCTCCTGCTAAACGGTTTTCTATTCAACCGGGCGGTACCTCAGTAAATCAGCGACCCCCCCCCCATCCCATCCCCTATCGGCCTGCACCTCCAACTTCCCTCGAAGTAATTACAAGTTGCTTTGTGGTTGTAGGATGGGTGCGCGGTGGGGTACTTGCTAGAAGAAATCCGGCGGGTATAACCGCTTGGTGCGCACAGGACTCGGTCAAAACGTGAGCTCAAATATTGAAAAACAATAAATAAACAACTTTATAATTATTAATGATTTCTAAAAAACATTTCTGGAGCAGCAGTAGTAGCACGTACACGCGCTATGGGGGTGGACATTTTAAATTTACTGTCATCAATTAATTTTGTGAGTGAGATATTTAACGTGATTAATCTCCATAGGCTACGTGCACATATTGCAAATATTGTACGATTTTGTAAGTTCCGTTAAAATATTTAAAAAAACGCTCCCATCAGTTACATCGAAAGTGACGATATTCCGGCTTTCGCTGAATCGTCGGCTTGCCGACTTTACAGCCTCGTAGTTTCTTCAGTTTATTTAGCGCGAAACAAGAAATTTGAGCTCCCCCTTTACGGTTGAAGTAACAATCGATTCCAGAAAGGGGGCGCGGTTTAAAATATTACCATCGTAAAACCGGCAACTTAAATGGTAAGGTAAAGACAACAGGGCGTAGCGTAAATTTATGATGATGTAAGGAAGTATCCGTCAGTAGAGAAAAACGGATACTAGTAAATTTACGGATTGGAATTAAAATTCAACAAGCTTAAAATTCAAACATATCGTAGTTAAAAATACATTAAATAATCCTTTTGTTATTAATCATGGATCTCTTATCACCATTACTTTCGTTTAATGTTTAATATTGATCTGAGATTCGCTAGAAAAGTATAGTGATACAGGATGCCCTACAGGCAACCAACATCTATGTGATTCAACAAGATAATGAAGATGGCAAGCAACCGAAACTTGTAGCGTAATAATTATAGCAATGTAGTTCTGAGCATGCCACAAGAATTCAAATATTAGGCTTAAGTTTTCGCTATTTTTACTTATTTATACGCTGTGCTCTGGCGATGGCGAAAAACCGAAACCGCCCCAACAAAATACGCGAGCGGAGGCGGACAATAGCTGAAATTCAAACAATACATCGAATTTTCAATTTATTTTATTCGAGTTACCCTTCGCAATTCGCTTTTTTCCAATATCGAGCGGATGTTACGTGGACGGAAACGCTTGGAATAGACTGAAATTATTTTCACCCTCATGAATGCCAATACCGGTCTACATTAAGGGCAAATAAGGGAGGGAGAGGGAATTATTGATGAAAGTTATAAACGCCGCCGAATGACGGTATACAATTCCACTATTTCCTTAGACGGGCGGAATTGAAAAGTGTCTTTTTTTGCTTCTCGGAAGGAGGAAAAAAGAAAATATAAGAACCGCCGCCGTGTGGAGGAGTGCGAGCGAGCTCGGCGGGTCGAGCAGTCTACCAATAAGGGGCCGGGGGGGGGCTTTTCCGCGCTCGCATTTTAATCCGAATGACGGTGAAGGGCGAAAAAAAGAAGGTTCGAACAAAGGTATTCTGTTGAGTATTCACGGGCGACTGTAAACTTTTCAATCAATCTGCTCATCTGTATTCATTCGCCCTTTCCCCCTCCCACTCACGCCTCCTGTTCCTCCCGGCACTCTTCGGCTCCCTCGAGTATTCCCCTCCACTCACTTCCCGGCCTTGCTTCAACCACCCCTCCCCCAATCCACCCGCCACCCCAACGGATTCGCTCATTACCTAATCATTCTTGCTTTCTTCAATGCCCTCGCCCCGACCCTACTAACCCCCCGAGGCCTGCTACCCCTTTTAATACATTATTTTATTCTGAAACCCCTCCCCCATTCCCCTTTGAGGCCTGTTAAACATCGAATTCCGAGATCAATTGGCTAATCTTCGAACGAATCTCACCGGGCCCCGTTCAATCTTGTCGGGAGCATTAAATCAAATTGAACCACCACGGTTTAAATATACCATTTTAATGCTTTAAATACTCTATTGGCCCCAAAAGTCCAGATTTATGTTAGAATGAATTTGTCAGTTCTTCCATTCACACATTTATATCAATGTACATAAATCATAATCTCCCTAATAAATGATTATCTCCACGGTCTGTTTCAGTCTACTGGAGGAGAGATACATATAAGATACACAGTGTTACGGCATTGAATAATTTAGTTTCAAATATCTTGTTTGTTGCACCTATCATAAATTGTTTTACTACAGTTATTACAACTTTTATTGGCCCACCCTCAGATTTTTACGTTATTTACTGTGTTTTCCATTCTTCGTCCAGGCTGCTTACTCTAAATGTACACCGAAAAAAATTACATCTTTCATGGACACCGGAAGCGAGCAGGAACGAGCCCGAAGTCTTGCCGGAACCGGAATATGGCCTTTCCGTAAGAACCCCCGGGCGCATATTGAATCCGGGTATTTACGCGTTACTGCTTTCGGAACTAGTTACATTTTTACGTTCAACCTAAAACTCGCCCTATCGTAAACATCTTGGAGTTCGGAGCGGAGGAGGAAAAAAAGGAGGGAATAAAATAAACGACCTAAGTGCGACCATTCATCGGGGCCGTAAAGTACACAAATATGGATTTCAATTCGGAGTGAGAAATAACATGGGCCTGGAGTAAACCTACTTGCGTATCACACGAGAGGTCAATATCCCGATCGAAGGACTTTTTTATTTTAAGGAAGATAAAATTTGGAAACTTTCTGAGGCCAATGGTACTATTCTAACAAAATTATAATAATGTGTTATTGATCTACCTGTAATCTGTCAAAACCGTGCAGCTCGTGTTATAGTGAATAAGATATAATGAGTAAATTATTTCTAATCTTCGTCGACCCCCCCTCCAATACTAGGCTATTGGACTTTCAGCAATCTTCCTATTGAATGCTACTTGTTATACATTATACATGTATGAATTGTATACAGAAATTCTTCGATACGCTCACAAAGTACACTGGGGTTGACAGAAGTAAATAGACACCTGTTTTATTTACATTGACTGTTTACCATCGACTCACATCTCCAGATATCGATGGGCACACATGTATTCAGACTCTTAAAGGTGCCCTGTAAACTTACAACCATGTAAGCACGGTTTGGCCACGTGGGAAATAAGTCGTAAAAAATTATTCTGCGTTACTACTAGATGTTTCTGTCATCTATGGAGTTGCGAACTCCATATATGTATTGTTCATTTCAAAATGAAAAATTCGTATTTTATTGGTCCCTACGTAGTATAGTATTTTTTATGAACAACCCAACAAGTCACGTTTTATGCCGCAGAATCAAATTATGATGGCTCTAAGCGGCTAGATCGGGACGGAATAAGCTCGGCAGTCTGAGGCTTCGCTGCTATTTATTATTGAGGCGTCCGGTGAGTT
Source organism: Lethocerus indicus (assembly GCA_019843655.1). NCBI lineage: Eukaryota > Metazoa > Arthropoda > Insecta > Hemiptera > Belostomatidae > Lethocerus > Lethocerus indicus. Next base: position 12,091,367 of record JACDQD010000012.1, on the reverse strand, counting down.
TCTTCGGTTATGGCACTGACCCCGTTCACCGTTCGGCGGAGGGTTTTTACCCGTATTCGCTGATTGGATTCGGCCCGGCCGTTCGCCGATTCCGACTCATTCATTCAGAATTCAAAACCCACTTTCCTTTTCGCCTTTTCCGGCGTCCCGAACTCGGAAGTCCGGCCACGAATTATGTATTTGGCGTCCGCCGAAGCGCGGCCCAGACATTTTCCACGGCCACGGAAAACCGGGATGATTTTCACCGGTCATCTATAATCTTATGGGTTATAATGTGGGCCCGGTGCTAGCGGTAAAAATACCTTTACAAGGCGCACAACTTTCCCTCATTGGTTATGGTTTAAAATAAAAACCGGGAGAAGCGACTTCTTTCGAAGATCAATAATGGGATTTGTGGGACAACAATATTTTTGAACGGCAGAAATAATTGTTATTGCATCTTCAGTACGCTGAATAAAATATAAGGCAACAGAAAAACTATCGATAATGCAAAATAAATTAAATATAATATATTAAAAGAATTATATTATCATTATTTCATAAAGAAACGGAACCAGATTAATTCAGAATGTGACATTAAGATTTTTCCCTCCTTTATTATTTTCAACTCAACTCCAGACTGAGCTAAGTACAATCGTTGAGATGGTGGAGACTGCGGACGAATAGTTTCACAGCGTTAAATACAATTCAATTCCTCGCTATTCTGTTCTAGACACATTAAATTTTGAAAACTTCACGGTTCGAATATGTGGAAACACCATTATTCACACATCCCTTACAAATATCTTAATGTATTTTCCTCGACGAACGCGACACTTTATGTAGAATTTCCTTTCCACTCACTGAACGTCTAATGCGCTGAAAGCCGAACGGAGAATTGAGTCCTAGGTGGGAACTAAGTGCAACCGGAAAGATGGCCCCGGGGATTTCCCAGTCGGTTGGTAGTTGATTGTTCAGCTATTCTTTAGGCCGTCCGGCGTTCTGGCACCGTTACAGGTCTCTATTGTTTCCCGGGCGTTGTTCAAGTATCGGCGCCCCCAGCCCCGCTCTTTCTCTTCTCTGACCTCAAACTGTTGACACTTCCGGCCAATTTTCAATTTCCCGGCGTATTTTCCGCAAGCGACCCGGTCATGTCCGGCTTGTTTTCCAGTCAGAACATAAAAACCTTGGCCCTCGTCCGCACTAGAAATCCGATTCCATGATTAAAAACACAAACATTAAAAATTAATTGAAGAAACGCGCGGTGCGATTTATAACCGGTACTATCGGAAATGAAACCAGTATTTACACATTTTTAAATTTACGGAAGTGTACTTTATTTTTTCTTCATTTTGCAGCCTTCCGGCTTCGGAAATAACAACACGTAGGCTTGTAAATGCCTATATATTTTTGGAATAATTTTTTTTCGAAATCGAGATAATATATTTTCCAAATACGAACTATATGATTGGATCTCTCAATAATTAAAAACATCATTTATTTTTCTAGTTATTGAAAGTGTATATGGTTAAGAATTTAGTGGAATTTAGAATAATATAACGCCACCGTACAAATGATATAACTGAAATGCAGTAGTAACATAAATTACTGAAAGAGACGTGAGCCCGTCAGTGAATTGGCAACGAGGTTGGGGGGAAGGGGGAATTGCCCTTTCATTTGAATGCAAGAAAGTTCCTCGACTATTGGGACACTGGCATCGGCCATTTGGGTGCCGGGGGCTGGTTTAGGGGGGCGGCGCCACCCTTCGCCCTTAACACAAATATTACACCAATGGAATTCGCATTACTCTCAATTATCACCCACTTCAATGAATCCTGAGCCCCCTCAGAGAGCCCGGGCCCGGCCCCGGTCCCTAATCCAATGTTTAAAATTAAAATAAGCAACATCGTTGTTTCGCATTTAGCGTCGGGGCCTCTCGTCGTTTGGTGACTCGACTGAATTTCAATGCTATTTCGTTTGGGACACTCTGGAAGGCGCCGGAGTGTTTGGACGAGAAAGTAATTCGCTCGAAATGGCCTCCCAGATAGAATATTGCCGCGTCTAATTTGTTCGTTACAGGCTAGATTTTATCGAAAGTATTAATTGCCTACAAATACAAAGAAACTTATTTCTTTTGTCGGTTAATTTTGACATTTGACAAAAAGTTGCCACGATTTTCATAGTTTCCCTCAATTCAACCTTTCCAGATGTTTATTACATATGAGCATCACCTTGATTTCCCATTACGGCATAGTGTATCATTTTGTATAGTCCGATAATTCAAGGTAAGTGTTGTAATATTTAATTTAAAGTTATCGGTATTATTTAATTATCAATGACACTTATTTAATCAAAAATCGTATAGTAGTTCTCATCATTTTGAACGTGATGAACAGGTGAGGTTTCCCCTTTGACTTTGAACCGGAGACGCCGATAATACTTGGGAATTAATACTGCGGCTCGACAGCCAGATGTGGCATTCGAAGGCGGGGGGGGGAGGGAAATTAATCTGCGCCACCGACTGAGCAGTTTCTGACCGAGCTCTGATACGCGACGGCTCTGAACCGACGTATTGGCTCGGCGGGTGAGTAGTATGACTAATCGCCCAGTGACAGACGGTTGATTCTCCTAGCCGCCGAAACTTAATCTGGAAAACCGCACAGACATTCAATTCCATTCTGGCTTCAGCCTCGGCTGAATCGCGTCCTAATTCGACGGATTACAGTAAGGGCATTTAATTCCTGGTAAATGCGATTCTGAATATGTTCGCAATATCGGATAATACGAATAAAATCTGTTGTATGACGCTGCTGGATGGAATTTAATCCAGCCCTGAAGATTTTAATATACGAAGGTATAATATGCGTTTAATATTTCGCTTATTGCATGGCACGGTTGTTTGGAACAGTTTAAAAAACTGTATACAGTTATAAGCAAGAATATATTCGGGAAATTAGTCCCGATAATCGTGTAATCGCGGGGGGGATGTTGGCAAGAGACAGAGTTGTCGGTGGGGGTAGGATACCTGACCGTATTTTCGGTCGAGTTGGACGACAAGTGGTGTGACAGGGGTTTCGGTGTCGTCGGGTTAGGGTTAGGGCTAGGGCTAGGGAGGGGTGGGGGCGGCTAGCGGCCGCCGGGACAGGACCAGGAATATTCCCGGCAGTTTGTCAGGATTATCATAGGCCGGTGCTGGGAGGGGGCGGGCGGGGGCACTGTAGCATCCCGGTTTATTCTGGCGTATCCCCTACGATAAGGGTCGGTTTAGGCCCGCCCGTGTCGACAAGCCCCCGGCCACGCTAATATCCGAACACGTAATAGATGGACAAAGGTTGAGGGGGCGGGCGGGAAGGGGTGGCCAGCCCCGCGACCGACGGACAAGATAAATGGGAGCTACGTGGCCGTCGCCTAACTCTCACCCTGCACAACCCCACTTGTTAATGAATCCATTTAATGTTTCAACTTCGTCGGGGGAGGCAACTCTCGATCGGTAACGGGAGGGGACGGTGTTCTCCGGTGTTCGTGCCTTGAAAATATTACGGCGACTAATCCGAAAGGAAATAATAATAATAAAAGAAAATACATGTTTCGTATTGTATACGGCTTAATCGAACCAAGGATTATAAATCATCTTTGTATTTAGGTACTGAAGATGGCGTTATGTCGAAAACGGCATTTTCCGGTAGCTTCCTCTTCCGACATCGTAGTACACAAAATTGTTAGGATTTACAGAGATCACAGCCACTTCTTTCCTAGGTTTAATATTTAAAGCGTTTGAAGTAACATTTTAATTCGTAATTCGGACTTTGGTGGAATAGGGATAAAGTTTGCAAGGGCACTTCACCGCTACGACCCCTCGCGACAATAAACCGCGTCGGCTCCCCCCAGTTAGGCCGTAAAAATTTGAAACGGAGTAATATCAGTGAAACTGTCCTACCGCGGCCAATTGTTTATTTAAGCGATCAATCTGAAACGGTCGAATGTCCAACGAGGGTGAATGCGGAATGCGCGCTTTCCGGGTTTTGTCTGGGCGCGTCCAAAACCGAGCTTCTCCATCTTGAAGTCCCTCTTCAATCTTCGGCCTCCTTGCAGCCCCCCCCCGGGCCCCTCTAATGATCTCTCGGCCCTTCATCGCAATTTCGGAGATTAATCCGGATGAAATTTCATACGCAAGTTCATTACCGGATTTCCCAACCGGAATACCGAAATAGGCGCAAGCGGTTCAGATTATACCTGCCTTGCCTCCTGCTCCTCCCCACCCCCCCTCCAACCAAAATCACGGCGACTGTCGTGTTTGTGCGATTCAATTAAAACAGAATTAACTATCGCCCCATAGTGTTTCTGTAGCCGCGAGTTTAATATATTTCGCCGCTTCCGTGCTCGGTTTGCTAAATGGGTTTTCCGCCTATTATGTCTGCAAGTTGGGGGAGAAACTAATTTTAACTTTTGCTATTATCAATACTGGGAATTGAATAGAAAAGGAAATGATTTTTCATAAAAACGAGCTTTTATACTTATATACTTTCTGGTTTTCTACCGAATCCCAGTGAACAAATGGAAAACAGCAATGATGGAATGGATACAACAAAAACCTAGTCTATTAGTCCATGTCATTTGCATTGATGTTGATTCATGTTTTTTTGGTTTTTCTTTTCAGAATATTGGTCACTGTGGCCAGGTGAGAAGGAACTAGTCAACTCTTTTAAGAAATTAAACACGAAAATACGTCACTATATTCGAGCAAATATTTTCTCGATTTGCTCGATATATTTACAACGGAATCCAGAAAGAAAACGAGAATGCCATCCCCGAATATCTTACGGTACAGAATTCACTTATTAGGTGTATCCTCTAGTCGTTCGGATCCCATTTCCCCTCGGGCTCAAAGGTGGAATGGGCTCGGTCATAAGCCGCGGTAAAGGCCGACGCGACGAGATCGGAATCCCATTTTTCAGGCTCCGAATCCGGCCCGAAAAGCCGGGCCGCAATAAAGTGGGCCCCGGAAGCACTTAGCCGGTGTTGCGGGGGACGCTTACTACTCATCATTTATGCAGGCCAAACACACACACACACTGGCGGACACAGGGCCGAGGGTAGAAAGAACGTGGGGGTGCAGAGGAATAGCAGAGGATGAGCGGCAAAGCAAGCGAGAGAGGTGATGTAAAGCCCCGGGGCTTCTTACCGCCGGCTACGTGCCCCGGCCCTACAGAAATTCGTTAAAAGAGATCTTTCTCTTTTCCTCCTTTTCCAGTTCCGGCCGTGTCCTCCTCTCTCTGTATTATTTAGGCCGGCCTAAAGGGGTTGCCTGCCGGGCCCCAGTAGGTTTTCTTGTGAAGTATCACTGCAGAAAATCTAATTCCGGGTACGCGGCGTGAAACACTTAATTACTCGGCTCGCTGGACTCGGCCCTTTTCAGCTTCGGCCAAATAGAAAGAGACGCGGACTTCGCAGTTTTTAGATGGACGCACGTGATACTTGCCGATTAAATACTTTATGGGGAAGTAGGGCAAAAACTAACCATTGAAACTAACCGATCTATCCTCTTTCGGTTGTTCCATCTTCGGGGGTAAATAAAAATAAATAAAAAGCGAGTTGGTGTACTGTATGTAGTCAATAAAATTGCAATATAAATTTTCTACGGTTTGGTAGATGTATTAGAAAATAATTCTCAGTTTTCTCCATTGAGACATCCCAATAAAATTACTAGCGATAATAATATTGTGCGGAACTATTTAATTTTCAGTTCTGCTAACATGGAGTATGTAGCTGGCAAAATGTTACATCCCATGTTCTATTTCATCTGAATACCAGCGCTCGCATAGTTGGCGCGGTTACAATTCTGATTGAATTGTCCGCTTCTACCTTTGAATACTAAATTAGTTCCGACATAATTAATTAGTAGTTCGATATTTGTTAAATATTTCACTGTATATATTTCAGAATTTTGAGAGTCTTATTTATAACCCAGAGAGAGAGAGAGAGAGAGAGGGAGGGAGAGAAGAGAGCTGGCTTAATTTTCACCGCTTTTTTGTTATTCCCCGCTATTCGTTTGTTCCCGGGACATAAAAATTTAACGAGCCTTCCTATCACGCACGATTGGTCCGATGTAATTAGGACGGGACAATAGACGTCCCCGAGAGACGGAAATGTTTCAGTCGGCTTCAACAAAACCTTTTTGACTCGGCTTTTTGAAAGTGCAATAAAAAAAAAACAAAAAGAAATATCTGTCTCGGCCCTTTTCTGCGCTTACCAACAAAGGACGTGGATAATGAAGTGGTCGTCCGGGCGTAACAAGTTGAGTAGTTGGGAGGGAGGAGGGGGGTCTCCTTTTAATTTGCTACGAACCGACGGTTTTTTCTGGATGTACTTCGTTCAGAAATTAAAAGGTTTCGTAAATAAGTATTCCGAATATTTTGTTTTGACCCGCCTTATTGCCCCAGGAATTGAAAATTATTCCTGTCTGGGTTCTAAACACGGCGTGAAACACCGACCGTTCGTTCACGAACTTTACTGTCCAAAATTCACGAGCCCTTCCTTTTAAATGACATCTGACGACATTTCTCAGTTACATAATTACTAGTTATTAGAAAAATATTATTAGTAAATTTAATTTAATTTTTAAACAGTTATTCTTGGTAAATATAGTCAGAATTGAATTGGAATTCTATCGATTTTTTTATCCGTAGCAATCCTGAAGTTCGAAAAAGTGTTCTACCGATCTTATATAAAGCCCGGCTGTCGGGTGGCGAAAATATAACTAAAATAATAAAAGCTCAATCCGTTTTCGGTTGGCGTTGGGAATCCGGACTGTTCACTGTTGTAGAGCGCGCAGCGACCGGGGGAGTAGAAGGCTCAGATGAAATCCCGGGGCTAGTTCTTGGGTCATTTAACCCGTTGGTCGGGGCCTTCCAGACTTCCAGCCTTCCAGTCCCTCACTGGAAAAACTGAGTTTACCCGTTCAACCGTGAACTTCTATATAGGCCACTCACACGGCGGCAATATCACGCCTGCACACAACTCACACGGGCACGATTCCACTCCAAGATTTCACCACGCGATCTTGATTCCTTTGCACAACCCCTTCCACCCACCAAGCATTAGTACGGTGAAGAGTCTTCGATTCCCAAAGACGTTTTAAAATGACGGCTAAGTGCTCATGCTTTCTCGATGAAATAGAACGGCTGTTCGGGACAATTATGTGCGAACAAATAATTACAAATTTGAAATACTAAGTGAAGTTTGAGAGGGAAAAATAGACAGAGAATCGATTCATGCTCCCGAACCAATAAATTTAGTAAAACGTCCTCAACAAGAAATTGAAAAAGAGAAAGCGTAGAAATCCTCAATATAACCCTAGCTCCGACCTGTGCTTACTAATAATTACAGACACAATAGACCGAATTTCCGCAAAATATAACGACAACCGCCTACGAGGAGAGCCCCGAACAAAGTGCAGAGTGTTCAGTGAACAACCTGTGACAGTTTAAGTGGACCGTTTTAACAATGTTATAGTTCCAACGACCGGCTGTATACAGCCCGCAGGGCTTCACCAACTATCGTATATAGTGCACGGACTGCGTAAGTTGCCCGGGATGTCCAGTGGAGTGGGTGAAATAGCGGCATTGTACATGTTTCAGGTATGCTGGTCTCCATGTATTCAACTTCTCTCAATGAATTTTCAAACAATTTTCATGCTATATTTGGCAGCTCGGCGCATATTTCCGTATCTCGAGACTAGCTCTTTGTCGGGGACGTGGAGTGTGCTGACAACTGGTCTAGAACATGCATCCCGCTCCTTAAGTTAAAACGTACGAATATAAACGTGTTTGAATGTTCAGAAAGAAAAACTGATTTCAGGGAATAACAACTTTGCGCCCGCAACGGACGGGTTATAACGTTTGGGCGTCAATTGAAAATTCAATCTACCTTGTGGAAATAGTCGGGTGGTAGGAGCGTTGGGCCCGCGGTGAAGCCCTCCCCTCACCGGCACCGGAGGCGCTAACGTCTAATAATTACATCGGTCAATTGCATTATGGACGCGTTAATGGGCATTTATCAAAGGGTCGCATAAGCGATAATTATAGGGCGCGCGCGGGGGGTTGTTTGGGGAGTGCTCAAGCGACCAGAGCGCGGTCCGCGTCCCATAATGGCCCACCAAAATGGGCCCCCCGCACCCCAGTTATTTAATCACACCGGATAATTCCCAACGGCGATGAACGTTATTGAGACCCGTGATGAATATTATTCGGAAAGAAGTCTGTTTTTAGGGATTTAATACTCTGAATCTTTATAATTGAATTTGTCAAGTTAAAACACGGCTGTATCCTAACAATCGGACAGATCACAGAGATTCTTAGAACTCTTTGACATTGAATGAAAAGTCAAACCCTTCAAGTAACTCTCGCAGAAAAAGTGGAATTGGTTAATCTCATATTAAATCCCATAGGCTCAAAACGACGTCCGAAATTTACAGAGACAAAAATAATGACAAATGGTTATTAACGTTCGTCATATGCTTCGTCTCGACAATCCTGAGGCCTTATGCAAGCCTTGTAAAAATTGGTATTAATCTAACCACAAATCGACATTTTTTTTATCGTCGTTGGCTGAAAAGAATGTGTGTTATATTACATCCGTAAAGCAATTTGTTTCGACTGTTTTACGCACTTGAGATAAAAACTCGACCTGCCGCTCTTCAAATTCTGGCGCCTAAAAGCTTTCGGCGGTCGGGGCCCGGAACTTAGGGAGAAACGATTCAAAGAAAAACAAATCTGAAATTGAAATCGAAAAAACATTTCCCTTTCCCATTTTTTTGAGCGATAACCGAATGAAATAAAAACCGTTTCGAAAGTCAAATATCCGCAGCCTACAAAACTCTGGACGTTTCGTCTGTCGTATCGGAACGACAGCCTCAGGCTGTTTCATGCTTCAATTCGAAAATTGTTTCACGCCGGCAATAAATAAGGTAAATAAATAAAAAAAAACCTTGAAACTGAGTAATTGAGTGGGAATTCACCGACTACTGGGGTGTGTTTTCTTTATTATCTAACACTATATATATATATATATATATATATATATATATATATATATATATATATATATATATGGGTTAAGAATGGTAGTATTAATTACTAAAAATCGTATGTTATACACATTACCAAAGTCAGTACTTTTCATAAAGTTGTAATGTCGGAATGTAAACTTTTAACATGTAAAAATTCGGGGATCCGAAAATGGTAAAAAGTTCATACGCGTATAAACCGCAAGGTTAAAAGTTGGGCTTCGTGGTTTTTTTTGGTGCGGAAGTGGGGGGGGGGCATCGGAGCGTAGTATTTCAATAGGGTAATGGGCCGTTTTTCAGGGGCCCGGTAACCGACGGTGGGGGGAGGCCACCCTCTGGATATCATGATCGGCGGCATCAAATCCTATTTCATCGTTGGTTAATTCATTTTCGATCGCGGCCGGGCCGACAGCGCTCCCAGTCCCCAACCCCCATCATCCCCCCCCCTCGTTGCCATTACGCTCGCATAAACATAATGCTATTTCTGTTCGCTGGACTGTGTTACGAGCAGATCCTGTTTCCCGGGCCACGGCCTAATCGTACCCGCACCGATTTCCCTCCACTCCAGCTCGCGCCCATAAATCTATACCTATACGTCTATATCCGCGCGTACACACACACATACTCATATATATATATATATATATATATATATATATATATATATATATATATAGGACAAAAGGAACCATATTTAGGTCTTCTACTTTCTCGAAAATTCACCTTTTATATTAAGTTGGCAGGCCATCGAATCGGTATTAACGGTTATCATTCATGAGACCAAACCTTCTACATATGAATGAACTAAAAAAACTATACTGGAGTTGTTTCTCTCGATAGAGAATGCCCTACTCCTTAATGGTACAAGATAGTACTGAAAAATTGTCAAATGGTCTGACTTGAAATTTTAGCGTTTAACTCCGTTTACCTATTTTACCTCTAATTTGAAATACGAAACAATAACGTGGCTAGAGAGCAGGTGACGTAGCGACTTTTCCTAGCCCTTTTCTCGGCCGGCGGCACAAAGCGTCCGATCGGCTTGCGTGTAAAGTATCGGCCCGACGGTCTGTCGGGGCGTGGACATCATATATCGGGCGGGGGGCCAGTGTATCAGGCGCCCCCCCCGGGCCATAACTTTGCGGGGCCCCGGCCCAGGGGAGGAGGGCTCCGATGGCCTTTTTAATCAACCGCCCCCGCATTCAAACCTCTCCCGCCCATTTATCCAGGCCCGCCCATTATTTATCGTCCCTTTTCCGATGTCCAGAGTCCTTTTAATCCTGTGACGCCCCTCCCTCCTCCCGCCGGCAAAACTGGGCGTGTGGCAGCTCACTCGAAGACACGGGGGTGGGGCGGGTGCGGGGAGGAGCCTCGATTTATTTCGTGGGGGGCTTTGTGAGGCCGACCCGAAAATAGTGTGGCCCCGCGCGACACAATGGGCCCGCCGGGTACGTCGGAGATGATATGCGAGAACTCTCCGGGCCGGCGAATAATGGACGCCCGCAGCCGAGCTTTTAATTCTCTCCACTCCACTTTCATTCGGCGATAAAACTTTTTGCCGCCACTTTATAAACTTAGCCGCAACTATAATACGACCCCGAGCCGGTGACAGACTACTACTGCCGTACTCAATTGCTTGTTAACAATTCACTAGTTACTATTTTATTTTTTATTTGTCGGAGGTTTACTCTGACCTTTCCTTCAAACCGGAAAGAAGTCTTCATAAGATGAATGAAGACGTATTGCGCTAGAGAACATAAGTAACCCTCAATATACCTTAAAAAAATATTGATTATCATAATTTTCGGATTTTGACGATAATTTTTCCTCGAAACAAACGATTATCGACAAAGCGCGCTAAAATACAGATGTCAGACCGTCGCTTTCGGAGAATAATGTTGGGGGGGGAAGGGGTCGGTAAATTCCCCGCGCTCATTAGCGGCTACAATTAGTCCCGAGTCGTTTCTCTCTGCGACCGGAGAATCGATGTACAGATGGATAGTCGGGCCTCAACATTGTACCAAATTTGAACGTTACATCGGCCATATATCGGCCCCCATTCAAAAGATAACAATGGTATCAGCTCAACACGCGCCGCATTTTATTTTATCGCCGTTTAGCCAGTCAGTTATCGATATTGCCCCCGAATTTATACAGACACGTTCACTAAAAACGGTTCCACGTAGCGTATACAGCCCTGTCCATAATAACGATGGTTGTTATTAACAAAATTTCCGCGACACCTATTGCAAGTAGCTTGAAACGTCCTTGTCTTTAAAATTATCTGTATTATTACTTACATTTTCAATGAACGTCTAAGTTTTCCCAATTTATCACAAAATAAAATACTGAAAATATTTAAAAACGCTGAGGTATATCCGAAAATTAAATTTCATTTCTTACCGATAAAGTCCGCTCCAAGAAAAGTGCAAACCAACTAAATAGTTACACACCCTGCCGAAAAATAAAAGTTTTTTTAAAAAGTTGTTTCGGCCGGGCCGAGGTGCACTTAGGAATAAACCAGAGGGGCAGTAAACTAGGATGAAATATAAACATTAGTAACCGGAGCCGAGTCCCTAAATCATCAAGAGTTACGCCTGGCCCCGAGGCGACGCAAGCCCGCAACACACACAAGTCAAGCGTGTAACAACTTTTAGCATTCTCAAAATCGGTCCGGGGAGAACTCGCTCCAGTTCCGACTCTGATGCGCTAATACAGTAGTAAATTCCCTTCAGTGCGATGCAATCAAAATTAAACTATAATTAATAGACAACATAACTGAACATTATTCAAGTAAAGAGCAGGAAAGTGAAACAACCTATGTTGGTACCGATAGTCCCTCACGAGTAATCATAAGAAGGGGCTTTATAATAATCGTCCGTGTTAAATTACAGAACATTTAATCAAAAACCTATTCTTATATATTCACTACGTTAATTAGCTTTACATTCACGATTACCAATTTTCGGTAACTAATTTCCTACCACACAAATAATAAAGAGGTTTATTTATGTAATATTATTACATACCCCAAGCAAAGGCCGGAATGAATTTATTTCCAACTTAATGTAATAGTTAAAGGACCAAAAATTAATTCAGAGTGCAGATCGTATAAATCGCTCCAGGGCCTAGACAAGACCGTCCGGGTACTTTCCCTTATTTGGCAGGCCGGAAACAGTGCTTTAGAATTCAGGGAAACGAGAAGGTCCGCATAAATGAAATCGGTTGAAATCCTGAGGTGAGCAAACCTCGTTTCAAATTAAATTCCTAGGGCGGGCCAATTGATAGTCTGTGGGGGGAAGGGCCCTTTCGGCGGGGCAGGATTGAAGTGATGAGAGGGTTTAAGGGACCGCGGGCGGTTCCACTCCCTGTTTAAAATTCGCCGAGTGCTATATGAATTTTCCGGCCTCAACGATATAATCAGAATATTTAAAACCTGGGAAAAAATATATCCGACTTGTAAAGGCACTCCATCCGTTGAGCGTTGTATAGCAACTCATGAACTCAACCATCACTCCCCGCTAAGTGCTATATAAAGGTGCATATTGAAATATTTAATACAAGCGTATTTATAATTATTATCAGTTCCTTCGATACAGATTTCAATTTAAATGCATTTAAATTGCACACTGTCTTGCAGAATCGCAACGCCCCAAATTCCTAGACCGTCGAGGAGCTTATCTCCTAGAGGGGACAGAAACCTTCGGGGAAATGAAAGGTGGACCGCGAGGAAAAACGGAAAGGTAAACTTCATCCGAGGAAAATTGAACAAAATTGCGAAATGTTATTTTCAATTAGGATGAGCGAGATAAAAGGGGGCTGATTAGAAGGGGGATCTGCGCCGCGCTCCAACTTATCTGGGCGAAGCCAACCTCGGCTGTTTGAATTAATTATGTCCCGATTAGCGTTGAAATCCCGTAGTGGTGATAAAAAATAATGAAAAAAATTAAAAATATATCGGTTTTGGAAGTCAATCCTTAATTTAATCTTTAATATATGCGGGGAATTGTTTAATAAATTCCGCGTTTATTTCTGTAATTATCCATTAAATATTAATATAAATATTTAGTATTCGGCCTCGTAAACTCGGTCGGCTCCGGTCGGGCCGAAACGGTATTACACGCTAAGATATGAAAACTAGTTTATATCCGAGCGCTGGTAAAAGAAATAAAAACCCGTCGCGAAATTACGATGGCGGCAAATAAATAGACCGCCGAGGTTTATTGAATATAATATTAATTTTATTTTCGTTAGGGGCTGAGAAAATACATTTAGGGGACGTCCGTAAAAAAATTGTTATTCCTCGTCTGTCTAGGTCACTGACCCGACAAACAAAGTTAGTAATAACTGACAAATCTGGCATATTATTAACGTTTCTCGGACATTTATTGACGGTTTCTTTTCTAGTTCACACTGCTTGGCGACCTTACATTTTGAACTAATTTGCACTTCTTCATCATGGGCTCATTGTTCCCGCGTCTGTTAGCGACACTTTTCCTAATTTGCGGAGTTATATTTATTGATAAATAGAAGCCGCTCTCTGGAACGATATTTCTTTGGTCGTTCGCGGGGGTTTGCAGCGTTACTGAAGATGGCGAAAACGTTAAACCGAATACGAGGAGCGTAGGCAGGAAATTGAAAGACCGGTGATTGGGTCTCTGTTGGCCACCGCCAGAGGCCTGTTTTCGCCTTCGGAGCAAATATCTGCTTTCCGCCGCCGTTACACTGTTGGCCCGTGTCGGACCGGCAGGAATGGCAAACAACGCGAGGTTATACACGTGTCAGTAATTTATAAAACATAATATCATAAATTTGTCGAAGATAATTTTCCTCGAGTTATTACTTTCGCCTACGAGGTGAGAGGAGCGCGATATTTAGGAAGAATATTTAGTTAGATTTATGACCCTCGGGAGTCGTCAAGTGTTCGGAGGCGTTTAGGAGTAGAGTAGGTGGGCGCTGGGGGCGGCGGGGGCGGTGGAGTCTTCTCCAAAAATACGGCTTAGGAATGAGAGCGAGCCGGTGCCGGGATAAAAGCCCGCTCCGCTTATGAAGGAGGAGGATTCCTCAAATAACTTCTCTCACATTTTTTTTCTTTCCTCTTCTTCGTCTCCTCCGTTTTTTCCCCCCGTTCGGCTTTCGTTGGAATAATTCATCACGCTAATGCGTCTATTCATATCGACACTGCGCTCCGGGGGCCCCGACCCGACGTCTCGGGGCCGAAGCCAGAAACTAGATAAACAGGATGGACCGACTTAGAATTAATACATAAGAAATATCTACCGGAACCGCATAAAACAGAGCCCCGAATACTTGCTTCGGTCGCGTCACTCTGAAGAATATGAATTCCCAGTATAAAGTCATTAGGTTCGGGATAAGGAGAGTTAGCGTTTGGAGGACGCGCTAATGCGCACAAATCTGAAATAATTCACTGGTCAATATTAAAATTTCGGGGTGTATACACATATTGATTATGAGAAGAGCTCAAATGACTCATAATATTTTTCCAGAGATTGATAATTACTTTTAAAATACCCTTATAGGTTAGTTTAGGCGCCCCCAATAAAGAACTTCAAACAGAGCGTGATTGGAACCTAAAAGTTGAATAGAATTAGAAAATATTCCCCCACCAACACAGAGACGGTCATAATATTCAAGATATGATACTAAAATATGCCTTCTAATCTGGACGAATGCACCCGCGTTGCAAGCCACTGTCCGCATTTGCCATTTTCGCTTATGAATAGTTTGATGGCTTCTGACCACAAGTGATGAGAGAGGACATAAAACCGACTGTGGGAGGGGGGGGGACTCCTCGAGTTACAAATTATAAGCTCCGGCCGCCCTGGCTTTTGAGTTACGATGGATTAACGAATAAAGCAAAGAAACTCGATGCAGTCAAGTAAGTTAAGTAGGAAGGGGGTGGGCATTATTAAATAAGTTGGCGACTGTTTGGGGCCGGCCCACGGCCCAACTTTAGCACTCGGACCAACTAACTCCCAAGATCTTCGCTGAGATCTCCGAACGAAAAGAACCAATACTTGCGGAAGTTGAAAATCGGTTATTAAAATTATGTTCCCGAGCGTAGGTTTTCTATAGAATATCTTAAGGTCTGGTGAACTTGATAAAAAATTATCCGCATCGCTTATAATAAACCGAACACTGCCCGCATTTGAGCTTTTTGGCTCGGTGTATTATATTGAGTACATTTCCATTCCTATGTAAAATATATTATACAAAGGAAACGTCGGAGGAAACAAGTTTTCAGCTGTCGAAGGTAAAGGTCTAGCAACACCAGAAGATGATTAAAAATATTTTTTTTTGGTTGATTTGCATTGCCGGCAGTGTCGTGCAAGGTGACTGCAAAACGAATGTATCAAAAGTATGAACGAAGTTTTTCAAACAGCAGCGTGAAAACAATCTCCCATAAGATTAAGACCTACGATGCTTCATTTTTTCATCCTACTCGCGGAGGTTATGTTGTCTGGAGGAGGGAGGGCCCACTCCGCCGGGGGCCGGGGTCATCACATTACCGGGGAAACAGAGCAACCGGACAGAAGCGAGGGAACATTAGTATATTAAAAGAAGAAGAAAAACAAAATGCGCGCCCACAAAGGGCGGCTCTCGACCCCAGTTTTTCTACTACAGATTTTGCGCTATTGTAAACAGACTTCAAAGGGCCCGGTTCTGATTACATGAATTTATGTCGCAGTATTCAATTTATATTATTCCATGAATGTCGAACGCGACATAATTTAAAACAAAATCCCTCTAGTTGATTTTGGGCCGTTGCAAATGTGAATTAATAACAACAGGAAGTTATGTGTTTCTTTGTATCCACTAATCTATATATTTAAAAATTAATGTTTATTTGCCCCTCAAATTCACATTGTTATGTATCCGACATTGTTAGTTGAGTTCGTGCATTGTTGAATCAGTTCCCGTTGGGTACGAGCCCCTGTTTCGGGATTGCTGAGATTGAATTTATGATTAACTGCAAGTTGTTGAAACTTGTTTGAAACGTGTTTTTTTAAGAAAACATTTTTTGTTAATCACGCTAATAATAGAACTTATTAAGAACGAATCAGGAATCTCGTTACCGTTACACAGGTAATTAATCTCCGCGTCAATAACAGGACTATAAATTTTCATCAGTCTGCCCTAAAATTTGCCCTTAATCACATTTCCCTGATTCCATTGTGCGATCAATTAGGCGGAAAATTAGAACAGCGAAAAAGAAAATTTGGAAATGGGGTAAGTCGAAAAATGGAGAGGTGTCTGAAACAGAAACAGGTTGCTGATACGTTTCAGCGAAATTATCGGGGAGTTTAATTAACCCGGTTTGGTTGAATTGAAGTTTGATCAATTAAAAATAAAAATTAATGCTATTAAACGATATTCAATCGCCCATAGCGCCTGATTAAAGTTTACTTATAACAACATTTATTTTCGTTGATATATTTAATGTTATAGCAACATTTAGCTAGGAATTTAACTTCACAGTTTCAGTATTGGCGGTAGGAGACAAAATTCAGCGCAAATACTGGAAGTAATTCATCGACCTTTCGCTCCAAATATCAGAGTCCCCAAAAAGGGGATTGCGACTGCCAGAGAATTTAATCCCTACGCGGAAGCGGATATCGAAGAGTCAAACAACGCTTTGCCGACTTTATTCGAATTGTTCCACGAAAATCGGCTGCAAATTAATTTCTCCCTCCCCCCCCACACTTATATTGAATCGACAGCAGAAGGCCGACGACCCTACTGACTTGAAATTCTTTTCCAAGCCCCAGAATTGGACAATTTCATCCCCCACACCATCCAATCAGTTTCGGCTTATGAAATAACTGGCACTAATTCAAAATTGTGCTCCCAAATCAAATCAGATACTGGCCGGGTGCAGAAATGGCGCTAATTGCAAAAAAGACCGATCCCATACCAAATCACTCTGTCACAAAAATATATTGATGAAGCGTTCTGTTGCGACGGTACTCTACACGTGAAGACAAAATAGGCGAGAAACAGTCAAATCTCATCTTTAATTAGGTTTCCTCCTGGTTTTCATGATAAAAACGTAAAATAATATAAGTTTGCTTTTCTAAATCACTTTTTCAGGCACCACTACCGACAAATCCCCTTTCATCAATCCTGGAATATGAAAATTCTTCTATTTTTTCGGATAGAAATCATCAGACGGATATTGTTAGAAACGTCTTACGGGTCTAGCCGGCGTATAACGAATACAGAAGGATGCTCCCCGTTGGCGCGGAACCTTTAATGGAAACGTTAGGCAAGTGCAATTACCGAAGGGGTCGGTGGGTGGGGAGTAGGGGGGTCCTTATTTCCGCTGATATGTTGTATAATTCTTCGCTTTATTCTCCGGCCTCGCGTCGAAAAGGAATCTCGGATAAATAACGGCCCCGGACGGGGCTATAGAACAAAATAAACATGAGACCGTACCAAGCTAAAAAAAAAGAAAAGGGACGGAGGAGACGGGAAACCGATTAATTAGGCCAATTGAAGGTCCGCAGGAGGAGGACCCAGAAGAAGTAATGCAGTTTATTGAATAATTTATGAACTTTTATATAAGAGAGAAAATCGGAGGGGGTTTGCGGTGCGCGTGAGGGCAGCGTGGAGCAGCGGGCGATACGTTGGTAAATAAGTACTAATACGCTGTTCAAATATACGGGAATTAATTTATACACGTTATACAAACAATGGAATGAATTATTCAGGGGGCTTGTTTATTCGAGCTTAAAACAGGGATTTCGGGTTTACAACAAGCTATCGTAGAGACCCACTTTAACCTTATAAAAATAACTGGTCCAAACTAATGTCTCCTTTACCGTACCAAAGACAACAGCGCGGCTTCGTGGGAATCCAACTAAAGCGGAAGACGAATTAAGGGAAGCAATCTACCCAAGCAAAGTAACAGAAGAAAATATAGGTAGTGAAGATATTCCACTCATTCCTGAAAATGTGCTGACGTTTCGAAATTGGGGGCGAGAGGTGATTAATACAAGTACCCCTTTTGAACTTTGCCAATTCCAATCTCCGGGTACGGATTGTTTCACCTTTGCGCCGAGTTCCCGCTTACAATTCAAATTTTCTTCTAACTAGGGACGTCGTATGATATCTCGACGGTGGACAGTGGAAATCCCCTGTCCAGTGACCGCTCGACCTCGCCACAGTCCAGACCGGTCTTTACAGAATAGAAATTACTATTCACGGACAAATAACTTCTGAAATAACTATTGCGCGAACCGAATAAAGGAAATTCGAGACAATTCAAGTGGCCATTTTTAGATAACCCGAATCGGTGTCGAGGCTACGTTGAAATCCAGAATCTGTATATTTAAAATTTTAATACCTATGTCTGCTTTATGTTTTTGAACCTACGCTAGACCAGTTATGACAAACGGTATTCCAAATAAGTTGCATTAATAATAAGCGAGGGTTTAAAATGTATTGGTATATATTTATTTCATACTAGTTAGGTATTTCCTAAGCCGAATTTTTAATTAATTCCAGGTTCCATTTTCGCATCGTATCAACAGGTTTTGATTTTTGTTCCATAACGCCGACACACCAGTTCTGGTCTTAACATTTAATTTCCCGCCTTACGTCGGCGGTCTCGAGACAAACGAGCGATTAATAAATTTGGCCCTCGCTCAACTCCGAACCCAATCAGAAGTTACCCGGGACCAAATAATGATTTCTTGTTCTTCAGGAGAGTTAAGTTTTTACGAGGTTTAACCGGTCATTATTCTCTCCGGCGGTTTGGGCCCAGAAGAGAAACTGACGTAGAGAAATGCTCCGAGAGAGATTAAAAGCAATATCTTCCGCCTCCGCCCACACTCTCTCTCACTCTCTCTCCCTTTCTCGCTCTATTTCCAGAAAGTTCCCTGTGAAAAGTTTCCGCCGGAGCTTATAAAATTATTGTCGGCTTGCCGTGTAGCCGGCCCCGAGATTATCGAATCCCCGAATCCCAGGGCCCCGCAAGGGCCATACTTCATTCAATTAGGTATATCAGACGATACGTCTTGTTTCCCCCTCCCCCCCCCCCAGACAACTGTAATAGGCCCACATGCTTTTATCATGAGCAGGTCTTTCCCGTATATCTCCCCCCAGTATTTTTAAAAATCAATGCCTCCCTTAGTGATTTGTTACGCGCTACCGGATTATTTAAAATTATACGCTGATTTTTAATTTATTTCACTAATTTATTGATTGACTCTACTTACGTTCCATACAGGCCCCCGAAAAGGAAGTATTTAAACAAACTAGGAAATAAATAAAATTAAAATAAGAGAGGAAATGTAGAGGGTTTATCCTACATATTGTCCTATACTTGCAGATTTTTGTTGATAGGTTTCAAAGAATTCGCCGTATTAGTGTGCCCCATTAGTCGCCTCTTACGACAGGCAGGGCCTACCCTGGGAGTATTCTTAACCCGCTCCCAGTCGGTGAGGGGGCGCGGGAGGGGGTGGATGAAACTCATTACTTTAACTATCGGCAATCTACCCCCGCTTCTAGCCAATTGCTGCCCAGTCGCAAACCTACTTCAGCCCTACACTTCAGAACATTGCAACGCCGGACAATTGAATCACCGAAAATAAAGGGTCATCTCGTGTCCCTTGTTACTGTTCGAAGGCGCTGCACCTCTTTCTTCTAAAAACGGAAAAGCGCCGTCTTCTGCTAGTGTCTATTTACAAAAGTGAAAATCGGCCACCTCGTTAGATACAACAATTGCGCCCAGGATTCTAACACCATTAGGGGATTACCTCGGGCCTGGATAGTAGAATATTTTCGGCGCATGGCACCGCGAAATTAAAAAAAAAAGGTTATAGGGACCGCATTACAGTGAAATTGTCCCGCGAATTTTGTATACGACCTCGACAGGTCGGGGTAAAAGCTGTGGCGCGGAAATAACTCTATTTCAGGTGGAAATTCGCGGGCCATGACGCGCGGCAAGACCGCCCCGCCCACCCCCCCATCTTCCACCCCCATTGACCCCCTTATGAATAATTCTGGGCCGCGGCCTCTTTTAACTTCCTTTATTATATTCATTCGCCGGTCGCCGACCGTTTTTTGAAATGTGTTCATTTACCTCTTTTTATCTCAACCGGCGGAACTCATTTGTCGAGAATTTTTTTTCGCCAAAATTACCCGTAAATCTATCCAGAAAGATTTATTAATATTTTAAAGAAATTTTTCCGCGCGTATCGGAAAACTCAAATCACCCCTTTATCCTAAACCCACTCGCATTCTACATTAGAAACTCGGCACCCGTACAGGGTCGCTAGCTTGCAACTGCGCTTTATTAAATGAACGCGAATTAGTTTAATTAACAGCGTAGACGGCGACAACAGAACAGAACTCGGTTAAACTCAGGGGTGACGATACAGGAATTATGAACTCATTTGGGCCGGTGTACGCGCCAACTTTAGATTCGAACAACAATTTCATTTGTTTGGTTTTGGCTCTTACCCGGCGTCGGCGGATTTTTAAAAGCCGTTTCGACGTCAAATTAAAATTCGCCTTCAACGTCCTCGGTCTGTTCTCGGGCCTCGGGGATTTATTAAGGAGGCGCCCTTACTACAAACCGCATTGAAATCAGTGAAAAGGCAGTGAGAGCCTACCGCCTTTTCGCGGGAGTGAAAAGTGGATTGAGTCGGGGGGGAAAAAAGAATTTCGGGATGTTGGTGGGAGGGGGGGGGGGGGCGAACTAGTGGCGACGCCCCGAATGAATACAAAAGGAGTTAAAGGGTTTGACGTCGAATTATTCATAAAGTGGCGATACCGAAGATTTCACGGGCGAAAGACCCCCCCTCATCACTCACCTTTCGACACGACTCGAGTAGTTAGTTCCCTCTATTATTTTGTCTACCGAAAGTATTATATTTTATATAGCGTGATTGTCCGGAATTGAAACAGCGCTGTTTTCGCACCCCTCGTAACCGGACTTCTAGTATTTCTTTTCGTTCCTGCGAGTCTCTCGTTGATTGGATCTAGTCCGAGAGGAATATACTTTCGGAAATTAAAACTAAAACCGTGGCACTTAACCGGGATGTTTCTGACTGGTTTTAAAAAAAAGTAGGGTGGGAAATCAGCGTCTGACGAGTAGAGTCGTGGCATTGTCGCTAGAACGAATGGAAGCCCGAGGGTGTGATTGGAGCCGGGGTGGACAGTCTGGGGATAATTTGCCGGCGGGTTAATTACCCGTTTAGTGTTGGGCCACGGTCGGGCTTCAATCGCCTGCCAGGGCCCCCACTTCGTCATCAGCAGATAATTAGAGTCCGCACGGCCCGGACCGGCCACGAGAACAGGAAGAGAAGCGACCGGGGACAAATTACGCCCTTTCTGCCCCCCGGGATAATTTCCGCCCACCGATCGCGGCTGTTATTCCTCGAATGGACAAATGTGTAGTCTGCATACGGGATGCTTGCCGGGGACAATATGCGATAGAGGGAAGTTACTCGGATCAAACAGGTGAGTTGAAATTTTCTATTCGAGGAAAATATTGCCAGGATATTTCTGTAGCCAGTTCGAAATACGTTTTGCAATACCGTCGTATTCTCGATCTTCCGTCTCCTCTCGCCGGCTTGAAAAATTCCGCCGGATATAATTGAAATTGTTGACAGTTTTACGGATGATCGCAAGTGGAAAGCCATTAGGGGCTGACCGTATTTGCATACCTGACGGGTGGTAGTTGAGCGGGGGTAACGTTAAGTGCTAATCGGATGGCGGGCGGGACCCACCGCCAATAGCGAGTTATCTAGTTGGGGGTAGAAACTTGCGGTCCTCAGACCAAATCTGTTTGTCAAAGGGCTAAGCCAATTCGGCGGTAGTTGTCGCCTAAATCAGATTAGCGGCCCGCCCGGTTAAAGTATTTTCCCCAAAATAGATTATAAACGACCTATCGAGTTAACAATCTCCCAGGCGGATCATTAATATTTCACGTATTGGGTTCGTAGTTTACAATTTTTAAAGGGTATATAAATTGAGTGTTTATAAAAATAATTGAATCTAGACTTCAGAGACATACGGGCAGTTAAATTAATTTACATTAAATTAAATACAGTCACCGTTCACGCTCAAATTGTCAGTCATTGTCGCCTAGTATTAGCCAGTTGATATTGATCGATCTAGCGTAAAATCACGCTCAGAGGGTTGTACAGAACGGAGCTCCTGCGGAGTACCAATCTCGTGCAGGGGTCGAGGTTGAATTAAGAGGTTAGTACTTAGTTTGAGGTTAGGGGGTTGTATTACTTGGATGGGGAGGGTTGGGAAATCTCCCCGGTTGGTGAAGATCGGGAACATCCCCCGTTTCAATCTTTCTCTCCCCTCCCAGTCCAATAATGGAACTAATCTGTTAGGATCAGGCACTCCCGGACCCCCTCGATACTAAAATATATGGCTTTTCTCGGTGCCATCACAGTGCTTAATGAACTTCACGGATAGCGGGTATTCACGAGAAGATTGCAACTCAATTACGTTTGAAGTAGTTTTTCCTCACTTATTTTCCAGTGTTCTGCGATATAAATGTATAATTAAAACTTATGAAACTGTAAACAAAATCCGTAAAACAGTACTGGAATACCTCCCCAAAATGATCATTAATAAATTCAATATATCAACTCTGATTAATCTATCCATTTGATTGAACTTATTAATCATCAATAATATATTTTAGCGACTACATAAAGCGCCTAGATTAAGAAAATTATACTTTCACCGAATTCATCAATTTTAATGGAACATATTCAGTGTTCTCTTTTATTATATTATATATACCTACAGAGAGTATTTTCCAAAAGGCCGTGTTCCAAAGTCGAGCTTTTTTCCTGTTGCTTGTACACTATATCCTCTGGGAACACTTTGCTCTTCTCTTATCTCTTATTGCTTTCCCTACTCTTCCTTCGCTTAGAGTCTGCCCCCTTCCCCCCGCCGCGCTGACGGTATTTCGGCGGTCTCCAATCGTTCTAGGATTAGACCGTCTGGAGTTTTGCTCTTTTTACCTTTTTGGGGCGAAAATCTCCCATCTATAGGTCTTACCGGGGAAAAAATAGGGAGGTGGGGAGGGGCGAGAGGAGGAATCGAAGTATATTGGAGAGGTTCCTGAGTACCGGATCTGCCCCCCCCCTCCCCCTCTAGCCCTGTATTGTTATCGCTCCGCTTCCTTGCCCATGTTGGCTCACAACCGACGTCTTTCGGAGCAAATAAGAATTTTAAACTCTTACTTCGGCCTCTTTTATGCTTTCGACCGTATTATACAAACTAGAATAAATTACCCCTAACAAAATTTAAACGTGGTGTTCGCGTAACAACGACACTAATTCTTAATAGTTTGCTGAATAAAACACGTAACTGTTTTATTATTGCGTCAAATTTTAATCGAAAAATATCATATTAAAATATCTCAGCGGATACTTAATCGAGAATTATCTTTATACTCGAAGGAATTTTTAATCAAGAATAATCATACAATGTAAGAGTCCAGCAATTCTGCCGGTGGAATGAATGTTTTAAATCCGTAGAGAATTTCACGCTCCCATAAGTTCAATCGTTAATAAATATTGTTTGTAAATGGTTGTTTATGACAGAGTATTTTGTCGTAATAGAAGCGTCGAGGTCTTTGATCATTTGCAAGTATGAAGCAGTGATTGTAAATAGGCGGCCGGTTACTACATACGTTCAGATTTGATCATCTGACTTTCAAAATAGACCCAACTTTCTGTCGGGGCTCACTCGGGTTCTATGAATTCATAGTAACACCGTTCTCTCCAAGGAGTTCACAGACCCTTATTTTCAATTCATTAATTTCTATTTAGAATAAATTGTATTTGGGAATATTTTTTAAAATAAAAAGATCGTTTTCAATACTCCAAAATACAATATTCAACAATTTTAAATGGTTCCATCGGTTCTTAACAGACAATTAGAAACTAGTTTCGGATATATTAAAAATTTAAAAAACCGCTTCTTATAAATCACATGGACATATTCACATGCAATGCAGTATTCATCTCTGGGTGAAGCCAATTTATTATTTAAGATTATGACTTACAAAATTTCGTAGCGATTAGAAAAAAAACTGTTGAATACCAAAGGCACGAAAAAGGTAAGCGCTAAACAAATTCTGACACAGCTCCTATTAACATAAATTGTCACCTGCTTACGAAAATAGCCACCGAGTAATGTTCCTTTCTTTCCACCTGAAAAACAACTTCTGTAACCAGGTTTTCGACACAATCCTGTAGGACTACGAACACAGGGAGTCGAATCTATGCCCTCTTTTCGTGATAACCATTCGTGAAACCATAAACATAAATGAACAACGTAAAATCTCATTAACTTTATGTTGAAATATATTGACGTCAATCATTTTATAGAATTGAACATAACGATATATGTTACTGTTAAACTCTCAACCCTCTGTACCCCGGCTTAACTGTCCCATGATCTCGGTGTGGACCCGTATCCAGATATTGTTTAATGCATGCATGCCGACCCGCTGTTTTCTACATTTATATACATAACTATGAAATTACTTGTTTTGTACTCAATATTGGTGTAATAATCGGATAGATTACGTTAATAAAACCCGAGAATTCACTCCAGTGTTCCCACTCCAGTTATTCCTACAATAACGAACTTCCTCACACAACTCGCACGCTACTTTAGTTCACTGGGGACAGTCTGCGACCGGTTGTATACCGTCGTTAGCACTATAACACTGTTGACATAGTCACTTAAAGTGGCACAGTCACAGGTATTACTTCCTTTCTAACACTTGGCACATTGTTCGCTGGGGGCCTTCTAATTCGTCCAAAGTCGACGGAAAATTCCCACGAGAGCGTTTCATTAGATTTTTCCGCCTGCTTATTAATTCCACTCTCGGACGAGACGTCTCGGCGCTGCCGTGAAATTTTCCGCAAGATCCGCAAAGTTTAGCGATTAGAAGCTAATTAAATGTCCCCCCCGGACTGCGTTTTGGGGGCGGAGGGACGTTCCGCCCCTAATCCGCAGACATACCTGGCAAAACCCGCGCTCTCTGACAATTAGCTTTTCATTCCCGAATTGCTTCGTCCGCCGCGACAATTGAATTAGGCCGTTCTTGGAAAACTTGGTCCGTCGCCCCCCTCCCTCGCGCCCCACCGAAACACCGCACCCCTCGCTAATTCCGTTAGTGCGGGGTACAGAGACGCACCTGGGGTCCCGCCTAGTAGAGCACAATTCATTAACTGTTTATATTTGGGGGGCCGGGGCCTGACAAAACAAGCCGTGTTTTCGGTCCCTGAACCCGTGACCGCCGAGCAAAAAATGGACCACCGAAAACTCTTTAAAAGAGAGTGGGAAAACATTCATTTAGAGGACGCCACTTTTTATTTTTGCTCTAATTTTTTTTTTAACCGGTCGCTTGTATTTTGGGAGTCCCCAACTCTCTATTTGCCGTATTTATCTGATACACCGGAGTCCCCCGTATGAAATGCCTTAAATCATAGTTATAACGGTTTTAAATAAAATATTCCCTCAAAAAATACTCTATTCTTGCCAACCTACTGATAGAACCGATAATACATAAAGTAGACCGAGAGTAACAGTGCCAACAGGACGGTCCATTATTGGTTCCTCATACATTCTCAGGTACGCTGAGACACTAACATAACTTAAAAAAGTTTACTAAATTAAGAACTCAGAATTCGCAAGAGTACGAAAGTCCTGC
The DNA here is from genome assembly GCA_019843655.1 of Lethocerus indicus. Taxonomy (NCBI): domain Eukaryota; kingdom Metazoa; phylum Arthropoda; class Insecta; order Hemiptera; family Belostomatidae; genus Lethocerus; species Lethocerus indicus. The sequence goes on along the minus strand of JACDQD010000012.1, from coordinate 12,065,601 downwards.
CAGTCATTGTGAGAGTATTCGAAGGCCGAAGTTTAAATTTGGTAGCCGCTCTGTGTGTTTGTGTCGCTCTCTCTCTCTCTCTCTCTCTCTCTCTCTCTCTCTCTCTCTCTCTCTCTCTCTCTCTCTCTCTCTCTCTCTCTCTCTCAGTGTAAACAAAGTATGGCTGTCCCGAGACTAACAAACAGTCGGGCCGAGAGCTCGATTAGGGTACAGTCGGCGTCGAAAACCTTCGGTCCAATTTTAGCACAAGTTTACCCATTCGATTTCCTACCCAGTGACACTTTTCTCCTTGCTCGGACTGTAACCGGAAAAATATATGGGAAATGACAGTAAAAAACTCCAAAGAGTTCGAGCGTCAAATAAATTTTATACCTAATAATTTAAAGCCAAATTTCCATAAAGAACTGAGTTTCTGTAATGCAAATTTTGTCCCACTACTAATCTATTTTTTATTATTATTTTATCGATGATGATGATATGATACTCGACTGATAACATCTAGCCTCAAATTATTACTGATAGGTTATAATATGTACATATCTACATACAATTCTGACTATTCTGGCAACTCAGTAGAAAGAATACGCTGGTAACTCTAGTATAGTTCTCAAATTCTGAACAAAATGTAAACTTAGTCAAAATTGAGTCAAATATTTCGTGTCGCTCACAAAAAAATGATGATATACTATAATTGAACGATAGAATCTGGAAAATGTTTAGTAAAATTCTATAAAATTTCCATAGCGAAAGTATTCCGAATTATTCTGGGGAGTGTACTTAATTACGAATTGTTAAAGTTTCAGATTCAGTGAGAGTTTTATATCTCCGCCTCCATTCTATGCAAGCACAAGATAGCACAGGAATGTTTTCCCTCCTATAAGACCTGGTATCGTACTCATATTTTGATTTGAACGCGGAGATTCTTCGTGTGTATATCGAAAATTGTGTTATGATGGATTTGAAGTATCACAAACCACGTCGCGGTCATAACTCACCGACCGTATATTCATTCGTTGGTAGATTCATTTACAATACAGAAGCTGTTCGGCGCTTCATCATATAACTTTGATCACAGATATCATACGTACTTATAATAACTGATATCATTAGCATCGCAACGCCTATTCACCAAATCTTCACTAATGACTCTCGGTATAATTATTAGACGAATAAATTTATAGAATATAAGGTTTGTACAAAACCCTTCTTATGGATTATTTCGCATATATAAATAAAGATTGCAAGTCAATAGAACTCTTAACTTACAGTGACAATTTGTTTTATGCTATAAAGCTGTCTTAACAAATCCACTAGAACATTCTGTAAGTATAGGCAAAAAAACGAAGATTCTGAAGGATACATTTCTGTGGTAACCTGGCAAACCGGTGTACGTTCGGTTTGCACGGACTATGCAAACCTGTCATGGCAAATATTACCCATAAGTATGTTATATGGGAATTCATTGTCCGACTAATGAACCATAATTGATTGGTGAGTACGAGCTCATCTCGTTTAAGCAGTTACTAATTGGAATTGAAAACTGGGCCCGGTATGTCGTGCAGTGTTATTGTATTATTTTCAACATAGAATAATAATTGGAAGAGAATAATTGGACGGGAATTTCCAAAACACCCCCGGGTTGCGGCCCGACAAAACCTATAAACGCCGTCCCCAAAAATTAATCTCGGGATATGTGAACTATATTCAATTAAACGGTAAACAAACTTTTCACTGTTGTTCTTTCTGAAGCCCGCTTAATAACTAATTTCCGATATTTTACTTGTCCCAATCCTTAAATCATTTATATACTTTATTCAAACATTCCTCCTAACTTAAATATTGTGATTCATTTTTGTGCATTAGAAGAAATAATTGATTAATTCATTTTTTGAAATAAAAGTCATTAATATTATCCAACACATAAATCCGTGATCAGAACTTGAATTCGTACTATCATCAGGACTGACAATTACGCGATCCTACCGGAAGTTAGTTCGTGATTATTTATATATTGTAATCAAATAAGCAATTTTACTCATAATTTAAATGATGTCATCCCTCCTTTATTTTTTATATTTGAAACAATCGCTCTTCCTGACCGTCATTATGACAAAGAATATGACTTTTCGAAATAAAATCCATCAATATTATTAATAATAATTGTTTCCCTACAATCCGACATTATGCAAGGCGGCGACTTTGCTAATTGCGCAACTTGGGGCTGCAGGCGGCCAAATCGGCCGTCGCCCGATCCGAGGCCGGGATAATTGAGGCGGGACACAAAAAGGTACGCATGATGAAAAGGAAGCCCCGCTAATTCTTAGCTAGCTCTGTGGGAGGGGAACGAAGCTTGCCGGGCAGAGAAGCCCGAGTTAATTGAATTACGCAACTTGGTGCCACCGACAAGTAGTGGAATTATTCTCAAGTGACGCCACTTTGTTAAAAGGAACAAGCCGTTGGTGAGGGGGGAGGGGGGTCGGTGTAGGGGGGAAGGCTCTCCACAACCTCCAATAAATTATAAAAGGATTACCGCCGAATAACGTTGGGCGGCTTCACGTGGACTATCCATTACCGCCATCGTAGGGTACAAAAAGAGTACTTAAATTATTAATCTACACTCTTGATAATGTATTTATAGCAGTATTAACAATTTGAATATTTAGCATATTCGTTACCATTGCAAGTTAGATTTTAGACTCAATAGGTGCTATTGAAACCTGGTAGAAAAACGCATTAACTAAAATAAACGTACTACACTTAATTATGCTACAACCATTTAGGTATTATCAACGTATTACCAGTATTACACTTATTGTTTTAAGTATTATATATTATATCATTAATGCGTGTATTTTTCATTCCTGAATGCTAGGTAAGATACCGAAAAAATGCATTTCTTACTGGAACAATCGCTTTCCACCAGATCTATATGGGTGAAATGTTCAGCTAATATTTTGAAGATCAAGCCACTGAATCGTACGATAAAATTAGTGGTCTACACACAACTCGTGTAATTTGCATTCCATAATGCTATGATATTTAACTTGCCAACATTTATTACTAATGGCACATTGAATCGTCACAGTAGATACGAAATATTTGTATTTCATAATGCCTCACCTGAGTCTAAAACACGTCTACACAGACACTCTCAAGCAGACAGACTGGACGTTGAACATTTCCCGCGTACAACGGACCACTTGTTTGTGGGGGGGGGGGTTACTACACTATTTTAATGAGGGGGAAAAAACCGGGACTACGAACAGGACACTTGACATTGGGACAGAGACACACCAAACTAATCTAGTTTACACATGACACTAAGCGTGGGGAGATGGGCAGAGCGGTAGGTGGAGCCAGCGCTGCTCGACGTCAAAACAGAGGACTAGTGATAAGGACTAGACCGGGACACTGACCCCTTGACCCCCCCCACCCACCCACACCAATCATAGCACGTCATATGGCCTACCGGGCCTTACTTTGAGTAACGCAAATTTCACCTTGTGCCATAAAGGACTATATTCTATCACCATTACTCAATCTTCCAAGTCCTAGGAGTTATTCGCTATCCTAATGAATGTTGAATGGAGTAAATGTGTTGGTAGATATTGTACAATTAAACTAATAGATACGCATATTGGATTTCAATTAGCTATTAGCAATATTGCTAGGGGGATATTATAATACCGAGATGAAAAATTACAGTGTAATACTTCTGTTAGAGGGTATCTAACAGCGACATTCCACGGTCCTCCGTTCCGCAGTTTCCGAGAAACTCGGGAATTTGAAAGCCGAATCTTGGGGACCGTTTTGTTCGGTCGTGCGGAGAGACAGCTCTGTATCCTCTGGGCCACGGTAAACGTAACCGGAATCCGGTTGCTAATGAGAGACCCGGCGCAGAGAAAGAGGCCTAGCGAGAGCCCTTAATTAAAACCGAGGTTCCAGGCCCTTTTAACCCCCCCGGCCCGCCCCACTAACCGCCTCACGCCACGTCCTATTGTACCGGCTCTGCCTCTCCCGGTGCCCCGATTCCGCGCTACTAAACGGCCCGAACAACACTGGATAATTTGATAACGGTCCCTGCACAATTGCCGATATTTCGCCGTTTACGAATATCAAAAATTCCCCCAGTTACTCGAATTTCCCCGGCCTTATTCAATAACATAGGAAATTGTGTTAGTCGAGCACACGTAATACACGATTTTGGACGACCTAACGTCTGAACGATACATTTATGTGCTCAAGGTATAATTTCCCAGGCTCGGAAAATGTCTCTCGGCCGGTTGACAGGAGTGAAAATTTCTGTCACCTACTGGTACCATAAAATTAACGTCCAGAACTAAATTATTTCCTCTCAAACTTTGGGCTATAAAATGTTATACCTATTCGTGTCATAAAACGGTACGTGTCCGCAGATAGTTGTGACATCACTTTTCTTGTCCCTACTCGAAACTCGCCGATAAATCTCCTCCCTCTTCCTCCTAGGTCCCCGAGGAGGCTCCTAAAGCTAAAAACTTGTCCTTTCAGATAGTATACCGAGGAGACGAAAAAAAATCCTCCGAACAAACAAAAAAGTACTTTTGTATCTTTCGAAAAGATGGACAAATGTGCTGTCTCCGAGGGACCGGCAAGGGTGGCGTCGGGGGTGGGTGGTTCGAGTTCGGTTATTCGGGGAGGAGATTGGGCGCTCATTGCTCACTCGTACCCACTTAAGAGACTGACTGTCACTCATAAAACCCATTAGAGAACTTTTAAATCTTTGTTCTTGCCCCAGAGTTTACCCCACCCTCCCCACACCCCCGGTCGCGGACTAAGTTGTGCTCGGCGCAGATATTAGGGGGGAACAGAACCCTGCATTTCAACTCGAGCAAACTCCCGAATCACACCCACCTTAACGGCTACGCCCGAAGGGAGGTTTGGCCCCGAACTTTACACTTTTTTATAGTGTAATTTATTTTATTTTTTATGCCCCCATGAGTACGGATGGGAAAAGGCCTACCGGATTTATATAACCGCATTTTGCCAACTGCTCTTATTTGGAGTCTAGTTCAACCAGAGCTGAAAATATAAAAATTATCGGGAAAAATAACAATACATAAATAATTTTTCATAGGTATAATTCATATAGGAAAATATGTTGTACGATGACAATATTAGACACCATATAGCCAGGAGCGGTTCTATGAAACTACAGAAATAAAACATTGGCCGTAACCGTAGAGTTGATCTATAATGTCGTTTGTTCTTGTCTACCGTTTAAACTCGGAACATTATACCACCAGTCGCAATCAATTTTGTAGCCTTCGGTTGTTAATCACTCGGAGGAGGAGAGTTTTCAATATTAAACTTTCTTCCCCCCGTCCGACTGACAGTTTTCATGAAACAGAACTCCGGACAGACACGAAACGGGCTTCCGACAATACAAAAAGAGTCGAGACGGGAATCAATCGTGCACAAAAGTTTCTCAAACCTTACCACGAATCCGACAGTATTTTTCGTTTAAATGTCTTTTATTGCAAAAACAGCGTAATAGTAACAATTCTAGCATGGGCAATGGTGCTGACAATGAATCTCAGTTTGCTACAGATTACGTGTTTAAGAAGTTTAAGAAGAGAATTCAATTCAAGCTCAATTTAAACTTTGAGCAAAACTATTCACAAAGGACAGCCGCTCCTTGAATTCGCTCTCGTTGATGAAAATATGAAACTGATTTATCAGATAATGTTGTGCGCTCTGCATATGTTGTGCTCTTCCTTTTGCGCACAGTGACACTCTAGCGAGCTCGGCCATGGCATAAATAAAACATCGCCCTCATAGCAGGTATCAAACAGAAATTAACTTGAGATAATCTCATTACCTATTCTTTTTAAAATTTACATATACATAACAATTAAACTGGGCGCAATGCGTACGTCTGCAATATTATTCAGTTTCCAGTATTCACAATATATGTACGCGTAAAACTTACGCAACGAGATATCTAATTTCTCGTACGTTTACTGAACACGTTTTTATATAATTAACATTTTTCCGAAACAACAGTTCGATCATATAGATTATTCTGCGAATTAAATACTAATATTGGAAAATAACTCGGGAAAACCGCTGAGGCATGTAACGCCTCCCCCACCATAGTAACAAAGGTCTCTGTCTCATCATAGCCCAGCGGAAAACTCTTCACATTTTCGAGAGATTTTTCCCGAATGCCCCTCTCCTCCTCCCCACGCCCTGGAAAATTTATCCCCCTGATTGAATTTCTATATTTGCGATCCACCGCCCGCACCGACCTCTTCAGAGGTAATCTTTTCCGGCTCCTGAAGGTAGGTAACCCGGCTGAAAATGTAAATCATAAATTCCTCCGGATCCGCGATTCAATCTTTCCTTCATTCGAGCCCCGTTTTAGCCAGATATGGGAATCGTGTAGGCGTAACATTTAATAATCGAGAGAGATATTTTTTAAAACAAAATGTCCAATCGAATTCGAGATATTTGTTTACGAGAGGGCGGAATATCGCGGAGTGGAATAAGACGGGATGTCCAACACAGCTACAGCAGATGGCGAATAGCCGAAACCGGTCCAGCAAAACACCAAACAGGCGAGAGGAGACAGAAACCACTACGGTATTCCAAAAACTCCGTAGAACAAAACAGGTATTTCGAAGTAGTGTCAAAGGTTGTCCACGCACTGTCATCCTCCGTAGAGTCATTATTTGCTATTCATTATATTAATTAGGTGTGGATCAAAATTATTAAAGTATAATGTATAAGAAAAAACTTAGGATGATTCATTTTGGTAATTTCAGTATGAAAGAAGAAGTTTTTCATTTAACTTTTCGAGCGTCCATGTTTAAAAATATTTCAATGTGGGAGTCCAGGAACAGAACTCAGCCGGGTAAATGTAATTAATTTTTAATTAATTAATATAATGCGATTTAATAATATACCATTTTATATCTTTTAATAATTTCGAATTTTCAATTAATTAACTATACCCCGAGGCATCATTTAAGGAAAATATCCTGCTTCTCATTTATTTTTAATACATATCTGCCTCTCATATATTAGAATGCTTCATTTCGGAAATTAAATAAATTATTGGAGGAGATTGTATATAATATCATTATAATTGAATCCCTTACTGAGAGCAATTACCAGGGAATTATGGTATAGGCACTCTAAATAATTACTTTGGATCATACTTAATCAGGAAATATTTATTAATTTATTATTAATTCATCAGTGGAGTAATGAATAAAAAATAGGTTTTATGCGTGGAGGATGAAAATAGATGACTTTCCTAAAAATAGCTTTCCGACAACGATAGTAACATTATGTCGTCAAGAGATGTTATGCCAAACATAAAATTAGTTAACAAAAGATAAAGATTAAAGTACGTCATGCCATGTTTTAAACAAGTGATAAGAGAGAAATCTCTGCAAAACAATCAAGAACAACAGCCATTAAACGTTCAGTGAATCCACGAAAATTCATTACTGTAAACGCAAAATGTATTTTTAGATCTCAATTTAGTACGTTGATAACAACTGGCCATTCACAATATATAAAAGGGATATCAGTTCTTTTTCGCTGAATAACGGAGCGTTTATATCGAACGTGGGGAAAATTTGAAAATTTTAATTTATTTGCAAATCGTGCAATCTCTATTTCAAGCGTGACTCTCTTGGCGATGACAGCCGTAGTCGGTTCGCGGGGAAAATAAATTCGGAACAATAAACAGCAAACATTAATTGGATATTAAATTGAATCCGGGGGGCAAATTCAAATTATGCAAATGCTGCGAGCCCAGCCCACAGTTCTATTAAAACTCAAAGTTTAGGATTATTATCCCTTTATTCTGAATATATATATATATATATATATATATATATATATATATATATATATATATTTATGTGTGTTGCACACACACACAAATATGCAGGCAAACAAGAACCCAATAGATAGTTATATAGAATTATCTGTAATTTTTTTGGTAAAGATGTTCCGTACTAAATTCGATTATAATGGTCCATTTTATTTTTTATTTGTGATTATCAGTGCATGTTTATGCTCTGGGGTCAACAATGATTCACCGGTTCGGTGGACAGAGAAACCACGAAGCATTCCACAGAACAGGGTCGACGGTAAATTATCACGCGTGATATTTTATCGTGTAAAGCGCTGAAATGTGAATTATTCAAAAGGGAAAAGATCTTCTTCAGATTTGTCATCGGTCTAACGATTTGGGCAAATTGGCATTTTGCCAATTTTCAAAACAGCTCTAAAATAAACAGTAATTAATAAGCCCTGTAACTGTGACTAAGCGAAATCGTTTTATCATGCTTGGTTAATTGGAGGCCGGCCGCGCCTTATTTCAGACCCGGTGCCTTTAGAATAAAATAAAATCGGCCTTGTCCGTACCTAGAATATTTCTTCGGAGCCATAATATTTCTCTGGATAAGAACGGATCTCGTTTCCAATTTCGGGCGAATATTAATTCCCAGAAAGGGGTTATTAGCCCAGGAGTGGATCACTGGGGTGTGTGAACCTTTCATTAGAGCGCATTCATATTGTCGAGGCGCGAACGCCCCGAGAACAATTGATGAAAATATTTGCTATATTATATCGCGAGATTGGCTAAGAAATGCTCGATGCTCCCAATTAATCGCTGGAATCAAGTTGGAGTCAGGAGAATTCGTTCGAAAATTCAATCCTATGTGAAATGAAGGTAAATATATGGGCAATAACAAACGCACAATATCAGAAATAACTGATTAAAGAAAAGGGTTTGTGAACGTAGTAGACCACGATCATTAAAATGTACACAGGTCTTATTATGGACAGAGAAATTTTACATATTAATTGCATTTGTACATATAAATTTGACATATTGTTGTAAAAAAGCACTGAGGTACCTGCTCAGGCCGGATGCTTTATCTTGAGTCGATTTCATACCTCCACAATATTGCGATAATATCCCACAACGTTGGAAATACTATTCAAACTTGATGAATATAGAACGCACGTTGCATTCAATATGTATGCAAATGTGATCACTCCATGTGATCGTCCGTCTGCCACCCGCTTATTCGGTCTTGGCCCGAAAGCGGTTTCGGGGGTTTTCTCAATTTTCGGTAGCGTCGTGTGTAGTGGATCTAATAATAATAAATCTAATCAATAAGGCAATTAAATGTCACACAGTAGAGGTAAATAAAATCGTTAAACTGTTAACCATCAGTTCCAGATCTGTAGGACAAACACAAAACGTGGAATCCTTGTGTGGCTTCCTTACCCGGAGAAGCAAGAAGAATTCCGCAATTATACCTATAAACATTAAGGTTGAATGTAAAAAAAAATAAATGTAACAAATGAATACTAATAAATAATGTAATAAATAAAAAAAAAACTAGAAATCTATCCTTTAAAAATACCTGAAATATTTTAAATATTATTTTATGTCCACCAAATACTCATGGGGATGATGGGATAGGGAGTAGTAGTGAAGGCTAGTCCTGAGTGGATAGTGGGGAGGGTAAAAAGGGGACGATACCATTTGTAGGTGGCCCTGGTGATAGGGCGCCCTCGAGAAGGATCACCGGCCAGATGAAGATAGCCGTGGGGAGCGGATTCCGGGATTATTTGGCCGTTGAACTTGAGGAATTTCGGGAGATTTTCAGCCCTCCTCAGCTTCAGCCTCCAATCGACGGGAGTGTCGAGTTCTCTATCGCCCCTCACCGGAGCCATTAGTACTATCACTCCTCATTTCTTCTCCAACATTATTATTTGCCGCGATAGACGCATCTTTGTTCTCTTAAAACAGAATATATATTCCATATATATTTATTTGGATGGAAGGCAAAGTATGAAAGACACCACACCCGCGCAGGGTTTCCCATAACTGAGAACACTGTCCAAAGTTACATGCACACATTGTTTTCTAAAGATATATTCCCGTAATTAAATGTTTTCATGATTTACATTACATACAACTGGGGGTTCATTACAATAGCTGGGAACTAATATGAGAAATTTTTCATAAAGAATCCGTAGCTTTCAATTAGCGATTTTTATTTGTTGCGCCTGTAAGTTTGTACACTGCACCCCCCGTTTGTAGATTAAAGCCGGAACATATTCATTCATATCGGTACATGTAGATGTAATCATCGTAATTTACTTTAATTTGACAGAGAGATGAACAGAATGACAAAATTATTATTATTTCAGTTACCCGTTTTAATTAAAATTAAATAGACTTCTGTCCGAATCACGGTGGAGTGAAATTACACATATACATGTGTCGTGAATTTGCTCTATTACATTATTTGGCTTATAATATTCTGATATATTCAATACCTATGCTAATTACTAATACATTTGACCTACATTACTATATATATATATATATATATATATATATATGGAATACATTAAATTTACTTTGGTAAAAGTAAATTTACTTAGTTCAAATTCTGTGCAAACAACTAGAAAATTTAATGGAATCAGTATACAATTTTATTGAAAGTGTTGTTGATTATAAATTTGTATTACAATGTATTTAAAATACCGTGGGGTTAGTCACTAATTTTCTGTCAAAAGTTTAAATCGAAACAGTTATTCTCTCGTTTCTTTTAATGATAAAATGTTTTGAGAAAATTCCCCAGATCAATTTACCATGTACGTATCATTCATTCATCACCCTTTACGACCCACTCAAATTTTGCAATCAGACTTCGCCAAAAACTAACAATGGGAAACTAAAGATTAGTCCTGTTTGAAAGTCATGAAACTCAGGCTTGGAGAAGCACTCGGGAAAAACAAACATAAAACAGCCAGAAATACCTGTCAGAGGGCCAGCTTTGAAATCGTTCCGCTTGTTTAAACCCGAGACTTCAGGTTTATTTGCAATTATCTTAAGTGCTGTGATTTTCCGACGGGATCATTTTAAATGAACTGTCGAACTGAGCCGCTTTGCCCAAACTCAATTCCGATAATAAGTTTTCTCCGATGGCCGTTCAATCGAAAATCGGACAATTCGTCTATGTAAATAAATATTGTTTCAAAACCTATAATTAATTCCAGCTCGCAGAACAGGAAGTGTGCTATTTTCAATAGGAACTGCCGCTATTGCATTCAACAGTACATTCTCTCGTGAAATAGAAATTACTAATGAAAACTGAATTGATCGCAGTTGCATTTTGAAACGTATCACTGGAAAGCGGTAATTAATGTTGAACGGATACGCTCAGTGGGGCCGTCTCAGTCAAAGACTGAGGGTCTTTTGTGAGGCGAAGACTCGCCTAGAGCGGAGAGCGGCTTCCTTAACATCCTTCCTCCTCCCATCACCAACTGACTTACTACAAACAGCTGATAATTAGCCGGCCGGGATAGATACAGAGCTTCATTTAACTCTCAAAGCTCCCGCAGTCAGAGACCGGACGACGGCCCTACCCTTATTATGTTTACCATTGAATCAGAACAGTCAGCATGCCGTTTGAATGAGTCTGAAACAATTGTCAACCTCAGATACCTTACAAACAATCTGAGCCCAGTATAGGAACACAAACCACTAATTGATAACCACTATTGTGATAAGTTGGTACCTTTTCCCGGAACAGGATGTCGTAATATGTGGACTCTGATTTATACTTGCAGTTTTAGATTGTAAGCTGTTCTGAACATATTATATTATTCGCAATATTGTTAAACTACTATTACTTTGAAACTAGGAAGCTATAACATTATATTCGCTTTTTTCTTAAAAAATACGTAATTTACAGTTTAATACTTCCTAAAAGCTTTTGTGTTTTGTACAGAAGAATTCCTTCGGACAACAAATGTCACAGGACAGTGTTCGGCGCCACAGTGTAAATAAACTAGTGAATTAATACCCAGTTTAAAGGTGTTAATCATGCCGCCAGTATTGTCAGTACTGTCGCGGCTCGCGTGCCCCAGTTCGCGATGAAATGGAACCACTAATAGCACTTTCTCGTGCCCGACCCGGGAGTGTGAAGTCCCCCGTCCCCGGTTCGCGCCATTAGAATAAGAGATAGAAACCACTATTCCTTTTTAGATAATGACGGGAAGCGGCGGATAATAAAATACCGAAACCAATTAATCCGACAGAGCGCAGTTAGTCAGGCACTAACGATGGTGATGACCGCAGCTTTATCAGATTTATACTTCCTCTAGGAATAAATTGAAATGTCCCATAAACTTATACATTTAGAAATAAAAAGAAAAATATTCTTTCACGGACAATTATATTTATTCACAAATTATTTTAAAATGACCCCTATTAAATATTTTAGCTGAGAGCTCAAAATGGCGAAGTTTAATCGCGATTAGGAAAACTCGAAATACAATTTAGGGTTTAGGTTGGTCGTGGCGCCGTGGGTTGGGGGGTGAGTTATAAAAGTGCGGCTTCTCGCTTTTACGCTGCACTTAACCCTGTACCGTAGTAATGTTGTCTGACGCCACAGGCGGGGTAGTCAATTTGCATATCGGCAGCTTACTGACCAAGTTCAATTAAAAGGGGAGGGTTGCGGCGGGGGGGCTTCAAGGAGCGTTATTCAAACATTAAAAACCATCGTCCTGCCCCGTTTAATTATTATTACAGTCTTTTTTTTAACCACACCACGGCTCGGTGAAAATTTATATTTTCAACTTCCATCCGGCCCGAAGTGTCGAGCCGGCAGGATAATATTTAATTACTGATTACACCGCGCTAAGTAAAGGCGGTTTAAAGGTAGGATAAAGTAATAATAAATGAAATACATAAACTTGTTCTGTTAGGAATTATTTTTTTTAGTTCAGTTCCTCAGAGTGTTTTATCCTACAGGAACAGCTCAGTTCATGCAAGTTTACTAACGGTTTGATACCGATAATGGCAAAACATAAACATAAGAATAAATCAGGAGAGGAGAAAGAAAGTAGGTAGAAAAAATGTCCAAAACGAATTTGGATTTGGACTTATGCATCCCCATATTTTCAATAATATCATAATCTTTACGATTAGGAATTTCCGCTTTGTTCCAAACACCATAAGAGACAGCGGAACAGAGCCGATATATCCGGAATTAGGATGCAAATTCGGAACGGCGACTATACTCAATAATCTCGGCCAGCGATATTATTCCCGCAGTTGGGAAACTCAATTAGGGGCGACCTCTTCGAATATTGGTCAGCCCGATATTAGTTACGTCAGATGCAGGAGAGGTAGGCCCAGATGCGGGATCCGCGCTGCAGTTGCAGCTGGATTATGCACCGGAGCGCATACGGCACACGCGTCTGAGTTTACAACACCCCCAACTCTCAAAGGATTTCCGGCTTTCGATTTCCGTACTCCAATTAACCGCGAAATCGGAACCGGGGACCGGGGAGATGGCCGCAATGTAAAGCCCGGTAAAATGTCGCACGGCCGAATTTACTTAGCGTCTGAATGCGTTCTGCTAATTGCTATTCCAAGTTGTCCTGTCTTTATTACTGATTGGAAGATAGTTTCACGACCCATAACTAATTTTTGCCGTAATATCCCGCACCTTAAGCACAAAATGAAAAACCTCGGTTAGCAGGGGTTCCGACATGAGTCGGACCCTGATGATGGAACCAATAAGAGGTCCGAAACATTTGAAACGGACAACATCGTCGAGGGCCCCAAAAGGAAACGGCCCTTCCACTGGAGCTAGGTCAGATTGTTTCAAAACACAGGACAAATTCCAGAATAACAGGATGTCAACCCCCGCTGACCGAGGTTCCTGCACGCGATCCTACCTGAAGGTGGTATAATTCAAATTTCAAATTCTGCTTTCATTTAGAATTGAACTCAGATGCACGCATGACCCCCAGCGAAGTTTCTCTCGGTAGGAACTTTTATAGTTCTCTTCTTCATAACGGATGACTGCTCAACCCGAAGCGATAAGTCAACGATCTATTTATAATCATCGGTTCGATATTGAATGAATGCGACCGACTGTCTAGGATGACTCATAATGGCGGCGGGTAAAACATTCCATCCCCGGACAGCTTTCAATGAACTTCCGGCAATTTCCTACAGATAAAATCGGACTTTGATAATAAGTCGGTGACTTTGTCGATGACTTAAAGGGTATTTCACCAACACACTACCGTTCTGCACGTAACAAACTAAAAATATAATTCGATAATTAAAGAGCTTGTCGATTGATTGATTTCGGCACAATCCGCATAAACAGGATACACTAAATTTATCAAAATATCACAGTTATTTAATGCCTGTAGCATATAGCGTTACTGGACATTCGTCTCGATTTAACCGCCTCTATGAAACGTGACCTCGGCCTAACGACTCTTAGAGAGGGCCTAGAGAGGGGGGGATGGAACAAACGAAAAATTCTGATTGGGCGAATCTAAGGAGCGAAAATTTGGAAAAAAAAGTTATATGGAACTAGAAAATTTTGTATTTTACCCGGCTACTAATAGTATAACAGTGCTGACGTCAAACTTCATTCCGGGCCTCGAACCAATTGTCCCAGTTTTCTTCGCTCTCCTGTACTACTTTACTTTAATTATGTTCCCGGCTCCGGTTTCATCAGGGCCCCGATTTTTCCCAATTTTTCCCTCCCCCCCCCCTCACCGCCAAACAACTTCTGGATGCAAGCGGCTCCTGAATGTTGCACAACATCTGTTGTTCGGAAATAATGAAAGCTCCGGCGGGCTCCGCGGAGCCGTACCGGCCCAAATTGGACGGGCGGAGGGAAACGGCGCCTCCAGAAATTAGCAACGGCCCGAATTAGAATGAGAAAAAAAAAAGAACAGGCTCTCCCTCTCTCTCTCTCTCTCTCTCTCTCTCTCTCTCTCTCTCTCCAGCTCACTCGCTCGTTCGGTCTCTCTCCTCTGTGCATCCTTAGCGAAATTAATTCTGCATCACTGCGAATTAACAAGACCCGGCCATCCCGTCCCACACCGACGCCAACTTGCCAATTTTAGACCGCCAGCAAAACTGGTACAATTTTAAATGTGCGCCCAGCTCTTAATAGTGCGAATTTTTTCAAAAATTAACTCGCAGGCGTTTTTCGTCTAACCCGTTGTATGGGCCGGACATAAATCGTTATACTTAATTATATACTTCTATGCCACAATTAAATTACCGATCTATATAATATTATTGTTGGCACCTCACATATTATTGTTACTTGTTAGCAAATAATGGTAATAATTGGAATACCAGTTATGTGGTCTAGGAAGATTTGGAATACAACAGTTTTCTCTTCCGTCTCGCTGCTACCGAACACAAAACAAGCGAGAGGAGACGGAAGATTGAGAAAACTAGGAGAATAATGTAATAATAAATAAATTATATAAGACGGTATGGATTATACGATTTCAGAAAAGGACAATTTGTTATGCACGATGATTATAATGTTTGCCTAAACTTGTCAAGAGTGATTTATTTCGAAGGGCTGTATCGCGCGGGGATACATTCCAATTGTTCCCAATCGGGCATAAATAATAAGTGGAAACTGTAAAATGTAATTGGATTGATTCCCACCGGCCGGCGTATTCTTTTCCTGAATCGTTCGTTCCGAATTCCGTTTCGGCCGCCTGTCCAATTAACTTCGTGGCCGTATAATTCCCCTATGATGCGAATAATTAACCTTCCCCCCGGCTCGGTTTCAGTGTTTCATATGTTAATTTGTAAAGTCTCCCGGCTCGGATAAAAATTACCGCGGTCCGGCGTTAATCCCCGAACACAACATACCGGACCGACATAATAAAATATATTGGCTTCCGGAATTTACCGGTCTCCAATTTCCGGACTGTAAACTCAATTAAAATCCCGGTTTCGTTCAATTAGCCCCTGTGTCCAATCGGGGTTCAACATTGAAAAAAAAGAGACGAACCAACGCCATTCTGAATTATGATCGGCGGCACAAAAATACCAGAGTTTATTGCGACCGGACAAATTAATATCCTATCTAAAATTAATTTTTGTTCAACATTAATTAGCGCCGATAAATTTGATCGTGAGTCTGATGACGACGAAATACAGCTCCTTTTTCCAGTAGTAGTCACTGAAACAAATATATTTCCCCGTGCTTCGTCAGTCATAAGTGTTCAACTACAGAAATAAAAAAGATGAAAATCCGGCATGATCTAGCGGGTATACTGGAGAGGTAATGAAACCCACTCGTTTGATCAGTTGAAATTGAGGAAAATTCACAGTCCTAACCTTCCACGACACATAGTGTGTACATTTCTTTTCAATTAATATTTATAACTGAATCTCATTATATAGGGCGTATCTACGTCACTACGAGCAGTTTTTCTGGAACAATCTACCTAACGTATTAAAATTTGTAATTCAGGAAAATTTGCTGGTTCACGTGTGTAATTATGTATGAAATTTTAGCCTCAATATGTGACCTATTTGACGCTTGCGTATTTTTTAATATATTATTGAGAATATTATATTTGCCGACAAAAATGAGGGAAAGAAAAGAAGTAGTATTTAAATTTTTGTCTGGAACTATTTTCGCATAAAAGAGAAATGATATACGTACTGAAAGTGTAACATTCATTAACTGATAGCCGACAGAATTGCGCGTCCCATATCCAAGTTATTAACGCATTTATAATTTTAATTGATTTCCTACATCAACGTGCTGTAATGAATCGGTGCGGTTCAGAGAGTACATAATTCTGGAGCGAATCTGTTGACAGTACGCCTGCTAAGTAGTTGGGAGAAGTTGGAAGTCTCGGTTTGCCGCAAGGCAAAACACCTGGCTCCATCTCTACGGTATAATTACAGCCCGGTACGATACACCCGAGCCCCGGGACCGGTTTATACATACATATACAGCGGGACCGAGAAAGCGCTTATACGAGATAACTCGGGCCATTACCTGGGGCCATGCCCCCTCGTCATCGGCTCTTAATGGAGAGTGAGATTCGGGATGTAAATCGGAACCAACCGAAATCCGTTTACGCTTTCGGTCTCCGCGCAATAATGCGCTTTTAATTGTTCAACCCCTACATTAAGACAGCGTCCTTTATTGTTTTCGCTTCAACTCCCATTGAATTGTTGGGTTCGCATCGTTGAACTTGGATCCGGACGCTTTATCACTCTGCAAATTGCTATTCTCGTTTAAATTTAATATCTTGCTATTAAAGAAACATCTATGAATGTCTCGTATCTATAAATTTCAAATAATTTTGAGATTTTCTACAAATTACACTACGGATCATACCCAGAAGAATGTTTGCTTCTGAACAAACATAGCTTCAAATAAAAACTGGAAAACAGGATATTATATTAGGTTTAGTGTCATGTTGTTAATTGCAGACATTTCGGGGTTTAGCGTTGTATTGTACCCTCTCGTTTGTTCACGTTGTGAAGGGTAGGGGTGTACAGTAAAAGGCTGCACTTTGAACCACTGGACCAGCCAGGGAGGGGAATTGACAGTTCCTGTTTGTCTAATTAGGTTGTGTCAAACTTGATTGTATCTAAAGTAATTAACTTTTCAAACCGTTTATTACATTAAGCACCAGCCCCTCACATCACCAACGACCCTGATCAACGGCACCTACTAATCCGCGCTCTACACCCCCCGCCACCGCCCACGCCCCGTCGCCCCTCTCGAAGCCTTGCTGACACAAACACGTGAACCGGAAAACAGGCGTTAATACTAATTTTCCTTTGGAATTGCGTCCGAACATCGCAGGCATTCCTCTACCCATCGGGTCGTTATACGGCGACAACTAAATGTTGTCGTCAATAAAGTGTTCGGAATGGGTCTTTGGATCAGCGTTGAACTATATATAGAATAATTTAGAATACGTGTTATTCATATAGGGAGACAGTACAAGTGAAGCCACAGGGCAGACACCTCCATACTGAAGGTGGTGAGCAGCCGAAACGCGTCTAGCAAGAGATCTAACAAGCGAGAGGAGGACAGAAGATCGAGAAAACTACGGTTTTGAATAATACCGAAAGCATTACAGAAATAATAGATAACTCTAAGAAAAACGTATCGCCTACAGCTAGACCGGTACCGTGATCGGTTTTTTGGCATGAAAATAATACCTTAATACGTCAGTTACCTTAATCGTCACGCGACGTTATCAAAGCTAATTTATAACTTGTGTAGTTACATGCTGGTATGTAATGTTGTGTGTGTGTGTGTGTGTGTGTAGGGTGCAGTTAGTGTGAGCTGGGGCCGTGGGGTCGCTGGGCCCATACACCAGTGCACCTCTGGTGTCCCCTGCGGGAGTAGCTCAAGAAAGAAGAAATAACAAAGATTTTCTGCAGTATCTCAAACAAATATGAAAAACGTTTCCCTAAATAAACCCTCTCTTCTATCCCTATAAATCCGGTTTGAGTACTTATGTAAATGGATGCTTTCTAGTTGGTTGTATTAAACCAGGTATATTTACAATGGGGAAGAATGAATCCTACCCCAGGCTCAATTTTAATGATCCGTTCGAAGCTTTGATAAGGGGTATGAATAAAGTTTAAGGAATTTACTACAGCGATGGGGCTTTACCGACCACCCCTGTTTAAAAGCGGAGGGAATTCCATTTTTTATTTTAATTTTTAAGGACGATTTGAAACCGAATACCTGATTGCCCTCTCGCTATTAGGCCCGGTAGAAGAGTGAAAAGTGAATAAGGGTGGCTCATTAAAAATTTCGGCATTAATTTGAGTGGAACAACGAACCCCCCCATCCCGAAAAAAACACTAATAAAAGGCGAAAATAAATAATAAGAGGGCGGGGGTGGGGGGTTGGTAATATAATATTTTCGGATAATTGCAAAGCCCTTAAGGGCGTTCGGCAGGGCGTCTAGCGTCCTACTCGCCGTCTGTATTTTGTAATGATCTCTCCACGCCCTCGAGGGTTCCGCGCTCTACACAACGATCTCTACAACGCTCCTCTGAAGGTTCCCTTTCCTCGTTAAAATGAATCAGATTAAAATGTACCTATAGTCAAATAACATGTTCTCAGTTATGGAGAATAGAGAATCAATTGAATTGAGTAAAAAAAAAAATATATATATATATATATATATATATATATATATATATATATATATATATCAATAACGTTCCCCCTTCGTCAATTCCGGCTTAGCAATTAGAAAGATAACTTTCATACAAAATATTTAAGTATTGCCCTCCCACAAAAATAGGTGATTCTGAAAAATAAGATAATATTAAAGTATCAGTTTTGCTTATGATTTTTTCTTTTATTAATTGTAAAATCAATCTTTATATTTTGGTTCTCTGCGCACTGAGGAAGATTGGGCTACCGTAAGTGTAATACCGTATATATAATTCGAACAGAGGGTTTATGAATAATAAGTGTGAAATATGGTTATGTATACGAGGGACATTCAAAAAAAGTCCTGAGATTACCCGGAAAAGGTTCCCGCTGTGACTGTCAATCTATTCATAGAGAGTGGTTTTATTTGTAAATTTCATTCACAGACAAATTTCAATTCAACGAAATTCCTCTGTCTCCCGACGAAATAACAAAGTTAAAAATACAGCGCCAATTAGATGAAATACATTCCGCCGTAAGCACTTACTGGTATAAGTGGTCGGAAAAATATAACCCGGACAGTTTAAGCTAACGGTAATTGTATTAAATGTTGGCTCAGATCCGGAATATTCATTAGAATACCAATGGGTACCGCGGCGGTACTCATTCCGCCCATTCAAACGGTACAGAATTAGAATCGGCCTGGGGTTGGGACCCTTTTAATTTCAGGATCTCGACCTAATAAAAATATTTGCATATCTGCTTGGCTCAGGAGGTTCTTCCCCTCGCGTTTTAACCGGATTTGTGCCTAATCTCAGTCCACGGTGGCGAACATCCGGGTCATCTGAGACATCTATCTCTCAGTAATGGAGCTCATTGGCACCGAGTGCTTTTCAAATATTAACTTTCGTATGTTTATGTGATATTGATGGAAGAGTACATAAATTGGCGAGCGGGATTTTGTATTAAAAATAACCCAGTGGCGGGATCCCTGTTCCGAATATCATCGCGATTTCCCGTCATCGTCAGTAGTATCCCGGTATTAATGTATATTATCCTCTCGGTATCAGCAGTTTTGTGAAACGTGTCTATATTTTGAGTATGAGTATATTTAGAGTTAAGTGACAATCAAATAGTAGCAGAATTTCCCTGAGCATTAAAGTTTAAAGACTATGGTAAACAATGTATGTAATAATAATTTTAACATCAGTATATGGAGTTGGTTGATCGGAGTTTCACCGCAAACACGCCACGGATCTGTATACTAGTCCGATTGGTTCTGTTATATATATAGCATCCCTTTTGGAGGGTTAGTTGGGGCTGCTTCCGTTTGCAGTATCTTGCAAAAGGGAGGGCACCCCTCTATATTCCCGTACTATGGCTTTGATCCCGTATTTCTAGGCCTCGAAAAACAACGCAATTCAGCCTCTTTGCGGTTTGATAATGCCAGATGGCGTCTTAGCGGACCCTCCTTTATCGACGCCCCTAAATTAGCCTTGTGATTATACATGAATATGCAACATTATACATCTGCATAGATCAACATTCGATCGCGGTCCCCACTCCCCGATTCGGTGTCAAACAAATTCTACGCTAGACAGGATAGTATTACCTATTTTTCAGACAGGCAAGAATATACATAACAAAAATGAATGGACAATTCTTTATTTGAAAAAGGTACCATAAGACAAATAATAATTTGTCATAATTGCAAACAATTAGTAGTAACGGCCACAAAAATTAGTAGCGGCGTTGATAACAGGATTTATAATCCGACGTACCAATAACTGACTGATGGTAAACTACTGAAACTGGTCTATCTTAGAACCAAACAGACTGAATAGAGGTAACTATGAATTCTAATATTAATAAAATTAGTCGAGAAATACCGCAGTTGAAAATGTACCTAATTTTCAGTGTAAGCGCGTACAATGATTACGTATTCAATTCAGAAGGCCCAACAACTCACGGGGTAAGTAATAACGTTTGAAAGCGAAATGTAGCTTTTCCCTATTGGGGAAGTATAGAGTCAGGACGAGAGAGAGAGAGAGAGAGAGAGAGAGAGAGGGAGGGAGACAAGGAGAGAGAGTTATTCGACTGTATTGATGCTTCGGGGCTCTCTGGCTTTGTGTACCCGAGTAACAAGTTATCTGAAATAGGGATCTTGGTTGAGGGGGAGAGGGAGGGAGGGTGGGGAAGAGAGAGTGAGAGGGACCTTTCCCATTGCTCCCGCTCTACATTCCCCAACTGACCTCAGTACAAATGGATAGGCCGGTAGAAGACCCAATTCCCCCCCCCCTCACCCCACCACATCCGCCCAACGATCCCATTTTATCGAAATCAAACCGTAATTCGCCGTCCGGTCACGATTAACGATTGTTCCGCCCTTTGGTTCCACCCTCCCTAAAGGGGCCGGGGGGGAGGCGGTGGGATATCGTAAAAACATTCCGAATTTTCAGTGGTCCTGCACTATACAGATTCAGCCATCAGATATAAGTTGTTACCCCAAATGATTATGGGACAGCATATCTGGGGGCCCAATTTATACCGGCCACTAACGGATGCCGTACAAGAATTCGCTCTCGGGTACCATTTTCGGGAGGAAACAAATTCTTTTATCAGTAACTTCATATGCGTAGTATGTGCAGATATTAGCAGATGATATAGTTAACATAGTAATTATTTTAACATACCTTTTTTGTGGTCTGCGAGGGGTTGGAATACCGTAGATTTCGTGTGTTTCTGTCTCCTCTCGCTGGTTTGGTATTTTGCTTGACCGGCTTCCACTGCTCGACATCTTCAGCAGCGGTGTTAGTCACTGTTGGCACTTTGGATGTTTTTCGGGCATCCTCACTGCACTGTCACTGCCACTTGTACTGTGGTGGTTGTAGTGTATTCAGTTTAATGCGCTACTAGTTTAAATGGTACGGCGCACCTAATACTAGCCCGCAACACAGTTCTGTCGTACATTTTAGTATCAGCGCCTTACAGTACAAGTGACAGTGACAGTGCAGTGAGGATGCCCAAAAAACATCCCAGTGCGAAAACTGACTAACACCGCTGCTGGTCTAGAAAAAGACCAAACCAGCGAGAGGAGGCTGAAACACACGAAATCTACTAGTAATTATTCGTTTTATGAATGAAGGTGCCTTTAGCGAAAAAGGTATGTTTTATTCGCTAAAATAAATCACTAAATACTTTTTCAATAAATTGATGATGTATCGAACTACAGGAATGTACAGGATAATATTAAATTTTCGCGTCATTGCATGTTTCTATCCAGTGCAATCTGGAGTTAAAACAGAAGATGGAGAAATAATTTTTAATACGTATAATACCCTGGGCTAGAATCAGAATTTGTGCAATAACTGTGAGAGAGAGAGAGCTTACAGCTGATATGTGTAACAAAATGATGAATGTTTGGAAACGACAACCGGGACGGTTTTGTGACTGGGCGGTTCACAGATTTACCCGGGCCGCCGACTGGGCCGAGTCCAATTTTATCCACATAAAAGAGGGTCCCGACATCGTAAAACCGGGTATAACAATATAATTTTCGGGACAAAGTAGGTTTTGAGCCCACACGGCGTAAGGGAGAGCGGGGAGGGGAGCACGGCGTGGATTCCTGCCGCGTTTCGTGTGCTGCTGCTACAGCCCCCTCGTAAAAGAGAACCCCGTCGATTTCATTACACCAAACCCCCCCCTTCCCCCCATTGCTCGTACTCTTCTGTTACACCCCGATTTTACGACGCTCTATAACTCCGCAGAATTGACGATTTATTGCAAGCCGATCGATGGTTGTATCGTCAGGGAGGAATAAATCAAAGGGGGATGGACGGCATACCTCAAATTCCGGTAAATGGCATCTCCCCAAAAAATAAGGGGATCGAAATAGAACGTGCGAAAAACTTGCTGTATTTTTCGAAGAAACGGATAATTCTTCCCTATTTTTCTAAACTATGCTCTACCAATCCACAATAGTACTTTTACTCCATTTATATGCAAAGGACGTCGGTATCATTCAACCTAACCATAATGGGTAGCGCAGCTTGAAAGTTCCAACAATGATAATTACGTGCCCTCTCTAATTAGAAACCTACATTTTAGTCCTCGCTTTGTGGTTGAAAACAGCATACAACATTTCAACTTTCCTTTACGGAGCAATACACTGTACCTCACTCTTGGGGAGGACTTTTGAGGGAGGATTTTTTTTCAGCCTTGATTTGGCTGTAAAAAACAATTTTTAACCAAACTTTAGCAGTGGGAAAATGGGTTTAGCCCTATTTTTCAGCGAAAAACGACAGTCAACGCATTTAGGCATGTTTGCTATATGATAGCAAACTCTAAAACTGAGCCACCAAGTGGTATCGTATATGATTCAACCATTTTTTCGTAAGTTTATAACAATTGGAATAGTGGAGAGTGTGGGTGGGCCTGTTGGCGTTAAATTCAAACTGTAACTGTAGCCATTAGGTCGGGCGGGAGGGAACCCTGTTCCGGCCTATAACTCATCCTCCCGCTCGTCTCTTTCTCTTCCTCTGGGGCCGCCCCCCTCGGCACAACTTTCTTCATTTCCGGCGACACCTTACTACATCCTCCCCCGTCCCCTCCCTTCTATGCTAATCCCGGGACAGTTGAAGCGTGTCGGCTTATCTCCCACGTTTTCAAAAACTTGTCTCCCCAACTTCCTACCCCGGGCGGACAGTCGGCCGAACCCGCCGGGAGGAAACGCGATAATAATATTCCCGTTTGAACGCCGTTTTGTTTGTAATTTATGCGAAGGCGAAAATATGTTTCGTCGGCAGAAAAATTGCAAAATTTAATCGATCGGTCCTTTACGTAGGAACCTCACGGCCGACTCAAAGGAATCGACTTGAACCGGTAACATCTACTAGGTTAAAATGCTAGGATATAAAAGAAATAAAGTAATCTTAGCCTCCATAATCGATCCACTGGTCTCGTCCATGGTACACTCCGGGGAAGCTGGGTGAGCCTCCTGCCCGGTGAGGGCATGAAGCCGAGGGGCACTGAGGCTGGCGTACGGTCAAAGCGAGTGACTACTGTAGACTACCGGCTTTTACCGCCTTTAGTCCACGGGCAACCGCCCATTTGTTCCGTTTAGACACCCAGTCGGGGCTCCGGGCTTATCGGACCTAATCTCGCCGACGGATCGACTAGCGACCCGGCGAATGGATCTTGGCCAATATATTGTGTAAAGCATCCTGTCCGCACTTTCGCTAGAGTAATACTGCCCGATACTGACTGTTGGAAAAATGTGCGTGCGAAAGGTAGACTTCTATTATAAAGCACATCTCATAAAAAGTAATGTAAGATTTTATGAAAATTCATTCCCAAGTATTCCGTTATACAGCAAAAAGAATTAGTACATTAGCGGCATCCTATCACCTTGATTTCAACCACGATTTAATTTCCCGAATCATATACACTGAAAAATACACATATTGAAACTTTTTTATTCACTCAATTGGCATATGCGATCATATTCATTTCACACTTTATTACCCTCAATATATTGACCGCTTTAACTTCTAGAATTTAATGGAATGATGTGGGTAAATGTCTTTCAGGGTGTTAACAGAGCAGACCTTTAACCAGTAACGGTAAATTTCGAATCGACTCTTCGAAGTGTTATAGGCACAACGGGCTTCTTTCTACAAGTGTTTGTATACCTAGCTGTCGCCTCCGGCTCCGGGAAAGAGTAGAAAGTGCCCCAACTTTTATGCGCGGGGAAAAGGCGGACGGGGGAGAGAAAAAAATTGAGTGAAATATGACAACCTGAGAGGTGGACTTTTTTCAAATTTTACTTTGCTCCTTATGTAACGCTACCGCCATGACAGCTGTAGCGTCACCCCTCACCCCCCCCCCACGTCCCGGCGAAACCATCCGGTTAGGTTATTTGCAAAAATGAGTGAAAGCCTTTTGTTCGACTTCAGCCGGTTAAAATAAGCCACCTAATGGTATTGGAATATGAATAATATACAATTGAGAATTCACTACAAGCAGAACTACCTAAACATTACAACCCATTTGCTCTAAGAAAAAACATCGCATTCTTAGTTCATTATATTTCAATGTTCCTAATCGCTAGGATAATGTTAGCGCTAAATCATTGGACTAAAAAACTTTTTTCGGATTTTACAAACTCGGTACAAAATAATTTTTGAAAATGTTTCTAAACTCTTTTTAGTATGTAGGTTAAATACATCAGGTCTAATTACAGAAGGCCAAAACAATTTTAAAAATAAAACGACTTTAGAATATGCTCTCCAGACCAGTTACAATATTCCCTACCCCAATCCCATTTCACTAGGGCTAAAGGAGAACTATACATTGGCCTAAGACCGAAACTAATACTCCAGCTTTGGTTAGAATTAGTCCTTAAGATAGTACTTAGATGTGGCATAAATAATACAAGTCGCAACATTACTGTGGCGTTGCGCGGTAAAGGCTCTGTAATTCCAACGAGCTTCAATATCGGGGTAATGTGCGCAATGTGCAATCAGTTTCTAGACCCTAAACCTGAAACCCTAAACATCCCGATAGAACTAAATGATTTGTACTCGTACGAGGTACAGTCAATATCTCAATACAGATACCCTCAATATAGAGGCTAAAAGAAAAAATACCTGAAGAATGCCTGACTAGGGTTTCTTTTGTCCTTCGTTGGCACCATCGGAATTATATTCCGAATCCTATAGAATCCACAAGTTCCAGTAAATTCTTTAGATTACATTGGAAATATTATTTTTGCATCTTGTGAAGGGCGTTCACAATAATGAAAAAAATGTAAGTACAGGCACCGTGTAATTTATGAAGTATATTTTGCGAAAAAAGTTCTCAAGTCGTCGAATTCGAACGATGCCGAGGGATCTCAAAACTCTAAAATTGCTCGGGCTGAAAATAACTTCAGTTTGGGTCGGAGCGAACAACTTCAGTTTCGATGCCCCCCTCCCCTTCCCCCGGACCTTCCAAAAGAAGTTTCAGGGGGAGAGTGCCCCCCTTAAATTCCCGAATTTATCTAACGAGATAAGACTCCGGGAAAGGGGAAGAAGAAGACAACGGTTCCAAGAGAGGTCTCAGGGGCCTAAATTAGGACAAGTGCAGGCAGGAAGCTCGCCTGGCGTGTTTTGTTCTCGGGAAAGGGGAAAATTTGTATACGGAGATCAGAGAGAGAGAGCGCTTTCCAGGACGCAACTCCCACCGGAAAGGTTTGCCGCGATAAATTTCCCATACGATTCTAGGTGTTTTTACTTGTCACGGCGAAGGATAGTCGGACCTTTTTTCCGAGCCCGTATTTTTTATCTACCGATGTAGGGCTCTAACCTTTTCAAACTCACCCCCTATCGCGCATATTGTCTTATCTGGGCGAATAAAGCGGGCGAAACGACCTTGTGATGGGAACTTTGTTTTTTTCGTTCGTCGGAGGGAAAGCCTATTCTTGTTATATTTCGGACGGACCGCGAAAACCCCCGAGGCGGCCGTACTTTGTGAAGTTTGAGGATGATGTGGGGAGCTTGAAAAGAGGAAGTCAATAGGTCTAATATCTGGGGCCGGAGAGAGAATCAATTTCCTCCACGGGTGGTTATCAATAGTCGGCTAGTGTTCCTCCCGCTCCTGTTCCTGTTCCTGTTCCGTAGCCCCGGGGGGAGGGAGGGGGGAAGTCCCCCCTTCGCCCCGATATCACCCCTTTTCCTTTCTTCCCGAAATTGGCTGCCGTCCAGGAGATCCTCGGGGAACACCTTTGACTTTGAATGCTCTCCTAGTAATACACCGTTGACGGCGCATCATATAAAAGTCTGGAATTGAATGAAAATTCGAATAGGGATAGTTTGAAAGACCACAGGAAGAAGGTACAAAGCACAAACTCTACTGAGGGAGTCACTGGATGTTAGACGTAAATTTAGTTTAATATAGCAATATAGAGTGAATAAAGTAAATATTCTATAAATAAAGGGCGGTATTCATTCGTCTGAATTTAGCAAGTGTTTAAAACAATTCCTTACTGTAGCCAGGACATGATATCCGATTTTCATTTTAGAACATAAACAGGCATTAAACAAATAATGGAAAATATTTTTTTATTTGTACAAGTTCCATAATCAAATTACAAATCTTAATAGTTCGATTTCCTGTTGGTAACGGTATCTTTAGGCTTACTCCCACTGGTAGTAGTTTTCAGTAGAAAAGAGCCATCGAAACCTCGAGGCACTTTACCTATTAATCGAAAATGTCCCACAGGACACAAAGCCTGTCTATGTGGACGATGGAAATCCCCAACAGACTAGTAGGCTCGGGAAGACAGGGAGGACTAAGCGCATAGCGCGGGTTTGATTAATATTACTATTATCGAAGCCCCTGATGAACTTTCCTAAATGGTGGAGGGGGGGCTGGTGGGAGGGGTGGGGTTTGGAGGTCCGAATCCGCGCCCGGAATCCGTAACATGAATTACCATTCTAATGGGGTTGGGCCCGAGCGATAACCCTCACCCTACCAAACACACCTCTTACATAATGGATCTGATTACAAATTATAATTGCTGTAACTGTGGCGTATTCGATTCGCGAAGGTTTCAGGGGAGTGAGAGGGAGGGTCGGAAAAAGGAAAAAAAAACAGGACCGTAATTATGGTAATATCGGAACTGCCGATTGACTGCAATAATATATGGTATTAGATTTAGTTTATAAGTACCATTTTTACTGTTTATTATAGTATATATTATCTCCACAAAACTATAACTAAAATGGACACATTCCCACGTCAGTCTTATCCATGTCTTTCGTCAACAGCCATTTATTTTTTCAATTACCATAAAATAAATTGGTAACTTGGTAAATTGGAATTTAAAACTAACCGGTTCCGGTTAAAAATGACCTTTCAATTTTAACAGACCAATAGCCGACGGTGGACGGCGAATTGCCCCCTCCCATGGTGGAAGACAGGAATGCAGGCAGAACCGACCATTCCCCGATAAAAGCTCAATGATGAATATCGGGCCCCGCACCGAATTCACCGCTCAAAGTTTCAAGCTCGCGGAATCGCCAATAAAAAAAAAGATTCCGACTAAACAAGAATTGAAAATATTCCCCTCAGGGACCGACCGAATTTTCGGTTTTTTGCTCGCCGCATCTTACCAATCTTTAATTAAGAACGGGGAACAATCTGCGTCCCATTAATAACAATAAACATGTTTAAAACAGAATAAGAATGGAAGGATGTAATACAGAACTTTCATAAGTGGGTTTGTAAAATTTAGTTACTATAGTTATAGATTCCTACATTAGATTTAAAAATGAACTATAAACTCTCGTGTTATTCACTGTAATTACACTTTGCTTTTGCGTGTAACCCGGCTTGTAACACTAGAAATCCAAATTTATAAGACTGGCGGTTTCATACAGAATTATTCCCCCAACAAGGCCCTGGATCACGGCGCTCTGCCATATAAATTATATCCCTTGGACAACACTCTGACGCGCCTAAATCGTTTAATTCCCACTGTAAAGTGAGAAAATGGCACGGGAAGTGGCAACAAAAACAGGAACAAGTTTCTCCGCGGTACCGAAGAAAGTTTATTAATTAAATGGGCAGCTGGCGGCCGGTGCCACTGGATGGACTTTCCCCGCAAGTAATTATTCCCCGTGTAAATTTAATTTCCCGTCCGTCTTCCGGTGAATCACTCCAAACCAACCGGCGGCTTTTCCGCTTTCAACGCCCCGCGGAGTAAATCGGAAAATTGCCTCTGTCACCTTTAGGCCAACATTCTAAGTCGTCGCTTTACACAAATTTCTAAATAAATTCCTGATGTGGATTTCTTCACAAACACCGTTTGTGAAAGATGAAATAAGTTGGACAAAAGCTAAATATGTGAGGAAATGAGAGTGAGTGATTATCTTCCGAACCGTCAATCAAATACCAGAAAACTATAATTCCATACCAAACTTAGGGATTTGAGACCACACAGGGGGCCGAACAACACAGGTTATACGGCAAGAAACCAACACGACTTCCGTGTCCTGCGGGTCTAGTAGGCCTGCGCCTTCTATCTACGATTATATTGACGCGGTAGCTCCGGTGTTTCGGCGAGCCTCGAATTTGGTATTGACGCAACAATTAGTTTGGGGCAATCTTAAATTGACAAATTGGAAACGCCTTAGTCTTCTGTCGGTTGCATAAGGACAGAGGGAGGCCCGTGTTTATCAAGGAAGGAGGAGGAGGTCGGGGAGGAGTAGGACACCATTGTACCGGGAGAATAATGGGCCGGCGGTTTGAGAACAATGGCGTCAGAAGGAGGCGGTGTTATTGGCGAGGGGGTTGGAGGGATTTGCAGGAATGACTGGGAATTATTATAGACCGTCTGACTGTGTCAGATGTCTCTCCCCCTCGCCCCAACCCACCGCCCGCTTCATATCATCATCAGCTTGTCATGTTCAGACCTGTTGCCCCACTGACGTCATTGGCCATTCGTCCAATAACAACAGATGCCCGCGACCGGTTAACAGGCGGCGACCTCGATCGCTCATATTACGAGTGTAAAGGATAAGTAATTGAAGGAAAAGGCCAATTTCTGACAGAACTTCAACTGATTACACGAGAAAAACTCATAAGTTTGTTTCCGAACTGAAAGTTATAAGGCCTCGCCAAAATACACGTGACGGCATACGCATATGCACTCATTACAAACCGAATTACAAATTTCAACCGGCTAAACGAGAAAATCTTATAAATTACATTCTATTCGTTGAAAGGCACACTTCATTGCCCCCAAACCTAATGTTACCAACTCGGTATTACAAGATCCAAGCGATGACTTTCATACATTTATTAATGAAAGCTTTGCACGCATGTGTTGAGAGGTGAAACGAATTTCTCGTTTGTCGGTCATCCGAAATCGATAGGGCCGTCACCCGATTTGCTACTATCAAAGTAACCGTGCTGTCAACGGCAGAGAGGGCGGCTCGCCGAACGAGCCCGTTTGTTTACGGTCTGGTACGACCCAGTTGAAAATAGGTCCCGCCGTTGGGCCATAACACCAATTTGCGAGCAATAACAGTTTACCGCCTCGGCGGCCACTAAAATATTTGTTGACGGCCCCGCGTTTATTTCCGAGCACTGTCCGAACCTAAATCTATTAGCCGAATCGAGCCCCGCCCCGGCCCGATTGAAACCGGCCGATTAGTCCAGACTATGATATTATTCATTTTCAAATTTTCCGCTCGCCACTGTGCGTCGAAATAACAAAACAACATTTGCGGGGGCCTTTCGGCGCATCGGTTAACGGCATTACCTGAACTAAATTGTTACGGCACGAGAGCGTTGTTCAATTTGAGCTCCAATTTACACGCGGGCTCGACAACCGGTGGCCTGTTGAAAAACAAGTAATTCGTGAATTGTTGAACTATACAACAAGGCTTATTTTATTACCACTATTCTTAACTATTCCTAAGTACTACGATTTGTTATGCGATCGATGCGTTTCCATAACTTACGATCGAATAATACATTTCTTGTCGAACTTTTTTATGTGGGACATCGCCCACCCCCCACACACATTTGTTCCACGCGAATCGCACCGGAGCTTTCACAAATGACGAAATTTGTCCCAAGGTCCGTCCGAGAGGCGGGGAACTGGGATCGAGATCCGTATTTTATATGGGCGCGATAAAGAAGAGAGATGCCCACCCCCACGGGGGCTGGGAATAAGTGCACCTGACCCTCCTACCGCGGGCCCTGATTGCTCTCCTATTCAAATAGGACCGAGTGTCAACACTTGCCCTTCACCCCG
This sequence comes from Lethocerus indicus, assembly GCA_019843655.1. NCBI lineage: Eukaryota > Metazoa > Arthropoda > Insecta > Hemiptera > Belostomatidae > Lethocerus > Lethocerus indicus. The sequence continues at coordinate 12,034,782 of JACDQD010000012.1, read as the reverse complement.
CACCACCTCTTAGACAGATGTTCCGATTCGCAAAGGAAATCGGCATCGGGAGGTCCCGCCACTAATGATACTGAAGTGTGGCACTAGCATCAAACCGAAGTTTGGGCACACTGCTTTATATATAAATATAAAGCTCATTTAAAAACAAAAAGTTCCATTATACCAATTCGATTGTATTAAGCCTGAAAAAACTGAAGTAAGACAAGAAGCAATTAATTTGTTCTAAGTATCAAGTGTTCGAGTGAAATGAAAGTTAGTTTTACGACAATATATTCTGGGTGAGCTCAATGTTTACATTTTTTCTCGAGGTTTTTAAATAGCGGTCTAGAGAACCGTTTAGGGTTTTGGAGGAGGGCCAAGGGGACAGGTTGTCCTTGAGTGCCGGCGTAGGGTCCTGTGGTCCTTCTTTAAAGGGCCCACGTTTATTTACGGCCGCCATCCTCTCAGCGTTGGGTCGCCCACGCCCTGTGGGCCTCTCCCGCTTGGCCCTACAAATAAACCGGCCGACTTAAAATAATCCGGTGACACTTCAGGTAGAAAAATCGACCATTAAAGAAATTGTATATATATACACGGGGACCGAGACTTTGAGTTGACAGTCGGTCGTGGGACGTCCCCGTGAGACGCTGCCATGTCCCGTGGAACTATGACAGCCACAACGGCCGCCCGTCTCTTTAGCGTTGATCCTCATTGAGGTAACATTTCACGACTTTGAACACCGAGAGAAGGTAAGCAACATTTTTCACTATTTCTGTGTTCTTGTAACAGGTCAAAAGTAATGTACTACGATTAACAGACCATCGCGTGTAGCGTTTGAAACTAAAATTTAACTTTTACCGAGCCAAATTAAAAAGGTTCGATCCAAATTCGATCATACGTGGAAGCTTACAATAATTTGCATGCGGGGTTTTTAAATATTTTCAATTTGTAGTTATGCGTACCCAAAAACTTAAATAATTCGAGTCAATTTTCCGCTGCTGACCTGCGTAAAAAATGACATACGTTATTATTAATGTTGACAGCTGGAAATAGCGCGGGAAGAAATAATTTACCATAAAAAATGAGATGTGGCCTTATATATCTCGGAGTTTTTGGGCCGGATGATTGAGTTTCTGAAAAATTCATTGAGTTGTACTTCCGCGCCTGGTAACCCAACCGGAAAATACAAAAATATCATCTCCGACCACTCAGTGTCATCTAACCAGAAGATTATCAAATATGAATATTATTCGTACATTTTAATAATAAGGTAAACCAAACAACCCCGGCGGCATTGGCTGAGGGAGACAGAGGCGAAATTCTAATCTCGTAAGTTTGTATTTAGATGCTTATACACATTCATATATACAACCGATATTTCCCTCGAAATTACTGTAAAACTATTTGCGTTAATCGTACGTAAATATTTTTCAAATCAAAAACATTTTTAGAGACTTTCAAATTTATGTTAAAATAAAATATGCGTAGAAATACGAAAGGATCTGCGATTGGTAAATAAAACACGCATTAAAATCATGGGTAAAAATAAATGTTGTTGTAAATTATAAACAATGGCAATTCTCGGGTTCGATTCTATTCTATTTTTCACTTAATAACAAATTTGCAATAATTACAGTCCCAACTCCCTAATTGGAAAGCGGCCCACATACCTCGCTCTACAGCATCATATCTCGACCAGCCGAATGAAATTCCGAAACGCGTTTAAATATGAATCGGTTTGGGGAATCTGATTAAATTGTGCCGCTGTGGTGGGTACACAACAAAGAACCGCGATTGCGTTCAATTCTGACGCTGTGCCCGCGTACGTACGTGTTCAATATTCATTCCTAGTTCACTCCGCTGCAGGATATATCCCGGTTGATATTCGTATAATGTCCTACTTTAACGCTCAGATATTTCGTAGCCGCTCCAATTCGATTTGTATCAACACCGCTTTGGGTGGCGCCAAACCGCTGCATTATAATGTTTGAAACTACACGAACAAAGTGATTTGAACCACTTTTTGCTTATGGAAAACAATTTGATTAGAGGCCATGATTATCGTTGAGTCGCATCGACAGACAGTGTTGTTGTGGCTGATGCACGTTATTACTAGGAAAGAGGTGCGCTGAGTTTGAAATCTACTAAGTGCTATGAAGTATGTTTGTAACGATTCTTAATTTTGTTCTCATCGTTCTAAAGTTTATTCTTTTTGTAATCGAATGAATGGCCGGTGAAAAAAGGAATTTAATATCCCGAAATGGAAATCCGCCATTTGGCAGATGAACGGATCAAGCGGCTCTAACCCCCCACCAAAGACAGGGGGTGCTGTGTTACCCCCGAGAAAGGTGTAGCGGACACAAAGAGGTAGACGCGTGTGTACTCTGTAAGGGGGGGAGGGCCGAGAAAGAGAGAGGAAGAAGGAGGAACACACTCCTTTTGTGCTCTGTATAAAAGGCACTCATTTTCGGGAGTTTGGGGATAGGGGGCGGCCACGGTACGAAAATATGGTAAGTAAATATGAGGCGGAGGCCCTTTCCCTTTCCACGTTCACTACTCCGAAGCCCTAGTGCTCCGTCCTCCTCGACGCCGGGGACTTTAAAACGTCCCTCTTGTTTTTTGAACAAACCTATGACCGCTGGCTTACATATGCAGACGGGAAAATAGTGTTCCGTTATCCAAATAAGAGAAGGAATTCATTTTAAGCTAATTATAACCAGTATATTAAAATACCGGACTTTTATTTTTACTGGTTCAAACCATACTATCTCCCGACATCTGAAACGTATCCAACAGAGACGTGATGAGTCCCTTCCGTTATGCTGTATTTGTTAAAATGCTCTAGTTGTAACTTAATATTATTATTTTTAGAAATATGTCGGGAGAGTAATTAAACAATAATTTCACACTGGGGGCATACCTTTCCAAGAAAGGTGGAACGAAAATAAAACAGAGAGGGGAGTGATTGAAATCAGTTGAGGGTTGCGGAGAGGACAGCCCCTGGTGGGAGGGCGCCAGGGGGTAACCGGGTACAAATTAGGCCCGCCACCCCTTCACCCTTCTCGTCATTTCTTAATCACTTTCCTCCCATCTCCCCACTCCTCTTTCTCTGCCAAACAAAAACAGACGTTAATTAATTCATTGGCAGATAATGAGATGAGGGTTGAGATCTATAAAGAGTTTTCCCCGTCTTCGCACCTTTCAGTCATTAGTTATAAATCAACTATTTATATATAATATTTATTATTATTCGCTACAATAATCTGGGGATGTAATTATCATTTATTTATAAATGAATTTATTATGATTTTTATATTGACTCATTAATTCGTTGATATAGTTTTCTAACATCCCAATCATGAATAATGGAATTTTCGATCCAATAATTCATTTTAACCTTCTCTTTTTGGGTGGCATTTGTGACACTTTTACTCTCTTATTATTTAACGTTGAAGTCTGAACTAATTTACTTTTCTTCACTGTGCGCTCATTTTCACCGCAAATATCCGTTCGGGACACTTTTCCTATCTCCGTCCTATTATTATCCCATATTGCAAATATTACGGGTTTATGTAAATTAACTGTCTGTATTTCTTACAAACGATAACTGCGGCGGACTTATAGTAAAACTGAATAGACTAAATACATCTTATTAAAGGTGCTTGCGCTAATTTTTTTGCTTGCTTATGTGCAATAATCCGATACCTCGGGAACAGTTGACGAACTGGAAAGATGGATAATGACGGGTAGGCGTGGGGGGCTGAAATTCCTTTTAGGAGTGAAACAAAACAGTCGTTAATTAATTCATCCGAGCAGACACAGAAGAGGTGGATGGAGGAACGGGTACCCCCTCCAAACAGTTAAGTGTTTCCTCCTGTATTTTGGGGGGGCCCCCTCTTTCCCATCAGGAATCGAATAATTTAAAGGATTCTCAGGACCCCATTCCGCCACCCCTCTCTGACATCCAGATTCTAACAATCCCCACCGTGGGACTCCTCCGATCGACAGTGAGGCTCGTCTGGGGGGAATAAATTAAAACTGCAATCCCTGGTAAAAGTAGGACGGAATTCCATTATCGTGCTGGGGGTGGAGGGCGGCTGGCTGAGAGTCAAAAGGTGTCGAGCTGTACTCTTTTCAGTTGTCATTTTTACAATTTTCCCGGATCGATTTAATATAGAAACTACACAGGCGCAGTCACCGTCTGCCACATTACTAGACAATGTTTTACACTCTAATCGGCGGTATCACTATTTTGATTATCACAACGTTATAATAATCACTCCGCCTCTACGAGATTCGAGAGAGGAAGCTGATGGCGGGTATAGTTCAGTATAGTATTCGAATGATTCAGTTCTTATTGAGAGGTTGACGAGCCAGTCGCAGCAGCCAGTATTGAGAGCAGATCTCTCGCAAATGCCGACCAGAATGGAGAATCAATTGTAATTGTATAATAATTATCACTACGTTACATTAATATTATATTGCATGTACGTTGAAAAGATACGTGAAACGGTACAGAAAGCCAGGATGATACAGCGAAAAACGATACTGAAATAAACCGCACACGGCTTAAAATTAAAACTGAACAACCTATAAAGGCTAAATTTTGTAGCATTTATTTTAATAATGTATATATGCATCCAACAAAAAATTGTTTACAATCGTGTTCACACAGGACGGTATGTTGCAGGTTGAAGTGAAGTTAAATCTGCAAAATTGATAGCAAATAAAATTGAAAAATATTTACTCTTAGTCTCGCAACATGCGTTTTGACTGGAACACTTCAGGAAATGTCCGGGGCTTCTTACAATATATCTGAAGCTATGCATTTCCGCCGAACGGTACGGGCTATTTCACCACCTTCCAGCGTGAACAACGAAGCTTGGAATTAATTAATTTCACTTCCCGCCCCCCATACCAGAGCCACCCTCCTTCCACAGCGCTAATTTCTAAAACAAATCCAAACGTCGAAAAGCGGGAATTCTGCGTGGGGAATGGGGTGGGCGCAAATTAATTAGATTCTTCGATACCGTTTAAAATATTTTCTTTAAATTAAATCCATTCCCTTCCGCACACTGACAAACGGAACGGATATCCCTTTGTAATTTTCAAAATAATAACGACGAATGTTATAGAAGGTAATGTTATTTGAAATATAATTAGGGTTGTATTAATTAATATTTTTATATGTTAAAATTCATAATAGGATCGTTTACACTTGGCATCAAAATCATTTTCATAAGGTTTTTTCATTGTTTATTGTCACAAATGTAAATTACAATAACCGACATTCGCGTAGCGCTAATAGCGAGTAAGCAATAATGGAGGAGAAACCCACTAGCTTTCCCCACTCTTCTAATATTTTATTTATTTATTTATCACAGTTAAAGACAACATTGTTTACTATTTAGTCCCATATCAGTATGTATTATTGCTTTCTATGTTGCGAAGATGTTTGCGACGTTGTTGAGTGTTTTGGACGTGCGTCATTTACGTCTTAACGTTGTAATAACGTGGGAAGGGGGGTCGAAACGTCAATAATAGGTTTGACATCTGGCCGTCGCGGCCTTGACCGGTTATATGCCCAGAATACATATCTATATATATGTACATATAATTAATCTATTATAGTTACCTAATCGCCTCATTAATATATCGATCACACAACCTATAACTCATGTCTATGAATATAACCATGTTTAACTGAAATCGAGACTGTTTTTTCGGTATAATTTTGAGTACGCATCTATTTTGTCCATTTAATATCAAAGACCAAATTGTGATATTACTGACTTTCGCGAACTAACAAAAACTTTAAACCCGACTAACTCGAATAACCTCAAAATATACTGTACATTCGTCCCAGGCCGATAACAATCGCATTATCCTCGCCCCGCCTCTAATGCCGATAATTTCTCTCGGATTTACTCGTTAGGGATTCGGAAGTCCGCCCTCTCGGAACAAAGTAAAAACTAATTGGCAGCGGGGAGGGCCTTAGGGGCCGGCGGGCCACTGTTGAGCCGACAGAGAAACGATAATTAATCCGGCGTAATTAGATAGGCCGGCCCGCACAGCACGGCCACCGACGCGATGGACCATTTATCCTCGGACAACGAGTAACCTCCACCCTCACAACCCTACCACCACCACCAAGTTTCCCTCCCTCTCTCTTTCTCTTTGATAACGTGATTTATTAACGCTGCAGGTTGGCAGTGTGTGCGTCGGTTGTGCCAGAGGGTGGTGGGGGGTGGTTTCGGTTTGAAGAGGGTGGGATTTTTCATTTATCTTTTTCCCGGGCGGTCGAGGACGTGGCCGCTCCGAATCAATTTGCGGCCCACGCTCAACCTCCTCCCCGGCTGATTGACTTCTCATCTTTCATTCTTGCGCCCTCCACAGCCACACAGGAGATATTCTATAATATTTTTATAAATTGCACCCCGGGGCGCAAATTGTTGCCGCGAATAAGTTTTGTTACGAACCTGGTAGGAAGCTTGTTTGAGAAAATTGAAAAGTGAATCTCTAAAATAAACCGTTAAATATAGTAATTGGTGAAGAAAAAATTGTTCGGAAACAAACTGGCGAACTGACTACTGCTGAGTACACAGGAATTTATGAGCTCTGCGATTTAATCGGTAGGAATTTGTAATTGAAGGAATATTCTGGATACAAGCTAATGATTTTTTTGTTTACAAATTGTTTACTAACTCACAACGCACATAGGATATCCTTTACAATAAACAAATACTTGAGATCGCCATATATTCAGTAGTTGTGTAATTGTGAATGTTTATGCTTGGTGACTGCCAAATGAGCCAGAGCGACGTTATGACCTTCGTGTCTGATGTTGCTCAACTTTCGCCGTCTCTACTTGAAAACCTAAGGATTTATGGCCGATCGTCCCTATCGAACGACTCGGATATAAACCCTAGGGGTCGGGCGAATAAACTATTGTTGGAAGGGTCGATTCAATTTTAGCGCCGGTGCTCGTTTAACGAATGGGCCGCTCGCCGGTGGCCCCGCCGGGAGGGGACATCGACGACTCGTAAAATCCAGGGCCGGCAGATAGCGCTAATTAATTAATCGACCGCTGACAATATCCGCTACACGCCAGCATCGCCCCCACCCCCAAACCCCTAGATTGACCGCCTACTAATCATTAGTAAAATACCGTTATCCAATATGTTACAAAGCGAGTTTAATACTGTACTTAACGAAAACAAAGGCTTATTTACGGCCGGCTGTAAACCACAATAATTACACAATTGCCCGGTGTAAATTAGGCGCGATATTGGTTTCAATTAATTTGCACCATTCGGGCGTGAACGAAAATTAATCAAAACGAGTACCGCGTGCAATTGACATGTGGCATTTGCATAAGTAGTTTACACTTGATCATAAAGAAACCTTTCTTTTCGGTAGAATTATACTCTATCCAATAAGTTACTAGACAAAACACGTCTAGAATTGGGATAAATCCGACGACGATTCGTGTCATCTAATGTCTCCGCTCCGTACTCAGGTAGGACGGTTTCGGCAGCTCTGTCTTCAGTGGCAACATTACTGCACTACCGAACTTGTTAAACAATTACCAAGAAAACAGGTACTCCAAATTAGCTTCAAATAGCATGCAATGGGATTGTCAAGTATTATTGGAAGATATAGGACAAAACCTTCAAACCATGGGATAATTGAATAACGAGACAGAAAACTGCAGTTTTTGAATTTTAACTGTTTTAGCGCAGGTCGCTTAATCTTGACTGGGGAATCAAAACTTTTCATTTTAGGCCGGACAAGAGGACCCACTCCTTTCCCTACCATCAACGCTTTATCTTATTCAAATCCTATTAAGTTATTAAGATAAGCCCAATGTCCCGCCCCCGGGAAGGGGGCTTGCATCATAATTCTGGCCGGATAACTGACAGGGTTTTCCGGGTAAATTCGGAACAAGAAAAACAATTTTTAAATTCTCCCGACCCCGCTGCGCAGTCTAGTGATGACATCCGTGGGGAAAGAGTCGAAATTTCCAATTTAAGAGAAAATCGCATACGTTACACTTATAATTTTATTTTAATGAAATGTTGTAAATCACTTAAATTTATACCAATTCATTTTTACTGTATCAGCGGAAATGGTAAAAATCGGGCTATATTTCGAATGGAATCACCGAAAGGCAGATACCGGGAATAATACAGGGTTGAGATTGGGCCTGCAGGACCAGTAATTTGGAAGCCTCGATTCCAATAACAGATAGAATACAGAAGATAATGCCCCAGGATGGATGAGTGTACCGCGGATTGGGTAAGGTATTCGGGCCGATGAATAATCACTATTGGGCATTGTTAAGTGGTTCATTGTTGGCTGGACCCCACTGGTCGTATATTACGAGGTGGCCCTTCAAAGGGCCGTTTTGACGCCGGACCCGGTTCGGGCTTTCCGCCGCCCCTCCCATCGGCCAATGGGCCCCTGATTTATTGCCCTTTTTTTCCCCCGACACCTTTTCCTATGAACCTACCGCCGGCCTACTTTGGACGTCTCTTTTACCAGTCACTTACACTGGGCGTCAAACGTCCCCCGATCTTTTTTACGTGATAATCTCCTAACCCGATTTTGTCCATTATATTGTGATTGGCGTTTCCACATCATTACATGATTAGACCCTTGTTTAAGCCCTAAGGTAAAACACTTAATCAGTCGTTAAATCAGGTGCAGGTAAAATGTGGCGAAATCACTCGACATTCTTACGATGCATAAACAATGTATAGAATTATGAAATTGTTTAATCGCCGATTGTTGGTGATGGTAGTTGAACCGATGTGAGCCGATATGGACTTTAAAATAATAAGCTCTCCTCCCTAAGGGCTTTTCACAACCCAATCATTAACTTTTGCAGCCTTTTTCTGAAAATAAAATCCCGGAAGGGTGTCTGTTGGAAATATAAATCCGCGCTCCCACTTCGGTTCGGTTCAATTCTTTCGACGCCTCTCTCTCGCTCGGCTTTGTTTCCACGGTCTTAGCTTTCCCCTCGGGCAGCCCTCACCGGATTTATTTATATCCCTTCGTCTTATCCCCGGCCTGTCAGTCGCCCAATCGACTTAGAGCCGCGCTAATTGGCCGCCCGTTTCGGCCGATAACAGAGGAAAAACACGAAAATATAGTACGAAACGAAAGAATGTTTGAGAAAAACCGGGATGAATATGTATTCGGATTTTTGTATAAAACAAATAGTACTCGAAAATAAAGTGTAAATAAATAGTAGTTGAAAATGTCAAAAATGACGAGGGAAAATTATTTATTAGCGGAACTGACCGAAGTATCTTCAGTAAAGCGAACTTGTCGTGATATCCGGTAGAACTTATAAAATGTGTGCATAATTGGCGTCTCCATTACCTCGCCAGAATTGGTAAGGGGAGGGGACGGGGGTGAAACTTGTGCTGAGGAGAGGAGGAGGAAGCCGAGTTGATTTAAACCAGACGCCATATCGGAAGGGGACCGGGACAAACTTTTAATTAGCGGACGCTAACCGCGACAGATAATTGGCACAGTCGGGAGAGTGAAAGCGGCAACAGAAACGGCGGAGGGCCCTCCCCCCTCCCCTACCCCTGTCACTTTTGGGCTTTGGTTCGCCCCTGGCCGCCCCCTCGTGTCGACAGTTAACGACATTTTCCGTATCCGTATACTCTCGGGGGCGGTTAACCGCCGGAGGAGGGAGCGCCGGCCCAAACGAGACCACTTGAAATTGAGACTGGAAGGGGCAATATTATAACATGAAATTACGTACGATTTCCTACTCTCAATAAACCTTACCGAATTCGAGTCAAATTTAACATTTTCCCAACAAAATTCTATGAATACGCTGGCGACCTTTAATTCTGAGCTATCATCATGGGCTAAAATGTTGGTCTTACTCATGTTCTTTTACGAATCGGGAAGTAATAGTATCCATTTATCGTCATTAAAATATTCTTTTTACGACATTAAGTTCCATTTTCTCTGGTCGATCGGACTCCGTGCCCCTTTTTCTCCCCCAAACTTAGCGCTCTGCCACAGGTTAAACAGCCGGGTGAAAAAAAGGAGAAAGTAAATTTCCCGGAAAAGCGAGAAGTCCTGTAAGGACAGAATCTTCTGTTCTGGACAAGACCCTGCCTCCTCACTCGGCCCGTCTCGCTCTCTCTTCCCATTCTTATTGTTTTATCCGCTTTTTTTCTTTCCCGCTCGCTCCTTTTCTTTCTTTTCTTCTTTTTAAGCCCTGTTTATTGTGTTCGAGACTTGGACCCCCCGCCCCTTACCAAGGCCCCGGGCCATTGTATTACCGCTACAGTTTCCTACTCCTACGCGCTTTCTTTTATTTCAACCCCCCTCGGTCCGCACGCTCATCCAACCCATAGAATTTCTATTTAAGCAAAACAATACCAAGAAAACGAAAGAAAGGGAAGAAGAAAAAAATTAATCGCGTCTTGAACTCGAACTTTAATTTATTCGTCTTTACTCCGGGCTATCTTTTTCTCCTTTTTTTGCACCGAGCTTCACAATTCTGACCCGTTTTATTTAAGGATTATTCGAATTATTAAAGTTGTTCTCAAGACGGAGATGTCGGACATTTTCATATTTACTGAAAAAAGGATTATTCAGATATAATATCTTCTTTTTGGCACCGTTAGTAAAAAATAATATTTCGCCTCTACAGGCGAATTATATCACCAATATAGTGAAATGCTTAAAGAATGTCTTCAGCCTATGAAGTCTATGTTAGCTAGGGTAAGAAGATTCTGTGTATAACGGGTGGCATTCCTAAATTCGTATGGTTTGAAAATAAAGGAAAGTATAGAAGTAAGTTTGAACTAAGTAGCTGAAAATGTCAATAAGGCCAAATAAACGGGCGGAATCAGAAGATCGCAAGAACAGTTCGTTTAAGACTAACAATAATTGTTTTCAGCTCATCAGGACAACTGCAAATTAAGGAAAATTCGGTCCACCAGCGATGCAACAAAATACTAATATTACTATTGTAACCTAGTAGGGGCAAACCGAAACACGTGTGACTATAGCAGTCTTTTGTGAAGTCAGAAGGGACGGGGTCATGTTTGCGCGGCCTTCATTGTGGTTGTTTTTTTCCTCTCTCCATCCCCCTTCGTGGGGAGGCCCACAACCCACCCCTAATGTAAGCAGAGAGAATGCAACTGTTTACCTGTAGTGGTGTGGATGGGATGGTGGGTGGGGGGGCATAGCCAAATGGATTGAGGTCGGAGGCGACGGAAGTCCATTAACAAAAACGGATCGCTCACAGCGGCCGCTGATCACCGCCCAGACTAAACAAACTCCGCCACAATATTGTCCATCGAGCTTTCCCTCTGTACAGTTTAGAACAGTACCGCGTAAACAGATAACAGTAAATGACGCTCCTATATATTTTTAAGTGGGGCACTACGTGCGTAGAGTCTCAAATAATGTTTCTCAGCCCTGCTGAGAACCCGTTTAACCGCAGTAATAACTTGTGGATTTAGTACTTTATAAGTAGCCTAGAAAAATATATGAAAATAACCTCATAAATAAACAGATTAATAGCGGACGCGATAAGATATTTGCACGGAAAGAAGCTTGTGAAAACAAAAAGAAGTATACCTGCAGATAATACTAAGAGTTAGAAGGTGAACCAAACAAAGTGAGGACAACAATTTGAACCTAACAAGAAACCTCTAACCTGTTTCAAACTATTTCCAAAATGTTTATTTTATTCAACTCACATTACCAATTTTTGCGTTTTTTTCACCGATCTTGATTAAACAGTCGCCTGTCCTCCGGTTTTAGTTATGCTTTATTTCATAGATTTTGATGATTCCACAATATTTAATTTTTTTTCACGAATATTGGGTACAAAATATTGAATTGTGGTATATTTATCTACTTACTAGCATAGCGATTTTCTGCATAAGGTGTATAGGGGCACTTATCAAGAGTCAAACGAGGCTTAATCGAATGAATCGAAATTTCTATCTCCAGTTTGCCAACATTTCTTGACCCAAGGGGGTAGATTGAAGGAATCAACGAGGACGTTTTCGTTTGAAGAGGTTCTTCACACAAGACACCTCTTAAACGTAATATCGAGGCTCCTTAAAGGAAAATATGTATCGGAAAATACAGCCTGTATATTTGTCGGGAAGAAATATTCGATATTTTAATGAAGATGGGGGTTAACAGCCGTTAACTCAGGACGGAGAGTCAACTCGAACCACTATTCGAAACTATTACCGTTGTCTGACGTAATGCAATTTTGTAGGGGCGTCAATGTGTTTACCGTGTTGGGCGGGGCCGGAGAACAAGGCGAGGAGGAGAATAAAAGCGGCGGACAAGGGGAGAAGATAAAAATAAAACATGAAAAAAAGAAAAGGGGGTAAGAAGGAGGTGACCCGCCTAATCAAATAGCCGGCCAGTGGGACGATCGATGGCCGACTCTCTCATGTGGCTGCACCCCACATGTATTCGCCGCTCATAAATCTACCCGAGAAATATTACGTTGTATGTTTTTCCCTTTTGTTCTTCCTGCATTTTATCGCTCTTGTAACCGAAATCGATCATTTGGTAACGCCCGACTCCACGATACTTGTCTCTGTTTAAACGGTAGGTTTGGGCTCGAAATTCAAATTGGAAGTATATAATAATTTAAATAAAATGTAAAAAAAAACGTCGTACAATTTGAACTTGAGTCAATTGTGAACAGGCCAATGCGGTAATAATGAATTTCACGATAGCCGTCGGTACATTTCATTCTAAAATTAATTTTGAATACTGTGATAATCATTTCGCAGTTCCAGTTTTTGTAAGAGGGGTTAACAGAAAAACTTGAGCAAAGTCGACTTAAACAATTTTCCGAAAACGGGGGGTCGTCAGCGGATTTTGCTTTCAAAGATTTTGAGGGTTTTCCAGCCGCCTCCCTCCCACGCTTTCCCTCGACAGCCCTGTCGGATTTCAGTTTTGTCAGCGCCATCAAAAACGCGTTTGCCTCGGCAGCAGTCAGTATGTAAATTGGGCTAAGCGGCCTTGGACCTCCGGGACACATAATCTTTAAATAATTACATCCTCAACATCCCTTATTAAAGTCCCTCAGGGGATGGGGCGGGGGTTGAGGGGGCTTTTGATACGCTCCGGGAATAATTTAACGCGTAACGACCCGTCTTATTAAATTTTTTTTTCAACGCCACTATAAGAATTAATAAAAATCCAGAGCGAAGGTTATACTGGATTCCACGTATGAGCACCTTTCTCTTTCGGATCATAATGCTCCGAAATGAACTCAGTCGAAGTTAACATTAACCGACATTCAAGATATCAACATTCCCCGGTCAATAATACAGCGCTATTTTAATGTAAATTATAAGAAGGTTAATACCCCTCACTTAGCGGCACAGTCATTGCTATACTTTATATAGTTATTGAAGTGGGCTAAGGAGTTATAACTTTTTATGGAGGATCCAGAGTTTAAGCAATCCACTGGAATATTGGATCTCGCTTTGAACGGGACGGGATTTTATTCTTTCCGGAATTATAGATATGCCAAGGGTTAAAACTACCACATTGCAGATTGAGCGTACCCATTTACCCCTGATAACTACCTAATGTGGGAAGATCAGAGGAAACTTAGTTTATCTTGTTTTCACCGTTCAGGTGATCTGTATTCAGAAGTATGCGTTAATATACAAATATCACACTTCGTGGAAGTATAAAATTTTTTATGTAAATGTGTTTTTATGTAAACCCTAGTATTACGCTTGGAAATTGAACACAGGGGTACTCACGTAAAAATAAAGATACTATCGAAAAGCAATCGGACTATATATCGTGTATAGTACTTCCAACTGGTCAGTGGGCAGATGTCAACCACAGGTACAAACGTTTTGTATCGACACAAAGAGGAAATGTTTGCCACGCTTATTTCCGGTGCAACGGACCTTTGATCGTCCATTTATTGAAAACGCGTGACTTCCGGCCCGAATCGGGTTTTAATTGTTCGACTGTTGATGAAAAGCGTGCCCCGGATTAATTTCGGACTAACTTTTAAACGTTGTAATTTTTAACTCTCCGCGAGGGGGTGGCTTTTTTTCGAAGGGGGAGGGGGCTCATCGGGGTAACATTGCACAACTAAAGCATGACTAAATCCCGGCCCCGCCTATGTGTTTATTTTATTTTTTTACTGTTCATAATTGTTTTTTTTTGACAAAGATAAACTTGGCTTGGGCGCGATGAGCGAACCGGTTGTAAAAAAAAGTCGAAGTTAATTATGGAGTGAGTTGGTGCGTGAAACTGGAAAACAGAACGTTTAATTGCCAAACTCAAATTTACGTTCAAATATTTCGCCCAAACTCGTTGCTCCGATGCTTTCCTCTTCTTCATTATGAATTCTTAATCTTCTTTTGTACCATTTTTGACCCGGTAGTTTTAATAAACGAACATTTCACATAAAATATTTAGAATTTTTTCTGGTATCCCGATGTTTAAATGTATATACAAGAATATGCGCATTACTACAATAAAACCACGTCAGATTTAATCGGATCGGATGGCCTCTGATATTTCATTCGATTTCTCAAATCGCGTGGTCTGTTGGTCACAAGTGCGGGGCCAAATTATTTCAGAAAGACCGTAATTACAAAGCGCCTTTATATTCTCTGTTCTTTTTAGCGATATTTTTTCTCCCCCCGCCACCTTTCTTTACTTTTTCGAGTGTTTTCTGCGTAATCACCGATTGACTCGGATAAGTCCCAACTCCGCCAAAGTGCGTGCGCCCACCGCCACATTAAAGCCACAGTCGGCTTCATTGATTTCTTTTCATTGCTCCGCCACATAAAACAAAAATTATACCAATTATACTTTATAGAAGTGAAAAAAACGGGATTTCAGCTTTCCCCGACCTTAGGAAAAACGATGTGAGTGATTGCCAACCGATAACAATTAGTATTTGAGAGTCTGCTTCGGTTGGGGCATAAATCGACCTATAGAATTTTTGTATCTCTATGAATAAATTTCATATTATGCAAATTTTTCGCGGTGGGTGTTATTTATGCGCCTAAAGCAGTCCGCTGAAATTTTATATTCCGCCGGCCAATTAGCATTAATGCGGGTAAATATCTTCGGTATGCGCAAACGTAAAATGCAGGCTATGAGTTTAGTACTCCTGAAATATTTCCGCTTACTATTCTACGATTCTACTATTCTATTTTGAAGTTTTAAAATTTCGTTGAAATCCATCAATATGAACCGAGCTTGTATAATTTTTTTTCTGAAAAAGGCACAAGAGTTTAAGAATGCTAGTACTCTACGCTAATTCAATTTAAAATTTGCAGATAAATAAAGAATCCCGTCTGAGCTTCGAAACGACCTAGGGCATTATCCTCGTAGCCTAATCTTAAAGTGGCAATTTTGAAAATTGAATTAAAATCAGAATTGGCGATTTACCGTCTGACTTCCTCTCTCGTCCTCCGAACGTAATCTAATTACACAGGCCATTTTTGAGGAGACCTGTCCACGGCGAGATTCTTTATCTATTTGAAATTTAATTGAACCGGGGGTTCTCATTTATTTGATTCAGATTATTATAACTAAGAACTAGTTTCTCAACATAAAGAACACTACAGAAATAACAGTGAGGTCGGGAAGAACGGCGCAACTGTTCTTTTTCCCATATTCTAGGCTTCTCCCTAAAGCCACGTTTTAGGTCGTATCTTAATAATATAATTACATATACAGTGTGCTGTGTGCTGTGTTAATGACTTAGTATTTCAGAAGGGTGTTGTTTAGTGTTGTACGTCGATGTGTAATTGTTCTGTGTGTTGGGTGCAGTTAATGTGAGCTGGGGCCGTGGGGTCGCTGGGCCCATACACCAGTGCACCTCTGGTGTCCCCTGCGGGTAAGTTAAAGCTTGGGAATACATAATAGTGTTATGAGAATTTTATGTAATTCCTTATCGTGTCTCTCTAAGAAATTCCTGGAATACCTTAAGTAGCAATCGAGGAGACAAATTCTACTACATTTGAGTTTATTATCGCCTATTAATTAGTCCACGAATTTGAACTTGTATTATCCGAGAGAGCTTAAACGACAAGATGCATATGACTTATTTCCGGATTAACAAATAATTACTATATTATTAGTTTGGAATATGTTGCTAGCAACAGATCAAACCAGCCGAGAGGAGACAGAAGGTAAATTATGGCTGTTATTTAAATATCTAGCCTTCACTGAAATGCATAGCGGTGAAGTACAACATACTAATTGTTACAGACACTGCACTCACTGAAAAGGGATATCTCACAGAGAGTAAGTCGTCGGCTATACAACAATCTGGGTGTACTAAGTTCATTAGCCAATCTATACATCCCCAACTATATTATCTGCCGGGGTGGCTGATGATAGTCAGCCGAGCTTGAGAGGTATCGCGTTTGCGGGGCCACCACCGTCCATTGTCATTTTATCCGGCACCGATCGGCCAGAAACCCGGCCGATATCCCCCAACTCATACCAAACGTAGCGTAAACATAGGCGCTCAACAATTATCGCGATCGAAATTATATTTTATCTGATATTGATTTTAGGCTACCCCTGGAGCGGTCGGGAATATAAAACAACAAACAAAGAGTGATTACTTCAAATGTAAAAAGAAAAGAGGAATTTTAGCATTTAAATTATGTTTGGGTTTTCAGTATTTAATAATATAAATAATTTTATCTTTCTATTTTCTCTTAATTAACACTAAACGATGCGTTATCATGGCCGTACATGGCGTTGCGTCTCCCTTACGTTAGGCCGGTGGCTCGGGGGGACAGTTTTCCAACAATTAGGCCTCCGTTAGGGATCAATTAGCTAAGTACGGTTCGGTAGAAAATTTATTAAAGGCCGATGCCGGGGTGTTTGCCTATTGTAAGGGGGCGAGAATTACTGAGATAAAAGGGCCGTTTAGAGGCGCGGTAGGGTAGGGCAGGGCAGGGAGGACACTTGGCACTGGCGAGGGGCCGCTACAGCCGAGTGAAGGGACAAAGCCCGGACCTTGTAATGAATATGTTTCTCTTGGAGAGGGACCAAATGGCCGCCCGGTATTAACTAGAGTGGTGCACGGTCACCCAGCAGGCTCCTCTCACTTGGCTCAACCTCGCTCCTCGCAGACAACCTAAGCACATTTCAACCGGTTTCGCACGTCCGTTATACATCAGTCATAGAGACCCCCCCCACCCACGATAAAATAGCGATTGGAATAAAATTTGATCTGCCACAGAACTTTTAAGTAATTAAACAATGTGACAAACTGACTCGGTCATCATACATGGGTTTTATTGCAGTCGGTAGTAAATTGAAAGCCTACAAAATTGTAAGGAATCGGAGAAAACCGTCTCATTAATCGTCAACATTTTTTCTATTTAGTGTAGAATCAAATTCTATGGTTATAGGTAAAACTCTGTCCTGGGAATCCAGAGATTCCACGCGATCTGTTCGAAATTTTAATAATAACTGTTTTTAGTAGATGGATTGACAATCAAGCGAAATACAATTTTGTCATTTAAATGTAAGAGAAAAAATTTCGGAGTTATATTAATTTCATTGGGCCGAAAAACGAGCTTCAATCAAGTCGCACAATTCCGCATTCAATTGAATGCCGAAAAAAGTGCGCCCGGTAAACGTCGCTGTTCGAAGTTGCTGTGCCGAGCTTCGGTAGATGAATTACTATTTAAATTGGAATCGCGAAAGTTGTTTTGACGCAATTAAATATTCATTGGACTCTCTGGTCGGGGTCACCCCGTGAATAATGAACCCGAGTTTCTCGGTTCGGGTCTGGGTTTTTTATTTTTTTTTTATTTTTATTACCTTCATTTATTTTTTCGTCCCCTGTCTTCGTCAAACGGGGCGGCGGCGGTGGCCTAATGTTTATTTGATGAGACGTCAAACGAGCCGTGAATTTCCGGGCGGGGACGAATTCCGAATGAGCCGTCGACGGTCATTTTACCGAACCCCTCTACCCATATTCGTTTGCGAAACCGAAACGAGCCACTGACGAGAACAGTGGAAAAAGGAAGCGGGGGAAAACGATTCCACGGGTTTTCCTTTCTAGCGCCAGAACCGATAGATGGGGTAGCAATAGGAAATACTCCGTTCGAAAACATCTTGGGTTCCAGACGCTTTATCTGGCGAATAGATTCAGCAACACTATAAAGGTAGTTCTCGCCCTTAAACCAAGCACGTGAAATCCAACGCAAACTATCGCTCTCTTTTTATTGAGGTACTCGCCATAACAATCTTAAAAACACTACCTTATGTATGTTACCTAACCAATTAAATCGTTACATAATCTCATAACGTTAAAAACTTGTTTTGACAGAGAACTAAATAAGTATAATTTATATATAAAATTCCGCGTATTTGTAAAACAACCGAAGTAGAGAACAACTCATAACTTAAAATATCGATGCTCCAAAATGATTATAAGAACCTCGTTTTAAGATACGGTGGTATAGGTTACGTAATATCTTTGGACGAAAGCCAAACCTAGTATCCGACTTCCTTCTTACAGTAAGCCAGCTCTAATAAGAATCTAGTTTCATTCCCCCGATATCAACATTTTAAAACTTACTTGGCTTTATTCCATTGTGCTGTTCCCTCCGGTGGGTTCTACTTCCAGATCGGACAGACGCTATTTAGATAGGTCCCGTCTGACTTCGCGATAATGGAAAAGCGCGGATTATGGATATTTTCATGGAGCAAGAGATCGAAGAGGGAAGTTCGTTCGGACGCTTGTAGAGTTGACTACAATGTAGAATTCCAGGTATTGAGTTCAGTTCAATTATTTCAGATTTCGAGGCTGTTGAATATATATTAGCGAAAATTTGAAAATCAAACCAACACCATTGTAGGTCAAGACCCAGGTTATTGAATGGACCGGCTTGTTTAAATGCGTCCTGTTATAACTGTAGTTATCTTCAATACACTCACGTAATTTATTATTAGTTACACTTGGGTCCAAATGGACGAAACATCAAATTGTCAAATTATATCGCATAATATCACCGGGTCAGAATTAAGACATCGTGTAAGGTTAAACAATTCGGGTTAAATTCATTCGTATAAAAGCGGTGTGGAAAACCGGGCGAATGAAGCCATTAAATTGTCCAGGAAACAAAGAAGATTCCGGTTGACGGAATCATAAAAGAGGAAAGTAAAAATGTTAGTTAAATATTGAACACGTTAATAATGCTAGAGGGGAGCCTTCCCGGGGCCGGGTTTGCTCCCAGCTCTGGGGGCTACAAAAGGGTCATTGTGAAGTGAAAACCCGTTGCACTAATGAGAGGAATTTTTATCACAAAGCGGTGGACTAATTAATGCCAACCTTTGTAATTTGCGCCAACCTCTCCGTTCCCGGTTGCATTTTATTATTAAACCTCTCCATCAGTCGGGCAACTCAATAACTTTAACTTCCCGGTTTGTTTCTTCTCATCTTCCTATTAAAAGTAATTTTTCGTTGAAGCAGACTTTCCGATTAAATGCATTTCAACTACATCAAATACACTTTAAAGTCCTTAGCGTCAACAGCGATAATGACTATTTGTCATTTTAATAACAAAAGATGTAATTTTTTTCCCAGGAATATACAGTGGTATATTCTAAACGACAATGTAAAAACGTATGAAGTAAACATTCTTAGATATTATAAATCTCGTTTTTATCTCGTTTTTTATTATGTAAGTATGTAAAAACGTCTAAATATAGGCTGTATGTTTCATGAAAGGACCTATCAGTTTTTCTATGGATTATTATTTAATAAAGACAACTCGTTTTTTTCCAGTTCTTTCATCGAATCTAAGAAAGAAGCAGGAAATAAGATAAACTTTTATAAGCACCAATCAGTTTCATTAAGCTAATTTGTTCATTAAGGGGGAGGTGAAGGGGAGGCACAGCGTTAATTACAAGGTTCGAACACTAATTAACCCAACCCCCCACCAAAAAACATTGCTAGGAAGTTCTTTAAAGGGCCCAAGGCCTCTTATCAGGATAAACATCTTACTCTTTATTTTGTACTTATTAAATAAAATTCATCCCTACTTTACCTAACTAACAGAAAAGAATATAAACAAAATGAAAATGAATGAGTTTTGCAATTTTTCAGTATAATTTCGGGGCTCACGTTATATTTGTAATATTATACATTATAATATTTTAAAAGACAGTCTGAATACAAAACAAGTGCATAAAAATGATCGTTATTTGATTCAACGTGTAAAGCATCCTGTGATAAAACTCCAAGAGGGGTGCTTTACTTGGGTACACGATTATTCAAAACTGTCTTGGTTAGAATCTAATAAGCTAATGGAGATAACAACGCATCGTTCGTATTTTATTAAATCTCTATTACTTTATGTTCCGAAAGGAGTGGGTATAGTTAATAAAACCGAATTATCTACATCACCTATCTATAGACATATCTGTCTGTAAATCTGGTTCGGGTGGTGGCTTTCGTGCTGGCCCTTCCTTTACCCTTTACTGTATGAATGGAGCCAGGGTTCAATAGCTCTACACAGTGGCGGGGGCGGGTGGTGGCCCTTTCATCGCCATTTTCCACCGCCATCCAATCTTCTAACTCCCGCGTTCCGCGTTCTTCTTCACGAGCCGCTCCTTCTTATTTCGCTTCGCCCCCTCCGACCCCCCACCACCCCCAGCGTGCAGCTCATAGCGGGGGCGTTTCACTTCAAACGGCCGACCCGGGGCCGAACAGGGACTCGCGGCGCCTTCCCGGAAAGGTGAAATATTTCCCGGATGAGAAGATACGAAGTCAAACGCCCGACAATCGGAAATTCGCATTCAGACCTTCGACATCAACGACTCGTACGATATTTAATCCTTACATTATTTACTAATTTATTATTAGCCTATTGCAGAGATTCTTAACCGGGGGCCACAAATAAAAATTCGCGTTCAAGGGGGGCCGCACAGATCTGGTAAACTATTTGAATTCTTTAGGTATAGAAAAATATTTTATAACCACGTTTATTTCCCTAATATATTCTGCCTGAAACTGAAGTGCGTGTAAAGTATTAAAAACTATTAAAAGTAAATATCGCCTTAATATTGGTCGGCTTTAAATTTCGTTATAATATATAAAAATAAAAACTTTCATTTTGACAAACCCTCTGGCATTAAGGGGTTGCCGAATCCAATACGGGTATCTGGCAAGGAAGGGAAGACATTGTCTGGGTGTCATACTGACATTGTTGGAAAGTATGTTCTGGGTGTGTGTGAGGTTGGGGTTGCCGATGACCATTTAAATTGGCGGCATGAATATTTCATGGTCGGGAGGGCGCAAAGCCCGCGGGGCAGATCCCTCCCCCACAACCCTTATTCATTAGCCCTCCTGGCTGTCTCGCCCTCCGAAATCTGTCACTAATGAATGCCCCGCTCAACAATATCCGGCCTTCCTTCTACCCCTTTACATATTGATAACGGTCGACTTTGATTTCAACACTGCGCCCCTTCCGACCAAATCGCCCCCAACCAACGACAGTTTTGACACTTCGCTAAAATCGGTAGTTAGAACACCCTTACTTGGGAATTACGACGGCACCCCTGCCTATCCTATTAAGGATAGTGTTTAGGCCCATATATTTTCAGCATCATTACACAGCGAAATATGAACTGCTTCCTTTCGGATGCCCTTGAGCTTAACTAGAGGAACAACGATGGGACGTGGAAATTTAAAAAAAGTAAAGCACTAGCAAATTAAAGCAGTGATGAAGGACTATTTCTTTTTTAAATTTTGAAATTACAATTGTCTTCACCATAAAATACTATTTGCAACAACCAATATAAGCAACTGATCTCCAATATTCATTCGAGGGTTTGTCAATTTGAGTACAGAGCGAACACCAAATTAGACTATTGTTTTACCCTAGTTTGGAATAAAAGTTTTTCGAAAATGAAAGAGTAATCACTGAACTGAAAATATTAAGTCCAGAACATAACATGAAATATGAATAAAATCCTTCAAAAAATATAATTATTAAGCACCGATAAGATGCGTTGATCCTAATTAAATGTTTAAAAACCGTGGCGATTCGTTCTATCCATTAATGTCGTTAAAATATTCATAGAAGCCGGAAAAGATTAATGGGGGGATAGAAAAACGGCAGAATTTTGTCCCCCTAATATCGGAGGGGATAATGGCCGAGATCGCGTTGCAGGCGATTAGACTACGGGGCTGCAAAAAATTAGGCCATTAATTAGGCCCCCGTGAAAATTGACTCGGAGCATTTCCTGGAGAGCGGGCCGATAATTTCAGGGCCAAAAATATCGGCCGTTCTCATATTTAAAATTTTTAATTTCGGCGTCGCGGAACACCGAAATGAAAATTAAACTTTATCAGCGTTCAAGGATGACACAGTATTATCAGCTCCTTTCATACTTAATAAACACAACATATTTTAACGTTTAATTAGATCGGATTCTAATATGTTCCCTTGTATTCGTATTATTATCTGCAACTTGGGAATTGTTTAAATATTATAAACAGTAAGGGTATCATAGGTTCATTGAAGGCAACCTAGACGTATGAATATGTAATTAGATTCCTGCTACATTATGCATACACGGAAATTATATCTTCAAATATGCGACCTTAGAAATTTTCATATATTAGAGAAATATAGAGTAAAAAAGTTTTCACAATATTCTGTCTCATCTCGCTTGTATGGTCTTCAGTAGTTGTTTCTGTCTGTCAGTGGCGTGGTGGGTCGCTACGGCACATCGGGCACTCTGTTTGCACGGTCAGTTTCTATTTAAAGGAGAAAGATGATCGAGAAAACTACGGCCTTCCAAACCACCGCATTACAGGCATTGCAGAAATATCGAGCGTGCGATTTATTTACAGGTCGCGGTGCCGTATTTCCCTTCAATAATCGGCCCAGTTCTACTACTATCGTAAATTATAAAAAGTAAATACCGTTAATAAATGAAGAAGGATCGGGCCGCCCGTACATCCGCTGAACACTGGAATTATTATCAGCGTAATGAAAATGGAACACCGGACAATTCGTAAGGGCCGGTGTCAGTGGAGCGGGGGCAATCATTTTAGGTCCGGAATATATGGAGCCGATAATAATCCGTTTGGAGGCTGTTGAATAATTGAAATCTAATGAATAGTGATAAATGTGGGGCGCCT
The DNA here is from genome assembly GCA_019843655.1 of Lethocerus indicus. Classification (NCBI taxonomy): domain Eukaryota; kingdom Metazoa; phylum Arthropoda; class Insecta; order Hemiptera; family Belostomatidae; genus Lethocerus; species Lethocerus indicus. Next base: position 12,011,618 of record JACDQD010000012.1, on the reverse strand, counting down.
GGAGTCTAAGTGCCGAAGTCTGTAACGGCGGAGGCGAGGGGCGCTAACATAGCGGCCCCTAATTTGATTAGGGCCAACCACCACTGATACTGACCGGGGAAACGTTCCGCCCGATGCAATCGATAGTGCGCAAATTGACGTCAAATCATTTTAACGGTCAATCCCGACGGCATTGTTTCAATATCGTCGCGTGTAATTGTCGAACCGGGTTTATGTCGGGGGCGGCGGACTGGCTGGATCAGAGGATTCGAAGTTCGAGCAGCCGAATAGGTCTACAAAAGACCAGCAATAGGAGACAAAAGATCTAGAAAATTTCGTTATTTCAAACCCTAGCAGACAACATAACAGATATTCCAAAAAAAACATATACATATACATATTATCATATTATATGTAATTATAATTACATATAATTTTTATTTGAATAAAGAACAGTTTCCGAATATTTGTTATCACTCCTGCGATCACTGCCTTTACACTCCTATTGCGCCTCAAACTGCCAGATATAGTCTTATCGTGAACGTCTGTAGCATACCTTTAATGATACACACTCCTCACCCCACCAAAATACAGGACAACTATAGATTTATTTTTACGTAATATTTAAACGAATATATACAAATTATGGAATTTATAGGTTCCTGAAAAGAAACGTACGCTAGAAATTGTTCCACGATAATCTACCCTAGGATCATCTAGGATGATCTAGTTACTCGCAGGATATCTGAATTTACAAAATGACGTTCGGATAAATACCAGCGTAAATTGTTTTGTATTTTTTTTAAACAATAATTCAACAATGGTTTCCGTATTCATAAATCCTCCGTTTAAATATTGAAGGCCACCTTTGAAAAATCCCTCCCGCCTTTTACTCTTTTGGCCCGCCTATTCGTTGTGCCGCGGTAAGGAGGGGGGGGTCGGGGTGTCGTAAATATTTCATCAATCGGTGTCTCGAGGATTCGCTTTGACCCCGAGAGCCGGGACGGGGAAAATTGTCTAGAGTTTTTCCAGGCGGCCGGAAAATTCGATTTGGCGACGCTTTTGCCCTCGCACTCGATCCGCGGGCGGCGGGGAGCAAGAATAACCGGAATTCAACATCAGAGCCCAAACCAAACAAAAGGGTGCTCTCTCGGTGGCGGGCGGTCCCTTACCGCCGATAACGGTTCTTTCGGGACAATTTAAGAGGGGGAGGGGGAGACGCGGGCCGAGTTTTCGAAAAAACGACATTTGACTGGGAAATCGGCGTTGAAATAACATATTTACCTGAACGCGTGGGAGGGGGTTACCGCGAGGGTTTGGATCGTACCCATTTCAATTTTCTATAACAATTTCAGTAATTTCAGTGTAACTCTATATTGTAGTTTGATTAAGCGGTTTCCCGCCACCAGATTTAACTCTTCATGCGACAGTTCTCGCTTTCTGCATCACTATTTTCTCGGAACTAAAATTTCTCTTCCCCAGGCGGTGCTTTTACCACGTAAAAGCAGTCGCGTCCCCTTCGGTATTCCTGTTGACCTACCGAAAACGGGAGGGACCAGACGGCAGTGCGGGAAAATATTAATCGGGCCGTACGTCGGAATGTGAGAAAGTGCGCTGTTCCTAACCAGAGCGCCGCGAGTTTCACAATCGTCCTCATCCCCGTAATTATTTCGCTTCTTGCGGCGCTCTCGTTAACGCAATCCCGCAGCCGGACATTTAATGCCCGGACCGAGAGGCGGCGGACATTATATGGAAGAAGGGCGAGAATAGAGGACGAAATATAAGAAAAAAAAATGAAAAAAAATAAAATAAAAAGATAGAGCCCCTCCAGAACCACAGAAAGCGTTCGGATAACTCGGGTGCGACTCTACCCTTTAATGACGCGGTTCTTTTTTACTCTTTTTCTCCTTATTATTTGCGCCTCCCTTTTCAGACGGGGAGTCTTTCACTTTTGTCGCCCCCCCCCCACTGTATCCTTTCAATAGTCGAGGACAATTTCCTTCCACCAATTTTTTAGGTTTTCCACATATTGGTAATATTATTCGCTCGGGAACATTTGCGGGACTTTATAAAAAATGTAACCGAATACGGGTATTGTAGATACAAACTGAATTCTAACAAGTGTACTGCAGTAATTCCTCTCGTGATCAATACCAATTTGACATTTAAAGAAAATTGGCTCAAGCCAGCAATATTTATACAAATTACGATAACAAACCCCTTTCAGGCTTTTCATTCATTATAATAATTGGACAATGGTTACCATGCAATTGAATTTAATAATTGGGAAAATTATATCGCTCAACGAAAACCCGAAGACTTAAGCTGTATACACGGCATTGCTCTTGCCACATAACTTGAGAAAGCACTTTACTCCGTACATGGAATTACTGCACTGTTTCATTTGAGTTTCCGGGGGTTGTATACGACCGATCTCTCACCTCCATTAGTCACGTTTGATGCTTACTCGTAGAACACTATACGGATTTTAGTGTCCCTCAAGCTCGGTTTGTGAACACTCATTCGTCGGCGGGGTTTAGGTGGCAGCAGTAAGAGGGCTGGTGCCGTTTCGAAAATGATTCCGAAGTGAGAGTTGTGGTCGTGTAAACGTCTTTTGCGAAAACCGTAGGGAAAATATTTAAGATAAACAAAGAGTGTTGGAGTGGACAAGGCGTAAACAAGATAAATTGTAATTATTGCCCGGTAATGGGAACTAAAAGTGAGTGTACAGGAGTTCAGTTATTGATAGGTGTGCATTAAAATTAGAATACCTAGTCAATAATTTTCAAATATTTTTTCTGAGTTATTAAATGAAACGCGAATTCGGTATGGAGTGATGCTCCACAAGCGTAGGTAGCAGGACTTAACGCTCGAGTGTTGCATGACTACATGTTCAAATTTTTTTCTGCATGTACTTGAAGTCTAATTTGGAAAAAAGAACTGGAAGAAGACTTATTTTCAACCCGCCAGTGCATTCCCACATCGAGTTACAAACACGCGTCAGTATTATCCGGTACTGTAAATGGTATCGACCCAAAGCTGAAACCAGAACCACCGGGTCCTAGGGGCCCGGAAACCGCCATTAGGCCTTAGAGTGTGAAATCGCCGACAAATTGGAGGATGTGTTTCTGACAGATCCCGCTGAGGCTGAGCGAGCCCGGCGGCATTAAAATATCTTTTCCATCAGAACCGTAACCGGAGAACTCCGCATAACAAGGCCGAGCACTCCCACCTACCCCTCCCCCACCCCCATCGCCCTCCATTTATATTTCATGCTTCCTGATTCCTTTTTGATGCGCCTTACCATCTCTTGTTATACGGCGCCGCCTTTTATTTCCGGCCCCCGGTTTATAGTGCCAATCAATTACGAATAATATCTTCTCGGACCTCATACAGGTTATGGACACGCGCCCAAGAGAGGTAGAGAGATACAAAAGAGGGAGTTATGGAGAGAAAGAGCGAGAGAGAGAGTGTGTGTGTGTGAGGGGACAAAAGTGCTTTATTGTAAGTTCTTTAATAAATGTGACCGAATTAACAAAAAAACACCGAATTTCGCAAAATCAGATTTGGCAACTTAAACTAGTTAAACCAAATAAATGCAGTTACATTGTCACATCGTAAGAGATGACATAGATTTTCTTCAATCAAACAAATTATTCATTTAGTAAACGATCATTCAGTTACGCTACACACCTGAAGAGGGTGAGCATTAAGGACCATTCAGCTGCAATATATGATTCACATACACTTATTTCGCATCCTAGTATAATTATAGCGTTACTAGAACTATCAAATAAGGTAAATATATAAGAACTTTTGAGATAGTACTCGAAATAAATTCTTTGAATTCGAATGTACATAATACCTGGTTAGGTGCTCTTAATTCGAGTTACATTGGGCGTCTGTACCAGCCCAATGTGACTTTACAGGAATAGTTATAATATTTACCGAAAGTAGACCCGGTTTTGAAACTGTTGACTTTAGTTGAAACGGTAAGCCCGTCTGACGAACATTAATTAAACTCCGCCTTCAATCCAAGACCGGAGCTCCCACTTGGCAGGGCCCTTTAAGGTTTAAGGTAATAACCGATCCCTCCCGCACACCACTCGAGATACCAGTTAATTGGGTTCTACGCTGGGTACTCGGTCCGACAGGATTTCGGATACTTGAGGGGCGGACACTCGCAGGAAAAATCTTCTTCTTATACAGTTTTATCACCGAAAAGGAATCAATTGTTCCCGCTCCGCCGGTCTCTCGGATCATGAATAAATTTCCGAAACGTAAAGTAGGGAGGGGGGAGAGGTTCCAAATATATTTTTATTGCCCCTCGCGGAGTATGAAAAATCATAGGACTTTATTCCCGGTTCCGCTTCGACCCCCCCCCCCTCCAACCCCCCTACTTCATCCACATAACCAATAAAAACTTCATTCTTTAAATCCCTCCCGCTCGTATTTCCCGAAGGGGCCCTAAGTTAAAGACGCGCGGCGGGATCTTTCTTGTTCGGACTCGCTTTCGGAAAATTGAACGATTGACCTACAATTTTTAAACCCCCGGGCCGTGCGATGGGTTCGTGGACGCGTCGGGAATATATTAGCATTCGCCCCTGTTAAAAGGGAATACAAAGTATGATTTTTTCTGGACCGTGACAGAAGTGAAGATTGCAAGATTGAATTGCTCTACTTTGTATTACCATAGAAATTCGCGGATTTAGTTAACGCAAGGGAAAAAAACAGTTTTTGTGTAGTGGCCGAGACAAGTTAGCTCCAATTTTGATGGAGCTCCGGAAAAAAATAATTCCGCCGAAACCTCGCCTCTTTTCATGTTAGGGAATTTGCTGTGGTGGGGGGGGGAGGAATTCCAGCTTCTTAACTGAAGTTTAGACTGCAGGCCTTGTTTGTTCCTGTACGGGGGCTTACCTAATTAGTTTATCAGGCCCTCGGCCTCAGTTTATTTTGGAGAACAGGAAAGGGTTCCGCAGGGGAGAAAAATAAGTTCAAGTTCGGTTTCTACAAGGCCTTTGCACCTGTTTACCTTGGGAATAAGGCCTAAGTCTCAAGTTGGCCGCTCTTCGGCCTGGTCTCGCCGCTGCTAATGACTTCAGGCCAAAAGTGAATATTCACGGCGCTTTATCAGCGTTAGCCCGCTCCCGGGGCTCCTGTGTTCAATGCACAACCGCACAATGCGGTTAGGCCGAATTTTCCAGCTTCAACATGAATTAAATCCTTTCTCCCTTTTCAGGCATTGTAAGTATTTAGCCCCGGGTAAGAGTGAAGCAGGATGGGGGTCGGAGCGCTCCGTACCATTATTTTGAAGGACCTTAGCTTCAAATTCTTACGAAAGTTGTGTTGGCATTTTCTGAAAACGTCCCCTAATTTAATATATTTCGCGGAGCGTTCTCATCTCAATTATGGAAATTTAGCATAGGTGAAAACAAAAAAATGTTTTCACCGAGTAATGATGATTTAAAATAAAATGTAATACACCCAGGTGATATTTGAATCGGGTTCGACTATCAACAGTGAGCAAGGTTTTATCAAATTTTTAATTTATATTGAAAAAATACTTCAAGGATTAGACGATGGGAAATTGCTGTGTAACAGATTTTAATCCGAGCCTTTTCAATTGCTGTTTAATAACAATATTTCTGTAAGATCGACTACAGACGCGCTATCCATTTTCGAGACCGACATCATGACAAAATAGTTTTCAGCCCCTGCAGCTCGAACTGGAAACAACTCCGAGTAGTGTCGCCCAAACCACTGGGGATCAGTGGTGCCCTGACAAAAGTTTATTTCAGAATTCGATATTTCCATTCTCCGCCGTCCCCTGTCTACTACCTCAAAACGCATAAATGTCAATTGATCCTAGGAAATAGTCATATGAACGCCACAGATGGAATACTGTATCCCAATAATTTTATAGAACAAGGTACACTGGGTCCCTAACGTATGTTACAATACTAAAAACCAACGCATATAATTAACTTCCTGCAGAATTATAATGTTTTTTATTACTTAATGCATTTATTATTATTTTTTTAAAATATAAAAATTACATTAACCTACAAATTACACTAAGGTTATCATTAAAATGATACAATTTTGACCCATTTCGAGGAGTTGCGTTAATGGATGAGTTGAAAAGTTTAATGAATTAAAAGAGTTGGAGTAAAAATGAGCACGAGATAACGTCCTCTGTTCTGGTTTACGAGCTCCTCCACCTCTCTACCCAAATTTTGTGAAAACCACAGTTTACATTCTTGTCTCCCAAGACATATAAATAGTCGGGCCATAACCCCTAGTACGATCGTGCGGACGCAGTAAGGCGCCATATTTTTTCTACCACAAGTCCTGCAATTAGATTATCGAACCTAGCGTTTCGAGGTTTTCCTCGTACAGTTCGTAATTAAAAAGAAAAAAAAAATTGGCGGCGTGGGGCGGCGCGGCGGCCGGAACACGGGCAATGCCCGAACTAATGGGGTTGCGGATTGAACAGGGGTGAAGGGATTTGCTGACGCGAATTCTCCGGCTCTGAAGTCATTAGCAGTTGGAGCACACAGAACACAGGGGCGGAGAAGGGCTTTATTTCTAAAGTAAACGCACTCACACGTACACACGGACTTACACGCACCATGGTACTTTTGTACGGGGGCCCCGAAGTTGTACCGGGAGTATTTTTCCCTTGCCGAGCACTAAATGGGTTCACTCTAACCCCCCACCCCCACCCCATCTCAACCGAGATAAACTAATTAAACCAGGCCCCGGCTCAGACGAAACAGGAAGACCGTGCTCAACTCGGACTTCGGATTCAGGTTGGGCAACTCACTTTCGAGATTCGGGCGACCAGCAAGCACGTCGGTCCATCGCCTTTAAAATACCGCTTTTTTCAAAAAAGCCTTCCAGAATTTTCCGGGGAAAAATGCGGTAGCGCTGAATGAGACCTCCAGAATGAGCTAGCCTAGTATGTGTTTTCAAAGCGCTTATTCAATTTGTTACAACCGACAGTTAATATGAAGCCAGGCACTGTGATCTGAAAGGTTTATCTCTTCCATTTTTAGTTGCGTTCATTCACCGAATTAGTAGCGGCACAGACAATTAAAAAAATTTAAAACTTTATTTGAAAATCTTAAACAACCGTGAAATATATTGGTACGTTTAAATACCCGAATACAATGAGAATAGGTTCTGAGAATCAGGTCCCGGGGGATAACCGAAGTTTTCCAATCCAAATTTCCTCAGGAAAGACACATAAAGTCAGTATTTTCCGGCTTGCGAAGAAGAATCTTGTACTATGCTCAGCAGTTCGATAATTATTAACGCAGTTAATAAAAACGTAGATTAATATACCAATATACTATTAATATAGTAATATAGTAACTGCTAGGTAATATTACTGACAATCATGCACAAACGCACGTTAGCTATTTCATACGGCACTGAGCCATTGAATGTGCTTTACAAGCCCGAAGCCGGTTGGGCTTAGGACAATAAATTCATTAGATATTACATTAATTTGGCTTTTAAGCGTCGACTGTTACGAAAAAAAACTGGTACGATTGCCATAGAATGTTAGGGTCTGAATACGGGTGCGGTGAAAGTGATAAAATGAAAGCTCTGGCTGGCATTATTGCTGTAGGGGGGGCCTGTGTTTTAGCCGGCGAGTCAGACAAGTGGTGGATAAAGGGGGCGACGGGGGAGGGTGGCGGAGCCAGCTAGGCGAATTCATCATGTACCAGCACAATTTGTCACCTCCGCCGTTCGGTAACGCTTTTCCACAACGCTCCGCCCCCAGCGACGCGTACATAAAAGCTTTAAACGGGGTACGCTCGGCAGTTGAAAATGGTGGGCTGAAAAAAGGGCCCTCTGGATGCTCCGCACAACTAGTCGGAAATGAATAGGGCGCGGAAATAAGGAAATTTATGAACGGTACGGTCTTTCGGCATATCGTCAGTGGCAGTTATTCAGCGCTGAGTATTCACACTGTGAGCTTCAGTAATGAAAGCGACAAGATTTCAAAAGAAAAGTAAATAATAAAAAGAAGACAAAAAATTACACTTCTAACTTAAAATAATAATCATAATACCATATATATTAGGATCAAATAAGAGACAGGATTATGAAAGTGACAGGACGGATGATAATTGCAGTTCAAATATGCGTTCCGCAAAATGGGTGGATTCCTGGTGGAACGCGATGATTCTTTGAAGACTTGTTTCTGTTAACTAGGGTAATAAATCCCGGGCCCGCTGAATTGACATAAAGTTATTTTAAATACTGAAAAAAAGGGTAACGCAGCTTGTTGCTCTCGTGTCATCATCCTCGAGGCGCCCGACCCAACTCTAATTGGGTTTATTCCCTTCCGACGACTGACAAGGTGATATATTCCCCGGGCAAAGTTTACAATTCCTGGAGCAATTTTATTTTCTCTTAACCGTTATTTATGCGGAGACGCCAGAAAGGCGGGCCACTTCTCGGTTGTTTAAGGCGCGAGGTCGCGGTCCTGGAAATAAGTTTAAAAAAAAGGACAAAATAAAAAACAAAAAGGAAGCGAAAAAACTCCGGGAAGAAAGCGGGCTAAGAAAGTGGAGACGAGGGCGGGGTAGCCTTATCTCGAACCGGCGGCCTTCTTACGTTTTATTAGCCGAAAGAAGTGGGCTTTTACGACGAAGACCGCTACGAAAGAGACCACTAAAAGAGAAAAGCAGACGGGGAGCGGCCCGGACCACGATTCCGATAATGTTTAAACCAAACGCAGTATCTAACTAGCACCCAAAATTATTTGGAAACATAATTGTAGAAATATCCCCAACACCAGGCACCAAAACCGGAATTATATGTTATAGTTGTGCTATTGAAATCAGAAACTTTGGTACGTTTTCAGAAATACATCCAACTAATTATGAAATGTGTCAATTAAAACTGTTTATAATAACCGGAGCTCTCAACGAATCATTAATTTATTTTCTAATATTTATTTAGTCACATTTTTCACAATTACAACAAATAATTACAATATTGAACGCCGGTTTATTGTTTCCAATGTTGGTGAAAACGCGGAATTAATTTTAAAAGTAGAAACCGAGTGAAAATTCACCGAGTAAGATAAGGGTCTAAAAGACAAAGAGGACTTCAAAATTGTCCACTCCCTCACATTTTAAGGGAAGATAGAACTCGAGTAAACTTAAATCACATAGACGTTAAAAGAAGAGAAAAGCTTAAAATTTCTGACAGGGATAAACTTCTCTGTATATACACATATACTCACACATCACATACATACATATATATATATATATATATATATATATATATATATATATATATACATATAATAGTTTGCATATGCACTCAAAGTTGCCACACGGAGTTAAAGTCTATCCTGAGAAGCGTACATAAACCGTTATGTATTTTTTTACCGCACTCTTTTAAAAGAACCTTTTACGAAACCAAGAATAGAGAATAAAAACAGGCTCAATGCCCGTTTTATATCTCTCATTATTTTTGTCTTCTTCCATTCCGCTCTCCGCGTGTTCATTCGCGCATCTAATATTTACAAGTTTTCGCGGTCCCTCTCTCTAAGTGCTTTCAGCTTTTTGAGGCCGCCTCTTAAAGTTCGATGCGGAACTTTGTTTTGTTTTTATAACCGGATTTTCATTAAGCTTTCCGAAATACCCCCGCCCTCTCCTTCCACCGCAGAGTCCGTTGATTTTTCCGGTAAAATATTCCTCGGGGCCCACTTTCCGAGGGCGCTCCTGGGAGGTTAAATTTACGGACGATAAAAACGTTGAAGCCATTTATTTATATATGGCAGGCCCATATAATTGTAGCATAACGGAGCGACTGTATCTGCCTTATTCTAGACGCACGGATATAGAGCGGATATTTGAACACAATTTGGTTTGTAAGCACGTCGTCATCATTCGATGGTGAATTTGTTTGTATTTTAAGCGATATTAAGAAGAATTTGATATTTAAAAGTAACTAAATGAGGGTTCTCACCATCCATATACTGATACAGTAACCCTAATATGAGCTTCTAGATTATATTGGTTTTTCAGTGGTCCTAAGTCTAAGATAGACGCGATTTTGAAGCTCGTTATTTGTCGATCGGAACAAAGTTTCCTTCCCGGACCTCCACTGTAACTTTCATCTCTTGGACATCGATTTCATTACAATATCATAACACCATAGTGCCCTGTGCGATTTTAACAGAGTTTAGAAAAGTTTAGAACTTCGTCACTGAAGAACGGAGTAACATAAAAAAAAATTTTATGGATGAATTTTTCAGCACCTATCTTCTGCGATTTTCTATTATTTTGCATACCCCGATTTGAACAAATAATATGAATCTTTCTTATTTTATACAAGCTGAAACAAGCAAAGCGATCCTATAGACAGGTACACCAACCAAATATCCCATGTGGTAGAGTGACTTAATATATAGATTTACTTTTCCAAATGCATTCGGTAACGTTTCACTTGATATGTCCGATGAGAAAAAATGCTGTACAGATTTTTTAAGTTCATCTCCTTTTCTGTGTGGCATTTGTGAAGGTTTTGCTCTCAAGAATGGCCGGCGACTGGTTCTTTAACCTTTAATTCTGAGATAATTTATTCTACTTCATCGCGGGCTCATTCTTGCCCATTTGTTTCTTCTCGCGAATCTTCGTTAAGGACACTTTTTCTCGTTTCCGAGCAGAGCACCCTCCTATACCTGTATCATTAGTTTTACACAGTAAAATTCCCCGAAACTCCTTTACCAGACCAGAAATAATTATGTAAGCCTTATTCTGCCCGGGGTGCATTTCCCCCTCATTTTAGGCGGTCCCTCCAAAGTCGTGTCCGAACAAAGACGCCTTCAGGTTTATTAACATCTCAACAAGACCGGCGACCCTCTCGCCCTTTGATCTGACAATGGCTTCCTTCCACCAAAGACCAGAGGTCAAAGACCAAAGACGTCTGTCGAGTGAGAGACTCGGTCTTGCGGACTAAGGGAGTGGTGGGAGGTGGGCGGGGGTCGTTATGAATATGCAAGGGTAGGCGGATGCCGCGGGTAAATATGAATTTTAATGGAGTTTAATCTGTAAACAAGTGTTGGACGGGATGGGGGGGGGGAGTTGAGTGCGGCAGCGCATCACAATAAGTACCCAGTTTAATTATGCGTTTATACTTTTACGGTCTACTGATTTCAACCGCCCCTATCGGTTGCCAGTGTTCAACAGGGGGTGGAAGAGAAGGGTTGACAACTCAATGCCGCGTTGAATTTCACCAGTCCGAAATTCCAACCGGGGGTTGTCACACTGTGTAAATATATCAGCTATCGGAAACCTGCATAAACGAGATAAACGCGGGGGATGAGGGGAGGATTTTACATGAAATAAAGCGGTGGGATCATTTCAGTAAATTTGTTTATTTAACTAAACAGTTTTATCCCTTTTTGGGGGGATGATGAGTCTCAAAATTAATAAACATTAGGTCCCTCAGTTACTAATAATAAAGTACTCCTACAGCTTTTGTTCCCAGACAAAGTTTAAACAACCGCAGTTGCGACTTAAGTCTTTTCAAGGGCCAACCCAAAATCGAGAGTTACGAAAGTGTGGGACACATGATCGCAATCCTACTCCTCCACAAATAAATTCCGTATTTTAAGTAATCAGATAATTTATAAAATACCGCAGCCAACGGTCCCGGAAACGGTCCCTGTGATTAATTTAAATTGATATATGTATTATATATGTAATATAGTAACAATGCAAACAAGATGGATCAAGGTGGATTAAGTACGGATTAAGGTGGATTAAGTATGGATTAAGGTGGATTATGTATGTATTAAGGTGGATTAAGTATGGATCGAGGTGGGTTAAGTACGGATTAAGGTGGTAAAGTATGGATTAAGGTGGATTAAGTATGGATTGAGTAGGAATAGGGTGGATTAACGGTTATTGAGGTAGATTAACGTTGATTAAGGTTGGGTTAACGTGGATTAAGGGCGGATGAAGGGCTGATTTATCCGGCTTAATTTTCCAGCCGGTACATATATAAGGTACAGAATGTTTCCAACACGTATTCGAGTTCCATCTACAAATACTTCGATCGATTCCTTAATTTCGCCCGCCTCCGCGTGAATAGAGGACCCCGTCCGACTAAAACAGGAAAAAGGTCCGCCTTTGCTAGGACGGTTGTTTGTACATTTTCGGGCCGCTGTCAAAGCCGCGTCTCTCGCTGATGAATTAGCCTGATGAATCCTCACCCACACGAAACCCTCACCGCCGGATATTTAATTCTAGCCTCCTGACGCGATCCCGATAGCCCGAAAATATTTCTTGTGTTTTCTGGGCATAGGGAAAAAGTAAATAAAAGAACGAATCCGTCGATAAATGTCAGAGACGCACCCTCGACCGATTTATCCGATGTTTATGTACGGGTTCTGTACATCCTACGGGAGTGTACACTTTGTCGAATATCAGAAGTAGCGACGGAATATTAAGTGAAATGAAAAAATAGGCCTAAAAACAACGTATTAGTGTGGCAATGTTTGTTGTTTTTCAATCTGTTGACTGGGACTCGTAGTAATAGAACATAGAAACTAAGCACACAAATAGTTAAGGATGCTTGAGGGGAACATCGTAACAATTTTCGGAAGAAGCCGAACGATTTAATTCTAACCACTTTCTAAGGTCTTTGCGTTTAATGAAATGAATTTGAAGCGTTGGAATGAGCCCGGATGGGAATATTATAAAATTTAATATAATATATACTATAATACTATAAACTCTAATATAATATAAATCGAGAAGTTCCCAATAGTGTCGATTTTCAAAAATTAATTCACCGGAATCATCTACTGAGGTGGGGAGCGTGGAGGATTCATTTTTAGAGGTAGCTGGACACGTGGAGCCCAACGGGTAGCAATTTATTTTTAAAAAACTGAGTACAAGGGCGGAAAATGCGATGTGGCCGGAGGGGACAAAAGCGGCGGTTATTTTAATGCATAAATGTGCATGAATAAAGCATGAGAATTGGGACCGTCGAAGCTGGGCCGTGGGCCGGCCAAGGGAGTTGCCGCTCCCTCTGATGCCGCCAACCGACCGCGTTATATATGTTATAAATGTAAATAGGATCACACGATCCATTATAATGCCGAGGGGGAGATTGTTTTAAATGGCAAATGATTTGTCAACATGGAGGCCGAGCCCTGAAGTTTGAACGAAAGTCCGAATTTGAACCAAACGTGAGGCGAAGATTTGAAATTCTTTCCTGTCCTTAAATTTGTATAAAGGCATAATTCCTGTAATCTTAATAATGACTCACGTGGCCACATAATGGCTAGGATTTCAGGACTCTGAATCTATCGAAATATTACATTTATTTCTGAAAAAGACAGAAAAAACCTTGACATTGGGGACCGATTCAACAATATCCGAACTGAACCAACAATGACTGACATTTTGTTCAATATTTGATTGAAAGCAGTTTTTGCAATTTCTCAACGCGGTTGCATGATATCCAGAAACATTTTGAGGATTCGTACATTTTGCCAATAATATAATGGCACCACAACAATAGAAATTAGTTAGAAAGTCCTAACAATGATAAAACAGGATTAAACATTTGGGATAGCGGTTGTCACTCGCCTTCTCCCCGGGGTTAGTACAACTACGTCGGTAATATACCTACGCTGTTGTCTGCCAATCAGGAATCCTGTTATTCCGGAGTAACAATGTAGGTACATTCCTAATAAGACAACTGATCGACAGCCGATGTGCGTCCTACATAAAACCAAATCAGGGGTGGAGGCAATATGGTGATCACTGGAGTAATGATACAATAACAATTTATAAATACTTTCAGCTAAATTACTATTTTATTCACTGATGGATCTTTAGTTCGGAAATGCAAATGCCTGGACAAAATATCTGGTGGATTTGCTGTCTCTTCCTGCAGATTTTTGATTCTCACACATTACAATTTAGTATTGTTTTATGAGCATTGATTTTAATTTTTCTATTTCTCTGACAGGAAATATTCTAAAATAATGTATATATTTGTGTGTCCATGTCTGTGTGTGAGTTGTGTAAGTTGTCTGTGTAATGCAGTTTAATTAACATTCCCACAGTCATATTTACTTCTACAAGAATTTAAAAGAAAGTTATACTGAATTTGTCTTTCAGGCCAAAAAAATTCTGGATGGGGTCTGTGTGTTGGGAAACAGATGAAGCAGATGAAATGAAAAAAGAAATGATATTCAAAGTACCAAAATTTATCAAAAATGTATACAGCTTGATGAAACTAACATATTAAATACTTGTGTTTCGGTTTTTTATTCTGTCTAGCCGGCCAGAAAATGTAGCACTAATTGAGATAAAAATTAATATTTTCTACATTAGGTAGACAGTAATTTCATTTTTTGTATGTAGCACAGTGTTGTAGCCAAATTTTATTGCCTTCTCCAAAATTACTTTGGACAAACAGGAGAGACATTAAATTGTGTATTTTATTTTGTGATTTTGTTTTAATTTAACAAGTGAAGCTATCCCTTTAGTTATTATTATTATTTACTAATATTTAATAGTATTGCACATTATTTGGTGAACTGAGTGTATCAGTTAGCACATAATCAGAGAAGTAGATATGTAACAAAGTACTAAAAAGAATCTAACATACTTTTGTTAGCACTTAGATATGCAGCTTTGGAACACATAGCAAGCTCATCATTAGTTATTTATAGGACTGCATAATGTTTACTCATGCATAAAAATTCATGCAAAAAAAACATAAAAAGTTATTAAAAAAGGTAAATATCTTTGCAATGATCTCACTTATCAAAAATAAGTCATTAAATTTCAGACAAACAATAGTAAAAAACAATGAGGAAGCATTATTAGGAAAAGGTTTAAAAAGAAAATGGACGTTGAAGTTAGTGGCAGGATAGCACAGATTATTTTTTCATATCTTATAAAATACTATATGAATTGATATTAATGCATGTAGACAAATATTTCCTCACAATATTATGGGTACAATGTAACACAATAAGATCATATGATAATATTAAATATTACAACAATTATATGAGTATATTTCTTTTTAGTTTCATATATATATATATATATATATATATATATATATATATATATGTTTAAACATATTATATATATCCCAAACTAAATACAATCTAAAAGTAATGTACATTAAAAATATAATTTACATTTTCATTCATAACCATTTAAGTAATAGTACACAAAACATTTAAAATATTTATTGTCTCTTTATGATACATGTAAAATATATTTGAAACCTTTAAATGTAGTAGACTGATTTTATTTTCCATCCATTTCTTTAAATCTTCGTCTTTTCCAAAAAAGTGACTTTTTGAGGTAGCTTTTAAACTATTTTCAACTTTTGTTCCTCAACCACAGAAAAACATTTATCAAAAGGAATTAATTCAGGGAACTGGTTTTCAGCTCCAATCTAAATTGTATCCTGCATCTACAATACTTAAATAATGAAACAAATTATTTAT
The DNA here is from genome assembly GCA_019843655.1 of Lethocerus indicus. Lineage (NCBI taxonomy): Eukaryota > Metazoa > Arthropoda > Insecta > Hemiptera > Belostomatidae > Lethocerus > Lethocerus indicus. The sequence goes on along the minus strand of JACDQD010000012.1, from coordinate 11,996,116 downwards.
TTGTGCATTATACATCATCACATGACAATGTACCTGTTATAAATGCAGTAAACAAAATTACTAAATTACTTAAATGTGTAATTGTGATTACCATATCCAACCTAATGATTATGGTGCCTGTGTTCATCATAGGGTATATTTTTCATAACTTATTAATGACAGCAAGATGTGGAAACTAAACAAAAATGAAAAAAATCTGAAGATTGAACCATAATAGACCATTAAGATATTTCATTTTATACATATATACTGAAAATATAATAAAAGTATAATTCAATAATTAATACCTTTATAATTCAACATTCCATGGTTTGTAAGTGCCAGGCTTTGGTTCTGGGAACTGAAAATGTCCAAAGATTAGTGAAAAAATGCAAAGTCCAACACTCAATTTTAAATGTAAATGTTTAATACATACTATAAATACATTATAACCTAAATAGTTTGGTCGAAAATATAAGATATTATATTTAGAATTTGTGGTATTAACATAATTTTTAATAAAAATATTTCAGTGAACACAATTTAAATGATGAAATCTTACCTTTTCTGTAATGTGATCTTTACAAGCCATCCTGATTTTGGCTGAAGTTGCTGGTGAATGCAGTTGAAACCATCCATTGAATCCAGCATCCTTCCTCGCTGATTTGATAGCTTCTCTGATAGCAAAGAATACAGAAGAGGCCAAGAACAAAGGCGGTTCACCAACAGCCTGTGGAAAAAACTCCGAAAATAATTTTCACTGAAACCCAGAAACCTGAACAGTTTCTGAGGATAGGATTATGTAAATCCATCATATATTTCATAACTCCCTCACTAGTACAGTCTGAAATAAAATATAGTACAATACCTTTACAGGATTTTCATGTTTTTTTTCTGTGATAATGTCTTCACTTGGCTGTGCTCTATATTCAAATGGATAATATAAAATATGTGTTCTTTGTTTAAATCCCAATAAAATAATTAAAATTTTCTAGAGATTAAAATCATTTGAATAATGATTTTAAGTATTATAAGGAAAAAACCTAAAAGCTTCTGAAATAAAATTATTGTAGGTATAGATTAATGGCATTTTTTCTCAAGTTGATTTCTTATAAAGGAATAAAAAAGTATGCTGTTAAAACTGGAAACATGTGTAAAAATTAAAGTTTTCATTCTCCTCTTTATTGAGACAGGGTATAGTAATGAAAAAAACAGTTTTAAATATTTTATATAAATTCCATTATTTTTTTGGGGTAATTATAGGACTAATTTTTATCCAAGATATAGTATTTATAAATTATTTTATTATTAAAAGAAATTTGACAAAAACCTCTATTTAAAGGATTAACGATTTAATCCTGGATTAATGACCTAATTCTGGGGGGTTCAAGGATGACAGCTTATATCAAGACTGGAGCTTATATGTGTCCATAATTATGAAAGTGGTCTAAGTCAATTCAAACTTTAAATACATTTTTATATGAAATTCATACAATATTTCATATTCATAGTAAACATTCATTAATCAAGACTAATAAAATTTTCAGTTTTTAAGGCTATATGTCATTATTATTATTATTCCAGGTTAGTGTACCCTCATTATGGTGCATTGTTACAACAAAATATAATTTGACTGTAGTGGGGCATACAAATGGAAACCATTTAAGTCAAACAACATTTCATTACCTTAGATGAATAAACCGCCCTCGGATTTGGAGACCCTTTCAGAAGGGAAACATTGAATTCAGCAGGGATATCTGCAAAACCTGGGATTTTGTATGCACCAGGCCCTCTCGAATACAGTGTTCCAGTTGGAGAAGTTATAACCTCTTCAAGTGTGAACAGACCGTATCCCTGCATGAAGGCACCTTCCACTTGACCAATATCAATGGCTGGATTTAAACTCTCTCCCAGGTCCATCACAATATCTGTCCTTATAACCTTTAAATATATGTTGTTTAAATTTAGCCTAAATCTTAAATGGTTATTATTTTTATTGATAAATGCAAGAAAATAACATACACATCATATTTAAATGAACAATAGAAACATATATGTCAATGTAAAATGCATATTTCAATAGGAAAATGAAAAACTGAAGCATTAAATAAAAGCTGTAAAATAAATACCTGATGATCACCTGTGAGACAATCTATTTCAACTTCAGAACAAGCAGTACCAAAAGTGAAATAATTGAATGCTGTACCACAGTTCCTTTCTCTGTTGTAGCCAATATCTGGTGTTCTGAAAATTTAACATTCATTTCAAAGAATTATTTAAAAGTTAGTATCAAACAAATTTCAGTTAAATAATAAATATTCCATAATATATTTACTTGATTTTGTTGGAATATTTAAAAAAAATATCATGAGTTATTTTTTATTCACAGTCATGTTTAAATATTAAATCTTCCTTTCTACTCTATGCTATTTCACTTAATATTTATAATTCTTTTTATTACTTATAAAATCCACTTGCTGCTAAAGAAATTCTGGAGAGATATGCCTGCTTGATCCAGGTTTCCCAAGTTTCTTTTGGGTTGGCTTCCTTTATTGGTTTTAACCTTTCATTGATTGCATTGCAGGCATTCTTCAGTGCGAAAAAAAATTCAATGATTAATAACCATGAACACAAAATTTATACAATAATACATTCTGTTATTTCTCTATTGTTAATGATCAAAATAATTCAATTTAACGTACGAGGATAGCCATCCCATTTAAGTCAGACCCTGCACTTGCAGCTGTTGCTGATGTATTTGGAACTTTATCAGTTGAAGTTTCGGATATGTGAATGTAGTCTGCTGAAATTCCAAGAGCTCTGCTCGCTACCTACATAAACAAATAATACGAGTGGATGAAGACTTCCGCGTCGGGTAATAGATGAAATATTCCCTGACTTCCGGTTATGTCGCATCAACACTCGAAGTTACAATATTAATATTTAATGAACAGTACATTCAATGTTTCTACAACGAAATGAATTGATTTTAAAAGATTGCCATCGGCACCGTGGTCTCATTAAAATCTTAATTAGAAATCATATTAATTGTCATCAAAATTTATTAAGTTTCAGGAGAGCTCATATATTCATATCTACGGGTTTTTATTAATTGTTGTCATTAATTAAAATTTACAGACAAAATATTCTGAGAGAGATACGTAATTTATGCGTAAAATAATAACCTGAATCATTTTTGTATGCAACCCCTGTCCCATTTCGGTACCACCGTGTGAAATAATGACGGATCCATCACTGTATACCAGCACTAAAGCTCCCCCTTGATTTAAGAACAATGTTGTAAATGAAATTCCAAACATAGTTGGGACAATAGCTATACCTCGTTTCCTCCAACGGTTGACTCTAAAATATCACACAGAACATATAACTCAAAATGCTCGAAATTGCATTGAAAACTAATTAAAAGTGCAATCTAACCTGTTAAATTCTTCAACAGTAGTTTTCCTTTCTTTATATTGTGAATTTTCCAAACATTCGGACCAACAACGGTTTAAAGTACAATATTTCAGTTGTTGGTTGAAATGAGTGTAATCACCTTCCTTGTATAGATTCAGTTCACTAACCTAAACCGTTGTTAATAACTATACAAATGCAATGTATACATAACGGAAAAAATTATGTAATTAATAAGTTAATAACATACTTCAGTCACTTCTTTGCCCAAGGTTTCGGCAATGTGCCTCATCATCGTTTCACAAATAATCATACCCTGTGGGGCACCAAATCCTCTGAATGCTGTGTTCGAGCTTATGTTGGTTTTACACAAATATCCCTTGATTGTAATGTTTGGAACATAAAATGAATTCGTACAGTGGAACATTGCTCTTTCCATGACCTAGAAAACAAATTCAATTATCCCGTAACATAGAAGCTAACTTTGAAGTTAAATAGATCTATTATAATCATTATAATAGATTAAAAACTAGAGCTATAAAAAAACAAATTAAACAGGAGGAAAAAATCATTGTTGTGTTAGATTATTGAGGCTTTTCCCTGTAAATAAGAATTATTACAATCTACCTTCCGGTATGATAGCGTAATACGTAATCCTGAAATGTCGTTAGCAGACGAAGTGGCCCACACATTTATATAAATAGTTACTTGAAAATACGGAGCAAATATTTCATTTTCAACATTTCATTACATCTCAAATAATACGTACAGCCTCAGAGAGATCGAATGAGTAGCCTGCATTATTATAAAGTGTCATCTCCAATGCTGTAATTTTTCCTGACGACGTAAAACCGACTTTGTACTTTCCGTGGAAAGGATGTCGCTGTCCAGTCATGAGCATGTCTTCGTCTCGATCGAGCATACCTCTTATAGGTCGCTTCAACCTGTAATTGTTTTTTAAAATAGTAAGAAAGTTATAAAATGAGGCAAATAAACAGTTTCAAATTATACGGAGTACCGAAAATTAAGTTTCTAACCAGCCTACTTACTTGAACGCGGCAACAGCGATGGGCAAAGCCAAAATGCATGATCTTGATTCTTTACCGCCAAAACCACCACCCAGTCTTTTTACTTTGCACACAACCCTGTTAGCTGGTATGCCCAATGTACCGGCAACTAAAAGCTGGAGATAGAATTTTCATAATAATGAATGATAAAGTAAATTGAATTATAAATAAATTACGCGTGCTACTCAGATATTTATATTGTTGCTTGCCTGCAATTCGGACGGATGCTGTGTTGAAACATGAAGTTCAATTTCGTTGTCTTCCTTCTTGGGAACGGCGATGACAGCGTTGGTCTCCAGGTAGAAATGCTCCTGGCCACCGACTCTCATTTCCCCTTCAATAATGTGTTCCGCCGTTTTAAAAGCTTCATCCGAGTCGCCCCTTTTTGTGATCAACGGAGAACCCTTGAAGAAGGAATTTGCCCTGATTGCATCCTGGAAATCATAATTATAATTGTCAAATTTACAACTGTTGATTTTGAGAGTGGGATAAATTAAACGCAACAATTATAATTTATCACTCCTTCGATTTCTGTCTCACCGGCCTTAACTAGAGCTTTTGAGTTAGGTCACTTACATGTATCAGTAAGTTTTCTTCAATAAAAAATGTGTAAAAATATAATTCCACATACAAAAGTACTTACATCTATAGTAATAATTACTGGTTCCAAGTCTTCGTACTGAACTTTAACCAACTTTTTAGCCTTGTGCGCAATAAAATAGTTTTCCGCAACCACTGCGCCAACTGCTTGGCCTTGGCTCGTCACCTAAAAGGTGCATTGCAATTATGAAACAAATCACTGTAAAAACTCTCCAGGCTATCGGAAGAATTCAAAATAGTGAAAGTAGTAAGCTGTTATTAAAAATAAATACTGACATTAACAAAAATATTATTCCCACCCGGAATAATGGGCTACCATTAATCGTATAAAGATAAATTATTCCATAATTTGAAAATGTATCAATGTAGTAATTTATTTTTGTAGAGTGAAATTACTCTGACCTTAGAACTTGCAAATACTTCTTCATCGTGGGCAATAGGGCCCCAGTCGTTGTGATGGGGGACGTCTTTGGCAGAGAAGAATGCAATAACTCCCGGCAGTTTGAGAGCTTCCGACGGATCGATGGATACAATTTTGGCGTGAGGACGTGTACTGGTCACCAGGCATAGGTACACCTCGCCTTCGTATCTGGGTATGTCATCGCAGTACACTGCTTCTCCTATTTAGTACTGTTCATTAGTAAACTATTTATTAATTACCAAAAATTAAAAATATTAGCTCCCTAAGATCTCTTTAAAGGTAAAAGAGAGAGGCTCAGAATGATTTGCGTTTTGACGTTGATTTTCCAGTCCTTTCACGTTCTGCTGTTGTACATTCAAATTTGTACTAATGAACAGAAGGTTCTTCATAAGGAACGTTCCTGTCTTCTTCTACCTGTTTGCATTACTAACAGAATGCTAGTTAACAATGCATTATTAACAATGGAAATAATTGTAATGGGGCCTAACCAAACCCCGAACCAGCTAGAATGATTTTTTCCACTGAAATGAATGATAATATTCTGAACCTCCTCATACTCTACACCTACATAATTAACTACAGGTTTACCTGTGGCTTGTTTATACGCAGATTGATGCACTATAGGTCGTCCAACTAAATCGTGTTTTTCTTGAGAATCCGGTACCTGACAATGTAAAAAAAACGTTGATTTTGAATCCGCGACATTATTTAAAGTGTGGAAAACAATCACTTATTATATATCCTAATTAAACGGGAACTTACTATAGTAAAATATTGCGAGCTTTTCGGTATCAAATTGCGTTGCTCAATTTCTCCACTCTTATGAGACGGTGGTATACCCGTCTGAAATCCCAATTTTTCCAGCTCCCCACAAATGGACAAGTAGAATTTGAAGAAGAAGCTTTAATATCAATTAATTGAATGTGTTAAACATTTGGGAAATATTTGAAACAAACGTGGAATTAACAAAATTACAGCATTTTTTCATTCTCAGAGTGTTACCTGAGAGTTAACGACTGTCTATACTGTATCATGCCTCCTGGTGCTCCCGGATCCAACGGAAGTTCTCCAATCAAATAAGAATAAGCCTCGTTTAACATTTTCTCATTCCAATCCCTGAAAGAAAACGTTACGTTCAATCGGAACCGGATCGAAAGCATGGTCGAGAATACGATTTTCGAATCCTAAACTCACATTCCTATCAGTTTTGAAGCAGTATTGACAGCCTTCAGGGTCGTAGGTGCCATTCCGCCGAACGAAAGTGCAATATGTTTAATTGTTGACTTGTCGAGTGTCAAACTGAAAGCGGCATTTACTATAGCGATATCATCATCGCGTCTTTTAGCTTGCTTGTACGCTTTGAAATACTGGTTCTGAAAATTAGACAAACGCGTATAGTTTTATCAGATTTTCAAAATGTTCATTATACTCAATCTAGAAAATGAATGTACTTCTTGAGTGAATGGTATGTAAACTGCAATCAGAATTTCATCCTCCTTGACAATATTTCTCCTGTATCCAGTCCAGAATTTGTGGTCCATTTCAACAATTCTCGCCCCTCTTTCTAAAACCAAAAAGAAAACTCATTGCAAGAATCAGGATATAACAATTATTTTAATCATTATTATTTTCATACTTGAATTATTGCGTTAGTTAATAATTAGAAATTTGGTTCTTATATAGTAATCGACTAAGCTGTGAAACCTTTTATTTAAGTGTTTTACCTTTGTTTTGCAATTCCAGTTTGCAACCAGCAGCCATAAAAATTGGGTTCAAATCTGAAATCGGACTTCCTGTCATTATATTCCCACCGACAACCTAAAATTGAAGAAATGTTACCCCATAAACATCTGCCTCGGTAAGCATTTATAAAATTTCCTTATATAAAACTTGTATAAAACTGGTTTTAAAATTACCCCAACATTCCTTATTTGTTTTCCGGCAAACCAGTGCAACATGTCTGTGATGGCTTGAAATATTCTTGTCCTGTGAGCTGAAAAAATATACATGATTCGCGAACAACGCTCATGAAAACAGACAACGTGAAAAGGAATGCGAATTAATATTCAGATATTTTAAAATATGACATGTTCTTACTGGGTTGTGTCTTGATTTGTGCCTTCAATGCAGATTCTAAATCTGTCAGCGTGACGGAAGCACCAACTTTCAAGTCGTCCGACCCAACAACTACCGAAGTCAATTCAGGGATCTGAGCCGGACATATCAACACGGGATAAATGAAATTCTTGAACTTCACTTCTACACCTAAGTATCGAAGTAGAAAATTCCTTACTAAATGTGCTTTAGTACACATCTAAGAGTTGATGAATAAATAAAATAGACTATCTTTAGTCGTTAAGCTCACATTTTGCAATATCAATTAATCCTGATTTAAGTATTAAAAAAATTGTGATTATTTTTAACAATCCTCACCTATTTCTGTATTCCCATTCACCAATTTTGCCGAAGGGAATTTTGTTTTAAGATCCAGAAGGTGTTCCAAACTAGTCGGCCGATACCATGTAACGCTTGGTCCCTTTATAGCTATGTACTGTTTATCGTATTCATCGGAGATCTGTAAAATTTAATTATTTACAATAGTTGTACATTTAACAAATTGAGAAAAAAAATAAAATTAGGCAAAACGGAGGGATTAGGGAAGAATATTTTCTTATACTTCACATAAATTATTACTTATATTTTCCCTGGGTAGATGTATTTTTTATGATACGTATGATACGGAGGTCAGCGAGAGTTTGATTTATCCACTTATTTAGTCCTACGCTAGATGAAGTAGTGCTGACTTCTCACGATCCTGGGCCTAGTATCTCTCCCCAGGACCAGGTAAGATCTCGAGTCCTTTTTTTTCTAGGATCGCAATTCTGAAATTACCAACTGCTAAGATTTTCAACAGCTGAGAAATCGCACCTGCAATTCCGGCGGAAATATGGGCTCCTGTGTTTCGTCGTAAGGGACGAATTTGGAAGCGTCGTAAAGCTTGTCGTTAGGGCTGGCCGCCCAGTCGACCGAGCCCTTCATAGTGCTCTCGCCAGAGCCGTTCGCGACACCGTTCGACTGACCATTCTCTGTAGACCTGTTGCGGCAGCAGTTCTCCCCCATTCCGCAAACACCGCCGGAGCAACCCCCGCCAACAGCCCTCTGAGCCTGTTCCCATTCCTCGGTGAAGCTCCTGTAGCCTTCTATTATCGGACGGTATCCCGTACACCTGCACAGGTTGCCTGCCCCAGGGGTAACAGTTTATGTCGTGTAAGAATCGGCTAAATAATGTGTCTAAAATTACAATAAATGAAACTTGGAAATGCGTGAATAGCTTGTATTTTCAGTTGGCCGGAATACCAGTAAATTTTTTTTTTGAAATCGAATATAACTGTTAAAGTGTGGATTTGTGCGAAAGTCGTTCAAATCGATTGAAAATTAGGACGGACTTTCTAAGAAGCAGCGATAGGCCAATCAAAGATTAAACGCGAAGTAGGTAAAATATAATTGCAATTGTGATAATATGGAAACTTTACGAGTGCGATAATTCCGGAAAAAATGAAACCTTAACGAAAGACCTTTATATGTCCAATCGACGAATGTGTTTATTCCGATCCATCAATCAAATTGATATCGACACCAGAGAGGGATTAACAAGCGAATTATGTTATATAATTATGTACTTCAAGAATATTAACGCCTTAATTTGAATATTCGAATATTATTGTGAGGTCGATAGCGACTTAAGATAAGAATATACTTTCAGTTTTTCGATTTATCATCATCGGCAGTATTATTCATTTAGCAGGCCATTTTTTAAACTGTGAAATGGTATTTCTGAATTATATTTTTTAATGGCGCACGAAGGTAGATTTTAGTGAACGCGAGGGAAAGTTTTAATGCAATAATACATAACATAGTCGTTATAAAACGCAGTTTCAAGTAAATTATGTGGGATTCTGTGAAATGGGAGGATGGAGGACACCGTTGTGATTAGTGCGGTTTTAATTAATACGTGAAATTTTTCGATATCATCTCTTAAAATATGTGGTTCATGTTTTGTTAGTGCTTCTATTTAGCGACGCAAATTGACGATTGACAGCGCCTTCGACCAGAAGCGGCAGACAATCACTGCCTAATGGCCTTTATATTGTTCAAATGAAATTAAAAATATTTTTTTCATTTTCTATTTAATACCAGTATCTATTAATAATTCATGATATGCATTGCAGTATACCTAAAAATACTTTACGAAAGGTTTTTTTTCTTTTTTTCAGGGTTCATGATAATTATTTCCATCGCACCTTAAGTTTGCTTGGTCGGATTTTATATTTGCGGTATATCTCAGGATCCATTGCCCGGACAAATCGTGGGATTACTGTACATGCCGGTTGGGAGCGGTACCTTGAAAAGCGATTTCCATGTCGTGCATCGTCGGTTTACCCGGGAGGGACCTCAGCAGGGTGTACATTGACATGACGATGCCGGGCGTGCAGAAGCCGCACTGGGAGCCGTGCGATTTGGCAATCCTCTCCTGGACCGGATGGAGTCCCCTGGCAACGCTGCCTATGCCCTCCACAGTTGTCACGGCAAGACCGTGCATAGAACAAACGGGTGCCAAACAAGCGTTCACCGCCAAGTGACTGGCAACAGTCGTCAAGGCAAAATACCGTCTAGAACTGTTTACTTACAAACGACAGATAAATAAATAGTAGACAAATCTCAGTGGTAGAGAATTAAAGTATAGATGGGGTAATTAGGCGCCTTCAGATCGAAGATCGATTAATATACCATAAAACTTATATAAAACATTTATAAACTACTTAAATTTTGTGCTTCAGGATCTCAGCGGAGGAGAGTACAGACGATAAAAAACATTCGTTGCACTTGCTTGCCTTATATTCCCAGCGGTTAGCCGGGCCCGAGCCTTGACCTTTCATTAAACTACAATCGAATTATAACAAGCATTCTCAACTGAACGCTTTCTGTCCCACAGAAACGAGTATAGAGAATTCTGATTAAAATCAACAATAAACAAACAACCAACTGCAAACGTAAAGGATGAAAAATGAATGAAGCGTAAGTACAATGAAGTGTAAATATTAATTACAATGAAATCACTTGACCTTTTTCAATGAAAATATATATTTAATATTCGCTCAATAATTCAATTCACTTTAAGGTACTTGACGGCTTCAAATATCACTGAAAGCAATAAATAGCACTCGAGCTTACTCAAACGTTAAAGTACAGGACTTTTATAAGAAAGCAGTGCGCGGTTGCCGATGGAGCATCAAGTTAGCAGTGTAACTATGGTATTCAAAGTGAAAGGAGACAACATACATATCGGTAGAAATATGAAACCTGTCTAATTCTTATTACGTCCTATTATTTCAACGACACAACTAAATATTGTATTACTTATCGCCTATTCCGTTTCACTAATATTTCCTTTACTTAATGTAACGCTTTTCTATGTATTGTAATCTGAATAAATACGATTTATGAAGAAATACTACAAACATATCGCAATGTATCCCGATGCATCCAAGCTCTATGTATACGAGAGTTGTACTAAAATAAAACATGTATTATTTATTATTTACGAAGGATACATAATCTTTTTTTGCTTCCTGTCGAACTTGGAGACCATGACCGTGCAAGCGCCGCATCCTCCCTCGGCACAACCCAACTTCGTACCGCAAAGTCGCACTGAGTTGAGGGTTAAGGAATATACTTAATTCGTAAGCGATACATACAAGCTTAATATATAGTACATGAAAGTATATATAACGCATTATCGGCAAAGTGTAAACACGATTACTATTATGTGACGCCAATTAATGTCGAAAAAATATTCAACGCTTCGATGTATTGATAGGAATTTTCGAAATACTTTTATTTTCTGGATAATAAAATTATCCCTGGACATACGTTGACATATAGCGACAACGAAAGTTGGTTGTAAATAAAATTTGGGAGAAAATAATCTAGAAGATAAGGATACATTTGTTTCGTAGATAATACAACAGACTCCATACTGGATCGGCGTTATTCTCAACGACCTGAAACAAAATACACACTCGAAAATCGAGTTCCAACTCGAATATGAAATAATGTATAATTCGTGAATTATTTAGTAAATCGCGAACGTTTAAAAATAACTCATTCACGAACGGTAGAAAAGAAAGAGGGCCATTAAGTGTCATTCTACTGCTCATACATACCCTTGAGACTTATTCCTTTTTCATGTATACAGCCATATGGAGTGGTATGGAACGAGTTCAAAGTGTTGAGTGAATAAAATTTTGCATGCATAATGAATATATGTGTATCATCAACATGAGACAGCCGTTTTTGTCCGGTTCTCGGGTTTAGAAAACCCGTTCGACCTTGCAGAAAGGGGCACCGAACCTGGGAAACAAGACGCGCGGTCGTTCCACCGTTCCTAACCACATTTTTTTTAGAAATTTTTATAATTCGATCTGTCAGTAATTCAATGCGTGAGAAGGTCTCACGGTAAAAACCGTCAGTGGTCAGCTATATTATAATCTTAAGATCTTGGTCGTCTTCCCAATTATAAAACAATCGGGTCTGGAGTTGTTTGTGTGGAATACAGTAATCGTGTTGGCCTTCGTTCGAGTAGTTACGGGGGAGTCGTTTTCGGTAGTTCGGGAATCGATACTATCAGTTATCTCGACCACGCTAAACAAACAAACTGCGGCAGGTGTCACGAAATACGCGAGTTAGATTTTAGTATCGGTCGATTTTCACTACTGGTCTAATAACAGGGCACACATTTCCGGCTCCTAGGTCTTATATAAGTGGAATCCCCATATACGAATCAAAAGAATCGCCTTGAACAGGAAATTAGGACTACCAAAACGATTACTCAACCGGATAACAAAATTGGAAATACGGAATTGATGGAACTATGGAGTCCCACAAAGACATCCGACATCGCTCGCATCCAGAGATTCCAATCGAAAGTCCTTGGTGCCGTCCTCAATGCTCCCCGGTATGTCTCCAATCACACCGTCCCCCACTACCTCAGCATACCGGGTCCTACAGTTTCACATTCCCGTCTAACTCCTCGTCCTAATTAAACGCCACTGGCCCGGAACACCTCGAAAAGTGCCATTATTGGGTGGTTTCACTATCGGGGAGAAGCGAGAGTACCAATAACCAACCATAAAGGTTGATTGTAGAGTAAATAAAAGTGAGGTAGAACTGAAAAATGGTTTGCGGTTATTTAAAAAAATCTTATCAGAAAGTGCATAAATGAAAGCCAATGAAACTTCCAATAACGAAAACACTGACTAGGCGATAAAGCCCCGAGGCGTAATGTGCATTAAACGTTGTTTATCTAAGTCACTTATCAGCCCGGCTGATGTTTCGCAACATCAGCGGAGTTGAAAACATCATTAGAACTCGCTAACGGTGATTCGTTGCAACCTCGCATTGGGAAATGCGACATTTCATCAAAAAGTAATCTATTATCGTCTCTTTGTATAAATTTCCTTGTTTCAATAAATATTTAATAAGTTTATTATCACATACACCCGTTATCACAACAGTATGGCTTTCTAGAAATATAGCTCCGCGTCAATCCCGAGAATTCGTTTACTCAGATAGAACGAATAGTTTCCGGTAATTCTACTGAAAACGTATAAATTTAATGGACTTGATTAGCACAGGGACGTGATTCTGTTGTGATTCAGGTATTTTCATTTTCATTCTCTACGAATTTCGGTTTGTTCAACCACTCACTTAGAGAGACATCCAAAAAAAATATTTAAAAAACAGTATTAGAAAATAAAATGTACCACATTATTACTTCACGTATTTGCCCCATAAAAGTAAAAGGTTTGCCTTGTAATAAAAGAAAAACTTTTTATTTCTTTACCGATTAGGCCTTTACCGATTAGAAAACCGAGACGCTCGAGACTGTGTAAACGAATAGTTTTATGACTCGACGATAATGAAGCCGGGTGTTGTTGAACAATTAAAAAATCGTCTACGGTGTTGAAAACGAATTAAAAAGAAAACAGGCGTAAATTTAGCGTGAAACAAATAATTCGACCTTGGTTGAAATTTCTTAAAATGCGGTCGTTCTCGACAATCCTATGAGTACTGAATAAATCTCATTATCATTTGAGTGGTGCTGTCCAGTTAGGTGCTAATAAGTGAAGGGGGGTCGGAAAATCGCAAGGATGATATTCACAAAAATTCTTTAACATAATTAACATATCCATGAATGAATGAAAAATAACATTTTGTAGTGTAATAGATTTGCTATTGTCTAATAGATCACCCATTTTAGTAAGTAAACTCTGCTGTCGATGGCGGAAAGCCATCCCATGACGGGCCAGATACGCTGAAACTCAAAAGGCACCGAAAACTTCACATTAGCTTACGCCAAACTACTCCCTTGCGCAACCCACAGTACAAATCTAGCAAATGGGGCTTTGAGACAGTTGATAAACTTCGTGACCAGCTATTAGTACAAAAACTGCCGGAGAACTGTGAAATCCGTGATAAACATGATTCGGACGGTAAGTGTAGCGTAAAGTAGATTACGTGACATTGAGCCAATGTCACAGAAGAATTAGATAGGCCATGAATAAGGGAGAACAATATCTAACGAGGAAACAAGGAATAGAACACTTTCTAGGCTTTTCTATAATATTATGTTTTTAATTCCTAGATTAGTTTTCTGCAACATCGTTTCCTGAGTCATTTTAACATGCAGCAGACTGTGTATCAAGAGGTATGAGTCCCAAGATGTTATGAGTTTATTAATTGAATGCATTTTTGGTGCTCCGCGATAGTTTGGACCAGTTAAACTGTGTATTCAGTAATATGCTCAGATGATATTTGAGTATATTATCTTCCATTTTATAATATTTTATAGGTGGATTTACCCTTAAAGATTTAACCGATGAAAGGTGTACGTTATGTTGACCGTGAATTGTTATGCTCCCAGCTGATCTAGTCGAGCGAACGGTCGCCCCATCGGGGGTGCCTTATCTCTCGGTCTGTCGCATCAAGCTCTAAGTCATTCTAGTTGTGAATCGGGCACGTTCTCAAACAATCAACGCTCGTGTATTGTCCGTGCTTTAACTGAGGAACGAAATCAAGGCCGGTAGGTCAGTCCACTTTTTCTGTTTGCAGCTTCGTCTTTTCGCTGCATTCGTCCAAACAAACGAATTTTTAATCTACGTCAGTAGTATAAACTATTTTGGGAACATGCACTGTACTGTTATGACCAGTCCGGCTTTCCCTCCTCGGGTCTTCTACGATAGAATTTCATTAGTAATATAAAGCATTCATTAATAACCTGGAATAAAAGTGGTCTGTTTTTTCACAAATTATGATCGATTCGAGTATCGAACCAGAGGCCCATATATCAGAAATCCAATTTACAATCATATTTATTTGACTAGATGAATTTTTTTAATGAAATACGTATCATAGTTGTTCATTCTACGTTCATTTCCTTCTGATTCTTTGGAACATGCTTTCAATACAAACTCGAAGCTAAATAGGAAAGAACGAACCCCGTGAACGGTTCACTAATCGGATCTGTGGGACGATAGAAGAACAGGTGGGGAAACTAGCCCAGCTGAGATTACACATCTACAGGTCCTACCTGAGCGGTGTTATATAACGCGAGGTCGACTCAATATAGTAGGCGTACGCTCTATAAACCACTCGATATCGAGACGCTGTTCGATACAACTGGGGCAATGCAAACACTCTCAGCAGAGTAGCTCAGATAAGGGACGGGAGGACTGAAATAGGCCCGAATAAATCGGGAATGTTGCGGACGATATTTGTTTTCAGAACGGGGCCACGCCGGCAAATTCCGACACGAGGTTTTCCATTACAGTGACCGAATATACGATCGTCGATTCGGTGAAACTAACTGGTGCAAACACAGAAACCTAATCTAGAAAAGTTACAAAACATTAAAACGGAATTTCCATCATAGTTACAGATAAAATGTACTGTAAAGGAATAACAAATGCAGTAATCTAAAAGAAAGAATCAACAGATACCAGACGCACGCAAATATATCTGAAAGCTATCGGTCTACACATTTTTGTTAATAATTTTTTTTGTAATTGGAGCCATCTAAATTCAGATTTTTTATTATAAGGTTGATTAACATCACAATGCAGTCATTAAAAATATCTGTTATTAACAGGAAATTGATTCAAAATCCTACATAATCATAATTCAATGGCAATAAATGACAACAATATTTCAGATTAAAAATTCACCGCTCCAATCTGGAATTTCCAAAAACCCATTGCCCGTTACGTAACGGCGCCTGTTACACCCCTTTTGACAAGACGTCCCTTCTCTATTGACACCTCAAAATTCCACGAATATAATCTCAGGATATTTATGTCTTCTTACAAAAGTCCCCCAAATGACGACACAAAATGTAGCATTACTTTTTAAGTGAAAACTATGTGACATAACATCCAGTGTTGCGTAACATTATATAAAAAAATTATGCCAATAATATTTTAACCCTAAAATATACACAATGTGAATGAAATATAGACAATGTATGGTGCTTGGATTATTATGAAAATTTTTTTTAAAGTCCTAGGGCGGATTAGGAATCAACTGTGATAAATTTGCAGTTATGATGAGCCTGCCGTAAGTTGTGCATAAAAATAAGTATAATAAACAAGCAACAAGTGCCATGACGCTTTCACTGCGTAGACTCTCTCACACAGCATGACAGAATACCGATGGGCACTTGCATTCGTTTTATTATTGTTTAATCCTACCTTTTGGCCGTTGACGAAGAACACGAGCTGTGAGCATTGAGCTTCCGGCAGGTCCTTCATGTTATCCACGCCTGTTATGCTACAACCGAAGACAAGCAACGAACTGACCCTTCCTCCACACGATACAGCATTCACCTGAAACTTCAGTTGAAAATGGACGCCAGCGCCCCTCCCGCCACTAGCCAGTACTAATGCCCAATCAAAAGGCTTAGGATAAGTCTCAATGAAATATATTTCAGCCAAAAAATTTTAGATTTTAGCTTAGAATTATTCACCAGGTATGTAATATATAATAAAACCAAGTTCTCACTAAAAATTGTCTGCAGTAATAATTTTTCAATCAAATAAACACAAACTCTCATCTATGGTTGAATAATATTAAATTCTAGGAAAAGTTTCAATAAATAAAACATATTTCAGCCAAAACAAATTGGGCTATAGCTTAGCTGCTTTCCCATGAAATGAAAAACTGAATTGGTTTTTAATGTAATTTATTATTTTGATTCTATAATGGAATTATTTAGAATGGTTATATTTATAATAAAAGCACATTCTCAGCATTAATTTATCCCCTCGACGATATACACACATACTCTCCTCTGTGATTGAATGATATTAAATACTGTTGAACAATGTTTATTAGGAATTATAAAATATTTGCCAGGTCAGTACTCTTGTAACTACCTAACATCTTGAATATCGAATACACTCCACTTCAAAATGTTAAAAGAAGAAATCAAAAGGACCAAATTAATAGTACGTAATAAAATAATTACATTTTAAATCTATTAATTTATTTTTATGCAATAAAATTGTATTCTGTCAAACTAGGTATGACACTAGGTATTGTATCGTAAACTAGAGTATGAATAAATAAAAATGTACAAATAAAATTAAACAAACAAACAGGAAAATTTAAATGCAACATTATATAAATCATTGAAAATTTCATTCATTTCAGGTATAAATGTATTTTTATATATACATAGTAAATACTGAATATAGTGATACTCAATCTAGACAGTATTCAATGGTTGTACAAAACTTTCCTTTAGGAGGTAAATATTATTGTCTGATGAATTATGCATTACTGTAAGTACTATATAACAGTAAATCAATATTTTATTTAGGAAAATATAAATTTTTGAAATACCAACCAAAAATTTAGAATAATTTAAATGAATCTCATGTTATTTGTTCACTGACATTCCTCTAATTTTATATTTATTAGTATATATACTAAGGATATTTAGGTATTATCTTTTCAATAAAATAAACAACTGTAATACATTATATATATTAGATACATTATGGACCTACATATTTACATTATAATCAAACAAAGTGATTAAAGAAACCTAGCATATTACAGTCATATGCAACTATATATTTATTAAGCATTGCTGACAGTAACCAATTCTTCATCTACCTTCTTTATGACCCCTTCCCTTCTATGATATTCCTTCATATACATCTTAAGTTGTTCGACTTCTTTCTCTTGTTTCTGCCAATTATATCTGCAGTATGTCCTGCAAAATATGCATATTTAAAATAAGTTAAAGAGAACAAATAATTCAATTCAAACATCAATATTACAACAAAGGTTTGATTAATGCTTACTTATAACTCTGTGTTAAACATTTTTAAGTTTTTAATAACTGCTTTAATATTACTCCAGTATATGCCATTAGACTGCACTATGCACTATGCAGACGGTCTATGCACTATGATCATATTGTCAGTATTGATAAGTTCTCCAACTATTAAATGTAAAATCCCTTGAAAGTTAATAATTCCATTACACTAAGAGAACTCCTTCAGTGAAGTGATGAGGGGAAATAACATTTTTTTAAGATAACAGCACACAATTTGACATAATAATGAAAATTAATTGGATTAATGTAACCAAAATAAGGCACATCACTCAATCTTCATGACATTTGTAAGCACTACTCAAATCCTAACATACACTATATAATTAATAGTGATAAGGTAATGTCACAGGCATTATAATTTATATTGGGTCAAGAGAAGTTTCAAGTATAAGGCTTCATATATCAGCTTACCAGTATGACAATGTTATCGCTACATATGACCCAAAACCTATATGTGTAGAAATCCCCGGCTTGCTGGACATCATAAAATAAATTATTCCAGTAGCAAGTCCACCTGAAATTCCATACAGGAAACTGTTGCGAAAACAGGGTATTTCAGCCAGCCTTCGACCAAACACTGTTGGTCCCTGCAACTGTATATTGAAATTAGATTAATTCACATTTTCTTTATGTGGCATTTTGTACATCAGGAATTATATTATCATACAAAAAGGTGGGGGTAATGAAACATCTCGAGACTATAAACAATCATTTAAAAGTTTAATAAAATATTCAATTAACTCAAACTTCGAACACTTACTTTTTCGATAGCTTCATCCTCCTTATTTCCCATTATTTCCACTACAAACAAAGGGTATTTCTATTCAAAAGCGTAATCATAAGACTGGTGCGCGTTGTCTAACATAACCTGAGCCAAGAAACCTACTCATTCCAAACAAGCTGCCTTCTCAATCTTAAAATGCTGAAAAATAAATAAATACCGTTACGTTTTAAACGGGTTGCTCTAATATGAAAATTATAAAAAAATATATACGATACATTTTTCCTAGAAATACATGAGGCCGTATAGTATAATAAATATTTGTTAAAACAATTTGTATTTAATATATGTTAACAAATTAAGCGCATTAATAAATTCATTCATGAGTTATATTATTAAATGTTCACTTGCTTGATGCATGAACTTTAATGATAATATTTAACTAATAATATTAATTACTTCCATATTAACTATATTTTCTTTTCTGATTACTTGCTGTAAATGTCACTCAGAAGAACTTTCACTCATAAAAATTGTGATTGTGGTCGTCATGTAGTCCAGTAGCTGTATTAATTATGCATAATTTTAAATATATTTGATCTATACATTTTGTTTTAAGTAAAGTTACAGTTTCTGATTAGTTAGTTTGTTCTGAATATCAATGCAGTAAGATAATGATTTTAAGGAATAATGCAACATTTTAAGTTGTATTTCTCCTCTTACTATTTATTTAAATAGTTCGAAAGTATTCAATTAATTGAAAAAAAGTTGAGCTAATTTATTGTGTACTCTTATTTGAAATAATACTTATTGCTAAACCAAGTGAATTGAATCACATGAATTTTTTCTATTTTAAATTGCTGTAAAGGAGTGGTTCTTTTACAATATTTCTGAATGGATATAAATTTTATTAAATTACATACTTATTTTCATTCTTAGATTCGTATGTTTTCTTACTTCATATTTTTCAGAAATAATTTTATACCTTTTATTTATAAATACACATGTACAAACCAAATATTAAATGAGTTGAAAATAAAAACATGATTTAATTTTTTCAAGATTTTTAATTATTTTTTAAAACAATTGTTGAGTTTACCTGTGAATCAATGAACCTTGGAGATGTAGATCTTCTGTACTAAGCTTCTATTCCAGTTGTGTTTGTTCTTACAAGTATATCCTATAAAAATGGTGCTTGTTATAATAAACCAACATAATGTAATGTAATTTGTAAGTAATATTAATTTTTATTAAGTAGGCTCTTCTACATTATATAATACATTTACTTTTACTCCAAAATGATAGTAATTTTATTCTTACCTTTGCCTCCATTCGCCTATTTTTTCTAACCGTGAATGGTTTCGGTTTCTCCTACTACCTTCGTTTATATAGTGAATCTGTAAATAGAGCTCAAATTATTTCAAGTTATTATTTCAACGCTATTAATTTTGGGGGAACTTAGCTGGAAATAAATAATACAAATATTTACTCCAATCAATATTCTACATTCCCAATTAACTCAGTTTATTACTGAGGGAAGTAGATTGCTATTAACGGTCTAGTGGATGGCACTAAAAGTGCTAGAGTAATAATGACTCACTTATAACAAAATTATAGCGGAAAAATTATATATAACTTAATGTAATAATAAAACTGACTGTCGATAAACTATGACTAATGCTTAAGTGAAATTGGTTAACGCTAGCCGTGGCTGTCTAGGTGATAGAATAGTTTGATATGGAGCTACGACATCTGGCCCAACCCTTAACGCGAGGGGGGGGAGGGTCGTGCAATCACTACCCCACAACCAACACCAGGCATGGCGAATGACATATATTACACCAATATTCCAACATTAATTACAGCTAACTAATCGGCTTTCCGCCGTCTTCAGTGAATTGAGCCCACTATAGAGGTGATAGCGTCCACCGGGATTAGTACTATCGTAGTTCCGTGTTGTTAGTCCAGCAGTGTATGGAATATTGGATTGTATTTGCTTCAGTAGATAACAAGATAAACGGCAGTAAAGAAACATATTACGAGCGTTCAGTCTTAGTAGTATTATATATTCATTAATTTTTAAATATCAGCTATTTTATAAATGGTATCTATTGCAGCCAATGAGATCTGGTTTCTAGCAATTAGACTACTAATTTCTTCGAATATTTCTTACCGCGAGAACGAACTGTATGCTGTAGTATAGGGTCCCTAATATGGGCAAAATGTCTTTTTGAAAATATACTTTTCCTGTCTTCTCACCTAGCCTGTTGTATTACTGGTCTATTTAATAGTAGTTATTTAATAGTAGTTATTTAATAGTAGTTTCTGTGTTTGATTAAAAAAGGGAGAAAAACCGTCGAACGGCAGTAATAAACAAGGGAACATTTTGGTGCGCCCCCCCCTCCCGAACACGGTACCGACAAACCCCTTCCGACCAATGTGATCAAGACGTTGGTGGTGTGAGGCTGGACGATTTCCATGCAAATCGGATTGGGATTCGATACTGGAAAACCAATTTTAAAAACAATCCAACCGATTGAGCCCCACTTCCCGGCCGCGGTACCCCCCTCACCGGCCAATAAATAAATGCACTTCATTATCGCCCGGCCAATAGGGCAAAGGGCTTTTTTTTCTCCCCTACCCGATTGTTAACCCAGAAGAAATTTAACTCCGAGAATATATTTCGGTATAAACCGGTGAATTACCGGTCCAATTACAGTGCGCTACAGGCTGAAACCATGTTCTTGGCGTTACACTTTATTTGGATAAGGTTATTAAAATAGAGGTACACTTAAATTAAGATATCGGCCAATATTACAAGCGGGGCTGATCTACGCCAGAAAAAAATGGCTTCTCATCAGATAAAATTCTCATAGATATCCTGCGAAACCTGTGCTCGCCTTACAAGCTAAAAGAGATATCTGCTATGGTTTTCTTCGGTATTGCACTCACAATAACTCTTATGGGGCTATTCAAATTTTATGACCAATTGGTCACGAAGGTGTTCCTCGGTTCTAAACGAATGTCTGATTGTTAAAAAATCGTAATTTTTGTCAGAAACAACGACGCGTCCTTATGTTTTCCGTTGTTGAATTGGGTTTCGCTGGTCGTTGAACGAGAGCCGGGATGAGACCGGGTTACCGGGGGAGATATCGGTATTCAGGGTTACAGTAGCGCCCCACCTCAACCCCTTTCCGCCACTCCACCGCGCAATTGAAATAGTATTATATACCCGTGATGGGAATTTCAATACTCGATTGTTCCGGGGCTTTCACTTCGTGTTTATACCGCGCCCTGAATATAAAGCGGAATTGTTATTAAGTTCAAAGTGGAGTTTGGATCGGGCCCTCCACTCCAGGAGAACCGACGTAACGACACCCCCTTCCCCTCATCACTAACCCAAACCAACCAATCAGCTCTACTCCGGAATTTAAAGACGCGTACAGGCTTGATTACTTTAGGTTTCTAGTTTGGCAATTGGTTTAGATAAGAAGTACGGTAGTTTTCAGCTAAAAAATTACAATAACAACAAATCGAATTTTAGATTGAAATTATCCGTTTCAATACAAAACTTGGCCTGAACGTATGTGGGATGCACCTTGCGGGCGATATTTCCTCGGGCCAATCGGGTCCTTTCTTTCCTTTAACTTTGCACGGTCGGGTTTGGGACTTGTGTTCACCTGAGCGCTGCAACTCTTCCAATCAAACTTTTCTCAGAGTTTTCCCCTCCGGCCGGACGAAACGTATACAAGGCAAAATACAACCCTCTACACCCCCAGCAGCATAAGTGTTCTTTCGATAATTGTGAGTGTTACTCGCACTGCAACACTCATTGTGTCGTGGTATTATGTTAGCTTTAAAAAATACATTACTGCCGGGCACTGGTGGTCATAATTTATATTGGGGAAACGGCTTCATACCAAATGTATGCGGAATAAAAACAGGAAGGCTCCAAATATGTGGTGAGCTAACAAAGATGTAATGAAAGATGTTTTATAACTTTATTGAATGCATTTAAAGAAGAATATACTTTAAAATGTAGTAGATAGATTTTAGTGCTGTAACCGGCATAAGGATTAAAACATTCCCGTGAGCTATCGGTTGCTCGCCAACTACGGTTTGCCGACGTTTCGTTTAGAGAATTAAGTCGCGACGAACAGACATTTTACGACGTCGTTACATAATAACACCAAGGCGGAATTCAACAATTGTTTGTTATTTGTCCTAAAGAAATAAAGAAGAAAATTCGAAGTGAAAGATGCGTACAGTGACAATAGAAAGTTTCGGCCGGAGAAACTCTTCCTAAAGTAAATTTTATTTCATTAGCCGGCCCAAACTTTTATTCGGGCGGAAAGGGTCGTAAACACTAGAAATAGGACCCCCCTCGCACCCCTCCGAAAAGTGTTTCCACTCACAATAAGGGAGCCACCCTCGGGGGTTATCTAGGCCCTAGTGTCGTACTAGGCCTCGGTAATAGGGACAACAGGTGCCATCACTACAGTAGTCCGCAACTTTTCTACTTCAAAACTGTGCGCACAAACGTTGTGAGGTGGGGAGGGGAGACTATCCTCCTGGAAAGATCGGGGAGATAAGAAGAGAGAGAGAGAGAGAGAGAGAGAGAGGCAGAGAGAGAGAGGGGGCAGATTTAATTTAGTTATAATAAACTTCCGTCGTTGAGGGTTTGTTTGTCGGTTTTACTCTTCCGGCGGTTTCAGGGGTAATCCGATTCTGACCGGCCTTTCTTCCTCACAACTGTGGGGGGGACATAATATTCGCCTTTTCGTGTCGTCCAAGAGACGAAGAGAACGTAAAGGGGGAATGGGAAAGGAGAGGTGAAGGGGCGGAGAAGCTCATCCCGTATAATTCTTATGTCTATAGCGATTATTTCGGTTTGTTTAGCCGGCTTGTAGTAGTGTATTGTTCTAAGCCGCTGGAAGTGGGGGTTGGGGGTGGGGGAGAAGGCTCCAGCCAGAGGAAAATTAAATTGTCTGGGGGGGCTCTTGTCCTCTCTCTCTCCATCTCTCTCTCTCTCTCTCTTTCCACGAGAAGCGGAGAACATTGTGGAATTTTGCGGGACAACTGAAGAGGAATTTAAAGAGAAATTCCCTTTTTTCTTATTCGAGGAATTCGTTAGGTTAACATTTAAAACTACATTATGAGCCGCAATTAATTAAAGGGAGAAAATTAATACTGTAGAAAATAAGAGATCGACAGAAAAAAAATTATTTTTTGTAATGTGCTTTGACATTCCCCGCCCAAAATTAAACAATAAACGACTCAAACTAAATAATCAAGGAAATAATCTTGTATCTGAGGATCTGGAACCCGTCCATTTTTATTATTTAATTTATTTATTTAATCTACCATGGTCGGTAGACATAGTTACCAGTCGGAAATTCTGTCTCCAGTTCCGTGAAATTTACTGTAGCAACCTTTAATTTCTTAGATTTCGCGTGTTTCTGTCTCCTCTCGCTGGTTTGATCTTTTGCTAGACCGGTTACGGCTGCTCGCCATCTTCAGTAGCGGTGTTAGTCACTTTTGGCACTTTGGATGTTTTGTGGGCATCCTCACTGCGCTGTCACTGTCACATTTACTGTAAGGCGCTGTATGTACGGCGCTAATACTAAAATGTAAGACAGACCCGTGTTGCGGGCTAGTATTAGGTGCGCCGTACCTACACTACAACCACCACAGTTGAATTGGTACAAACCAGCGAGAGGAGACAGAAACACACGAAATCTACGGCATTCCAACCCCTCGCAGACCACAAAACAGGTATGTTAAACTTTAATATCTTGTTTTTATCTATTTCAAATAGATGGCCGAAAATCCGGCCCATCTACAAAACTTTTATTCTACATTTGAAAATGGCGCCTCATAACTTTATCCTGTTTCCACTATTGGCCGCAATGTGTCGCCACCATCAAGAATTCCACTGATATCCTAAAATATCTTTTTCCCAAGTCCGATATATGCAATCATGAATAATATCACTCTGCTATTCGTGATGGTTCTATTGATGAATACAAATTAATATATTTCACAGATTAAATATCTTTTTCACGACATTTTGAACTGATGAATCTATAAGCATACACTGAAGCGAGATACCTTTTTAATTTTTCAACAGTACATTTGACATAAGAGTAGACGAAAATTAATTTGAGTTTTCTTCGACGCAGAAAAGAGGAAATAAATGAAAACAGTGTAGAAAAACTTCGAAGCTTTCTGATTTTTTTCTCCCCCCGATCTCCGGAAGTTTGAATTCGGGCCGAACTGGAAAAAAGTTTATTCGGATAAGTCTTTCAACGGACTTCAAATTTGGAACGGTTTTTTCTCTGCCCTCCCTCTCTCTCCCTCTCCCTCTCTCTCTTCTCTCTTTCGCGATCCTTCCGCCGGAAATCTCTTGTTCGGCCCCGTTCAATCAATTTTGATTCACTTCCGGGGACGGTTTAGTTTTTCACCCGGTTGAAATTTTTCCAGTTCCCTGTTTTCCAGAAACTGAACCCACCGATTAGTACAGGGTGCCGGCCCTGCCTACGGTTGAGAGGAAACAACAACACTCTTGCTATTTTCTGTCTCCAGTCGTTGATTTCGTTATATGCTAGACGGGTTTCGATTTCTCCCCTATGTCAGGAGCATTCCTTCACAACTAAATAAGCGAATTGAAGCAGAACATCGGAAGAGTGACTATATCCTACCCAATCAAATCAAGGGGAAAAAAATTACATGATATTTTAATTGTCGTTGAGTAGAACCTCTACTGTATTGCTGACAAGCGGCGAAAACTGTGATCGGCACGCGTGTCACGTAAATTTAAATATAGGGCTAGGAAACGTAAAGGTTCGCAATTGATAGTAATTGAAGTAGGTGCTAGCGTTATTAGAATTTTAATAAAATTTAATTCCCACTCTGACTCCCCTTTGTTCTTCAGATTCAACTTGTTCTTCTTCTCCGTCCCACCTGGGATATTAAATGTAATGTAGCGGGCGGTTTTTATTCCGGCTACCGGATAAGGCGTGAAGAAGGCGTAAATGATGGACGAGTGGAACGGGACCCCGTGCCTTGTGAAATTTGGATCGTAATTAAATTTGATAAAGCGAGTTGTCTAACAAGCTGTTATTGCGTTCCCCCCACTCACACCGAGATAGAGGGTCAGATGCTCAGGGGGGCAGAATGCCCTCCACCCCCGGGTTCAACTTATTAGCCACTCGAAGGACTTACATTGTTCCAAATTATTCGACTGATATTAATTCGGAGAAACATTAAAAACGGAAAATATTTTTTAAAGACATCTCTCAACTTTCAGTCATCCCTACTTCTGCAACTCGTGTCGCCGCTCACCATAAACAGCAGTCAGTATTTTCTGATTTTGCATCTCGTTCGTAAATTTATTTGAATCGTAATTTTTTTTATACACAACATTCCTTTTCAATCTGTCGAAACAAGCATATTTTAAGCTATTGTGCGGGGGAGGGCTTTAATAAGTCTGTATGAACGTGGTGAATATGGAGTACAGTACAAGTTAACCAGACCAAGGAGAGGAGACAGAAGATCGAGAAAACCACGGTACTCATTAATAACGCTCTCGCCACGATGAATAAATCCCCGACGAGATAATACCCGGAATTATACGAAATATTTATTTTTCACGTAAAACGGGCCAGTTTTAAGAAATGGCTTCTTTTCCGGGGCGGCGGCTCTAGTACAGTGAAACCAGTCGGTGGGTGAGCGTTAGGGGAGTATAACTCATTCCAGTGGGCGGGGGGCGGGGAAGAGAGGTGGGCTTTTTTATTCTCCTTTCGCAGTGGGAGCCGGGGCTAAGCGGGGGCATTTGTAAGAAAAAACTGGGGCCATTTGTTGAAACATTAGCCGGCCCTCGGGTAGGTAGAGGCCCTCTAACGTATTCCCGGGTGCTGAGAGACCCCGCCGTCCCAGCACATAAATGAGCCCTCCTATATCAATCCGTGTCAACCCCACCCCCCTACTAGACCGGAGGTACTGTTCCCTAACACCGGCCAATCATCTATATATATTTTTCCTCCGGCCTATGTTTTTATAAGACTTTTTTTTTAAGACTTGAAGGTTCCTTTCACTATTTGGCTATGTGCAGCATTGCAACAGACGATAAAGGAGAAACAGTTTTCTGATTAATTCTAATTTCCGGTTTAAATTATTAATGCGTATACTTATAGTATTAAAATGACATAATATTATATTTATTTACTAATAGTGAGGGAGGCAGAGGTTCATTTGTTCGGCCTCCTGGGTTGCCAATTTGCGAATCAAAAATAAGCGCGTTACGAACCGGGCGAAAATCAAATACATCTCGCAGTTTTCGGGGCGACAGACGTTCTGTTTCTCATTTCATCAAATTACATCCTTCCCTGATTTTCCCTTTCCCAGTCCTACTCCAATTTCCCCCCGAAGACCCTTTTCCTTTAGTCGAGCGGTGGTGGAGGGGATGGTGGGGGGGTTGGGGTCGGAGATCTGAGGGGTGGGCTCCCCTATCCACTCGAATGATTCCTGGAAATCGTAGCAACACCTTGGAGCGCGACGAAATGGAACAGTCCCCAAGGCGGCGGCGATGAATGGACCCCAACCATCTCGGTTATCAGAAAATATTATTATTCAATATAATATTTAAGGTAAACGACTTTAGGTCATTCGCTAGCTATTTATTTACTGTAAAATCGACCTTACAGTTATGGGTATAATGGCTGTATGTTTATTTCTGTCTTTGATTGTCGCGATAAAAGAAACCCGGTGTTTGCACTTTTTCACTTTTATTTTTACACCGCCGTGAGGAATAAAGGATGCATAATAGATGGGGGTAATTGAACTAGCAAATTAGGATGTGGATCAAGAGTACGCGTTTAAGTTAATTACACATGTAAAATTACACAGTGTATCCAGTATTCCGTTTAAGAAATGTACCTCAAAAGAAACTCAAAAGTATTATTTAGGTTTGATTGTTTAACTGAATAATATATATGAGGATTGCCGAAGATTGTAAGGAATGAAATAATCAGGGAAAAGATTTACATGTCGCGTTAAAGCAGCCCCCATTTAAGAAAATCCGTTCTAATTCGTTGTTTAGTCGAGTCACCCGAGCAAATTCATTGTCTGACCGCTTTCAAATGGACAGGGCCGTGGTTTCTGGGGCCAGTAATTCGCTTCGAGACAATTCGTATCCACGACCGAATCGTACCGCAGACAAGTAAAAAACCAAGAAGGAGAAGACAGCGGCGGGCGGTGGGAAAAAAAGGTCGGTTGAAGATTGTATTTTGGCCGGAAGGGGTGGGAATTGCCGGGCCGCTACACTATGCATGACACCCCCCTGCTCCCCCTGTAGAGCAACACGGGCAAGGCACACTCCCGTCGTGGATTCCATTTGACTGTTGTACCGGGGGTCGAGGAGGGATGAAGATTGAACCTTGAAAAAAGGAAAACCGAGGCGGTGGGAGGGGGTGGGTGGGCACCCTATGTCTCTGAGCTCGACCTCTAACCGTGGAATTCAATCCGCCCCGCCCCCACAATGCAGGTCACATACAACTTACAGTTTCCTACCGCAGCCAAATATTAGGACGTCAGGGCTCTTCGCAGAAGCTCAGCTATATGGTGGTCAATACAGCTATGTTTCGAATAGAAAATTTTATATTAACACTACGATACAGTTCAATACAATAATTTACCGTATTTTTGTCTCCATTCGCTACTTTGGTGTTTTACTAAATCGGTTTCTTCTGCTCGCCATCATCGGTAGGTCTTTTTTACCAAGCCGTCGAGAGAAGATGGAAGATCGAGAAAACTACACTATTCCAAACTAGGGACTTGAAATAAACTCACTTTTTCAAATGCATTCTGTAAATTACCACTCGGGAAGTCGGCCGAGAGTACTCCACTGTACACAACAACGAATAACCGCAATGGGACAACCACAATATTTTCGCCGGTAGTAAAGCCGGAAAAACGACGGGGTACCGCCACGTTCGGGGACGCGCACTTTTCGTCCAATTCGGCCGGAGAGCCAGTGCCTGTTGTCCAATAGAGAAGCCGGTGGAAATCCAGATTTTCCAATCTGTCGGCGAATTGTGGCCCCCGTGTTTTACGGGGAAATGTTGGGAGTGAGGGTTGGGTGGTGGGGAGGGGGGGTGGCTAAACAGGCCGCAATTGGCCGGACTTGTGCAATTTGTTAATGGGGGTTGGGGACCCCCTGCCCGCAGTCGCTACCAAACTGCCGACGTTTCAAATCAGTGGCACAACCACCAAGGGGTGGGGAAGCCACCGCTACTGCTGAAACGACATTCACGCTATTCACTCTGCATGCTCCTAGCTATTCATCCGATCTAGCCATGTCCTCCCATCATTTAACTAGGCCGGTTATTTTATACCCAGCAAATTTTATTTTCAAAACCATTATGTTAAATAATTACAAAGCCTCGACGGGACTCGGTGTGTATCTACATGAATTATAATCGTGATGTATCGTATTTTTTGTGTTATTTATTGTACAATCGATATTTATGGTTGTAGGTACAATTGCGGATCTCATTTCTCCCGATAAAGAAGCCACTCAGGCGATTTTGATTGTCCGATCCTGAATTTGGCGCTGCCTTCCCAAACTAACAACAAATTGAAAAATTCGAAAACGACTGGCGAATACGGTAGGGTGTGGGAGAGGTGAATTTTTATTAAAACACCGCGCCTTTCTCCTAATAACAATGAGATAAAAAATCTTATCCCAGTGTATAAATAACCAGGAGGGTATAATCAAATGAAATTCCTCGGGCCCGAGTTTTAGGCCGGTCCCGAATGATTCAATTACATATAATAGCCCCCTCCTCCCGGCCTGCCATCACCTCCCCCACCACTCAAAGGCTCTACTGTTTATTTCGAACAATAGGAAACGATCCTGGTCGGCGGGGGCGGGGGACGGGGGTCGGTTTCGCAATTTGAAACTGGGCAACATCTATCTCAGTAAATGTCCAATTGTCCCGTGTGTTTCTCCTTTTTTCGACCCCCTCCCCCTTCACCCTCGGCCCGCAGCGCCGTACTCTTGCTCTTCTTTTTATTATATCCTGCCCCCAACGCAGAGTAGTTAAATTAAATTCGTCGAATAGTTTAAATCCTGACGCGACAATTGCTGTTTCTTTTGCAGGAGTGGTAGTGGTGCAAGAGGGGGGGCACGTTCACTCTATTAGGGATGGAGTCGAGCGGGACATTGTTGAAAAACTTAATTAAAACAGTAATTAGAAATACGAGTCTATTAACATGCTGTGAGTGGTATGGGGGGAGTTTAGAGTGTGCCAAAGAAAATTAAGAACAGCAAGGTTTACAAGGTTTGATCAACTTTTATAATGGGATCGGGCACTTAGTTAATAAATGACTCTCCACATTATAGGATATTTATAAACCGTTCCGAAAGGAAGAACAAGTTAAATAATTACAGAAACAGAAAGTATAGTAAGAAGCAAACTTAGAAGATTATAAAAAAAATCGAATACTTTATTTATAATTTAAAACATTCTGAATTTAAAATAATGTTTCTCAGGCCATCCGATGCAGGCCGCGTAACAGGAGCTGAAGCGAAGCCCTCCTTAGAAAGTTTCAGGACGAATAACCGATACAGTCTTTTGCCGGCGCCTTTATTTAGTGGGGCATAGCATCTCTGCCCCGACCTGTCGGACCCCATCTTTTCAACAATCAGAAACCTCCGCGGCCCGTTAAAGAATATAGATGGCGTCGAATCGCGAGGGAACACTTTTCACTTAAGCCCGTCCCAGGGGGCCCTTCCCGCAGCCGCCCCGTATAAATTACACAACCGGCCGTATTCAAATTTAAACCGTTTCCCAGTTCAATTTTTAAAAACGAATTTCTGGTATAGTAAAATAGTTATGGCTGTAATTTCTTTCTGTTTGGGAATAACTGATGTATACACTTTGAGTAATAATTACTTCTGAATAATGATTTCGCCATGGTACACTAGAAGTTTGAAAATAAAGATTTTAGACATTGATGTTAGTGAAAGAACCAAAGGAGATATAAATCGCAAATAGCCCTTAAAGATAAAACGTTAAAGCGACCTTCCTTCGAACGAACGTCTCAGCCTAGTATGAAGGTACATCATATATGTTCTCTGTTACGTTACTCTCGATTGTCGCCTTAGGTTCAGTCAACATACGCTCAATAAATGTAGCTCAATATTCGGCCGATGGGCGATAAATAGAACTAATAGCTGGCAACAAAGCTTCCGTAGTGAGAGGACTAGACTCATTATGTTAAAAAGCCGATAATTGGACGTTTAAGGCTAATTCTGTTTTCCCTTTGTTTTTATTGCTCCCATCTCTCAATCTAAAGCCTTAATTGAGCGTCGGAAATTTTTCTCCGATGCTTTTTTCCCCAGTCAAATTTAAGCCGGTGGCGATTGTGGCGGCGGTATTAAGCTCCTGCGGGCTTCAACGATGAAGAATAAGAAGAAGCGTCGGTGCCTTTCCATTTTAATTCCCCCGACTGTAATAATATTATGGTTACTGAAGGGAGGCGGCGGAGGCGAAGAGTTCAATTACCGAGTCTTTTGTAGCGGCAGGTTTTCATCGGGCGGCCCCCCTCTTATTTAATTCCTTTTCTTATTTATTAAAAACTCATTGACGCTCCGGTTAGAGGAGGCCCGCCGGCTCCAGAGGCAAAGGAGTGGAGGGCTACCGTCCCGCTAATGAAGTTTGTACTCTCTCTGTAGGGGAGAAAGAGTACAATTAAATTCCTTGGAAACGAAGAAGAAAAAATAGATTAGTAATTTGTTTTGTTGTGTACGTTCAGTTTTCTATTGAATTTCACGGCACCCTGTTGACCACCGCTTATTAAATATTGGTCAATATCAAATGTCATTATAATTGTCGGTTAATTTCAATCTTATATCATCACTCTAAACCAGTTTTGAATATCATCATTCTTACGATCCCTAGTCTCTGATATCGTACAGTCGTTTGGGCAACTCGCCATAATCAGTAACATTCCGTAATGCAGTGATAATCTTAGGCCTATCGGCTTTATAAGCCTCATTTCAATTCTTAGAGGACAACTCAATCAATGTCAGGACCAAATTGTCAAATAGAGAATGAAACCGCAGGAGGGGTGTTATTGGTTTTTCACGGGGTTTAAGTAAGTTATAATTTTATATAACATCAATTCGTTATGTTGAATAGTCACATTGGTCGGAATTAATAGTTGGAATTTTTCGCGGTCTAAGAGACAGCAGTTTGCAGTTCATTCAACCACCGTAAAGCCTTCGACTGATAACTGGGAAAAAAAAATAATCGCTTTATAGCCTGTGTTTAAATGCGAGGCGCAAATATTAGGGGCGGAAGAAGCAAGAGAAACGCGGGGGACAACCGCGTTGGTTCCTGTAAGACGGGGAGAAGCAGGCGAGAGAAAAAAAGGGAGAAAAAGAGGAATGAAACCTAAAATGATTCGCGCTTCCCGTCTCTGTCTCGGCCGTGGGCCCGGGGTCTTCCCTTCCCTCTCACTCTTTCAGTAAACAACTCAGACTTTTTGTCTGGCCCCCTCGCCATTCACTTTTCTTCCTTTTCTACTTTCTACTCCCTTCTCTCCGCCTTTTTATTCTTTTTCAAAGTGCTTTCAGTCATAACGTTTCTCCCCCCACCTCCATCTCTTTCACATAATTCAAGATAAATTACGTCCGTTTTATGTTTAATTAATTGATTACAGACAGACGAGCAGAAGTGGTTTACATAACGGGCCACAACTTAGGTGTTTGGTTTACATTAATTTGCGTGCGGGTTTTATTATTATCTCCTCCATCAGATAAGACGGTATATTCCGAGGGGATATCCAATGGAACACCAGAATATCATATATCGAATTTCGTACATTTGTAGTATTGGTATTCCTATAAATAATTGCCCCGCTATTGAGTCAATAAATTAATACACAAAGTCCCTCTAACATTGAAGGAATCAAGTTTAACAATGACAAGACTTTATAAATGTCATGCATAAACGTTATGAGGAAACTAAAAACTAGTGCACAGTATTATGTCCAAAAATAGGTAAATGTTCAGCTACAATCGACAGCACTTATGGACTGCCACCCGTAAAATACCTTAATTACTTCTTGTTCTATTCCAGGCAATCTCCGTCGACCGGTTATTTTTCTTTATTTTACTAGAAATAATTACATTATTTTTAAATTTGATTGTCACATTGTTTACAATATTTCTTTTAGATATTTTGTATTGAGATTATAAATTCCCTAGATACGGTTAAGGTACAAGTAGAAGCTAGATTCGAAACGGAGCCGGACTTTTGTGCCCCCTTTTTTTTATACTAAGAGCACTAAATTTCAATCTAACCGCACTTTACTCTTACTCTTCCCACTGCTCTAATAGAAAATTAATGCACGCTCAAACAAACCGCTTTCTACTTTGCCTTCCTACTTAATACAATCCGATTATTGGGGTCCCCCAGATACACTGGGCCGAAGCGTAGAATTGGAAGTAACTCCTGAAAATAGCTTCGCAAGGGGGAAATATTTTCTGCAGGCGGGGGGGGGCGTTTAAACTTAAAGTATAAGTTGAAAGTCCTGTAAAGTAAAATAGTCCGATAGGAATCCGCTCAAATGTATAGCGGATATATTCGATAGTTCAATTTGTAAGATCGGAATCAAATTATAGGGGGGACGGATATTGCTTTTAAAAAATGGATTCGAAGATAAGGATACCAGAATAATTTTCAATATGGGAATCGATACTATCCGAGCCAAACGTTTCGTTTGCAGAAGATGGATTGGAGCGGACGATAAAAGGAGATGTTAATAAATCGTATTTCGTCACGCAATGAATTGTATCTCGGCACCAATTAGATATGATTTATGGACAGTGACATTTACATAGAAACGGCAAACTTCTTAAATATAACATCGAATTAAATATAAGTTAAGGATATCTCGACGGCGGTTCTTGGTGGTTGATGAGGTAGGGAGGAGAATAATAAGTCAGAAACATGCTAGCAACTAGCCTCACTAACTAGACTGTGTTATCTGAGTACTAATTATTATATATTCACTATACACTGATGAGAGACGCCCCCGCACACGCTCTATCTGCTGTAAGCTACACATTTTGTCGGTTTAATATTTTTCTTTTACTTAATATTTTTTATATTGTTTCCAAACTTTCAGACTATAAAATGATTATTTAAACGCAAAATTCTTTAAAATTATATGTACAAATACCTATGCCACAAAATACCACGGTATAGGACTGTATTTTTACATACAATTTTCAACAACTCTTAGGGATATATAGATAGGCTAAATAAGAATCGAAGACTGATAAGCGGTTTATGGTAATTGCTATTATCACTAGTCCTATTTCCACCTCTCTTTATTGCTACTACGCTAGGCCGATTTACATATTTTATTGTCGATCGTAAATTCTCAAATTATCCTCTTGTTACCATATATTAATCGTCGAAACTGGCCAATTAGTCTACCTAATCACGGATTGCGTTTTTGTAGTTCAATCGGTTAGCGCGGACGCAATGTTAAATGAATAAGGGATATTCTAGAAAAAAAGAGTGTTTTAACTAGTTTTGGCTGTCGGCAAAGAGGAGAAGACCCTTTCCGGCTGTTAACAAGCTTATACAGTTAACGACTCGGTAATTGGGCGAGCCCGCGATCGCCCCTCTCTTTGGGCCTTGTTTTCAATCTTTTTTTTCCTCTTTCGACTCCTCTCTTTGCAAAAATTGTTTTCCCGAAAAACTTATTTCACTCCCCCCACCCCCAACATTCTTTTTTTCGCACCTCGTATTTCACGAATACGGTGGGACCGAGGGGAAAAAATTATTCCGAAGTTCCTGGGAATCTTCGGTAACTAGACGTCGGTCAGACTCCGCACCCGTCGCCCCTTCTTTAGTGGCAGTTCACTTCTTGTTATTAACATCGTTATAAAACTACGCAGAAACGAGGCACTCAGCAATATATTCAATCATTTTTATTTTCTTAAAATTAATAATTCGGTGTCTCGTATACTGATGACACGCCAATGTGTTAATATATCCCGTTGAAACAAGAATTATTAAAACTATTTTATTCAAATATGTGTCAAATAAATCGTTATGAGTTTAATCGAATCCTTTAGCTGCTAGTTGATGCTTTATCTTTTTGCAGATGAATTAGCTTGTCAACCAAGAACAGCGTAACAGTTTTCAGTATATAACCTATATAAATCAAATTTTCATTCGGAAAAAACTGTGCCATGATGTCGGAGCAATCGATGAAGAAAAATGAAGTTTATCCGCGCTAAACTGAGATGCCACGAATGTTAAATGAGACGACTGACTACGAGTAAAGAAAAAATATTCCCAAATAAATACTTTTTCCGGCTACAGTGATGAAAAATCCTCATCGTGATTAAACGAAAAAAACTGGGAATCGTTTCGGTACGCGGCCGACTCGTGGCGAAAACAAGTAGAAGCAGGAGTGGACGAAGATGAAGACGGCACTTGAAATTGCTCTTTGATTATATTTGCCCTCTTTTTCTACCTGCAAATCGAAAATTCGGGCTTATAATTTGTTGAGTAGAAAAATGTTTTCACGTTTTTCTACGTTTTCCTCTTTACCACATTCTCCCCCCCCCCCCCCAATAGGGCGGATCGGAATAAGCTTTTTTCCAACCATGATTTTCAACTCTTCTGCGTCATGTATTCGTTGTATTTGCTCAGTCTGGAAATAGGCGGAATTTTATCTCATAACGAAAGTACGTTAAAAGGAGGTAGTAAATAACGTTATGGGTATAAGAGTAACACGTTCAATAACTAAACATTTGTGGATAAAAACATTAAAATTGTATTATTCGAGAAAAATATAAATGCGGTAAAAATGGAAAACCTCAAACCATCGAGGGGGGATTCGAAATCTTCTTTCATCCATAGGGTTGTCGCTCTTTTACTATATTATAGTTGAAATGCAATTGATGAAGGAGAAAAT
Organism: Lethocerus indicus; assembly: GCA_019843655.1. Taxonomy (NCBI): domain Eukaryota; kingdom Metazoa; phylum Arthropoda; class Insecta; order Hemiptera; family Belostomatidae; genus Lethocerus; species Lethocerus indicus. The sequence goes on along the minus strand of JACDQD010000012.1, from coordinate 11,960,447 downwards.
TGATTAGCTACTGAATGATCGTAATAGTGGTATTATAAGGCATTTATGTTAACCGTTTACTGTATATATTACGTCTTTACTGCGAATTGTAATACCCAATGAAATACATTGAATTTGAACACAAATGGCATATAGAAGGCGGATAGATAAAATATTTTAAATAGACTCCTAATGATCTCCCAACTTCATTCTCATTTTCCCTTATCCCCCCCGCCCTTCGTGGTACCCGTTTTTATTAATATCTGGGGCTATTAATGGTGGGCCTGGAAGTCAACTCGACTTGTTCTCCCGCCCGCTCTCCTCCACCACGGGTTTTGGTGTTAATTAATGAATTTCCGCTCGGGTAAACGGCTCAAATTAATTTTCCCACTCCCTCTTCTTCGCGCCGCGAGATAACATTCAAAATTAGTCCCCGTTAACGTTCAGCCCCCGCCCAGTCATATCTGCCGACTCAGCACTAAAGGCGGGGAACCAGACCTCTAAAGCCGAAGCCCGGGCGGCAATCCGAAAGCGGCTGGGGCCGTGGCCCCTGTAGCGGGTTGAGGGGGAGCTTTGATAAAGCGGCCTAATCGTTAAGTATATTACAACCCCACCCCGTCGCTGTAAACCACTCCGGTGCTTTAATCCGGCCTCATCCCTCTGGAATTCAAGACGTGGGGGTGGTGTCTGGACTGGAAAAGTTCAACTAATTAGAAGGCGGTGTTAAGATCTAGAGATTGAGACAGGGAATTGAGGCGGACGACGAATAATGACGTATGCTATCTGTGCTTCTCTCTTACTATCAATCCCTTCCACAAATAAATAATATTTAAATAAACTGAACAGACGTTACTGACAACTTAATCACGTTATTAGCAACTCTTCTTGCCAAAATTGCCAAATACAACTGACCCCAAACCCCGGGTTTCAAAGTGATTTTTAAGTCAATGCACTGATGAGCTTGCATTGCACAGATACTAATCGTAAAATAACCATTTAGAATTTGTCCGTTATCAATACCTATGACAATACCTATGGAATAATCGAGTCGTATCGCACATAATATGAGTTGCACATATACATAACTATATATACACATAGGTGTGTATATATTAGATGGGGCCAAGGGGTAGCTTATAGCCCTTTAGCCATCGCATCCCTGCTAGCAATGTTTACTGTAAATAAGCGGCCCCAGACCTTCTATAAAGGATGGTCCAAATAAGTTCATCCCAACCATGGATCCGTCATATATATATATATATATATATATATATATATATATATATATATATATATATATAGAGAGAGAGAGAGAGAGAGAGACATATACGCTACTCTCTTACTTCTCCGACTGATGTAACATATCTATGTCTATGTAATTCATGTCAAGTGCCTACAAAATAATCTCCCAGAACGATTAACTTTTTAGAAAATTATTCCAGTTATCTTCATAGGTGAAAAGGCAAAGCCAATTTAGTTCGAGATCGAGTCATTAGACGTGTACTTATGTAGCGAACTCACAAATTTCGCTTTGGACTAAATTGGTGAATGGGGATAGAAAAGTGACCACCTTGGGTGTCTGTTCCATGACCAAAACTAGTCTCTGTCTCTAGTCATAAGGTCGTACTGTACAAACGGGTCAGTTTCAATTGAATCTAAGATTGTTCTAGGATCTAAACCGGGTCTAGGACGGACGCGATCCTCGCGTTTCAACCATTTCCCCGACTGTAATGGGTAGGGAAAGGTCGGCTAAGTGGCCCGGTCGTCTCATGAATAAGGCAAACACCGCTGGCTTAACACGGGAGGGCCCCGATATTTAATTCTCCGCTGGCCGCGGTCCTCCCCCGTTCTATTTTCAATTCAACTTTGTCTCCCATTTATCGGCCTCCATGTTTTATTCATCCATTATGAAGATTCTATTAGCTGTAAGCCCCCAGGGGGCTTACGCCGGCTAGTTAGGCCTGTTCACCAGGACAGTCCCGAACAAATAGATCCCGCCAATTTTTAACACGTGATTCTGTAATATGAGAAGAATGACAGAAATCTATTTAATTTCAAACTGAATACTTAAATGAATTATGTTTCATTCGGTTAGTATTTCTTCTGAGGACTGAGTGTTCCTGTTTCTTCCTACGTATTCCCTGCTCATACCATCCATATAGTTCTAAATATATAATAAAACCTGCCCTTTATCTTTGAATATCGTCTAATCTAATACCTGGTCATTCAAATGCCCCGCTGGTGGTAATTGAGTTCCAATCTTGAAATAGTTTCGGGATCTACCCGGTCATCGGGCCTTATTGTGAAATGAAATTCAAACTTCTGGGAAATGCTCCGCGTGTCCGAGGGCCCCTATTTTCCGTCCGGCAATGGCCCTCGAAAATGGCTACGGGTTTTCAGGGTTGGGGATATTGAAGCGCGGAGGGTTGTGGAATGTTGGCGGACTGAAGGCTGGACAAGGGTGGCGCGGTGCATTGTTTCCCGGAGAATAACAGAAAATCCTACAGGCCCCCTCGGTAATTAATTTAGCGTCCGCTCTGAAGCCGGACGCCAATAATCCTATCCCCGATTGATCTTCTCTCGCGTCTTCGGCCTTTCGGTATTAAACAGAGCGGTCAATGGGCCGCCGGCGGGTGAGCTCACTTCAGGTCAAAATTGTAAAATATGGACCGCCGCCCATTCTGATTAATTTGAGTCGCTCCCTTCTATGGGGGTTTTGGCGAAGGGCTGGATTCGCGGTTTCTTATAGTAGTCATTTAAAACATTTTTCAAATCGTACGAATTCCATCTTTGTATTTCTGTTCGTATTTTGAATTTTTTTCCTCCGCATACTAAAAACCGGGTACACAACGTTGTGTCACGCACTCCCATATTTCCTTATAATTGAAAAAGGTATTTAGAATCAAGTGGTACAGGAATGTCCGTATCATTTTGAAAACATCGGTAGACTCTATTTATGAGGGAAGTGTAAAACATTTATAATAAATATGTATTTGTAATCGCGTAATGCATTAAGCGAAAAAAAACAAAACCCGTTGCAAATTCTTTTGATGCCTGCAATTTCCTTCAGCCCATTAGGTCTGACAAAACAAATGATTACCTTCCATTTTATTACTAATGATTTTATGAAATAATGAAGAAGATATAGTTTTCCTTATTATGTGAGTTTGTGTATCAAGCACAATAAATGAACAAACAATAACATTAACCAAGACTAATACGGAAGTGATACTCGTATAACACAGAATTATGCTGTTCTTCACAAATGTAAAAGTTAAAATCGGTCGTAAAAGAAAAGCTATTTTTCCTTTAGCTCAAATTAACTTTAGAGAGCATGTCCGACTCCGGTAAATAAGTTGGGCCAGAAGGAAAATTGAGGCACTAAACTAGTATCTCTTTCGAAGTGAAAAGTGGAAAGAGGCGATCACTGAAGATGGATAAGAGCCGTCGACTAATAGAGATCGATAGTGACTTATTCCCTTCGACGTTCCGGTTCTCGCTTCTCCTCGTCCGATCATTCCACTACTTTTTATGTCCGATCCGACTAAAATTCTGCGACGTTTTGCGAAATTAAAGTTATTTTTTCAGTTTCGAGAACCACTAGTAATCAATTCGCTGGGCGGCATACATCAGTGCAGAGGGTCGACCCGAGCTCGACTTTTAAGTTTCGGCGAATTGGCAATTTCAAATAATTAATTCGTACAGGGGACAAACAGCGCGCGAAACTCCGAAAGCGGACTTTGTAGCCGAGTCAGCTACCCTAGGTTTAGGGGCGGTAACCGGGATGAGGGAGGGGGGGGGCGGGGGGGGGCGGGTGCTGGAATCAATCAGGATTTCCGATGTGGCCAACATTGGGTCCAGTTTATATTAAACTAGATGATAAACTAAGGACAGGTTTCAACACGTCAGTCTCTCCCGCCCTCGGCAAGTTAATGTTTGGGCCGCAGGGTTGGAGGGGGTGGGTAAGGGATCTGGGCCTCAAAGTTATGGGGTCCTGGTCATTATCTGGGACCTTCGGGGTCTCCCAGGGCCGGGGCTATTACAACAAGTCACCCGGCTGCAGGCAGAACGCTCCCAAACTGCTCTCAAAAACTCGTTCCCAAGTACAACCTAAAAAAAGCCAGCCGCTTGAAAACAGGTGCGAAACTTTAAAAAATGTTGTCAGAGAAGGACTTTTGTAAAGTTTTTCCGGCGATCTAAAAAAAACGAAATTGAAAAAGAAAACAATCCTTTTCGGATTAAGTGAATTTGGATTCCGGTATTGTTTATGTGGACACATTGCCTGTTATCGGTCAGTGATCGAAACTTTGTTTGGCTGCACGCCATCCTAAGTTTTATTCCTATGAAGCCCGCGGTGAGTTAGAGATATCTGTGTGTCGCATGAACATTTAATGACTTCAGTACCCTAGCAAATTTTACTGGAAAAACTCGATATTGAATTTAATCAATTTACATATCCGCCTCGATGAAATATTACTAAATACTTATATTTCTGCAATCAGTGCAATCGGCAATTCATTAATATTATTTTATGCCTAATATAAGAGAACTACTACTGCTGCTACTTATATCACGATTTGCTACTAATCACTTACACCACAATTTCCTTATGGATGGCAAATTTGAAACAAATTACTCCTAAATTTATTCGGACTCGATTTTGTGTCGACATATAGAATAATTAATAATAAGATCCATTTATACGTTCCAAGAGTAAATTTTTCCTTTCAATCTCCGAGCGAAATTCCGCCGTATCCTCACGGAGCTTAAAACTTGATGAATTCAAAGATTGCGGGTTAAACGGCGCCGAGGACGGCACTAAGTAAGGCCCGGGACCGGGGATTTTAAGCCGAAGAGCCTCGAAAATTAGCTCATTAAGAAAGAATTAAAATGAAAAGTGAAGTTAAGCCTATTAGGGCATACTCGTGTAATCTAGCGTTTAAAATTAGCGTTAATATAGTGACTGTAGAGCAGTGGTGCCGCTACCGACCCCAGAGAATGATGAGCAAAGTGCCACCGTTGGAGTCATTTAAAACGACTTAGCCCTAGCCCTCCGCCACTAGCCGCCCTTTTAATAACTTTTAGTTTTCCTCCAGCAGAAAAGAAATAGTTGAACAGTTTAACGAGCGGGAAAAAATACCGGATTTGAACGCTTACAGAATACGTCTTACATCTTTCCTACTATCATACATTCTACTCCGCAGTGCTCGTCATGATTGATCAATGTCATTTACTTAAAATAATAATTACCCAAGTACCTTACTATTCTAACTAATATACTGGAGTTTAATGAGCTAATCCGTTTTAATTATTTCAAACTTTGCCCCGAATGATGTTCACAAATAGGTTTATTATTTCAATAGATATATACCACATTTTTAACCTTAACGGGTAACAATTGCACATATTCTGAATTGTGGGAATTTTAATTTCTATACAGATAAGCAATGTTTTAATATTACATGGAGCAAAGAAAAACAAGTTTGCCTAACAACCTAACCTAACCCAACTAAGCACCGAATAGACAGTGAACTTAATCCACTATCATCAATAGAAGTTGTCCTAAGTGTAAAACCATAATATTAACATTGTCTTCTCAATAATCAACAATTTGAGTCCTATTTCACAAAATGTATTTTTATCATTCGCTGAACACATTTTCATTCATTAGAAAAGAGAAAAGCTAATTTGCGGAAGAATATCTTCCCACGATGAGATTGGGCAAAACTCTAAACGAGTCTGACCTTCTGGGTAAAAATCGTTAGTCATTCCGTAAAAAAAAAGGGAGAAAATGACGATTTCTATCGCGGAAAACGTCCGCATAATGAATTTAACTCATGGTCGAACAGAATTCATTAAATGAATCATTTTTTTTCTTTCTCTTGTCGTTTCAGGAAATCAAAAATGTGACAAGGGACCGACACGGAAACGGTCCGCTGTAATTCACGCCCCCGACCGGCCATTAGGAATTCAACTGGGAACCGAAAGACTTTGATATCCGTTCGATGCGAGCGTAATATTTTTACCAATCCCTGTTTCCCAACTATTCACTCACTATTCAGTTATTCATTCACTATGGATAACGATAGTGTTCCAAATATCGATATTTATGTTTCTATTAAATGGATGCGGAGTCAGTTTTCAATGCTTCTAAAACTAAGCATTCAGTAACTCGAAATTAACCGAAGTTTTATGCTTGTGGTATTACTTGAAAAGGTTCATATATCAGCTTTTTTTAAATATAAAAGAAACATAATTGGATCACTGCCAACACATACATTCACAACAGAACGGGTATTTTATTTTGGTGTGAAACAGTTCGTTTTGATTAAATGTATCTTAAAAATGATAATAAATTATGTTTTTATTTATTTTCAAGAGTGGAGACACAACTAGCCGTCACCAAGGAAATAATAAATCGCTCACGTTTCGTTAAGCTATTTAAAATTGGGAGCCGGTAGTGAAATTTCGTCAAAAGTAGGCCTCATTTGTTTGCAGGAAAGGGCGGTTCCTAGCTGGAAGGACGCGATTTCCTTAAAGGACTCCGAAGGCAGGTTTCCCGAACAAATTAGAGACTGTGGTGTCTGTTTGGCCGCGGATCTGTAACAGGAGCGGCATCATAATCAGAGTAGGGCGCGCGGGCGTCCCGCACGCCGCTGTGGAGCTATTCTAAATTCGGGCAAGTTGTTAATGAAGCAGCTCCCGCGGCAGCTCCATGTTTTGAATTATTTAGTTTGGCATCAGCTGTGGGGGAAGCCTCGCCACTTCTCCCCGGGCACCCATTAACCCCCGGGCCCCTCAACAAAGCGCTATAAACCCCCCGCCGCCCCCCTAGTGCGCCTCCGCCTAGCGCGTCTGCGTACCCACCCCCTGCCAGCTGCATAATTCCCTGTGGTTGGCGGAACCCGGTATCGACTGCAGGCGAAAAATGCGTCGCGCAACATAAACGGGACTAAAGTTGTCCTTTGTAGTCGTAGGAATGCTGTACAATAATGTACGGGAACGGGGATAGGGTCGGAAACAAGAATACTGACCAAGACGAAGATTCGCGGGTAGAAAACGACGGAAAGAATAAGCCAGAATGATTAATTAATCAGTCCCCATGCATTCTTCGCAGCGAAACGTTCACAAATGCACACCAGAAGAGAGAATGAAATAAAAAACAACTGTAATTGTACTGTTTTATATAACCAACGTCAGTTTAACATTGTTGCGTAATGAGGACGACGAGCCATCCTGTCGACAATCGAAAGCGAAAGATATTTTGGTTCCTGAAGGGGGAAGCCGATTTTCCGAATATACCGAAAACAAATTGGCCCGAAAATAATATTGGATCATTATCGTATCCATAATTCACATTACAAAGACATCGCTGGACGACAAACACTGTAAAGTATTAGTATTTTGGACGGTGAAGAGAGAGGGAGAGGCGGGTCGTTTGACGATAAAGCATCTGCTGTATTTCAGCAACAGTTTAGTAACAGATGTGACTACAGCAAGAGGCCGAAATTAGTCTAACTGTTGACCAAATAAACGACCTTTCTATTTAAAGGTATTGAACGTTTGATTTTTAACGCAGCGAAATCTTGTCAGTGTATGCATAAATGGTCTTGAAAATAGAGTTTCTATTAATTAGACATGGATCCGGTTCTGAAAGCGTTATTAGCTGAAGGTAATAAGGTGCTGTTGATCATTTCTCGGAATTGGGGCCGCAAGTGATCATTTTGGAATCAATATTTTCGCAGTGTACAAATCATCCGCGAATTGGCAATAAAACCTAATTTATGGGCCGATTGAACAATGCGATTAGCACCACCTGCTTAAAATTACCGGATCATTAGTCCGAGAGTTCACGGTGCGTTCGGTTACGCAACCCACTATTAGCTTGTAACGGGCTACACGATTGGAACATATGACCCTATATTTTTTGCGGTTTTATTTCCACGCTCGTTGGCTTATTTCATTAAGTTCATTGCATTTTGTTAGATGACGAGTATATATAATCTGCCGTTATGGCTTTCCGCAACTTTAAACAATTTTTTTTAAATATAAAAACACATTATTCAAACTATACGGTCGAAAATATCAAGGGAAATAACCAATGCACCCACGCATAACAAATTACCCCTCTTCCTAATCCAATGTCGAAACCGTACTATCCCCAGAAATCCCAAACATTCCTTACAGAAGTCTAAAAATGACGAGCCACGTGATCTAAAGATATCAAAAACTAGAAAAATAAATTAATTAAATTTAAAAAAACCAATAGTTTCCCAGGCAGGGCTAAAACCCATTTTCATACAGTTTTATTAATAAAAATATCTGAAATATTTAATTAGCGGCTCCACAATATTCTGACAAAAGTTGTTTCTCTTTTCGCAGATTCACCGTTTAATCAATCTAAATATAGAAAAAAAACTTTATAACGTTAATTAAATTCTTCATGGAGGATTCTCACGGAACCCGGGTTTTATTTAATAATAAGCTATTGAAAGATGGATCATGAACATTAATATTTTTAACTGGCATATATACTGTTATATCCGAGCGTTTGGAATATTAAAATCAGGCATTAAAATGACAGGTTTCGGAATTGGGTAAGCATTATAATAATCCTCAGTTTATGCGGTGCCATTAAGATGTATTTCTGTTCTTCGTTTTTTAAAGAAGGTCCATAACGTACACAAAAAGTTGTGTAAATAAAAATCTAATACCAAAGGTAATAATCCTCATCCCGATAAATATCTATTGCCGTGTTGTATACATAAAAACTTTTATATTACTTAAAATACAGGTAAAACGAGTTTACGGGTTATTAATTAATATAATATAATCGAAGGGAAATATGTCTTAGGGTCTACAGTGTTTCAGATATACTCCCTTCAATCACTTTCAAATTTGCAGAGGAAAATACTGGGTGAGCTGTGTATATAGATTTATACCCGTGCACTTATATGGATAGCAATATAAGTTTATAGCATATTATGTTTCACTCCCGAGTTTTAGAGGCCACACAAACATTCAGTTCATTCGGGTGTACTAAATTCCTTATCTACTCTCTTTGTAAGCAGTTCAAATTTGCAATTGAAGTAAAATTCCAATATGTCCAAGGTGTTTAAGCCGCTTCACTCTAATCACTTATCTCCGCGCATATCGGCATCAGGTACAATTGGCCGTAAAGAATTTTTAAATCAAATGTAATAAATTTAAATAAATTTTTCAAATCATTTATCTATACTGACGCTCAATTGTAAATTTGGACTGGTCAAAACAGATGATCTCGTTAACTCAATATTATTACTTACAATTCATTTCGTTAGTTTTCTGCCGAATAATTTGCAGTGCCGAGATATCCATATATAACGTGATTGGGGATATGAAATAGTTGACAGGAAATTCACAATCCACCAGTGACAGAAGTCTTCGGAAATTACCACATATTCTTCCACAATTATCTGCAAACCATCAATTTAAATACCACCATATATTATATGAATAAATTAAAAATAATAATAATCTACTCTAAATCAGTGCATTACTAAACTGATTCATTTTGAATACCTGCGACAGGACCTAGGACAGTACTGACGTAAAGTGCTGATAAAAAAGAGCTACCGAAGCAGCAGAAACCGGTTTAGAAAATGATAAGTACTGTCAATTCATGATGTATTGAACTGCAGTATTGTAACATTAATATTACATTTTCACGATATCGAAGGCCTCGATCCAGTGCTTTGCGGATGGGTTAAATGCGGAAATAAAAATCAGAATGCTAAGAATGGGACCTAATGAAGCGGCCAATTTCTAATCGGGCGGGGCTAATAGGCCGCCATTTAGTAATTTAGGGCCCTCGAGAGGACGAAGATGTTTTGTGCTGTGTGAATGGGCGACCGCCATTGTCCGGGGCCGGGGTTAGATTTGCGACCTGAAGCCCGGTCAATTGGCTGAAGGGGGTCCCGTTATAATTTTAACCGGGAAGGGGGCTAATTTGTGGCCCCGGGTCATGTTAATACGGACCCACCAAACCCGGCGGGGTCGCTCATGCCCCGGTGCACAATTCCCGAACCCCCCGGTGCTGGCTTTGATCTGCACCCTCAGGTTCCTACCGCGTTCTGCCCCCCCCCCCTTCCACTATTGCAGCCACCGTCGAATAATTCGGCCTTATTTTTGCGGCTAACCAGCGAATTTTCAACGGAAATCATTCTATTCGTTAAAACAAAGTACGGCCGTTGTTTTAGTAAAAGGGTCGGCTCACTCCCCGAGCTGCCAAAGGTAGAATGAAAGTTAAATGAGCGAAGGTTTCCGCGACTTGAATCAGCACTGATTACCTTACGGTGTGATAGCGTAATACTGTTGGAAGTAGCTCGGATAGCAGGGGTAAATCCACTAGTGCTGGTTCATGTGGTTTCCAAACACAGGAAATATCTAGGACTAACAGGGAGTCAACCCCTGCTATACGAGCTTCTTCCCCCAGTTGTTATATACAATCTAACATAAAATGCCTTATTTGTCATAGAACTTTACTAACTTACCGATTTTTTCAAATGGGAAAAGTATGAAATCCGTTGCCACGCCTTTAAAATCGGTCCAGTCAAGGATGTGTGATTCCAACAGAGGCGCCGCCCCAACAGTTATCCTAAACACAACTTCTGGTAGAAAGGTTCCAATCTTTGGTAAGAAAGTGTTATGTATGTATACATACCTAGACAGATAAGATCGGCCTCTGTTTTCAGGTTAGCACCCTGACTCTTTAACCTGTAAAATTTTTTTTAATGGACACATTATTATTATGATATACCACTATTTATAATAAATGTGCACCGGCCCGCGGGCCGTTCTAAATTTATATACTTACCATTTGTTGATATTTGTTGAATGCCGGTATGATGAACAGGAGAGCTTCAATAATAACGTAAATCCACTGTCAATCATACACTTTATAATTCACTTTAAATTCACTGCACTGTATGTGTTACACACGAAGCACTGGACGTCGACCATAACACTATCAATGTATTCCACTTAAACGTTGTTCACTGAACACTTTGTTAGTCGTTCTAGAGAGGGTCTTCTCTTCCAGCGGTATTACACTTTCTATCGGTTAGTGACGCAACATGCCCGCAATATGTTGAAAGACTGGATTTTTTTGTCGTGTGGGTGCGATTAAATCCTAAGGCCCGGATATCTGCCGCATTCGTCAAAATCGCATTCCAAGATATATTTATATATAATTCTCCTTGTTAACGTCTTAAATGATAACAAACCGTAGTGTACTATTATGAAAAAAAATTCTATGAGGTAGTTTATAATATGCAATGTCCAAAGGTAGGAAATAGCGACTTGCAACGACAAAACTGAGATATAAAATATGGCGGGTAGTGCCCCTAAGCTGGTCTTCTAATAATTGGGCCGTAGAAGGACATGGCCTTAGGTGGATGTCGGGGCGGTGCTATAAAATGAAGATGCCGACGGTGCTATACGGTACGTTTCCTCGTACAACTTGTAATCAAAGCTTATGCCCGGGCGGGGGGCTCACGTATTGCTCGATGGTCCGGGGGCGTACCCAATTTCTGGCGGCCATTATCGTCGCGTCACCGGCGCGTCTCGTTCCCGGTCCTCCCGCGGGGACGCTTTATAATTTAAATTCAGCCGGGCATAAACGTCCGGGCGCCCGGGAAGGCGGGGAAATTTCATCAGTTAAAAGCACCGGGCGGACGCGAGGAGCCGAGGGGAGGACGTCGGTCGGGAAAAAGAAAAAGCCCGGGGAAAACAGAGGCGAAGAGGGACAGAGAAAGATATAGGTGTCTGGAGCGACCCCACTGTCGCTATTATATATTCACTTTGTGGCGTGGAATGCGATTTTGGCGAATGCGGCAGAGACTAGTGGCCTCCGGGGAAATTAAACTGCAACTCTAAAGTGTTGCCGACTTGTTTTTGTTTCGGGGCCATCCCTGTCCCACTTCCGGCCCACGATCGGGGCTCCTATAAAGGTACAATTTAATCGCGGCCGTTTCCGGCCCGACCTTCCCTTCAGTATTTCCCGTGACGAAACATTACTTACTCTCTCTCGATATATTGCGTTCATGACACGCCACTTGACAAGTCAAGGTTTTTTATATATTTTCACGATCGCTTAATATTAGTAATATTAATAATTATCAATTATTTTTTAAAAGTTTCATTCAAAGTACTATACGAAAGAAAACGACCTACATCTAGAACGCGGCTGTCAAAGATCTGTACAACGCTCAGATTTGCTGCGGAGTGTTTCCAGGCAAGTATAGAATAGCAAAATTGATAGAAGATATGATATATAATTTTAAAGTGATATTGGGGTGATATTTGCGTTGAAAAACCTGTAAAAAAACCCACAACCAATACGCAATACAGCAATACATCGCATAAACCAGCTTCGATCAGTTCGGTTCGAAAATTAAAAAAAAAATACACTTCTTATTGAGAAAAATAAAAATAAGTTCTAAAAAATTAATACACGAAAATATTTTATACATTTCAAAATAAAACTGATACCTGCGTACAGTAAAGACAATCCGATAATTAACTATAGAACAAATCTTAAGCATCATCGGAATGGTTGAAATCTCGTGAGAGCATATTGCGAATTTTGATCACAATATCGAACCTAGTTACAATTTTCCAAGCGATATACAATGCAATTAGTTGCTGGACAGTAATATATGAAGAGAAAAGGCCAAAAAAGAAAAATGTGCACACTTCGATACAGAAACTTTGGGTAATAGCATTTTTCAAGATTATATTTCTAAAACATATTCAAATTCATTAATCGCGTTTTGTTTACTGAAAAACAGGAAGATATTATGTAACTACTTATCATTTTCGTCCGTACTTAGTTCCTCGATTACCCGGACTATACAAGGTATTGCTGTATATGTAAAAAAATTGGACTCACCGAAGCCGCAACTCAGACGAGAGAAGAAAACCTGAAAAAAACAAAACAAAAGATATTAGAAACTGCAAATATAAGTTATACTTGTGTGGTATGGCACACTTCATTTACTTCATACATTAATTTCAATGATCTATGGACTTATTTTGAAGTAAAAATGGTTTCGGTACGTACGGAAGTCGAAAATATTTATTTTACACTCTAGTAATTCGCCAAAAACTGTTCGTTCGGCCGCGACCTAATCAAGGACGTAATGAAGTAATGAAAGCGACCCCAGGGGGGGTTTTGAAGGCAAGGAGAATGATACATGCTGGGGGGGAGGGGTCAAACTTCAACACCTGTAATTCGACTATGAAATAGTCAGGAGGTGCGGTGAGTCGGCCGCCATTTTCGCAGGGAATATCCGAGTAGTTGAGCAGTGGGAGCCCCATCGCCCTTCTTACGTCACCGCTAGTTCTACACCAATTCCGACTACATTGCACCAATTTATAGTTCTCACATTTCCGAGAGGTGTCACCAGTGCGGGGATTTCTACCACGTGTGCCGGACTATTGAGCTGTTGTACGCCCCATTTTTACGGGTGTTGTCTGCTTATGAAGAAGCAGTTGATCGGTCCACAGAGATGCCGAATCTCTGTTTTGTTAGGGAAAAATTCTACGTTCAAAAGTGATCTTCTTCCTCGTCGAGTTTAAAGAAATCCCCCAACTAACGATAGCAAGAAACCGAAACCGGTCTATAAAATGTCACTGTTGGGAATTCCCCTCGGACTACGTTGCCTCGTCTAGTCGATCCCAGTCTAGTTTCAAACACTCGCAACTATTTTAAGGTAGAGTACGGATACAAATTTTAAATGGAAATGAAAATACCGGATTGGCGAACTTGGGATTCGTTTCGAGAGGACCGGATTAAGTTTCTGGCTGCCGAGATGGGCTAGTCAGAGCAAAGAATGGGACTTGGAGACGGGGGCCGGGGGCGGAAAGGGAGGCGGAAGGAGAGGTTCTTATTTGTGTTCTTCAGTTTGAGAGAGTGAGTGGATCGATTTAAAAACGGGGTCGGGGAAGCAGAAGCCGCTCGGTTGGTGGCTGCTCTCGGAAAGATAAATTGAGCGGATTCAATCACTCCAGTTACTTCGGGATTCCGCTTCATAGTAAATTCACAAACGCCCGTGGACTCTTCCAACTCTTCGTAATGGACGCGAAGATATAAATAAAGCTCAAGGGGCATCGATCGGCCTACCGCAACTAGACACAAGTGTACTCGCTTTACCCGCCTACATTTATTTTAGTCCACAACGCCAATCTTAATATAGATTATACAAGCAAGAAAAACTAGTATTGCATTACGTTATTTAGATTATAAGGGGAATTGAAGTAGCGGAAAGTCCTATAATGATAACAGCGATATCCCTATCCTTATATATCGAGCGAATGCCTCGCTATTGAAATTTGTTTATAAAAAATAGAAATTTCAATAATCCTGAACAAATTTATGTTTTCTATAGGTGAGATGGTTCTTTGTTTACCGTCAAATGGAACATAAGGTCCTTCTTGTTATCGTGTTATACTAATCTGAACTAAGAAGCCAGGAATCATTATCCGATTTGACCGATAAGTCGGTAAAATAAAAACAGGATTCAAGTCCTCACCTTTTCCCCGTTGGGCCTGGTCCTGGAACCGTGTCAATTGAATCTTCCCGAAAAATCGGGAATTGTCGAGTGGACGTGCGGAGGGCCCCCGCCCCCGCCAAACGCCTTATTAACTTTCGGCCGTCTAACAACTTTCGGCAGGAAATTCACCCTGTAAGGTGGCCCGAAGTCTAACCGGACTAACTTGCTTTATTTTCTACGCTTCCAGAATGAAATTACACGAGTAGCGAAAGTCCCACAGGTCTCGGGACAAGAAGCCCTTTCTTGTCTCTTTAAACGGACCTTGGACCAAGTCGTATCGTTTAGATTTAACTGGAGACAAATTTAAGTTAACCTTCCTTACATCATATATGAGGATGAGTCTTTCTCTTTGTTCCTTTCCTGTTTCTGTGTCCCATATAAAATATCCACTTTCATTGAAATGTTTTCGGGTTTCTGCTAGTATTCCGTAGGGTTATCTATCATACTTATCGGATCCTTAACCGATTAATTAATTAAAATTTTACAAAATATTAAAAGTTTAATTAAAATGAAATTTTCCTCCTGATGTATCTGCTATTATTTCTTTGAATAATTTTTCCTCGTTCCCTAGCCATAGCACTCTTCCATAGACGTTAATATTGGAGATGGGGATAAATTGACTAGTTGATAAGACCGGGGGATACTCTGTCTGTGTGCAGGTACACCGGTTGGTGTAGGTTCGTGCAGAACGAAAGGATGTCTGAGAGAGGTGCACGTTGTCTTTGATTACGTAGCTGTCGGTCGTCTACAAAATTTTGATGAGAGATAGGACCAAACTGGAATTATTCCTTTCGCAATGGATGTCGCGCCGTTAAGAACAAAATCGTACGGTATTTAAAAATAAAATTACGACTCTGCGATTATAGAATAAAAAATATTCCAAATTTTTGGACTCAAAATAAAATAGTTGCAAGCCTCAAAACTTTTTCTAAAGAATAAAATATAAAATAGAATTTTTATAAATTTAAAACATAAAGCTCCAAACATTTTTCTACAACCTATTGCCATATATTTAGCCATGATACTGTCTTTCTGTCGGCACCAAGGTCCGACAGTGTACCAATAGTGTACCCTTTCTTTTCAATAGGCGGGATTTCCGAAGACCCAAATGGAGGTTGGTAAGGGGCGAGGGTTGGAGGGGTCGCGTCGCTGTCTCCCCCTGAATTATTAGGGGTAGGTTAAGGGAGGAAAGGGGTTGGACGCGGAGAATGAAATGCCGGGCGAAATGCGGCCCTGTCGAGGGATGAAACAGTTGTGCCGGGGTTCGGGCCGAGGCCACGATAAAACGCCATCTGGGCCGGGATGACTTGCCCGGGCACATAACTCATTCCCCATCAGTTACACTGGTTCCAATATCTTGCCCTCCTCCCGAACAAACCGGGAGGGTGAGTCACCCCTTCCTTCTTTAGCTCTTTTAGACGGGTTTCTGTAGAGGTCCTACTCGAAAGAACGGCTTACTGATAAAATTAGAATACTAAAAACCGAAATGTTTAAATTAGTCTATAATAGCTCCGAATTTTTAAAATTCAGGATTATCTGAACGAAATAAAATAAAAAATACGCAGAATAAATGGTCCGTAGAAACAGTTGTAGAATGTAGTCCGAATATAAGAGGCACGTATTGCCGGCAGTGCATAGATCATCATTTGTGCATTATGAAAACGGGATCCGTGCCCCACCACCCATTATACAGTCCAGACGTGATCGGCGATTTAAAATGACCGATTTCCGATTTGTTTTCCCCGGCCGAAAGGGAAAATTATACGGCTCTCTGTTTTCTTTTTTTCCCTTCCGACATTATCTCGGCGCGTATATCGCAATTTAATTCGGCCGCGCCTCGGCGCCATTATTGATTGAAGCTTGAAAATACCGAACGAAAGGTATGGAGGAGGTCAGTTCTTGTCAGATTGAGCTCTTACAGACAAATACGCCCCTCTATAATTAGGTAAATACATATATTTTTTTTCTATTAATTGTGGATGACCCACTAGGGTTTGTTTTAATATAGACTAGCACGTGCTTGACCCTTTGATGGTTTATTACCGGAAAGGTCGAATAATGGATTGGCTATAATTGGCCGATTGTAATCACAGGACAGGACATTAATTAGGCATTGGGTGCCGAATTGACTAAGATCAGAGACCTATAGCCCACCTAGGGGTGTGCTCCGCAATAAGGATCAGAGGGTAGGGGGGTGTAGAGCACAGGATTCCGTAGGGTAGAACAGGGTCTGCCCCTAGGTGTAGAGTTCCCGTCCGTAGAACTAGGAGCAGAGTTATAGGACAAGATGTCATGCGACGTACCGAATAGATAATAGCCAAGAGCTAGAAGCAAAAGTCACGCGGAGCCAGTGACAAGTCCTCCAAACTGTAATATTCGGACTACCGATGCGAAAACGACAGTTCGCTATGAAATTGGACATGTTCCAAGTTCACATTACAACAGATTTAAACTACCGAATATCCGGCGGGTGTATCAAATTTTCGTCTTAATATTGAAAGTTCTTAATTCAAATTTAAACGATCCAACTGCTGCAGTACTACGATTTTTAAAAACAAAACGGGTCCGAAATTAAAATGTCCCTCCGTAATTATACGTGACGACGGCCCAACTAGCGATACGTGCTAATAATTAAGGACTTATCTCGGGAGCCCTTATCTCGCGGGTTATGGGAGGGGTGATGAGGGGCGGGGTCAGCTCTGATTACCCGTGTAGCTTGTTATATGTAATTATAGTCGACCCCCCCCCCCCACACGCCCCCGACCCGGGTAATAATGTCTCCAATACGACACCACGGTTTCGAATACCATCTTTTAGGTTAGACTATAGATTTGAAACTGGAATTAGACCAATAATTATGCCCAGATCAGTTGGCACTACCTGGAATTCCGTTGTGTACCCGGAATCGGTAAATGTACCCTCATCCTGGTATAGTTTATAAACCGATTGAACGGCTCAATAACTTTGGATACGTGATATGAATATCCTGAGTACTACCTGATGAATGGAAATTCGAGAGCTCATACTAAAATATATCTGCAATACTAACCCAGATCTTCCTAGGGTGGAAATCTATAATCAGTGAAGGACAATAAATGGCTAAAATTATGTTATAATCACAACGCTCCATCAGTAACATATAGTTGTAAGACTATAGGAATTTTTGAGACGATAGAGAAGATCCTGGACCAGAGAGCAGCTTATACCCCGATGTTCTATATATTCCAAACCCACGTGGTATCACAACTATGTTAATTCGGAAGCGATATGTAGGACGGGCGTTCAGTTCTCCGTATTAAATTGGTACCTTACATGAAAACCAACGATACGTCGTACATTGTACAGGTATACGGGTAAATATTCCGGGAAGCTGGGCCGGGCGTGTTTCAGGTAGAGTGAGGCAGTTGGGTGTAGATAGGGGCCTGTCTAAACTGCCGTGACGAGCCAACGAAGACTGTGTAATTCGAGCAACACGAGAGACAGAAGCCGAGATGGTGGGATACGGCCCCTTATCAGCGTCAAACTACCCCCTACCCGCTTCCCTCGGAGTTACCCGGCTACCTCTTATGTGGAAAATGATTTGAAAACGCGATGCGGACTCTCTGGGGCGGCTATCACTTCCAACAGCTCGACGATTTGATACAATGAAAGTCTAGTATTTTAGGCGACTTTCAGCCGCTGAAACAAAGAAATAATTTTTGTGTCGCGACATCATCCACTGGCACAACTAATTATGTAAAACTACAAGCCGACCTTACGCGGTTATTATCAGGATGTTGAGGACGATTGAATTAAGAGGCTTAGTAAACGCGATATGTGTACAAGGTACGTGGAATCAATCTAGCGAAGCACGCTCCGCATGTGGACGGAGTCTCGAGGATTCGAGAAGTCCTGGCCCTGTTTGCTCCTCGGAATTGGTTTTTAGAAGCCGGCGGTGGAGGAACCGAGGACGATTTATCCTTTTCCGGCTTTTCACGCGGAAAATATGGATTATGTTGCCAAATATGGATTATGATGCCAAATACCGGGGGTGGGGAGATTGAAGGCGGGCCCCGGTCGCATTGAGGCCGCCCCTAAGATTACCGCCTCGACGGTATTTCCTATGAATTAAAAATCAACCCTCCCATCCCCGACCGCCCTACGCACCCCCTTCTCCATGTAAATAGGACGTGTTCCGCCGGTGATTGAAACGGAAGAAGAGAACGTTCGGGACGCCGGCTGAATTCGTAAAGCGTTTTTATACGGAAGGAAGGAGAAAAAAATGGGAACACTATTATACGGAACATCCGAACCTGCCCCAACGAGAAATTACAATGTTTCATCTGGAAACATTGATCCGGCACGCTCTCTGGTGCATGTGAATTTTATCGGTTGGCTGCCTATGCAGTCTCTATTTCCGACGTTATTTTCTTTTAGTCCGCAGTAACATTTCTATCGCGTGTTATGTTTTAAACTAATATTCAGCCTCAAAATTGGTATTAAATACTGTACGTTTTTATTTGATATTAGAATATCAAATTATATTTCAGATAGTCAGTAATATTTTCCTGTGGAAGTTTATTTCTTACATTAACTGTTTATTAATGGTTTCCTCCATGTGAGAAAATTACGGGCATCCCGGGTATTGAATTGGATGTTTCGTTGAGAAATACGAAGTCATAATGCAAAATGTGAATTCGGGTTATGAATTTTCGATATAATAAGTAGACTAGCCTAACAGGTGTTCGCGTCAGAATAGCACTGACATTGCAGTATGGAATTTTAAACAATTATTTTTTCATTGGATGTTGCAATTTCTGTATTCATATTTCGAATTTTTGCCGTCACATACGCCAAGATTATCAGAATAATAAATAATTTATAAAAAAATATTTCCTTTTGTGACGGAAGTGGTATGGATTTTTCAGGAGTGGGGGATATTAATGCAGACAATTTTCAGAAGGTGGCCATGACGACGTAGCCTAAGTAGCATAAATGAAATATCGACAGAGTACGGGACAGAAGTTGTCGGTTGGTTTGCCTCATACATAGTGGAGGAGCCTCGTTTCCTGGACGGCCACGTGGACCCCTCGGAAGACACGTGGACACGGCAGCAGCTTCCCCCCATTCCTCCCTCCGCACACTGCAAACACTAAATGTCACAATTCCCGGCCTCCCCCGTGAAGATTTACGAGACCTATTCTGCTGAAACCAACTTCACCGAACAAAATCCTCCCTGCCTCTGGTTGCCCTTCTTTACTTTCACTTCGGGCTATTGATCTCACGAGAAATGCTTTGGAGCTCTGGATACATTTGGAGCAATTTCCATTCGTATACATATACACATTTTGTGCGTCTGTGTCTTTGTGTGAGTTAGGCACCGGTTACGAAAAGACCAATACATGAATTGTGCACATTTATGTGAATGGTATAATACATATGCAATTCATGAAACGTACACATTTATTTGATGCTAATGGAGTATATATTGGTCAAAATTATGTCATATATAAAACCGTACGTCGGGTCAGTTAACGTTCTGAGGCAATTCTAAAGGCCTCTAATTTAAAAGTCTCCAAAATATTTTTGGGTTAGTGAAAAAATTGATTGAATCAAAATGTTTCAGACTTTTAAAATATATTTAATATATTTACTGTCATTAGAATTCCGATGGTATTAATAAATGGTATTATTTAAGCAGTTTTTATCTATATTAATAACAATATATGATGACACTTTTTCGTTCAATGCCATTTTGGCGTTAAACCGAAGGGAACCACGTATTTCTATAAATTATTTACTTAGTAACTTATACCTCGCGTAAAATGTTGACTACTGTTCATAATTCACATTTTTTCTTAGTGTAGTAAATATTTAAATATATATCCATCGTTGCCGTCAAAGTGTCGATATTCCGATGGGCTTCCGTATTGAATCGAGTAGAGATCCGAGACTATAGGGCTCCCTAACAATATTAGAAGGAATATGGGGGTAGGAGGCTGACTTGAAGGAGCGATCCCCCGAGGGAGTTCACCTCACAAACAACCGTTCCTACCCGACCCCTTCTCCCTGTCAGTATTTGTCTGAATGTTCCAAACAAGCTGCAGTTTAACACGTTCCCTCTCTATAACATTTATGTATAACGTCTGCATCAATAACGCCCAAGAGAAGTTCTGCCCTGTAATTGTGTGCGGCTACAAGAATAGGCTTGTCATTGCATTCAACACGATTTCTAAAGTAAAAGTAAATATACTAAAAGCATAGATTTCATATTTAAAAGCCGTCTCCACAATTTAAATCATTGTACTATGATAAAATCCAGCGTAGGGTTCAAGAAGGCGCTTGATACTACACCGCACTATACCTCTGTCACGACGGTTTTGTATATTGTTCTGGACATACGGCGACCACTAATATGGAATATTGGAACGCTGGAACATTTTGCAATACTATCTGTCGACTTTCGGAGAATCCAACTAGTAGTATCCCAGATCAGGGGATAGATCAGTACATCTAGATTTGCATATCGATATAAATTAAATTTATCATTATTATTAGTAACTAACGAGCTCCACATACAACGTGCATTAAACTCAGCCTAGAGCTAGTTCACCTAACTAAGCACCTAAGATACGGCTCCTCCAAACACTAAGCCACTCCTTCAGGACCCTTATAAATATTTAAAAAATATATTTTCATTCTGTTCGAGCGAAAATCCTCGAAACAGCCGACTCCCCTATCTCTCTCTCATTGTGCGGTTATCCAAAGTGGAGATAAATCTGGAATCGGAGCTGGTGGCTAAGTGAGAAGCCCGTTTGTAGTGCTTGGCGGGTCGAGTGGACTTGCCCCCGACAGTGAAACTTACTTCTGATGAAAGAAACCAATAAGTGAGGTTGAGTAGCGAACCTTGGCTAATTACTTGGCCCCAGGCTCATCTTCTACCATTACCGGCAGAAAGAGAAAAGAAAGGCACAGATAGACGGAGAGAGAGAGAGAGAGAGAGAGAGAGAGAGAGAGAGAGAGAGAGAGAGAGAGAGAGAGTGCGGGGTGCCTTTCTACAAAATCTCTTCAATCACAAAAGGGAAATCCTAACGCTCCCAGCCGTGTATTTCTAACCTACATCAAAGCTTCGATTATCTTGACTGTTATTATTATTTTCGTGCTGTTAATTGGATTCAAATAGGGATAAAATGAAGAAAAAGCAAGCACAGGTTGGTATTCCACCTTCACAGCTTAAAGGCGGTTCACAAATACGTTAGAATTTGCTTTATACAGTGAAACGATGAATGTGTTTTAAATAGAAGGAATTCTGCGTTTTATCGTGTAATTTTTAACTCTATAAGAATTAGCGATATAAATTGTTTAGTGGATGGTAACACAAAATTGCATATTTTGAGTGCAATGCTGAAAAAATTAAAACCGCCGTGTATTTTTACAAAATTATACACCATAAAACGTCAAAACCATATCGCGTCCTGTCTCAGCCGAATAACTATAAAAAAATTAAAAAATAAATCACTCTCTAGAATTGTAAGTTTTGGATCGATTGCAGACCGAGAGAGTTTTAAATATTTCGTTTTCTACTAAACCATTTTATGTCTTCCACCTTCAGGACCAAAGCCCTAAAAAACATCATGTCAGCGCGATTATTTCGTCCTAATCTAGTTTTGGGTTGGATACATTTTCCTGGATTCTATAAGAAATAATTATGATACAGGAAATGCTGAATAAAAGTAAAAGAGCGAGAGGGAGAGGGAGAGTGGCCTGCATTCAGAACATATAAACAACAAGCAAATGAACCGTTGAATATTCGGTCGCTAACAGGTTAAATTGAACGTTGTTTGCCGATATTTCCCTCGATGATTCTTTGTTCGAGAATTAAATGAAACTACCGGAAATGTGGGTGCAGCTATATCGAGCATTGAGTTCCGCTTCGCCGAATATCAACGGGGCAACGCGGTTCAAACTGTAATTACAAACGTGAAATAACGACGAGCTAAAATTAGTAATTATGGCATTAGTTATGCAATAGTGAGAACAGTTAGGGATAAATTGGAACAAACGATATCGTTTCGTTCCGGCCGGATATGCTTGTTGAATTTATCTTCGCCAACAAGTAATAGTTTATAAGTTACATGATGAGATCTGGTTCAATCTAATGACATGCCTACCGACCTGTGTTGTACAGATTCATATTACGGGAGGCAGAATACGAGTTTATAATAAGAAATTGGTCGGAATTGTCTTTTAATAGCCAATATATGCCATGAATTGCATATTGGGGTTTCCCTCCAAAATATTCCTCACCCCTTAAAAACGTCATCGATTTTGTAATTATCTTTATCTGCATAATGCGAGCGTCAGTAGAAGTTATCAGGGGAAGTATCGATGTATTCTTTAACGTGATCTAATGTGATCACATCTGAGACTGAGTAGGGTTGTTTCGCAATATGAGAGGGACTCAATTTTAAAACAAATATTCCTAAAAATTAAACTGATTATGATTTAATCGGCTCATTTATAATAGCTCAATGGTGGAGTAATCAAATTAGTTATTATTTCGGTTCAGTAATGTAATAATTTTTGCGAATCAGGCTTCGTAAAATAAAAACAAAATATAAATCCAGGGTATTTAATTTATCCCAGCGTGCTCCCAACTTAGTCCGCTTTTGGTTTTTCACATATGCAGTAGCAATTCTTAGTGATATACCGAGGGGATGATACAAAAAATTACTACCTCAAAAGCAGTACATGTATCGTAATAATACCTGGTAAGAATTCTATATAACCATGTCTAACAGTCAGTCAGGCGCTAATGTTAAACCCGGACAGCATGAATGTATACCGTAATTGCATATATAGAAAGGAAACGGCGCTTCTCGTAGAATAATTACTGTGCATAATTTCATTATCAAATTCGTGGTTGGTTAAATTGCTTTTCTATATTTACCGCCATGTTTAGTGGTATATTATTAGTGATTAATAAGAAAAATAAATATAACTCAATGTAATAAATAGTAATAATTTCCACTATCCTTGTTGCACCATTATGGGTGTCCTAAGGGTTGAAGGATTGAGGGAGTGAAGGAATAAACGGTGTTTTGGTGAGATGTTGGGCTGAGCTGTTGGCCTAGCTGTTGGGCCGTTCCAGTCCGGTTTGTGATTGGCATTGGACAGAGGGGGAGCGTCCCGCCGACATTATGAATAATTGAAACCGACCAATGAATAATATAGCCGGTTGGCGAGTGAGCCCCGGCCTCTCCAACCTCCCCGGATATAGCTTTTCTTCGGGCGATTGAAGAACAGGAATTTACCTCAAGCTATCGGGAAATCAGTGAACAAAAACTGCTACTACCAGTTCGTTAGTCAATTCTGAAATTTTGTTTCGCAATATGAAGTATCATTCGGAATTTATTGTCATGACCTAAATATCATCCTTATTAAAAATAAAGTTATATAATCGTAAACATTAACCCTCGTTTTTTGCATGTAACCAATTTATACTATCTCCGGGCAGAACTAGTGGCACATATTTTTATAACCACTCCTTAAATTGGCTCCCCAATAGTATTTTTGCATAAGGCACATCGGGTCGTTTCAATAAGCATAAAAATATCTCCCTTTCTTTATGTTTGTTAATATCTTCAGCCTGATATTTGATAACTTTTCATTTAACCAATGAAATAGGCCAAGGCTGAGTAAATCGAATGGAATCTACTTAGGCATAATTAATGAAAGCCATACATAACTATTTCAATCATTATTCAAAATTACGAAATTCTGAAGAATTCGAAATCTTTGTTTTAACTAGTGTGAAAGATATTAAATGGTAGGTGGTCAATTTTTTCCAGATGGGCAGATCATTTATATAGCTGCATATCTTGCATTTAGCCATGATTCTCCGTCCTCTAATTGATCCGAAGCGGGTATATATATTTTGCAAGTTGTTTGGCCGGATAGCTCTCTCCTCTCTCTCCTCTCCCTCTCCCTCTCCCTCTCCCTCTCCCTCTCTCTCTCTCTCCCTCTCTCTCTCCCTCTCTCTCTCCCTCTCTCTCTCTCTCTCCCTCTCTCTCTCCCTCTCCCTCTCTCTCTCCCTCTCTCTCTCTCTCTCTCTCTCTCTCTCTCTCTCTCTCTCTCTCTCTGGAGTCGGGTCGGGGGAAATTATTCAATTTGCATCCGCATCGGCCCAGTGGACCCTGGCCCTCGGCCTAACTTATATATTAACTCCAAAGCCTTCATTACGTGCAAATGGGCAAGGGGCCTGGGTCGAAACTTCAAATTTGCCACTAAATATGAACTTTGTAACGGGAAATTTGGCGCCTGGAAAAGAAAAACCGGCCCCTAGACCTCGAAAGGATGGAAAATTATTCCGATTATAATTTATTCAATATGTATCTTATTTCATTATAATGAAATTATATTAAGTTTGTTATTTCTGGGCATGATTTTCTTTAATTAATGAAAAAACATATAATTTAAACTATATAATCCTCGTGTTATTCTTCATATTTTTCTTATTACTAGACCTGCTAATAATCCTATTTCTTAATATCTAAGCAGTATTAAACCAGTCCGATTCAACTGCTTCCTTATTTAACCGTTGAAAATATATTCAAATAAATGTCAATTGGAATTACTCGCTTACCGCTGGCGTTCGCAGAAACCCATTAAGCTTGTATTAAATCATAAAACCAATCTCATCTACGAACTTATAATTTAATAACTTAATAAAATTTATTTTTACGGCCGATGTAAATAAGATTAAAATTGCCGCCGACCCTATTTTTGTCTGGGTTTATTTCCTTCAGTATAAAATCATAAAAGGAAAAAGTTACGACACTATTTCGTAACGAATTAATTTATACTCGACGCGTTTACGACAACCAAGAATATAATGGCACCTATCGATAGACTTCAACATACTCTCCTCGACATTGTCATAACCTGGTATTGTAATCATAAAAATATTTCCTGCATTATAACATGGTAGATAATCACACACGGACTTCAAAAATCACAAATAATCGTGTTAGGAAATTAAAAACAAATCGCTATAATCATCCGCTACTGACATATCCAATATCCCTGTTGAAGTTGTTTCTTTGGATTTCTACTAAAAATTCAGGAAGGAATTAATGGAAGACTTCATCCATTCCTATGCTACCAGAAAGTTTCGCCAACCATTTATTTTATCTCGTTCGTCGCTCAATTGGGGAATTACAGTTCTTAAATTCGAATTCGATACTCAATGACGCTAGTATTTCCAATTTTGAAAATATCCGTGAGGCGGGAGAGCCCTTTGTGTGCGATTTATACGTTTGGATTAAACCAGAACCGCTATATAAGATCGTGCGATAGAGACTACCCGATTTAGAGAGTGAGAGAGAGAAAGCTGCCGGTTTTGAAACGCGGTCTCCGGTAGAAGTTCGGGTTGGAACCGAGAGGGGGGAGGTGGTGGGGAGTACGGCGGGGACAAGTTGCACATAACGCTAATGGGTGCGAAGTCTGAGAGCTGTAAGGGATGACTGAGCCTCGGTGTGGAAAGGGCTGAGGGGGCGGCGGGGGTGGCCGCTGATTAGTACATGGGCGTCGATGTCACGTCCCGCCAGACCTATATACTCTCTATAGTGAGCCAAACATAATTAGATCCGCCTACTGTGGAACATGCTCCGTCTTGGACCCCCACCATCACTCCAATATCTCAACGATTCCCTCCCCCGCCGATTCAACCGCACCCAGTATAAGAGGTGTCGATGGGGTGCGGAAAACCACTATTTTAACGTTTATTTAATTATTTTTTTCTTCGGGTTTGTAAAAATGGCCGGATACCCATTTCGGATACGGCCAGCAGAGGAACTTAAATCCCCAACGATTCAATGGTCATGGGGGCTATGTGTTGGCTCTACACTGCATAGAATGATCTCAAAGCAGATGCGGGTCACACGGACGCGTTCACAAACAGACAATATACATCGAATAGGAATTTAGTGTCCTGTTAGTCCAAACGCTCTCCAACTGCACAAAAGATGAACCCCTATATGTTTTTGCGCGCACTATTCAATTTTCCAAGCTTATAAACAAAGGACATGAAGGCATTTAGAAAAGTAAAATTAGACCTCTCAACGACCATTTATGTCTCGCAGTTCAAACTGCTATTAACCGTTGACCATATTTTCGGATTGGTCAGGCCTGTTAGGAACGTTCTGATAGGATCAAAATTATTGAGATAATAGAACCCATTGTTTTTTCACAACATTAAAAAACCAAGATAATTATAATAAGAACATTAAGCTTATATTAGACCCCACGGAGATTCTTTGACGGGCGATACTGTACTACACACCTGGTTATGTTGTCACTTTCCCGTTAAATAATTATGTTTAAATAAAACTAACATATAGACATTAGGCTTTAAAAAATAGGTCTTATATAGTCTGGGTATAATAAGAGACATTATGATGCATTACACTGAATTCTTCAGTATCCACAAGTTGTCATGATCCTGATTTCCCACCCGTAGGGGCTCTAACAAACGGAGGTTAAGAGAATTGCCGGGGGAAAGGAAAAGAAAATAAAATTTTGAAGGAAGGTAGAAGAAAAGAAAACGGCCGATGATAAATGAGAGTTTGGCAGAGACGAGCCCTCCGCTGTTGAACCCCGGGAACAATTAGGGGGTTCGAAGTTCCCGTTCGGAAGTGCACTGCTAGGGCCCGAGCAGGAGACCCACTCGAATAGTTCCAGTGGCGGGGCATGTTTTAAATACTTGGCTCATCCCCAGAGACCAAACGGCGCAACCCCGCTTTACCAACTTCCGGCTTCGCTTTATTAGAAATGCCTCGGCCTCCCTTCCGCCGAGGTTGACAAATGAGTTTGCTTTTCCTCAACGGCAACTGGGGAGGGAAAAAAATAGAAAGGGAAGAAAGATTTTATGAGGGCGCATTCCCGTCAGCACGGCCATTTAAACCTATTACACCGCTTTTACAATTCATTAAAAAATAGCTTTGTTCACTATCCGCATTATGAAATGTTCGAACGAAAACATTCTGATTCATATTAACCTCTGATTGGAAAATTACTTTGGTCAACCGCTCCAGGACTCTCAGTTGTCATTCCCCTCTACCTGAACCTAAGGACATATTGGTCACAATTAGCATAGTCCCTATCACTCCAAATCCATACCATGTAAAGATTGTGACACACTTGATTTACAGTTCCTTACAGATGGCGAGACCAACAATGGCAAGAGTCTTGTCCTGAAATCACCGGACAGTAAGATGAAATAAATATTTTTAGTTGGGAGACTACTGTAATTATACAGCAAAGTTGCTTTGTTGTATAAACTGTGACTTGTGTAGTTGGGTGCATTTCTCTACGGGTATTGGTCTGATAAAGGATAGAGACTGTTATTAACTGGTAGCAGGCTTCTTTCTTGGTATGCCCTGGGAGTTTAATTTCCCGGCGCCCCCGCAGGCTTTCATAATATAAAACGGAAAAGTTGAGCATTTGACGCCGGTGGAAAGTACGGGCCCACCGCGGAGGCGAAGGGAACTCCAATTAGGCTAATTCAGTGTGCCGCGGTGGTACTCCCGTTCGTATATTTGTCCCATACTTCTGGCTAGCGTATTCCTGATGTTTACCATTACCGCGCACCTACACTCGGAGACAGTTTCCTCCGGGCGGGCCCCAAACTTAGTTACCTAATGTGACCAAAAGGAAATATGGGGGTGAGCGTGGTCTCTCCGACTGTTTGTTTGTCCTAGCGCCCTCGCTCTCTCTCCCTCTCACTCTCTATCACTGTCTCTCTCTTACACTGTGTAGAAACCGCCTTTTAAACTCCACCGGGTGCAGAAAGATGAAAATGAACCGTATTTTCCCGTCTACTTAATCACGCGCCTGCGTGAAATTATAAACAAGATAAGAACTTCGAAACCAACATTACTTCAGCCGATTTACTTCGTTATTATGTTATAATGTTATAATTGTAGTTTTATATTATATAAGTCACGCTACATCGAATTACTTGTATTTCGGCTACTCGATGAACAACATTGGGTTTATAATACTGAGACGGCGTGCGGATGGCGGAAAGCCGAACCCGGTCTAGAATACAACCAAATCAACGCGTGGTCTTCCCACAAGAATAATGGTATATAAGACCCGTTCAAAGCTAATCAGCACACAGGGGTCTTAATTATAGATAATATAGAGAATTAGAGATGATATAGAGAATTGAAAAAAAAACAAAAACGGCTCTTTTTGAAACGAAAACCGGGGTGACTGGCAATAATTAATAGGTGAAAGGGGAGAGCGACCGGTTAACGGGGGGTAGAAATGAGCCGCTCCACCTCTAAAGGGTCGGGGCCCGCCCGATTTGAGGCCGCTTTCATAAATATTTATTATTCCGGTGTCCAATGTCGGATACCGAGACAGGTATATAAATTAATTTTGGAATATTCCGGCTGGGAGGAGAAAGGGGGTGGGTGTCGCTTGCAAACTGAATTTGGGACGCGCTCTGTAACCCTCCCCCCTCAAACCCTCGCCATTCTCTCCTGAGACGTCACCGCTGAAAACTCAGACGTCTGGCTGTTTGTTAAAACTTTCAAGACCCCGCTTTGTCCGCAAAGAGACAACTCTCCAGCTCCCTCTTTCTCTTACATTTCTCCACGCCCTCTGGATATATTCGAAACGCTTTTCCAACTTTATTTCTGGAAATTCTTTCGGGGTTCGTTCCGCCTTAACGGAAAGATATTACTGTTTGAGATTATAAATTGAAATCGGTTATCGGCTCGACTGCGAAAAATCTACTGAACACATTCAACAATTGAAATGAATCAAGGAATTACTTTTCTTATCATTGCGGGAAACCGAATTGGTCAGAACACTAGAAGATAGATTATTATTTATTATTTAATTAATAGTTGGTTGCATGGAACGTAAGTTGGAAGCCAGTACGAAGTCATAGTTACTGGGAAACTATAATGATCTAGGTATGAAGACCGCAATCGGCTCACGGTATCGACGAGGGAAGGTGGGCTTATTTAGAGAAGTGGGCCTTAGCTCGTGTCTCACATCTCTCTACCGACTACGAGGTAATCCCCGTAATGGGAAACCGCTCGGCGCTAATCGCCCGGGCAGGGCCCAGCCTTCATCAGCCGACAAAGGATTGACGTTGTCATTTCCTTATAACCGGTTCGATCCCCAAAAATGACTTGTTATCCTTATTATTTCCTAATTATAATTCGACTAAGAGGATTAAGAAAGAGGGCGGAAATTCGGGTTTCGTTTGTGAGGTTAATACCTGAGAGTCCAATTAGACGTTGCCGCCCGATTATAAAATTACGAATCATCCGCTGTAAGGATCAAGAGCTCTGGTCAAAATAATCCTTTTGTTTGGCTCGTAATAATTAATAAACATGAACCGGTAAAATATGTACACGTTGTATCCAACTTTTTCAACCGAATTTATGGCTCCACTTATAAATCAGATACCGAAATCTTTCAACTAACGCCGGATTATAAAATATAGGATACGTATATTGTTATCCATATAAAACTGTTAGTTTAGTAACCCCATAAATTTAAGGCATTTTTCATTGTCTAGGCCAAAACTAGCCTGTGAGTTTGTTATAACTAAAATAAATTAATTTCTTTAGAGAATAGGTGACAAACCCACTGGGGTAACGCTAAAAGCGTATAGTCGGGCTTGGTTAGGGATGACCCGGCGTATTGCCGGTCCGGGCATTTGGCTAATCGGGTGAGCCGATTGCGGTCTGGTTAAGTATGCTGCAAGTTTGACTAAAGTCTACAGTTCATACGGTAACGGCCCATTATCAAGTTGGCATACAAGACCCCGCCGGGCCGCCACCTCAACTAATACCTACTGGGTTCTCTCCCTCCCTCCTTCACCCTCTCTCTATCTCTCTCTCCCCGGCCTAATTTGCCGCAGTTGGCCTATTCCAATTTCTGCCTCCCACACTACGCAAAAGCTGCCGTGACGCACTATGAGGCGGTTCAAAGCTAAAATCGCCCAATTGTGTAATCCGAGCCATAATCGACAACCCGTTGAAGAACATCAGAAAACAGAGATTAGGTGAACAATTGGCGTAGCGTATAACAAAATCGTATGTATTTATGCAATACAAAAAAATTAAACGAAACGACACGAATTTTCCATTCAAGTAAGCCTTCGTATCCCTTACAGCTTGCGCCCCGTCAATAATTTTCCTATTAGAATTTTCCTATATGAAAGCTTTTTACGATTCAGACTCCCGTCGAAATTGGTCTTCCTCCCCCTTATAAAAACGTTGGTTCCGTTGGCTATCGTCGAACAACCCCCGAAACCGATATTCGCAGGGGCGGATATAAGAGAGCCTTGTTTTAGGTAAGACCCTCCCGCCGCCGCCATAACCGGGACGCCATAACCCCGGGGCCCACTCTAATAACGCCCCCACTGCACTCTAGACATTCCTATTGCTTGCAACAACTGGCGCTATTCCTGGCTTTTCTGAAATTCTGAGTTCCCTACTCACAGGGCTAACATCGGCGGACTAACTCCCTGGCAATGGACCCTGACCCCCACTCCCAAAACGTCTATATATGGGTCCCCCATTACAGTAATGCGATTTCAGATAATATCACTTGTTCAGTACGTAGGGTGCAGTTAGTGTGAGCTGGGGACCGTGGGGTCGCCGGGACCATACACCAGTGCACCGCTGGTGTCCCCTACGGTGTGGGTTTCATTGGTCAGGGGGAAAATAAAACAAAACCCGTTTCACGAAACTGTGTTAATCTAAATTTGGAAAAACCTATCAACGCTGGCAATAAAATGCATTCACCGAACTAACACACAGTTCCAAATAGCTGATAAAGATACGTCGATATAAGTCGTGATATACATCGTGGTCGAATGGATTTGATAAGAGTACC
Source organism: Lethocerus indicus (assembly GCA_019843655.1). NCBI lineage: Eukaryota > Metazoa > Arthropoda > Insecta > Hemiptera > Belostomatidae > Lethocerus > Lethocerus indicus. Next base: position 11,928,969 of record JACDQD010000012.1, on the reverse strand, counting down.
CTTATGAATTCTGAATAAGAGTGCTTGTCCTGGGTTCGATTCACTATGACAGATGTTAGCGATCAATTTCTAATCGATAGCTGATCAATCTAACATCAGATCAGGCATAACACCGGACACGTTGGACAGAGCGTTCTCAGTTCATTTTTAACGCTTCCCTGAAGCCGGGCGAACGTATTTGTGTTAGTTCGCGCATACTAATTTGGAGTGATTTGGGAGTGTAAATGGCAGTTTAGCAATCAATGGGAGGAGTTCAGACGAGCGACAGAATCCGCTCCGGTTAACAAGAAAGAAAAGAAAAATAATAGCGATTTTTCGCTTCTTTTTCGATTCATTAATTCAGGAAACGCTACTCGAGGAGAATCGTGAAGGAGTCCCGGTGCAACAAAGCTAATTTACCAGAATAAACAGAAACCTTTTGGCAAAAAGGTTTCCGTTGACCTCCTCCCCTTCAATATCGGAAGCCTACAGTGTATGGGATTCATTAAAAGTTGAATGCTCGAGCGGGACGATGTTTTAAGTCCCTTGTTAACAGTTTTTATTTATTTATTTCCTTTTATTCGATTTGTTGTTCTTTTTTACAGTAACGAATTTAAAAACCGGATCCTTATTTTTTTTTCAACTGATAGAGTTGGAACGAATTTTTTGGTAGTTAAACTTCGTCCAGAATCGTTAAGCGTCGAAATAACCCTTGCAGTTATCTTTTACTACCCAATTTTTTTCACGATCACTCTAACGGTAAGAATGCAACTAGGATACTCCCTAGGATAAATAGGTCACGTTATTCTTAATATCTACTACCAAAATCCACTATTCAAAATACCATAATCACATCATCATCCTTCTTGATGTCGTTTTATTTTGTACATTAATTCGTTGCAAATAGGTGCAACTTGTTTTTTATTGTTTTCATCGTAACATCAATCCCGATAATTAATTTTAAATTCCCGGCAAAGTAAATAATTTTCCAATTTTTTCCCATCGACAATTTGGACGGAGAAAGTAGGGGACTTTTAAATTAAGTTACAAGTCCGACGGCAATTCCTCAGACGCTGCATATTCAATGCAACCCCGGGCGAGAGTCACCGGACCCTTCCTGTCCTTGCTTCCGCCCTTTTGCAAAAGTACTTTATTTAAAATTATAATTGGGAGAACCAAAGTGTCCTCTCTTTCCAAGATGTACTTTTAATTTGTGTTTTTTTTCAACTTATAATTATGATACGACATTCTGAAGAGGGTTTTCATTTTCCTGGCCGAGTCATTTAAAAAAAGGAAAAAAAAGCTTGGAACGCATTCAATTATCCATTTTCCTAGGAAATGTAAACGGATTTTTTTTAGGATAAACTATCCGAACTGAACGAATTCATATCGGTATGTTAACTCCCCATTTAAAATAGTGTTGTTAAGGGTTACCAAATTTGGGTTACTTCCCTATTCCCAATAATTTTTCAAATTTGTGTTCATGTATTATGATACTAAGTGAATGATACTTAGATATTATCGACTATAAATTCTTGTTTGGTTTGAAATTTATTTGGATCAATACACGGTCAAAGTACAAGTAAAACAAAAAGAAATAATTATAAACTATGCACACACTGAAATTTTTAAGAATTAATATTCCTCCTCAAAAGTTTACAACCAGTTGACGTATAGACTAAGTAATAAATAAGTATCGCAGTCTGTATATAAGAAAGAAAACAATAGAGTGCAAACACTGGAATTTTTATGAGCCAACTAAAAACGGCCAAAGGGGATAGTGATCAACGTTTCATTTCAGTCTATGTGTCTAGAAAATATTTTTAGTTTTTAAGCATTTAGACCCGTATTTAATTCTGCGGGGTTTCTGTCGGTCTATCTTTTCATTGCTGGGCGTTCGGACGTTGAGAAAAGGCCGTCATTAAGTTTGGGGTGCTCGAAAGACAGAGGGGAGAGACTGCAAGTGGCGGGCCTCTGTTCCCGCTAACGAAACATACGCGGCGGCCGCCACACAAACACTAATAAGTCTCGCGGTTCTCATTACGCCGGTCGTTCACCGTTAATTAAATATAACTGTCTCGCACCGGCGCGGCACAAGGCCCATCCATTCATTCCCTTTTCTACCGGGGCCCCTCCTATTCAACAATCCCCCATTTCTTTATTTCTTCCTCGGTCTTCATCTTGCTCGATGGCGTCTCTTCCCTTCCCCCAGTCCCCTCAGACGTAGGCCAGACCCCGGGCCCGCCGACGTCTAATTGCCTCGCTAACGAAGGGGCGGTTATTCTGGAGCTCGGGCTAATGAGATATGTTGCGCACCGCCCTCCACCGACTTGCCAATTAATGAGATGCATACACACTCCGCGTCTTACAACACACCCCACCCCATCGAATTGTCCAAAAAACTAGTCTACAAAAATCTAGCCTCAGACAGCAGTCTTGAAACACAATAGAAATTGAAAATATAAATATGCCCCGTATGCGATTATATCAACACTCGTTGGATGCCCTATCACTTTTCGCACATTGTGCGTCACCTGTAAAATAAATGCACTAAAACCTATAATCTTAATGCAGGTTCGGCATCCCACTATATCAGCGTTCCTACAGAAGTACGTCTTGAGAGATTGTTGAAAGAATATACTTCGCTACCTCGAGAGCCTTAATGCCTCGGAGACTCTCAGATTGGACGTTTTTAGACAGAATGGGAGATTGATTAGAGCAGTTGATTAGCGGGACGGAGAGATGGGCAAGAGCAGGTAAGGCGGTGTATCGTGGGGCGTGGCGGGCCGCCAAGGTTTGCAATATTAAGTGGACAGCTGTAGGGTCGGGGATGGTACAGGCCGGTGAGGGGGACCGAGAGGGTAGACTTAACCCCCACCCGGCAGGCCTACATTTTGTATGATCCAACTGTGCGGGGGCCCCCTACAGTCTCACTGCATTATCCAAAGATACAAGCCACGGGCCCCACCAATGGAAACTATGGGCCTATGACCCGACAGTAGAATGTCCTTCCGGTCGAAACCAATAGTTGACGGCTGAAGACTACTGTATTGACAACGTTTAGGTTCCAAACTGTTTTCATTGTCATGCGGTAGGGAAATAAAACTGATTTGGAGGATATGCTTCATTGTGGACCGGAAAATACTGTATAATATAACTAAGAAGTAGGGATTTATTAATAGTATAAGCAGTAATGAAGAATTACTCTGAGTTAGAACAGGATATAAATCAGAAAGTGCAAGCAAATTTGAGTGATTTCGTTCTGACTAATCAATCGCATTTATCAAACTCAATAAGCCATGGAAATAATTATTTATTTCGTTACATTACTTAAACTGTACCTTGATATACTACAATGCGTAAGTCTTGAAGTATTAATGGATATAGATATTAAAAAGAAAGCGGTGATTGTGTACATACATCTCTCACAGGTCACCGGGCGCTAATACTAAGCCCGCACAACACTGAAGTACGGCGTGAATGCAACATATGAATGATAACGGCGATTCTTTCTAAAAATGGATAATTACGAAATGTTCTGTCTTTTCAGTCCTAAGGAAAGTTGGCGTTCCGTCAGTAACACACTAAGGTGCTTTACTGTTACAAATAGTAATCCTACAAAAATATATAAACTTTTGTAATCCCAGCAGGGGCTAATCCTCGACGCCGGGTCGAATCATCCCGATGATCATCTCCGATTTTCCGATGGGCCATTGGGAAGGCCGGGCGTCGTCGGGAGCGGACTTTTACCGCTGGAAAAAAAGCCCCGCAGAGACTGTCAGTGAACACTAAATGACACTTTGTGCCACTTTATAGAGGAGCCGACCCCATGTACCAAGCGACCGGGGAGATAAGGTGAAATTTTACAGTATAGACGCCCCACACTTTTTATACTTCTTCTCCCGGCAAGAAATGTCTTTATATTTTCTTATCGGCGTTCATAAACAATTATAGGTACTAACCGTAAAATTTTTACATCGGATTATACGTTTTGGAGATTTTATGTTGACTGTAACTCCCCGATGCTATCGTCAGTGAATGTTTAATACGAGTAGTTCCAACCTTCGAAGGGACTAGAGAACAGAGTATGGTAGATTACCTATAATATACGAGATTTATAAATTTGTTAAGCTATTATTCCGTCAAAAAATTAAAATAGAAATTCTGTAGTAAAGTTATTTGACACGCATAATAGATTAATATTTGAATGAATTAATAAATTTATCATAGAAACGATTTCATAGTATTTCTGGATATATCATTTCGGTTTTAATAGTAAAATAGCACGACCCCGATTTTATTTATCAGAAATCTAAAGCTTGTATATTGCAAACCATCATTCACAGTGGTAACAATTTTCATTTGAATTACCTTCATACCATGCATGAGTGACATAATTAACATTGACCTGATGGCAAGTAGTATTTTAAAATTCACCGAAGTAAACTCAGATTCGAGATTATACAATATTTAATGTTTCAGTGTGGGCGAAGTCAGCATGTGTTTAATAGGGACCGGTATTTTGGATTCGTCACCGCTGCATAACCACAGGCTATGCTATAACAACCCCCTCCCCATAACTGCAAAAACAACTCTTCCCCTCACCATAACCAACAACCACATTATCACCAGTCAAAGTAATTAACTTCATGAAGGTCGAAATGACCCCGACAAAACAATTCGGTCCTATCGTTGTCGGAATGCTATTGATAAATACGATAACGGCTCCGAATTCCGCAATTCGGTACGGGAATTCCGCCCGATCCGTATGCGCAAATTTGAACTCATTTAAATTTAATGATTTTCCGGCTATACACATTATTTTATTTCCGTTGGACTGACGTGCCGTTTTGGGGGAATTAATATAAAAAAATTTCCCCGCGAGTCTCCTGTCCCCTGGTGTGTTTCCCGACGGCAGAGGAAAAGCGGATAATTGGAAACGTGGAAGACATGACGGTGGGGAGGGGGGGAAATAAAAACCGTTCCAAAGCAGATTGTTTAGTCGTCGGTTTGAACTTTCTCGTCCGTTATATATTGTTCCCCTGAGCCGACAGTTTAACCTGAGGACCCGTCGGACTCTTTGTTGGGCGCATCTCATTGTTTTGTCCTTATTTATTTCTTGGGTCCAGAGTAGAACCGGCACTCATTTGACCCTTCTGCCAGCATTGGCGGAGGGTACTGGGCAGGGTTAAACGCTCGGTCTTTCAACCGCTGTGACCCCTTGGAGTTTATGAGAAGACACCGAGAGATTTCGTATATTAATTCCATAAGAGAATACGAACGTTGTCCTTTCTAGTTGGGGGTAGGCGAACCAGAAATATTATGAAAAACTCATTACAGTTTAAAAATATTTAGGACTTATAGAAAGGTCTGGAAAAGTTATAACCGAAAACACTATAACCGGTGTGTAGAACATAATTCTGTAGGAAATAAAAGACGACAGGCACGTAGATGGAAAAGATGGATGAGAAGGTATGCTGATAGGGCAATGTATAATTATTTGAATACCCAATAATATTTGTGTATAATAAATGTATAATATTTGGATAAGTAAATCACCGAACAAGTAAATGGAAAATGAGATATGATACAGTACTACAATTTCGTGGCTTCTATATGCTCTTAGGGATAGGGTTATATAAAAATACCGAACTACAATGTACGAAAAATAAACTTAATGCACAATAGGGTATTTTCCTTCAAAGAATAAGGAATTGGAAAATGTAAAGACTGTTCTATATTTCCTATGGCGATGTCCAAAAGTATATCTGATATTGTTGAAATCGCATTCAATGCACAAGCGATAATATTTCCACACAACTGTATTTCCAGAAGTACACAATGTCGCAAAATGTTATTGTTGAAAATATTTATACGAATCCGGTAAATATACATCTTCTTTTGTATGGTTGAGATCAGTGGGAAGGAACGAATTTCCATTATCAGCGTATATCGGTTATCCGTTGATAAAAATATATAGCGACCTATACCTCCTTATTTCCGATATTTCCGGAGAATGAGCGATAAGAAATTGTTTCTGAATATTACTCCGTTCGCCTTTCAAAGAATGTTTTAAGATATGACCCACGAATTTAGCCTCTCAAATCTCCCGTCTGTTGCAGACATCACTGTAAGTATCTCATTTACCTGTGTTTAATTTAAAGTCTAACAATTTATAAACAGGTAATTAATATAGTTCTGCAAGGAGGAGCTGAGGTCTAAAATACAGCATCAACATGAATCCCAGTAGGTTCTTTCATTCCAATATAAGACAGATTGAATTAAAATACCGCGCGATTTATGGTAGAAGCGATGAATAACCAACTGTTGCGTATCTTCCCGCATTTAGCCAAGAATATAGATTATTAAATAATGGACAATGATTACTGCAATTCCACAATATGAGGCCTTTCTGATAGATAAACATTGACACATTAGTTAAATTGATTCTCCCGCCCCGGACTATTTGTACTTCGGTTTCGCCTCTAATTGCACACTAATAAGTGTTTAATTGTTTAGTGTTTGTACTTGGTTAAACCTACGATGGACGAAAAATGACCTAATTTTTCATTAGGAGCGGTACCTCTACCGCACATGTAAGCATAAATAATTCACGTACTTCTAAATTACAGACAGGGTGTCTATTATAGACTGGAACGAGTTAGTGTAGCAGGGGACGACGCGAGGAGGAACGAGCGAGAGAGAGACAGCGGGCTCGTCCTATGTAAATATTCACTAAGATTATAATTACTGCCATAACCTTCCCCTACTTCCTCAACTTGTCAAATATTCAAGGGCTTCATTTTCGAGAGACCAAGTTGGCGTCAGGCAAGTGGGATAGTGGGGCCCTTCAGATTCGCGATACCTTCACATAATTTGTTTATTACAAGGGCCCATGAACCGGGGTACTTCTCATTAGTGATAATTTTAATGATACGCCTCGTCTAGTGGGGGGATCTGTAAAACATTCAATGAATACACGAGAGTTACATAATATATTTGTCCGTGTTTATCCTCTATGTATTGGGGAAAATAATCTTTGGATGTTTGTAGATGTCCTACGGGAGAGGCCTGTAAGTCTGGTAACCTTACACGAATCTATTATTATGTTATATAAATGAATAATTAAATATATTTTCCTTTTTAATCTACAACAGGGATACACAAACAGTAACGTAATATTCGAGTCCAATATCACAATAATTAATAGATTTTACGACGTACTCAGTTCACTGATTACATAAGCATTAGTTCCCATCTGAGATATGATAACTAGAATACTTCGCGACGAATTTTACAGCTTGAAGCAAACACTGCTTATTCTTATAAAACTGCACCGACCGTAACTGCATAACGACCGCAATTAAATCGGAAGATAACCACCGGGGTTTACGGTGGATCTTACTAATCATTCTTCCTACGGTACAAAAAGGAACGTTAAATCTCTTTTAATTTTACGAACTACGGGCTCTAATTTTCATTCGGATTTTAAATAAAATTTGAATTTTACACAGTTTCGAGTAGTCTGACCGCTTTGCATAAAGCTCTGCTCCTTCATTGCGTTTTAAATGGAATATCTGTATTATATATAACTGCCATTCGCTTTTTTATAACTTTTAACAGCCCAGAGTAATTTGAAAAATAAAAATTTACTGCAGCAATTGAGAGGTATATATCAGGAAATTAATATATTTCTAATTGTACGGAATTCAATTGTTGGAGGACTTTATTTGTTCGAGCAGCTAATTTGAACCAGATGCCTAATTGAATATAATTAAATTATAGTCCATAATTATGTTCTGCGAATCATACCTATCAAAACTAACACCGGTATCCCTATTATTGTAAAGGGTGTTATCAATCGTTCACAAACTTTGCGTATAATGTTTGAATTTTTCTGCAGCTACAATGGCGCTAAAATCCGGGCCGGTACTCGATGTGGAACCGAGGGGGGGCCGCGCCGGGTTGTTTAATTCGAATGTTTTATGCATTATTGTCACTGGGAAATGTGGACCGGGCTCGTCTCTATATGACCCGCGGGTACAATTCAAACGCCGGCCTAACACTGCTTTTCCCTCCCGGGCCCGCCGGCTCACAAGATACTAGTATTTCCCCCTCGGCTTCCTGAAAAGCGACTATAATAACATTATGTATTCCACGGGTAGTTTCTATTCTTATTTTTCATCATTTATTTCTCATGTTATTTACCGGCAGTTTAGAAATTAGCATTCGGAAAAAATTAGAAACACGAAAATATAGTTACATTCCTGAACTAATGCCTTCTCGCTTGGAGAATGCTTAAGGGTTATTATTTCACCACTGAAATATAATTACATTAAATGTTTTGTTTAATTCATCTACCGTCCGATTTCCCGATAACAGATCCCCGGTTTATTTACTGCTCATGGGACAACAATAAAGGCGCTGGCAGAATATTTTTTCGTGATTATCAAAAGAATTCAAAAGTATTCAAAAGAATCGACTTCAAGCGTAAATCAAAATCGCGGAACTGCGGAAGTCATTGAGGGAACGTCTCATTTTCATATTTCTAAAAAATAATACGTGCCGTATTCTAACGAACAATACGTATAGATTTCCTTGTTTCGACATCAGAGAGAATACAGTTGTGGCTTACGAGTGTAAATTATGAGAGCATACAAGTGCACGCTACAGCAGATTCAGTGTGGAAATTGAAAAAAGGATCGGGCTTCCACCCGTTAAACCGGAAACACCGATACTCAAGAACATTGAGCGGCCCACTGGATTGCTCATGATCAAATCATTTTTCAAATACCCAAGTTATTAAATTTCCAATGACCAATCTGTAAAATATCCACTGAGAATTTTTAATGGCTCAAACTAACTGTTTCTCTTATGGTTCTCTAATTTCGTTCAATTAAATTCGCCTGTGACATAACTATTTTATGTTATCATATTACATGCGCGCTGAGAATGGTAATTAATCCCTAATTCATTTTTCGACCAAAATTTTCCATTCACTTGGCCACCGGGCCTCAAAAAAATCCTTAAATGCAAACTCGTACAAAATTCCACCTGTCCTTACGTCAGGGATGACGCGAAAGCTAAAAATAGTTTCAAACGGCGTTAGACGTGTATACATCCACAAGTGTATTGGGGCTGGCTTTTCGGCGCTAGCCAACACAGCTTTGTTCCAGTCGGGTCGGATTGCCGATTGCCGTTTGAATTTTTCAAACGGTCGGAGGAGCTTACCAGAAGTTCCACCGGCCGCATCTGTAGATGCGCCTCTTGCCGCGTTAAAATGTACGCTGCTATCATTTTTTTAGACAACCGTACCACGATCGAAGATTACATGACTGAAACGTGACATTGAATTGAAGCAATTTGATTTCCATATACTTTTTAGCGTACAATTGCGGACTAATACGATTTTTTATTTCTCTTCAATTTATTTGTTAATAATAACGAATGTTCCCGTAAAGAACGTGATCGTTTATTGTCGATTCACACGAATGACGCGAATTGACGTGAGGGAATTAAAGTCTGTGCGGGATCAAGTTACTAGGTGCTATCATATCGGTATACTGGGCCGTTAAAACACATGTATTTTTCGGAGGATAACGGCATTTACGGTGACACCTAGCGGTCGTAACGGGACTATAAATACCTGGGGCGGTGGACATTTCACAAGGGATTTGATCAGAGAGCGGCGGTACTATCCTATTGAATGCTAGCACCGGCGTTTTTGGTGTAACGGCCGGACGTCCGACCCCTTTTTCGAAAACAACGGGACGGACTCCAGTTTCGATCGTTTTACGATTTCCGCGCTGCCGGCCCCATTAGGCCGGTATTTCGAGTCGTTGAAGACCTTATCGGCATCCACGAATGGTGTAAAATGTGTAATTTTTCCTACATTGAAAATCTCTACATTTGACGTATGACTCATCACCCGCTATACTCAGTTTATAATTTTATAATAGATTCTTATTTTATGAACACTATTTTTTTCTTAGTATTTTCTTAGACAGAATTGTTTGGAGGTACGATTAAAAGAAAGAAGCCCGGTTAGCTGCACAAGACTTTTAAACTTTGTTCTTTATTTACCTTAAATAGGTCAAGATTGAGCTACTCGTAATGCGGTCCCTCTTGCCGGTAAGTGGTGAGGGTCTCTGGGAAACGATCTCCGGATCCAGTTCAAAGCCCCCGGTGGTCTTCTTTTCAGACCGAACTGTATTTAATTGTCCGGGCGACTCAACAAGAAGGGTTAACCCGGAGGCAGATACCCGGGCCCCGAAACCCACCCCCCTGACCAACCAACCAATAAATTAGAGTCCTCTTGCCACGAAATAAAACGGCAGGGGTTTCAACCCCGTAAACGGAAATGATTCAGCTCTCTTACGTTCCCAGATTTGGTCTCATGCTAGACCGGTTTCGGTCTTCCCGTCTTCTGTTCAATTTCGTCAGTAAATTAGTGAAGCATCCTGTCTGTACTGATAAATGAGCCAAAGATGAAGAAGAGGAAATTAGCTCAATTTAAGGTTTAAGAACCACCGTTTTACACATGCCAATCTGCAGAGGGAATGAACTAAAAATTATTTGTGCCAGGGGACTTAAGGAGAATTAAGAGATTTATTTCAGACTTAGCAGGCGGTTAAAGCTTTGTTGAAATCAGAATTTGATTGTTTCTTATATTTTTTCTCGCCAGGAGAGTGAAGTTGGTCAGAAAGCTACAATGAAGGAAGAGCGAGTGGAAGAAGGAAGGATGATTGAGGTTTTCCCGTGGCATTTGTTACGGAAGTGGAGATTAGTGTTGCGGACGCCCCCCAGGTCCCATGGAGTTGAGTCCCCTGGAACACGAAGTTTGAAGGGGACTTTAAAAAGTTCAGAGGGACGTGAGAGAGAGCCCAGAGAAAGGGCTGAAAGGGGAGAGGGAGGGAGAGGGAGAGGGAGAAGGAAAGGGAGAACTCCAAATCCGACATATTGCGGCCCGCCGACGAAATTGCGTTTATCTTCTCTCCCCCACCGAAACCCTAAAGAACTGACCTGTCCCACAAGGTTCAGACTTCGGACGAACCAAAAACGGGCGAATTCGAAGATTTAAATTATATATATACAGTTTAACAACCTTAATAATAGTTGTAAACCTGTAATCAATTTTAAAGTATCTTATAATATTCTAACTATTCAAAGGGTTAAATTTGGAAAATGGTTGAAATATCTGAATCACATCAAAGGCATTATTCTGGCTTTATGATAGCGGTTGATAACAGTCGGATTTATCATTGAACGTAATCAATACATTTAATTAGACTGATAAGATCAAAAGTGGTGGAATCATTTTCAATTGTCGGCTATAAGGATGTCAATTTCAATTTTAAAGGTAATACGGAGAAGAAAAGAGTATTAACAATAATTTGTTCGATATTTTGGTATTTACGCCTAGAGTTCACCCCTGTCTGGAATTAATTATCCCAGAATGCATTTCGTACTTCACATACAACCAAATTTAGCGTCGGAAACATAACGTCGGAACCAAGAGCTAAAAAAGAAAACGGAATATTTAGGTGAGCCGCGTTATGCTTGGCGAGCCGCGAGGTGTTTCTTTATACAATTTTATGTACAAAGGAAAACGAAAAAAATATTTGGAGTCGGGGAGGGGCTGTTCTCCGTTTTGGAACCGTTTTAAAAACGCTTTCGGGCGCATAATTCCTCCTGCCGGTGATTATAATTATATTAAAATTATACCGGCAATAAATTAGCAATTAATGTTGGGCCCGAGTCGATATCGTAAAAGTTACATGTCGGCCGGGCGTTTGAATTCTGATGTCGTTAACAGTCACGCAAATAGCCACGGCAGTGCCAGACCGCCCTCAGCCCGAAATTCCTAATCATAAATGTAAATGGCAGTCGATCTACTCCCAGCTTTATTTCTTATGAGCATTAATGTTCCAAGGAGCCCAGTATTAATCCTGGAACGCTACTCACAATCCCTGAATAAATCAAGTTCTCGGAATTGGGACCACAGATTGAAATACATTTTTACTGGCCACGGTTTCTATTTTTGTTGCACTTATATTTTTAGGACTTCCAAGGATTCTATTCTGATTACGAAAATAAGGCTCGATTGGCGGTGAGGACACTTTAGAAGGGTGATTTTCACCCTGCAGTAATTTTCAAAGGGTTCCATAATTTATTTACGCATTTGTTCTCGAATTTATCTTCCTCGGTAGTCAAGAACAATCGGTGGAAACGACGTTTAATTTTTTTTTTTATTTAAATTTTTCGGTCCGACGGCTTCTTTCGCGGAATGCTCGCGGATAGAAGCCCCAATATGCAAACCTTATTGGTCTGGGGTTAGGGAAGTTGTTTAGGAAAAAATAATACACGGGTGAGGGAGGGGAGGGGACCTGGCCGGTCGGTGGAGGATCCAATCTTGTTTAGACAGGCGGAGAGTCGCCCCATTGACTGGGCCCACCCCTACACAGACACTAAGCGGCTTAGCTTAGCCGAGCCCAACCGCCCGCCCCTTATGACTTCCAGCCAGTGGCTTCCCAACTGTATTACAGGATTATTTCCAACATTATAGACAGACATAATTGGCGTTAAGAAATGGACAACATAAGGGGTAAAATTAGGGAGTTTAACCCAACATCGTTTGTTGTAACATAACTTGCAAAATCAGCTAATTCGGTTTTACCGATGACATAAAGCATGTCTAAGGATTACTGTAGCAGAAACCCATCTAGCAAAAGAACAAACCAGCGAGGGAAGACAGATAGTCGAGTAAACCGTGGTATTACAAACCCTCGCAGGTCACGAAACAGATATTCCGAACTCTAAGGATTGCAGTCTACATAATAGCTTATATAAGAAGATAACTGACTCGGTTATGAATTTTACAGAAACAGGTCTTATACGGGACCAAATATGCTTGTAGAGACCATTTCAATTCATTAGTGCCCTAACTCAGCCCGTAATCAATTCCTTATCGGTGGGGCACTGTGGCCGCCGCCGGCCTCACACGTTATTACGCGTCGCGTTAATTATCAAAACCGCATATAAAATCGCCCGTGGGCGGTGGGGCAGGGGCGAGGGGGCGGGCATTAATTAAACTATGGTCGGGGTGGCGAATGTGTGCGGCCAGTTCAGAAGCGCCTATGGCTGTTTTATCGCGCCGATAAATTAGCCCCCAGCCGGCGACCCCCCTCGCCCCCTCAACCACCCACGCCGCTTTTAATGTATCGACGATCCGCGAAACAAACCACCAGCCCAACCCCCACCCCACACACCGACCCAGCGTAGCTTTTATACGCCGCCATCTCTACGTCGGAAGCCCGTAGCGGATGTAGCCCGCTACCGGAACGTTGCCCGTGCGTCAATTGAATTTTCGGCCAATAGAGCCTACATACACTACAGGACCATACCGATAAAAATGCCGATATGCCCAGTGCTGGTGCCCATACGCCACTTCCACCTTCCGCTCTCCCTGGGGCTATTAATCATTCGGCGCAGTTAGTTGACCCGATTTATTTCGCCCGATTTTTCTCAACTTCTGCGTACGAAAACCCCTCCCTGAAATTTATTTCGCCAGTTCCTTGAATCGCTGTAGCTCGGCACTGAGACATTTCCGATATTAAATGAGCGAAAATTTCCGCGACCAGAACTCGAATTATCACTAACATCCGGTGGGATCCCGCAATTCCGTGGATGGATTCCTTCAGATGGGCCCTGATGATAGAACCGGTAAGAGTTCCGAAACGTCCGAAGCAGACAACACCCGGAAGGGCCCCACGGGGAAAGTGCAAAATCCGTACCACCAAAACACAGGAAAAATCCTAGAATAACAGGGGGTCAATCCCTGCTAACCGAAGTTCTTCCCACAGTATTATTACTACCGGCGAACCAACCGGAAGTGATTATTCTCTCACATGTCGGCTGACGTGCGATTTTTGTTTCTGCACACACTGTACTTATACACAGACGGGCGTCCGTAGAAAGTTGACACTAATCAAGTGGACACGGCGAGAAGCCGAAACCAGTCTAGCATAAAACCAAATCAACGCCGAACAGATATCTAAAGTTGTGAACATCTCTGAGCTGAAATAAAAGAGGCCGCCCCTAAACGGTCCCTCCGGCAATAAGCGAACTGGAAAAGCCTTTGGTTCAAACCATAAATCGCAAACAGTCCGGAAACATATTCTTTTCCTCTTATTCTTCTTCCGTCCTCATCTCTCACAGTTGGAATTATCCGATATAATATTCTACCAATTCTCTTCTCTATCCCGCGTATAGGCCTAACAATCTGCACGGGGCGGCTTTCATACCCAGAAAAATCCACGATAAATAAATAATTTTTGCGCGTGCGGAGAAAATGCTTGTTCAACATTCATGCAGAGCCCGAAATTTATACCGATAGTAGGCATAAATATTAGTAAATAAAAAATGACTCGAACTCAGCTCCAAGCTCGAAGTGGACTACTACTCTAGTGCACTGAATGCACATAATATTACTGCGCTATGTTCCGTTTTCTATTATCACCTGACGAGGGTTTATTTATAAGTGTGCCGGATACGCCGTTTCCACCTTCCGCTCAGTACTTTCCTCCCCTGTTAATCGTTCAGGCGCCGTTAGCTTCCTGATTTATTTTGCCCCCGCTTTCTGCATAAGGGGACGGATCCCCTCCTAGACTTATGGCCCACAAACCCCTTTATGATAACAACAGTGACCAATATATTCCATGGAAATTAACATAACTTGCTTAGATATAGACGTTGAAACGAAAGACTTTCCCCGGTAATTTTCATCTACCAGTGTTGCCAGAACAGTGCGAGAAAATCATATTTACACAATTTATATTCCGTTATCCTTCTCTTATAAAGACACCTACGAAGAAAGTACATAGCAGAGATATAACCTTCACACTTACACACAGTGTGGTTACAAACAGATGATTTGAGTTGAACGGCAACACGTTTTCGATTTCAGAGCTCGGCGAAGGAACTGCTCATGTTGACTGTAAAGCTTGTAAGGGTCGGTGACGTTCTGTACTCCAGTGCCCTATCTAATTGTCGTAGAGATACTTTGGCTCGAGATTTTTCGAATAGCTCTCAGTAAAGATGGAACGAGGAGCCAACCTATCACTTTGGGTGTTCGGCGTTTGGACGGTCTAAACAAACAGTCAGCTTAAACTCCTCCAGTCCGAAGGGAATGTTCCCAACAAACAGTCAATTTTGGTGGGTCCACATTATACCTGAATGTTGAGGTAATTACGGGCGGTAAACCGATTGTTAAAGGGAGCCGCCTAGACCCGCGTCCTTTTCCCTCCTCTCAACGCTCCTGTAATTATAATCGGTAGGAAAGGGGACACGCGTCAGTAGCACGAAACCTCTGTACAGACCACAGGCTTAGGACGTCGGCCTAATATCGACAATTTTGATCAGAAGTTTACCATTTTTCGTTTTGTTACATTTTTTCGTGCACCTAATATGTACGAAAATGACTGAGATAACGTTCAGTCACGATTTCGTCTGTTCGTGCTTTTCCGTATTCGTGGAAGATTTCTCTTATGAATTTTGTCACTCCCAACAATATTATTCGAGATATACGACACTTGAAACTTCTCCTTTGAAATGAGTTCGTACTTCACTAATTTCTCGACAATATACGCGGAAATTCATAGTCGAATTGAGCGTTGAGCACCAATATGACCAATGGAGCTGATATGTAAAAATCTAATAACCGTTCACGAAACTAATTAGTTAACAAGTTTAGGTATTGTCTGTTGTGCATAGTATTTGAAGGTATATTGTTAATTCATGCATCAATGTGCTACTATATATGCCAAAAAATTGGAATTTGTACATCATGGGAACAAAGAAGTGAGAAGAGACAGACATTTATGAAATTTCCGGGCGGATTTCAACAGAAATCGTACACAAATTAAATTCCAGATAGGGCACCATTTCCGACGGGTCATAATATGTCTAACAAAGTTGAAGCACCCCGGGTTTTAAACAATTAAACTAATTTTGGGCCGACAAACGGTCATAATGGGTCCCCACATCCAACGGTTTAACATATTTTGTTGGGGTAGAAGCCCTAAAATCGTACTTAATAGGGGTTACGTGTGTGCAATCTTGGCGTGTATCAGCGCCCCCCCCACCCGTGCCCGACAGCGGACCGCCCTTTAAACCTGAACGCGGCTCATTTGTCAAATCGTTCCTATCCACGTTGAAAACCTGTCTATATTTATTCTTTTGTCAACAGCTAAATCAGGAATCGATTTTTATAAATAATATATATAGATATTTTTAGAACTTTATATTCCTATCACTGCAGAACATATCACCATATCTGACTATTTTCCATTATTAGATGTTTTATTATTTTTCTTTTTAATGAATTTAGAATACTTATGCATACACAATTGAATTCAATATCCTGTTGAATGACATAATCAGCTACTCTCATTAAATAAATTAATTAACAATGAAAATTCTTTAGCTGAAACTAGCGTGAGTGATTTATGAAAACTATAAAGTTATTACTTACGAAACGGTACTTCATAGGGTAAATTTAACTAATAAATTGTACTTCAAATATTAGGCCTAAAGAACTAGTTGATAACATAAGTTTGAAATTTTAAATGTACCATTAGTGTCATTTCTCTACTGATTTTCAGACAGAAAATCGCATACAGATTTGACAAAACGTTAATTAGTCGGACTTGTATACTGAACATTATCACCGGGCTTCAGTTAAGATGTACAACATTACGGTTTGTGTAACGGTCCGAGCGCCGTTACGTACAATTGAGGATCGTAACGGCCCTTAAAATTATACAACGGCCACGGACGGTGGCTTTGCTTCTACTGTCCGATACTGGATTGAAGCGCCCTCTGCCGGCCGGCGTCGTCGTAAATCCAGCCGCTTATTGCCTATTAACAAGGGCCAAGGTCCATAACCCGTACACAATTATATTTACCCAATGATTGTCCAATAAATTCAGTTATGTTATTAGAGGTAACAATTCGCGCTAATAATTTAATGTTTCAATAATACACAACAACTATTTTAAGGAATATTTACATTCTTAATTTTATTATGCAAAGAGGAAGTTTTCAATTGAGCGCTGCATTGTGGGCTAATGCGGATAATTTAACCTTCATTTTATTTCCTAGACCCTTTGTTTCTTACCCCTTTCTTCACATTACATACATTACATGTTCTGACTCACACTATTAATAAAAGTCATATGTTGTGGGGTTTGGTATGAAAAACGAATGTTTACCAATTTACACTATCCCTACTACAGTAATTCTTACTGCATTGATTGCTTATAGGGATTCTGGAGGATCCATTCGCCCCCTTTTTAAAATTATTATAAACAAATAATAATAGGCCAATTAATAATAACTCGACTTTATAAGGGAAAGGAACTTAATTCTAATGCGTACACTGGGGTAGTTTGAACTCTTTAACCACCATTTTTTAAATTAAAAAAATGTTAAAAATTTATATTCATTAGAATTGCTGGATGATATTACGAATTTGGAAAGACGCCAAAATTTAAGCCGTGTAGAGAAATTGGGCCTATAACTGGCTACTCTAAGCCAGGGACCATTGTATCCACCTTACAGTTGTAACTATCAGTTATAATCTTTAAGAGATAAAGACCTGCCCTTTATTGCTATATTTCCCGGCGCAAGAGAGCTTTCCTCCCCCGGTTGAGCCCCCCACCCACCACAACCCCCACCCTAATCCGTTAAGCCGGCTTCATGTCTTATCCCCGCCGTCGACACACTTCAACATTCTAAAATGTTGTTTACGATCGCCTTCCTCGGGGCTGGCCAGTAGTATATGCCGTCAAAGGGAGAAACTCTACTGCCCCACCCCTCCCACTCTTAAATTCAGGGGGGTGAACTCCTTCCTCTATTATCTACGGGGCCGGAGAATCCCCCCCCCACGAACTGACCTCTTAAAATATAGTAGGCGTTCGGAGCAACAGATACACGCCCTACTCGTAAATTCCTTTTTAGGCCCGCACAAATAATTCTTCGTCCTGTGTATTTTTTCAGCCCTGTACTTCCCGGCTATGTAACATATTCAATATCAATTGTTATTATCAACCTAATTCCCTAAGAATGACTGAAGCCTAAGCGTGTGCCCATTACGAGAGGAAGGACAGTGCTCAATACTAATATTGATAACGTGGAGTTATTAAGACATTGAGACTTTAGTATAAATCGCTATACCATCCAATAAGTCAACACTGTATCCGGTAACCTCCCCAAGAAAGATCATGGACATCGGTACAAAAATTGTCAGAAAAATGTATTTCCGTCAATATAATACTCGAATTTCAACAAAAAATCGTCACATTTGAATAAAAATATTTATCTCGTTTTCTTGTGAAGTAAGGAGTAAAGAATGACAATAAGCTTTGAAACGTTCCCAAATATTTCTAACGGGACGGTAATCGCCATGGTTCTAGTCAAGTTCTATGATGGTCAAGTAAATATCTGTACTATGATGGTATACTTATATATCTTATCAACTGCTTCGATTTTTTCCAAATTCTCCGAATCAATATATGTAAATGGAACGACACTGAAATGGCTGTATTACCTCTCTTGAATTGTCCTTGAAATAGGATCTTTTCACTAGAACACTTCCATCGACCGGAATATTTTATGCCCCTTTAAGATCGATAGAATGAAAGTGTGTTAAACTATGCAAGTTAACAATGGACGGCCTAAGTGCACAATAACTACTTTATGGGCTAAAGGTACGTTTCAACAGATTCCTTTCTTAATTCTACCATTTTAAATTTTCCTTCCGTCAAGCTCCGACCTCTATCTTCCTTCATTTAAAACATTGATCAGAAATAATTGGAGGGGGTGGCCTTTGCTATCGCTAGTTTTAAGTGCACTTATTATGTTGGATGAAATTCCCCCTGCATCCACTTTGGGGCCCCGACTCCTGACTAATTAAATTCTGGAACCGTTTGTATATTACAAGGTGTGAAACTATTTCCTATTAGAACGGAAGGGTTAAATCCCTAAAATTAGATCAGTCGCTCGGCTGGGATGCGATGGCGGGAGGGGTGAAAAATTCCATCCCCACTTAAAGCGACCGCCCGACCCACTGAAAACTTTCTCCTCGATTAATTTTCAAAAGTATATTCCCCTGTAAAAATGTTTTCTATTACTATCGTCTGCTTCGTACTATTCTCTTTATACGAGAAAGACAAGAGAGAGATGGTAATGCTAACATTTCTCTTATGGAAGTATTTTATCTTAACTCATATTAACAGCGAATAGTCAATCAAATATGGAACACATAGGTGTAGTATAAATCCAGATTATACCAAGAAAAGAATGGGTCGTATCAACTGTAAGAATTCGTTTCTGTTTTATCTAAAGCAAAATCGAGGTCTATTTGACAGGAGAACCTGCTAGCCGGTGGGATGCTGGAATGGTCGATCGTGAACACCGGCAAAAGTGGTGGGCGGGACACAGGCGCTAATTTTTGAATAACTATCAGATAGACGGACCGTTTTAATAGAGCGCTAACACTAGTTGTGCATTAGGGCAACCCCTTTAAATGGTGAGATGGTTGGGGGGGAGGGTGAGGGGGTGAGAGAGCTGTGGGTAGCACCCACCACCCACTGCAATCGATAGCTTCTCCACAGCCCACGTAAACCCTCCCCTGTTTCAACAAGTCAACCTTTCCTCAACTTGTACAATTGTGCAATGTCAAAATTCATCAGTCCGAAATTTAAAGTGCGCTCCGAAAACTTATATCAACTTTACCTCTCCAACGCTTTGCACGAGCACACCTCATTATACGTGGAATCCTCATAAAAGGCTCAAAAGAATCCACTTGAACTAGCAATTAGGACTACTAAGGCCATCACTAAAACGGACATCAAAATGAATAACTTCATTATAGAATAAATAGAAATAAAAAACCCTCCTACTTTTGATAAAAACTTCATTTTAATACATTCAATTCGTCGCATTGAAATGCCGCCTATAAGAACAAAAATAAGACCCAATCCGGCAGCTTTTAATCTCAGCAGCAAACCCCTGAGAAACTTGAAAGTAACACAAAAAAAAGCATTCCTGAGCCATCAAAGAGGAATAAATCCCTAACGCCGAGAAGTGCTATGTCAACGATCAGATAAAAAATTTCCTCTTATTTCTTCTTTCTGATTTTATCAGGCGTTGGTGATTTCCTATCACACATGCCATACTGTTGAGTCAATAAACGTTTCGTTTTGTGAGTTGCTAACATCTGCACATTTAAATATTTTATCCTACAATGGTTATC
Organism: Lethocerus indicus; assembly: GCA_019843655.1. Classification (NCBI taxonomy): domain Eukaryota; kingdom Metazoa; phylum Arthropoda; class Insecta; order Hemiptera; family Belostomatidae; genus Lethocerus; species Lethocerus indicus. The sequence goes on along the minus strand of JACDQD010000012.1, from coordinate 11,908,676 downwards.
TCAGATTCACAGCCTCAAGTCTACGTTGTAGAACATTTAGTACATACAGGTAAGGGTAATATAATTAAACAAGAAAACTTGAATTTCTTCTAAAAAATGCCTACTTTCAACAATTTAGGGAATATAATGTTATCGGTACGGTGGAGTGACTTTTATTCGAACAAAATAACAGAGAAAATGCTCTTATTCCCAATGGACAAGAACCGGTTTGAATTAAATACACCTGTTACTTGGAGTCAGTTAATAGGGTCGCTTGGTGAACAAGTCGTAGCGCGTTACTTGAAACGGATCAGAGGCTCTTAGAGAAGACCAGAGAGGCTCCTACATTATTGAACCCAACTGTGTACATCACAGAAACGTGAAAACCAAGCCACGACTTGGCTAATAGCTACGACAACAACACTAGTTACCCCTGATAGCACTGCTTCCGCTTATAGTAACGCATTGCAAATCTAGTAGTAGTTAACTTTCAACTAGTATTTCTGGAGGTTCAGATATCTCCATTATTCTCAGAAAAATAAAAATGGAACCAGGTTATTTCTAATATTCGACATTGCTTTCACGAAATCGTGGGACTGATCTTCATCATCAGCGCTCTATGTACAACCAAGAACACTTTTATATTTCTCCTTATCAGTTTATGACCACTTCCAGGGTGGGAGTAAATAATTTTTTAGCGGTAAAGACTGACTAGAGCTAAGTGCTTGGCGATCCGTTTTAAGTACCCGCAAGTTGTTTTAAGCCGGCTATTACAGCTCGGTGTTCAGGGGCTTAGGGTGGGGTGGGGGCGGCCGCGGCACTGATATGATTCCACTCTATTTGTTATTCACTGCCACTTACCGGTGTGCCCATCAAATATTTACCCGACTGTCGGTTATAAAAGGCATCGACGACAAACTATCTCCCACACTGAGCTCATTTCGCTCATTTTGAGCGATTTCTAACTTTCAAAACGCAAATACTCGAAGATTAGATATGAAATTATTTATTAAATAAAAAAAATTGTATATGCAAATTTGAATTCCAAATTATGTTTAGTCCTTGTATAGTAGTTAGCATTGTCTGCAATCTGCAGTCTTGACACGCAAGCATAGTTGTACCAATAAAAGGTCCATTAATCCGAATCAACATCAACCTTGGACAATAAATGGCCGCCAGAATGGGGTGCCGGTCTGGGATATGCAATTATTTACCCTCCGGCCGGCTTCAGTTATAAATGGACACATTCGTGCGTTTCAATGCACCACCCGGGACGGAATAAGACGGTGGACACCGGGTACCCCAGTTATTATATGAGTTGTCCCTTATTTATTCCACAGGATTAGGCCTAGTCACAACTCGCCACTTCGCGCTTGTGTTAAGCTTGTAGGAAGTTCAGGAACTTTTGGAGCTCCAGATGTTTCCCAGTCAACAAACGGTGTCTCAGTTAACACGGGGTTTTATTACCCGTCAGAATAACTAAGTCCGTTCTTCGTCCCGTTCTCCCCCCACTCTCAAAGTCATGAAAGTATGAAAGCGCAAATATAAATATGTATTAATTAAATCAGTCTCTTAACAGTGCTAACAGGATAATATTACTAATGGAATTGTACTAAATCGTTCCCCTCATTCTTCCTTCCCATCATTTCATCGCCTCTTTTAATTATTACAATAACTTATTCATCAATAATAAAGCCCAATCACATGTTTTTTAAGTCTCGAAAATTTTTATTCAGGCGTAATTTTATGTTTGGCGATATTAGTAAGGTGTTGGATGAATTGTAGTGTGTTTTCAACGATATAATACTTTTACAGACTAACTTTGTGTCGGCAATATTTATCGGCTAACTGTTGCAGATGTACTCGGGAAAGCGGAATATTACCGAATAATAGTTTTTTTCAATATTTCCAATATTCCTTATCTTCCCTTTTAATTACTAACATCAAACATGAAAAATACCGAGAATTCAGTGGCTGCTTTATTTCCTTATTACCCAACTGTAGGAGTTCAAAAGAATAGTTCTCTTATTAATACTAGAGTCGAATCTAATTTTTTTAGTTGTTTTCCAAATCTGTATCCTGAATATGCAGCAATGAATCGTCGCTGTAAGCATATAAAGGGGTTCCAATTTCGTATCAAACGTCAATGCGTAGTGGCTTTGGCAATTGAAACGGTGGAAGGGGGGGTTTGTGGAAATGAATTTAATAAAAGCTATATCCATTTGGCGGGCATCGTGTCTAGTTTACGACTGGCCATGGAGATTCGATCGGGCCGCCGCGGACGCCGAAACTTGTGTGTTGACTTCCGAATTTATTGGTTCGCCGACGAAACGAAACCGGGGGTTGGGGGGGGGGGGGACTCGGCCAATATCACAAATGAAACCGGGGCCGGCGGCCATTTTTCACGTATGAATAGTTCTCGATTGCCCCGTTTCCTCATTTTCCCTGTTAAAGTGCAGCGGTCCCGCCCGGGGCGACGCCGGGAAGAATTTTGAACGGTCCAACTCACAACCGAGGCTACGTCATTTAGATGCATATCACAAACTTTCGAATTACCGATCAAATAAATATTAAGACTTTTAAACCCGAATATCTTCCACAGGCACGAGTTCCAAACCCACCTTAAGAATATTTTATTTCCCTGAACTGAATACAGTAATGACGACGGTGAGAGCTGGTGACGCTCTAATTCCATACTGGAGGGGACGACCATATTTCAACGGTAATATTATTACACGCATTAAATTATACGCATTACAATTCCATTATTAGCATGATAATGAAATGAATAATTTAAAGGAAGTAATTTAATTAGATATTCTTTTCGTCCGCCGCACAATTCATTTGTAATATCAATCATTTTATAAAAATGGATTATGTAAATTTTATTTATGTCAACTTTAATTTATGCTTTAAATTATGCAACTGTATACGCCGAATAGGTTCATTTCAATATTTGCCACAGGTGCAGCATACATGAATTATCGGGTTCAATATAGACTGCAAATAGGAAATTTTAGCTGATCCATCTCTAGTGGAGACTATTATTATTATATGTTCACAAGTTTAACCTTTGATCTGGTTCAGCCTTTAATATGATTTTAGTGTAAAGGGTAGCTTAAATTTCAGGAGAATTAAGTTCTTACTGTAAACAGAAAACCGTAGCAAATTTTCCTTTATTCGATTTCGTCTCCTACATTTTTAATGCAAAATTTCTCTCTTCCATAGGGTTTTATTTTTTTCTGACTATGAGGCGCCCTAAGATTCAGGCGCCGTTGTATTCAAACGGATCTTAGGTTGCATTATTACTATTTGTATTGAGTTGTATCACTTTATTCCGAATTTATCAAGATGTTATTTTCACTACTTTTATTATGTACGCCTTCACCAGATACAATTTGTTTCTTCCCTTACATACGACGGCAATGTCAGTATGACAAAATTTCTGAAAACCTTAGTCTCATGTAATATATGACATCATTCTATAGTCATAATTATAACTAAATATTATCACCGTGTCCTGTGTAGTTTAGCAAGAGATCAAGGGGAAAATCAAAAGGGCAACCGTTATAATTCAGTATTTTAACCCATCCACATGTTATTGGTCCACGTTGGTTGCTCTTAAATAGAATGATCGGTTCCAGCGGGAGAAACGCTAACGAGTTGTTGAACTCCAGACCGCTTGTGGAGAGGGGCGGGGGATTATAGTGACTTGGGGGTTTGGGCGAGACCGTTACAGAGTCCTCCGAATTAACCTAATTACAGGGGCCTTCTTTCTTCTGGCGCCACTCCCGATTGTACGACCTCAACCCTGTTTGGAATTAATTACAGACTCTTCGAAACATGAACATCGTTTGATCTCGAGCCGCCTCCCAACTAACTCCAGCCCCCTCCCGCCGCCACCAACAATGTATAACTTTATTGCGACGTAACCCCAATAATTGTGGAAATTTTTCTATTTCCCTTTCTGACGTTAGTCATTAGAAACAGGGTGGCACATAATTAGAATTATTTGCATACAAATTTGCACGGATTTTCCCACGAGCTATCGCTAGTATATTTTATTTGTGGCCGAAGGTAATTTTTCTTCATACAATTATCACATTAAATTTGCCAAAAATTCTTTCCAATACAAGTCTCAGGTATTTCAAAATATAGTTTTAGGCTCCAAACCCAGGGAGTTTGATGCTCTCATCATACGCTTTAATGCTTCCGGTTTTTAGTTATAAATCCCTGTACTCTCGAATGCGATGAAGACAGCATGAGGCTGACCACCGTTTCCACCCTCGGCTGTGTCGCACCGGGAATAGAATTGTCCGAGGGTTTTAAGACGGGGCAGGGGATGGCCGTAAGGGTGGGTTGAAGAGAGAGGCGGCTGGTGGCGCGTGCGCAGGAGGGAGGTACGGTCGGGGTGGAGGGTGTCCCTGTGGGGGGCCAGTAGCGCGCCTCTCACCGCTATCGCCGCACCGGCGTACCGGGGCCCAACCAAATCCTATCGTAACACGCGTACCCGCTATTCCGACCCGCCACTTATAATACTTATTATAATACTGTCACAAGGCCCGCCCCCTACTTGTTCGTACCCGTTTCTGTTGTGCGTTCCGCGTGTTCGAAAACAGTGTTGTCAAAACCGCATGGGGCGTTAGTGAAACAAAATAACGGCCGTACCATATTAATAAAAAAAAAACCAAGACGGCACGATATCAGTAGCGCGAAGAGTGTGCACTATGGTCCGAGCCACTAGGCCCAGGACCCACACCAACAAGTCGCCCCGTATCCTCGTCTTCACGATACTGCTACTCTTCGCTATCATGTGTAACGGTCAGTCAAGCTCATCTTTGTATATAGTAGACACTTTATAAAAAACAATATAAACCCCCTATATAATTCAACTCTCCCCGACCATATCACCCGAAACGAAATTATCCGGTATCACGCCGGCCCATAAATCGTACCTCTTAGAGCCTCTTGGCAGCTTACGCGACCAAAAGACTCCCCAAAAGAAATGTTCGCGGGTCTCAAGATTTCGAAGTCGTTATAAACCGACCGATGAATGGGAACGAAAATTTGCAACAATACATTAATCGCAAGATCAATTAAGAATATCAAACTTTTGCGGTGACATTGGCACTCACTTGGCACAAACCTGCCTAGTTGAACAAAACTATGAATTTAAGTTATACAGGACATAGTCAGTTTCGGAAATTTCTTGTGACAGCCGAATCAGAGAAATAATTAGTCATCAAATATAAATTGGTAATATCCGACGATTTTATAGTATACAAAAATATTTCTTGACTTTTTACGAATCACCTTTCTCGAAGGTCAATTACAGTCTCCAGTCTCATGCATCTATCTTCTGCTAAAGTTAAAGAATGGAACAAACTGTGTACCTTAATATTGCAACCGGAAGGTTTCATACTGAAATATAGAATTGCAATTCTGCGTATTCCCCACAACATCAATATCTCTTTTAAATATTTCCGCGGTCGAAAATGTCAAAAGTCAGTATTTTCAACATTAAAATAAGTCATTTCTTAGATGGAAACATGTTTAATTATTATTATCATTTCTCCCCTCGAAATCATCCAAAATGCTCGACGTGAAAATACTTCCCCGCAGTTTCCAGAAAAAATGGTCCAATGCGGCATTTTAAAAATTCAAACGACGCGCATTCGTGAAGTTTTTTTTTCCTGCCGACAGCCAATTGGCATTGTAAAATCCATGTATTGTTGTGATGGCTATAAGCGAACAATATGGAAATACTCTAAAAAATCCTAATCTAAATATAGACATTATTACATTTATTATTTATTTATTAAATACTAAATTCCCGCGTTAAGACTAAGTAGAGGTTCTTGGTCTGACTAGCGTATATTGATATATTGATTAACAACCCGTTCAGCATCCCACGCGTGTTTAGACATATATTGTCTACGAGATATAAGCTAGCCATATTAGCAATTGAAATGGGATTTCGCATGACGCAGCTCAGATATTAATTTCCCTCGTATTCTATTCCTGAATTTTAACAAACATGATACCAACAGATTCGTAATAAAAAACTGTATATAATGCAAATAGAAATGATGTACCGCCAAAGTTCAAATTCGGCTAATTCAACTCTCTTTTGAGGGCGGAACGTTATTTAAGTTACAGAGTCGGTCACTAAATTTACTCCACCAAATAGAGTCATATAATAAGCTTTCTGTACCTTCTAGATCTAAAACACGGAAACAATATTCGGTTGTAGACAGTTCCATTTATATGAAGTGAAGGTATGAATCGGGTTGGTTTTTAACGTTTCAGTACTAAAAATGCTGTCACTATCGTTTCAAAATTTTTACATTTGTTTAACCGACAGCAGAAACTGTTAGATCCATCCATATCACCACCTTTGACCTTATCGGTAATATAAATCGTGAATACTGCGACTATTTGGCTTTAAACCCCGTCGTCTTCCTCTAGATCATGTTAGTCAAATTACCAAGTTGGTCATTGACTAAATGAAGCCTCGAGCAAGTCGGTTGAGTATACCATTGAAGCATCGTAATGAATGAAAAGGTCAACGCGTGTGATACTGATTTTGTGGAAGATTCGAGACTCCAAACCATTTAATCATGAATATCCACACCATGCACTCTTCAATATTTGTGAATTTAATTTAATAATAACAAACAAATAAAAAACTGTTACGTGCAAATTATAGACGAGAAATTTAAATGGATTTTATGAATTTATCTCTTCTAATGTAAATTTAACTTTGTCGAGTCTAATAAATTTAAATCATTAAGATTAAATCTCAAGTCGAGATCGATCGGGTTGAGTGTTAAACGTCAGGCATCATTTATCCTGAGTAAGGAAGTAATAAACGCGCGAACATATATTTCCGCTAAATCTTACATACATATGAATCATAATTATCTTCCAACCAGTTTCTAAACAAAATCCAGCACAAAATACTACTAAGTACAGGAGAAACGGCGATTAATTCATGAAACCCCTCGCTTTTGCAGCTTCTAGACATCGTCAGTATCATTCCGTTAGTAAGAACATTAACGGCCCTGTTATTCGACCTGGTTTAATAAAATATATATTTCTCAAACAGAACGACAGCAATGTGGCTTCAATATAGATACTTAACGTGGCTTATTTATATGTTCCCACTGCGTCCGCTTTTATATTCCCCCACCATGCTTCGGGAGTTTTCCCGATCGTGTTTGTCCTCTGACAGGAAAAACCTCGCCCGCTTCCTCGGCCTCAGAGTCCTCTGTCGTCCCTACCTCAAAATGGAACGCGTCAAGAAAGGAAGACAAAAAAAATCGTGCGTCGAAAAACAGGCGTAACCGGCGAGACTCGGGCGTAAGCGACGAAACTCGGATGGAGCGGGTACGATCCTATATTCATTGGGCGAACGCGTGGGCTGGCTACGTGACCGCGAGATCCTTTCGCTGGTTGCCAGAGTTATATTTCTGGTTTCCGCCGCAAGGGATCCCTCTCCGGGACTATCCTCCCATTTATGGTTGTTAAAAAGATCGGAGCTTCCACCGGCCATTTTCACCGAGAAAACATTTTAATGCCATATATTAAACGGCATGAAGGTGAATGTGTGTGGAATATTTTTTGAGGAAGGTTTAAAATAGTCGTAGAGAGGTATAAGAGGCTTAGGAATATTGCGACTTTCATTTCATGTTTTGACTTTCAAGTTTTATGGCCAACCGGAAGCTAGTTTCGGTCTATATTAGTTTAGGATCCGAGGTTCCGGATCTAGGACTATGGGACATTTTATTAATTCACTCCGTCTGTGTTAAAAGTAAATCGAAACCAATGCAGCTTAAATGTGGCTGTTGAGACAGAAAATGAAGCTTCAACAGAATTATGGATATGAGGGTTATAATAACGTTCCATTCCTATTAACCAGTTTTGTCAGAACCTGGACCTAAGGTAATGACATACATGTTAAATGTCGATGAAGTTGTGCACGCAATGTTTACCATATTAGTCGCGGTATTTAATAAATAGTACTGACTAAGGACCAAATAATATGTTACCAATCCATACATAATACATTTAAAATAATCTACGAAATAAAATTTACGTTATCTCAATTTATGATAGCCTTAATAAATTTTAAAAGACTAAATGGAAATTCAACATTTTTTGCACCGGTAAACTGCTGCGAATAATTCATGTATTTCTTAATAATTTATTAGGAATACGGAGTTGAGAAAATGTCGTGCTCTTTTTGGGTCATTAGTCTGTCTATGCAATTTTTTCTTTCCCATGGCTAAACTAATTGGCAGGTAGAAAAGACGTTTTTCTGAGTTGCGATTTTGTACGCAGTTTAAATATGTTATTAAATGTAAACGTAATAAGAAAATCGTACTTAGCAACAACGTTCGCATAAACCACATAAACTTCTCGAAATTTATTCTTATTGTATGTCATGATCGGGGCTTTGACGAAAATAGGTATATAACTATGTATTTATATAGACTAACTATCGTTTCTGTTTCATGCCAATGGAAGCAGCCTTTTTTTATTGGTTCTGGAAGGTCGACGCCCAAAAACATTCGTTTAATGCTAAACGGTCGGACATTTGAATATAATAAGAACTATTTAAATCCCGACTTCTTTTTTAGTTTCATTTCACTTCTCAGAAAAATATATTCCCGGGGTGGTGATGAGAGGGGGGAGGTTTTCTATTGCATGTTCGAGAATAGTTTTCCTCCATTCGAATTTTCCTACCCCTGGTCCCTGCACTTTTGCCTATTTCTGTTTTTCCATTTTATTCCGGTTGTTGTCAGTATCCATTTTTTTTGCTCTGGCCTCCGCTATTTTAAAAGTGTTGACCCATAAATCGCGGCCAGACTCCATTGGTCGGCTCCCTTCCCAAAAACCACCAATAAAAACCTTAAAAGTTATTTGAAATTCTCGATGTGCAGCGCGAGATCGTATAATTGGTTTTCTTTATTCATTTTTTTTGTGTTAAAAAGGCACTTTCAGGCCCCGCCCCCTGTTTTTTTTTGGTGGTGGGGTGGGGAAGTGTTGTGGAATGCCCTAATGAAAAATCATATTTTCGCTACCCCTAAATTATTTCCCCGAATATGGGAAATTTCCTACTATCCTGGTAAAAAAAAGTGCATGTAAAAGACAGGAACGTGCATATTCATCGAGGTTACAGTTTAAGATCGTTCCAATTACCTCCGATAATATTTTTTCATGCGGATTTATGACATATTATATTAATATACGTTACGTCACGTAATATTGGATTTTGTTATCATTTTAACGGTCCACTGTACTAAGTGAGACAATTCAATCCCCCAAGCATACCTCTGCGAGTCTGGACATGTTTCAGTTAGTATTTGTGTTAAAATGTTTTTTTAATACTATCGATTGGCCTTCCGAGCCTTCATGTTCAAATCTTTGAAACAACCGTTTCAACCGTGTTTCGAATATCCACAAAACTATATTTTCAATACAATGTTGGTAATAATAAGAGAGGGCCTTTTATAAATTTTTCCGCTTTGAAGTTTCCCTTACTGGGTACAGTTTGCAACGCCTGTTTTAGTATTGGAAGGTAATGAAAAATCATATTTGACGACGACTGGGTAGGGTCTGCGTCCTCTGATTAGCCGCCAGCTCCCGGGACTCCATACAGATTGTGTACCCGAGCCACATATTTTAATATTAATAAATGGGCCGCCATTAATAATTCAGTCCTCCGGCCCCTACCGCCCCACGGGGAGGAGCTCGCTACCCAAGCCCGGAAATATCCGACTTGAGGCCAAATTTGCAAGACAAATTTCTTTACTTTGTGAGCTTTATCTTCAAGATTCACGGGGCGTAATGCATTGCCTCCGAGGCCCCGACCCCCAGACCCCATCTCCGACCTTCTTTGGTCCCCTGTTTATATGTACCTGTTTAGTCGGTCGACTCTTTTTAAATGTTAAAAAACGAACGAGTAAATGGACCGGAATGATTTATTCCGATTACTAGTTTCCTCTATACTCCAGTAATTTTCGGTCTTATACGCCCGCCCGTACTAACATATTTAGTGCAGTAAAATATATGGAATCGTTCGGCTAGTCAACAGACATCAACAATTTTATTTATTATTGAGAAATGCAGATAAGTTATTAGGAAAAGATTAGAGTAAATCTTGGTTTGGAATCGAACCACCGTGAGTTATTAAATTCACAGATTTTAGATAACTCTATTCATCTTTGTTAAGGGGATTTTCATAGGTCTGACGAATCTCGAGTAGTAAATGCGCACTTCTCCATTAAGGGTCTGTCGGCATTAGAAGGAGTGTGGAGGGAGAGAGCGTTGTCTTCCTCCTGAAGGGCCGACTCTCATATTGACTGCAACAAGTCCTTTCCGCCTGTGGACACCGACCAAGTGGAGACGATTGCCCAATTACCCCTCGTCAAAAACCCAGTACAGAGCACGCGTCCAGCTCGCTTGCCGGCTAAACAGTCCGTCCGCTATGATTCATCACGACGCAATCGCACCAACGACATCAAGTCCCATCATTTTTCTAAATATAAACGATAAGCGGGCGCTTAACGAGTAGGAAAAACGTATGTGGCAATATCAAAATCGAGGCCTTACTAACGCGAACATAAAACTGAACAGCCTTCTCATGAAAACATTCTATATTAGGTTGGTAACAGTTCGTCTTTGTCATAATTTAGTTTATTCAAAGAAGTTAGTATACATCCCGGGCGTACTACTGTTCTAGTTTTAAACGTCGTGACTGTGGCCAGAGTATTTTTATTTCCGTGCAGTACGTACGTGTTTAATTCCTCTTTATATTTCTTTACGCATACGTTTTCCCTAGCTTTAGTGTTAAGAGGTATGACGAACAATGTAACATTATTTTTACAAGTAATTATAACGTTAAGAAAAAATACGACATAAGTAGGACTCACACACGGCTCTTTTTTTCTTTTTTTTTAACTTTATTTATTTTGTACTATCAACTGTTACAGTTATATGTACAATGGCGGTTGTTTGGGTGATTGGACTAGTTTAACTTGTATAAAGACGCCATCCAGTGATGGTACTTTTGGCTTGTCTCAGTCCTACAGGAAGTCTCTGGGCCAGTGGCGTTTAAGCCGTCGTGGTGGGGATAGTGGATGAGTAGAAGCGGAAAGGGACTGAACGAGCGGGTTTGGATGTGGAAGGAGGCGGGAGTGGAATTTAAGGAAGCGTGATTTAGCGACTTCGTCGACTGTCGGTATGTTGAGGTCATTATGGATTGTTTGGTTAGAAACATACCAGGAGCATTAAGGATGGTACGAAGGACTTTTGATTGGAATCTCTGGATGCGGGCGATGTTGGATTTCTTAGCAGAACCCCATAGCTCTATTCCGTAAGTCCATGTCGGTTTTAAAATGGTTTTGTATATTGTAAGTTTGTTGTCTACTCACACACGGCTCTAACTTTAACTTATGAGCACTTATTGCTCCCTACCTATTGCTCCGTATTAGTGCACCGTCTTTGATGGAAGTATTTGAACTCTGAGCGCATCCTGTTTGGATCATTAATTTTTTCCCGCTAAAAATCCAGTATGGGGGGGGGCCTCGACAATAAGACCTCGAGCTATGACAAACTTTTAAATTTCGTCCATAATTGGATTTGGGGAGGGTTAAGCGGTAGGGCCCGACCGCCGTGTAATGGTTGTACACAATGGTCAGTCGGCGGTACGGTGAGTGGGGGCTGAATGTTTTCCGGTGGCCAGTCCCGCTGAATGGGGCGGCCCCACACGTTCCTTCCACCCCCCCCCCATTTTAATTGTTACCGGGAATAATGCCGGCGATAAAAGTAATTTCAAGGGGGACAATATTGCCGGTATACGACATTTCTTTTTCCGGCTCCCAACCGGGTATAAAGTGTTTTTGCTTTCTTTGCCTTTGTCTCGGAAGAAATAAAAATAATAAGATTTAGGAACGCGAATATTTTCTTTTGTCCTTGAAAAATAATTGATCTCAATTTTATTTTCTGGAGCCAAGACTACATGTGATAAAATCTAACAATGGGATTTCAACACTTTGCATTTTGTAAAAAACCATCGCATTATACAAGATCCATTAGTAATCAATTCAAGCTTGCAATTGAGGGAAGTCGACGGTCGGGTTCCAATTCTACCGGCGATCGAAATGTTCTTCATTTGGAAATTTGAATTAAGCCATCTGGTATCATTGCGGTAAATAGTCAGATTTTTTGTTGAATTCCCGATTTGTTTATCCTGCAAGAGAGATTTCCCTCGGAACTACGGACCGGCTGATGATATTGACAGAGGAATTGAACGGCTCCCTTCTAAATAACCGAACGAAATTAAATAGACGGATCGAGGGTGGAGAGAGGGGCAAACCCTCGCGGGCCAAATTTAATCCTTTGACGTTGGCAAGAAACAACGTTGCATTATTCAATGCTAGCCGCGTTCGGCCGGGACTCGAGCCTTGGGAGTGGGTGGAGGGGGGGAAATGCATTTAAAATAGATTTTTGTCGGTTAACTGTTGGTAGTAGGTCGGCCACGGGCTCCCGGGGATGAGAGAGGTAAGCTCCAGCGTAATTGAATATTTAACCGGTAGGAGGCGCCCCCCCCCCGGCCCCATCACCTCATAATTAACCCGGGCCCTCGGCAAGACCCGCCTATGAAATTCCTGGAAACTATGGTCCATTTTCCGAGTGGAAACCCCGTGGAAAGGTGCGGTCCGAGGGCTTTGCAAACATGAGACTGACTTTCGGATATATCGTATGCCGAGAGAAGGGTTTACCTCTATCCCTGTTTAATTTACGAATCCATTATGCGTAAAATATTTTCATACTTTGATGCTAGGAAAAATACCAGAAATATGCACTTGCTATTAAACCATTTTTATAATCAGTTTCTTATATGCGGATGGGTAGAAATTATTAATTGATTATTGACGGTTGATTATTATACTAGATATCTCCTGTAATATCTAAAACGTCAATTGCTTCGATCAATTGATGCAGTCGTCGTTTTGAGACGCCGGTGCCCGTAGGCCGACTACCGGCCAGCTGCGATAACTGACTCTATTAATATGGTTATCTGTAGAGAACAGTATGTTTGTTTTAAAGCAGTGACGCGTGGATGGGTGTGGGGGATGGAGGGAGAGAGCCCCCAAATATTTGCCGGGGGCAGAATCCGGCCCCCACTCGGTCGCTCGACCTCATTAATGCCCGCCCATTAAGTTTCATACCCGGCCAACTGGCTTCCCGATACACCTGACTTTGTATCAATCCCTACCGGAGGCAGCAAATTTTTCGTTGACCAAACCCGTATGCTATAACGAGCAGCATAATTATATCCGGGGAATTGTCGCTGATTTAGGACGACTTGTTGGTTAAATTGTAGGGAACGACACGGAACTGAAATGTAAAGTTACGATTTTATATTACTATCCATTTTCATATATTGTGCGGACAGGATGCTTTGATATTCCAAACCTCCGCGCCATTGTACCTAAAAAATTACCTTATGTAAATATAACGAAGGCGCCAAAAAATAATGTCCCTTTAGAATTCAGTTCCGAATGAACTGCTTCCAGTCAAAGTGGAGTATACGAGTAGAAGTGATGAGTGCTCATGTTAGATTAGAGACTGCAGGCTAAAACAACGCGACAAATGTAAAACAAATGTAAAAAAAACCTGTCCAAATAACCTCGTAGAATACCAAATAAATTCCTTATATGGATCAATACCATTCCAGGTTACCTCTTGATTTATCTTTTCTGACTTTTGGTTTCCTGCGGCGACTGTACCGCCCGGAGAAGACCGATACACCCTCTTCATTTATTTCTCTATTTTTTCCTCTCCCTCTCTCTCTCTGGAGGACATCAATGGGGCCGACAAATGAGGCCGGCTCGTTATCCCGGACGAGGGGCTGCGTTGGGGGAGAGAGACTCGGCCGCTAATAACGCGCTTCCACCCGATAACGCAGCGCACACATAAGGGCACGAGGCGTTGACTAACGGCGGCCCATTTGTAAAAACCGATTATAAAATGGATACTCGGGGCAGAACCACGAAGCCCGGAGGGATGGAGGGAGGGAGGGGGCTAACGAAGCTAATAAACCACCGATGGTAAGCACTACACACCGCCTCACTACACACACACATTGGGGCAACGCCAAGTGCGAAAAGCTGCACTCATTAAAAACAACAGCGTCCGTACCCCCCGAGCTAACACATTTTTATTAATGTACGAGAGAGTTCCCAGTTTTTGTTTTATCATTTTAATGTCCGCTTTTTCGAGAACGACCATCGCGTTTTAGTCAAATAATAGTTCCTAGGAAAGAGCTGAATTTTTCAACTTTTAACATCGTCAATACCCAGTAAATCTTCTGGTATAGGGAAGTCGACCGGTGGGACCAGATTTTGCATTGCACATGCAAAAAATATATGTGCATTTAATCGTTTATATTGAAACCGACAAGCTGATTTATTTATTGTGAAGAATCGTGTTTTTGTCCTAAAGTAAGAGTGCCTCTAGGTGGGAGGTTTCAGTTCTTCGGGTGTTAATCCAATACAGTTCGTTATAACATCTCCGGAATTAAGAGTTGCCTGTTGTAAGGGTAGCTTGTAAGGGGGCTTGTCTGGCGGCAGATTTCTGTACGTAGCGGTATGCAAATGAGGAGGGGTGGGCTGACTGAGGGAGTTAATAATCAATTAAGGCACAGCCCCGGGGCCAGTTTTTAGGGGTAGGAAGGAGCCCCCTCTTCTATCTCTTTTATGGGCCGTTTTTACAGACTGAATGCCCCCTCACTATAGACCGCAACATATTTCAGATTCCATTTCACCCTTTCCCCCGACTTTTGACCTTCACCGCACAGAGAGCCTACGACCCTACTCAAGTGAGAAATTGTAGTCCTGTCTCAATTCAGGGGGTTTTTTTATACATAAATTCCTTAGTAAAATTTCAGTCAGTCCGCTCCGTCGATTGAGCTGTACCGGATTTAAAGAAATCGGTACACTGGAGTGTATCAAACAAATAAAACAACGTCCCGAATTAACGCCTTTACTGATTTATGCTGAATATCTATTTAATACATATAGAAATTAACTATAAGAAAGAAACCGAATACTTCAAGACTGCAGATCGGATCGAGGCTTTTTCAACAACTGCATAATTCCTCAACGGCCTAATCGCATGTTAGCTCCGACAAAATATTGATGTAAAACTGCCCCTGGGGACCTCCTCCCACACGTATCCCTTCGCGTAGATGCATATAAATATATAATTATTCCAGTGTCGGTAGTTAGTTTCAGAACAACTATACATCCCATCAAATGTGCCGATATAAAGCCGCCGCTCTAGTTGTTTGTGTGGAGACTGCCTTCACTTTGCAGTGAGACCAGGTTAGGAATTATGAATAATTGAAGCGGATATCTGAAGTTACGGGCTATAGAGGTCCGGTACAGCTCAGTACGGTACATTCCATACAAACTTGACAATGAATTAAAATCCTGTATTATATAACACGTAGAACTGCAGACCCAGGTGGCGTGCTTGTGAAAATAACAATCACCGTCATTGGGGTTATAGACTTCACTATATGTTATGAAATCCAAGAAAAATATAATACCGTGTAAACGTAAAAAAAACTATAGGTTTGCAAACCGGAATATGTATAGTTGTTATATATATTACACAGATAGTTGTTATATATATATATTTATTGAAATAAAGTTTATAATTCATTAATTATTCGATACAGTGCTGTTATTAGAGACCTGTATTTCTGGATGGATTGAAATCTCATTAACTGGAGTATACAAATTAAATTGTTTTAAAACGTTATTTATTATGCGCTGAATTTTTGGATGCGCATTGTTTTTGTAAGGTCGGTTTATTGGAGTTTATTTGTTCGCGAATTTCGTGTCCGAGTATTTGCTGCAGGGTTCGTTTGGAATTGTTCCCTTTTTTTAGGAATAATTTATATTCAATAGATTTCGATGTTTTGCATATTTGGTCTTTGAGATGGTTAATCAAATAATCGTCAGAATCAGATACCTCGCGACTATCTACGTCTGTGTTTCTTTCGACAATTCCCGTATGAAATCCGAGCCCGTCGGGTCATTCAAAAGTTCAAACGAACGCCCTCCCCCTTCCCGCCCCGGATCCAATATCTAGAGGTCGAAAGTTTCATCGGAACGGAAGTTAACCGCTTGATTGATCCCGGCGGGCTGATTTTTCAGAAGCTCTCTCCGTCCTCTTCCCGCCCCCAAGGTCTCCCGCTATCGCTCTCTTTTTCTTTACAAGAAAACTCCTCCTTTTTGATCATCGTATCCATCCACCGTTTGATCAGGGGGCACTCCCTCCCCCCATCCCTCCGCCCCCCAACCCCCGGTTATTGTTATACAGCCGAATATCGAGGCCCGTGTTTTGATCGGACTTCCCCCAGTCTACTACACGGCCCCTACACAAAACAGTCGGCCAATAAAAATATTGCGGAGAATTCCAAGAATCTGCCATGTTACATCCATTTTTCCGTTACTCTAAGTTACAGAATCCTCTAGGACCGAATAAAAATATTTTTGAAATTTTCTGATACGAAACCTTGAAAAATACAAAAACTGACCGAAATTAACGTAACTAATCTACCTCTATTAACTAGCTTTTGTAATAATGTAGTCAGTAAAAAATTCAACCGAAAAAAATCATACCGCGTAACAATAGTTTGAAAAATATTTCAAATTGGGTAATTCCCGATAATTCACTGGGGAAAAATGGACATCCCTAAAGTGGCTGGAACTTTAAAATATTCAACGTTTGTCGATCCATCGACCGATATTAACATTGACAGAGCGCGTGCATTATAGATGTGTGAAACTGACGTACTCCATTTGATGGAGGTGCACCGACACGGACACTATTAATTGGAATTCGGTTTAAGTGGTTATGCCGCCCCGCCCTCACTCGGTTCGATATTTAACTTCTGACAGCTGAACGCACACGTCAAGGAGTAGTTTCAATTCCAGTCCGTATTCTCACAATCGACTGAATAAATTGAGGGATCTCCCCATCTGATAGTTACTTAAACAGATGGTAGGGACAGGGCGCTTTACTCGGGGGTTAACGAGGAAAAGTGTTCTTAACGAAGATTCGCGGGGACAAACCAACGGCTAGAACGAAGTCAACATTGAGAAGAGCATATTAGTTCAGACTTTACAGTCAAAGAACTAGTTACAAAGACAGTGTTGAATGTAGAACTAAACAACTAACTTACATCTAACACTATGGGAGAGCAGACAATGTCTAATCTTCGAACCCTTAAACGAGAATATGCTTTAAAAATTTGACGCATAATCGGAGAAGCACTGGAAGACGTGACTTATACGCATGACTATCTACGAAGGGCCATATACTGAGTTTATCTAAGATCGGCCATGAAAGATAGCGTCCGTTTGTCCGTTTTCCACCTGAACAAGTACTCATTTTTATGTCCTTTCTCCTTCAAATATCGCGAAGACTCGCGGATGGTCGGACCCAATCCTTTTCACGTCGAGCCGTAAACCGAACAATAAACAACTGTTATATCACAAAGAGTTATACCGTGGTTTGAACACCGGCATCGAATTGTCGTCGGTAAAATGTGTATTGGAGATAACGCGTCGAGGTCAAAAGGATAAGTCCAAATAATACAGGAAAAGAATTATGAAACATAAAAATGGTATAAAATAAGGCATAATGATTAAGCGTTAATAACTATGAACTAATACAAGATATAATTTTGTCGAAAACATTGTGTAAATTTATTAAGAGATGACCGTAGTCCATTCAGATAGTATAAGGACATATTGTGAAATTATATTTGTTTATAATTGCAATTATACACAAATAAATTCATATTGTTGTTATGTATGTTAACATGGATTTGATTGTTTACATAATTAATATAGATACCCATGTGTTGTGTATACTACTGTCAACGGAGACCAGTAGACAAGTACACCCGCGAACAAACTATAGAGAAAAGCAACCAGGAAAAGCATTCCAGAGGTAATAAATTACTGGACGAAAGTAATAAAAATTGAATATTCCGTGATATCGTGTATAACTGAACAATTTTTCCAATAAGCTAGCGCAACTGTCTGTAAATATTAAAAAAGATTGTACGAGCGTAATTTTATAACTTTTATACGGCATATTATTTGTCCTTTCTTTGTAACTGGTTTCAAATAACTAATAATTTTCCGGAAAATGAATAGCTATGATATTTTATGATATTTTGACTCTGAGTGAGGAATATCTAGTAGTTCACAGAAAGGAGGTCATAAAAAATAAACGAATTCAGAAACACAAAAGGAAAAAAACATTTATAATTCCAAATTAACAACTCGGTTCGGCTACCGTTTTTACTAGCTAAGAAAAGCTCCAAGTTTTTCCTCTTTTTTGCGAAGGAAAATTATACTTATCCAACCTCCGACAATAGATCCCGGTTTATTTCTTAAGATTGAAGAATAAATTGAAGGCCAACTATTGTTCATAGCGTGGGCTGGACGGGGTGGGAGGAGTAGCAAAAGTTTTTGTGTAATGAAAAAAAGAAAATGACATCTTCATGAATCTTTTATTCAGGGATAGTCGGGCAAACAGAGTGCTCCGAGTAAAAACTTTCCCGCGAACCCGGAAGCCGAACATCATAAAATAAAACTTGTCTAGTGGCAGAAAGCTAGAGAACTCTCAAAGTAATTAGGCGAAAATTAAATGAAAAGGAAATTACAGGATATTAAATACGTAACGGAAAATTATTGAAATCCATTTGTCACGTTCAGAATTTCCCAGTGGGGGGTCTGAAGGTATAGTCTAGGCCAGCATTACACAGCCGTATTGCAGGTCGAGTATAACTGGAACGCCGTACTCTCTGCGCCGTACTATCTACCATAGTTATATTAGTTTCTTCCAACATAACTGCGACATTACGAAGGATTATAGATTGTAATGATTTTATAGGATTAAACAGATTGTTGGATCCCCACAGCTCAATTCCGTATAGATAGTTAAAAACGCGTATTTCAGCTCACCTCACTAATTTTTTAAAATTGCTGGGATTGAGTTTGGGTCTGAGAATAAAGCCAGAGGGAAAATGTCAGATCCGTATCTCTCTATTTAATTGACTGCCGAAGTCCGTTATTTCATTAAATGGATCGCTCGCGAAAATCCTAATTCACGCAACGACATTTTACAGAAAATTTCCCTCGATCCTCGTCATCAAACTAAGTCAATTACGACGGTGGAGGGAAGGGAACTTTTGGGTTTAACGAAATGCCCCCTTTTCCGCCATTAACGAATTGCCCAAAGTCCGTCGGTTCGTTTAGTGTGGAGTGTGAAAAATGACTATATTTTCCGCAAAAAAAACGAGAATTCCAGCCAACCGTATTTGAATCAGTTTTTACCGGGAATAGAATGAATCGTTAATATGACGCACCCACCGCTAGATAAATAGACCCGATGGTAATGTATATAGTACACAGATATTTATTCAGCAATGACAAGAATTAGTGTTTGAGAATAAATATTATTTTATATTGATAAATTTGTAGTTTTATGGGTTTCGGGGGCCAGCTCAGATGCCTACGTTGTGTCCCAATGTATAAGAATACAATTCGAAACCTGACAATCTAAGGAGAAAACAAGAGGGAGAGACAAAGAAACGATTTCCGATCACGGTTTATGATAATTTCGTACATTTCAATTTTCAGAAATGTAATTTTCGTTTTAATCAAACGCGCGAAATGGTATTTTCCGAGTACTAGTACTGCAAACCGTGTAATTCTCCAGTATAGGAATAAGAAATGCTGTCTTGACGTTTCAACGACAACAAACTCGAAGCGAAAATGAGGCCGCCATTTGGTATCCGCTCGTTGTATAATATCCGTATAAAGAATTTAAACTCCAGCCCGTTGCGGAGGCGGAGAGCTATCGTCTTGAGGGCGTACTCCATTAGGTCGGGATGGAGGTCGAGTACAGTTTCCAGGAGCACAATCAATTATGTATTTTGTGAAGTTTGTAATTTAATACCAATTACAAGTTGGGCAGAGAAACCTCCTACTTCCCATCTTACTCCTTCCACACTCCTCCCGACAACCCCCCCCCGCACCCACTTTCCCCATTCTAAGGTAATCGGGCACTTCAACACAGATATTAACTCTAATCAGATAACAATTCAATTATTATAGCCCCAGTAGAGAGATTGGACTTAACGGTGCAAGTTGCATACTAGAGCTCCGAACGGAACATGCATTAATAGAACGGTTTCCATGCATTCCAATATAAGACTCATAAGTAGATTATCACATATTTATCATAACCGATTCGTATATTAATGCGGATTATTGAATAACTATATTTTAATTTAAAATATTATGAATTCATTATTCGCAGTTTACCAAAGTTAAGAATTATCCTTCATTCCATATATTTCATTACTTGTTTTATCAACTTCATATTTTCATATACATGTGAATATAATTGAATAATAAATTGTATAAAATTTTACTTAATGCGAGGTCTGTATGTTTGACTTTTGCCTATATCACCGGACGGTGTAATTCAACCGTATAAAAACCTATTTCCGCCCTGGAAATAAAAGCCGGTCGCGGCGACATATTTTATTCTCCATTTTCCCAGGCCAAAATCCCTGAATTGGCCCAGAGCTCCCACCATTTTCTATTAATGCCCCGGATGAACGAAGCTCAAATGAAATTATAAATATGACGGGCCAACATTAAATATTGCAAACGAAATAATATCCCTATTTATTTGTTATTGCGCCATTATTAGTTGTTGATAGTAGACTTGTACATATGTACATATAAAATATTTAATTGTAAAACTTATATTAGAGGTTATTACACCGGAAGGGAATGAATCGCGAAATATCCAGTCCATCAGGCTTTTGTTTACGATTCGGGGACTAACCCGATGCTTTTACACCCAAAAGAAGAGACACAATTATGAAGGGGAAATCAGAATAGGTCAATAACCAAAAAATCCCCACATAATATGTATGTTATTAAATAACCTCTGAAATAGAAGGAATCTGAGGAGAACGTACCGCGAATGCAAATGCTTAATTTCATATTCGGAAATAAGAGGCGACAGATGCCGGATTATGCTTTTCGATTGAGGCTAGGAAGGAACACCAGGCTAGCTTCAATGTTTAATGCTGTATTACGGGGAGAGGGAAGAAAAAAACCTGGACCGATCTCGGGGCCAAAGTTATTGCGCCGACCGGTAATGAATTCCCCTTTAAAGACTCGAGAGAGGAAACATTCCTAGGCCATAAATCCATCCTAATTGTCCGCTCATGGAAAGGAAACAGTTCCTCGATTCGAGAAAACTGCCTTTAATTTTTTAACTATCCGCGCCTAATATATACTATAGGGAAGTAAGCCCTACTAACGCCTCTAGCTCAACCGGTCAACAGAAAAGGATAAAAATGACTTAACCTGTTGAACGTTGTTAGAGTCATATATTAATTTTATATACAGATTGTTGCTTTATAAAAACATTCTGCAGTGGGTCGATACTGAATATTTTAAATTTCACGCTAAATGATAACACTAATGGAAAACAATAATCTTGCCAAACTAAAAGATGAAAATAGCGTTCATCAGAGCTTCATCAGAAATCGTTGCATTAATACGTCCCGGTTGATACTAATTAACCGCTTATGTTTTATTTGATGTAGTTTATATGATTGCAATAGAATATCGACTTTTTGGTAATATATCTAATCGCGTCCTTTCCACCGATATACAACGCTACTGGGACTGGGGCTTAGATTATTCGATTAGCCTTTACTTGAAATAATCAATTAGGAAAATGATTCTAATAGTCC
Source organism: Lethocerus indicus (assembly GCA_019843655.1). Lineage (NCBI taxonomy): Eukaryota > Metazoa > Arthropoda > Insecta > Hemiptera > Belostomatidae > Lethocerus > Lethocerus indicus. The sequence continues at coordinate 11,886,817 of JACDQD010000012.1, read as the reverse complement.
ATTCGTGTGTGCATACTCATATTAACTCTGTCCATTGTCAAATTCTGGCGTAGTTACAGCTATATTGTATCTTCCTCATATTATTGCGAAGCTCGGTCGACACGTGCTGGTATAAGGGGTATCCTTTTCAAAAATATGCATGAAACATATTACTGGCGGGAATACGGTACAAATTAGCGCCGACTAGTGATAAATGATTGAACACCCGATTCTGTTCAGCGACAAGCCTTGCATTATCCACCACACTCATCCGGGGATGACGCCGGTGGCGGGGGCGGGGGGACGGGCGGTCGGTTTAAGTTTCCAACGACCGCTCCCGGGCGCTTTAATATTTAACGGGAAAACTCTTAATTGTCGGCCGGGGATTTATAGCGGCCGACGGGATAATTTGGCGGCGGATCACCGATGCAAACGACGCATATTATTGAATATTCAAAGCGCGCGGGGGTGGGGTGGGGTGGGACAGGACAGTACGGGGGGCGGCGATAGGGGATGAGGGGGTTCGAGACGTGACGAAGGTGGAGTTAGCCCCCGGCCCCCTCCCCGCAAGCCTACGCTGTGATAGATGGCCCCGCCAGGTTAATGGGCCCCACTACCCTAACCATGAATATGTGCATACTCCGCGGGAATAATATGTATTATATCGGGACTTTGATATTATGCGCCGCCGGGGTGCGGGGCGAAGGGACGCGGATTACCTGGCGACTTGGGGCTCATCAGCAAACAAGTACACACTGCGTAAACGGCAAACTTTCAAGGGGTAGAGTGTGACGCCTCCCTAAGTAACTGAACATCTGGGCACTACTGAATTAAACCGGCACTATTTCAATACTAACTCGTATCCTTTATGAACTCTGATACCATAGATATTTTTCAAGTACGGATATTTATCACAGTATATGGACACACAGTATAATTTACCATATCACTCACTACCGTATCTTATTGTCACATATAAGCGAGGCATTTTCCAGGTAAGTAGTAGTCACAAAAATATTTCAGTTGTTTTGTTTTCTATAATATATAATCTTCTATATGTAATTGTTTGGGGTGGTCACTAGTGAGTCAGTGGTTAACAGTTCGGCGGTTAAAGAACCGGGTACATTTTTGAATTTAGTTACGAGGAGAATAGTCGTTATAATTCGTTTTAGAAGCTTCTATCATAAAACTGATTCCGATTAAAAGGTCATAGGTAGAGGTCGCGGCCTACCTTACACAATCGTAGTCCATGTAAAGTGTAAAAATCCTTAGTATCCCTACATTCAAGCTAACATTCGGAGGAAGACCGTACCGTTGAAGTCTCAATCAATTGAGAAGTGCAACACAAGTTTGAACTTCGCCGCTTGCTTTTCCAACTTTCGCTATCTGCACACTAACTTCCAGCAGCCGGGAATAAACCAATTCCCAGCGACTTAATAAAGGATCTGGACTTATTTAAAAACAACAATAACACTTTCAACTTCACCTTCACAAAGCATACAGGGGTTTAGCTCGCCGATCATAATTTTAACACTCTGCTTTCAAATAAAGACTCCGCAACAATTAATTATTTAAAATCACTCCGAATTATAACTCGGATAATATAAAATATTACGACTCCTCGTTACAGCCGTTATACGTTTACGGGCAGAGCTCAATAATTAAGGTTTTCCGGACCCGGCCGTGCAAATCGAACAGGCCCAGAGTTCATTTACAATTCGCAAGACGGAAAATTGTATATTTACAGTGCACCGCCTCAGCAGTGGGAAGCCCGGATAAATCAGTAGCCCAGAGGATATAGGGGGTAACCTGCCCCACAACCAACCCCATGTAAACCAACCTTCCCTCTTCATTCCCACGAGAGACATTGCGACTCCACCACACTTTCCTACAATACATACATTCATATATATATATATATATATATATATATATATATATATATATATATATATATATATATATATACACAAACTATATGAATATGTATTGATTTTTCATCTTTGCGCAGACAATACAACACCTTCCCATCCATGGAAATTCAAGTAAGCCGTACATCACTCGAATACAAATTTAGATTTATTTTGACCACACTGCACGAACGCTAAATATGATAATCCCCCAGTTATTATTTGGTTTTATTTGCCCTACATTCAGTCCAAAGCTTATTTACATACGGATTTATAAAGCGGGTATTACAGAACGAACACTTATATATGATAAATTCTCGTTTTTTGATACTAAATCGCGGATACAAATTTTAATATATAAAAATTATTGTTTTGTCGAAATATACCGATCCAAATTTTCAGGCATAAAAGCCAATCTCTGAATTTTATTTTATAACTGTTTTTGATGATTGATGAAAAATACCGTTTCGGACGGGATAATACTTGAAGGTTTTCTAATTAGAATAGCAGTTAGAATTATTAATCGTTCATTTTGTCTAATTAATAAAGTTGATTGGTTTTTTTAAAATATTTTTATATTTGTGACGACGTATATTTAGTTTTGCGACGGGGCGTCGGTGGGACGATAAGTGGGTCGGCGTTTGACTATCTGGGAGGTCGATGAAAGGCGGCAAAATGATTTATGAGCCCGCTGATATTTCACCATTGAAACGATTGCCTACGTGCCGCCAATAAGGCGTCGGCTCCTGACTTGTCCTCTATCTTAACATTGATTTTTAATTTCATAGTTACGACCCGAACCACCAACAATTTTGTGGGTGCTACCACAGAAATATCTTGTATCTTTATATATACAGACACAGCTCGCCAGGCGGTATTGAGAACGAAACTTTCACAAACGCCACCCAGAAAAGAGAATGAACTAAAATTAATAATAAGAACAGAGCTTTTCAATGGCTTCACCTTGCATTCCCTATTCTGAAGTTACGCTAAACTTATTTTTAGGTCATATTATTAGTCTTGGCACGATTGATCTGGATTGATCAAGGATCTGGTGTACTTACATTTCCCCTATGAAGCTACGCTAAGCATAACTATGATTTTGATGTAAAACTCAACTAATGCTACTACAAATAGGGGGCGGGAATCAGAAAGTTATGAACTAATATTTTGGTAGTAGTAAAGTAATTGTTTTAGAACAATTTCCAGGAGCGAACTAAAAAAAATACGCCGAGCCTTAATATTTTCCCCGTCGTAGGCTTATTAAAAAGAAAATAACTTACACCCACTTTTCACAGAACACATTTTCGCTCTGATATAAAACGTCGAACGCAGAACAGATCGAGCTGTCCCTTTTAAACTTTTTTCCTTCGGCAGCGAAACTTTTCACGAGCCGAAAACACAACAAACAGAGTTGGTGTGTCGGGGGGGGGGGGGATTAGTGTTGGAGATTCGATTGAATATTAATCGTTGTTTGCTTCATTACGAGTTTTAATGATTTCTGTGAGGAGCCTGCGATTGTGGAAGGCGATGAAGCACCAATTGGAGTTTATAAGAGAAAATGTGAAGTGAAATATTCAGGAACAACGGGGCGATGGGGCTTAGTTGTGGGTGTTGTTGTGGGTGGGAGGGGGGACGCGTTTAATTCCGGCCGAACCAATCCGTCTGTATTATTCTCAACTCCTGTAGACAAAACAGACGTCCGCCTTTGAAGAAACACTGCAGGCAAATCCTTCAATGGGAAATTTTACGCAGTTGAGCCTAATTCAAATCCGTTCTGAATGATAGTATCGATTAATAAATTAAGCTAAATAAACTCCTCCAAGCCCATCGTTTACGATTAGAAGATTAAATGTTAACAGGCCAGCGGACTTAAATGCCATGTTGTAATGTTAGATATTCTTAGTTTGGTTTCATAATTGTATACTATATATATTTCACTACTCTGGGTCCCTGAACGGTTATTAGATCTACCCTTCGAATAAAATTCTTAATGCGACAAGGTCATAAACGGAAGATTTAGATATTTATTTCACCCAGACTTTAGGAAACCGAATCGTAGCCGCATTAATTATTTCAGTTATGAAAATAAGCCGCTCTAAATTTAAATTCTTTCTTTCGATTTAACCGCCTGTGCCCACCGCTAATTACAACCGACCGGCCGAGAGCTCGCACTAAAGATATAAAAATTGCTCCCCCCAACCCAAACCCGCAGCACCCAAACTTCAATAATGCCTCGTTTGCATTTAAATCAACTTCATTTCCGCGAAATCGAAAATGAAAATCCTTTGTGCCGGTTTTTTTTCTTTTTACGATCCGTATATTTAATTTCTTTTTTTCTCCCCTGTTTACAATACTCTTTCCGATTACACCGAACAGAAACACCGTTGGAGGGTTTAACCTTATGTTTTTATAAGAGTTACTCCCTTACATTTTATAAACCTGCTCTACCCTAAGTTTTTTTTTCGAATAAACAAAGTAACCGACCACAATTCCAAACAAATACGTTTATGTTGTTTCCGAAACATCAAAAAAGTCATAACCAAATGATATTGTCTAGCATATAATGACAAGTATGTGATGTTTCTCACTACATTATTAATAATGGAATCTGATATGGCGTTCTAGATTTCTATGCGTTACAAGACCGAATGCTCAAAATGGATTTCGGAAGGGTGATTATTAAGCTTTCATATTATCACCTTGCAGTGTTCTCAGTTATCGGAAACATTTTATTTTTATTTTTCAACAACTGTTGGAAACAGCGGTGCTACGCCCTATAAACGTACTGGGAGAACTTTGAATCTGGGAGAGGACACCGTGTACTGAAAGTTGGTCGGTGTCTGACGCGGCCATAACGGGTGTTAATTATTCTTGGCTGGGGGCGGAATGCTCCTTTTTGCCCGGCGGACGGGGGCCGGTCGCCGGCTCGAGGGTGCAGGGGGTCGGGGGGGGGCTGGTAAGGGGCCAAGTAATTTGCAGTTAAACACCGCCTAATCACACCACTCATAGAATTAATCAGCGGCCCGGCTGGTGGAAGAGGGGCGCCAGTAGTAATTTGCATAGATTCCACTCTTATAGAGGGTCAGTTCGCGAAGGAACCCAAAAAAATGGCAATGCAGTCGATGGATTCAGGCTACCAAAAATGGCCGCTAAATAGTAAATGCGATTGAATTATGGAATGTATAAATAGGCGTTTTCTTATCATAAAACAATTAATAAACTATTGACTATATAACGGTATAATATTACTGTGGTCTGTTACCTGAATCAGGTTCCTAGTGGAGTGGAGTAATGTAGAATGTATCGAGCCAAATCGAATCCCTGGGCTGACAATTACAAATTTCTACTGATTAGACGAGATACGCTCTAGCATATTCGCCCAGGAATATACGCATTTAATTTAGTTTATAAAACTTCTACGTAGTGATCTCAATGTAGTATATATATTAAATGTTATTATTTAATCAATCTTCATGCTATTATATTTTTGTACAACATTTTTTATTGGCGATATTATTGTGGGTATATAAAAACTCCGGGTTCTTATTATGAGCCAAAGTTATCTAAGTACGGTTCCAATACTCGGTACGCTGAGTTGTATGTAACTATTTCCCCTTATGACAAGGTGGCGATTATTCAACTGGAAGGAAATTAATTTTATCGCACTGTGTATTCGAGAAACAACAGAGACATCGTTATAGACTGCATTAAAATGCACAAGAACGACACCCATTGGACAAGTCGTTAAAGCCGTAAAGCGGCATAAATTAAGGTAAGACACTATGAGCCTTAAATATTTTGTTAGACACACAAACCATGTGGACATTATCGATTGCGTTAGGGGTCATCTGAGGGCTTTCCGACAGTAAATGAGGTACTAGATGAATGCCGATAAAGAAAATGGTCTCTATCGCAATATCCATATATTTATACTTCTTTAATAATTACACGTATTTCATCTAAACCCTTCCTATAATTATATCCGCATTTTATTTTATTTCATTTGGGCAGTCTGAAATAGGCAATATTTTTCAGGAAACTGATTTCGCTCGAGTGATAATATACTCATACCATAACTGACCCAACCAGCATATATCTCTAAAATCAATCCTTCAGAATCTATGTACGGTCGCTGCATATCCAAATTTCCTAACTCGGAATAACTGTCACTTAGTTTGCTATCAACGTAAAACAATTCTTCTTCTTCTTCTTCGGAGGTCAGAAGCCTTAGGCTTTTTCTTTTTTTTAATCGCCTTTATCTCCCGAAGCAATTAAGGGATTGCGGATAAGGCCTTAGGGGGATAATGGACAGGGCAATAACCGAGCCGGCTTCCACCCCTAAATGAATAATTAATGACCTACCAATAGCTTCCCTTCCTCCCGCTAATGGAACCAATCATTTTTAGGGCCCTGTCCACTAAAATCTATGCGCAAAATATTAGCTGGGTGAATTTAAATAGAAGAAAAACCATTTTCCAACTTGTTTTTTCCAGCCAGCAAATCGGTGACCGGTTAACGGTCGAACCGCTAGATATCGACACTAGGAAAGCCCATTAATATTCTATCGGGATTGAATTTCAATTCATTATCAGACGAACGTCTCTGCCGTTCGTTACCTATAAACGCGATGGCTGAGCTTATTGCCCAGTCAGAATCTGATTCAAATATAATCGATCGAATAACCGGTTGATGATTTAGTTAGTGGGCATAGGATGATTAAACCCATGAAATTATAACATTGGTGGAGTCGAATTTCAGAACTATAAAGCTGGAATATACACAAGGGTCGGTTAAAGAATGAACCAGAATATTTCAAACACAAGTATTCTTTGAATGAAAAAACAATTCCAAAAAGGGAAATAGCAAAAACCTATCGTAAACCATAAAGAAGAGAATTTTGCAATACAAAAATCACGTGTACCACTTTGTCATAAACCTACTCTAATTATGCGTGGGCATATAATTCCATTCATTAGAAGTTTAGTTCGGTGGTTTAGTCCCCAACAACGACGAGTGACGAAATACACATACCTGATGAAAAAATATTTTCGCAACTCAACGCCCCTTCGTCTTGTATATTACTATAGCAATATAGTACTTTCGAAGACTATATCGCTCGTCAGAATGCTGTAATTTCAGAATAAAACTAAAAAAAAAATTAAAACGCTTAAGCGGAAACTGTAGTTACACCTGGCGTCAGATCTTGCGTTTACGGTTTTGGCTACTGTTAACCCCATAATTAAATACATGTCGGCCGGCTGGCCGTTAAAACACGTGGTTTGAACGGAATTACTGTCCTTCCCCGCGCCCATTAGTAAGCCGGAGTTTCAGGTTTCCGACGGTGGGCGATTTGATTTCCAGGGAATGGGAATCCCTACCGGCGCCCAGATACAAAGAGGCCGTGTACCCGGGTACGGCGGCGGCCTAACAAAATTGACGTAGCGGGTCATGTGCTGTGTGTGTCCGTGGCCGAAATTCAATGGGGCTGGGGGGCCGGGTTGACTAATGCCGGGCTTTTCACGGCCAATTATCCCGTTCGTAATTTAAACACGCTCCACACGGGGCCGCGTAATACCTAAATGCAATCCACAAGTTGTGTATCAACCCCCCGCCGTGGTCCTCCAACAAACTATGAACTAGAACAACTTACCAGACCGACCTCCTAACCGGCCTCCTCTTAATAGAGTCTCTTGAACTCAGTTCCCCGGACACTTCCGGTTTTTACTCTGTTATGCGGAAATCCTGAAGTATTATATAACGCGTGCAATAGGCTGTGCAACTAGGTCCCCCCATCATCATTCGTTCGAAAAATATCAATCCGGAACGAACAGACGTTTGTGGAATAAGCTAAAATCATTAACATTACTGGGGTCTCTAACGTACGCTTCTCGTCCGCTTGCTAAAGGATAACTTGGTGGAAATAAAGGATTAAGGGTGAAAATATGCAAATAAGGGAGGTGTGATGGGGACGAGGTATGGGATGGTGGGAGGAGGGAGGTAGGGGCCTCCCCTGTACGTGAAACTGAGCTCGGCTCCTGGCTCATGTGTTAATGTCCATCTGGCGACGGGGTCAAAAAAAAAAGGTACGAACGCTCTCGGTATAAAGATAATATTACAAAAATGTACGACAACGGTGTATTATTTTACGACCTCGGGTCTTTCCCGCCCACTCGTAATTCCATTTGTATTAAAGGCCGCGTAAAGAGCCCTTCTGTACTCGACCCCCGACCGCCCTTGGTGTTTAAAACTGTAGGATAATTGTTTGACACACTTGTTCCTTCGTTGGTTTTTTCGGTCACCAAACTGCCTTTTCTAGCTTATATTAAACACCCGATATTCTAAATATATCTAAAAAGTCTTGATGTGGTCACCGTCAGATTCGTCTAAAGGTCCCACATCTCTCATTCTCTTGAGTAAAACAACAAACTGAAAAATAGTGATTCACTGTTGCCGTGAAATGTGAACCTGAATGATACTAAATTGATCACCGCGAATATCATATTTTGGCGGATATGATTCCCAATATCATCATTGAGTAACACAATGCCGACGAGGTAAAGTAAACTTAATAAATTCTGAATTAGTTATTTCTGAGTCATTTCGCTGAATCTTATAGCGGTTCGGAATTCGTAGAAGGGGGGGGAAAGGATTGTACTCTTCGGGAGTTCGTCGACATGGCCTTCAAAACTAATTAGGAAAAATGTTTGTATCAGGAAGACGACAGTCAATGGGGGAGGGGGGGCTTCTGCAAAGTCTTTCTGAAGGTAAGAGATTTTCTCCAAATATGAAAGTATAACCGATAACAAGGCCGCTGGGTATAGCCCAGTGAAAAGATCAGGGGCCTACTGATCATGAGAAGGAAGGGGTTTGATAATTGAGCGTGTAAACAGATCTATATTTATACCGGGGCTAACAAGATCCTTGTCTCCATTCCTCTACATCCCATCATCCTTTAATCGTCCCTCATCATCCCTCTTTTCGGTCTATCTTTGTCTCATGGCGGTGGGAATGTGAAGGTCACCCATATTCTAGAGATATAATAATAATAGTGTAAAAACTAGAAATAGTCGCTATATAATATAAATCTCACGTTGAATCCCCACATCCGACTCAAAACAACCGATTTGAACAGAAAATTTGGACTCTTAAGGCCATTACTAAAACGGACATCGAAATTGACCTTAAGTAACAAACTAACAATATACAAAGCAATACTCAAACCGACATGGACATATGGTATTGAGCTATGGGGTTCCACCAAGACATCCAACATCGCTCGCATCCAGAAATTCCAATCAAAAGTCCTTCGCACCATCCTTAATGCTCCCTGGTATGGTTCTAACCAGACGATCCACCGTGACCTCAACATACCAACAGTCGACGAAGTCGCAAAATCTCGGTTCCTGAAGTTCCACTCCCGCCTTTTCCTCATCCTAATCCGCTCGTTCAGTCCCTTTCCTCTCTTACCCATCCACTATCCCCACCACGACGGCTTAAACGCCGCTGGCCCAGAGATCATCTCGGACAGTAGTTAAATCATGTCAAAAGCGCCATCACTGGGTGGTTTCTTTGTCGAGACAAACATGTGAAAATATACTTGTATCAATTGCACCCATGACTGTTAAAGTTGATTGTGCAAAATAAAAAAAGTTAAAATAAAAAATATATAAAATAAACCATATCACATTATAATTATATGACATCATTGCAATTAACAATTTACTAAGAAGACAGGAAATCTTAATGGTTCATTTATCTTAGCTACACTGGAAGGCAAATTGCCGGAAGGAAATAATGGATTTCCCAATAATTCTGTCCTGGTTAGTGAAATGAGAAATATGTGAGTCTATCTAGTTGCACTTTCACTGGCTCCTACCCTCCTCCGGGAAATTCTCAAGAAACATGTAAAGTTGGTCGCGGGAATGTCTGAGCCGGACCGCAGACCGCAACACGGCAACCCTCTTAAAGGCACTTCTCGGCCCGGCAAAAATCCCGGCAAGTCCCGGTTCGCTGTTGGTCATCAACTACTTGGAAACTAAGTCCTGGGGCCGTACTTGGCCCGGACGCGACCGGGTACCGATAGCCGCAAGTGGGGCAAATCGAAGTAGAGGAAAGTAACACATTGACGGCTATTCGGGAGGCAGAAATAAAGTTTTTCCGTTGGTTAAAAGGGTTTTCTGTGTTTTTAACATAACTGAAGGACCTATTTAAATGTAATTGGATGGGGAGAATTTTGCGAGAATGAATTTATTACATATACGAGATAATTTGAAACTATCTAATATGAGGCAAATCGAAAAACGACACCTACCAATCCTATTAGAACGATAATATTACTTATTTTACAAGTTATTCTTATTTCGAACAAAATTTACTCCTTAATAATTATTTCTGTTGACTCACTCCTGCAATTAAATTTTCACACCAAAACTTCAACTCGATGCCCTGCAGCCACTCAGTCTTAGCATGAGTTGGATAAACCGGATTTGTGCAAAAACTTAAGAATTAATAAGGGTTTTTCTTGTCAGTTTAATGGATGTATTATAAAATTTCAAAACTCAATCCTCTTTACATTTCAACCCTCTCAATTCAAGATCACTAAAGACTAGACTTCAAATTTTGAAGACGAAAACGATTTTGAAGATTTTGTATCTAGAAAAATTTTCCCTAAAGAGAGACCAGGTGCCAATTTTCCTAAAATTATTCCAATTCCGCATCCGGTAACCCGCGCACTCCAACTCGAATATTAATTTTTGGAAGTGGTAATTGGTAATGCGGTTTAATAGCTGAGCGAAAGGGGAGGATTATTACTTCCTTAATACCACCATTTCTACTTGAAAATGCATCTAAAGACTGGTACTATAATATATCATTGGTACTAATACTAAAATAAAAAATTGAAATGTGCTACTCACCTTACCTTGCTGTGCTGTCCGCTTGCTACTGCATTGTCGAGTTCACCTAAAAAATAAAAATAAATTATTATTAAGGGTGTAAAAATAGAACAGATTCAGGTTTATAAATATATTCATTATAATTAAATAGACAGGAACAGTGACTAATAAACCGAGATAGTGCGGACAGGGTAACTTGTATGTTCCTCATTAATATTCTCACAAATACTACTGAAGATCGCGTGAAACTGAAAATAATAACACTAAATCTGCGACCCGGGCGTATTTGAGTAATATTGTATATGAGAAATGTTCTCCATGTACTATTTCCTGAGCCTGCATTTATCAATTAATCGTGGACGAGTATGTTTAACACTAGGCTGGCATAAGGAGGTCGGGATTATATTTTTTCTTTTCCCATCTTGTTGGACGGGTTAGAAAAGAGGAAAGGCGAAACACGACTAGGCTCTTAGGCCGAGGATTTGCCAAGAAATCTTACTCGGTTTCTCCAACACGGCCTGCCGTGCAGAAACATGCTAAACCCGAGACCCGCAGCCTTTCGCCAGTACCGACTTAACGCGGGAAAAGTTTTTTGAATAGCTAAGTAAAGGAGTAAACTTGACTATTTCGTTCAATGTTATTGTAAAAATTCATTTGGGTAAATGGTGAACTCAAAGCAATTTCTGAAGATGTATGATTCTGCTTTATAATAATACTATTATTTGACATCACGCGAAAATTAGCAGGACAACTCTGTAAATAGTTTTGATATATATTATATCTATATACATTTTTCGTAATAAAGATTCTTTTATGTAAGCTACGTTACATACATTAATCGAAACTGCGTTAATAAAGTGAAAAAACTGCGGCCACCAGGACAAAGCCGAAAAATCTATGATAAAACCGTAATTGCAACAGAGGGTGGTAGGTGAAAATCCGCGCGTCCACGTTTATAAACTTCTAAAACCGAAATGTAACTTACCTGGGGTTACTTTTTGTCTTTTGCCGAGGGCTTACCGGAAAGGTTAATTCGGCTGAGGGGGTGGTTCTCAGTGGTTTTAATAGGTCCCATAACAAGACAGATTTAGCTGTTGGTGCGGACTTTTGAAGGGACTACGGCTTGTTCTATTCTCTAACTCGGGACGCGGACCCCTTTCCCACCCCCAACGCTCCTTCATCCACAATTCTCTACCCCTTTCTCCCCTAACCCCGGCCGGCCTTATTTCAGTTATTCCTAGTTTTTCCGTTTTTTACGGAAAATCCACCCAACAGAATAAAATACCCAAGGGCTGTGCCGTGGCCTAAATTTACTTATGAATTATCACTTCACAAGAATTCTACCTTCTGGTAAATTATTAAGAAACGATTTTTTTATAATCACCTTTTCTATTTACCTTTTACACTCCTTTCCGTTGGTCCCCCAGCAAAGGGTGCTAGTAACCCAGGGTAAGTTACATTTCAGTTTTGGAAAATTATATATAGAAATTACTGTCCGTGCATGGATTTGTCAGCTTTGCACCAACGGCAGTAGTCTGTTTCGTTTAGTTAAACTAATATAAAAAACTAAACTAACATTTAGTCAGACTAACACTGTTTCGATTAGTCAAAATTATGAATAAAGATTGAGGAGCTATCGGTTGTAAGGAAAACACCATTGTAACGAATGTCCTTTAGTTACATTAATGTTTTTCACCCAAAGTAAAAGATCTTTTGTAATGTCGTCAGTGAATAATGAAACGAAATTAATTTCAAATATTCTCTTAACGGGGGTTCCCTCGTCTGGCCCATTGATTGGCCCAGGCTGAAACTTCTTTAAAATTGATTAAAGTCCAAACTTTGTTCAAGGAGTTGTTGGGAATGAAAAGGAGCGGGCGGCATTTAGTTGAAGTTCCTTTGGTATGACAAATAATTTTGAAGCATGTTTAATTGTATTTCACCGACCCCAGAACTCGTTTAACCTTACCGGCGTATACTACCCTGTTCAACTTACAACATGTATAGTACTCATATAATCCATTTATTGCGTACATAAAATACAATCAACTATCTACACTTTTATAAATTACAGAATAAAAAATCTTTCCTCGCGAACTATAATACAGGATGAGTTGCGTATATAATATTAATTAATGTTCGCATTACGCGCACTTGTTTTATATGTTATTGAGAGTTTAATTTGAATATATTATTGAAGTTGCGTAAAAGTAAAAAAAAGCACTACATTCAAGGTAAACAGATGATTAATTGAAAAATTGATTCTTCTACCTAAAATTGTTTAATGAACTGTAATGCTCATCAAATAATTCGAGTTACTAATATTGCGTTCGCTATAAGGACTTATCTTTTCTATGTATTCCTTAAATTCTTAAATCATTCCTTAATTTGAAAGGAATGATAGTACTTTCCACTCTATAGTAAGATTTTTTAATCCTGCTTTTTGTTATTTACCTAACCTAACAAGTAATAGTTGTGATCTAATAATCATTTTATAACAAACTGTTCAATAAGAATGTTGATTAATGAATATTAGTTAACATAGATATATCCTTGGTATGTGTAGGTCATGGTTGAATGAAACCAGCAAACGATACGGCGTATTCAGCAGTTCATATTCCGTACTCCATTCCATCGGGTAGAAACCGCTGTCTTCTCGTTTACCTCAGGAATTTGGCCCAGACGATCCCGAAATTCAACGGGCCAAATTCGATTCACGGCCGTAGGCTTATTGTCGGGCCGGTTAAGTGGAAACAGGAGAACCCGTTCCGCACTTCCGATATTCCCATCGCCAAATGCGTTTAGTGGCCGGTTAACTGCTCTAATATTTAAATGAGCCCTATCAACGATTCGGTATAATAACGTTTTATTAACTGCCTCCAATATAGAATCGGTTTAACTCTGGGCGTGCATCCGCCAATTACGTCCCAGTAAAGCTATCTTATCATATTTTCCCTGTCTCCCAGTAATTGAAACCTAGATAAAATGGTAGTACATGGTATTTATTACAATAACCCGAATATATACAGATATATATGTATATTCTGTATGTATATATGTATATATATATATATATATATATATATATATATATATATATATATATATATAAATGGAAAATATTAAGTGCAATATATGAACCATATGTGGTAATTAATATAGAAATCTGTACGACTTATGATTATTATCATAATAACTTATGATAATAATTATCATAATAAGTTGGAAAGCCAACTTCCTAAAATTAATTTGTGCATTATTAATTTTTAGCAACCAATGCTGCCGAATGAATTACATACAACTGAATTGAGTTTTAAATTAAAGTAAATATGAACAATATAAAACTAAAAATTCCTTCATTAATCATTCTGGATTTAAATTAAATAGATTAATGTATTTGTACAAGGAGATTGGTGCATTAAATAAACCCGACGCTGAGTAGCTTCACATTCAAAATGAAATAGATCACCGTTGGGTCTGTGTTAGAGCTCTCAAACTAGATTTATAGTCCGTGTCGCTTCATAGAATTTTGGTCTATGTCTAGCTTTGCGCTATCCGCATGGTTGTCACCGGAGCTATGGGAAATTACTCTGTTGTACAAGGCTGGTCCACTTTCCCAAGTCGAAAATGCAAATTTACCTGACATCGCCTATGGAAGACATGTTTTAAAAATGGCTAACGATCCTTAAATTGAGGGGAGGCGAGGTCACAAATGTATGTACTTAAATATATAGGTAATACACGTTTTAAGAAAACTGTTCCTCTTTGGAAAAATCACGATTAAAAATTATTACACCGGGAAGAGGCAAAAACATTTTTCCGTCAAACAATTACAGTATTCATCATTTCATGAGAGGAATTGGTCCGTATAATAAAGAGAATATTGTTGCAATTATTGGAATAAAAACAAAACAAACAAGTCTATGTTTTCTTCGAAAGGAATTAATTATTTTCGTTCTCCGGTTACTAATTAATAATTAATGTCGTGATAAAACTTTACACGTACACATATTAAATCAATGCAGGGCTCAGAGAAAAAAGAAATGTTATATATCTATTAAGCATTGTACTGAAATAACCCATAATATTGTAATAACATTGTCACCACACAGTCGCTAGTTTCGATCTTCCAAAATGTGAAAGATGTCAGTGTGTACAGTTAAAGTTCAGTGACTGTCTTGCAGAATGTTTTATTGTACGTAATAAATACGTTAATACTCTCCATTCTTCTGTCAACTAGGTGTGACACCTGACATGAAAAACGTATTATTCTTAAAATTAATCTGCGTCCGCGAATCTTACTGACAGGAAGAGTTCAGCGCAAGCCTCGCTTTATTATTAACGCAATTCCACTAACGAGGTTGACAAAGATGAAGACAAAAATTCTCACCAGCGATGTGCCTAAGAATGGAGAAAAGAGATCATTTCTTTCCCGTGAAACTGATTTGCTTCACGTCGAACTATTCACGGAACCGCGGGTTTTCAGATTTTAATTGCTCATTCCCAGACCGCTTTCCCGAATTCCGAAATCTACTTAATTCGAATGATTTATTATATCCAAATTCATCAAAGGATAAATCATTTTTTCTTTCCCCTGTCCTCCGCGGCCCCTCAATTCGGCTGATGGCCGAATGGAAAGTTCAAGATTCGGAAGCATCCATCATCACCTCGTCGGTGGGAGCCTCCTAACAAAATCAATGGAAGGCCACGCTGTTCCACCTTAGCCCGAGGAAATATTATAAAAAAAAATCCCCTGACGGCGCCCCTGACATTTTCTTTTTCCCCCCGCCGCCGGCGGAGAGGAAAAATATCGAATGAAAAATCTCTTTTTCGATTCGTGGCGCGACGTTAGGGGCGGGACGGGAAGAGAACATTTAATTTATCTTCATATCCGGCCGTTGAAAACATGTTGTGATTGGATTCCGACATGTTACTTGAGGCCCGGTTTTTTCGATATTGGTCCATTGCGGTTTCTTGAAAGAAACAACTACCCTTTCATAACGGACAATAACTCCACTTCACGAATAATTTATTCCGAAATTGAAATCTACCCACGCCATTAAATGGTAGTATTACTTAAGGTATTACATTTAATTAGTATTTTTAAAAGATCAATATCAAGTTGTGCAGACTCGATTCTCGCTGCGGGTATAATAAACCCGTACCCCATGTTAGGCTCGATGCACCCTGTCAAATAATTCGACGAAATAATTTGTCAAATTTTACCATTTGAACATTTTACGAACACTGCCTTCTGAATAAAAAATTTCTCAGGGTTATCCTTCTTAGGAAGTAAAGTACATGCCTTAGTATTTGTGGGCGGAGTTATTTGTGAGGAATATCCTGTATGTAGGGTGTAGTTCAGAGAAGCGGTGCGGAAATTATAGGTAGATCCGATTACACCGAACGGGTTCCATTTTCCGCTTGAGATAGACGACTTCTCGGAAGAGCGCCGATTTCTGAAATCGTCAACTCGGTGCAGTTGTCAACAAACAGTTATGTTAAGTCCGCAGACCGGGGAAACGCAAAGGTCCGAAACTCAGATTCGGACTCGGCGGGCTAATTGCGGCCAATCGGACAATACGCTAGTGCAAACAGAACGCATCCTGGGCCCGAGAGCCCGTTCCGAAGCCCGGGGGCAAACATATTAAAAGACGGCTTAAAACTGTGGGCCAGATTGGCTTTCGCCTCTGCGAGTTTTGCTGCGGCCCTAATTATGGGACAGGAAAATATTTAGTCAACTCTGTGACTCGGCTGTTAGTCTGCAGAGATTAAAACTTCCCCAGGCGGCCCCCAGCCCACCCCCAAAACTAGTAGCCCTAACACGGATTACCCGGTTAGTTTTGGGTTCGGCGGAAGTTTTGATGTTGCGGGTAAATACGCCCAATAGAGTCGGAGATTATTTATCTTGCCGCGATCGGTTGGTTCCCACGCCGGTTGAATTTACAATTTCATTACGATTCGGATTCAAATAAACCGTTTCTTGGGCCCAAGTAATAAGTACGATAACATACCTCCGTCATTGCAATTTCCAATTAATAATGCAGTTATCTTTCATTTGTATTTAAGATCCAAAACGCTTTAATTTATTTTGTGAGAACTTCTATTCTGTTAGATATGTCCTAAGTATATTTTAATTTGGAACTCCTAGGTTTGTAAACACAATATTTAATTATAATAGTTGTTTAAAAACCGCCCCATATCGCCGAGGGCTGAAACCCTATTTCTATCCCTCGGTTTTTGAAGCCTCTAGCGATTTGTCTCGGTTATTAGTATAGAAGGATGTAAAAATCCATTTACTAAGGAAAGATACGACTGCAGAAACTACAAAGTTTTACACCTTCTTCAAAGGGCTCCCATACTCAGGCTCGAGTAGCCGCCAGGACTAGAAGCATTCTTTAGCATATTCAGGAGTTATTTGATCGATTAAAATTTAAGATTGAATTGTAAATAAAGCACCTGGCCCATTACCCACACCCTGTGGCTGCACTACAGCGGTATAATGGCTGTCTACACCGCTGGCACTTATATTGCCTGAACCTGTATTCAAACATTATCGACCTGTTTTTCTTTTCTTAGACAAATTTGGATTGTAGATGTACATTATAAATAGACATATAACTTCAAAAATAGACATTATTAGGAAATATAATTTTCAAATAAATTAACGGCCCTGGGTGAAATACGGTCCAATAATGACCCGTTTTCCAGTGGAGGATGATAGTCCAATCTTTCTGGATCTTTTCAGAAACATTTTCAAAAATATCGTCAAATTACGGCCCGACATTCATTGACCCGGTGCCTGCCGAGGCGTCAGAAAATGGGGTTCAAATAAGGTGAGGGGCCGCGAAACCGCGTACGTGTAATTGCTCGGCTTTGGGCTTCGGAAAACAAAAGAAAAGAAAGAAGAAAAAGGAAAACACAGGGCGTGGAGGAATGAACAAAAACAAGGAGGGGGGGCGGCGGCGGTAGGAAGGTGGGCTCTCTCACAGAGCGCTCTCTCTGGCCACCGGGTTCATTCATTTCGGGTGAATAGAAATGAAAAGGAGCGACCCCGGTGAATTGGTAAGGGTTTGGTGAAGTAAAGAAAAAAAATGATAAAGACAAACGGGAAAGAGTCCGTCTCGTCGGCCTTATACAAATCGAGCAGCACAAATTGTAGCGAAACTTCGCGCCTTCTTTTCCCCTCCCGGGTCCAATAAGTTTTTTGTGTAGCGTTTTTCTTTACTTTTTTTCCGGTTAGTTTCGGTTTCGAGCCTCCTCACCTTTTTTCCCGCCTGAGTACACAAGATGGCGCTTCTATTTTTACTGAGTATTCAGTGAAATATCCAGCCGAGCATTATTCGCACGAATTATCAAGGGTGATTGTGTTAACAGATTATGTTCCGCCCAAGTATTATTATTTGTTTCCGCTACCAACGCTAGCGGCCCGTAGAAATTTAAAATGCCAAGGGATATAAAAAAGATAATTCACGAATCTTCCAAGCTACCAAACCTTCGCGATAATTGAAACACTTTTTTCACCAACAAACTCATATTGAATAAAGAAGAATGAGCTCATTATAACATTTAGGTTAGAAATTACACTCGATTATGCGTTTTCTTGGCTAGTCGACAAAATTATTTATAAAACTTACGGGTGAATAATGAGTTCCGCTGTGTCACAAGAATTATTACATTATTTGCCTTCCGTCAACAAATATCGCGCAGGTACAATAAATTATCCCTGGCTAAACACAAGACAATGGCACCACAAGAGGAAAGGCGGCAGAGGGGAAGTCGGAAAGTAATAAATACATAATTCAATAACATTATGGAGTCGGCGGCGAAATTATTTAAATGGAGAGAGAAAGGTCCCCCCCTCTACCCTTTAGGGCTTGCCACCTAACGACAGTTTATTCGGTTCCGAGTGTGGACTTAGAAATAGTGTTTCTTCTTCTGTTCCATCTCTAGAGTTCTCGAAGAAACCTCTCCTGAATTGCCGCCACTTAACAATAAAACTCTCTCGTTCTCTCTCTCTCTCTCACTCTGAGTAGTTCGCGTCTTATTTCCCCGCTGCAGTTTCAATAACAGTTTAAGCGGTTGCGAATATGTAATTCCCAAACCGAGAAATGAGACCGAAGCTTTCACTATAGAGCCGATAAACACGGTCTTCGACTGCAATTTACTCTTCACCCGTCCTCTCACTGTTTCCGCCCTAATGACAGTATTGATTTCAGAAATCAGATCCAGTCTAGTTTTCTTTCTTGAACACTTTTCCAGAATAGACCTCAGTGCTAAACTCCGAAATATTACTGCCGAGTAAGCGATCGGAACAAGTATAAATAGAATATCAAACATTTAATTCCCTTGCGAAAGATTGTTGCGTTGGTTCTACCCGCATACTTGTTATTGGGAAACGAACACACGTTTGTGTTGTCACGAGCGCATACCCTAATACTACTGACTGTGGGGAGAAGCCGAAACAGGTCTAGCATACGACCAAATAAGCGAGTTATTTTTGTTTTATACATCCATTTCTTTTATCTTACCTCGCGGGATTATATTAGGTAATAAGTACAAGGTTACTATCACATAATAATATTAACAATTTTCTCATGACGCGGCTTTCTCAACAAAACTGTCATTCAATTCGAGTCTACCGAAGCACTCTGGACACTCGGAAGGGCGATACCCGATAAGAGATAAAAAGAAGTACAGAAGAACGGAGGGGGGGGGCAGGAATGTATTTAACGGAGGAAACCTGAGGAAGAGGCCCCTCCACTCCTGAAATAACGCTCTCCTCGCTTTATCCCTTTTCGCTCTCCCTCTCCCTCTTTCTTTCCCTATAAGTGAGAAGAGATGGAGAACGGATGCCGGAGGATGAAGACTGGAGATGGGGGAGAGGGTTCCCTATAAATCAGATGGGAAAAACCCGATACTTAATAAGGAGAAGGGGAGCCCCCACTTGTAGTGCTTCTCTCCCTCCCTATCTCTCTCTCACTCTCTGACAAATAACAGGGACACTTTGGGAGAGCTTCGATCCCAAAATAACGGCTTACACGCCATTCCTTTTTTTGTACCAACTTTTTTGCGATACTCACCTTTTTCAGAGCTCGTCTTGCTACTAAGGGACAACTACTACCTAAGGGATAAAAATTACTTAAGCCGAAATTACAAACGACCGGCCAAAGTAAAAATAGTCTGTAGTAAAATTTACAGTTGGGAATGACAGAGAAACAAGCTATTTGTGGGGTGCAAAAAATTCTTCCGTTTTCATTAAAATGACTAAATTTTTAGTACCAGAGCATCGCGAAAGAATTTATTTATTAAATAAAAAATTACCGGAGTTGAACTCAACTGCCTCTTCCGTAATGCCGAAATACAATTACTGCTTATGTTGATCCCTTTGAATTGAGTGCGCTTCTTTAACCTATACATCATATTTAAGAATGGAAATAAATAGTATGAAATTCATTTTTATCTCCCTCTTCGAATTTCGCCCAAGTATTCGGACGAGGTAAACAGCGATAAATATGTATAAGTAATATATTATAGTTAATGGTAATAGAACTCGACGAGTTTAAGGTAAAGCATTAAAGATAATGTATTGGGGCGAATATTTTCCCATTAGGGGGAGCGTACGCCCACACAGGTTTCCAGTTTTTATCATAACTCATCGCTAACTTATAAATGTGTGGATCGTGTATCAAGGAACACGTTGCCACGCCGCGTTTATAGGCAGCCGAGAATCATTCATAACGCCACACCGGCAATCTTTTCTATTTTGAACAGTCTATTATTCAATATCATAAACATGTTCCTTCCTCCGACCTTAATTGGGTGATAAATAGCAAACATGAAAACCTATTAACACTTTTCAGATAGGACATCAGAACATGATATTCTCCTGTATATTCTGAAAATTATTTCCAACCCTCCAATTCGTATTTTCCGTTTATTAATTCTAAAATTTTTCACCCGAGTTGTAATCGTTATTTCATGTAAACTGTGGTGCTTTATCCGACGGTTAACTCTGCTACACAATTTTGCCCGTAGATGAGAACTCCATGTAGTTTTATGCACGATTGTTAGGAATATATTACGAATAAGTATTTGTAATCATTATGTCTGGTTTAAATTATTATACTTTAGTACATAAAAAATGCTCCATTTGAGTGCACTGAAAAATGTCTGCAACCGGTGTGTGTTCGAATACTAAAATAAATTTTTCAGGCCGCCAATAGATTTCATATTTCGAGTTTTTTACAAGTACCCAAAAAACCGGCGGTCGACAACCCTTCCTAAGGGCGATCGACTGAGCCTATCGAGGTCGATCGACCGTTTATAAAACAGGTTCTTATTTTCAAATAATAAAACCGGAATTTTGTTTTGGTATTTTCATTCGCTTTTCATGGGGTGAAAAATCCTCGAATTTATTGTGAGCGTAAGGGGGCCCCGCCTTTCAACCCTCTATCCCATTCACTGGGAAAATTGGCCTTTCCCGACGACTTTGGAGGTTAAATCATGAATCGTCGAGGCCACTATTAAAATTAGACGACTAACCGGTTTTTATTATTACATCCTTTGTTACATACAATAAACGAAGCGATTTATATGACCTATTTTACTATCGGTACATTCTGTATTTGTCAATTTAACGCAGGTCGTCACTCCCAATTGAATATCAGAATTGGGATAACTATAACTATACAATACTAAACTGAAACTAATTTCAACTTAATGAATAACATTTTTAAAAAGAGGCAATGGGGTTCTCCTCCACCTAACTCTGTCTGTTACTAGTGATACTTGAACATAATGATGGTGCATGTATTTTACAGTTGCGACAAAATGTGAACTAAAAAATATATCTTGCGTGTATATTCCTTAAGACAACAAATGCCGTTGTAAAACGTGACGTTTTAAACCCGCTATCTAAAGAAGGTCATCCTGATCTTTGGCAAGGTCCGAAACACAGCGATGGCAGGAATTTTCTTTTATACTGGCGTCTATTACAGTGTCTACATAAGCGAATACATGTTGCCAGGTCATACTTGCAATATTTTATTTCCCACGGCCTGAGTTTAGAACAAAACTTGCATTATGACCCGAAACACGAAGTTGGAGAAATCCGAGATATTATTCCGCCGAGACCAAATTATTTAGCTTGCCTTTCGGAAGGCGTACACGGTTGCACTTGTCTACACCAAACTCAATGCAAATCTGTGCTCATGAACTTCTAGTTAAACTTGGAACTTCTTGTTTAAATTAGCAGGTGAGTCTGTATATAACTTTAAGACGTATATAAATTTGGTATTTAATGGTGAGGCAATGTCCACCTTCCCTCAACTTAAAACTAACTCCGGAATCTTTCAATATTCCACTCCAAGTCGTTTTAAACCCAGGCGAAAATAAAGAGCTCTTAACGTGTAGCCCTGTAATATACCTTTTAAGGGGGTTTAAGGAATGTGGAATTACTTTTAGAATTTAATTAATTTCCCTTGAATGAATATTTGTGAAAATTATAAATATATTACACTTTATTTGTAGCAGTGATGGTTTTGCCGCAACAGATTATAAACGAGGAATGTTTTCCGATTACACTAGTTCTGCACGTTACACGATTCTAAATTGAGTTGAAAATTGGAACATTAGGCTTTCTTGGACATCAGTTTATGTAGAGGTAACCCCCGTCGTCTTTGATTGAAGCTGCTATTTGTATCACCTATTTGTATGATGTAATATCAGATGACTCAAGACAGAGGGGCGATTATGTAGTGGATGTAATTGGGTTGTAAATTATTACAGTTATATAGAGCTTATAATGTAGGGAAATATACAACAGTTTCAAATAGCAGATTCGTTGTCTTGTCACTCTAAACAAATAAAAGTTCCTAGTAAGACGCTGTTTCCGCCTCAGGTTGAAGCCGTAAACAGTTTCATCCTAAATTAAAAGTAATATTGTAATTTTTATAATTAATTTACTGCGGGAACGTAACTAAAACAATTCAAGTGATAAGACACAGGGTAATTTCTGGCGGGTGTTTTTTGTCGGAAAATTTTTTTCATTATTCATTTCCTCCCCTCGGGGCAAGAAAGAAAAAAAAAAGAAGCCGAGCGGTCTCCCCTGAAAAATACACTGTACACTGTTGGCCAACTCCAGCAATTTTCGTCCGGCTTGTAATTAAAACAAAATGCAAAATATATTTATCATGATGGCGTAGGTGGGGTGTCGGAAATGCGAGGGGGGTAGCCTCGCGACAGCTACTTAGACGGTGGGCCATGTTGACATTTAATTTCCCTTCGTGTTTAATCAATTTCCGAGTGCTCTTAGTCGCAATCTACACGACACGGAGAGATAACCGGCTCCAGTGGCGCCAAGAGCTAAGGGGGAAGAGCCCCTTACCAGCCCCCTCCACCCGCCCAAACACTACAACCATAGGTCTAACACGCCAATAACAAGAGGATGAACGGCGGATTAAATACAACCTCGCCTCCAACGACAAAACCGACTTTTAATCCTGTGAAACTTTTCTAACGACATCGCCTCTTTCCACTCGCAGAGTTGGTCTTATATATCGTGTCAAAATGTACAAATATTAAAGGATTCGCTTTGCTTAACCGGCGCTTGAACGGGAATTTTCAATCTTAAATTTTAATTGGATAAATTTGGCCAGCTGGAACTTCAAATTGAATGAACCCGATAATTCAATTTCAGTTGGCTGCTTTATTACTTGCGAAAAACAGTTTTCAAAATACAGAAGAAATACAGCCAGTCAATATTTTGGTTGTAAGAACAGATTAATTAGTAAACTGAATACAGGGAATATAAGGGTTCCGTTATTATTAAAATAGAACTGAAGGTCTAAAGAAGTTATGTGTCTTATATTACACATATTAGGAATATTAGATTACAGTTGTCATTTCCCAGAGAACGCCTCTAAGTCAAGTAACGGGTGGATTCGAATCGAGTAACATTATTCCTAACGAAGAATCGCGGGGTGAAACCAACGATGAAGAGGAAATAAACAACGCAAATTAAAACGGCGAAATTTGATACTAGGCCTGTTACACAGAACTTCGTTGCTGGTCTAGTATAGTACCTGCGCCGTGTGTTTTGCCATATTATAATATAAAGGTTTTATTGGGTCGAATAATTAAATTCAATATACTATAGAAATGTTTAAGATAATAGAAATATTAATCAGAGAGAGAAATATTATAAAACTAGGTGAATTATTAGTAGATTAATTATTGAATTCAAGTTCACGTTGGGCGCTACATTACCGAAGGTTTAAAAGTAGAACCGAAGCTTCATCCTTCAACCACCATTCGTTAATAACGTACTCACTAGTATGTGGTAATATAACTAATGATGTTACTAACGTTAGTCAAGTTATTACTGTGGTATGAGGTATAGGACTGAAATTTGGTCCCAATGATTAAATTATATTTATAATATTTTCCCCGCTAACATATCTTTTAAAATTTTTCCCTCGATATAAATTAGTGCGCATTATATCTTTTTATATTAACCCGCATTATTATTACGAGTAAACTAAAATGTTTGAAGAAATGATTCAAATAATTGGCAAATCAAGCGTTTAATTTGATGACATTAATTTAATATAAATCGTGATAATAATTTTTACCAATCATTTCCTGAAAGAGTTTTTTCAGTTACTCGTTAAATTAGCGTTTTCCAATTAAGTTAATATGTTCATACGGATAAGGTATTTTATAATTACTCGAGTGTGCAATTTATAGTGCCGAAATGGTTATTACGAAATAATTTATTGACCAGGAAAACAGGTACAGCTCTTTTTAGAAGACACTTCCTGGATTAAGCCGCGTTGATAATTTTTTCCTCCCATTTCCTTTACCCGAAGAAAAAAAACAGAACTTGGATGTCCTCTATTAGGTGTTAAACTAGAGAAAGCGGTGAGTTAGTATAATGGCGGTGGTTGAAGGGGGCAACTGCCCTGAACCCTATTATGCAAATCCGCCGCTCCCCTTCCTACACCGCTCGATCAATCTTCCTATCACATCCGATATTTAAAACATTAAAAATAAAATGAATTTCTATTATCCTATTATATTGCGACCCCTCCGGTCGCTTTTTATTGCCTATTAATTCAGAGATCGGATCCCTTTTAAGAGAGAGAAAGGGAGGGTAAATGCCATTTGGTTATTATTTAGTGAATTATAAATAGCTTATGTAATAAATGAGATTTCCTTTCAGCAATGTGCAGATACGAATTATTTGCTGAGTCATCTCAATATTCTCAAGGATTACCGACATCGCGAGTAGTCAGATAACCACTAGTGATAAAATGTTACATGTATATACGAGCACATATATTTCTAATCATTATGAAATTGTACGGAAGTGTATATTCGGAATATACACTTCGAGGTTCAACACTATAACCTACTGAAATGACTTTAAGTTGTCTAGCTTAAAAGGGGGGGGGGTCTCAATATATAACTCAGAGTAGGGTTTAAGTTTGGGAGCATAGTGCTCCACTATGAGCGTAAATTGAACTGTCTAAATTCCTGGACAGCTTCCTCCCCTCTACCTGAAGATTCCCCTTCCTCCCTCCCTCTCTCCTTCTTCCCTCTCAATCACTCTCTCTCTCTCTCTCTCTCTCTCTACTTCCACATCCCCACTCTCTCTCCTTTCCCACCTGTTTTAGAGTTCATCCCGCCACGACGAGAAGACCATTTGATCACTTAATCATGGAGTTTCCAAATTTAGCCCGCACCGGT
This sequence comes from Lethocerus indicus, assembly GCA_019843655.1. NCBI lineage: Eukaryota > Metazoa > Arthropoda > Insecta > Hemiptera > Belostomatidae > Lethocerus > Lethocerus indicus. The sequence goes on along the minus strand of JACDQD010000012.1, from coordinate 11,861,283 downwards.
AGGAACTTGAGGCGCCCGAACGCCTTTACATTCTTTGTGAATAATTCAAATGTGTAAAGGGATGGGGGGAATATTCGTTCCAGAAATTATAGCGCGGCCCGGATTATGGCTGAAGAGGTAGGGAGTTCGCTTCAACCACATCATCACTACTTTGCCAGGATAATGCTCACTTCGACCCAATTTTGTCCGGACAACTGAAATTCCGCCTAGCCGCCGATTCACGTTTTTCAAAAGTCTATCCCAATCAATTTTAAACGATTATTATTCTCTATTTGCTTTATCTGCTTCAGGAGTTTATTCGGTTATGATATTGGCGTATCATAATAATTTTAATAGTCGTATGATAATTAGTTTTACGGATGTTAATCTATTTTACGAACATCTTGTTAATACTACCTATCAGCTAAGTACAAGGGACACAAAGAAAATCACAGCCTAGTAGACAGTCTACAATTTTGTAAGGATTTTCCTTGTTATCCTTGACCGTGGACGTAGACTCCATTAGTCCATCTTATTATTGCTTTCGTGACAAGGGATCATCCACTCATATTATTGGCGCTCATATTCGCAAGGAAACGCCTATTGCCCTATTGTGAGGAGGGTTGAGGGAAGATTTTTCCAAATTATTTGGCCGTGGCTTGTGTCAGAGTTAGTAAGCATAGAAATGGCTTTTGGTGTATAATAACAAGATAGGGATAATTTAAACTATGAGGTGTTATCAAATTATTGGAAAGGAAACATCTTTTTACGTTAGTGTAGACTGATGTGCTTGTAAACAAATTATTATACTGTGTATACATTTTTACACAAGAGAACTTATCGATGTGAATGTTTTTAAAATACCATATTTAATGTTAAAATATTATTTGAACATAAAACAGAGTTTCGACGACCCTCCCATCATCAGTATGCTGATTTTCACACGTGGGAAGCCGCCTCTTGGCAAGATCTGACCCAGTTTTACTTGAGACTGAAATTCAGTGGCGTCATAAACCTCAGAATATCGGTGCAGACTAATAGGCAGCCATATATGCTTGTGTAGGGAAGCCCCCACAAATGTTAACAGACACCGTACCGTCAACTGAGGGGCACTTGACGATCCGCAAATAAATTAAGGTTACAAGGAATTTCAATCATATCATATTCCCTAGGGATGATTTTAATTTTGCCAAGTCGAATAAGTACTTTTAAATTATTTAACGACGTACGAATTGTTATTGCTCCGGTTAAAGGAATATTTTCATATATTTCAAATTAAATCAGAGAAATCAAAAATAGACCTAAATTAGCAGCCTACTTCAGTATGACATGTGAACCATTCGAGAATCGGGCCGGACAGGAGAACGACAGAAGATGATGTAAATACATGATTAGAAGGATTTGCACTCTATACTGCTAATACATCTGCAATCACAATTACAATTTGGGAATATGTGACAACCTTTCTTGATACTATTCTTCAATAGGGACAAGGACGTAGGACATTAATAAGCTTTCAAGGAAACTAACACTAATTTAAATAAATAAACTATAACATTTTCATTTACATTCCTATAGTGTCCAAATTTATTTGGCTGTAATGGGCCACTAAAAATAGCGTAGAGTTTAGGAAACGATTAAAAGTAATCAAGTACAAACCTGTGACCTATATTAACAGGCCAGTCAGTTCCCCGACCTCCGAAAAAAAAATTAATTATTTCTCAACACAGTACAATTTTGCATTTTTTCCCTGTCCCAGTCTTATTTGAAGCCCAGTTTCGTGGAAGCATTTCGCTCAAATTATTCATAGGGACGAAGTTTTTCAGGCTTAAGATAAAGTCCTTAGCACTACTCTAGGATTAAGGACACAGCGGGCAATCGATTCCTGAATTTATATTTGGGTTGGGAACCATCGGAAACGTTCACTTCAATTTCTTTACTTCTTTTCTATTTTTTCTTTGGTTTAATTCATTGGACTCCTTACTGAAGGAGTTTTTAATTCCGCAGTCCCTTTTTCGATTTTACTTATCGCCATATTATTAAGAACAGCGTATCCAATTATTTGAATCTACCTGCTTAGTCTGATTTGTTGGATGAATTTGACGATTTAGCGCCGCATTTTTCTCCTTTTTAAATTGAGTTTCGATCACTCTATAGAGGGAGAATGTTACATACGAAAAATTAATAAATCCCTCATCCACATTTTCCATCTATATTTCGCCATAATTGGCATTGCCATTAATGATGTAATATATAAATAATTATATAAACAATAAGTACCCGGTGGCGTATTCAACCGCATTAATTTAAATATCTAAATTGACTGAGGGGGCTCCTCCGCAATATATAAAACTGCTTCGCATTAAAAAGTGCCATGATGGTGTAACTGCCATTGCCATTAAAAACCTAATGAGAGTAGGTTCGCAATAAGAATGCAAAAGGCAATAACTATCAGAAGGCAGAAACGAAAATATGTTCTCTAATAGGTACATAACTATTAAGAAAGGACAAAACAAGTTTATGCAGGAAAGACGAGAGAGGGGATGACAAATTACAAAAATGATGCAGGAATTACTCATGCCTGAAGTTTTAAATTTAAATATATTTACACCATCAAAACAGACGGATATTCCAAAACTAGATGGATATTCCTCCCAGTGGCCTGTCTGAGAATGAAACTCGAACAGAGAGAGGACCCAAGGAAGAAAGAAGGACGGAACGGGAGTAGTGACAAATGAGACGGAGCTCATTGGCCATTTGGCAAAAGTTTTATCGGCCCCAGTCCCAAGGGCTCTGCAGTGTTTTTTAAAGACTCCTTCTCTCGGGCAGAAGTAACGCCGAATTTTTAATGTTCTACACCGAACCGACTGTTCGCATGTACTTCGCTTACTTCAACATTTATACGCTTCTCCCTGTTCCACTTGGCTTCTGTTAGAAAATGCCACCTTGGAAGTTATAAACTAAATCGCGCTTTCCATAATAAGAAATGTACATTTATGTGTCTGTTAATGGGTTCAGTATTACATACCCTTGTCTGGCTCAAGATTTTTTTAAAGTTTTAAAAGTGTCTTCCGACTAGGTATCAGAACTGCAGAATGGCGAGAAAGAAACTGAAGAAGTAAATGGGCGGCGGACGAAAGAAATGGTAAGAAAAAAGGGAGCGACCTTCGGTATAACAGCGCATTAAATATGGATAAACGAAAGTGAGTCTTCCATTTGTTTTTTTAGTGCTCTATCTTTCTACCTCTGCAGCCGCTGTTAAGAAAGACAGGAGAAAGACTGTTATCTTCAGTCAAAGCTGACATCTTCCTACTCCTACGTCGATTACTAGACGATGACTCTTTCTATGGTTACTAACCAAGCGGAAAACAACCTACCTAACACTTGGCGAGCTCTAAATATTTACAAGATATGCGCGATATAAACTGTAAAAGCACCAGTCAAATTGAAATTTATTATTAAATATACGGAAAATAAATAAAACCCTATATGTTTTATAGATAGGCGCCAACTTTCTTGATGTAGAATTTCCGTTGGTTTTCCCGGTGACGGTACTTAAGAAATGTGAAGAAATGAAAGATGTCATCTTTCCCTACACAACGAGTTGAAATGACGCCGACCACTTGTGATCCTTCTCAACCAAAATTTCTGAGTATAATGAAGTAAATATAATAAACAAAATTGGTTTAAATTTGTCGAAAGTTTAGATCGTTTTTTATATTAACGTTTTGTAAATTACGTGTAAAACTAAACGTTACTGTTAGTGCTGTATTGTCACAATGTTGTTGTGGCAATCGGGAATGTCACATCATAAAAACCCGAAAACTATTGATGGCCGTTGAGTCAGAACGCATTCACAGTTTTTAGGCAGAGTTCACTGAGCTGCCGATCGAGAATTTTCCCCACAGAAGGTTTCCCCAGTAACGATCAATTTCCGAATTAGTCAATTCTGTTGCCGGTAAACGGAGCCGTTTGGAGTTTCCGGGGTCGCATCGGGCGGAAAAGGGACACTCGATTGGCCAATTACCGGGAAACACCCGCAGGAATTGTTTCCTTTTTCCCGGCGGAAGATCTCCAGCAGGCTTCTCGGTTCCCCCCTAGGTAGACCGGACTAAGCCGATAATTCTATACTTAAAGCGAATCGCTCCTTCGGGAGAATTGGCCGAAAATTGGACCTTGCCCGCCCTTTTATAGCGCCATTGCCATTAATTCTGAAACAACACCTAGGAACATCGTATTTAAAAAGAGGGCTACACTCAATGAGGGCGAATGCTATTGTATATTACCATGGAGGCGTAAAAATGTGTTCACGGAATCGAGACAAAAAGAAGAATTTTATCGAACGGAAACGATTTTCAGAAATACCTACCAACAATTCAACGTAGTAAATTTTGTAGTGTAAATTGCTTTTTATTTAGCAATTTATTGCGTAATATCGCGTGTATAATTCAGGGACTGTCTCTATTGTAGATTAAACTATACTGAAACTGCGCTAAAGACGTTATCGGTTGATTTGGATCATATTACCGTCGCAACTTTTATTAACCAGTAAAATCACAAAGCGAAAAAGGATAGTTATTTTCTGTAGGGATATCATAAATATTAAATATAATACAATATATTTACGATATACACTTATGATGGCTTGAATTTAAGATGGTAACTGAAAGTTTGGAATATCATGACTCCTTTGAGTATGGGGTATGTTTACCTCTGAAGTATCACTGCGGAACAAAAGCTAAAGATGGCTAGAAGATGCCGAAACCGGTCTAGATCAGGTCCTAACACGAGAGAAGTGTGATAAAATGTCGAAAATTATTTAAAAGAACCGGGTTCAATTCCTCCAGGGGGTAACGCTACCTCATAAAACGTATTTAAAAACTAGGCCAACGGGCGATACGAATGAGGGGGGCTCCAAATCGGCGGTGAATATTAAGGGTGGAGTTGAGAAGGGCCGGTTTGCGGGGTGGAGCAGCTAGCAGGTAGACTGCTATGCGTTTGTCTTATTAATTATGCAAGGCAAACAGTCGGAGCTCTGTTAATCCCCGTTTGGGCCACACAGAGCGGGCGGGCCCCGGGCACCCGGCCTGGCGCCTCTAAAACCGAAGTCTTATTTATACAGCACTCGGCGTTTATCCACCCCCAGTTTTGGACCTGCACCGTGTTTCGGATTCTATTTTCTCTGCCCCCTGATTTTTCGTTGCAGGGAATTTAATTTTACTCTGGGCTTAAACTCTTATATTTTAAGCAAACGAAGTTTAATCGGACCCGGGATACTTACATACTGTATCATTTTTCTCTTTATTAACACTATTAATTCAGTTAGTCAATGCAGAAATTGAAGGCAATGCAGAAAATGCGTGTGCAATAAAATATTTTGGCGTAATTACCTATAACATAATTTATTCGAGATAAACAAATTTCTCGCCAACTTCAGGTAAGGAGGTTTCCACGGATTCACGTCCGTGAGATAGGTGCATTAGCCGTCACCCTAATTATAATTTATCATACGGTACCGTAAGCGCTACAATCCGATGTTTACATAATCTAATTACTAATTTGCCGCGGTAATGCCTCCTATTGTTGATTCGGGCGTATTCGTGGACGTTACCAGGACAACGTACGACATTGTTGATCTACAGTACGAATTATCAATTAAAGATTCTTAAAGAGTTCGGGGATAAGAACAAATATTATAATCGCGTTCCTGTATTTACTGAAGATTCATTCCGAACTTTTCCGTTTTATAAAATCCAGATATAAACTTAAAATAGGGTGGGTTATGATTCCTGCAAAGCTATTTACATTTTCATATAATGTTGAATTCCGTGTAATGTGGAATGTAGAATTATTTTTACTATTGATTTCTTGCGTGAAATAAATAACTATAATCTAACTATAAAAAACTATAATTGAAAATATAGCAATCAGAACGCTCAGGAACAATAATAAGTCAGCACTGAATTCAATCGCGTTAAAACAGATTAAAGCCAAAAAGAGACGAGCGGAAATTTACTATCGAGTTTCCCCGACAGCGAATGATGTTCCCAACATGCCGTGAAAGTTTCGACTTTGCCTTCTGATTACCCCGCCATTGGCAATGCTTTAAGTGTTCCGTGGCTTAGTTCTTCTCTGTGTCATTACACTCGTTATTCGCAAATTATTCTGAATTCGTCGTGAGATAAACAAAACCGGGTTAACTACAGCCTATTCAGTGTCTTTTGACTTTCTGTTTTTCTTTCTGATGCTTAACGATAAAATCGCAGAGAAAGGAGCTCTACTGCCAAGAGTTAAAGTTAATTCCACCCGGCATATCTGTTCCGTGAAAATATTTATCGCTTTACTTCTTCTATAAAACAGTAAGATTTTAGCATGAAACTCTGCGATTTTATATAAAAATTTGCAGTACGAACTGGAGCGTTTATGTATTATATATTAAATGTAAATAATATAATGTAAATAATGTAAATTAAACCGGCGTTTAAATAACCGTTCGCATTATTTTGACAAGTCTGTACAGTCTGTCTGCTTGTCAGAGAGCGTGGATTGTACCTGCAGTGCAGAATCGGAATATTGGGAGCATGCGCTACGTAACTGTCCAATGTACAAGAAAGGACAGAACTAATCCGATACGTAGGGATGAGGTATCTTCGAAGCTCCATTTCTTCGAGTAGGAGGAGACCTAAGACTAGATGAAGAATTTTCCCTCGAATATGGAATCTTTTCAGCTCTAGAGATTTTTTCCCCATCAGCGAGAGTTTCGTCAAGGAGCTCTCTACGCATATAACGTAATAACCTGTGTTGTTGTGGCGAGGGCGGTGATAATTGTTATAGTAGGTATAATTACTATAGATATAAATATTATGCGGTCTGCGAAAGACGAAATCACATGCGCTTATATTATTTAAAAACATCGGATTCGCATTACTCGAGTAGATAAATACATGCATTAACAACGAGACGACACTAGGCAGCGAATCCGAGCGGTTTAGTTGTTTGTATAATGTTCAAATAATGCCGGCGATCAGTTTGTGTAACGAGGAACTAATTCCAGAGTGTACTGTTAAGGTGTAATTTAACTGGCAAACAGTTATACCGTATTAGCGTTGGCAGGTTACAGTGCATGCGGCTCCCGGTCAAATTTATTCACACGACTCCAGGTCTGTCTGTAAACAGGGGGCGGTGGCGGAATATATGAGCGTGCCGGGTCGCGGCCCCCGGGTTAAGAGTGAGTTATGAACTCCCTTTATATTCCCGGCTCTTCATAAATCGCAATCACACAGGGCCCGTGGAGTCCCGGCCACCGACGCCGACGTCAGAAAGCTCCGCGGTCTCCCCCGCCCCAGAATAAATAGCCAGCTTCGAACAGGCGATTCATGTTTTACAATATACTACAAAACCTAGGACGCGAACGCCGGTCGTTACCTTCTACGTGGTTTTATTATCTATTCATCTTCCAATACTTGTATTCCCACCCCCGCGGTTATAGAGATTTGGGCTATCATTATATATATATATATATATATATATATATATATATATATATATATATATGCACATATATACATTGGACATCTCCCCACTTTGACTGGTAGTTGTGGCGGAGCAGAATTCAGAATGGACCGTCCTGGTGTTGCTGATTGAAATTTAGGCAGTCATCTCCTGTTTCGTTTGTTCGATTGGAGTTTCACTGGTGGCTTCACTTGGCCTATTGTCCCTGTCCCGCAAAGTGGGAATTGCACCCGTTTCGCGGTCGGGTCTAGATTTCAATCGAACCAACCCGGAATTTATTTTCTCTATTTTATTTTCGGACCGTAGGGCCGTTTTGGCTTTGGTCCCGGCTGGCCACCGATCCTAATGAATAGGGACGCGGTGTCGCGGCGCTCCTCCCTCGGCCGCCCTTTTACGTTTTGGAACGTTTCCAAACGTACACGCCGGAAAATTTCAATGATTACAGCGAGAGGGAGTGAGAGAGGGTGGGAGAGAAGAGCTCTGTGTATCAGAAGTGCGGGGTCGGACGCCACTCGTCCACTTTAGGTTTTTAATCCGGGGCTCCCCCTCTTTTATGTTAGATTCGACGACACACTCTCTCAATGCAAATTCGCGGCCAGCCCGACGATATTTCAACGTTCGTCCGACTGTTTCCACAACAAACCCACCGATAAAACGACTACCAAGCTACTTTTCTCTCTTTTTTCAGTATTAAGTAAATTTATTTATCACTTTCCTTTGCCACTATTCTTTGTGGAATATTTGATCAGAAAATTTGATACTGCACGAATCTCTTTACGATACTTTGGTACTAGTTTATTCGGTTCATTCGATAGTTTTATGCGGTATATTGAACGGCGAGCTACTCTGGTTATCTGTTACGCTGTCCCAATTACTGTGTTCTGCGCATTACAATTGATGAGAGAAAATGATAATAATTGAAAAAAATAATAACTTCATAATCAGCCTGTAAGATTATAGGGGAAATATATTAAAAATATAAATAAAATTTTTCGAATTCTGTTAACGAAAAACGTTGGTCGCATCCTGTTATTAGAGCTCAGTCCCGGTCGTGTCTGTCTGCTTGTACGAGGCGTTGAACAAGTGCTTCGAATTTTTGTTGGAACGCTCTTAACATTTTCGGTTAGTGCCTCGGCCAATGCCGTATGTTAACCTTCCCACTTGTAAAGTTGTTAACCGGAATCTTCTTAGGCGGAAACTTCGGGGCGGCGGTAGCGACGTAAAGTTGTTTCGGTGGAGGGCAGACAATGGGGTGGGACACATTTTTGAAGGGGCCCCACGGCCCAATTCTGATGTCGGCCTAATTAAATTGCTTGGCGCTTACGAGATAGCGCGGACGGATAACCCCGCTCAGATCGAGGCCTTTATAAGGAACGGCCATTCTCGTCTTAATTTGAACGTCGAGTATGAGGTAAATAATCCGGAATATGTCAAAGAAAAGATAAGAAAACGATCTTCCACTGCTGGCTCAGCGAATAAAATATTTGAGATATGATCGTCAACAGCAGCACTCACTCATTATCCTGTTAGATCTAAAAATTAAATACGTCATTGCCACCGGAGATAAATGAAAATATGTGGTTGGAAAAATTGCGGATTATTCCAAACTGTTCAGCAGCGTAATATTCATTTAATTCAAACAGTAGGCCGAAATGTAATAACATTTCTCTCTCATTAATATCATTTTCGACGAGTGTATAATTGATGTTGCGCACAAGCAGGAGAAGCCTACCTTACTTTACCTTCGGTATTGCGATATTGAAAATCCCATTATTCCGGTTCCGGAGGTAGTTACTGGAAGAAATCGGATTCGGTACTCTAAAACGCTGTTATTGACTAATACCCCCCATTTAATGGGTATTTTCGTCGCACGCAGTCTACCGTTATATTCGCTGATGATCACTTAATAATAACTAGTAGAGTATACATTTTAGATTGCTTTCAGAAACCTAGATCTCCCTTATAGAATACAGTTGGTAGAGGTCCGCTTACCGCCGTTCGGTCCATTGTCTTCAGTCCCCGAGTAAAATCGTAGGCAACTCCAGATCCGCCGAAACGAAGTAAAAATATACCTCAGAATTTCATAAATCGCACGTTTTAATTAATTTAGAAATATCCTAATACCTAGTACTATCGTTTTCCCGAATAATAGAATAAGGTTCTCGTCTCTAGGCAGGGAACTAAATGAACGCGACTGGGTGTAAAATCTGCCGGTCGTATATGGCCCTTATACGTCAGGGGCATAGCTGGAATTATTTCATAGTCCTTCAAATGAGGCTTGCCGGGAATTGCAACCGCAGAGCCCTCTAGGGCGGGTAGGTCCGACAACAGGTGAAATTCCAGAACGCTCCTCGGCCTTATTATGAAGGTAGAAGAGACCCACCCTCACCCCTCTCCAACCCCCTCTGCACGACTACCTCCACACCAATCGTCGTGGCTAGACCCTAACCTCCCCCCCACAGGGCCTTAATTGCCGCACCCCTACATACCGGGCATATGTGTACTACCTCCCTTTTAATAATATCAGACCGCCACCGCGACATCCTGACTTATGGGGGCTGTGGGGTAGTTCATCCCCGGCCGCAAGAACCGCCCCTTCCTACGCTACCTAATATTTAATCTGGGTTAGTTGGGCGAAAAAATGTAGGAGTAAATACACAGGGTCAGGGTGGTCCTCAATGCATTAATTATTTAGGTTCAATGGATTAGTTCCGTCCGCAACCTATTGTATTGAATGGGACGGCTTTATAAAGTAATGATAGAACGTAATATTTTTATATAATAAAAGTTTATAAGTTGTAAATAATAAAATTAAAAAATTATTTAAGGGATCTCTCTGGGAAAGAGCGAGTGATTTTCCCAGTCGCCTCTCGCGATTGTTATCATTTTACAGGATCAAGTCATCACTCGGTCTGCAATGTTAAACCAGATAGTGGCGATAAGTTACTCTTTAGATGGGTAGGAGTAGTTATAGAGCAAACTACCAAACTTAATGCGACATTGCAGTTTACGAGCTCCTCTCAAGATTAATTAGTATTTTAATTAAAATATATTGTCGGGAGAGCTTGCCTTTTAGAGTTAGTTTTTAAGTATAGAATATGGGCGATCTCCGGTTTATATCTATTCGAATTAAACTATGTACTTTAAGTTTAAAATTAGATATTAGGTTAGAATTAGATGTTAGGTATTAGAATTTGATATTAGGTTAGATTTGATATTAGGTTGGAACAACGTGGTTATCCGCCTTGGCGGGCTTAATATAATAACAAGGAGACATCAACAACAGGTGCTTCGTCAGCATGGTTTGTTCCTCAGGAACGAGAGGTCGATAGTGAAAAACCAAAATAATACTGGTATATATAAATAAAAATAGCGTTAATATATAGCATTAATATAATAAAGTATCCGTTATTCCATTACGAAGGAAAGCTAATGCCTCAGCGTTAACGCGTCGACCCGGATCCGAATCCCGAAGGCAAATTTTCCTTAAATTGAAATTTCAATTCAGCTTTCTACGAACATAATACGATATTCTTTGAAATAATGACTGCGCGGAAAAAACAAGCTTCAGTTTTATATTTTGATATTTTATTTATGGAAGCTAAAAATTCAATATTTTAAAAAAATCGGAGGTGAAATAAAAATTGAGGTTCGCATTTGGGTTATGACTGAATAATGTTTACTAACGAGGAATACGTTTAAACAGGGTGGAGGGGGGGCTCAGGTTCCAAGCTTGCGATTCCAATAAATTTGTAAGGATTGTCGCGAGCACAGGTGCTTTGGATACAATATATTCCCGGAGAACTGTTTTTACTGTTCTGCCGCTTCAATTTATTGAACAAAGCCAAATTCAAGAGGTGTTCCCCCTGTTTATCTATGCCAATAAATATTTTTAAGGCACGTGTTGGAAAAATTAATACATAAAATGATAGTATAAAGTATGAAAATACAACATTTATTTGTTTAATAGAAAATTTTACGCGACAACACACACAAACATTTTTAGTACATTCGTATTTTGATACAACATTTGGACAACAGTTGTTTCTGTTTCCGTTTTATTTAATTTCTCAGTTATGATATATAGGCTTACATTCTATCCTCTACATTCGTCAACAGGGAGTATTCTTACACATCACTTATAACAAAACCTAATACGGAATATCGATAATACTAAAATATCAATTTATTTCTATCCCCAAAATTTTGCGAAAAAATGATAAATAATTATTCTATTTTTATTTCATTTAAATGTCTAAACTGTTCAATTTTGTTAATGCATACAGGGGAACACTTCCTGAAATTATTATTTTTGCTAAAAATTCTTCCAACATTACAGTTGAGAAGAGAATTACGGAGCAGAGATTCGAGGGACCGACACAAGTATTACTTATAGAATTACATGGGACGTGGGGGCCGTCCCTCGGGTCTTCCCGACCCAAATGTAATTGGTACAGAAAGAAAATAATTCTCCAGACGGTAGAATCGAAACGATCCATTTGATGCCGAAACATTTTACGAAGTGTTACAACAACAATATAAGAAATGTTCCAACGTACAAATTTCAACATTGTAATGAGATAATTCTTTGATTAAAACATACTCACATTCGAATCCCTCGCGAACCACCAAAGGTCGTTACCTTAAGTTAAAGTTACATACAGTTACGAAGTTAAACAATTATAAAACCATACAATGAAATTAATGTCTTAAAAACACAGTAGTAGTGTGGTATTGTTGACCAACAATTGAACAAAAGTTTGTTCAATTATCAAACCCAGTGACACTGCTGAAACGAATATTTAGATAAACCGGTTTGCACATTAGGTTTATCTATCTCTCTAACCATATATATATATATATATATATATATATATATATATATATATATATATATATATAAACCTGTTTTATACAATGCTCGATAGTACTCCGAAATATATCTACCTTCTACGCGATAACCTCCCTTAATGTTTTCAGTACACACATCAACTTTTGTTATATAGCTGAGTTATTTCCGGAGGTGTTCATGCTTTACCTGGAAAGTTATATAAAGTGTATAACGCCTCAGGCCAATTCTAATAATAAAACTGCGTGTTCCCAAACTCCTTGGCCTTGTGTGAGTGTGAGTTTGTGCGCTCAACACTCACCAACCAATATTAACTATCCAACAGAATAAACTGAAGCGGGGACGAACAATGTGATATAAGATTTACCTAAATATTTTTCCGACCCTCAGATGAGCACATTGGTTCTTAAGGCTCTCGCGATCTATTAAACAATTTGTACACTACATCAAAAGGGTTTCCAATATCATCCCATCGATATTCAAAAGTATACTTTCATGTAAAATGCCCTATGAAACAAATTGCTTGTACTGTCATGCAACGATATCGAGCTAACCCAAAACAATATCTGTCGTTGCTATGTCAACATTTTATACGTCTAGGCAGGGAACAATAAGCCATTATAAGGTCTACAACAATTACAAACCAATTGTTATTGGTCCATTACAATATTATATAGATTTAGACAGTGAATTAATATAATAGCAATCATAAAGAATCAATTATTGCTATGGCAAGTATCTAAATAGCGACCTACCATTTGTAAACACGTTTAAACATAAATTCCAAAACACTTGCCATACAATTTTGAGATACTTATCAATGGGTATTTCTACCCAGGATTTCTAACAGTACTATTTCAAGGGTAGTTTTGTCGAACCGTGTTTGACAGAAAGAGAGGTCTGGACTATCACTAGGGCACTTCATACCGCTCTGAGTAAGCCGCTTTGGCTCACACGATGTTAGCTCACTCGCTGTTAGTGTTCTATTTCCGATGAGCTACACCGAGCCTGGTTACCGCCGGCGCCATAGTAGCTAAAATCAATTGCTCGATTACCGACGGGTGTCAATTGATTACGATGAATCGATAAACCGCCTAGAGAAATGAAAATTAAAGAGAACGGTTTACCATAATTCAATTGAAAATTGATAGATAAACGGAAATACAGGAATATCAAGAAATGGTGGAATGGTTCCTTGGAGTTACTAAGCAGTGTTAAGTAAAGCTAGTTTTAAGGCAAACTGCTTTAGAAATTCATTGGTGAATATCATCAGGATTATATTTCTTGTTATTTTTTATAGAAATTTAAAACTATATAATAGTTTAATTTTAAATGCACCCCACCCCCATTGATTCATCGGATATTATAATGATACGTTTATTACACTGTCGAACAGGCGAATTCATTCAATTGGAATATAATCCCTCGGGGTTGAAATGCTGGTGACGTTTAATTATTGGAGATTGGACGACATACTTGCGGCTGGGATAGGACGGTTGGTACGGAACTTCTCACAACTCCAAGAATCGACCTCCATCTCTCTCTCTGTCTCTCTCCCTCTCTTTCGTCTAGCGTCAACTATTTTGTATCCCTTGCTACCGAATAGTCGACCCACCTGTCTGATTGATACGTGAATCCAATTACTCATTGCTATTTTCTGGTCCATCGCATTATATAGGTTTATTATGAGGTGTAGACTTATTGTATCAACGCCGTGAACGCGATAGTTATCCCTCGGGGTTTATATTTCGTTTATTGCTGACATTTCCGGGAATTGAAAGTACAACAGTAGTACATATGAAGCACCCTGCGAGGACTTTCACTGTACTGTACATGAACACGATTCATTTACAATCCCAGTCTCATATATAAATTGTTCTCCACTCTTCTGGATCGGTGCAAGTAATGACAAACAGAAAATATGAGTTCTGCAACTTTTAGGCAATTGAAATGCACAACTTGCTACTTTATTCCGGAAGATGCTAAATCAAGAGTCAACTTCAAGATTTACTTTCATTAAATTAAAATATCGGTACATTGTAGTTTAGATTATAATTCGAGGTTGGGTTTTCATCCTTACAACTTTACGCATTGAATTTACACTCATAAAATAAGTTGTAGGGCCTCGAAATAAGGTTTCTGGGACTGAATTTGATTGATTATGTTTGCTCGGAAAGATGGAATGGGGGAGAACAGGCGAGAGAACAAACGGAGATTGTTTGGTGGGATTAATTGGCTCAACAATAGCTGCAATCCGTGCGAGTCCGTACTCGGAAGTAAAACCGGAAAATCAACAAAGAAAAAACAGGTTAAACCCACAATAACTCACCTGTGAATGAGATCTGCCAATAACAGGGCCGAGCAGGCCACCCTTTAGCCGGCCCTAAGACAAATGAACAACACCGGTGCGTTGTTTGGGCTTTAAAATTGTTCATTGCATGCGCACCATATTTTGAATTTATGATTAAAATACCAATAGGCATCTAGAAGATAAAATTCGGAAAATTATTCTGCGCGCATTTATGAATGAGTTCTAATAATACGACAGGAGGAGTATAATAAATAATATGAATTCCCGTATAATGGAGGAAGAAAGCCATTATCCAATGCGATTAAATCCAGGTTATCCATATCTTCTTTTAATGTTTGCTCTAAGACTAAATGCTTGCACGACTGTTGCTAGGACTAGGCAACAATAACAAGAGAGGTAATATGAATTTATGCCAATAATAAATCTATAAAACAGGGCCATGACTGCCATTTAATAGAAAATAAAGAATGATTCCGCGTTATGAACTTTTTTGACATCAGATATTTGAAAGCGGTGCAGTAAGAGATGTAATATACTTTTAGAAATACAGGGAAAAAAGAAATGAATAAATATGAGGATTCAGCCAACAAAAACTGGAGACGATATACAAAACCGTGAGGAAACAATTATTTTTCAATTCAAATTTCCGAATTAATCAGCAGTATATTTTATACATGATAATGGGTATAATTTCGTCGAAACGCGCATTCAATTTGTTTTGGAAATTCGGTGAAAATTGCGTCCAACACCGGGAGTTTTTCCGGAACGGATCTGGCAAAAGTCGAAACTAAACTGCATATTTAAATCAAATCCAATTTCGTCTGGTCCAAACACAGATGCTTTTAACGATAAAACCAATTTCCACCACCCTCCCAGCCTTTCGCGATCCGGCAGCAATCCGCAAATGGAATTAATTTTCTATTTTAAATTCTGGTCGGAATATTACCATTAGAATCATTTCTCCGATAGAAAATCGACCGCCGATATTTCAATTTAGTATATCCACTGACGGCTCTCATTATGGCTGATGCCTCTCAGGGAAAAAAGAAAAATCATGATATAAAATATCTGAACGGATTAAATTTTCACATCGTTGACCCATTCCGAAAAACAGGAAGTTTGCTTATCTTTTACTTCAAGAATAAGAAAATCTAAGTGTATATGGTAACATTATACTGGAGATATTTTATAAGACATATTTATGTTTTCTCTTGAAACGTTTTCAATATTTAAATACATTTTTTTAAATATATTTTACTATTCGTGAATTATATTTCTCCCAATAATGATTTGATAGCTATTGACTTGACTATTGGAAACATTGGCGATTACTCGGGAAACAAAACGAAGGAACAGAGTTTTAATTGATATCTCAAGGTACAATCGACAAACTGTCAGAACAAATTTCTCACAAATGACTAGTTAATTAACAAAACAAAGTTGCCCTATAGTCAATATAAAATATTTTCCCATATTCACGGCGGTATTTCAGAAGTTCGAGCAATACTTACATCGAGCCCATCAATATCCATGATATACGTGCTTGACTCAATACAAGGTAGATTGGGAGATTGCCCACCCCCAACCGCTAAGACTGGCCAAGATCGGGTTTCATCCAATCTGTAAAGGCCGTCGGATCTGCCTTATAATTCTATTAACGGGGATCAATCACTGGGGCTCGGCTGTACACTTGGCGGCTCCCTCCAAGAGCAAACACATTAAATAACTCACGGCTTCATTCAGCAGCAGGAGAGAGAGGGAGGGAGGGAGCGAGAGGAAGAGAGGGTGGGAGTCATCGATTGTGAATCGGGGCTCAGGGCCCAAATCTATACTACAATGGACCCCAGAGCCATTCAATCCCGTATGGAAATTTCGGAAGGGATTTGACATATGAAATATTTTCCTTTCATTCGTCCGTGGGTCGTTCTCGTCGCGTTCGTTCGACGCTATCGTCATATTTTTCTTCTCTCTTTTCTCTTTTCACAGAGGCTCTGTCGATTTTTCGGTTTTGTCGAACCAACTGTGCGCCAAACAGAAAAAAACAAACAACAGGCCGAAGTTAGAACTGCAAGAATTGGATTTACGAAGTCTATTAGGAGTTTTATGCGATACACTCGGAGACATCTGGAATCGAACCCCGTAACAGGTGGTAATACGTAAGCACTAAATATACCATAACATGCATAACGCAAATAGCACAAGTTTCTGCTTAACGAGGCGAAAATGCAGTCACCAGCACAGTAAACCATGAGGTAATGTAGATAACGATATTGGTACGAGAGAAATGGTACTAACAATGGCGAATAGTCGAAACTAGTTTAGGATAGAACGAAAATCCCACGAATTTTGCTCCTAAGTAAATGAATTAATTTCCTACGTAACATTCGAACCATTAATTTTGAAATTTGTTCTTAATTTTATATTAAAAAAATGTAAACATATTAAGCGGACGCGTTTTATCTCCTAATGTTTAAAGTGCGATGTGCTCTTTTTTTGCTTTTCATCTAATATGGGCCCTCAGGTGTTAGTCGGCCGTTTAGAAGTGTAGGGCGAAGGGTGGCAAAATAACAGCCGGCCCAGGGAAACATCCCCCTACATAACTCTCCCTTATTTTATCCTTTATTGTCTCCTCGCAACGCCTCCACTCTTCACCGAATATTCGCCGCGTTTTCTACGACACCGAAACAATCGCGTCAAAAGGAAACATCAAATATTGGCACCTTACTTGACACCCGTACCAAAGTTCCCCGATGATAAACCAATCGGGTTTTCTTCGATCGCGAGCCTTTTCACACTTCCCCCAAAACCAAATGCTACTCGAAAAATGGTCCGGAAACTTGAGAATACCTTTGATATTTCACAAATTAATTTAACGTCTACAATACGATGAAACTGGATTTAATAATTGAAACACATTAATTTTAGACACTCACACTACAAGATACTTACATTTCAATACGGTACAAATGCCATATTTCTAATATGGGAATAATAATAATAATTACTAATATTATGCTCAAAATAAATAAATAGAGAAATGCGCGTTCGGCCTGGAAATTCTTTCTGTAATGAAGCGTGAAGAGACTAATTGCAGGTCTAGAAGAGTTGAGAATAGTAGTTCGGGGAGGAAAAAGGGCCCCGAGAGAAGAAACCCTTGCAGAAATTACTTATTCCCTATGAAGATATGTCCCTCATAAATTACTGGCGCGTTTTAAGGCCGTGCGACTTAACAACCGTTTTATGCTAAATGGTCCCCCCAAACTCCGGCCCGCCTCTGAAATATTTCCGTACCGCTTTTTGAAACATTAGTCTTGTTCGCCGCCACATTTCCTCTCGACCCCCTTCTTCCCACCTATACCTGTGTGTCTGTGTCTCTCTCTCTCTCTCTCTCTCTCTCTCTCTCGCTCTCTCTCTCTCTCTCTCTCTCTCCCTCTCCCTCTCCCTCTCCCCTCCCTCTCCCTCTCCCTCTCCCTCTCCCTCTCCCTCTCTCTCTCTCTCTCTCTCTCTCTCTCTCCTCTCTTTCGTACCTAATAAAGTTATACCCGGGGTGGAAAGGGGATAAGGGGATGAGACTCAATTGTAGGGATTAACGCGGCGCGCGGGTAGGGATGTCCCCGGGCCTCTGGGAAATTAACGCCTTTTCTGTTCCGGATAATCCAGTTATGATAAATTTCTCGTAACTACGAAAAGTAGAGATTAATTAATTTTTTTGGAGTTTCGTGTTCATGGGAGGGGGAGGGTGACCTTTATGCGGTTCAAAAGAATGGGCGAGAAGGTGACCTGGGAGGGAGGCCGGACTAATTTCAAGTCTCGGCTTAGAAATTTACCTCACCTAAGGAATAAAAATATTGCTTTCCCGACACGTTGTACAACACTTTGTACAAGGGGAAAATTTTTTGTCTACAGCCCAGCTTAACGCAGAAACCTAGCGAAGGTATAAAATGTAATTCATTCCTTGCCACATTTAAATTCCCGATTTTAATAATTTCTTAATTATTCATCGCGTTTTCACCACCTATCTGTCAAAATCTTCAATAAAGGTGTCTGGGTGATTTTGCCGAGGTATTCCCACAAGGAGTTATATGTATCATTACGGCAGTATATCTCCCTTACAGATTAGGTCATTCTTCTGTTAATCATATTTATCGTTACAATTCTACCAGGCTGTATGTAAACAATAAAACAATGGAGCTTGTCCTTGACCAATATAAAAAAGAACATTTAAATTAGTGTCGCCGACACTTTGGACCTATGTTTATTGAAAAAGGTTATTTTCTCAAACGAGGCTGCAGCAAGATAATTAACACCGTCCTCATAAATTAACGTTCTAAATACAAAGGAGTCGGGTTGTTGTCTACATTACAGAAACCTTTAGTGGCGTAAAGCGGGCGGCGGGAGTGATCCCTTCTCTTCCAGCTCTCCAGACCCAGTTCACGAGACCCAACCCAGTTTTATTGGAATATTCATAATTAAAGCCGGAGTCTGTACTCTCTTACTCAATATGGCTCCTCGTGGGGAAGCTAATTGTCCCCGGGGAACTATTATGCTTAACGAGAAGACGTCGTAGAAGCTACCCAAATATGAATGAGACCACCCTCCCGCACACACGCCAATATTCTGATCGACGCTTATCTATTTCGGTTGGCCCGTATGGAAGGCGTCGCATGAAAGAAACATCTTCGGTCCGTCAAACCGGAACCCGCTCCGACCTTCGATTCCCCGAGTTCCTTTCATCGCGGATATTATCCTTCGCTCGGTTGGCGCGGAAGGAGAAATAGAGAGACAAAACGTTTCGAGACGTTCGGCAAGAAATGAAACACCGTAAGGGGGATATCGATTATGAGAGGACTCAAATAGAAACAGACCCCCTCACCTTTGTGGGTAAGGCTCATGCGATTGAATATATTTAATGATTTATAATATTGAGCGAACATACTTGCAGTCTATGCTCGCAAATGGCATGTGGGAATTATATGTATCACTCGACCGGTTGGTATGAGTAAATATTTTGTTCTTATACTGAATGATTCTTTAAAATTGGTTAAGCTATGCTCCATTCGTGTGGCTGGACGGCTACGGGGATGTCACCCCGGGCACGAAAAGATAGGTTACCCGCTCGCACGACAGACGATATCGGACGACAGAATGATGGACGAAAAGCAGCGAACAAATACTGGACAGAATCCAAACTGTAATCATGATGCTAGCGGAGCAAACCCAAAACGGTGACCATATACCCACTACGCCTTGTTCGCAAACGGATTTTTCAGCGGGTTCTTTCGTGGAGTGATTAGGAGGAATTTAACTAGGGGACGATTAGGATACTCAAGAGTTAATATCCTGTGTGATAATTTATTTACAACTCGGTTGCAGTTACTAATTATTACGGAATTGTAAAATTGAATTGTGTAAATATCGGCATTACACTGTTTGTAAAATGTAAACTGTTATAAAGGCTAACGGAATAGGTAAACACATAGGTAATAGATTGTATCTCGTTTCGGTCTATGTAATAGTATTAAAATTGTTGTCGAACTGCCGTGCTTTGTACACTAAATTTCGAGTTCAGAAATGGGACAAGTGTGGATAATTGAATGGAATAGCAGAGCAAAGTCCAATACTCCTCGGTCATTTTCGCCTATTGAATTATTCATCGTCGCAGTTTACCCTATGAAAAAAATGCATAATAAATAGGTCTTTTAGCGTTGAGTTTTGTGTCTGGGAAGAATTCAAGAAGGAAATATATATATACCGTACAATCCGGGCGTTTGTGTCAGAAACGCGTGTCAGACTCTCGTTATACTCAAAGGGGGGGGTGCGCGTTATTGCCGAACAAGCAGCACACGGAGTAGAAGGAGCGGAATTCTCACAAATGTAAAAACTGTCTTCCATTGGTTTCCTTTGTTTCGTTCCTCGGATAAATACCGACTTGCTGAAAGGAAGACAACAAAGCTGGAAGGACTGACGGATCGAAGAAATTATCGCGTTTTACACAGCAGTTAGTTTTAATAGCGGGCTGGGGGCAATATTTCAATCGGGGCAATGAGTAACGTTATTCGGCTCCCTTGCCGACATGGAATATTCCATGACCAATATTCCTGCCTGTCTTTTGTCCGACTATATTAATGTCATCATTAAACGTCGAAACATAAACACTGAATATTAGTTTGTAACAGGGATACTGAATATTATTTGTATATATCATATCTTTAAATGAAAATCCTTGTAGGTAATCATTGGAATTCTGTCTGGACCATGTCTATACAATATTGCTTATGGGCTTTACAAGAATTATTACAGAACTAATCAGTTCTGATTAAAGAGTGATATTAATCCAAACTACCGCGCTCCCCAGGAATCTCTTTGACAGTCATATGTAACTGATGTAGGTTTTTAGCTAGAGCAGAACTATGTTAAATATCCTATGTTTTTTATTTTTAAGGAGAATGGAATATTTTCGCACAAAATTGAATAAAAAAGACTGAATGCAGACATGGCGGATCTTTACACTTCCCGATCCAAATGTGATCAACAGCTTGTAAAAGGATGGTTAAGGAGATCTTCATCATAACTGACCAAGCGTAAAGTTACGATTTAGGAGATGAACTTTAACGGGTGAATTGGAGCGGATTTTCCGGACTTCCCGTGGTGGCGGAAAGAAAATGCGACACCATCATCCGTGTCCAACTGAGACCACAAGAGGGCGGAGGCGAGGTTATTCCCGTCTGGTCACTTAGAACCGTACAAAGTTGACAACCATACTTATGGCACTACACGCGCCAACTTTACACCAACTTCACCCCGCTGCGGAACCGACATACGTTTGGCGTCGGAGAATTCCTCGCCCCATTTCACACGCAAGGATAAATCATGGAGTAATTGAATCTCCGAGTTGTACCGTGGGCGCGAAAGGTCGGAGGTCGCATATCCCCCCCCCCCCCGATCTGGAAGACATTCCCTGGCACTTTAACGTTACAACCGCAAATATTTCCATCTAGTCACTTGTACGGGCTGGAGGAATTTGTCATCAACAAACCCCATTGCGCTATATCATTTATAAATCACAAAAACGCATCTAGGCTTAACCTGAAACCGAAATGGGAGATCCGCAAACGTTCTTCAATTTATGAATAACCCAGCCATCATAGTACGTCGGCGATATTTGCCTGGACCTCGTCAGGATTTTGGAGGTTTTTAGACTCTGAACACAGAACCGAGGTGTAAGAAATTACATTCGGCGATTTAATAGTTGGGAGAGAGACGGGCGTTGGGTTGGGGGTGTGGCAAGGCGGCGTGAAACGGGAGGAAGTTGGCGATGGGAGCCAGAGTCGGTAGGGGGCGGACAAAGGAGTCGGGCTACAAAGCTGATTCGGTGTAGCTCGGACCCGGCCGAGGCTACCGTTAATTCAATCGGGGTTCCAGAGTCCGCCCCCGACAAATAACAACAACCCCCGGCCCCTTCCCACAAAGGAGCAGTCTCCGCAATCTTCGCGGCCACAGTTCGATCGGAAGCCACCTCCAACCGTCCCGGTCGGTTATTTGACCAGCGGGAGCCGTTTTTCATTCGTGCTATACTGCCTTCTCAGTCCTCTTGGCATCATATCACACTACCCTTCATCACTGGGGTGTACTGTTAATGCCCTATACTGATATCCCCCGCGAGAATTAAAGAAATTGGGAAGATTTGGAAGAAGGTTTGGAATACCAAATTTCTGTCTCCTGAAATGACCGTCCAGACACTCCTTAGACACCCTCCTTAGAAACTTCACATTAACATATTAACGTATTTTAACTTCAACTGTCCTATATTAATCAGTAAGTCATCCTAATATACAATAGCCAGTTAATGATTTCCCCGTCGTTTTCGAGGGCGAATAAGAAAACATGACCGTTGTCGACTCATTAACAAAGTCATTGTTGTGCTCTTTACTTTCGCCCGTTTCCTGGTAACGATTGGAGCTTCCCTTTTCCCGCTTTTCCTTTTCTCTTTCCTTAAAGCCCTTTCCGAAGACTCCCTCTCACCGTCGGACAGGACTCCTGACGTCCCCAACTGTTCCTAGCCGGGTTACTTTCTCACGAGGCCTACCACCCAGCCCTCTCACTCAGTCTGGGTGTATTTCTTTGAAATTTTTAAAAGGGTGCCGGCCTACTTTATCCGCAACCTACGAGATAAAGAAAACCAACTCGCGAATCAAGTAAGCGAATCTTGCAACGCTGGGGGTATATGACTTCAGTACAAGACCTTAGCCATTTAATAATCGACATGAACCATTCTTAGATGAATCGAAGAATTGTTTTATTTATTAAGGAGTAGTAAGAACTGTTATCGGTTACCTACAATGTTTTAATAGCAATAACGAAAGTGGTTTTGAATCTGACACCAGTGGGGAAGAGAAGGATCTGAACCTCATAAAATAAACATAAAATTGAGGAAAAGGATAAGAGTTGATGCGAGTTAATAATTCGAATTTCCCGTTTATCGTGTTCTGGAGTAATAGATATCATTAGAAGATTTACTTATAAACGACGAATAAAAAATGTTCATATTTTAACTCCATGGAAAAATACACTGATTCACACATATTTCTGTATACATAAATAATGCGTTAACTTGGGGTCCGATGCGTCGATGTACATACAGCATAACACAGAAGGCGTAGAGTGAAGGGGGAGAAGGGAACAGTTTATTTTCATGGCTCTTGTCCCAGGGACGAAATGGAGCGAGATAAGTTGATTTCGTCATTTCAAAAGAAAACTCCTCCCGTGCAATTCTAACTTCCCTCGTAATCTTATGGAAAATATATACAAAAGTTGGAGGGCTGCCACTATGAGAGCGGAATTTCCTCTGTTAAGACAGTAAGTACGTTGAAAATGTGCCGGTTAAGAGTCCTGTTGTTACTGTATTATTCAGGCGCAGAACAATTTTTGGTGTAGTAATATTTCATTATTATTTCGTGGAATTATGAAAAATCCAGTGTTTAAACGCACTGGAACACAAAAACGAAGCGAAAGTTACGCGTCTATTTATGTACATTTTTTACATGTTTTAAAATCCTGCAGAATCCCAGATATACTACAGAAATATGATGATATCTAATCGCGAGCAAGGTTTGCTGGCTACGATAATCCTATTATCCCGAAGGTAACGTCTCTTGGGCCACCACAAATCGCTTCCGTCACTTTCCGTCCCACTTAATTTTTCGATTCCTCTTTCCCTCCCTCTTCAATCGGCGGGAAATTCGCCCAATTGGATTCAATCCCGGATAATATTTATTGCCCAGATTTGAAGAATATACGGCCCAAAGTTAACTGAATGCCCCACGGGGAAAAGTCATCCTGATGTACAGAGATTGGGAGTGGGCCTGTACTACCGCCGGTTAATCCCACCTTCAATCTCCACAGAAAGATCGCTATATATAGCAGTAGGCAAAACAGTATTTTGAGAATTGTTGCAGCAGTTTATTTTTATCCACTTTTGTCTTATACTAATATTTTAAGATTATTTGTGAATGATAATATTTTTTATAATATCCTAATTTGATTTTAGGTATTTTAGGATATTTAATAAAATATTCAAATAGCTGGCTAACAAGTTTCTGCGTCCCTGTCTGCAAATTTAATCCAGGATCACGGGGACAGGATGAGGGTCAATTCATCTGGGAATTAGACATCTCTGATAATCATGCCGGTGAATTTGAATTATAAACAAGTTGATGCCTGTGAACTCCAGACGGCCCAGGGTCATTATTTGGTTAACGAACTGCGATACTCCCCCATCTGAGTAATATGCCAATACGATCCTATACGGCATGTAACTACGACAGTTACTAATCATTTCTGACGGACACTAAAAGCCGAAACCTGACACAGAGGAGAAACTAACGGTTGACGATATTGCCTTCGATATTAGGTTAGGTTGAGTTTCATCTATCATATTTTTTTTAAGTTGTATCTATCCCAAATATTACATTTTAATATACCGAAATATCGGTGATGAAATCAGACACTGGGCTCAAAACCGAACAAAGGGAATATTGATAAATGACAGAATATAAATTTTTATTTCGGACGGCATTTGTTACTGTTACAAGTATTGTGAAAGTTGATTTATCGACAACCGACATGCTCACCACATTTAATGGCGGAGTGTGTTCAAATTAATTTAGATTAATACTTTCCCCAAAAATTCTTAAAATTAATAAAATGAAAAAACTTAGTCAGTGTTACAAGGAAAATATAAATATTTCTCGGACAGAAGGAAATTAGACGACAACTACGATTTCCCTAGAATAACTCAATTTCCTCGTCGCTTTAATAAAGGTTATAAAGTTAGAGACTCCCTTCTTACCCTGTGCAGATGTCTAATTGCAAACGAGAAGGCGGGGCAAACGACACGAGGTAATGCGGGAACGTGACGGGGTAAAGTCCGTCCGAGTGTGACAAAGGTGGTCCATAATACTGCAGTCATTTAAGCCCGCGTTATGGTCTCTTTCGCTGTCATTTACAGCTGCGCCTGCTAGTAGACTCCGGCAACTTACCTACCAATATGGATGACACGCTCCAAAACTCAGTTTGGCTGGGAAACAACTCGATTGCAGAAGAAAGATTTTGCATCTATGTTCAGCCTTAGTGAGGAAATAATATGATTAGATAAAACTGCAATTTAAGGTATTTCCTTGATGTTACGCCAGTGTTTTGTCACTCTCGTTGAGCTGTTAGGCGTTAAGCGACACTTTGGGGGATTTTACATAATTTTAGACCCACGGTGAGATCGGTAACAGGGTCTAAAAACAACACTTAACAATTATCGTAAGACACGTGAAGAAAGTTATTTTTAAACATTGCGGACCCGCAAACAAATGCATTAATATCTAATTGTACTTAATTTGATTGAATCATTAATCACGAAAGAAATTTCAGATCACTTTCAGAGCCTTAAACATCCTGCGGTAATTTCCTCCAAATCCGATTTCTATCGACTTTTAAGTTAATTCAATACTTATATTCTTTCCCATTCTTTTTTTTTAAGTAACTTCTTTAAGCGATTAAGAAGTTAGTATCTGCGGGGGTGTTATGGTTGGAGTGGGGATGAAAGTCCGTTTGGAAGTTTCCTATAAGTGTTAGAGTTGAAATTGGCCCCAACCACCACAAATAATTGGTCTACTCAAGTTTCCAACAGCAATGCCTTGTATTATCCGCTCTAATTACACATCATCAATTCTGCAGGTAATCCCTCGGTATGTTTCTTTAATCTACAGGATATATCTAATAGGAAGTTCTTATTATTTCAAATTGTGAAAATAATAATGTCCGCGATGCAATTGGTTTTATTTCCAGGAACAATATCATGTACTCTTTTTAGTAATTTCTATTGCAGAATATACTTACATTTTATAGTACCCTCCATTATGGGCACCTTGTTTATTGTACTTTTAACGATGAACAGTCAGGCAATAAAGTCGTGAAGTAATTTTCGATAAGGAAAAAATCATTCAAAACATTAACATTGCTACTGACGGACTAAAGGCCTAAGTCGAATCTTGCATGCAATTCAAAGTAAACAATACGTTGTTATCACTAGTAGCAACTTATATAAGTTTTCAGAAATTCTACCGAATTTTCAGTGTTCATTTTCAGGTCCAATTAACTGCGAACTACCCGTGGTTAATATCTATATTAGTGAAAAGCCAAAGCAATGTCTTTGAAAAAACGGAATGAGGTAGAGAGTATATCTATCGATTTTAAACTGTCGATTTTACACATTTAATTCAAAGCTCTCATATTATTGTATTATAAAATTGCAATAATTTTTCCACCGATTTACCCTCCTAATTTTTCATATGTTAACTTTTGTTATGAAAACAACTAATATATATAGATATGGAAGAAGTGGGAAGTGGGAACAGAAGCGAACTAAACGGCTTGAAAAAGTGAAATATGCCCGCAGGCCGAATTAATGCAAAAGTGAATAATCTCTCGGAAAATAAATTTAAACCTACATTGACTCTGACATCTGTTTCCTTTTCAGGCCCTTAATTATAAATTAGACAACACTCTACCTTGTAATAGGCCTAATTTTAACCGGTCCACTCTACCATACAATCCAATACAATTTGTATTGTAACTGACTTTCCTTACCCTATTATGCACGACAAAGCGATATAAAAATGAATGAAACGTGGTTAAAAAAAAATAAATTATGCATTGATACATTCATATTTCGCAGAATCAAAAGCATATACTATTATGAAACTGGACAAATTGTAATGGGGAAAATCCTCTGAAATTAATAAGTAGGATGTTGTTAAATTTGTTATAGTGCAAGAGTTGTAGACTTTTTATCGTTTTTAGGCCATACTTGAAAACAAATATAATGAACGTATCACCGCTTGTAAAATAGTATAGTAGCGAACAAGATTGATGAAATATGTTTAATCTTTTTTATAGCAGCTATTTAATTATAGGCCGCGAATAATTCATAGGGTTTGAATCCATAACCCCGGGGTTTATAATCGTACGGTTGTTCGAACTAGGGTGGTAGGGGGAGTGTTCGGTTGATCGGTTTTTAACTGGGAAGTCGAGCTGCGGCCGGGCTGGGCTTATTGGCCGGCTAATAGGACCGAGGGCCACGGCCGAGCTCACCCCCTTTTAGCGCCACCCTTCAATTCACCCGCCCTCCCTTCAACTTTAACACACAGCCCAACTTTCTTCTTACACTTAAATGGGATATTAACTTCTGATCACTTTCCGGGGGAGGCCAAGAAGCCGCAGAGGGCCGCTCTAATTGGATCACACGCGTCCGAAAGATTGTAGCGTAGATTTATTTTTTTAAACGGCTATGACTATATTATTTTTTTTATCATCGACGGACTATGGTTCATTTTATACCCCGAATAGTTGATTATTACGCGAGCGTAATATTTATAGTATTATATGTTTATATGAATTAACAGCTATGAATACAGTTAAACCAAAACGAATAAACAGTAATTCATCCCGAATTAGGAACGTTTATGAAAGCAGCAATTTTCGTCTGCCACCGAAAAATAGGACCGGGGTATATTAAGCGGTACATTCGCAGCACTGAGTTCTGAATTCGGTGCCTCAAACGAAAATCCAATCATGGAACCCGCGGGATTCGATTTCGCGGAAATCCGCCATACAAATAAAAAAAAAGGGAAGAAAAATACAAAAAATAGACAGGAAAGTGCCCCACCCTTCACCCCCCCCCCCCGACCAAACCCACGACCAACGTTTTCAGAGTTAAACGACGCGAATTGAAATCGAAGCGTCGGCGAGATTCAAATCGACCGGAAGGATTTTCCGTACCGTTGGATAGAGTGCCGGGCTACCGTTTTTCCGGCCGATGACGCGTTTCCGAAAAAGCGTCGGACATGGAGGGCGGCGAGAGAGAAAGAGGAATTGAAAAAAAAAATGAAACTAGAAACGGTTTAAACGGCGTATATCGTGGATGAAGGATGCAAGCAAAGCGACCGGCTGCGGGCATGGCAGTATTGCGCCGGGGCGTTCGCCCGTCTAATCTAATTCAACCAGCCTTTTTAGGCCTCCCCAATTCGGGTTCCTCACCTCAATACCGCCACAGTCACGCACTCTGCTTTATGCTGTTTTTCGGGGTGTTTTGGCTTGAATCAGAAACATCGACCATTTCGTGTCCCCTCTACCGCCCGAACTTTCGATTGGCGCACTAAAAGTGTGTAACATAAAACATTATTCATGACTATAAATACTGGAAAACGTGCCAGTAAGTGAAACGAGCCGTCTGGTTCTCGTGATGCACACATGGCTTTATGGTGACTTCCAATTTAATAACTAACCCCGAATATTCATTTCTAATTTCATGGTCCGGTAACTTCGCTTCTGATATTTTAAAAATATCAAAGGTGTAGTTTAAGTATTACATATGAATCAGAGTTACGGACCATGGTTTTTCGAATTCCAAATGAAACATTTTGCATCTGTAATTTCCGAACACTTCCAATTTGCATTTAATATCAGCGAAGAATTGTTAATTAACCTCCGAATGTTTCATATTGCACGTTAACAAAAGTAACCACGCAGGAGGCAACACGCTAATTGATTACCAGGAGCACATTCGTGAGTGAGAATTTCGTTTACAGATTTCCACGATTTTCCAGCGGACCACACTTTTACAAGGAAAATATTTTTCCGGTGCCATTTTAATAAAAAGACCCTCGTGATAAATTAAATACGAGAGACAACTAGAGGTTGAGTTTTATTGTAGCGACACTGGAAGAAGCCGTTTAAACTCGTTCAACAAAAACCTTTTCTCTTTTCCCATATATGGGATATATATATATATATATATATATATATATATATATATATATATATATTTCTTTTTTTCATCTGTGGACTGAACCTTTGAAGGAAGACAAGTCAAATATTTCGTCCCACCAACTCCGACACATCACTTTGTTCAATTTTCCTCCCGTACCGCTTTAATCTATAACTTTCTTTTGGTCCGTTGTTTCTTTTTTTTATTAATTTTATTTTATTTATTTCCCCGCGCTAAAGTTACAATCATGAAGAAATACGGAGTAGTAATATTGAGTTTGTACGGTAGGATGGATTTAATAAAAAATGTTCGTGTAGTTGTCTAATATTCGGCTTAGATCGCAGCAGTTCTATTTCCTATTCTAATAATGAAATAAGGGAAAATTATGTTCACAAAATACGTCAGACAGAGGACCACTCTCAATGTAGCTCACCCTGGTGATTTCCAAATACAGGAAAATTCCCGGAAGAGCTGGGGGTCAACCGATATTCTTCCCACATCACGCAATCTTACCGGAATCATCTAGTCGGACACTATTGGCTATAATAAAAAAACATGCAGATAATGTTAAATAAAGTAACAATTATCGGATAACGACATGATTGAATATGACGTCATGTTCCAAGTCCCCACCAGATTACGTTAGAATTTATTGGTTATTGAAGTTTTCCAATTGGAATTGTCGGTGGCTCTACTCTCTTGTTATCCTTGCAAATTCTCTGCCGGCGGCTATTGCACGTTCAATGGCCACTGTTTGTTTAGGCGTTCATAATAACACCGACTCAACCGCCTTATCTCTCTGTCGCCCTATTCCCTGTTTTTTCCCTTTCCGGTTTTCCTTAGTTTTTGTGGATATATGCCTTTGTTCAAAATACCTAAAAGTGGTATTTCATTAACAATTTGATTTTAATTCAACTACATTTTCCTATGGGTAAACAGCACCGAAAAGATACACGTTATCGTTAATTACGCAACGGTTAATTCCGTTGGGTACATTTCCTAAAGGTGTTCGTTCGTGAACCTGACATTAGGAGTGCTAAGGCGATTACTAAAACGGACATAAAAAGTGAATTTAGCTATCAAACACTCATGAAAAAATGTCACCCCCATGGCCATTTTACCTATAACAAAAGAGCTCGATTGTATTATAAAGAAAATTAAAACAAGGTTGGAAATGTATTAACGTTTTAATATGGTCCCTGGAACTGAGTCAGCATATTTCAACGTTGATATTCCTTCAATTAGATTATCCTGAGGGGTGAAGTTTGTTGCATTGAAGCGGTTAACTGTGTTGGCCGGGACAAACTCAGCCCTAATATTTGGCGGACATCCCCTAGCCATGATCACCGCGGGGTTTTAACCCCCAACTGTTGATGACCCGTTGTCATTTCATTTGCTTTCACGGACCGCCGCAAAGCAAACTTTCCCGTAATCAAAACTACGACTCCGAAAAGCGAGTGAAGGCTTCACTGGCTATAAAACGTCGGCTAGCTATCTACAGATACGTATTTCCCATTACTGCTAATTCAATAGAGGACACACAAGTCATGTTATTCACAATCTCAAAATCTCGAAATTGCAATACATTCCTCTTTACCCTTTTTATCATTGGTTATGACTTTTGTGACAAATATTATTTTTAGTATTTGTAGAAATCTACGACTGAAACAAACTCCAAATGTACTCCTAATTCAACGTAGAGTAAACGTAGATTCTGTCCAATTTTCTTAGAATCAAAATTAACCTCTTAGACGGCAAGAATCGGACCAAATTTTATATGCACCGACAAAAAAATAATTATTTTAATTTATTTATAGATTATAATTGAATGCATAGAATATTCATAATAATTCTCGGTTCATTCATATTCATTAGGTAGTTGCGAAGGCCCCCCGCACCATCTTGTTAAGCGGTTAGGCGGCGAATGTTGATTACCGCGTACTTACCGGGCTCAGTCTGTAGCAGCCGGTTCCTAAACCAACTAAATGAGCCAACGTTGAAAAATATGACGAAACATTATTAAAAATTATAACACTCCAAGCCGACTAGATTTCCGCTACCCGTGGGATATAATCCGAAAAACGTTTCTAACCTGTCATGCATCAAGGGGCTGTTCTCACTAATATAATGCAAGATATAGTTAAATATTAAAAGACGCGAGAATGTACGCATGTGTATAACATTTCGGTTCACCACCAGGGGTCGACATGATTAGAACTGTTTGACCTCAATCGGCGGTGAATTCTGAATTCACCCTATAATTCAGTATACTCATTATGAAAATCTATATACTCAAAAGAAAGTTGGTTGTGATACCACCATAAATTTTAAGCATATATATATATATATATATATATATATATATATATATATATATATATATACACAGTCAATACATAAGTATTATTATCAAACCTCCGCGATACATTCTCTAAAGTTTCACTCCTGTCTCAATCTTCGTCCCAATATGCTGATTAAATCCCTCCTCTGTTTGTATTGAACGTCTCCTCGGTCTGTAGCCCTGACGCGTCGAAAACTGTCATCGACTGGGTGTTTTCTATATCGGGGACATTCCGGAATTGTAGCTATAACCGTATAAGGTTGATTTTAGAGTGAAGAAAAAAATTAAAAATACACTACGCCCATCTCAGTAGTATGGGGTACAGAGCTTTTGCCATAGGGGGTGCCTAACTGAAACCGGTAGGCGTCCAATTCTCGGACCCGGAACTAAATGACAGGATTTGGAAGATGGGGTAGACGGAGGAGGGGATTTACGGTCAAAGAGCGGCGACAAATGAAGAGCAGGCAGAATGAATTGGGTGAGAGGGGGTCGAGCAGACAGATAGGGAATTTGGGTGCGGGGAGGAGTGGGCGATAAGACGGAGATTGATCGCGAATTAACACCGCTCCGAGCGGGCCAAATCCCAATGAAGATAAACTGCAGGCCGTTCCCTCAGTGAGGGCCCAAGGCGGCCCTCCCACATAGTAGGGCCTTCCGCAACGGATATTTAAACTAAATTTGACCAAAAAGATTCGACCGGCACACAACTTTAATTCAGGACACTGTTTCCCGAACAACTTTCACCATTGCCGAGACATTTGTCTTACATACGGAGACGTATAGACAGTTATTCCAATACTCGAAACTGTTTCTACAATCAAATATGAGGCAATTTCAGGTCATTAATTACGACTATATTTAAAATAATCATAATAAAATAATTCATCTGGACTTCTAATACTATAGAAGCACAGTTGTTAACAGTTTAAAACATTAGGTTTCGTCGACATGCTGCGACAGGGACTCTTCTTCATTACTACAGTAATTCTAGTTTTGGTCCAAACATCGAGAGGATACAGAAGTTTGCAATAGTGATGAGACTTTATTAACCGTGAAGCCGAAAGTTCGGGACCAAACCGGGGATATTATTCTGACCACTGTTGAAACATACATTCGTTGTGTATTGATATTTTTGCTCCACTATCATAGCAACTTCATTACGTTCTGGTACTAGGGTAGTCATTCGTTAATTTCCCGGCCTTATAATTTAATGTGTCCCCGTTCGAAATATTCACAAAGAGGACTGCGAGAACTTCACAACCTTATGCTGTTACTGACGCTGAATTTTTATATTCAGATTGTATTTTAGGCAGTTCAGTAATATAGCTGACATGATACATAATCTGCAAATTGTACATATAAAAAACGGAATACTACTGAGGGCGTTGAGAAGTCGAGACCGTTCTAACCGGGGAACATCAAAACTGCTGTACTATAATCTACTTTCCGGGCTTATATTCCTTATATCTGGGTACAGAATGCAATTTATCTGCAGTTCTTGGGAGCAAGAACGTTCCTGTTCCAGTCCTGATATTTAATCTTCTGGGTATATGCAACCGCCGTTATTCGACGAAGAATCTCTCTCTATAGTGCCAGCATGAGTTCCTCTCAGTAATATAATCCCGTTTATCTAAAGATCTATAACGATGTTATGATGACAATCTTATTTCTAACATAGCACAAACATTTTAGTGGATGCGATGTAAACGCTCAATACCTCGTGGTTTTTAACGTTTTAATTATTTTACCATTTACATTATTAGGTATTTATTTAGGGTAGCCAATTTTTCTAGTTTTATTATATTATGTTTTAAAACAACGAAAATGTTATCGCATGGTTGAATATGAATTACACCACACTAAAATTTCCAGACAGTACGGATTACAAAATAAGAGAAAAAGTAATTTTACGGGACTGACGAAACCAATGATATGGAAGAGAAGCGCCATTCAACCGCGCCAATTTTTACTTTGACTTGGAACAATCAAAGTGAAACATTTCATCTCAAATAATATGTTTAATTTATTCAACACCACATTGTAAGATCTATAGGGAAATATCCCTTTAATTTCGGAATCTCCTGTTATTAGTTCCCCATCAATTTTATAAAACTGAATACAATGATCACTATAAAAAATATAAGCAAGTTTTACAACAGGAATTAAGCATATAATTTTTTCTAACGTTATATTAGTATATCGAGATATAATAATTTATAACGAAATTATAATTGCAGGATAAAAAAGTAATTATTGTCGGTACTAATCAACTAACATTTATATCATTCAAGCGGGGCCTCCACGAAGGTAAACAAAAATTGCGCACTAAGGGTGTAATACCTACTGAAATTCGTAATATATAAGGAAAAATCGAAGAAATATATATTATTTTTTCCGGGATTAAAACTTCCGCGCAAATTGGTTTTTTATGAAAGCGGCCACCCACGAGTGGTAAAGCGGCCGGGCTTCGGTTGAATTATTGATGAAAAGATTTTCGGACAGTTCAATTTTCTCCGCCCGAAAACAGACAATGGGGCCTCCGGCCGCCTTTTCTATTATATATAGACGTCTGTGAGCTTCTGTTAGGGGATGAAGGGGTTGGGGAAGGGGCGCGAATTAGGCCCCCGACAAAACCGGGCCCGGGGGATTTTTCCGACCCCCCCCCTCGGGACTATCGAAATTGAAAACAGGGGCTAATGGTGCAGCCTATTTGGGCAAACACGATTTGACACTAAAGGTCGGGCGTTCATTTTTAATAGACTGTCAACAGGCATTAGGGCAGAAATTAGAGACCGGCGGAAGTACAGGGGTGGCGTTCCTATCACTATTATTATTATTGCACCGAGGAAGACTGCGCAAAACAGTACATTTGGCCCTAATGTAGGTCGGGATTTTATTATATAACGTAATATGCCAAGTTATCGTTCACCCATACAATTGCAAGTGTCTGACACAAACTAACAACAGAAGTTAAAACAGAATTCGGCAATATTAATGCCTTAATGGTTATTATTTACGATAAATTAAAAGCTCGTAAAAAATAAAGTGGCCGTGGCAACGTGTAGCCAAGAAGAATGAGACGATAAAAGAAAAAAATTATAATGTATTCCAACATTAAGATAATATTAGAAGAATGTCGGAGTGGCGTTTTATTTAATATTTTATTTTATCTCTCACTCTCTCCTTTTCTCATAATTCCATTACATTAGAGTGAACAAAAGATCCCGTCGGTCCGTTAGGGGTGGGGGCGGCAGCAGGCGAGTGGAGGGGGAGGGGTTGTGCCGCCCCTTACAAAGTGATAGGAGTGCCCATTGTCTGGATGTTGTAAGAGTTCTGGTGCTAAGAGATAGCACTTAAAACGCGCG
This sequence comes from Lethocerus indicus, assembly GCA_019843655.1. Classification (NCBI taxonomy): domain Eukaryota; kingdom Metazoa; phylum Arthropoda; class Insecta; order Hemiptera; family Belostomatidae; genus Lethocerus; species Lethocerus indicus. The sequence continues at coordinate 11,826,609 of JACDQD010000012.1, read as the reverse complement.
CTCCTAAAATCGTAGCACGCCTTGCTTTATAAACCCCTCCCCCCGCCCCCTTCTACCTCACAATTCCGGTTTTAACTACTATAAACTCCTTATTGTCCCCGATTTTCTTTATTTCATTTCTCCTTTTTCACGAATGGGAAGGTAAGGGTATGGGGAGGGAGGGGGCATTTTCTTTATTACTAATCTAGTCTAGTGTTATCCATCCGATTGTTATGGGCGGGGTGGTGCGTTCTATACGGGTCGAATCCCCCCCCTCCCCTCAGGACTGAATGGGCGAAAAAACGGGACATAAAACTAGCGAAGATAAGGATAAATGGGGGAGATAAGTCGAGGACTGTTAGGAATGGGGGACAGTAGGAGGCCAGATAATTCTACCAGTGTAAGCCCCCCCACCAGGGTCCTTTTCTGCCCTTTTAATATTGTGTTAAGTACTAAGCTTTTGTAAAGGGATGATTCAATGGTCGGTCGGGGGAAATTTGAACAAAAACAGATAAGGCTCTTGTGGGTTGGAGTAATGCGGTTTAAGAACAGCCGAGGCTAGCCGGGGTTACTTAGAAATGTATATGATTGTAATTTTTTCAAATGAACAGTTTTTGAAAAAACGTTTTCGGATAGTACAGTCTTATCGTAGAAAATGGGTAGAGCGGTCGCAAGTCATTCGATTCAGTTCTATAAACAATATAGCGTTCATTGCTTATGAAATCTGTACCCGCCACATATTTAACTGCAACTTCGTATAACATTTCGTTTTAGTGCCATTGTATTACCTTTGAAACGCGTTGTTGTTAATTATTATTTTCGGCCTGCAACTATTACAGGAAATTGTAAGAGTTCAAGAAACTTTGAAGGAACGGCTTAATGCCCCGGAGTCTTGTCGGATTTGTAAATTGGCCTCTCCGCCTAACATTGAGGCGTTGGTGGCAATAATAGTTTCGGAAAATAAGCGGCAGAGCGGTATAAAGGCAAAGCCTCCCCGAGGAGGGGGGGGAGGAGCCGGGTTTCCTTCAAGTTTTCCCTTCCATCCCCTCTTCTCCTTCTGGGCGAGTCATTAATGTGCAAATTGTTAGATAGTAAGTACTACTCCATGTCCCCCTGCTCGAGCCCTTAAGGCTTTTCGTTGGGGTTAGGTAGGGGCCGCGAAGGGACAATGTTGTCTTGACGCCAGGGAGTTTAACCCTTATCTCCCCGCTCCACCCCCAGGATCCCGCCCCTCTGATCTTCACCTTAACATCTAGACCGGGCAACCTTACCCTATCTTTACCCTCTCGGCCTACTTTTTACAGGGGGGAATTGACAAACCGAAAAAAAGAATAACCGTTGGTATTCATACAAATAAGGTCACTTTTTACATTCTACTGTCTGGATTATTCTTAATCAACAGTAATTGATTAACAATAATGCATATATATAGGCCAAAAAATTCAAATTTACAAAGATAAGTGACCCATGGATAGATTTCGTCCAAGCATCAAATTAAAAAAAAATATTTATTTCAACGTCAGTTTCTATGTCTATTCTACCGGGAAAAATAGTTTATTGAGTTACTCCTGTACATCCACGCTATGGCTCATACGTAGTTAAAATCCCGATTTATGTGCACTGCATCTAGGCAAACTCCCCCCCCCCCTCCCAGACCTACTCTCATTAGTGAGGGAGGCATTTCACCACTTTGAGAATTCCGGTGTTACTTTATATCGTGGGAGCGGTTATTAAGGAAAACAGGCCGAGTTTACGACAACCTCTACGATAGTCTACATTCGAATTTCAATTCGAGTTTCAATACTATAGTATTGCCTAGTCCAATGAGAGTATAAAGAAAATAATATAGAGAAGGTGCGGAATCGGTGCTGTGTGGCACAGATAATCTGATTTTTAAACACAATTACACTTCTATTTTTTGAACTAACCAAGTAGTATTTAAGATTAAATATATAAACAAAAAATAAAAAACAAAACAAATCATTCCAATTAAACTATGATTCATAATATATATTTAATTTTCAACAACTATCGGCCACTGAGTAGATCTGTTCTACAAATTTAAGGATGATTATATTTATATCTAAGTCATAAAAAAAGGAACTGAATGTAATAGCGATGCTTTAAATAATGTAAAACAATATTGGAATTACACCATTGTTCGCATGTATTTTACGAGTCATTGTCTGAACTGCTACGACCTTGTAACACCGGGCCGTACTTATGCACTTAGGAACGGGTTAGGTGAAATGTCAGCATCGATTTCCGAGCGGGTGGTTTTAAGGTGGACGGAGTTAGAGGGTTGATCGTAAATCGTTTTCATAAAACCTTTGGAGGATGATCGAACAAGAGGGAGGTTGGGGGCTCTCCTATTAAGGGGCCGGGTCGGAATTACGACGAGACCCATCGTAAATGGGCCGTTTATTGGCAAATGTCTGAGCTCTTCGATCCATCAACGCTTACGTAATCGTAGTCCTTTTGATTTTTATCCCGCTACGATTTACCGAGTCGTGGTAGTAGACGACCTGTATTTACTCGAGAGAGATATATATTGCATTCCATTATGGACACAATAATTCCGTTATTTCTTTCATACACTTAAGACTATGATTACGAATAATTAATCATCAATGTTGTCAACGAAAGCATACAGGAAACAGAATAAGATTTGCGGCAGTGATGGTATTAGAGTCACGTTAACTACTCGGTCCTCCGATGATTGGAAAGCGGAAGCGTGTTTCAAGGTAAATTGGGAATCCAAACCTGGGGGTGAGGTCCAAGAAGTGGGTAAGGGGAGGGGACTGCCTGCGAATACGTCAGCAACACTTTCACTCTAATTAGAGCTCTGGCACTGGCGAAAGTTATGCTGGCTGCTCCTAGCCGCTACTACTTTCGGCCCCATTACGAGATTAATGGGCCGTCCCGGGTGGTGGTGTTGGGGGAGGGGGTTTAGACCCGGGCAAAACTCCGGAGGGCCTCCGACAGGGCGATAAATTAATGTCTAGCACAACCCGCGGAGTCTTGAATAAATCTGCATTGCACTTATTTTATTCCCGAGGAGTATTTCACGCCTTGTTCAACAATAATAAGCTTTTTGCCACCTGATTTATACTGCAAGGACGTTTTCTAATTACCGACTGCCCGAGCAGTCAAAATTCCATTCTGTTAAAATATATTTGTTTAGACAGTTGTCTTTTAACCTAGTTCCTGTTGTGGGGCAAGGTGAGGTTAAGAAGCAATAAACCGATTCAAAACATTAATAACCTTCCGAGTTGATAAAAAAGTCTATTATCAGTACAAAAACAATTGCCAATGTTAGCGTTGAATTTCATTTTATTACAGGAGGGGCCGCGAGGGGTAATATACTGTAGACATATCTGGATGATATATAAGGGCTGGGGTAGGCCAAGAATAAAACCCCTGGAGGTATTTCGGAATTCTGAACACATAAGAATACGGACACATATCCTGAGAATATATCATGTTTAAGCCGGCGCGACAAAAGGGAGCGGGACGGCGGCTTCCATCTTTTTTCCATTCTTCCATTAAGGAGGGTGGTCACTGCACATATACGCGGAGCGTCGAAATTATAAACATATTTACCTTTCAGAAAGGAGGCCGGATCAAGTCTTCATATCCAGAATAAAAGTTAGGGGCCGGTAGAACGGAAAATAAATAGAAAAATATTGGCAACTTAATTAATTTTTAATTTACCTTAACAAGACATTTTCCCTTATACCACGCAAAAATATTCTACTTAAGAAAAGGAAGAAGCCAGTGGGTTTCTCTTCTGAGTACCGTTAAATAATAGCAATTTCGGTGGGATTTTAATATGTTAATAGCATTTAATTGAAAAATTGTATTTTAAAAATGGTTATCAATATTTAGTTTAAAAAACAATTTAAAAACATTTAAGTTCAACGGATAATATTATATAAATAAATCGGGAATATTATTCCAACACGAAAACGAATCGGTCGCCCCCTTTTGTCCAGAGCATACAATCGGCGAGCAATACATAGTATGGAATCCTTACGCAACTCGTTCAAACCAGAATTAGTTTTGTCCAGACTGGAGCGATTAATTCAATCGTGCCCCGCAAATTAAATTATTCCGTGCCGGTGTAGGCTAGCGGTATACTGGAGCCGGGGAAAAGCCCGGGAAAACGGCGGTGGTAGATTGGCCGCAGGGAGTGTGGGCGGAGGGTGGGGGCGTGTTTTGTGACAGGGGCCACCGGTTAAATTGATTGTTCTACGCGCCTATTAACGTTTCCAGTAGCGCTAATACAGTTTTGTTGGTATTCAATCAACGGTAATTAATCCTTTACCCGTTATTAAACTAACACCGGCCATCACAGCCCTACTCCCTCCCTGCCGGAATCAAAATCAAAACATGTTTCCCATAATAATTTTAAACCTAAATATTATTAAACGTTTAATGTAAATTAATTATTATAATTGATCAATCAAATTACACATTAATTTATTATTGTTACGTATTTATTTAGATTTCCGCGAGATATAAGTGCTGCAATTTTATATCTCCAGACAAAACCGGTCTAGCTTCGGATTGAATTGACCATACCAGCGGACTCCATAGCGCTTGTAAATTCGTAATACAATATATAGTCTCGAAATGTCGGTATAAAAAGCGAAGAGCTATCTCCAAAAACCATAATATTGCAGATCATTTTTATGATTCAAAAGTACAAATGTTTAGCAAAGCGTGGTTGCTATCCCAAATAAAAAAACGAAAAGTGAAAAGAAGTTTTCCTTAAAGTAAGGTAAGTAACGAGTCATCAAAAATCAGTAATCAAAATGTGAGATCAACTATGACTCATGAACGACTAGCAACCATTTCTATAGAGTAAGATGATCTTACGAATATCAAATTTAATTGTCTACTTCACGACTTGGTATTTGCAAAAGCGAAAAACAGAAATTCAACTTTTTTTATTGTTATTACCAATACCATGTGTACCATATTGTTATTACCATATTGTTATTAGTAAATTCCCGTTTTATGTAGTTATAAGGAACCCAATAAATGAACAGTTATTTTTTAAATAGAAAATCGCTTTCTATATACAAGCTCTGAAATACATCTAAAAGACTCCCGGTTCGTACACGTAGCCCCCCCAGTCAGGGGCCAAAATGGTATCAGTTCGGGCCTGGCGTAGGAGGACCTTTGAATAGAGTAGTACCGGTTGCACAAAACGGGAAGAGATTATCAGTGCGAACACGGTGCGCCTAAGGCCGCGAGTGACCGCCCTCCTCCCCGATAATGTGTAATCAAAATCCTATTAGCGGGGGCGGGCAGTTCAAAGGGGCGGCTTGAATGCCGACTGGGCAACAATGGGCCGTGGCTGGGTCCGGCCGCGGTCTCTATCTGCTCTCTACTCGGCAACGACTAACGAGTTTCCTTCACTGTCCCCCGCAATTCGATTAACCCGTCTTAGTCCATTGTTCCCAACCGACCTACTGTGCACCGGCACATAGATTATATATGCCCATAGATCGTTTACCTGAAATCCCCATACCCGACACCAAAGAATAGACTTGAAAACGAAATTAGTAGTACTACTAAGGCCATATTCAAACGCCGTGGACTACCGAGAAAGAAGAATTCAGAATCTGGAACCGATTGATTTAGAACAGGCTTCAATGGTAACAAAAAAAAAATGTTCCTTGTTCACAGCTTGGCCGCCTGACATTCTAACATTTCAGAAGAGAAAAATATATATCATATATAAATCAACTACTGTTTATTCGAACGGGCCCGGGCAAATTGAGACATCAAAGTCAGAGTTTGCGTGCACACGGCGTGCTATTTGAGAGCACCTATGGAGGCCCGGTACCTAGAACACCTGTAATTCAGTCGTGTGATTTCCTACACGAAACTGTTTTTTTCCGGATAGCTCTATTGTTTCTCTGCCTCGAGGCCTCAGAAATCAATTACGAATTTTTGCGTCCCATTCCGAAAAAGTTCCATAAATTCATGCAAATTAAAAAAATTCCAATGAGAAGTAAGGTAAATGGGTCTTTAATTTACGTTAAGATTCATATTCAAGATCGATCTTCCAGATCTTATATCGTCATATCGTATGAAAAACAGATTAAATGAAAATTCGGGTCGACAATTTTCAAATGGGAAATTATTTGACATAAATTGTACTCGAAAAGGCTTTCCTTGCTCTCTTGGCGGCCGTGCACTGCAGGTTGGAGGGAAACTGAAAATTTGATTTGATCCTGGTAGGGATTGGAAAATGGTATGGGGCCCGAGTGGGAAAACTAAAGCCGTGGTTGAGTGCCGTGTTTAAGACTAGCCTAGCTGCACACTTATAGCTTTGCGACGCGCTTCTCGGGATAATTTCCCCGGGGTACTGTCTCAACCGGAGTGACGTCTTCGAATTCAAAGTCACCCTCTTCCACTTCTGAATCTTCTCTTTTTTCTGTCCCCCCCCCCACTCCTTCGTTCTAGTAGGAGCGTCGTTTCTTGGATCGACGCTTACGCCCAGAGGCGCCGAGACGCGTCAACACTCACTTCTCTTAAATCAAATTTGTCCGACATCCCTGCAGTATAGAAAGGTCCTACTACGGTTCTAACAGCGACGATTTCAGCTTCGTAGATAGAATTTGAGGTGGTTTTCCATTAGCCTTTAGAATCCTCATGAGCGTTCATTATTCTAAATGAAAACAAATTACGACAGCCGAGAAATATGCGCGTCGACACAGACGCGAGTTTTCCACAGTGGCATTATTAAGTGAAAGATGAGGGATTTTTCCTTGCTAATTCCAGGAATTAAATTGGGAAATATATTTTTAAAAATTCAATCTGATAAACATTGCGTTACACAAACCCTGAAACCACCCTGGTCACGATTTTATTAATGGAAAAATTAGTTATTATTTACTTTGAACGTTCTAACTTATTATCTAGTTAAAAATAAGGTTGAAAATACCTTTACAGATTCTTATATATTGATCCTTCCATGCTCTATTTTACACCAATTAAGCTCTTTTGTCGTCTGTCGGATCTGACCACCAACCACCTGGATAATGTCAATAGTTCTTACCTAAACAGAAGAATAATAAAAGGCATTAGTTATTATATAATACCAAAGCGAAGGAAGACATAAAAAATTGTGTTAATAATAGAAAAACAAAGAAAGAAAAAATAAAATAACTCCATAAAAATATGTTCGTAGTGAGTGAATTAAATAGACAGGTAAATATCCTGCCGATTTTAGGCATCATGTACGGATTTAATAAATATATTGAACTGTTGTCGTTTCCTGCCACTTATCTGGTTGGGCCAGAGAGGTAACAGCTTCGGCGAGCGTTCAGCCAAAGACCACCCACCGGCTGAATGTTTGACCCAGTACAAACGCGCATAACGGTACAGCATGTGTACAGGAGTCATGTATTAGCCCAAGTTTCTACGTTAATGCTCGAAGGCGACACCTGTTAGGAAACTGGGCCGGCCTCACTGCTAATTGTTCCCCTGCACTACGGTAGGGTCTAACCTCTTATTGACTCTACATATATATATATATATATATATATATATATATATATATGCACGCACGAATTCACCAGAAGGTTGTTCCCCATGGTTTAGAGGTTTGTGTGGGGGGGGGGACTTTGGCTGTTGATAAGCCAACTAAAGGGGTAGGGGAACTGGGTTTACCGATTTGCATATGAGGGCGGAACATATGGTGCCGTCTCGGCGGGTTAATACAGATCTCTTCCGGGTCCCCGACCCTCCGCCATTTTGTACCCGATGCTACCAGCTAGGGCCGTAGGGCTCTAATTGAGCGAATCGAACTCCCTAGACCTCACGCCCAAACCCTCTAAACCAGCCCATTTCGGTAACGATTGAACCGGCTGTATCGGATGTTTGGAGGTCCCTTTGGAGGAACTGAGGTTTGACATATCTGGGGTTCGAATGTTGTCTTGTTATTGATGATTGAAAATCATTAACAAATGATATAGTTATATATTTAATTGAAGCATAGTTCTTACGAAGCTACAATTTCGTTCATAAAGCTTCAGTAAAACTCCAGTGTTTAGTTTCATCTAATTAACATGTTTTTTTTTACTCTAGTATTGTCTCTCCTCTGGCTAGTTTGGTCTCTTGGATTCGGCAGAAACTTTTGGTTTTCCGATGTGCTACAGTTACTCACCACCATAATGACAGCTACTGAATATAACGAGTAGCCGAAAGCGGTCTAAAAAAAGACCAAACCTGGGCGAGGAGACAGAAGGTCGAGAAAACAACGGTATTCGAAACCCTCGCAAACCACATAAACTGGTGTTCCAAAATAATTTTTTTAGTTAAATGGTAAAGCGCTAAGGAAATAAATCGGAGTTAAAGGCACCCCAGACCTAATGTTAAGTGGTGGAACAGAAGTTATAAGTGGGAGGGAGGAGCCCGGCCACTATTGTAATGACGACAGTGGTGTTGAGGAGGGCAGGGGATCTCGGTTAACCCCCTTTAGCCGGCAGACCGTATCTAACTTTAATGTGGTCGGAGTTCGACCAATGGAGAAAGTTAATTCTGGCACACCGGTGAATATTGAGTCCCAATCTAGTCACTGGAGTCACCATCGGAGAAGCCCGGATCAAATTTAAGCCCCAACTATGGCGGATATTATGAACCAAAGAGGGGACTAATTTTGACATATACTTTCTCTAAACTATTAACCATTTAAATTAATAATTTAAAACGTGTAAGGCATACGAGTATGTTTAGACTTACAAGGTTCTCTTTCAAAATTTTCAAATTACTAGCTAATATATTCATTTAATATATCGTATTTCAGCCTCCTTAATTAATTATTGTAAGGAACCTCGAGATCATAAGGGAATAATTATGACTCCGAGGTTCTCAAATAATTTTTCTCCCCGCTTAGCCTGAACATCATAAGCCTGAGGGCGTGCGGGCCACCGCTCAGGAGAATTTTCCATGTTTTTGAACCTCTCATTAGGATCAAAGGGTCGCGGCGACCCCCCACCACCAGAAATGCGCCCGCGTAAATGTTTGAGCTTTCCCACGCAATTAATTTCAAACAAAGTGTTTTAATCAGTTAATTAAGTACAAAGTAATCTCGGGGCTTTTAGCAAGCGAGCTCTTGGTGTCGGGGGTGGCGCGCCGAAGGAGGCGGCTCCGCGAGTGGGTGCCTCGACCCACCCCTCACTCCCAAATTGCAAAATGGCAAAAACGAAAAAGGCGATGCAGAACCCGTGCGAAAAACTGGGGGATTTTGAAAAAGGAGGCTGTACCCCCGAACAACATTAAAGGGCGAAATCGTCGGGAATTTCGCTTCAAATTATGACCCACTTCGAGAAAATTTACCTTTGAATGTTTCCCACCCCCCTTCAACTCCCCCCGTCGGTTTCGTTTTTTTGAAAGGAATTCCATCCATCTTGGGATAAATATAATCAAGGTAAATATACGCGTAATTGGTATTTAGACGAAGATATTTGAAAGCAGAAATTAATTGGGATACAGTTTGTATTCCGTTAATATTTCATTCCCGACATTTCATTTTTATTATTTCTTTCATACATCGGAATAATTCATATTTAGTTATAGTTCTGAACGGACTTTCCAGGAGAACCAAACATTCTGAGGCATACCACATTATTTTATTTTCTTGGTATTATTTTTATATAGCCTAAAATTAAAAGTTTTTTTTTTCAACAGTGTCTTCTATCTCCAATCGAATTTTATCCGGGAAATTCGCGACAGCCTCTCCAACCGCCACTCGAGCCGCTAGGTGAGTCGGGGGCGCAGATGTTAAAGTGGGACAGGGGCGATGAATTGGTCTGAAAGGAAGCGGAAGGGTGAAGAGGGAACAGACGAGGGGTATCCTCCTCCTTCTCCTACTCCTCCTTCCCCTCCCCCTCCCCCTCCCACTCGTTCTCCTTCCACTGCTCCGGGTGCCCGGTTTCTTTACTCTCCACGCCGAATAAATAGCACCCCCCACTCACCACACCCCCCCTTCAACGCCGGCCACAATGCCAAGATTAAATCCATTACTGGTGAAGAGGAGCCTCGGTCCTATTGTCCAACCTGTTACGGAAGTATCAGCCTTTTTTTATCGCCGAGACTGCTTGAAAGATTGGAGTGGGAGGGGGGAGCCCCTACCTAATTTCACATAAACGTTATCGCTTCCTATTTGTTGTACGTTACCGACTAACGAATCGAGTCTAATTTGAATGTTACAAATTCCATTCTCTCAGACGAAAAACGTGAATATTGTTGGTAGTGTTATAATTAACACAGCAGCATATAAGATAATTACCAAAACATATATACGTATACCTGACTGCTACTGACGACGGGATGTCCAAACCCCAAGAAATTTACACTGTTACAGCTAGAGAATTTATACTTGAATAATCTTAGCTAATATTATTTAACATATAAGTCATGAATACTAAACACAAGTGTCATTATGTTTGGTGATAATAAAGTTTATAAGTATCAAACGATTGGGCCTTAAGCTAAGCTGATTGTTCTTGACATGTTAAGTAATGGCCGATTACAACAACTGCAGTGTTAATATTTGCATGTACGGAGCGACAAAATCAGGCGCCGATTTATATTCGGGACAAATAATTTGGCGTGCCAGCGCACAATTAGCGAGACATATTGGCACCGGCACAAATATACCACTTTTCACGATAATTCCCCGTATCTCAAAAGACTTTGTTTTCGCTAGAGCGGAAATTTAGCCTACAGAAAATCGCAATTACATAACGTCCCTCGAATTCTTTTCTTTCGATACACAAAAATTGGGGAATGCCTTTTTCATGATGGTTCCGCATCAGAATGGTTAGAGCCCTATTATCATTCAGGGATTTTTAATAGGGATTTCAATATGTATATATATATATATATATATATATATATATATATATATATATCTTTTATATAAAAATATAAAAGCACAAGACCTCGATACTCAGAAGAATCCGATCAAACCGGCGGACAGTATTACAAAACCTTTGAAATGCTACGAGATAAGAAATAGAAGCATTTGGGATCGTTGGCCCAAAAGATTGTTCAAAGAATATACTACATTGAAATTAATAATGTATGATTTATAAAGTGTTCCTCGAGAATAGAAAAGGAGAAAAATTAATATAAATATTTGAGTTCGATAATATTAATAGTGATGCCGCAGCGAAAATCAGATTATATATAGTGGGTATGATACCAGTGGTATGATGCATATGTGTAATGACATTAGGTAAGACATTATGAGATAGGGAGATATGAATGGAATTGGTAACGTACCAAGCACATCTATACAGTCTATCAGATATTTAAATCTATAAATAAATATATATATATATATATATATATATATATATATATATATATATATATATACATATGTATTATAAATTAATGACCATTCTTTATAATGAGCAGTTCCTGTCACCGACCAATTGAACGAAAGTATCACGCTACTGATCGGTATATATTGAAATCCTTAATTATTTTTCTGTGTTAAGAAGTCGTTAAATACTTTCAGGCTAACACAAATGTACTGGAAACTAAAAGTGGCCTAATGCGGACTTCCAAGACTAACCGCAATGTAGCATTAGGCGGCTGGAATTGTATTGTTTCCTGTAATTGGAGGCTGGGGCCCCGAGGGCAGAACTTTTTTCTTCGACTGGCTCCCCGCCCACGAAATCGTCTGAAAAGGCGCATTATCTTGATCATTCCGAGCGGTAATTTTCATAAATTAGCGGACTCCACAACTAGCCATTAAGTACAAAAATGTAGCATAATTCATTTTTTTGCCAGTAGAAAAATATTAAAGAACTACTAAAGTCGGGCGACTACAAAAGAAACGAATAAATGTTTTCGTCGTCGCCCGTATTTATGCGGGTTTAAATCCGTCATCAAGAACATTCGGAATTTTTTCCCGATTGTTTCTCGATAGCTGCTATGCTATTAAGGCGCCCTATTAAATACTGTGCTATTTTTAATTTCGCTTTTCTGTTATAGTATATTCAAGTGTAGTGATTATTAAGACATGCTTTCCTTGATAAACCGATTCTTTCTAACTGTACAATGAGATATTTATTATCTGTTCCTACTTACATCATTGTATCAGTGGACCTGGACGGCGATGAGGAACTAATTCGGTTTCGAATACCAGTAGCGTTCCGGCATTGTAATGCAAATTTCAAGTCGATTGAAAATTTGAATACATTCAGTTGGAAGCAAAAATAATTCTAGAACAGTCAGTGTAGTGAAAATTAATAGCAGAGTATCCTAGTTAATACCTAATTAATGCTAGAGAGACACATTCAGCTGCCGATGATGCATCCCGTCAGCACTATATCTAGACATTTGTAGTAACAGAAACTACACTCCTATGGGTGGTGGAAATACTAATCCTGTCTAATTCGGGGCCAAATTGGCGAGTCGAGACACAAAATCCCCTCCCAGCATACAAATACCTTCAAATAAGCCAGTTGTGTTTTTCTATTACTTGAGGCTTATAGAACAGATATTTACGTTTGTCCCTTACACTACGAATCCTATGCTATAAGCGTCCTTCACAAATAGTAAGTGAATTTTCGGGGCATTTTCTTTCAAGCATTTATGAAGCCTGACGCTCCGAATTAAGTAGTATAATTTCAATTAGTTAAGTAACGCGGCCGGAATCTCTCCCTACGCAATATTCCTATAGTTTTGACTCTTCCCTCCTGTTCTTTTTCTCCTTCTTCATCCCTGTTCCTCCAGTTTTTCTTTTTTAAATAATATCTAGGCGTTATATAAAAATGAGTACCCCAGTGTGGGTGTTGGTGTTCATTACTTAAGTGCAAGGGTTTTGCGGGCATAATTCTCCGGGTCCCGGCAGCGCCCCAAAGTGTATTATTCAAAGGGGAGGAGAGAGGTCGCGCGTCCCACTCCCCAGTATCTCTACGGCCACCGAGAATTTTGTTTATGGACTCGTTTTACATTTTAATTATGGAGATGCGGTATGGCGGCTCGGCCTATAACGTGGATTGCGGTTTAACGACACGACGGGCTATTGATGTCTCCAAGCTCGTCCTCGTTAACAAATCCCGATAGATTTATGAACCGACATAAGGATAGCACTCTCGTCCTATGCGTGATATGTGTAACTTGAGATTACTAATAGGAGCTAAAAGCTAATGGAATCATAAGTCCATAAGTTTCTAGAATAGTGGATTATACGGGAGTGAGATGATTCGTGAGGGTGATATAGAAAATAATCGCATAAGAGAGGCAGTCTAATATTTCCATCCTCTAGTGTCGACTTGGAAAACAGGAGCCTACCCCGAAGGAGTTTCGGGCGGGAGGGTGAGCGAGGGGATAATGCACCGCTGTATTTGTATTCGAGCGGACTCGGGTTAAGGCGGATTTGTCATCCGAGTCAAAGTATCTTATGAAATAGGGGCCATAAATCATAACCATCCGGGGCATGCGGATGAATACAGAGTGGTATTTAAAGTATGGGCCTTTAAAGGCGGGGGGGGTGGAAGGAGGGTGGTCACCCCGCTGAGTCGACTCCCTCCCTTACGTTATTTAATATCTTGGACCGGTCGGTGGACCCAGACCCCTCCCACATATCCCATGATTCAACTGTAATTCCCCCGTACAGAAAGCATAAACTTGGCGTTTTCTCTTTTATACCCGTTACAACCCGCGGCGTCTTTCCACTGCCAACCCTCTCTAAATTGGGAGGGCCCCTTCCATGTTTCTTAAACTGTAAGGCGTAAAGTTTAGTGTCGTCGGACGAATGTTATTTTAAAGTTGGGCTATCCCCGGCAAATTTTAATGTCGAATCCGGTTCGTGCGAAAGTGTGAGTTTTCGCATGATGCTCACGTATGGAGGTTTCCGGTAATAATTTCAGGACTGGTTTCAACACTGTACCAATTCCAGAGATGTAGGGTCAACGGAACTATGAAATTACAGAGTACTGAGAAAACAAGGCCTTTTATTAAAATTTAAGAGAGGTCACTTTAAAGTCATATATTAGAAACACCCACCCATGGGTTCCGTCGTTAATGGTACCATTCATTACTGGCACTGCACTGTACTAATCGCCAGTCGTTTAGTGTTAAAGTGAGGAAATCACCGATGTCAGTAGGGTATATGTTATCGCACAGGGTAACACTATAGTGACAATGCTGACATGATCCTTCATGGGCAGCGGACTTCATTAATTAATTTATTAATATTTAGATTTCTTTTAAGATTTGGATCAATAACACATATTGAGACGTTTTGGAGAGTGCAAACAGAAGATGGACGGATCTAATAACTTGTTCATGGTGGATCAAAATTAGAAATGTGATCGGCACTGAATGTGTACTCTTTTATAATCATCATTGAAATTGAAAGCTCGTTTATACACAACTCTTGAGTGCCCTTGGCCTCTCGCGGGCTTCAGTTGCACCCGCCCCCTTCCCCAGTCTTCTCACCGGAGCACTTCTCAGTTTGTAAACTATTACCCCATTCGGGAGCGAGTTGTACTTAGGTCGCACTTGTAACTAATTCAGAGGCGGAGCGGGGACGGTCTACAAACGCCGACCAATATGCATACATAAGGGCCATTCAATACTTGGGGGTGGGGCGTTCTATTCTGCTAGTGTCAACAGGTCCCGGGGCTTTCAACACACTCAATTGTCATATCGATCTGAACGCATGCTTCCCACCAGTACCCCTGTTCCGAACACCGAAAAAATATCATTCCTGAGGAGTATTACAAATCTAATAATTACGGAAGTCTAAAACTGCCGTATACAAGGTAAAGTATATAGACTTACCTAACAATTAATAAATTTACTAATTTTTATTACACCACCATTAAAATGGTATCCAATGCTGAAGAATTATCGGTCTGCACTGTTACTACGATTCGACAAAACATTTTCCGGGCCTATCGATTATTCTCTAAATAGACATTAATACGATTCTCGTTACAATTATGCCGGAAATCTGTTACAATCTTTACCATCGGAGGCCCGAACGACTCGCATTGGGAAGCCGCGCATTTATGTTAGGCAGAGGGAAGAATAAACTAATAAAGTGTTCACATCCTTTGGCCTGGAGAATGGTCCTGGTGGGTTTTGTGAGTGTGTGGGGTGGTGTGTGGTGGGTGGTGAGGTGAGGTGAGGTGGCTCTTTTCCTTCACTTAGGAGATATTGTGGGTTTCCTATAAGTCCTATTCCACTTTTGCCCGTTGCCGTTGTGCAGGGGAGTTGGGGGATCAATTCCCATAATGCACCCCGGATGTTTTCCCGATCTTCTCCCTTCACTCCCTCGTCCTTACTGCCCAATCCCTTTTTCTACCGTATGTCCTTCTTTCCCCCGCCAAGCGCGCCCGCCTTAAATTATTTTATTGAAAAAAAAATTAAAGGGTGGGTGGAACGCCCAAAAGTAATAAGGGAGCGTGCTCGGTCAGTGCACTTATCGGCGCACTCCTTTCTTTTATGTTCCCGGATAATTGGCCTTAATTGTACTTAAGGGGCAACGTTTGGCTATTAGATGGAATCTGTCTTTATGGTTTTGAATTCCACTAATTTTATCCAGCTATTAAAGTAATTAGTTCCAATAATGGTTGAATAAACAATGAAGCGAAGAATTTTCTGGTTTAGAGACGGCGATTAACCCAGGAGATGTTGTCAAGAACATGAGATTTCTAGCGAATACGTAATATACGCCATGGTAATATACGTTGCGACATGAAATGCAATAAATGGGTTATATTTAAATCTAGTGTCATGGGTGTTATATAGGAAAGACAGTTTGAAGATGGTGAACTGTATCTCCGATAAGAAACAGAAGGTCGTGACCACCCGTCCATCGTCCGTGTTGCCGGGCCCACGGCCGTCATGCGACTTTAAAAACCAACTCTCGTAGCCTCATATCTTTGCCTTCTCTGTTTTTTGTCGGTCCAACCCCAATTCCAAGTTCACCGAATTCGTCGCGTCCCATACTAAAGTGGTGGGGCCGTTTGGGTGGAGGGAGCAGCATCTGTTAGCGTTATTAGGCCCGTGGGTCAACCACCCCGGGCGGAGTAGGGGCTATCCGATATCACGTACAACGGCCCGTAGAACTATAATAATAATAATAATAATAAAATAAAAGGAGGGATAGAAAAATACAAAAACAAAAAAGAAGTAAATGGACCGGGTTCGGGTCACGTAAAATTAGTCTAATGAAAACCAGTAGACGGAGTGTGCGGGGGAGGGGGAGAGGGGGCTCGGCCGCAGCAGAATTAAACGCGGCAAAAACTTATCAATTGCTGCACCCACCCCTCTAACCACCCCTAAGAAAGACCCTCCCCCTGAAATACATTGGCTCCGGTTTTGATATTCATTCCGCAGCCTCCGGGATGAATAAACTTGGCTCCGCCTAAACCCTCCCCGACCCAGTGTTGTTTAATTCTAATTGCCTATAAAAAGAGACAGAGGGAAGAAGGGTCCTCCTCCGGTTTTACGGAGGGCCAAAATTGCGGTCCCCAATAAAACTCTGGGGCCGCATTCTATCGGACAGATATCGAACTGATTTTATAGTTTTATGGAAATAGATTTTTCCGGCTTTTATGCCGAAATTTGTGTCCCGAACGGCAATAGCTCTCTCGCTTTATTATTAGCCACTTTGACGGCCCCAATAATTTACCGAAAACAGGATAAATGACAGCAGCGCTGATATTCCCATACCTTCCTCCGGACCCAAACTTTGATTAACTTAAAGGGAAAATAATACTTTTGAAGGGTAGAATTCAGTACGAAAGGAGTTCAGGATTTTATTATCCGTGTGACGCCATCAATATGATATTTGCGAATTCACTGAGGCCATGGTAATGGTAAGATAATGAATACATAAAACCTGTCTAGCCCAAGATAAAACAAGAGGGGGGAGGAAATGGTGTTAAACACGTGCCTTTGCTGGCACTATATATACGGAATGTTAGCCTCCTGAAAGTTGGTTCTTTCATTTAGATTTATCGACAAATATGTACAGAAAGCATGATTTCAATCTTGTTCGACAACCCATCCCTGCATTTTATCCTGGTATGTAAAGAAGTAAAGAAGTTGATAAGTATGCTTCCTCTTCCTTTTCCTCTTCTTCTTTCTATCAATTTTATTTCGTCCCGACCCCTTATTGGAGCTCTATAGGGACTCCGATTGGGTTGGACCCAATAAAATTCAGGCCGGAATCAGAAATCGGGTCATCCTAATGGAACCGTATTAAATATTGGAGTAGTTCTTAATCCATTCAAACTGTCGAATTTTCCAATTCGGGACCGCGTGATAGAGCCGAGTTCAAGCCCTACCGTAGGATCTCTTTATTACTACAAAACCTCTACTTCTCCAATTTATATTCTGACCAATATTGCAACAATAAAAGAGTGATATGCCTAACCATGTAATAATATTTCTTGTAATAAATATTGGAAAGGAGAAGGTTTAATGAGAAAATTAATAAATCCTCGATACGAATCGATTTTCAAATAAAGGATGACACCAAATGAAATCAGAAGTCGATCAAAGTTTATGAAATATAAACAGATTTTACATAAAATAAGTCTTAATGAAAGTGATTCTTTTGGGTTTATTATTTTCTTTTATATATTTAAACAAAATTAAGCGTTTATTTAAATACTGTACCAATTTCCGATTCAGAGTGTTTTTGAATTTGTTACTCCATTTAAAGTGCTATATAAGCGGAAACTAATAAAATTCCAACAGGAACGGCGATTAAACGCGCGCATATTACAAAATTAAAAATAGTGTTGATAGAGTTTATATATGGAACTCCCCGAAAGATGGTAGTTTTGTTAGTATTCTGGTTTTTTCTATCTAGGCAGGTTATTTTACCGCAGTGATACATGACGGTAGACATCTTTTTACCGTTAATAATATATATCAATTGTTAATGACTCGTTTCCAGATTTGAAACCACCGCAGAGAAAGAATAATGATGGGGCCCAACCGGAGTGAGCAGTCCGTGGTGATACTCTCTCAGAAACAAGCCTTCGTCCATTTTATAAGCGTTATTAAACAGCGATATATTCACTTTTTAGTATCAGTAAATAACATTTTACCCAAATCAGCCCTATACTGCAGTGGTATTCATCCGAGGCGTGTAGCGTCTGTTTAAATTACAATATCGGGTTCCAATCAATATATATTTTGTGGGGGGTATAATAAATCATGAGCGGGAGGGGGTGCAGGAGCCGGAGTGTAATTCAGTGCCTGCCCGGTGCTCTTCAAACAATAAATACTCCAAGTCGTCACGCTAACTACGGAACATAGTTAATAAGCCCGGGGCTTTGGCCCGGGAGGGGGTTAACCGAATTACAGCTTCTCGACGAGCCCCTCCATCCGCCCACCACCCTTCATCCCCACAACACTAAATTGTTACTACCCTCCACCAATATATATTACAGTGACCGACCGAACGCTTGGGGCAGAGCATAAAACTGAATTTGTTACGAACGCGTACACAAATTTGGGCGACGACGATATTCCCGGGAAATATAATATCGATAAGTCAATTTATGTGCGGCGGTACAGAAACAATCGGCAGTCGTCGAGCATGAGAGTTCGATATTGATATTGATGGTCTATGCTGTTTGCGGTTGGAGACACGAAGGGACAATTTAACGTTTGCAGGTTGTGGGCCTGGACTAGGTATAACGTACATGGAGACAAATGTTTCAACCATGCCTGATGCCCAATACTTTTTCCCATGCAGTACAATGTGTACAACATTTTCAACATTGTTTTGACCATAAATTAGCGTCTTAAAAAAATACCTCCATTTAATAATGCACAATATATACATAAAAAAGTACAATGTTTTTATATTTTTCAGAGACCGTTCGACAAATAATTTAGTGAAATTATTGCGACCGATGATGAACTTATCCTCAAAATGTTAAAATGGATAATATTCCACGATTTTGGTTAACATACCAAATCGGTATATGTTAGTTTGCATTTTATTAAGTTTTTCCGCGGCAAATTATACTTATGGCTACCGTCTACCAATTTCTCCAGGTTATGTCCTGTAAGAGAAGTCCTTTAGGTTAGCGTATTTTAATCTGCGTTAATCAAATGAAATTTGCATGTTACGACTCCTGGCGGTCGAGGAGGTATCTATCGCATCGGCTCTTCCTCTCGTCCGAACCAATTTGAATTTTATAGTTGGTCCCTCTGAATATTATAGGGGCCGCCTCAGTTTTATGGCTCGGAATCAATTGCGGAGAAATGCTTTTACCGACCGTCCCCTCCTAGCCTCCCGTGTTAGGCCGTATAATTTTTTTTCTTGCCTAGGATACTCCCCGACCGCTGAATTTAGAGCCGGGATGAATTCTGAATTTTATTGCGGAGGTGAGATGTAAAAACCTGATTGGAAATGACGATTTGAGAAAAGGCACCTTCTGAGACGAAGCTAACTGTCAACCACTCGACCGTTCTAGAATCTATCATTCATTACTAACGAAAACAAAGTATGGACTAGATTGTTTCCATAGTTATAAATTGGTATAAAGTAATTTAGCAACCGTGAAGGGTGTTTTTGGTGTGTACTGTTATGTACGTAGGGTGTACTTGAGGTGAGCTGGGGCCGTGGGATTGCTGGACCCATACACCTCTGTAGTACACCTCTGGTGCCCCCTGCAGGGTTAGCCTATGGAAAGATTGATGAAATAACGCTATACATTTTTGTTCGTTTCTGTTTTAATCATTAATTATTGGCATGGTCGTGTGTACTTTCATGTAGGGAATTTGTTAAAATCAAGGCAAGTCAGTGGATATTGCTCTCGGCTGGTACGGATTTTTTTCTGCCTCGTAGTTTTTAATTTAGTAATCCTTTCTACAGGGAATCAACTCAGCGAAGGGCCCTATTAGATTTCCGAAACTGTAGCATAAGTAAACAAATCTACGAAGGCAATGACGGTTGTGCATTATAGTGTAAAATAGGCATAGATATTTTTGATTTGCTGTAAAATCAAACCATCAGATTTAAATTAATATTGCCTTAATTCAATTACAAAAGGTTAAAATTGGCTTTGAGGCCGTAAATCTCACAGTTTGCACCGAATATAAAATATCCCATTTGTCTGCGATGCATTATCGGGACTGTAAATATTACACTCTCTTTAAAATGAAAAAAAAATCAGTTTCCCAACAATGAAATACGAACTGTATTAGAATACACGAGAGAATTGCATTTTCTGGAGGGTTGGTCTCTAGTTATATTTCGTCTCAGAATACGGTATATATATATATATATATATATATATATATATATATATATATATATATATACGTCATATCTTCGTAGAGGGTATGGTCCCACCTTTGTGTCCTCTGGTGGGCCGAGATTTACAGCTTCTCCAAGAGGGTTTTATACTTGAGTACCCTCCGTACCCGCTACCCACCGGGAACCGTACCTGAAGCCGAAATCAACTCCAATAATTCATCCTTTTAACTTGTGTCTCCACCACCCGGTTTCTCTTTCCTTCCCCGTTTCTGACTTTCTCGGACGACGATAGGAAATTAAGAAACAGGCTCAAAAGGAATACATCAAAACTATCCCTGCCGATAGTAGATAATCACAATAAAACTGGTTTACTATTAAAATACCAGCAGTACTTAGTAATATAATTTTATTTGCAATCCCAGTTGTCTATAATTAGTTGAACATCAACAATACCCTCAGCCCGTTTTCGGGCAGCTCATTTCAATTCTATATAACTTCAACCTTTCAACGATAACCAAAATATCTTCAAACGTGTTCAAATATATTAAACACGTTGAGACAGTTCATAATAAGCCGGGTAAGGCGGTGTTAATGCAGGCCGAGACCACCAGCCGTTAAACTGGTAATTGAAAGACAGAGAGGAAGAGAGTGAGCTAGGCTAACCTGAGATGCTCCAGTGTTTATGTATGCGAGGGAGTTTTGCATTTTGAGAAAACTGTCGCCCTGAGATATGACTGGCCCCGTGGAACTTCCATCAACTTAAGGAACTACACCTGAACCGCATATAATTATAAACTTGAGAAAATGTGTTGACTGGTCCCCCCCCCCAACAGTTACAAATCTGTTGCTCAGGACACATTTAGCCCCTGATTTATGAAGATAAATCCCTTTATAATGTCACCGTACGAGGAAACTAAACGGCGAGTTCCTGACTCAGAATATTCTTTACATTTCGGTTGTATATATGAATAAAACACACTGCCGTAGAAATTCGTCCTGAAAATAAGCTTAATCGGTTAGCTCAGCGAATGTCTTATTCAGGAATGTTTAGGGAAAATTACTAAATTGTACTCAAGGATTACCATTTAATATAATTTATATCCCGGTTATTTCAAACAAGAATTTTCTATAGAAGATAGTATTACATTAAGTTATAGAGATCAAGAACTTCTCAAAGGGAAATATCAGGTGAATTTAGACCTTTTCATTACTTTGTATACTTGTATATCTCAAGATTCATATCAAACTAAACTTTCATCAGAAATAAATTTATATGACGTACTTTTTTATATACCTAAATATTAATACTATACAAATCATTTTTATTGTCAAAATGTGCCATCATTAAGTGGTTTCTTTTATTACGACAATCAAAGATTATAGACATATCTGCAATGTTGATTGTACAATAAATACAAAAAAAAAATCACCGAAGGTTTGAATCAATGACACCGCAATATCTGTAAGGTTTGCCGACTTTCCTTCTTGTTATTGTTAAGAGCATTTTGACAAAGTCTCAATTTCGACGAAGCTATAATATTTTCGTCGAATTTTCGTCTGTTGAAAAATGATTGATCATGCATTCCCGGAACCCAGCCCTTAGCCCCACCCTTACTACTTTTGCCTTCGGCTGAATACGAAGGAAAAGAAAATATTGCCGATACAAGAAACAGGATATCAAAGGAAGCGGACTATTGTGGGGCAGGGGGAGAGAGGAAAACACAAATGCATTATTAAAAGGATGAGATAAATATTAGAGCCGCTCTGAATCCATTGTGCCGGTTTGGGACCGCCTCGAAATACGAGACAGAATGACAAGTTAAGGTCTGGTTGAAAGCGGAGAGTCTTGTCCCTTTGAAGCATAAAGCCAACTACACGGGAGAAAGCCCGTTTCCTATGAGTTCCCCCTCTCACCCCTCACCTTCTTTCTCTCTCTTTCTTTCTACCTATGACTATATCTCTTCCCTTTCTCTAAATTATATCTAATTATTAGATTATTTAAATGGGAGTCAAATGCGTATTTAATTTCGACAAAATCGTTTCAAGGTATTGTTTAAGATTAAGCGAGGATTTGGAATATTATTAATCATGTGGTTGTCTCCTTTGCCGTAGTCATAGTTCGACACATTTACAAAGTTATGAATAAAACACGAATGATGTTACGAATTCAAACTATGTGAAGCATGGTGCGCCAGAACAATTACCGTGTTTTCTTAACTGCCACTTTCATTGCATTTAAATTATGTAAATAAAAATAGCTTAGTTGTTTTAATTAAAAACTGAATCTAAATGCCACCCGATCTACCCCCACGGCAGAAAATATTTATAGTCGGATGCCGTGACGGTGTGTTCACCTGATGAAAGCGGAATATTGGTGGGGGTAGAACCGAAAAAAAAAGAATACAAATAAACGCGGGCCCTGTATTTCGAAAGTCGAGCGGCAGCGGCGCCTCCAATGATGGATGTCCCTTTTCCACAATTGTGCCGGCCGATCACCTGCTAGAAAAAAACAAAAAGGTTTTATGTATGCCCTGTTGACCGTCAATTCCCTTATTTTTGTTGAACCGGTGCCGAACCAGCCGTTAAAATACCCGAGGAGGATGGACCTGTTGTCCGTTTGAATTATTAAAAACGGAAGTAGCCGAATAATACAAAATTATTAGTGCCAACCTCAATATCGGAACGAGGTTAACCCTTTATAGGCGGTGCCACGGGAGATGTCATCGATACAATAATGTACAACCATTTTATATACAAATGTGCTAAAGAGCTTTTGGATCTCTATTACCATCCTATTAATATTCCTGTTGGAGAAACATTCGCTCATTTATTTCAAATCAATTTAATTCGGCCATGAAGTGTCTCTATTCTGATAAAATAATATTAGTAGTGACTTAAAATTAAATTGTAAGTAATGAAGAGAAAATTTTAAAAAATGCATTGAATATTCAAGGATGACAGCAATACGGTTATTGACAATGACAAACCCCAGCGTGCTGTTCTTCAGATTAAACGTTACATGGAAAGCCGAATCGGAAAATGGAATGAAACAGGGTAGTTGTCCCGATCGGCGGAGCGTGACAAAGCCGTCGTCCCGTCCGAAATTGAGGCATTATCGTTTAAAAACAAAACTGAGGCAAAAAAAAAATTCGGGGACGGAGGGGAGAAAATAAGAGCTTCAAATTACTTCCTGAGGATCATTTCTGTATTTCCTGTTGCCGGGGGAGGAACTCATTTCCCCCGCGCGGCCCACTGAGAAACGGGAGCCAATATCGGCCGGCTTCCGCCAGCCACCACAGGCCCCCGCTCAGTCCCGCAAACCCTCCCCTAACGCCACTTTGTCCCCCCAACAGGCATCTGCCTGCCTCTCCCCACCCCTCCGTAGTTTCAATTCACCTCCTTGTTGTGTCGGGAATTGACCGCTTTAATTGATAACCGACAACACGGTAGTCGGCTAGAAAGAAAGTGGAATAACAAATGTAACTAAAATAATTATAACTCTCGAAACAAACCTGAGAACCACATAATAATATTATAGTTTGAAGTAGCTGTTTATGTTGTCGGCGAGGGTCTGGAATACCGCAGTTTTCTCCACCATCGTGAGCCAAAGAGACTCACCACCACACTAATCTAATTCCATGGACCAAGGCAAAAATCGAACGAAAAGAAACGAAGCGACAACGCCAAAGGATATTGGACATAAATGCCCAATAAACGGCACTGGCTAGTAAAAAAAGTGACCGGATATATGACATAAATAAGAATATTTAATATCGTGTTTGTGTGCGCATAAACGCATTCGTTCGAAGGAACAGTCTGATATCCTGAACTAAATCAATATTAAATTTCTTTTGAAACATACACAATTTAAATAAGAAATATATAAAATTAAAAAAAGAAATTCAGGCTGCTTTATCCGACACGATAATATACCCCAGCCAGTATATCAGTTAAATAAAACCTCGGAACTAACATTGGTGAGTGAGGGTTGAAAATTGGCTATAGAGCTGTCGCCGATACGTTCGATCCGAATTGTGTAATTCAATATAGGGCCAGATATGCCCAAACTGCAATGCCATACGACACGTACACGCTTAATGCATCGCTTCGCACATTTGTAAATACGAATGTCCTCCCGCGTGCGGACCCAATACGGGGTTTCGGAATATCGCTCGTGAAATTGTCTGTCTCCAATCGAGTATACGGCCGGGACCGGTTTCCGTTTCTCACCATCGTCAATAGTGTGTCAATTAGTTGCGACGACACGACCAGTCAGCTCACATAGCTAGGCCGGCACCTCTCAAATATTGTCAAGTATATACTTTAACTCGACAAGTGAAAGAATCCTTCTTTTTTTATCGATTCGCTCTTCTAGTTGCCATGTGAGAACGTTTAGCACTCGAGACTGCCTGGTGACTTAACCTTAAGGTGGTCTTTAACCTTAAATTCTGAACTAATTTGTTCTTCTTCCAACCGCAAATCGTTAGGGACACCTTTCCTCGTTTCCGAGCAAAGCACACTATCCCGGCCCCGACGGATAGGGGAACAAAAGTAAAGAACGATAAGAGAAATGAAAGCACAAACGTAGGAGAGAGGAGTGCGGGCACGTGTCCTCGTAGAGCATTTACTCAGCTGAAGTGGCACATAGTATGGGCAAAGCCCCTTGGGAACGGTACCATCCCGCTCCCAAAGCGGCAGCATAACCAGCGAATGCCGCCCATGACAAATGTCATGCGGGGGCCACCTCTTGTTATGCCAACATTTTTATTAATGTCCCGTTTTTACTCCCACCCGCGGACTTCTCCCATTTGTTTTCTTTTTAACATTCCGCGGGCGGATCGTCCGGGGGCGATGCAGAGAGGTGGTGGGGGGAGGGGGATGAAAAACCCGGGGCAAAAAGAAAGGGGAGAGAAAAAACAAAATGCGACCCTACGAAAGAACACAGTCAGTTACATGATTAAACAGTGAACGCCCCCGACCTATTTGTACAGCACTAAATGCCCATTTCCTCACTAAAGCCCTCACCCCCCCTCACCTTTAACCGACCGTTTATTACTGAGGTACAAAAAAATGAGGAAGAGAGGTGGGCAAGAAGAAGCGTTCAATATTAACGCCAATTTTCATTGATAGGGAAGATTCTTTAAGCTACAATATCCTCACTGCTGCTATATTATGTACCCTCTTATTAGCTGTAGACACTTTTCGGCAATAACACATCACTCGACATTGTACACACTTGCTGTGTGCTTGAATAATTACTCCGTATGTTATTTTATATATATATATATATATATATATATATATATATATATATATAATTCTGGGCTAAATATATACATTTTTTTCAGTATTTATTAACCTGCAGGAAGAAAAAATACACCCCTTCTTTCGTTATAAGCATATTGTTTAGTAGATATAGCACAAACATTTTTTGCGCAGTTGTAAGAAGAATCACATGTTGTATCCAACTGACTGCGTATGGAGAGATCAAACGTTAATACGACCGCAAAATTACAAAACAAAAAACAACAAAATCTGGCATTCGCCCGTTCGGACTGCCGGGAATTTTTCAATAGGAGCGGGACTGGAGTAAAACCTCGCCGCACTCTAATGGAATGTCAGTCAGTCGTTCCACCCAAGACCTGATGAGAGACGAAATTCTATTTCGAAAAACGGTTAGTTATATTCATGTGCAGTGTGATGGACGGTTTTTTGTTATAAGTTTATTTTTCTTCAATTTTTAATTTCGGACCGACTCTCGTTGTGGAACTGACAACGAATCAAACGACGAGTCTAAAAATATGGAACTTATCAACTTATATAACGTGGTAAGAACGAATCGAACTCAAGAATAATTGTTAAAGCGGGACCCCCATTAGATTCCAAAGAGCATTACCTATAGCTATTTCCGAAGGGGTGCCGAATTAATGACATGATCCACACCGATAATTAAGGCTCAACATCTTACTAAATTTCTTCGAATTATATACTTTGAACTTTGTGAATCTGGATGAGATAATGTTTATGCCGCGCGTGTAAAAACTGTCTATATTATTACAATTTAAATAATAAAAGTTCTGGGTTGGAACTGCAGGTTTTATTTCCATTTGCGTGTTTTTAATCTTTTGAATGCGACAATCAGAGAAAAAAAAACAAATGTGCCGACCCGGTAACGAAGCGATTTCGGGTCGTTGAATCGGAGGTCTTTTGAGCGTTCCAAAAACCGATCGCCGCTGTTGAGTTTTCCTCCCCCCACCCATCCACAATCCACCGAATCGTTCAATGGGAAAATAGTTATTTCGTTTGGTTCGATTTTCATGGCCGAATATTTCGCTGGTCGGTACAAAAGGTGGATATTTTATTTTATTTACCAACAGCCACAACCCAGGTTGAATGGGCAGGTTCAATGGGTGGAACGACAGTGTGAAACTTTGTTCGATTAAATCCAGCTCAATTTGAACCTAATTAAAATGTCCGCATTTGAGCGTTCCGCGCACAGGAGCATTGATTTATATTCCGCAATTTGATTAACACTTTACAACGGACAGTGCCCAACAACGGGCGGATTACATTGACCGAGTTTATTAGCCGATGGGTTGGAATCAAATTGAAAATTTCATAATATCCTATAATTTCGTTCACCCAATTGAGAGCTCTGACTTGGTTCTAAATTAATGTGAAATTAAGCGATTAATCAAATTTTATTGAGAAATCTAGACATTAATATGAATACGAACTCGGGCTCATCCTCTGAGGCCCAAATAAGTACTGAATTATCTATATTACCTGGGAAGTTTTAATAATTTATGTGTAAGTTTGTTAAAACTGAGAAAAGGCCTTGTTTTGAGGTAAAGAAGGGGGAAATTGTACACAGTGTTTAATCAGGACAAATAATTATTTCCGAATATTTATCCTACATTTTAAATTCTTTTGACCTTAATATTCTGACATAGTATGTTTTTGAATGGTTGAATGAAATTAATCATCGGATGAAGAGGGGGGAAACGAAAACCCGCCAAACGGATAAGAATCTGGCGTGCGTGTGTGCGCTAAGTGCAGGAGGATCATCACAGTGGAGAACGGCGGGAGCCGAGGACGGGACGTGGAGGAAGAGAAGGGATAAGGAGGAAAGTGGGATATAAGGAAGGCGATGGAAAGGAGGGGGGAGGGGAAGGCTCTGGAATAGAGGGATAAACCCTGACACGACGTGACGGAGATGGAAGATTTACAAGCTGGAGAAGCCATACATTATGTGTGCCCCGCACGGCTAACAGTCCACACAACCAACGCCCATTATTTAAATACGAGCGGCTAATTTTAATCAGAATTTGAAGGAAAACCCAACTACCTTGAGGAAAGTGTAATCACAATGACAGACTGTGTACCTCGTTCATTTTTATAATCGTACAAGACTCGCAAGTATAGTATTATGAGAATCTAGAATATAGAATTTCCGTATAGGAATTCATAGCCACATCATCCCTAGTAACAGTCCAGATTAATTTGGATAAACATGATCTGTTATTTTTATTATTATTGCCCAAATGTTTAGTGATTTGCGGAATAGAGAGCTTCGATGATTGGTGAGAAGCGAAAAATGATAATTTATTTAAGAACAAGACATTTCACATTCCGCCGTGAAAGTTTAATAAAATAATCGCTTTCCATCATCCCCGGTATCCGTTTCTTCACTCACGAATATATTTATCGGTGATACATACTGAACCATCGTTCGGAGAGTGTAGCTACCGTGTAGTCGTGGAGCGGCAGCATCCCCCTCCATCACCCAATTGAATTAGTGTGATTCTCTTGGATGTTGGTCTGGGTGGGGTGCTATCGGTCCCCGGGGTCCCCTCTGGGTCTACCCCCTCCCTCCAACCACCCCAACACCCTCACCACCAGCCATTGTCAGGACCCGGCTCACCCCCTAATTAAATAGCTCGCCTCTCTCAGGTTATTTTCACCGGGCCAATTGCCGGTTTGGGGGAACTGAGCCACTGCTCAGTTTCACACGATATTTTTTAACCCACCATCCAATTCCCGGTAATCCCCCTCAGACACAGTTCGCGTACTCATAATTACGCCCGTTTGAACCACCGAAGCGGGTTTTTAGTAATTTCAGTTTACGTCGGGAAATGTAATAGGACCGTTGGAGTACTAGAAACTAGAAAGAGAAATCAGCAGTTCATTCTCGATTCTACATTTTAATAGAGCGATAAGAATTTATTACACTACTTATTAAACTTATGATTACACGGCCTTATTTTTACTAGCTGATACAAGAAGACTGACGGCGCTATTAACTGTCTAAAATCGAGGTAACACTATAGGTAAATAGAAAAAAACTAATGAATAGCGTATAAAATAGAGAATATTTCTGGTAAAATATCAACATCGCAACATAAATGTTGCATGTGACTATGAGACAAAAATATCCAAAGGAAAGGTCCTATGTTTATATAAGTATACTAGGCATGTTTGGCTGCCGCGTGTTGCGGGTCTAGTAGAAAGGAGCGCCGTGCTGAATTTGGCATCAATGGAATCATGTAATGCGGGTCTATGAAAAAAATATATTCGCTGAAATAATATAAAAAATTTCTAAAAAAAGCAGATACAAAAGACATAAAATTAAACAGATATTACATTATAATATCTCCCTTGACATATTCCTGGTCATAATTAATTTTTTCTAAATAATTAGAGGAGTTTGAGGGACATCCGAACATCGGAGATATAACTAAAATGAAACTCAAGGCTGCACCAAGTTTCGGGTATGAGGCAGGAGACCAGCTTCATTATCATCACTTTTCCCGGGACCAAGTGAATTAACTCCTCTTAGGATCCCATAATTTATTCCTTTTCATTCTGAGTTCGCGACTTTTTCACTTCTGATTGTCGTACTCATTTCTACATTCTAGATTTGAGAAGCATCGAAATTACTTCGTAGAGGACTGCTACACCTAGTAGCGGCAGTGTATAGAACAATAATGGGAAACATTTTGAATACAACGAAAAATACAATCTGTTCACTTTTGTTTAAATCACTGTTTTAAATTTTAGATGTATTTAAGTATGATATGCTGGTGCTGGTATGCGCTTAATTAGATCGAATGAAGGATGTATATATTAGGATTCTTAAAATATTTAATATCTCAATATTTAATTTAAAGAAATAAATAAAATTAATCAAGTCACCACAGCACTTAAGCATCCAAGCTCACGTTCTTGTCAATGAGAAAATCAGAAACGCAATACCTCTAGGTAAGAACAATATGCCTAACCCCGAGTAAGGCACATTTCAAGAGGCAGGCCGACCTGTGTTTTGACGCTGCCAAAAAAAAAATTAAATTAATTTTTCAACGCGTAAAAAAAGGAAACAATAACAGCCGGCTGTGATGTTGTTTTGTGATCGCTGGGAGCTAAAAAAAGGCCCATTGAAATCAGGCCGGGAAAATTAAATGGTTCATTTGGCGAGCCCGCTGTGATGTGTAGTCGATGGCCCTACAAAGGGCCTCTTTCTGTTTTGTCGAGGGGCTGGTAAGGCTATAGGGAGTCGGCGGCGTTATATCGGGCGACATATGCGCTTAGTTGGTTTTCCAAGCCCGCTCAAACAACAGCCTACCCTGGGCCCTCCTTCCCGCCATTATGCCCCAGTTAAAACTCCAGCAACAAGGCATAAGTGCGCGGCTAGCTAGGAGAGCGGAGAGAACCGGTAGTAGAGAACAATATTGTTTTAGCCTTAATTGAAATACTAATTATAGCGACTAATTATAGCGTTGTTGGCAGTGAGCGCGTTTAAATTTTAATTATCGGTTTCACTAGACCCCGTACCTTTTCGTTTAAAACTGTCCAGGGATATAAACTTAGTGTAGAGGACTTAAATTTCTGAATTAGATAGAGGGAGAATTTTATATGTTCATAATTTCACATCTAGTCATACTATACTTCCACTCGTCCAATTTTAAAAAAACAAATACCGCACATCGAGCAAATAAACGAACGCAAATCACTTTGAGAGATGACAACAATATCGCTTCAATTTATATAGTGTCGTAATGTCTCAAATGTTTATTTTATCCTTGGATATGTTCAAAAGCACCTCCCTAATTAGTGGACACATACACACAGATACACAGTTTCCGCTAACAAACTGGAGGCTACTAATTCTTAATTACGTGCGACATTATGACAGTGACGAAATAAATCAATGATGACCTTATCTGTATGTCACCCAATGCAAAGATAATGAACAGAGTTAACGATTGCAAACGCGTGGAAACAAATTAATTTGGAACAGACACGCGATCTGCGAGGGTTTGAAACACCAAAATTCTTGTGATCCTGTCATTCTTGTGTCATGCTGGCGAGTTATCTGTATTATCATACATACCAATGCCATACCGTTTCTATTGATAATGGCTTTCGAACAGAAAAGAAAATTATTCGCCGACCTAACTAGACGGAAGCCTTGAAGAGTTTGGGAGTATTACGATGGCATCCTCTCGCTTGTGTGCGTACCCGTGAATCCTGATTGTATACAGGACACAATTCCTGTAGGCCTCAGCAAAGATCCTGTAAGCCCCAACAAACAAAAAAATTTGTTCGTAGCATCGTTTCAGGGATTATGCGCGACTACATTGAAAATCAATTATTTTTCAACAGGAGAAGTTCAGTACAATATAACTGGTGAGCAAAAGGGCGACCAAATCAGAGCACGGAGACGGATGAGTCATTAAAGTGATTTTTTGTTGTCCATTAAAAGCTTATTGAGAATATTAGAACATAAAGGTACAAAAAAGAGGACAATGCAGATTTTTGGGTCTGTTAGTGTCTCAAAGTTGGACAACACTAGGTTGAATATTTAAGTCCGTATAAAGTCACCTCGGAGTCATCTTGTTAGTTTTTTTCTCTGCCTGCCATCACTGGAAACCCATTCCCCGATCGATGGATGCATGATGGATGAACCATACTCGCTTCCGGCCCCTTTATCACTCTACCATCGCCCTATCTGGGGGTTGTTCCCACCCTGTTTTCTGCCGACGTTCGACTCTTGTTTAAATCCTGTTCCACGCGCAAGGATATTTCCATCAAATTTTTCCCCGTTAAAAAGTAGTGGGAAGCGTTACTTTCATGAAAAGTAACACTGACATACGAACTTGAAAAAGTTGGCACAATACATTACCCACCCAGACGTCTAGAAAAGACCTGTCACTGAAAATTAATAATACAAAATGTATTAAAATGATTTATACTTAGATATACTATTGTGTTAATTATTGTAAATATCTGAACAAAATTAGCAACTGAGGCCCGCGTTCTCAGACGCTGGGTCCTGATTCAAAAGTACGGGAATAAAAAATTACAAGTCGCCTTTTAGAGAGACACTGGAAGAAAACACCGAGTCAATATTTGAGTTATTAAGTCTAGTTCTGAAAGACCCGAAAAAACTTTTCCTATACTTGGGCATATGTACTTTTAAACTCTGCAGAAGGAGGATGGGCGTGCGAGCGCCCGTTTTCAAAATCCGGTGCTTTTTTTATTGGAACTTTTTCAACCTTTTGGAACCTTTATTAAATGTATATATTGAAATTTCTGGGTGTTGTTCATGTCACTGCCGAGGAGAAAGGATTAAACGGCAGCCCACAGAATTAATCGACCAAATGAACGGACGATTTAACGTTCAACGTGGATATTTTGTTTTTAATATTCTGATAATCTATCATTCATGCTTTCGGCGAGGAACAGAAATCAATGACATGGACTACTTTTTCTGCAATTATTTTAAACCGACGATTTTCTTCACAGCGATTGGTTTTCAGTATTATTTTATTTTTGCGATGTTAATTTTGATATAAAAATGTAAGTATCAAGCGAGTAGTCAAATATTTATACCCTGCAAAATTCACAGGTACATCATTCATTATTCAGAGTAAAAATCGCCCCTTCGTTAGCCATTGAGTTTTAATTTGTATCAAACATTCAGCCCAAAAATTGATGCCGCAAAAACTACCTCGAAAATCACTACCACGGAATATTTTTTAATAGGTGCTGTTATATTAGTATGGAGCGCTAATAATATTCCCCACAAGTGCGCCAGTAAATCGCGCGAGTGATAACATTTCAAATTTCAATGAGCAAAACAGTAGTTTAGCAGATACGGGGACTTATACGCCGTGGACCGATTTCACGATTGGTGGGATAAGCTCTTCAATAAAGCTTACGTGACTCTTCCGCCAGGAGGTGACAGCCTACGCGATGTCAGCTGTCTCTCCCCTCGGTGTTTCGGCTCATGAAGACTAATCGCCTTTTTATACATGAACGCCTATTAAATGTCAATCAAATTTTTCCCTAGTGGGGAGACTCCCTCCCCCCAACCCCCACTGGGGCGCAACAACGCAGTTAATATTTCCCCGAGGGTGGATCCGCCGCGATTTTTCAGTGAAATAATGGCCCCGTCCAGACAGGACAGGAGCTTCACTCGACACCGCACAACATCAATCATTATGTGGCGGGACGGCTCCGGCGCCGAAATTTACAGGAAACAAGACAGAAAAAAAAGAGATGCCAGTTAATTTTGAACATACATCGAACCGATATAATTAACAAGCAGCGCTTCGTTCAATCGACAACTAGCGAGAAAATCATGTTAACTGAGAAAAACGGTCATAAAGTTTTACGTCCTTTAGGGGATGAATATCGCGGACATCAGAGAATCGCCTCAATAATACGGAACACAAATTTCGACTATGCATTTTGGACTAATGTTTAAATGGGTTAAAACAATTTTAATGTCAGTAATAATCTGGCGACAGGTCGAAATTCCACACTGTCCGTCTTCAATACGCGATTAAGGCCGTCGGATAGATTAGCGCCCCCTCCCCTCCCTAATTTCTTCCGGCCTGTTGACAGTAACGATCCAATCGGATTCACTTTTTTCTTTTTTTTTTAATCGGAATTCATGTTTCCGGCTTTTATAAATCCATTACCGTCCTCGGATATGGAGGGCGACCGACGGCCGCGTTCTCACCCAATTCAACAGAAACATAGTTCGGCTTATGAATCTATTTCTCCCAAAATGGATAAAATTTAATTCGGATCTAACCAATGATGGGTATGCAAATGCCGACGGTTTTTTGCCAAAATGCGTAGGTTTTAATGCGGATTATTCGTGTGTTAAGTCATCCCTCGGTTTAACAAAATTTTAGAGACGAATCAGTACGGCCTGATTTCTGCCATCTGAATTCCGAACTCTAGCTCTAACCGACCGAACTTATATTTCATGAGTTGTAGGCAGTTTCAAAATAATTACGGCTTACTGGACTTTCATACTTAATAATCGTAAACATTATTATGTTCCAATTTCGTGTAGATTTATACTCATTGTAGAGTCAACTGTGTGGGGCTCCTAAATCCCATTGATAGACAAAATCGGAAAGCGTCAGTATATATATTAGGATTTAAATAAACTCAAAATGCCTACCGTAATTGCGCTTACAGGATGCTTCATAGTGTTCGTGGTTAAGTTCGAGTACATGATTAAAATAATTTGTATTATTTGAATGCATTCAGTGTTAAGGACTCGGTAAAATCGGGGCTGAATGGAATAGAGGGCGACCGCTTTCTAAGCGTTGGTTAAACCTGTACGGATTTGGTAGAAAAACCGTGTGTAAAATTCAGCAAGCGTATGAGCCATGAATATATAATGCACTCTTGGGTTGGACAAAACAAACCCGGCCGTCGCATAATGAACAGCCCCCGACACTAATTCAATTCGGACAGTTGTTGCCCCTCCGCAAATACAACAAATTTATGACTGTTATTTATGCCGTCCGATAGTCCTACAACAAATTAACGCCGTTTCTCCCCGATTATTAACAAATATCCGGCCCGCAATTCCATTTGAACACTGTTTCGAGTTTGAAACTTAAGAAGAGTGGCCTAGGCATTATTGATTATATGCAGCAATGAGCAATACTGCAGTCGGGCATGCCAGATATGCTGCCATATTTCGGATGAAATACTATAGAAAAACATTTGTAAGTAGGCGTACAACTGCAGTAGCACAGTTGCAGGGAATCTTCTGGTGTAATGAATACACCACTATTTTAGATTGTTTTTAATATTCTCTTTCCTATTAGCATTATACGCCACTATCTACTATAATAAACATTATTAATATTGAACCATCAGAAACTAACTTCCTGTAGTATCTCATAATACTGTGGGAAGAACCTCGGTTAGCAGGCGTTAACCACCGGCTAATCCAAAGTTCTATCATTAATATGCCTTGTTAATGTCCTTGTTAATGTTAATTTTATATAAAGTGTCATTTAATTATAAATATAACTGTATAATAAGCTGCTGGTCAATAATTTCCTATTAGCGTCTTTAAACTCTGGCCACCTCTGAAACTGGATAATGTTCAAACGAAAAATATCGTGTAAATAAGAATCATTAATTGGTAAAAAGATACTAATATCCGTAGTGATCTCATAGGCCAAAATTACATTGGACTCTGAGAAGAATGTCGCGTATTTAAAAAATCCGGATCTTTCATCGTGGCCCTGTGGGATTGGGGGTTAATGTACTAAGGGGAGATGGAGGGAGCGGTTTCTACGGTTAAGCCCCAGCGGCCCGGCTTATGTTGTGTGGGCGGCCGGAGGAAGGCTGGCGGCTTGCTTTATTAAGCTGAACAAAGCCAGTGTTGCACTTATCCAGGTTCACAAGTACATAAATTAAGTGCGCATTATCTTCCCGTGAAAGAGAGAGGGGAAACAGAGGGGCCCGGCTCTCGCCCCTTCCCGACACCACCAGCACCATCTAAATCACCTGCCTGACTACTTTAGAATTTAAATGCTAATTTCGTCCAGGATTTATTCGAGTATATATATATATATGAATTATTTCAGCCTCATGTTTTCATTCATCTATGTCCTCATTGGTCTTTATTTGAGTAAATGTAAATTATAACGGGAGAATTGTACTAATTTGATAATTGCTTTTTCGATCAATAATTGTTCAACAGGCGATTACCTTCTAAAATCGTAATAAGACTGCAATAATGTTCCGACTTATATAAACACTGGCAATACTAAGGAGGAGAATCAACTTTTATCTGCTAGCAAAACAAGTAATTTTTTGTTTCATATTAGACGTCCGTACTTTCGTCAACCTGAATCGAATTGAACTGCCAAACTGAGTGCAGGAAAGTGGGTCCCCGCGTAAGTTGGTGTGGGCCGTTTTAAGGAGAAGCTGGGCGGGGGTCTTTAGCGTTTAAGGCTTCATTGAGTTTGCCGAAGTTTGCCAGACTGGTCAGTCGAAGTCAGTTTTCAGACTGACCGTGAGGGGCCCCGGCCCGCTAATGGCAGTTTGAAAAGCTTGCCAATGGCGGTGGTTCAGTCTGTTTTGCTCGAGTATTCGACCGCCTTTCTCACCTCAAACCCATTAGGTCAAAACATGGAAACATTAAAATTGTAACCAGCATCGATTTAAATGCTTTATTTAATGCTATATATTATATTAAAATATATATATATATATATATATATATATATGAACAATAATAAACCGATGGTTATAAATGCTATATCTTAAAGATTAATTCGGCACGTTATTCTGAAGTGATCCCTAAATGATAGTAACAGTGACCTGGGAAAATATGTCTTATGATTCATTTCTGCTAATCTAAGATTTTGTAATTTACAATACCCTAGAGATTCAGTAATGATGAACTTACTTGTCCCGAGTGGACCTCACGGCCAAAACCGTGCTGTTATATGACTCTCATTTAAAAAGACTATTTTATCCCGAGTCATAATTGATTAAGCAGTTCCGATAAATCTATTCAACGCGGTGAAAATTTCCGTTTATATACTTAAATTTAAGTATCTAAACCAGTAGGTCTACTGGTTTAAATTCTTCACTTCACCGGATAATTCATATTTATTACCGTGTGATAGAATGGAGGACCCCTTTTGCCCTACATGTTTGAGATTACAGTAATGTTTTTAAAAGTTGCAACCAGTCTAGTGTTCATAATAAAGGTGTTGATATATTGGTTTCCCGTGGAAAGGTTTCTAGTGTATATGTATTTTTCTGTATCTCCGAAAAATCATCACCGCGACTGGCAGAACGAACAGAGGCAGTTAGCACGAAACCAATTTGAAAATGTCAAGCCAGAATGGTGGAAACAACTTTAAAGAGTGGTTTGACTTTGCCCCCTTCGGTATAGTCGTCGGGGATGCACAGATTTTAGGACATTTATTTACAGTTCCCAATTTATTTACAGTTCTGAGAATTCTTTTTGACGCGTGTTACGGTGAAACGGCTCTTTGGGAATTGGCTCGGTTCGGTTGGCGAACGGTGGGACCTGAAGCGTGTAAAACTGTGGCCCCTTTGTCGCCGATAAGCGACGCTCGCCTACCTCCATTGTTTAAAACTGTAAAATGAAAATAACCATTTTTCAAATGACAAATTACGTCGTCGACAACTACAGCCACTAGTGCGGACAATGCGGAGGTGCGTCCAGACAATTTCAGCATTAAATGCCTCATAATAATTTTAAAAAAGCGAGTTTCAGAAGCGTTCATGGGCAGCATTTAACCCCTCAA
Organism: Lethocerus indicus; assembly: GCA_019843655.1. Taxonomy (NCBI): domain Eukaryota; kingdom Metazoa; phylum Arthropoda; class Insecta; order Hemiptera; family Belostomatidae; genus Lethocerus; species Lethocerus indicus. The sequence continues at coordinate 11,789,742 of JACDQD010000012.1, read as the reverse complement.
GACCTGTTTACACATTCGATTACATTATTTTATAAATTCCGTTTTATGTGCTCAAATGGGAGCGAAGCATTGCTAGAGTCTGTTTTTAATACCTCATAATCATTAACATAAAAGAGTTAACATTTATAATTGCAAATTTTATTGGTGGAAACAGGACTTTCGTAAAACTTGCAAATAATAATAAAACTTTTAATTACCGAATTATTAAACCGGATACTCTCACGAAGTTTCCCTAATATTTTAAGAATTCGTTCGGCTTCGTCGGCAAAACAGTTTATTAACCTCAAGCCTAAACTACTTAACTCATCAATATTAAAAGCTTTTAATAAAATGTATTATCCAATTTTGTATGTAATACTACTAGATAAAGCTTTGTGACAGGGTTATATAGATGCATATTATTTATATGTAATGATAACTGTTTAGACTTTGAGACGAATTTTAGACGAAAATTATGAGAACATATAAAAATTAGATTTAAACACAATCATGAATTAATTACCTTTCAATATAGTCAGTACAGGTATATTTGCAACCACATTATTTTGAACCATTAGTCATGACGTATATTAAGTTTCCCTAAAAGGCTCGGGCATTCAAATTCATTACAGTTTAAACGTTTCCGCTCAACCACCGGGAATTGGAGTCCGTATTACCCCCCGGGGGCTGCTCCTACTACGTGATCTACACCGCGACCCCATAATCAGCTACAGTCAATCTCTCGTTATGTAATGAACGCAATCTCGCCACCTGTATCGGTGCAAAGAAATGTTTCCCTAAAAGAGTTCAGTTTATAAATTTGTATGCTGAAATTTTAAAATTCCAACTTCTTAAATACCAGTGCCAACATAGTGCAGCGTATCCAACAGTTATTACAAGAAAAATAAAAAGCATCAATTTTAGCACCATTCTTAGTTATGGATCTTGCTGTTGAGTAGAGACCGGGGCTCTTCAACTGGTGGCTGCAATAGGGACGTACACTTTAGACACGGATACCGGGGCCTCTATACAATGTAGAACCGAGATTTAATTCGATATTTAGGGCGTGTTATCGAAAATGAATTTACTCCTCCCCCATGTGGGTGTGGACGTTAAAGTTAAACACGGCCCGGGCGTGTTGGGCTCCCCTATCGGACGTGTCATTACTCATCGTCAGTAGCTTCTCTTTACCGACGTTATCTTTTGGCCGAGAGGGGGAAAAAACAACTATCTTTCTTCTGGTCCCCGCCCCCGCCGCTACCTCCCTCCCTGCAAGTATCTACGGCGCTATCGAACTTAATAGCTTATCGCACGTGTCGCCCCTACGGCGCCCAAATCGTTAAATTTCCAATAAACGATGGTTGCTTTGGGGTCTAGTGATCGCTTTGAAACATAAAAAAGAGATTTTTATAGCGCTTAGATTTATACATGTTGTCTCAGCGAAAAGTTATGTAGAAAACTGGTATTTAAAAATGATTTATTCGTTCTATTCTCTCACTTTCACTATTGTTTAATGGAAAATAAAATTAGTGCACTCGTTAATTATATAATAAACCATATTATAACTTCTATATTACACTTGTGTATGAAAAAACATAATGTCGCATACCTCAGTGGTTCGAATAATAGGCGTAATGAACTTAGCACGCGAGATCATTAGTAAATTTAACGCTTTCCAAAAGATCGGAGATTATTAACTGCGTTCATTTGTAATTTGTCTTTGTCCGTATCCGAGGAATGTTCGCCTAAATAGCGTAGAAAATGTAGTTGCAGAGTGGAGAAGGAGGAGAGACTAATAAGGAGGAGATATTTGAGGGGTCAGTGCCGGGGTATTAGGGGCTGTCTATTCTGTGCCCGGCCCATCAATCAGACCCCACTCTCCGGGGGTCATCATCGGACATCGAATCAGCCTAATGTACGGCCCTACACGGCCTACCCTATATTACCATGGAAATAGACTGTTATCAATTATACCCCCTATCAAAATAACATCTGTTCACCTTCTCTCTATCCCGCCGAGCGTTATTGAATTGCGGCCTTCCCCCTCGGAATTGAAAAATATTTATCATTCGGATATGATTTCTTCTTACCGGTTATCGATTCCTCATTCCCGTATATGAAATAATATTTCCCATATTATTCCATATTTCAACCTGTATAAATTTTACTATAATTCTATCGGCAGCATAATAAAAAAATTGGGAATATGATGACAAATATTTTATAACAGTGTGTCATACTTTATGTGACCAGAAAAATATCTTTATCCCCTCCTATTTTCTAGGGCCCGAAAATAAAACCGCACGAGAAAAAGTATAACAGTGAACCTTTGAAGGGAAGTCTACTAATGGAGTAAATGGCCGTAGTGTGGAGAAGTAGGTTGAGATAGGGGTAAGGGGGGGGCAGAGGGTGTCTACATTAAGACATATCTAGGGCTATAAAACAGGATTTTCACCGGTAAATCCTCACTGCAGAAGCAGGAGCAGATGGGGAGGAAGAGCGTTAGCCACATTAACAGGCAGCCCGCACCACCATCCGCCCCTAGTCAAACAACCCACAGTCAAACTCCTCCTTTACTTCACTGTTTACCAGAGACGTCCGTGACAAAATTTATATTGCTCATTTCATCCCTCCAGTTTTATTTTACTTTCCCGTTATTCCTTAAAAACGTCTTTCGATACAGGTAAACAGAAACAACACAAATCAAGTTTTTAAAGGACAATGAACAAAATACTCAAAAAAAGTCGACTTAAAACGTAAACTGGACACCTACATTGATCTTGGTCAAGACACTTATAACCTACAAACCCTTATTAAAACCGACATGGACATACATATAGAACTATGGGGTCCAAATCACACCATTCGACCACAACATATCGACAGTTGACGAGATCTATTAGATCTCTATTAGATCTATTAGATCTAGTTAGATCGAAAGCAGATATATTAACTTTTGTACTAATCACAACAATTCACAGCAAGAACATTGTAATGATTTCAGATTTCATAACAACGGAGATTCCGTTCTTTCTTCTTGGGAAACGGGGAAACTGTTTCTAAACTGGTCCGGCCGCGATAAAAAGGGATGTTTGTAGAACAAATAAATAAATATTTACCTGCGGCAGGGACGAGTTGCTTGGGCCAATATTCCGTTCGCATGAAATCCAATATCGGTGACGGCCGGAACGCGTGTCGCAGCCCACCCCTCCCCCGCCACTGGCGGCAAACCAGAAATAATGCAGCAGGCATAGGTTGCCTAATAAGGTCAAGATTCATTCTTTTCTGACAATATTTAGACTCCCGCCGTATACATAATGTATACGCCCATCCTAAATCGATTACCGTCCTCCGGGTTGAGGCTGTTTTAAACGTTAAAACCCTTGTGCTGAGTGTGATCGAATCGGTAACTAGAGTAGAAAGTGAGGGCTAGAGAAATCAATGTAATCAAACGCGTAATCTCCATCGTGTTGGACATCTAATTTTTTTATCAGTTCATCTTTTGAGTCATTTAACAGACGCCGCTAATTATTTATTGGGATCGCCCGTTTTTATTTTAGCTAGTACTCTAGTTTCTCTCATATTAACTCTACATATCCGAAGTTCAGGGACCTAATTTCTAAATTGAAAACCTTCGTAACAATAAATGTAAAACAAATCCGATATACATCTATTATATTTAACCCTTAACTCTAGCAAAAGAAATAGTCAAGTGCAGTCTAACTATCATGTATAATAAAAAGGCTCATTCGTCCCGAATAAAAAACACGAAGGAATGCCGATTAGTATAACGGCGACGATAAATGCATTGATACTGATTTGGACCGGTCACGAAGGTGCCATTATGCAAAAAAAGAGAATAATAATAGAATATTATAATAGCCCTAATAATATATCGTTATGCTGGTAATAAATATTTATACCTCATTAAACGATAAGGATAGAAATTCTTAAACGGCCTCATAGTTGGGTTATTTACTGCTCGGTTCAATTTCCAGTTTACTTTATATTTTTTTTTAAATTTATTCGAAATGTTTTATTGTATTTTAATTTAACTGTATTGTAGGGACATTTAAAAGACGAGGTAAAGGAAAATTTTAGTACGCCTTTTTTTTTTATAAACGGATGTTAACTCATACCCCTAAAGATTAATATTTACTTATAATGTTCAAATAATTTCGGCTTATTGCGTATTTCTAAAATGTGGCCATTTTATTCCTGTCAACAATTATAAATGTGATATGTAAGATATAATGAATGGGCGTGCTATATGTGTACCAAGTGGGCGTTGCAATTGTTACCTACCACTGCCTAGTCCATCTCTAGTTGGGGAAGGATAACAATGTCTAATTTGGCATATCGACTAGTTAACGTGAGGTGGGTTCAGCCCGGTGGGGGGAAGGTCCCCGTCCAAACGCTTGAGCCGGGTTTAGGTAAAGGGTAGAGAGGGAGGGGATACAATGGCCGGAGGTCGGAGGAACTGAAGGCGTATTGTTCCTTTGGTCGATGGGATACCCAGCCACCGGGCATAATGCCGGTGGACCCGTTTACGACGGAGCCCCCCCTCCCCCCTATTGTCCGACACCTCGCCAGGTTTTACCTTGTAATTTGTAACTTTTACCTGTAAGCGTATCGACAATCCTATAATCAGCCTCCCGAATCCTAGAGAGAATCAAGAAATAGTGAAATACTTTTAATAACGAATCGGAATTTACTATTAAAGTACCTTATGTTGGCCCTCTCCACCACTGTAATGGACAAACACCCATTGGAAACAATATAGCCTTTATTATTTATTAGGCTAAATATAATAAAAATGAATACGCCCGATACAATAAAGGACAAAAAGACACAGAAAACTGCGTCATAATAGTACAATAATTTATTTATGGTAGTTTTCTCGTTCTATTGCTATGCAAAAGACCACACCAGTGAGAGGAGACAGAAGATTGAGAGTATTCTACGGTACTCCGGAATTTAAACCCCGTCAGAAATTTGGCATTTAAAAACTGCAGAGACATATCGGAATATTCGAGACTAAATAGGGCCTTTTTAAATAATTAAGCTTAATTACTTTAGGGACCTTCAAAAATCCGGCGGGGAACAGACTGCAGGTTAAAAATAGTACTGGAGGGAGGAAAAAAGTGGAACGACGCTTGTCTGAGTGCCTTGATGGGCGGCGGGAGACCCCCCTCTCTCACCCCATCTGCATTCTCCTTTAACGGCACCAATAAAACGCCCCAGTCTTATTCACTGACAATCAGCCTCTCTCCAATTACATTATTGATTCTCAACCCTTCATTTTAGCCTTACCACTCAACTTCTCACTTTCTTTAAATCTCAATCGCCTCCACCTCAAACCGACCCCCGAAAAAGGGGTTTCTCGAGAGAAGATTACAGCTAGCGTATCGCTTCTAATATTACGTTAAGAGCAGTGAACATGTAAATCGTCGAATATGTGACATACCCGAAGCGACCCGAGGTAACATGCTAGCCCTTTTCATAAAAAAATATATAAATTTATGATTTGAACCGGGGCCATACTTTGTTTCAAACACTTTCAAGTCTTTGTCATTTTAACTCCCGATTATATTTATTTCAAGATTTGATCAACTCACTGTTATATTTGGATCAGGCAAATTTTCGTATACATTTGTTGTGACCCCAAACGCTTCCAGACGTGACACAATCGCCAATATAATTTCACATGTACCATACGAAAGGACAGCTTAGTTTAAAATGCATACGCGGCAGCTCTATTCTACAATATATAACGCTCGGGGACAGCGTTGAACGTGATGCCAACACTTGATAGCACTCCACTTATTTCACTCAGGCCACTGTTCACTGCCGTCGCCGGAGGTTAAGTTCAACGACGCCGTTTTCAAAAAATTCCAACTTGCATCCCTTTTTTTCTCCGGAATTTTTCTGGATGACTGTCAATTTAAAATATAGTGAGATAGGACATGGTAAGTGACAAGAGTAGTTAAGGTAAACAACCTAAAAGGTAAATTGCGTAGGAAAATAAGAAACCGAATCCTATAACCAAGTTTACTCAACCGCAATAAGTCACATGCAATGTTAGTGATTTTAAGGAATGTAGGTTGAAACCAATTTTCGTAGATAAAAAAAATAATCTCGGAGGTGCAGCAATTTCAAGTTAAGAAAGAAGACGCTGTGGCAGCACTTGAACTGATGTTGTTGGCAGAGCGCTCATTTATACCTGTTATCACTTTTCTTCAAGTTGCCCGCCGCGCTACTCTTCTCCTAATTTAAGTTGTGTCCCCCGGCTCATTATTTATTATAACTGTCCCCACGGCTCCCGCTCAGGCTGGTCCTGCGGCTAATGAAATAACTTCTTGATTGGAAAACCCTCGCGCCCTGAGGGGCCCCATTGAAAACTCACCCGTAGTCCTCCCGTATCGAGGATCAATCTTGTATCGATCAAATTAGATTGTTCGGTATCGATGGAAAGGTGGGGGTTTTACAGTTTCTATTACTGCGTATATAATTGATGACCCTTTTAATAAAATTAAAAGAACGCGTATGTAGTTGAATAGAATTAAAACTACACTCTCATAAATGTTTTAAATTAAAAATTGACACATCCTGCCTACTGAATGCAGAACATCGACTGGTTCGGTTACAAATCGGCGGTTGAAGAATGGTCGCGGTCTCGGTTAGGGCGGCATTGTGCGGTTCCGCTGGAGCGGCAAATCCCACCCCTAAGTTCGGGGTAGCAGACCCCCTTTATATGAGTAGCAATTGAAGGACGGTGGCGGGCGACTCTTAGCACGTCAATCTTCAGTGATCGATACACCCCTCACAACCTCAAATCCACTGAATGACTCCCGACCAGAAACAGACTTGTTGCATCCGCCCCTCTCCTCCGACCGACCCCTAAATACTTACCCATCCACAGATATTTACACACTGGCCTGTAAACAACAAAAATGGAACCATTTTTACAGACGCGCGCCGCTATACTGAGAACTCGATCTACATTAGTACTGTTTATAATCGTGATGTATGCATTACTTTTTAATTCCGAACTCAATTTTGTGCCTCACAATAAGTTCCAAATAAGTTCTGTTTTACCTTCTAATTATTAATGACTGATAAAGAACTAACACTGGTATCATGTCTTAATTTGGTTGAAAAAGAAAAAGTAAAATTTGATGAGCCCTACTTAGGACTCCATAAGCCGATCAAATCTACTTAATAAATTAGCATGGATTAGCGGGGATTAACGTGGTTTAACGTGGATTAATGTCGATTAACGTGGATTAACGTGGATTAACATGGATTAACGTCGATTAACATGGATTAACGTGATAAGGTGGTGAAATCTGCAAAATAAAGTTGTTTTCTTTGCATTTATAACCCACAATCACCATCTACAAGCCATTATGAGGAATAATCAATTTCGTCGCAATTGAACACCGGACGTGTTTCTTAATTAAAAAGTATTAAACAATTAGTGGGCAAATAATAATTAGAGCAGCGAACTTAATTAAAGTCCGCTTATCTTTCACAAAGCGGGATTACTTCTGCGATTCAACAAAGAAATATTGCTCCAATATCGCGGCGAAATAAATAACTCGCTTCTGGCCAAGGTAGACGGCGGAAATGTACCTCGGAAATAAATTCGAGATAATTCATTCATACAATATTTATCGAAGGGTTGATAATGGTAATTGCACCCTTCTATTTAGTAGCCCGTGCTGCCTCCCTTATTATTATTTGTTCTTTAATTAAATCATTCCTTAAAATGTAGTCCTCCCTCGGCCCATCCTTTACAAAGCTGGCTAATCTGATTATCGCCGGCTCTTTAAACTGGATTAGTGTAATTTTAGCGGCCGCTAAAGATTGTATAACTGTAAGCGTAATTATTATCCCAGACGAGTGGTGTAAAAGAAGTGGCAACTATTTTCTAATATCTTATTAATGTTAGTAAGCCAGAAGACCCGGTAATTTTTACAGAATAAAACAGTCTAGAAAAAGTATTATGTTTTACATATGATTAAGAAACTAACAGTCACGCGATATACACTATGTACGAGTTACAGAAGAAATTATGTTTTACGGTTGGATCCCATAATAACCTGTGTTTTAATTTTTTGCCAAACAGTATTAATAAATACCTGATTGTGAGTAATTGTGGTTCTACATAATTCATTCTGCAATCAGACTTATAATGGGTAAACAACGAAATACCCCCTTTATTATTCCCCGGTAAAGACGAATAATACAATAATAAAATAATTATTTGGAATTAATTTAAGAAAATTGTATTTTTCAGCACTAACGGAGGGCCCAAGGTTCGCCGAGCCTATTCCTAATGTGACGGTGGCCCTCGGCCGGGACGCGTCCCTCCCATGCGTTGTAGACAACCTAGGCAGCTATAAGGTAAACTACAATCATTTTCACTACTACTTTTCAACATTTACTAGCTTTTTAATATTCCCTCGGCTTAGTTTTATTTTGATAAATCCATATATTTTTAAAAAACTATTATATAAAATGTAGTCCTTTTTCAGCACATTTTAAAAATAATGGTTTGAGTTTCTTGGTCTCATTTTTACAGATAACTAATTCACTGATAGAATTTTATGCTCCGTACTTCAAAGCCGAAATCGGTCTAGAATGGGAACAAATGTAATAGTGGAAAGTATAAAGAAAAGGTCACTTGGGGCCTAGATTGTTGGATCCCACCGAAAAAATGATGGTATTTATATTAAATTACACTACGCATTTGTGTTCGGGTGCGATTGAATAAAACCACGGAACTGGAATACCACATAGGTAAGCTCTGGGGGGGGGGTTCGGAGGGGTTACAGCAGGCAGTCGGAACTAGAGTGGCATTCTGAGGCTAAGTACCCTCCTCGAGAGGTCGCCTAAGTACCCCGGGCCCGACTTAACTTCACCGCTCCACACCTCCCCCAGCCACGGCATCAACTTAACGTTATACTACTACTTTCTGCGGGGCCGCCCATTGTTTCTCTCTCAACGGGAAGTATGTGACGCATGGAGGCTACATTACGCTCCCACCGCTGTATTAGTCTAACTTGTACCTGTGTGTGAGTGTAGCCGGGTGCGCCTGGGGTCTAGTGCGGAGACCAGACACTCTAAAGTCGGCCCAACTAAACTTAGTTTGGACTCAATTAATTAATTATATATAATATCCGGGGGTTTTCCAAAGTTTCACTGTTAATTATACAGCACCGGGCCGCGAGCACACCCGTCCTCGTCCTGGAAGCTCACCCCAGTAATTACATCTTGGAAGCGGAACATTTTTTTCCCTCTCATTCCTCCTTTCTATTAATGCACCAGGTGGTGGAGTAATATCGGGAGGGAGCAAATGGAATATTACGATACAGTATCGGATGAATGATTCTGCAGGCGACTGCTAAATATCTGTTATATATAGGCTCTTATCGGAATTATCAAAACGAAATAATATGGCTAGGCTAGAGTGCTGATTCATATCACTCTCAAATCCACCCCGTGGGAGTATAAAACATCAACTAAGAACAGATTGGTCAGAGGTAATCCTTGGTTATACCGCAATAAATACGTGTGTTTGGAATAATAATTACGTAATATGAACCCCCTATGGATGTTACGAAAACGATCTGGGCGTAATATTCCCGGAATATTTTCTCGAGTCAAAACATTTTCGTAATGAATAGTATTTACTATTCGGTTTCTAAAATGAAAAGAAAAACATTGTTTGATTAGGGTTTTCACTTTATCGCACTACATGTTATTTTGAGTATACTCTTTTCTAAATGAAAATTATATCTGGAGTATATTTACATAACGTGCAAAAGGTGGTGAATGTTTGACGCCTGTGTACCGAGTACCGCCAAACTCGATAGGAAACATAGCCCAAATGTGATTGGCGGAAAGGCCGCCAGTGTTAAAAGCAATTAAAGAATTGTACCAGACATACAACGTTGACCGTTGCCCCGCCCGTGAAAAAACTAAAGGGGTGAAACAAAAAGCGTGAACCATTAGAGAAATGAAAGGACACCCTTTCTCGTTCTCCCTACTTTTTTTATTTTAGTTTGTAGTGTTTTTCACAGAACCTTATTTTTTAAAAAAATATAAAATAGAAATAAACGGAAAAGTGGGAGGGAACCATTATTCTAGAAATAGAATCTTTTGAATTCGAAAGCTCAGCGTTGAATGTCTGGACGTTGGAAAATCAAAGGCTTTTTAAATTTCATTTACGGCCGCCGGCTGGAAACTTTCTTTTGTTTCAACTTTTCTCTCTTAACTCGAGTTGGAAAATCTCCGATAATTGTAATCTAATTTCAAATAAAACTAAACTTTAAGCGCCTGAATTGTTCCGATTGCTTTTCCTTTGGGGTGGGGGACAAAAGAAGCGATTTTTAAAAAACGACATCAAAGAGAGATTGTAGTAAATGAAATGTTTAGTGTTTACTGAAGCCTATGATACTTTGTATACAAATAATCGCCAGGGACTTAAACTGAGGTAGGTGCCGTTAGACAAGAAAGAAACAAATCGAAACCAAATATAAACAATTTGAAAAAATAACGAATTACTGAAAATAGTGATTTTTTTAAGGGTTTGGTTTTGGGGGCTGGCGTACAGAGAAAATGGAGATATTTTCCGACACAGAATATAGGCCTCAGATGACAGGCATAAGGAAGAGAAATAAAGGAAGAAGAATGGGGGGAGGAAGGAAATAAAGGAGAGGTAAAGTTTGAATGATGGCGTCCACAGGCCCCCAGTATAGAGACCTCCTCGCCCACATAAATACACAGATCCACGATCCTCAAACAATAAAGAACAAAATGTGGACGCCATTCGTTTGTAGCCTTCTCCGTAGCGCATTTCCGGGATCTGATCCAATCGATATATAGAGAAAACCGTCCGAACACTTGAGAAGTTATTCTGTGAAAAAACGCACTTATCCGTATATGTAGATAGAATATCAACAATAAAGCTGGTAGGTAATGCGTATTTATTATTATAATTATTACTTCATTGGGTTTCGTTAAATTTAGGCAACCTTGGACGATTGAATTTAAGGTAATCTTGCCTAATATTGCAATGTTTTTCGGACATGGAAACCGAGTCCGGTCTTGAATAGAATCAAACGAAATCCCAAAATGATCGTGGAGTGGTTAAATTCGAACCGATCTATCGCGCCGAAATTTTGTGAAATTAACTTATGTATATGTTTTCTTCTAAGCTCATTTTTACCGCCGTGGAGCCGCCGCGTGGTGACCTGTGGAGGGGTTATATACAATTTTGTATCCGTCAGGCACAATAGTATATTCAGCAGGTCAGTTTTGTCCTCCTTTTAAATGCTTCTAAATCTCCCAAATCCCCACCGCCAACAAGAACCCGCCAATTACTCAATAGCGACACAAAAAATAGAATCTGCATGAATAACCCGTTCGTGATTCCAATCCTACTGTTTCAATACGGCCGGCAAAAAAACGGGATATTTTTCCGGTTCGGTTGAGTTCGGTTCGAGGGCTAAGTCTCGCACACTCTTTCTGTCGTTTCATTAAAAATAATAGGGGGTGAGAGGGTGGTGGCGGTTGCCGTGGCCCACCACTGCGGGGCTTGATTTATTAAAAAGGGTAGTTTAATGAGACGTCGGGGCCCGGCTTATCTGACCTCCAACGGCGGGTCGGATTAATTTATATTTTTCGTTTTCGTTAAAATAATTTAAGAAAACCAAATTAGGGGAATGGAGGCTTCCGCGAATTTCTGCCCGAATTCCATTCTTAAAGGACGGCCTCGCCGAGTCGGAAGCGGGATCCGCGTTTCGGTTCTCCGATGTATTTATCGGCGAAACCGTGGTAATTATCAGCGGTGTAACAATTATGGGCGGGGGTATTCGAATTCCGGAGGCCGCCGCGGCATGGTTTAACAAAGGATTCCATCCAGCCAGGTATGCGATCCTCCCGTAAATGTTCATTACGGTTAAATGGACGCATCGAGAGAATCATTTATAATCAGCACTTTTAGAAATGCCATCAAACCTACAAAGCGAATCTATTAAAATAATGCAGTATGACGAACAATTATGAATTCGTTTAAATAAATTTAAACGAATTAAAATAAATTTAATATTTTTATAAATTTAAATTTAAATTAATTGAAAAAAATATAAATTAATTTAATTTAGTTTCTTGTTAAATGTTGTTAAATAACAGTTAAACGATACCAGTTTTTATTTATTTTGAGAAGATATATCGTAGACAATATATATATATATATATATATATATATATATATATATATATATATATATATGCTTATGCCCAGAAGCACACTTTCCACTAATGATTTTCAAGTAGAATAACCTCCACTCTTAAGAACAATGATGCCATCAAATTTCCTAAAGCCTCTACGGGGGAAATTTTTTTTAGCCTCTTTCAAGTACCGAACCGGTTCCACGTGCAGAGATGGAAACAAGTGCTTACTGCCTCAAAAGTACTAAACAAAATAATGTACATGTAATCGAGTAATATTATATATATATATATATATATATATATATATATATATATATATATATATATGATTTGAAGAGCGTACAAAGACAAAAGGCCAGATACACCAAAATTAATTTTAAAACATAAGAAAATAAATATAAAATTAATAAAAGAATAAGAAATGTATACCTTCTTCCAGCAAGAAGGCATAAGGTGAGAGCATATTATCCAATTCCCCTACGTTTCTCAAGACGCTACAACCATGTTACAACCCACTAGCAATAGCAGTAGACAGATACAAAATTTGAATATTTAGTAATAATGACTGGTACAGAAGTAATGAATATGAATCAGGGAACCTGAGGTTTAAGAGATGATTGCCCTCAGTTAGAAATCGTATTAATATTTTTTATTTGATTTCGGACAGTTCGTGTATCCATAACCGAGCCATAACTCCATGTATTCCCCCTCCGGCCACTCTCAATTTTACAACACTCCGCTCGGAAATCTCTCTCGGAAGAGTTCCGCTCACGTAGCATATAAGAACCATACGCCGCGCGTCTCGAATATTTAAGAACCCATTTAAGAAGCCTTTACGGCCGTCGAATGTGTGTGGAAATAATGCGGGCCGCAGAAGGGGCGATAGGTTATAAAATAACTATGAAGATGTTGGCTCAATGCCGGTTGGGAGGGCAGCTCGATGGCCCCCCAGCTGAAGCTTACCCACGCAGCAGTATCTCAACGACTTTTACGAGCAGCCACCACTCGCCGGTAGGATTTAGTTTGAACAAATAAATGTGTTTAGTGCGCCCAAGGAGGCCGGTTACTGCCAAGACAGATTTTAATACAATTTGACGCCGGGAAAAGTCTCCCTATTATTACACAAGAAGACTAGTTTCTTTAATCCTGGTGTATGACCTAAGCGACATTTTTCCAGGGTAAACCCATTGCCAAATTCACTATAGGAAATATTATAATACAATATATGAATGTTGTATTGATATATAATAATTTAGATTTATAATTTTGAGTATCGATAATAATGTACCTAACAGTTGAGGACAAGTCCAAATTTACTTTATTTTTTTATTACCGCTTTCCATAAAATCAGAAACGGATAAACGAGAAGGATTCGAAAATCTAGTACGGCCAAACGTTTATAATGCCCCTGCTGAATTAAATACCGTGAGATAATTGGTAGATAAGACTCCCTGGGGCTGTTCATTATCTTCTTTGAAGTTGGCCCTATCCCCTCTAATCGTCGCCCCAACTTGCCCCCTCCACCCAACAAAGTGCAGCACCCGTTTCGGAAATATATACTCGACATTATCCTCTATATAACGGTGTAAATATTCGCTATGGCCGTTTGGTAACAATAGCCAACCACAATTATAACCACATTTATTGCTTTCGGGGAATGTCATTATCATCCAGCCGATGGTGCATACCGCGAGGCTTGTTATATTATACATTATTATTATATGTTATATTATATGGCTCCGCGCCATAATTCACTGGGGCATTCCGTCGGCAATAGAGTATCCTTCCAGCATTCTTACGGTATTACTATTCGGCCGGATTGAACTTAAAATCGGCCGACAATGCCTAATCGACCATTTTCAAGGTAGGAAAGTTGCTGGATGATTAGAACTTATATTTGGCGTTATTTAAGTTAGTCTAGTTAGCTCTCCGGCCGTTGGTCACGTGTCGGCTACATGCCAGCGGTATTCCCTTTTGGCGGTGAAAGTCAGATTAGCCCGTTGACACGGTCACTGCTCCAATGCCCGCTACGTCAAACGTAATTGGCATTGACAATGCCGATAGCATTATTACGACCGAGCAATCGGCTGTGATGTTTGACTAGCCAGGTAATATATTTGTTCGAACGTAAATTACAAATAATCAATTATCTAGTGAATACGGACATTCACAAATTAATTATGTCCAATTACAATTTTTGTTTTAGAGTATTGGAAAATCTATACTAATATAATCTGGAATTGGCCTCGAAGTATTCCGCAAGTATTGTGCATTTAATCCCAATATTGTTAGTGCAGCGTTATTGTAACTATAGCAAGTATTGACGATGGCGAAATCCCTATGACTTATATCTTTTCCACATCAACTCTAGAACTTGGACAAAGTCCGTCAAGAATCGGCCCGTCTGAAAAGGCGAGTGTGGCTTTGGGTGGATAGGAGGTAGGAGGATGATCGTTCTGCGGTGGCCTAACCAATAATTGGTTCGTGGTTCTCGCAATCTCTCTGCCTCTGGCTCTCACTCTCCGGCGGGCCCCCCCCCTCTCTCTCTCTCTCTCTCTCTCTCTCTCTTTCTCTCTCTCGCCCGACGGGCTAATGGTTCCTGTAATTATTCGCTAGTTAGGCCGGGACCGGGGCCCCGGGACGGCCGGACTCTGGGCTAGCCAGCCAACTCAGCATCAGGTAGCTCGTAAATACCCGGCGGCCCCACCACCAAATCATCGATTCTCCCTTCCTTCCCAATTCCTCCGACTCTCCTTCCCTCTCTCTCTCCCTCTCCCTCTCTCCTCCCTCTGACTTCTCTCTAGAGGGGACTCTCTCGCTCCCTAAACTTAGATTGCGTTATCGGACCCCCCCAGCCACGGTCCAATTCTATCCTCCCTCCACCACCACACAACGCCAAATTAGTAGTACTCGTCCCGTTGACCCACACAGTAAATAATGTACAGCGAACAATCCCAGGACGGGGGATGGCAATGAAATTCGGAGGCTATACTCATCTATTGCAAAATAGAGTCCGATAGGCATAATAGCATAAACCGCATTGTCCTATAATGCTGCAACGTTATAACACTAGTAAATATTAAAAATTATTTTTAAATTTAAATGTAGACATCGTCTAGTTGTCTCGTGTTTTTTGTTGTCAAGTTAATATATCATTTTTTTTAAACTGAAAAAAACCAAAAAATCAAAACTCAAGGCCCACGAAAGATACAAAACTAAAATTATATTTCTACCGGCCTGTTAAATAACGTAGAAAATAACGATATTATACCACCTTAAGAAACGTGATTTTTGAGCCGTTTATCGTCGTGACTTTCCATTCCGTAATTTTGAGGCCAGTGGCGAATATCCCGACGGACTTTAGGGGACATTTAAGAGGTTTGGGACTGTTCGGCCGACCCCCCGTATTATTACATCGGGTGGTCGCTGGAGGGGAGGACATCCGGGGGAATTACATTTGGACCGAGCGTTGGAAGCAGCAAGGCAAAAAAAGGAGTCGGAAAACAGGGATAGGAAGGGGAAGGCCCCTACCCCGGGGCCGTAGTTTGTGTTCGCAATGAAGTTCCGCACTACCGGGTGCAATCTTTAATTAATTTCTTCTACGGTGGATGCGTGGTGCAGGAGGTAGCACGCCCCCTCACCCCCAAGAAAGACGGCCACAGTTTATTAATTAAGAGAAAGGGACAGGCCCTCAGAAGAGTCTTCCTTCCAATTTATCGGTAATTGAGAAATTTTTACCGAGACAGCGATTCGCTTTCATAAGGCGAAGTAGGGAAGAAAAGATGGGGGAGGACCCAGGGAGGAGGATGGCCCGCGCCTTGTTAGTCGATTAAATGTTCTGAAACAAGTTGCGCCCTCCCCCAATGTTTTATTTCAACTACGCAGGCTTATTAAAAATTTATAATATTGCGTCCATCTGT
Organism: Lethocerus indicus; assembly: GCA_019843655.1. NCBI lineage: Eukaryota > Metazoa > Arthropoda > Insecta > Hemiptera > Belostomatidae > Lethocerus > Lethocerus indicus. Next base: position 11,773,600 of record JACDQD010000012.1, on the reverse strand, counting down.
TAATATCACTATTTAATCAACGATATCAGTAATATTTACAATAATAATAATATTGAGACACGATGTTTTGTCAGCACCCGGCAAGTATGATTTTGTCTTCACCAAATCTATTGGAGCGGATAAATTGCCCAGCTACTTTTATCAAATTGAAATTAGGGCGGAAACTATATGCAGTAGACAAAATATCCCGATTTACAACTATTCGGTCGTTACAAGCTCAGATCGGCAATTGAACCGATTTTATACGGGCGGTTGGTAGGGGACGTTATAAGTAATCGTGTAAATTGAACTGAGTGTAACTAAGTAAATGTAGACACGGCTGTACGATTAAATCTAGTGCCCTAATAATTTCTGGCGCAATTAGCCCGAGGCTGTGGCCCGAGGGTGTAGGGGGGTGGAGGTTATAGGAAGGGGTCCCACCCAATTATTGGTTGGCCAACTACAGACCGATCAGCGTTTAATGCTTTCACTCCTACAATGTTCAAAGTCCCTTCTGTCCCTTATAAAAGGGATTAGGTCTTCAATGTACAAACGAATATCTTATCCCTGTGTACTACAACAAAATATGTTTTTAAAAATATCAAAACATTTCACATAAAAATAGCAAAAAATTCGCACTCCTATTTATCCATTAATCTAAATACAATTCAGAAATTGTGTTATCCACATTGTGTTCTCTTAATGATAACTCTAAAATTTACTGCTTGACCAGAAAATGAAAAGATGTCGTTGGCGAATTTTACAGGTTCCCTGTCAAGATAAATGATATGCAGAGGGTTTTCAATGTCCTTTGGACAAACTGAAAAGATAATGTTTTGAAAACGATAAGCTGTCGCATGACAGCTGAGGACTAAGATTTGTGCACAGGTAATTTACACTAAATCTAATAATACTGCATATCGTCCAGTAATATATTGTTTACTAAACGTGCTATAGTATATGGATGGTGCGGTAGTATAAAAAATAAATTATTACGAATTAAATTATTAATTATATTACACGATGACTATATAAATATCTACAGATAAATAGCTATAACCGTATGCATATTATAGAAGATAGTTACTAGGAATTACGTATTGGATATTTATTTCGGACACGCAAACTAAAATTTCCTGCATACTAAACAAGCTGCTATTGATAAGGACACAATGGAAGCTATGCATCATGGAGAATCCACTCATGTCACAAGGGCATACCTCAAAGCCGCTGGCCGGACCCCCTTGGCGGGGCCCTAACTAGGGAATAATTACAGGAACCATTAGCCCTGGGCGCCCACCGACTCCAGACAGAACCGACGGCCCAACCGACCCAATTTGATGCGGGTTCAACCCGAACAGACGGATCGACTGTTAAAACACCCTTACACCCGCACAGATTCTTGGCCTCCATCTACAGAACTGTTTACTCACTATAATTAATATTACCTATAGCCCGAGGCACACAAATTCTTTGAACTTTTTTAAAATTAAAATAAGTATATCACAAATATGATACAGTGTTTGTGTAAAAATGTGTAGGGACGGCATATTCTATACAACGCACAAAATGTTGTTTAGTTGAATCCTATATAGGTAGATGGAGATTCGATATACTGTTCCAAAGAGTTCTGATTATGATAGCGAGAAACCGAAATTAAAAGCATTCCGTTCACTCACAGTACAATTATAAGGGGGTGACTAAGAGGCCATTGTAAAGGAATGATACAGCAGTCAGAGGGAAGCCTTATGTCTGTATACCGGATATATACATAGGTAATCGTAATTCGCCTATTTACTCCCATGACATGAGACTGACACCATTCGGGAATAGGACCGAGATAATCGGAAACAATAAATCGGACGATTGGCGACATGCCAAACGCGCCTCAAACACAATAGCTCGAATATTCTATTTCTATATTTTACAAACCTTAGAATCGGAAATGTAATTTTCTTTTAGCTCAACATTATTGATATATTACACTTAATACAAAAAGGCAACAAACCGTTTATGAAAATGTAAGGAAAAAATATCCGTAGAAGATTTATTGCTTGAGATAAAATACCCACCGAAACGAAGGGGGCAGTAAAAATAGCATAGAAAGCATTAAAAAATAGTAAAAACCACGGCGAAAGCAAGAGGTAAACGGGGGAATAGTTTGAATAAAGGAGTTTTGAAATATGTAGGAACGTTGAGTCGCGAAATTTGCCGACTATATTTCAAATGGCTTTGTTTCACTCGAAATATTATTTGGTTACCTGGTAAGTGGTCCGTATCATAACTTGGAGCCAATTATTCTGGGTGACCGCCCCTCCACTTATACCGCCCCCGGCCTCAAATGCTTTCCTCTCATCCAAGCGCCCCTCCTCCTCCCACCCCGTCACCGTCCCTAAAACAACCTCTTTTTACACTGTCCGATTTCCATTTACAACCGCGTGGCGTATTTACATTTATCACCCCTTCCCCCAACCCCCAGTATTTTGTCCGAACGACAAAGCGCCGGGGTACAAAATACCCTTGTGCGATTCCGCCCCGGGCTCGGGTATTTATCGTGCCGTACGTTCTTCGACAATTCAGAATCGAGAGTTATCGAAAGTGAGCGTATTTTCAAGAACATTCGACGGGTTTGCGAGTGAAGGAAATTTCATTTTAACCAGCGATGCTAACTCCTTAGTCACCAAGACTTTCATTATTAAAGTACGTGACAGCTCTCACCAATTCTGAAGTATGTTTTATAAAGTATGCATATTAACACCCGCCCCTCCAGTTCTATTCACTTGTTTTCTCGCTTTTTGGATCAACGCAGACTAATGAGGACTAGACAATAGTAAGTATGAACGGTTGGATAGTGCTGAATTTAAATTTCTCTCATATTTATTTTTATTGTAGTTTTTATACAGTGGGGCAACTGAATTATTTATTTTATATTAATATGAATATGAAGAATGTAACCCAAACATATTCATAATTCAACCACAACTAAGAAAATAACTGATAAATGTTTCGCATTTTGGTTCGAGTGCCAAATCCGGGGAAATATATGATGTACGGAACCCAAAAATTGTTTTAAAGAATAAGATATCGACACCGGCCTAGCCCCTGATCAATATGAATATAAATATTGAAATACAATTTTTATGTCCGATCGTGACTGATCTAAATAATATATAATGTAAAATAACGTATACGTGTTGATCTTATTATGTTAAAACATGCAACTATAAAAGCATAAGGGAGTTGGAAACATCCCATTTCTTGAAATTCGTTGGGAAAAAATCGAAATTACATCCGAAAATATTTGAGAACAAATGTAAGAGTTCCAGGAGGCTCATATGGAAGTTAGTTTACTGGAAGAGGAGGCAGGTGGAGTTAAATGAATGGTCAGAAATTTGGACGAGGTATGTAGGACAGGTACCACCAGGTTTAATGCCGGTTCTGGTCGAGTGGATATACACAGTATGCTTGCTCTCTCGCTCTCTCTCTCTCTCTCTCTCTCTCTCTCTCTCTCTCTCTCTCTCTCTCTCTCTCTCTCTCTCTCTCTCTCTCTCTCTCTCTCTCTCTCTCTCTCTCTCTCTCTCTCTCTCTCTCTCTCTCTCGCTCTCCCTCTCTCCCCCCCCCCCCCTCTCTCTCTCTCTCTGTCTATATATCGGGGCTGACACGATGCCTCCTCAATGTCCAATGTCCTCCCGGCCTGATGTCTGACTGAAACTGATCCCGTTCACCCATCCGAGACCATACATCACCACTCTGCCTCCATTGTTCCTCGACCCACCCACTGTCCTTTGCCACCGGGTATGTAACCCGAATTTAAACCGCCGGCCGCGGAATTAACGCCTTTCATCCCGCAAGAGGACGCATTAATTTCGAAACTTTAATTTTATTAGGATTGAATAAAACAGTAGGAACGGTTCCAAAAGAGTAACGCGGTGACAGTGAAGACATGAGATTGAATGTGCTTACAACATAAAATATTTCTACGTGACTTGTATACATATAATAACCACAAGTAATCCGTCTTGAGATCCCCAACTTCCACTCACTTATCACCTATCGTCGGTAGATTTCTGTCATTTAATCACAGTTATGAAACCAAGACAAACGATTGGAGAAATATCGATCTGGTTACATAAAATACTGGCATCTATTTTTTGTGTTTACCTCAGAACTGAAAATTGGCTCTTTCAAGTGAAATTTTCCTTGTACTGGAGCGATCGAACCGATTCCGACAAAGTCCTAAATGGCGCGGGCGGGGAAAAGAACACACTGGGCAAAAAATATATTTTATTCGCAGTCTAATTTATAAGGTCGGTGGAATATCGAATCCACGGCGTTACTCTAGTTTCGCCTCCGTTCCCTATTTTTTTTTACTCTATAATCTTTTTTTTCGTCCGCTCTATCTCAAATAAGCAGTAGAGAGGAGTAAACCGTGTCGAATTGAAAACCCGGTAATTAGGAGGAGGCGGGGTTGGGCCGGTGGGGCGGCGGTAAAGAAAGTATTAAAAAAACAGTAATATCAAAGGGGGCATTGAATACGGGGGAGCCCCTACTTCAAAGCGGTAGATGCTTATGAACTAAGCTCGCCCCTTGAAACACAAGAGCGCTGCAACAGCCTCCCGACTTCCTCCACTCCGCCCCCCAACCCTTCCTCCTCCAGGTCCAACCCCCAAGACCTAACCCTCCAATCATGTCCTCTTCGGGCTCGGTAGGCGCCGCTCAAAAATACAAACAGTCGCTTAGAAAAAAAGAAGCGAAAAAAGGAAAAAATTCAGTCTAGTAAAAATAAAAGGGATCCATTGGTTGAGGTCTTTCGGGCGATGAAATAAGTTACTTATTTCGGGATCACGGATTGTTTGGAATATAATTACCGTCAGTAATGTCGTCGCCCGTTTTGTTGTGAGTCATCAATTGAGTCTATAGTTTATAGAGATCCACTTTGGTCAAGATATTTCAAATTCACTTTTATTACTACAGTAGTCAGTAAATTACTTATTTAGTCTCTAGTAATCTTGAGTGTATTAAGAAATTAACCTTAAGTTGATAAATCTATCATACACCCGACATTACTATCTCACCGTATTATTAACATAATTCTATTGAACAAGCAGGAAGACCAAGGAGAGAATCATCTTCTTTTTCGAGAGATGGTATATTATTGATACCCTCCCAATCAATGATTTCATTATATTTGAAATCTTTATATATATCGCGAGAGAGAGAGAGAGAGAGAGAGAGAGAGAGAGAGAGAGAGAGAGAGAGGAGAGAGAGAGGTGGTTGGTTATAAACTGAGATCCCAACTCAGAGCCCTTGAAACTTGAGACGATTGCGGCCCCTCCCCATAACCCAATACAATCATCCCACTCAATAGATGGCCCTTAAATACAAACATCCGCTCAGCGAAAAAGAAACATTTACCATCCAGATAAAGAACCTACTGTTCATCCGACGACGCTCAATTTAGTAGCTGTCTGTCTGAATAAAGAAATATTCCACGGTGAATTTATTATAAGGTGAAAAAATGTACATAGAAGTTGCCTTATTAATACAAATTTATTCAAATGTTCTTAACTTTTGTTAAACTAGCCCGCTATAATCTTCACATTATAACGTTTACTACATAGCTTTTAACATTTAACTGGACTATTTATAATAGTCCATGACACTTCTACAATAATACAATTGATTATCTAATTCTACAATAAAACATAATGATTACGATACTCGGATATTTAATTGTGCTGCAGTTTGATTCGGAAACACAACAGAAAACCGGATGAGAACCGGTGGCGCCCTCTTCTCATTAAAATCTGGACAAAGGAATTCCGGGCGGGAAATCAGAGTGCCTGATAGCGCTTCTCGTGTGGCCGTTTGTCGCTTGGCTCCTAATCCGATTTGCGTGGATTAAGTGATCAAATCCGGCGAGGATTATCGAATAGGCCGGCTAATGATATACAGCCCAATCCCAAGCACAAACCCAACAGTCGTTTGAAACCCAGTAACGTCCCACAATGCTCAACACATAAAACAACAATGCATCAACCAACCTACCCCCTTCCAGTCACATATTTGCAATATGATATAATTATTTTGATTCGAAAACAAATGTATAAAATATATCTTTCAAAACCGCGTGAAGTGTATAGGCCGTAAAACGTGAAAATTACAATATACGTATATTGTAAATCTACATACAACCTATTAGTAGACATTCCTGAGCCTTATAACATGCATCCTCTAATTTGGATATATATATATATATATATATATATATATATATATATATATATATATATATATATTATCGAGTAAAATTGTAAATAGTCACAACTGGAAAACTGCCGAAATTATCGTCCGAAATAAACTTTCCTCAGGCGCAATACTAAAACATCATAACACATCTGCTGTGCGGGTTAGTATCAGAACCGCCGTTAGCCTACTGAAAATCTCATAGTACGCTATTAATAAAATATATTATGCTAACTTATAGTATACATTAAGAAGGATAGATACATTATTTAAAGAACAAATAAGTATGTATTTTTTAAAAGCCATTATCCGGAGACTTGTACGCACGTAAATCGCAATAGTCGGGCTTCCAACTAATGCCTGTCGAACCATGACTACTCTATGTCTAGAATTATAAATATTCAATGCAAAAAATAAGTTCTTAGAAATGATAAGATTCATAACCCTGAAGTCAATGAATTGACCCTATTAGCATGGACTACAAAGTGAATTCAAACAGATGTCGCCTTAACGCGGGAACGATTCAAGACATTGGCAATAACTCTCCCTTATTGTATTACGAACGGCGATAAAGTGTGTCTCGCGGTAAAGTTGGACTAAGTAGAACAATTGGATGGGGCAAAGAAGGAAAACCGCAGGCAACAATCTAGCCCGCGGGAGCGATGTCGAGGGGCGGGAGGGGGAGTGTCTCCCTCTAACAAGTTTATAGTTGGTGTCAAAGATTGACGAGAGTTGTGCCCCAGCTCCTGTAGACCGTGCAAGATGGGTTCGCTCGTCGACCCGACCAAGTTTTGTTCGCCAGGGGATTCTCTCTCCCTCCGGCTCCTCCCTCTGTCTTCCCCCGGCTCCCTCTATCATCCCACACCGACAAACATTTCACCTCCTCTACCGCTCACAGCTCTACTGCCAGACAGTAGGTATTATTATACTCCATCGCCCAATTGATTTGGTCCTCGTGCGATTCAGAATTCATGAAATAAATCTACTTTCAACATTGTACAATTACTTAATGTTCGATATAGTAGTGAATATACAATTTCGATAAGAGATTGTTCCATAATTTCCCCGTACCATAATTTAATTGAAATCGAATCGCAATCCAAAGAAATCCCCCATCCTGAATTATTAACGAAGGAAGACAACTGTCTAAACCCCGACAAAGCCGGTTTCCTGCCGTCGAACTGCCGTGCCCTTTACAAATTCCACGTCCTAATACATTAGAGGCTCAATTCTGCCTCCGTGAACGAGTCAATGAGCCGTTCACGTTCTACCCCGTTGATCTAAGACGGTGTTTTTCAACCGTGAGTCATCAGAGTTTTCGCGTCATTCTGCCAGATTGTAACTGGGAAAAGATAAAAATGTGCAATCTGCTCTATGTCGGATTTTCCTTTTTATACAGCTACTATAATAAAATCCTTAATTCTACAATTCTTTAGAGGGGAATTACTAAACCGTGATTTCTATAACTATATTATTCCAATTGTGAATGAAAATGTTTATATGTTTAATTTTTAACAATTTGCAAATGAACATGCACATGCTAATATTGTCAGTAATATCTAAATATATATAATTTTCTTACCTTAGCTGTACTGCTGCAAATAGTCCGACCGACCTGCAACAATGAAAAATATAAATGAAGCACGATGTTCCAATTAAATATTTGTTACAACTAATTGTTGGTATAATATTTATTGTCAGATACGATAACCGGTAAGAGCTCTATCTTGGTAATAATGTGCCTCGGATTTCTGTCCTCGGTCTTCATGTAGGTAATAATAAAGAAATGTTGGCCATGTTTGGCTGCGAGAACGGTGAGTCAGGTAAGAAAAGTGATGCTGCGTATAATTTTATTGGGCAGAAGCTTCATGTCGGGCATTAGCGAGGGCCCTGGCGCACTGCGTCAACATCCCATACGCCGCTTACCCCAAAATAACCGGCCCTTTGTGTTTTCTCTCCTTTATCTGCATTCTCACTTAACTCTTACCCGTTTCCCCTTTTTCGCCATCAAGGCATCGACCTCCCCCCACAAAGCATTCGCCCCCAAGTCTTCCCGAAATGTAGCGTGTAGACTGTAGACTGGCTATTGAAGGGCTCGGTGAGAACGTTGAAATCGGATCGAGCGTTGGCAATCATGTCCGTCGTGGCAGAACACGTACGGACGTAGTAAACAACTTAGTTCAAACCCTCCAAAATAACTGACGTCGTAGAACGAATTTCCGACAGACTAAGGGAGAAACTAAACCAAATAAATCCTCGGGTTCAACTTCCCAAAAACCCCACTAGCCAAAGGAAAGGCGTATTGGAAGGAGGAGGTCGCTCACACCAAGTTAAGTGTACCCCAAAATAAATTTGAATACAGTTTTCCAAAGCCTTAAAACTTGAAATTCAAAGTTACGTTAAGAAAGATAAACTAATTGATCATAATAGCTATTCTTTTGTACTACTACTTAGGGCGGTGCCTTTAGTTACGTCATGTGAACCCCAAGGGGCGACAATACAACAAAAATAATTCAAGGAGGAAACTTTACTATTCTTTGTGGGCCGATGGATGTTGAAAGTGGGCGGATGGGCGAAGAGGAGTGGGTGAGGCCGGGGAGTACACTCGAAACAAGTCGGAATTCCAGTTTCAACTCGATACCTCCTCTTTTATATGATGAAAGGGGTCGCGGCGCTCCCAACCCCCGCCACCGTTCTTTTTCATCGGCCCAAAGGAGTAGAAAATAAAAGACTCAAAGGGTGTGAAAACCGCCTTCCAGTTTCTGAGAGAGGCCTTACATGTGCGCTTACCGCTTACTTTTACCGTTCGAACAATGTTACAGGCGCCGCCCTATCCGCAATTTTGCGTACAAGACGCACTTTTACGCGACCTTTCCAGGTGACTCATTTAAGTATCTACGCCAAATAATAGATTTCAAGCTTATTTCTTGGCTTAAAAGCCGAACAAAAAAGGAGCTTCCTACTATTTGGAATACTATAGAATATGACGAGATGCCGAGACCGGTTAAGGGGAAAATGATGTACCACCCTAAAATTAGGCCCCCTTATGGGATGGATTTTAATTTTATAATATTATATATAGACACTTCATTCGAGATATATAAAATATTACACCACGATTCTGGAAGTAAACATACCGTATATTTCTGTATGATACCAATGGGAATGTAACTCAAGTTTCTTGGTCGCAAATAAAAATGTTTAAAAAGAAAAGTAAGAACACTTTATTTAACACGTTAGAACATATCGCGTGTATTTAAACTGTTATGTAAACTGCTAATACATTTCTTGCCTAATGTATTTTTTGGCTAATAACCACAATGATTATGGTGAAATATATTAATACGTATTGGAGTATCAAAAGTGCCACATCTGTATCAGGCAATATTAAATGTATTCATCGACAAAAAATGCGAAAGGACAATAATGTAAAACAAATTGCTGTAATTCTGTAAGGCTTGGACGCAGGTGTGTCGGCCATTCTCTGGTTGCTCAGCGGGCACATATTAATATCCGATCCCCGATACCGGCATCGGGGCCGTTTAATTTAAATAACACGGCCCCGTATGTCGGGGGAGGACACCGCATAAGAATGTGACGGTGGTGGGATTCAAATGTAATTGTGATAGGGGGGAAGGGCGCATAAGGGCAGTATTAGGAGGGCTGGTCACGCGCTCTCCTTCGGCCGGCACACTCCACCACGCTCAACAATACAATAACCCGACCACCGACCGCGATATCGCTTATTTATTCAGTCCCCGGTCCCAGTTATGGCCGCCCTCTCTCCCCCCCTCCCCACTCTCCTTGCTCTCTAGGAGGCCCTTGAATTAATTCCGCCCACCGTCGGTTTTAATTTATAACGGGGGGCTAGTCAATTGTGCCGGGCGATCGTCCTTAAATTAAATTAAAAAAAAAAAAAAAATGGAACCGTCGCGATATATACCGCGCATTCCACACATCAGGAGAACAAAGTCGATGAATGCTGCGTAGACTCCTACCCTGAGTCAGTCATCGAAAGGTCGTGCGAATTATAGAACATCTTGTTCCATGGAACAATGTTCCTTTAAAGCGTACCCGAACTGATCGAACAATGCCGTACAGGTTTATTCTTCATTATTTGATTGCAAAAATAAAAAAAAATGTTTTTACAACTTCTAATAGCGGTGTCGCTAGATGAATTATCAAGGTCGATAAATTCCGCCTAATAAATGCAACGAGAAAGGTAGTATAATAGGTTTTAATTATGCCATTATTTTGGAGCAACGTACAAATAAAAATAGTGCCTAAAGCAGTAGGAAGTCAGTGAGGCAGGCTATTTGTTTAACGGAGTCTTTGTTTCAACCTTCGAGGTCTGTTGTTGGCCGCGGTCAAAATGCCCCCCCCGCCCGTTTAGTTTTACTGCCGATGTTTACGGTCAGAGTTTTCGCAGAGTGCCGCCCACCGCACCACCTTTTGTGTTGTTGTGTATCGCCCCCCAAGGAATCCTTTAAACGTTTTTCCAGTTTAGTATTTCGCCCGGTTGAATTTCGTTTCTTCTCCTGCCCGTGTGCGACCTTTTTTCGAGCTCCGCCAATTGTCCCACAACCGCTTCGGCGGTACATTCTCGGACAATGTACACACGCGGCTATAGCGATACATAGAATTAGATTAATATATTATACTCCTGACTTAAATACACCAAGAACGCCTGTAACTGGAACGAGCAAATAATGTATCATTTATTAATTCGCATACCATGACAGTTTAGGACTATGTATTTGTTTGAATTGTATGATATTCATTAAATCAATGACAGACATGATTTTATATGATTGAAGATCAACTGGAATCAATAAAAAAATGGCTCTTGTATTATGTGTGTATGTAGGAACATTTTGATTGGAACAAAAATGAGGCAACAAAATTATGAAAAAAAAATGAGAAATTCACTCCCACTGTGAAATTGAACAGTTTTGTAATTACACAGTACCCGATGATCATTATTATTCATTATTGTTTGGAAAGGCCCCTTTTCAGTCCTGAGGTATAAATGTTTTGGGTGCTGCTAAAGGGGTACATGGGGGCAAGGGGATCAGGTGGGAGAGGTGAGGGGGCATTTAACGGGGGTAAGAGCTGTAAATAAAGCCAAGGGGGAGGCGGGACAGACAAGATCGCGTCTAGACGACACAAGAAATACTGAACCTGCCTTTTGTCTCACCAACTGATGCCTAACTAGGCCTATAAAACTGCCATAAACACCAGGCAACGTTCGTTTTACCAATTTTTACACTAGTGAATATTACCACGAGTGGTGATATCCCCACTTTCACTGAAACACTTTGGTAAGCGGGATTACATAAAATCGGGTACGGGCGATAATAATCAGGAATTGTTCTATTTACCCTAGCCTCAAAAACAATGGGGCCTCTATCGGTAGATTTTGGGTATGGCGGTCTGTGTCGGGCATCTTTCAGGGCTGTCGGTCGGGCCCAGGTCGGAACTGCGATAAGGCTTATCGGAGCCGCTCCGATGGGAAATAAACAGTGCCCCCGGGGTCACCGATACCGATAATCCGACGATAAAAGGCCCATCCATAAAATCCAAATTTATTAAAATTAAACTCGGACCGTTATCGGCCCCAGGACCAGCTCTGCTCTATGTGTGCCCGGCTCTCCGGGCACCAAAAATCTAGTCCCCCCCCACGAATAACTCCCAACGATACTGGTCGGTTCCCTCACGGCACATTTGTTTGGTGGAAAATTCTCTTTTCTCCTTCCCGTCTCTGGTGCGTGAAAATTCGCTTAAACAACAATTTCCCCGGGCGATATTACCGGGCCGGTATGACCGCGGCCACCACGTTCAGTTATACACCTAATTTAATTATTTAACCGATTTCCGACTCCGTCCCGCCATTTCTCACACACAACCGCATAGTATATTAATAACCGATATTGGGCCGTAATGACAAAACCTAACACTGTTCCGGCGCCTGTACGTTTAATAGTGCATCGATCATAACCGACGTTGTACAAGGTAATTACCCGTGATGACTGCCAATATAGTATCCTTTAAACACTCTCTAGCGCCAGAATGCTAGTGACCATGGTTAGAATTTAGGTCGTTTAATGATCGTCGTAATTATAGCCATATAATTTTATAAATGAATAATGTAATTAATAATGTTAATAATGTAATAAACTTAATGTTCAATATATAATCTTGCCAATTCATCCTTCAGTAATTGTAAATAAGAGGTTGCATTTCGTAAAACAGAAGCCGACCCGATCGGGTGAAATGAAGCGATCAATACCTCCTGAAATTCGAACCTCCTAACTCCAACATGAATAATAAGACGGTACTAATTGTAATAACGACGCTAATGCCGTCCGCATTATTATTCATATAATTCTCCAGTTTGAATTCTAATCAGTTCCCAGTTTGGAAATCGAACCGGTGTGCTCTTGGAAAGCGTCTAAAAACCGGTTCGGAGTAAGAAAAACAAAAGGGATATTTATGCGTGGGCCCGATAATAGGATTGGTAATGTGAGGGGGAATTTATTCGGTGGAACGGGGCAGAATCGGTCGGCATCCCTTAATTCTCCAATTACCTATTCCAACCCGGTGATCACACCAATGCCTTTACCGCTCGAAGAACCTTCTCTCTTCGATCGTCTTCACGCCCCTTTCCGTCTATCGCTTTGCCTTTCACTTTCCAATTCCGTGTAAATTTTGTGATTCTACACGACGAATACGGGACGTATTCAAATTCGCGACCAGTTGAAAAATGTGCGACTTCTAGAACCCACATAACTTTAGGATGCCGCCAGGAAAACAGACAGGTTTACCGTTAAAACAACGCAGTTTGTGGTCTGTCTATATTTTTACCAATAAGGTCAACGAATGCGATATAGATAGATCGAAGACATACTGGAACTCACACATCGAGTAGAATTATAAAAACATCAAAGTGGCAAATATTGTTCGGTTAAGATTAAATAGATAAGATTACAAGTATAAAAATCTTGTTCCTTATGCCATAAAAAGTATACATCCAACAATAAAATGGTTATTAATTGGAGTCCTAAAGAAGGTTTTGAAGAGGGGGCGATTTTCAAATTATACCTGAGTGGTAAAAACTGGCTGAAAAATGACAGACGTGCTGTGCTACGTTAGTTATTTGTCGAGAATCCATCCATGGCGGGAGTAATTGTTTGAAAACGATGACCGGGCGGTTGACTCTATGGCGCTTTCAACAAAAACACACACACTCACACGGATACTCACAACTCACCCTTGAGACAGCGCATCATCATTCTTCTCAACAGTCAGAAAAGCGATTTCACATTTTTCATTTCTCAACCGTTCACATGTGCCGAGTGGTGAACGTGAGCACTTTGGATGGCGATGAGGGAATTACACACGCCCTTAAATTCACTTGTTGAACGACTTTTTGCTTAGCATAAAATACTACAAGCTGTTCTAAGAGAAAGTATTGATCACTTGAGTTCAGTGCATTATTAATATTAGCTCATGCTAAGATAGTGTTAATAATTGGACAAGATGGAAAACATCTATATAGAAAATAAATAAATCGCACTCTACAGCGATTTTATCCGTTTTAAAATTATATAGTCTAGTTATTTATTTTCAGTAGTCACTTTCTTTTATGCAACTGTCATAAGAGTCACTGAACTCCCGCCTATCTTTACATATATGCTGTTAGAAAACGATAACGAAAACAAAGTATATAAACTTGAAGCGAATCCGCCACCAAAAAGGTTGACTGACAGCTATCATAGGCAATTGCTAAGAGAATGCTACTGACTGGTGGCCCCTGGGGTATCAATTATCGAAAATCATAAAGGAACAATGTAAATGTTATTACATTAAATCGCTCGTTATTCAAAGCTTAACCGTTTTTTACTTCGCAAATTGGTTCGGATATTCCATTTTAACAAATTAGTATAGCTCGACCGTGAGAGATTTAAACACTAGTTGTGTTCAAATCTATTAGTGACTGCGAGTCAGTAAATTATCTCTGCGACACGTGTTTAATTAAAATTAATTTACTTCCCCTTCGTCACGTTGTGTTCTTCTTAATAAAACATTTTACGGAAATTGGAGACCGGCATTTTCGTAGAAGAACCAACATTCGTAGCGTTATTGAAACAGTTTTCTGAAAGATGCAAGTTTTATTCAGGTATTCCGAAAATTAAACTCACGAAGATTACATTTGCGACGAATTTAGTTCCGCGCGTTGAATTGCCGCACCTCGAACAGAAGGGTCCGATTACAAACTCTTCAAACTATAATTAATTAATCGCCCGTTATTCGAATTGTACCGAACTTCCTCCGGGTTCTTTATTCGCGGATTTTATTTTTCCACTACACCCTTTTTTTTTATCGGAGGGTTCTACCGACCTACCCCGGGACCGAGTTTTCAACAACTATTCATCATCCTTTGCGCTGTTGTATGTTCGCCCCCTCCCTCGCGGGGGGGGGGGCATTGTAAATCATGCTATAAAGAATTAATCGGCGAGTGTCGGGAACCGAAACGGGCGAGCTTCAATGTGCGTGCACGAACATGTGTTTTTTGGGCGTGGGAGTGAGTGCGGCGCTTTAAACACAGGGGGAGGGTTTCGGAGGCGTCGCTGAGAAATTTAATTACCGTGAAGGTTGAAAGGGGTGACTACTTCACATATTGCGTATTCTCACGCCACAGCCTGCATCATATGCGAGGGAGGAAGCCAGTTTACCCGTACATTTCAGACTCGTCCTAGCCCACACCCCCCCCCCGTCCATTAACTGCTGAATTGTACTCGTTATTCTTTTCGACGCCCTACTTCTCTACTAATTAGTTCACGGAAGCAATATTGGAGCTCAGATGACAGTTGTAAACTCGACGTCTTTCCTAACATCAGTCATCAACGTAAGAATTAATTACCTTAACCTGCATTTAGCGAACGTCCATCGGATGATCCTTCGACCATATATCTACATTATATATTCCTCAAACCGTGCAAAATATTTTAGAACAACAAACAATAAATGTTCTTAAGACGTAAGAATAAAATGAAAACATCGGTACGCATATAGCCTAACATAATGTGAAAATTGCGTTTTGGACCAGTATGTTGCTTTCCTGATTTGATTTAATGAAGAAAGTCTCGTTCTCGGTTGGTAAAAGTAGAGGGAAAAGGAAACATTAGCCGGTGGGTGTCTGATAATGGCCGCTAATTGCCGGGGACAGATAGCGGCCTGGGGGAGCCGCCTCTCCTCTTGTTTAAGGCTCCCTCCCTCTCTCACTCCCTCCCTCAATCCCCGCCTCCCACTCTCTCTCTCTCTCTCTCTCTCTCTCCCTCCCTCTCCTCTCTCTCCCTCCCTCCCACTCTCCCTCCCTCCCTCTCTCCTCTCCCTCTCTCCCTCCCTCCCTCCCTCTCTCTCTCCCTCCCTCTCTCTCCCTCCCTCTCTCTCTCCCTCCCTCTCGCTCTCCCTCTCCCCTCTCAGACGACTAATTGCCTCCGCTTTCCCGGCATTAGCCCTAACGACGTCACCCACCACACCGAAAAGAAGTATGCCCCGCTAAAGCCGAATGGTCCAACAGCGACCTAATATATATTTAGAAGTATTAGGCGGTTTAGTAGCTGAAATATTGTCTCGTCAATGAATTATAACCTACAGACCAATCCAAGTTACAAGAATCGACTTTTCTGTAGAATTGACCAATATGAATAAATCCAACTGGATGTAGCTGATTACATATAATTTATGTTATTCGTATAACTGAAATTAATATCGATAACCATTTCGTATTAATAAAAACAATTTAATAATCCAGATAAAACCTGAATTCGTATGCGATATTTATAATTACTTAACCCTTGGTCCTGAATGTTTGCCTGGAGCTGACATTGTCTACGAACCAGCTTTTCCTTGATTTTCTGAAGCATTGGTTCGAAAGAAAGTCGAATCATCCAGCGCCTTCGACGGAAAAACAGCTAGAAATAAATGTAGTCTGAAATTAAATATTCCAGAGCTGGAAAAGAAAAACCTACCCCGTTTTTCCCCTGATAAACTCGTCTGGGTAGAAAATTATACGGGCGCTTACATTAAATTAAAAATGTATGCCGGAAAGAAGGAAAAAAGAGTAAAATTGAGTTAGGAGAAGAAACGAGGGCCAATTTCCTTTTTGGTCGAACCTTGCTCCCGATTGGAGGATCTTTCGTGAATGCACTGATTGGTAAAAGACAGAACTGAAATCAACTGCAAGTTCTGATTCATTCTTAATTCACATTTGTATATATTAGTCATACATTACTGACTGCGTTTGGTATCGGCTACCCAAAACTGTGAATTCTATGATTTCCAAAATTGTTGTTGTTCAAGTACTAACAGTAGTTTGTCGTATAATAGGATTTCCACTTGTCACCATTTCTTATAGAATTTCGGTAGAGTGAAATAGAACACATATGCAGATTGCCAAGCTAATCTACATTATATACACGATTGTTTGGACATACTACCTCCTAAAAGAATAAGAATCCTAAAGATAAGAATTCATTATACACAAGAATACATTGCCTATTTCACTATAATATACAAACAAAAAATCGATAAAATATAACCACTAAGAATATAATTCGAGAGAATAGCATAATCACGACTACTCCACACGACTTCTCGATACTTGACACTGAACGTTACACTCATGTGACACAAGACTTCACTATATGACACCTGGTTTATATTTTACGTCCCTGTTTATTCGCCGGGAAACGGTCCATTCTGCAAAGTTTCAAACGGTCGTAAATTTCCCGTGAAGCTGGCCATATTGGCCTAGCTGGAACTTATCGGTCCCGCGAACGTGATGGAGAGTTTTGTGTGTTGTTTTTTCTACGGTTTTCCCTGTTTTTCCGAAGATTTATTTTCGACCGACGATTTTCGGCCGGGACACGTGTTGGAATCACTCCGGCGGCCTGAGTCAAGCAATAAATAACCGGCGACTGGAGTTTTATGGAGCTGCAAAACTATATTAACGCGAATTCTAAACGCTAGGCTGCGTTTAGAAATTACATCCGTAATCTAATCCCCCTTACGGGAATTGATTACGGCCAAGAATTCGGCCTTATTACTACGTATTCTTTAATTACATCATAAATTCTGGCAGAGCTTCTTGACTCCGCTAACCATCGCCCATGTTTGTCAGGAACCTTGTACGATTTTCGTTAAATTTTCGTTACAAATCGAAGCGGGGGTTTTAATTAAGAATCATTAAAACTTAATTCAATCCAGAGCAAATTGCATATCCTGTTTTCAATGTGAACACAAAAGTGATGTTATCTAATGAGTATAATATAAATTATTATAAACAATGGTCAGCTTATTCAGATATACTAATGTAATATGTTACTACTGTTGTTACTAAAACAAAATATGATATAACTATGACTTTTAAGGTGCCACAAGTATAGTTTCCAAAATGTAAAGTTAACACCCTGCGAAACTTTCTTTGGTGGTCTATTCCGGTACCGAAGTCAACCCCACTTTGGTCCCATTCGACTCAAACTTCGTATAACGTTAAACCGTGTATCTGTTTTAAACTACCCCCACCTTCACCACAGCGAAGCGGATAATACCGTCCATATTGAATTAGTATTATTGTAAGTTTCCCCATTTAATAGTAACAACCCCGCTCACTAGCCAGATTTTCCGGCTGCAGCCCTGTGAAAGCTCAATACTTTGCCAAGTTTATTTGCCGATGATGAACCCACCGTACTTGCATGGAGTTGCAAAGTGAACTTTGTACTTGAAACTCCCGGTGACTCGTCCGGTTACCCTCCGCCTAATTTCCGCACACTAGTACTTCGCTACTCTCTAAATTAAGAACTAATAGCATGTTCCAGGGTTATGATACACATATAAGCTCCGTAGTTGAAGTTTCTCCTTTGATTTCTAATCCGGAACTAGGTCAATAAGGTGGATTTTTCTTTTAATATAAATAATATGGTACGCACTTTTTAATACAAACAATAAGGTATAAATAATAAGGAATATTTTCTAGTTGGTATTTTATTTTGTGTGATGATTTCAGACAATTATAAATGCGTTCATTATTACCTTTTAATACTAATTGTATTGCATATTTATTAAGTAAAGTACATTAATATATTAGACAGTCAACAAATCCAGGTATGAAACTCATTAAGCAAGAATTTTCTATTTATTCCTAGCCTTCATATTTCTTTAGCTCAAAAATTTTAGGTTAAATTTATCCGTTTATATGATGCCAATGTATTGTATAATCTTAAACTACCTCAGCGTACCAACCCGTACTCTGCTAATATGAATTAAAAATTACTCGTATCACTTATCATATATTGTTTGAACAGGTCGGCCCTAATATGATTGGCCCCATTCGGGACAATTGGAAATAACACAGAAAGTACTTAATTAAATTTTCCTTTTGAAGGGTCCAACCACAGGACCCTGGTCAGTATGGCGTACGGTGGATGAAATTAAACACCGTTGAGCCCCCAAAATAAATTTCACTTTTAGCCGTCATATTAACGATGCTCGGTGTATTATGACAGCCAAGCCTCTACTACTTTCGCCCCCTCTCTCCTCTCTCACGCCCCTCTCCCTCTACCTCTCCCTTAATTGAATAAAATTGACTATCTCCTGGGACATTATGGATCGACCTCAATGTTGATATCTACATAGACATATCGGTATTAACATCGTTCTTTGGACGTGAATACAACCTGAATCGAGGGTAGAACAATTACATTTTTACATATTATAGTAAATCGCAGACATTTAAATTGATAACCGGCTGCGGTTTAATGAATAAAACAGAAACCCTTTTCTCTACTATGACAAGTAGAGCCGCTTAGAATTCACCTGGTGGATAAATTTATTTTGAGGATTAGCGTTGTGAAGTTAGGAACTGCTAAAAACCTTGCCCACACTCTGAGAGACTGTGGTTTCCCAACCGATTTACATTTGAACTTCTCCCTGGGGAGAGCAGTCGCCGGTATGCCTCAGAAAATTTATTCTGGAGTTCGCTCTACGGAATATTATGAAACGTACGCATATTTATTAGGAAGACCAACATGAGGGGCCGGGCATTTTCATGGACTTCAAAAAATATGAGAGAAGATGATTTGGTTGGGCTCTATCCGGTCTATTTGTATGATAATGGAAAAATTATTTAATTCGATTTAATTAGAATGCTGTAAGGCACGTGTTTTTAGCTTAAATGATCCCATAGTACCCGTATAAGTATAAACCAAAGAATTATTTCTGGATTCATTTTTCGTTAATTCATTAACTACTATCGATAACTCCAGTTATATATTATAGATTTCAACATCCTGTGACTTTGTCAATTAATACAGGGAGATACGTTCTCTTTTAATTCGGCAGATGCTCACACCTGACGCAAAAGTTAAGCAGTGAAAATAATTCTAAGAGAGTGCCTGAAGAGTACGTTGATACGAGTGTTATCTATGTTCTGTGGAAAAGGCAGTAAGGCCGCTTCCGGGTAAAACCGCTTTGCTCTTCCAGGAAACTTCTTGATAACCGGCTTTAGGCTCCTCTTTTAGCATTCTTTATGCGCTGTCAACATCAATTCTGTTGAGAACCATTGTCACTACTTCATTGTTCAAGTTACTAAGGCAGTTATGCGAATTTTAGATTTTTGCTTCTTCAATACTTCTTTGAAGGCGGATTTAAGGTTCCAGTCATTGAAAATGCTAATCTCTCCGCACTGTAACTTTTCTTCACGAGTATATTTCCCCGTTTGTCCATTGTGCAGCCCACAGTACAATACTGACGATGATAAATGCCATTATTGTCACCACTATTGTGTAGTATTTGATATATAATGAGAAGGTATACAGGTACAATTATGACCACTGAATATCTTCTTTGTTACACACATGTCAATTGTATATAGAAATTAGTAAGGCAAAATATGAGTAGGGTATGAGTACAAAACGTGAGGGCCAGGTATAAGGTAAATCGAACTCGGCAGGTGGGATATGACACAGGACCCTCTCAGCTCTTTGTCCAATCGGTTTTGCATATTGAAACCCCTTTATCGAACCGCCTTGCCCATCGGGCCTCTGTCCACAGACGCCAAGAGACAATGGATTAGGCCGCTTTTTGTTCTGCGGCAACCTTTTTTTTGTGGCGAGATAATAACCCGACGTTGAATTCGGATTTAAAAGTCTACAAGGTTCTAGTTAATTTGGAATTCATGACAGGTTTGAATCTCCAGAGTCAGGACCAAGGAGTTAGATGCAGGTCTGCGTTATGACGCGTATACACGTACAAATATCAATGTTAAATAAAATAACAGTAAGATGTACGGAATCAAGTACGGAATGTCAGGAAGACCCGATCTGCTACTACGATTGTGTCGCTTAAAGGAAAATAAGAAGGAGAATATTACAGAATAAAGGAAGATACAAGAGTTACAAGAATAAAACACGTCTTACTCATTACTGCACCCAAATACACAAAATACATGAATCATTCGAAATGGTCACACGGGCTCGGTATTAAGGAATCAGATACTTTGCTCGGGTAGTACTCCCGGTGTTCTCGTTAAGTCGGGGTCCGGTCGAACTCGGGAGGCTTTTGTCCAATCGGTTTTTGGCTATTGAAAAGGGGCAAAGGGGGGCGTCCCGAGCCTAATTAGGTACCCGCCAGCGTACAGTACAACCAAATTGTTTCCAAATTGGTCCCGCTCCAATTTACCTCTACCACCCCCCCTCCGCCTACATTTGCGAAAAACGGCTGGGCGTAGGATGGAGGATTTCAGAAAACAAAAAAAGGGGAAAGAAAAAAAAAGAAGGAAATTCTGAAATTACACAGACCGGCTAACATTTGATGATAAGTCCAGATTAGCTAAGTCGGTAAACGGCCGGCCATTACGCCCATTGACTTTTATCTCAATTGCGTTACGCAGAGTCACTATTTTCCGCGAGCATGCACACATACAAACATTCTGAAACTCTGTTAGGCACATTAACGACATCAAAGGGCTTTTCTGTACATTGTTGCAAACTGCCATAAGTATAGTATAATTAGTGAGCGTAGTGAAATTAGCTACACTAGTTTTAGTTCAGAAATTTAATAATTGAGGACTACCCTATTGCAGGCTGCAAATAGCACGTTATTAATACACAACTTTTAGAAAGACCAATTTCAACAACTTTTATATTACGTTCTACGGCCAATCCATCTGTTAAATAATGTAATATGATTTGTAGTGATTCAATTGCACACGCATATTTTTAACTAAAATAAATCTTTTCGGTAATAAATATATTGAAAATAAATTCTGATTTCGTGCGGTTTAATTAACACTGGATAGTATCAAGAAAACTAATTTTCGATGTCAAATACAATACATCAATGACGTTACCACAGCAAATTTACTGAGCAAAGCGCTTATTTGCCGACCTCTATTATTTCTACCTATTAGCGCATAGACACTATTTGAAACAAACTCATTCATGTCGCTAACGCAATAAAATCCTTTCAGATTAAA
Source organism: Lethocerus indicus (assembly GCA_019843655.1). NCBI lineage: Eukaryota > Metazoa > Arthropoda > Insecta > Hemiptera > Belostomatidae > Lethocerus > Lethocerus indicus. Next base: position 11,751,837 of record JACDQD010000012.1, on the reverse strand, counting down.
TGAGACGAAAAGTGGATATTCACAAAAACCCGAGTTAAACAAAAGAGAACAGATTGGCAAAACGTTTATACCGTAGAGACCGCTAGTAATGTACGACAAAAGTAATGCTGGATTACAAAAACATAACAATAAAAAATAATTTCCTACTTATAATCCGAGATACCTGTCTGGCAAAAGTTTTCCGCGGGTTATATTATATAGTCAGTTGCAGAAGATTAGTCAGTTTCAGTAATCTTGGATTGTTTGATGTTTACAGATATTGATTCGGTCATCTGCAATATTTTTAGGTATTCCTATCCCAAGGAAAGAGGTAAGGAACGTTCGCCCTGTGATTTGGACAATTCGTCGGTATAATATCTGGGGAGTCTCCAATTTTCCCTAAACGGTTTAGTCCCGAAAATCGTTCACAACTAGTTGCTGGCAATAACACAGGCTTATAATATAACCATTAAACAGTTTTGGCGTCCCTAATGGATGGTTCGGAAGAATCTCCATTCTTCCTCTAATGAAATTGAAATGAGACGGGTCAAAAGAATCGGTGGGGAAAGAGAAACAGGAGGTAATAAAACCGGTGTTTTATTACTAACCGAATGAAAATGGCCATAGCCCCAAAAACCTAGCTTAGGGCCCGATAGGTGACTTTGTTCTAAAACACCTTAAAGAGGGTGTTAATTTCTGTATAGTTTAGGACATGGAGTTTATTGATTCCATGATACAACAGTGCTGGTAGTTTTTTATGCGAAGATCAGATTACTGGTAATATGTTATTCCTATTATTTCCCCCCCAAATTGACATACTATTTGAAGCTGGATGTTTGTATGTAGTACATGGTGTTCCAGACACAATGTACTATTCTGATATAGTTAGAACTGCCGACACTTTTCTAAGGATGAAGTAATAAAACTTTACACATCCATCTGTCAGTAATCCAGTTATAATTAAAAATAAATGGTTGTTTATCGATAAAGTAAGCAGTTCTTCTAAAAAATGTTATTTTTTTTATCTCTTTACTGTTGTCGAGTGGTTTTTTTGTATGTTTGTTAGTCTTTACGATCAGTTCGCGTTTGGTCAACGGGTTTATTTCCCTCCCGCTCACTTGTTGACCGAACTCTGGCCGAACAAAACAAAGATAAACATTCACATCCCCCCCCAAAATCAATAAAAAGTCCAAAAAACGCATCAGTAAAACAAATATGAGCACAACAGTAACAGTGTCTTGCGATTTTCCATCTCCATTCCCTGATTTACTAGACCGGTTTCGGCTTTTCGCCACCGTCGGAAACATTCCGCTGGATATAGATTTAGCGCTTTGTCAGCACGACGTTTCAAAAAAGAAATACAACGCTCAAACAAGTTTATAACATAAGATTATTTAAAAACCTCCTTTGCTGATAATTTAATGTTTCTTTGATTATTTAGCGGGAAATGTTCATTATTAAACTTAATATTTGTCGTGGGACTTAATATTTCATATTGTTGCGAAATATCTTTTAAGATTGTGCGTTATCATTATTCGGTTTATAGGGAATTGTTTTAACGGCATCTAAAACCTCTCACCGAAGTCCAATTAAACGCCTTTGTTAGGTAAGAAAGTAATTTTTACGAGTTTCATTATTACTACATCTGCAATGGAGATAAATGATCACAAGAGTGATATTTTAAAACGGCGCGAGCCCCAAATGAGAACCTGAAATTAGCAACGGGTAGAGAAAGAGCAGACATACGTTAAGTACGTCACTTTATTATTACCGAAGCGCTCCTAGGGATGCCATCCACGCCCGGCCTAGAATAGAACCGAAGGAATACAGCGAATGACAGTACTGAAATACCTCCGACATGTCTCATTCCCGGCTGCTGTCCGGTTGTAAGAGCAGTTTAATATTTCGCCTTAAATAGAAACGGGAGTCGAGGCCGACTATTAATTCCGACTCCTGTCAATGGCGTTGATTTCCGTTCGGGTCGAAGGGCAGCGTCCCTCGCAATTATTTCGACCCTCCCCGGTTCGGTCCCAGTATTGCTAAATAAATTGTTTCCTCCTGCCTTTGTCGTCAACCGCCCTTTACATATTCGGAACGGGGGAAGGAATAGGAGCCGGGGTGAGGTGGGGGGGACAGGGGTGATAGGGATAGGGCGGAGGAGCCACGCTCCAATTTCGTTGTTCCTCCTTTCGGCCGTGGAAGGGCTCGGGCTGCAATTAGTGTCTGGCCCGTCAGTCATCGGCCGGGGCTTTTCCTCTCCTATTAATAACGCGGAAGCCCTTTAGTTGTCCTCTCCCTCTTTCTATCCCTTCCCCCTACCCCTCCGACCCCTGCCCTCTCTTCCTCGAGAGGACTTGACAAATATCAGCTGCCGCTAATTGTAGGAAATCTACGCCGATGAGTACGGTGTTGTATCCAATACTGGACTTTCGAGATTAATGAGTCACAGTTTACCCTTGTACCTCGCATATTGATTTATATTTGTGACCAAGTACAGATATAGATAAAAATTAAGCAAATTATTTAGTGTCAATCCTGCAAATAAAAATAATAGTTCTTTCGATGTCTAATTTTGAACTATACGAGATCGCTGTATGCTACATAGACATTAGACTTATTGAGTTATACTATCTAAATTCTTCACCAACACTGTCTCCTTTTTACTATTCATATTACAGATCTTCAATATTATTTTCCTTAGATTATTCGGTTTATGTTAATATTATACGATAAATGTACATTTATATATAAATTAAATAAATAGTATATAACGTAATAAATATATATAATCCATCTGCCGGATGTGGCAGTTCACTTTCCGATCCAGACTAGTCTCAACAACTGAGCGAATTAACATAAATAAGTAAACGTAGTTAATTTTTGAAAATGAAGCGGTAATAGAGAAAAGAGGAGGATAAGAGAGAGAAAGAGAGGATTAAAGGAAAAAAGCGGTGAACAATTTTGTAAATAGTTATTGTTTGTGTAATCTCGAAGAGTAAATATTACTAGCCTGTTCGCCCGCCTCCCGTCAACCCTTGGCAAGGGAGCCCAGTACCCTACCCCCGCTCCACCTCCCTCTAAGTTTTGAAAGAAACTCGTTCAAAATTTATGGGCTGTAAAGCCGCGAAGAGCGAAATTTAAATTGAAATATTACACCGCTGGCAGATTGGAGCCCCTCCCCCGCCAGCCACCTTGCAACTGGGCTGGAGGCTTAAATTTTTCGGAACCGCTAATGAAAAACAAATTTCCGCCTAATTAATTGGGCAGGAAATTACTTGGAAAAGGGCGAGCCAGTTTCTCTATTCCACCCCTTTTTGTTACTATTTAATTCCATTTTTGCGTTTCATAATCCCTACTCATTCAATCCGGGTGGTTTTATTTTTAAGTAAAAGTATTACATTTATGTATTTTTCAGGAACTAAAAAGTATTCTTAAGGAAACTATGCTCAAAGAATTTCAAATATATCCAAGTAAATCCCGTAAACCCATAACTGCAAATGATAAGTTCCAATAAGTGGAATATTTTATAAATGATTAAGAATTAAAAACAGTTAAATTTAAATATTCGTTCGTGTTTTACAAGTAAACATATGTTGTTAATGCACAAAATCCTTTTATATGTGTTCATTATCGTGTTAATAGATCCTTTTGATTCTATTCGTGAAAATAATTACAACGAAATAATAATTTCGTTAATGATATGAATTTGCATTGGCTGCTGAACGGCATTGTGTCAAACAACAGATACCCTACAGTAGAAGAGGGTAAAAAGCGCTAGCCACTATGTTCACGGAACGGTGTTGCGTCGAATATACCCCTTTCCACAGACAGTGTTCCGACAGGTGTCCAATCTCTGCCCTACCGCTGATACCTTGGAAGGTATCCAATTGCATTTTCAGTTCAACGATATATATATATATATATATATATATATATATATATATATATATATAGAATATTTAACTAAAGTTTTTAACGCGCTCATAACCAATCTTATAAACATGCCATTAGGGTGAGGTAATTGAGCTCTTCTCGGTTCCAAATGTTCCAATTCGAATTGGCACTAGTTGGTATATGTCAGCTATGAAGGTAGAAAATCGGATTTAATTGTCTAAAACCGAACGCAATTGACATCACGGTTTCAGAGATGCAAGACGAAACTAATCGGGAAACATTTCCCAAGAAAGACATTGAGAATTTTGTGTGGCCCGATATTTAAATCTGACGCTTTGGACAGATGCCAATTTAATTGGTGGGCGGGGTGGCACCCCAAGAGCGACCGCGCTTTTAATAATCGGAATACAGATTAAGCCCGGGGACCGGTCGGATTTGAATGTCAAATTATTAATTGAATTCCAAGCAAATGTATGTCCTCTATCGAATAATTATTAAAACGGCAATAATTACCGAAAATGAAATTCTTCCATAAATTCTGCTGTCAGGGGGCGGTTCCGCTTAATTAAGTCATATGGCACAGCTCTCGACCAAAATTATTGGCGGGCCATGTCACGAACCAGGAGTCCGATACACCTATTAGAGATCATTTAAAGTAGGGGATTATCCAACTTTCTGATAAAGCCTATCCCAAAAAGCCAGGCAGTGCCAACAAACATATCCCAATAATTTTCCATCAAGCAGACAAAATTATTTTTTAAATCTATTAATAGGTATAACATTTGCATTGGGTAGATTTAAAATAAACTGAAAGTAATTTTTATTGTATCGCTCTGTTGTGTGGGGTATAAACCCCCATTATATAAAATAATTACATAATGTCTGCTAAGCCCTAGGCAACCCTATTAGAGCATTGATCCGTTGAATTAATTATTTATGCATTTATTGATGATTCTTATGGGGATACTGAGAATTATATTGTATCATAAGCAGCTGAACTATGCTTATATTAGGAGTAGTATTATATACTCTGTCTATTCTTACAATTTTAAAATAGCCAGTTTCTTGGGGCCTCTATTTTCCAACATATTATAAAACCATATAAATGTATACATAATGATTAGTCCTAAGGAGATTTTTCATTCTTAACATCAATGAAGGCAGGCAGGGGGAATGGAGAACTAGTTATACGTAAACGATTATAGGTTGATGTGATCTGTGAGAGATCAATTTGGAGTTGAAGTGATTTATAATTAGAAAATTAAGTACACGAAATCCATGACGACGTCCTATTATAGGGGATAATAATAAAAATAGGGATGAAATAGTAAACATTTAAAGTAGTAGGTAATTCTTGATAGTAAGTCAAGGGTGTCAATATCTCTTTAATAAAATAAGTAAAGTACTTTAGTAAAATACAGTAAAATGAACTGCTCACATAGACCTCCTTTAAATTAAGAACCGGAGTAAACGTCAAAGCCTGTTTCCCGTTACTATAGATACACAATTATCAGGAGGAACCGTATATATTCAGTGAGAGGTGTACTCCGTTCTAGTTTTTATGGATGTATAAAACGTCTAAGTTACGATTATGGTAAAATCCTCGTTTCTGGTCCGTCGTGTGCCTGTGTATGTGAGGCTCTCTCACCGGGCTCACTGCCGGGCAAATAAATGTCGCCGTTGCCGACGTTGGCAACCAATTAAAATGGATAGAGCCGGGTAAGAGAGAGACCGGGGGAGAAGATGTCGTAAACGTAAATAAAACTCGAGTAAAATTTCGTGCCACTAAAAGTTTTATTTAAAGAGCAGCGGAGCTGCCGGGACCGGCGGAGGCCGGATGCATAATCCAAGAGCGCCGGCAAGGGCAGAGCCAAGAGCGAGAGCCATGTCCCGGGCTATGCTTAACACGAACATAATATGCATATTTTATGGTTTCGAAACTGTATTTCGTCGGCGCTTCCCATGATTTGCCCATCCCCTCCCACACCACCGAGAGCAAACGCCCGGCTCCAAAAATAGTGTTGGGGGAACAATTTCTCGAATATTTATGAGACGTTATTAGTCCCGGCACGTTCCCTATTGCTTCTTATTCTGCCGCTTCTCCTACTTTCCATGTATACATATATATTTCCGTCTGTATACATACTAGCGATTTCACCCCTCACCCACCACTGTTCAATATTGCACGGGAAACTAAAAGTGAGGCAATTTTAAAATTGCTTAATGGTTAAAGTAGATTAAATATTTCGAAAAATGTATTGACAGTAACGTTAGGCAAATGAACGATTGTACTTTCGATAGTTTAGTTGTGCGAGGGCTTAAAATGTCAACACAACGAGTCTTAACTCTATTGTTAATTGATCACTACTGACGGTGTTGCGATGCAAGTCTATCATTGGACATGGGCCCCCTTACTTTTACCTCTACTTTTGTCAAGAAGATATTTCTAAGTAGCAAATCGAGAACCTGAATCCTAATGATTACATCGAATTTAATTAGATATAGAATACATTTCTGTATCAAACCCTCTCAGCATTTATGTGGAGTTGTTCACTTTCTGGGAAGCATAGTTCTGTACAAAGGGTGCAGGTTACATGCAAAAATGGTCTGACTCCAGACACCGTTTGCCGCAGGTTTGTTTACGATTTACCGCCATAAAATATTTTTGCTACATCGGCCTATTTATAGATCAAATACAGATTCGAGGCGTAATAAATGGATCCCCCTTTATTTATGCGGACGATCCTAGATATATTTTGACAATTTAATTGGACTAGCTGACCTAAACGCCACGTAATCCCAAACGGCTGAAGGTAACGTTGTAAAGCTTAGGTCCCCCCCGCCTCTCATGCCCATTTATCTTACTGCAAAATTGGAATCGGTTTATTTTAGTCGAGCGAGCGACTCACGGAATCTCTTGATAAAACAGCCGATTAGTCATTATCCGGCGGTAGTTGAGATAAGCGGTTTATCCCGGGGATCCTTGTCGAGTCTAATAAGTGGATCAGAGCTTTATTTGATGGCGGCACCGGGCTAACGAAGCCAATTGATAGCGTTCCCCGCTCTATCGGTCCGTCTCGGAGGTAACCGACAGTTATTGGCCTTCAAACGGAATTCCCCGCTTTGATTTACACAATAAATGCTGTTGTACTAACCAAGTTAGGGTCGTTTAATTACACCGATCAATGTACCGATCCCATTGACTCGAGGCCGCAAAAGTCGACAGCTATTATTATACATAAGTAAGCCGAATCGTTGTACGGGTCATTCGTACTTGTATACTCAGTAGAATTCAGTTCCAATGTTAAGGCCATTACTATCAGATTCGAGATAGACGGAATTTTCCCTCAATTCCACATTTCGACTATTTGGAGTATTTGTTTAAGGGTTTGGATTTTATATCCATGCCTATTCGTTATTACGGTTCTTGTTATAATTAATAACAGAGGGATATATTATGCACTTATTAGCATGAGGTACTGATGAAAACTCCTGGCACTAAACTATTACTTACTGTTAGTGTATTCACTGAATGGAACTGAAAAAACTATATAATCCTTGTACGCATTACAAATTACACATCGGCAGAATTGGCGGAATACTTCATTGCCTTAGTTTAATGCCATTCTTAATTAAACAACTACAACATACTAATTTAGAGACTATTAATGCTTCAATTTATGATTAAAATCAATAAATACCGCGTTTATTGCGTAAACCAAAAGCTGGGCTTGCCACTTGAACTGTAATAACTCTGTCGGTAACCGAGCTGAGACAGATCAATAGAATTGGAACGGTATCAATTGAGGTTGTTGGGTCGGCATTAATTCCACTTATTTGATTCCACAAGGGCTAAATCCGTCATCATAAATGCCGCACGACGGCTAATCGGTCGCTTAATCGAGACTCCAAAATAAATATCACGTATTTATAGGAATTTTATTGGAATTCATCCGTGCAAAAACCTGTACACCGCTATCTGCCCTCATCCGGTGAACGATTCGGTCACGTGGGTTTCCATTCAGTATGAGGGGCGGGTGACCTGTGGGTGTGCGGGATTTGGACGGGTGTACGTGGCCCGATTAGCGTGGCCCCACTCCCCCAGACCTAATTTGTAACGTGGTGTCGTCCCGGCTAAAAAAAGTCTTGGGGGCTCTAAAGGGGGGCCGGGGCAAACTCCCCAGCGGGAGGGGGGGCGCCCTAGGGGATATAATATCGGAACGGATCATGTTCGCTGCCAACCTTGCATCGACGACGTAATGATTCCTGAAGGGATTTTTATAAAATGTATTTCCCGCCCACCGTTTTCACTAATCAATCGCCTCGTTTCACGGCGAATGTAACATTTTTAAAATGCAAGCGGTGAGTTTCCCATAAACAATAAAGGCCGCGAAAATGAATGATTGAGGGGAATTCCGCAGTCGCCTGCTGATTTCGGGTTCCGGGGACAAATTTTCCTACAATTAAAAATTTTCACTGAAATACCACAATTTTTGTGACCGGTGAGCGGAACCGGTTTAGATCTAATCATCGAGCGGAGGTTCCCAATCATCCTATTATTGAGGTTCCCGAAATTGCATATCGCATATGCAACAATAATTAGAGAGCAGAGATTATTTTACTATAAGCCAATTCCAAACCGGATTCAATTTCATAACAGGAGATACAGTTTTTCAAGAGCAGTCACGGAGAGAGAGAGAGAGAGAGAGAGAGAGAGAGAGAGTGTAATTAGCCGCGTAGGCGTGGTGCCCCCTCACCCTCCGTTCCCCTTTCTAAATGAGCATGGGCCGCTTCCTTTAAAACGGTTATGAGTTTATCTTAGAAAACGCGTAGCGGCGCTAGCTTTGCGGTCCCTTGAATTATTTAACCAAACTCCGCCCCGCCCCGCTCCCGAGTGGCCCTCTATTAATTGCTCAAACAGCGGCTGTTTACTTTTCTAGTCGGAGCCCGACGCCACCGCCGGAGACGTAAATTAACGCCGTCGAAACTGTTTAAATAATCCTGACAAATGTAGCCAATTTTTTTAAACGATTCCCCCCCTCACCGGGAGGATAATTTATTGTCGGGTCTTCCTGGCCGGCTCCCAGCCAGCACCCCGGTAATACGACAATACAGATGATGATCCTCACCCCTCTCGAGGACCGTCTATAATAACAGGATTCGGGAGCAATGAATTCAACTGGGCCGAGTAAGAAAACTCAACGGTGGTTCCCACTATTTGAAATATCTTGTATTGTAATCGGGCAGTCGTAAACCACTGTAATGGAAATAAATTTCTAGTTGCGATATATCTATTTATATTATTTATCCAAACTGCATTATTTCTCCAGAGAGAGTTCGATTCCCACCGCTGACTCACACATCCGTCAATCGGAAATTTCAAATTACCTCAACCCGGTTAAACCTATAATGCCGGATAGACGTCTTATTCCTAAGTTATAAAAACAGACTGTCGGTTCTGTCTGTCTGTCTGTCTGTCTTCAGCGGTGAAGCGGATGTCCACAACCCGACGCATTACCTGCTAAATTTATCGGCGGCAATAACAGGGTGCAGGAGGGGCCACGCACGTTATTGTGTCCAGCCCCACGCCTATTAATCGAGCCCCCAGCCCCGAGCCCCACGCCCAGCCGGTCTGGAATGTGTTGTTCACCACCCCTGTAGGAAAATCCGGCCCCCGTCTTTTTTCCACCGCCACCAGCCAGAATTGTTATAACCGCCCACGGTTATTGGAATTGTTGTCTCGGCTCACATAACTCGCCCGGATCATTTATTCAACCCCCAGCCGACCGGTAATAGGCCTCCTTAAAAAGGCGTTAAATAATGCGGTATAAAAACCGGGCACAGGCAAAGGCCTTTCCTTTTTCGGTTGCCTCCCGGCGGATAATTGCACATTCCTCGGGAGGCCACAAATCGCGCCCCCCGCCCCCTGTATCACACCCGCGCCGATTAAGGGGACACTGAATCTCCCTTTAAACGATGCCCCCAAGAAATATACCCCCGCGATTTTGTTCTCACCTCGGAAACTTTGGTACCTAACTGCATTTTTAGCTAATTGTGCTAGTAATTAATTATTACTTGTTCGTTATGTATTTTTATTCATTCTATGTACTTGACGATCGATCCTATCCACCTTTCAGATGGTCCCGAAAGTCCTAAATATTATGTTTGCAATCGTAGCAAGTTCCGGTCGTTACTATTATACAGGGTTTGGGATAAGTTGTAATTGCCAGAGATCCAACCGGGCGTATAGCCGAGTTGAATAGATAAAAAAGCTCACTCCGTAAGGCTCATTGGAAAAATTTGTTTCATAAACATACGCTATCTTCCAATCAACTTGGACTGGAAGATATTTATGGTAGAAATTGTTGATCGGGATGCGTCGATGTAATCGAGTATGCTACATGGGGAGTATTTGAAGTGACTACAGGTGCAGAGTGGTGGAGAGTGGCGTGCATTGTGCGAATGGTGGTGATGGGTAGAGGGGGTGGGTAGGGGGTAGTTGTCATGTCGGAGGACCAATTATTGGGGAATGTTAAGGGGGTACATGCAGTGTGTCCATGACGCAATACTTCTACCTCCTCCTCCTGGTCTCTGTCAAACGTCCTTCTCCCGGCCCTCCATTATGTAGCCCGCGAGCACCCGGTGTTGTGTGATATGAGGGTCGAAAATCAAGGACCAAAAACTATTTTGGATCGAAACTAGCAAATTTTAAATACTGAATAACTGTTCTCCAAACTAGTGGGATTCATTACCCCCTGACGTCGGTCCTAAATTAGACCGTCCTCTAACGAAAACAAGAATAGTTCATAGAATCCAAGTATGGCGCTAACAAAAAGGGAATGAAAGTTTAATAAATTTTTTGCACTAATTTAGAGGAGAAAATTTTTTTAATCCCGGTGAATTTGTAATACCAAATTAGATCGTCTACGATGGGTTTTTATAAATGATACGGTTTTAATATAAAGTGAAATTCTGTAATTAAATATCCTCCGACAATTTAATTACATTGCGGTTCAATTGACAGTCGGTTTATTTTTATAATACCAATAATTCAAGAATTATTTTTAAGCCAGACCGCGATGACGGCCTTTTACAATGCCATTCCACTACTGAAAATGTTCGCTCCTCATCCACTGTATTACATAACGTTACTGCTGGAAAAAACTTTATTACGTGACTACAAAATACTAAAAATCTGGTAACATTCGGTATTGAACGAAAAATAGTAGGTAATTTTTCGCAATTAACCACCAGAATAATGAATAGCCTTGATCTAAAATTGAGTCGACTGCAATCAATAAATTCCTAATTGCGTAATTCGAATCGGCAATCATTGAAATAATGGTTCGAATGAAGCCACCGCATTCATTCTCCAATTTTTTCCAATAACATATTGTTGTAGTCGAAGGAACTACAAAAAAATTTAAATTACGGCCGATAACAATCGGAAATTATCGTAACTCTGAATTTAATCGGGTCCCTTACCTGGAAATATTAGGTTTCTTAGGATGGAAACCCAGTTATTACGTTCTGGGGTCGTTCGAAGAGTTATTTCCCAGGCATAAGAAATCCGGGTTGTACTCGTTAACGGTAGAGAAATATTAAGCGACGTTGTGAACAAAACAGCGTATAAATTACAGGGCACCCACCGTACTGCCAATTTATTTCCCAAAAGTTTTATTTCGCGAGAGTGGGACTTTCAACGCGTCTAGCTTTCATGGTACCACGTCATGCGGAAGACCTTCCATTCCACCTTCCATTTTGACGGAGCATTTGAAGGATGCTTATTAAGATTACTTTGTGTGAAATAGATTAAATATTAAAAGGTAAAATGGAATAAATCTTCACTCCTTCGTATTTAGTTTGGTACTAACACTTAATAACATAATAGCAATGATTATTTATAAATAATTAATTTATAAATTATAAATAATATAAATAATTAATTTGGAAAATAATATTCAACGTAAGAAGTTATACATCAAGCGGTCTTGATGTGACCGGCACTGCACGCTTGTAATACCGGTTTAGTATCAACCAGAATTCGACGGCGCGTTAAAATAATCATCCGTCAGAAATCGTTTTCACAGATTGTTTTATAGGGTTTTATAGGGTATTTCGATATAGATGGTTATATACTTAAAATAAAGTAAGGGACATTTAAAATCTTTCGTGTTGGATAAGATTAGAGAGCATTGATTGCCGATATTCATGATTCTGTCAACGTCAGACCTATTACTGAAATGTATGCACGCACAAATCGGGTTTGAGACGCTTAGAAATAATGTGAAAATGAGTCACCGATTCCCCTCCGGTCTCGGGGTGCGGTCGTGATTTCCCGAATTATATCGTGCCGTGAGGTAATTTTTTCGTTTATTAGACTGTTGTTACGGTGTTTCCACATTTTCCCGAAGTTACGATCAGGCGGGAGTTTCTTTTTCCAGGATTTTTATTTGTTTTAAGGGTTCCGTCGCATTTTCCTGTAGCCTACTGCATGATTTGCTTTGTGTTTCCCAGAATTTTTATTCGGCACACATGTTTTATTTTCATTTGGGGAGAAAGTATAATATGAAATGATATCATGTTTTAAAGAAGAAGAACCTACACTGTTTTATGAGTTTGTAATCGGCGGTGGTTCCGAAATTATTATTCTTTTATATTTGGTTAATGTGGAACATAAAAAGAATGGCAACAAAAAAAATATATATAACAGTTTATAATAAAATATAAATCCGGCCGGGATAGTTATGAATCTTTAATCTCAATTAAATTAGGAACCCTCAATAAATTTAACAAAATATTTTAGTCTCTGTCCGAGAGGTATATTTTATGAGAATTGTTGTCGGGAGAGATGTTTTTGAGACGCCGACCAAAATAAATCATCCGATTGAAAGAACTTAGCTTAAGGGAATCGTCGGTACTAATGCCTGGAATTGGCCCGTGAGGTAACGGCGGAGCTAAACGGCCCCCAGACGAGAACGTCGGACAAATTCATTGCCGGGGCCGCCCTCGCGATTTTCATAAAAGGATTTGGTCCGGAGCCAGCCAGCCAGCCCGCCGACGATTTTTTTCCGCCTTTGTACAGAGGTGGCCTCCCTTTTTTCATCCGGTGAAACCGCGTATTGTTGTAGAATTTAAACAAAAAAAAGAGGCGCCGGGGAAGAAAAGAGAAATATTAAAATGGGGGGAAAACGCGGACCCAGTGTCTAGGCCGCGGTCGCACAATGACTGGTGGCGGTGCATGAAATGGCCAAGAAAGAAGAGCACCGGCACCGCATCGGACATTCACAATGGGAACCTTGTTCTCCCTACAATGAACCGGTTGTAAACTATTTATATAACGATATTGTTATAGAATTAAAATTATATTATGTTAAATATTGAGGATCCTAATAATTAAAATCAATTAGTTTTATATTCAAAAAACATGTTCGACCTTGCCTGATTTCGGAGGAGGTATGATCATTTAATGAAGCTAAAAATCGTGATATCGCCCAATATAGTCACAATAACCTAATATTTTCATAATATAGTTGTCATCCGCTAACAGTACAATGCTGATTGGATGTTTCCAACGAACCGGGAACTGTCACGCGTATATTCCTCACTCTATATTACTGATGGAAAATTTGTAAAAAAATATTTTAAAATTGAATACACGTTTTTAGGTAGTATTTCATACTGCAAAACAAAGATTCATATAGTTCTATTTCTGGACATTATATTTCAACAAAACTCTTCGGTTCGATCGGAACACAAAGGAAATAGGGCGGGATTAATACTGGGCTGATATTAGTCGGGGCGATATCGGACGGTCGATATGGTTGCTCTTATTTTTTACGAGGGCCCGAGGTCCGGCTAATAAAACGGTCGGGGACCGGCCCATTGTCCCCCAGTGTCCAGTCCAGTCCTATACCAACGCTTATTTGCCTCCCGCTCCGCTCACTATCTCTGGAACAATATTAATTCCCTATATCCTGTTTCAACCCTAATTCGTTTATTCAGTGACAGCAATTCATTTCGTTTATTTCCAACCGAGAGCCGTTGGAAATTTGTACACAACGAACAAGTGAAAGCGGCACAAAAAATAAAGTTTCTTTGGATAAAGGTATTTACCGTGACAATATTTTCTTTATTTAAATATTCGGCTACAATATAAATATATACCAAAAAATACTCCGGGTATTGGTTAATGTATGATAACGCTAAATATATTGTTTATAATTTATTAAGCTAATTGTAAAATAGTGTTATTCAGCATCCCTTTCGGAAATTATAATTGAACCACATTCAGAAATGTCGAAAACACTGAAATTCTGGTTATGAAAAACGGAATATTGACTACAGAATAAATAACATTTAACTTTAACTATAATATAATTGTTGCTGTGTTCAAACTTACATTTGAAATTACGAATGCAACGCGGTATTATTTGTCCCCAATTTGTTAAAATTGGGGAAATTTCTAACAGAAGTTAGTGTTTTGGTTCCCGCATTACAAATTTGATAGTTCACGGACTGAACTCATTTTATACATTGCTAGTGTCGATTTACAATTAATATCCACTAATTTTCTCACGCTGGATTCATGATTGCGGGGGTACGTGGAAATTGAACCGTAGGAAACGCCACCTCTGACCGGAAAACGTTCGTAATGCATACTAAATTCGCTGCGAAATTTCAACCCGAAAGGAGAGTTGAAAAAAATGAAAATAGCCGCCTCGCCCGACCGCCGGGCGAATCAATAATTTGTTTAATTAGCTCCGTTAAATATTGAGCGGGTAATTTAGCCCAAGCCGCTGGGGGTAAAACATGCCGCGAGTGTCGTATTTAGTTTGAGTTGGCGGACCCCGACGGCTAAAAGGCAAACCCCCATTATTAACGGCGAGTCCCGTTCTCAGTTTACTTTCTGGTTGTTACTGCCTCCCTCCGCATTGTGTTGTCCTTCATAACTGGAAAGTAATTAAGAGGAACTCTATGATGTTAATTAATAAAAAAAATATTGTCGGTTGTAAGCCACGAATAAAGGCATACCCTATAATAGTAACAATGAGCCATAGGCGATCGCTACGTGTTCCATGTCCATTATAACTGAATCCGTTAAGAACCAAATACAGGTCTATATTTAGCGGAAAAGGGCGCAGAAATATTCTAAAATATTATACTATATATAGATTTCTTGAGATATACCCCATAATTTAAGAAAATAATTACGATGAATCTCGAAAAATGTTTAACATGAATTATTAAAGTATATAGGTATTTAAAAAGAAGAATAAACGATTGCCGCATCAGCAGCTTAGAGCTGAACCTCCAATGCTTTTGGCATCGTTAAAAAAAGGTGCACTAATTAAATCTTATACCTCATATTTCAAGGAGCGGTATAAAAAATTTGTTAATAATTAATTAAAACCGCAATAATCCTGGGTTTCCTTCAAAATTCAGCGGCAATTGGGGAAAATGATACGAGCTACGAAGCTGAAGTGAATGTCACTAATAAACAAAGGGGCTCGTTTAATACGAAGCTTTTATGCTTCTCGGCGGGGAAAAATACCTGCGGCAACTTTCGATTGTTGGGTCGAACCGAAACAATAGTGTGTGTATGGGGGCGGGAGGAGGGTGAGTGTCACGGTTCTACGGTGGCGCGGCACACATGTGATGCTCACACAGACGGTCACAAATCCCAGCGGGGCGTGCGACTGTGGTCGGCCGGACGAAATTGTGCACAATATTTCACGGGGTAGGGGTTTGAGTACGGGTCGGGGCGGCGGGCCCGAGGGGCGGGGGAGTACGCTAATTTATTCGCGGGTGGTGCCGCCTATCGTTAGGCGTCCATTGTCGACCCTCCCCCTCCCCAGTCGACATACTCACATACACAAACCCACACACACACACACACACACGGGCTAGGCCGCGTCGGGACGCGACAATCCGATAAAACGCTTGGCAATTCAAAATTCCAACAGCGGTGTGTTTGAGCTTTCGGAGCGATGGTGCGAGTCCAGGCGCGAGGAGATGGTCGAGCAAAATATATTCAGTTTTTTCTAGAGCTTCCAAACACTTCCAAATCCACATAAAAAGCGTCTTTTAAGGAGGGGTTTGCGTCAGCCGCCTAATCATCGTACATTTAGTCCGATTGCTAGGTAACCGGCAATAGAATTCCGGAAATTGACTTTAAAGGTTAAATATATCTCCTCTTGTACTAATAAGAAAACTACTGAAACTAATGTTTCACCTTCAGACGCACGCGCTGTCCTCAATATTTCACGTTTACGCGTGAAATAACGCAGCGCTATAACCATTAGAGCCACTGGTGTGTGGACTATAGAAGCGTCGCCTACATTGTCCCATTTCAACTACCCCCTGCATACATACGACAAAGCACTGTCGTATAATTTATATTAATTTCGCTAGGCTCTCCGTGGTCTCGGATCCCAAAATTTCTAGTACAAATAAAAATTAACATTACATACTAAAATGAATAGACTGTTTTATAAAATGCGTCCGCCCTTTCCACATTATGCCTACCGTCTGGCGGCGTCCTAGCAATCTATCACAAGAAGGTCATGAGTTTTACAGCGAAACATATAGTTAACACCGACAAGAATACTTTTGAACTCCAAAGATGAAACTGGGATGCTATTAACAGTGGATTTTCGTAGGATAGGTCTCGTTCCAACGTAGATAAGAAATTAGATATATTTGTGCGGGGTTGGGCAAAATTTATAGTTTTCATATAGGATAAAACCAATATGTACAATTGAAAGCTGGCACATGCTCCCGGTCACTAATTAAAGTCCAAGGTTCAATGAGGGGGGGAGGGGGTGTTTAGTTACCTCGACACGTATAAAAAGCAATATCGTAGGGTGGGGGAGGGGGGAGACTGGAACCAACAACAATAATAATACTAATAACGAGTCCGCCTCGAGTCCAGGTTTCCGGACTGGAAATTCCCCTCTCCCCAGCTTCCGCTATTGTTCTCACTCTTTCTCCCTCTCTCACCTAGGCCGTCTACCTGACCGGAATATTCAAATCTACAATACGACTTGTACATTTATTCTTTTATAAGAAGGACATTAGGTTCGTTGGAGCAGCAGGGGCGGGCCGATCGTAAACACGTAGGGTGATAAATAAAAGTGTAAGAGGGAGGGGGAGGGGGCGCCAGGTGGGACATGCACCGTTGGTGCCATATTGGACCGCCCTCTCTTGCCGGACGAATATTTTCCCCTACCCTCCAAACACTTTGGCACAATAACCAACTTATTTTACCTTCCCCCCCTTATTTTCCACCATTATATCCCCTGGACCCGGGGGGTGGCGAACTTATTAAAACACGGGCGATGGATTTTCACCGACGGCCTCCCGATTGGAAACTAGTCTGCTATATAGCCTGCCCCCTTACCAACATCCGCCGTAAACGAAAACAGCCCCTCTCCTCTACCACACCCTTCGCAGGAATTAAGAACCCCTTCCCTTAAACTACAGGCGTCCTTTGCTACATGAAAAGATTCGGGGAAATTAAATATCGGAAACGGTGGGAAAGCGTTCGTTCGAATACATAAATACAATAAAATAATATTTGCTTTCTTATATATTGAATTTCCTGACATTTCATGAACTATATAGCCTTATATAACATAGCTACTTCAAATTAAAAAAACGAATGAATCCCGAAATCAAATCCCGAACTTTCCAAGTGACGAAAATAGAGGATGATTTACATACTGAGGTTCAGTTGAGGAGCTTTACAATCATGGACATATATGTTTCAACGCCGTAATCGAAGCCATTTGTTCACCCGACCACCGTGAGTAGACTAGAATTACACACAAGCAATGTCAACTACTCTCCCAAAGATCACACAACACAGGAAGATCCTATGGCCGTAACATGGGAATTGAGAAGGCTTGGTCAAGAGCTGAATTCTCTCGGTGTTACTACTAGGGGTAAGGACCAAACGGTATCCTGAGAAATATATTTAGGAGATTCAAAGACGCGAGCTAACTGTACATGAAAAACTAGAATGACGATTCGATTCCAGCTGTATTTGTGTCATGTGTGAAATTTAACGGACCGTAGAAACGCGGAACTGTGAGAATCTAAAAAAAATTGAGTAAAAAATATTCCCAGAAATGATTTCCCCGGGAAACGCGAAAAGAGAAACTGTACACGGGGGGAGCGGCCGCCTCGGGAAAAGTGTCTGAGACTATTTCCGACACCGCATACTACTTTCAGCGCTTTCCTCATGTTTTAGAAATGTATGCTGTTCCGTAATAATGTGGTGGAAGAGCGAGACGGTGGGACGGATAGAGAGAGTGGGGAAGGGGAGGAAGGAAGAAGAAGTGAAAGAAGAAAACCGACTCCTCTGATAACTGCGAAGCAGAAACTTGTAATTTCAAATTTCCATTTTGAATATTTCAGGATTGGGTGCTACTGTCCCAGAATCCTGTATTGATATAGGCGTCCACCCCTCAACTAAAGTGCAAATGCCGCCACATCAAATGCCCTCTCACCATCACACAATCGTACAAAAGCAAGGAAATTTTGCTAGCGTTAAATTAATTTATACTATATACTTCCAATGTGACACTATAAAGTACGCTCTTGTTTTTTATAGTTCTGAATGAAGTACCCTCTATATTACTATTGAAAAATTGAATAATTGAAAATTATTATTTATACATATTTCAAATGTAACGATTGGAATAAATATCAAGAAAGCAAATGTAGGTCAATAATTTTCCATTCTACTTGTGTTATCTCCTTCAATAATTGTTCGAGGTCACGATAAAGCAGATGGAAGGGAATATAAGACCACGGTGGGTGGAAGATAAGGGGGGGGAGTTTATGTTTAAGCTTTTGACACTTTGTCCGTCGGACTTCAAAGACTCCTCTAGCAACAGACAGAGACAATTCCCACTTGGCGTTTCTTTGCTTTTTAAAATATTAAGAGCAGTCCCTCGCCTTTGTTTCCCCCACCTCTCTGTCCTTCCGTTCCTTCTTATGTCGAGACCAAACATTGTCATTTAGAATTTCAAAGTGGGGCGGAAGGAAATTTTTCGGAAGAAAATCAATTTCAAATCTCCATCCTTTGTGTTTTTATCGTAGAGGAAATATTCAAAAGCTGTAAATAAGGGTTAATGATGTGTAACTATTGCCCTGGCCCGTTCATGCATAATGTAAAACATATTCACTTTTCCCTCATTTTTTCTGTTTGTCTCATCGATATATAGCGGACGTTGTTATATTTGTTATACGATAGGACCAGGAGGAACCTTTAAGATAGTATTCCAAATTGTACAAAACTAATCTACAGTCAATACCTAAATTCATTATTGTCTGCATAAATAAATACAATTTCCGGAGCCTTCTAACTAGAAACGAACCAGAAGAGGTTAATTTTATATTAAAATTAAAATTATAGTTTTGTAAGGATTGTAGAAGTAATTCGCGAGTGATGCACCCTTTTGCTATGAATACTAATATATATGCGAACTTCATAGTACCCCTGTTGGCAATAAAAACTAAAATTCAAACGTAGAAGTTTTTTTTTAGTTTTTTTGGCCTCGAGTGGATTTTGTTAAGCAAATTTGAATACTGAGCTACGCAAACATTGCCCAACTCGTTCCCTTTATATTCTTGTAGTCAGACTAAGATTTGTTATTTCCGGCCCTGTAACTCTTACAATGATTCCAGGCCCGTGTACACAGCGTAATTCGTTTGCATAATTAAATTTTCAAGTCTAAAATTTAATGAAAATCCCTATAAATACATCACTACATTACATCTGCGTGTTCCCAGTAGTCACCGCTAATTAAATTAATATTACCTAATTATTATGCGCCCGTTGAAATTTGTAGAATTTATAATATATAGGTCGGATTTTATTCTCTAATTAATACTACACTCAATTCCCAATAACTTTATAGGCGGCGTTTTAATGTTGCCCTTTCATTCTCCAACTGTCGCTGCAATGGCATATAACAAGACGTTTGTTAAATTTCAGGAGCTATAAACCCAGAAAATATATTACCATTATTATAGATGTATGGAAATCGGAATTGATATAGATAATGTAAAGACGGCTGTAGTCGGTGCAAATACAACCGATAGCATTAAGCCCAATAAAACTTGGTCCGACCTTCCATCTAATTCGAGTTTAAATAAGTAAGCCTTAATCTTCGGCAAGGTTTTAGCCGGATCCCCCATAGGAAGGGGTTTGATATAGGGCCGAGGGGCGGGCTAACGCCTTCAGGTTAAGTAAAGTCATAACTCGAGAGCTGGCCTGCCGGGGTGGCCCCCTTCAATCATTCCCCCCGCAACCTACGTGTTTAGAATTACAAACAAGTCTACCTTTTTTCCTTCCGCTACCTCGGGAGTTCAGTACTCTCATCTAGTAGGTCGAACACATGCTATTTGACACTGACCGTACCTACCCGCGTAATATTCCTTATCTCCCCAATCCAAACTTGGGTATTACCACTTTTCACGTACTGAAATGTTATTTTTGCGACCGTGAAAATATTTTATATCAATCGTAGAGAGGAATCATCTCAGCCAAAAATCATAACAGGGATGACATCATTAATATTATATTTTTTACACGACTTATTCGTGATTTTAATACCCATACGGCACTGCTAAATTTGTTCCGAAAGTGATAATGTATTTAAAAAGTGGATTCAACAGAGCACAACTATTACGAACAAATAACTCATAAAAAATACAACCGCAATCCATAATCAATACGAAGAATAAGAAATTATAGTGGATCGATATATCCAATATAAGATCATGAATCATATTGCAAGAGTGAGTCACTGTACACGCATTATGCCGCAACGCTAAGCTCATGAGAGGGCAAGAAGAAGAGAGGCAGAGTGAAGGGGAACCTGTAAACAACGATTGCAATAAATAGCGAACTTAAAGTTCGGGCCGAAGCCCCAAGAACGAACGCGGGTAAAGTTGCCATAGAGCCTTATTAAATATTCAGGGGTAAAAGGTGTCAATTATGTTGAATATATTAGGAGAGGTGTCGGGGACCCTCCCCCGCCATCCCAGAATTATTAACACAATCAATAATCGAGGGTTCGGCCACAGCCAACACGCTCAGGTCAAATATTTAAATGGCGGGGTAACAACCCTTCCGCAGCATTACAGGCGACAAATATACATGAATCCAATACAAAAAAGTTAATAACATCGTACTAATTTTGTCGCCGGGCGATAAATTAATATCGCTAATATCCCAAATTGAAAATCACATAACACCCCTTTGGGTGCCATCCAGCATATTTAGTTGCGTGTTCACCTTGGCGGTTTGATATTTTCAAATTTGATGAAATGCAACGTGTAATCCTAAACCATATACGAGCCATATACAGAGGGGTCCAAAAAAATGTATCCACTGTTTAAAAGTCCATAACTTGCAAACTAATTGACGGAGTTGTCTCATTTTTGGTGAAAGTGTAGCTTACAGTCCAACTTAAAGATATCACTATAGGTGTTCGAAATGGTCACCATTAACATCCACACACAGACGTCCATGCAGCACGAACTACTGACTGCAACGTGTTCAGTGGATACATGTTTTTGGACCCCTCTGTATATTTACAAGATAAAATATCAATGCTTTCCAATCAATTACTCCTATCTCAAAACCTGTTCGGGTAGTGTAGGTAAATTTTGTTGGGAGGTTGATCATCTGTTTCAACCATCTTACCGTGCCAGCACCACCGCCCACAGGATAGATGATTCGGTTCTGTGCCCTAAAGTCCATCTTGAAGCTTGAAAATATACACTCGCTAAAGTTAGGATTGAAGCTGAACACTGTCCGCTGAATTATTTTCATAGTGGGGTGAAGGCAATCTATAGGAGGAACGGTTTAGGGGAATCGGTTTTAATTCCGCCAGGACCTAAACTGCCCGAGTAGAATGGGGAATAAGTAAGAAGGAAGGGAGAGGGCACCTATTGGGCCATCCAGGGCAATTGTCTGCATAACGGGATGCCGAGTTAAAGAAAGCGCGAATTGCCCCTCCGACCCTTCCAGCTTGGAGCCGGCCCCTCGCTCAATTATATGAAGACCGGGCACAGGGAGAAAATAACTTCTCGAATAACTTCCCACTCCGGGCCCTGCTATCAAACCCCGGGAAGAAGGGGTGGAGAAGAAGAAGATGAAGAAGAGTTGAAATATAAATTCCACGGAGCTTAATTAAGATAAATATGAATGGGGAGCCATATTAAATCTGAGCTCGGACGGAACAGTAGGCCTGGTCAAAGTTCCCTGCCTGATATGCCAATTGGGGTGGGCTTTTAGTATCTGCTTGGTAGTATCTTAATTACAATACTAGCTTGAAAATCCCTTTATAACAGTATACGAAATACTGTACAATTCTATATTCTATAACAGAAATACTATACAACTGCAATACATAACAACAAACTATTGTAGTTTATGATATTTTAATTAAAATCCGGTAAACCCGGTAATATTAACAAATTAAACCGGTAAACAAATATCACTGTGCATCGACGAAACGAAAAGCAATTACAAAATCAAATCCGATTTATCCGGTTTATTTATCAGATTGTATGTAGGATTTATTCAATTTAACTGTATTCAATTTGTGGCGACGCGTAGGATTTTAAATAAGACGCGTAAGAGCAACGAAGCTGGTAGCACTTCCCAAGACGTATCATTTATGCATATAAAGGGAATTTGATTATTGAAAATCAAGAGTCGTGTAGCATATTTACTGGAAAAATCTACGGAAATATAAATAATGATAATAATACAGATGAGCAGTGACCTAACATTATCATGAACGAGATAAGGAAGGTAGAAAGGCATTACAAATAATCATACTAATATGCTCTTATTAAATAATAAAAATATTATTTTAGTATGTTTTATGTTTTATAAATGTAATTTAAGGACTGAATGTTTTGGATGGGATTCTAAAACCAAAAATTCTAAAATATATTTCACATACGGAGCATTTTGATAGAAATAATTTTGCTAATAAAACCAAATAAGTCGGTAAAGTTTTATATTTCCAACCGAGGTTAGAATTCCTAATTCGGTCGGCCGTAAACTGTTAAATGTCGGGGAAAGAGTGAAAAAAACAAACAAACATGATAATTATTCTTGAAATAGCAGTGGCCCCATTTCCGGCGGAAATAATCGCCTCCCGCTCCAGACCGTCGGAACGTAATATTTTTTAATATTTTTCTTTATAACAAAATATCAGGTTTATAATACGGCCGTCAGGTGATAATTTAACTGCTCGACGTTTAGCTCCTTGCCGGAGGGGGTGATAGGGGGCGGCAACTGTAAAATCTGTTTACGGCCAATAAACGAAGGGAGATGTCCGACACCGGTTCGGATGGTGTTAAATATGCAGTCAAAATACTTAATAACGGAGTTTTATTATCCGCATGGCGGCTGCCATTATAAAACTGCGACGAGATATGAATGCCGGATCACGGTGTCGCCGCGGTGAGATTCGGTCGGCGATCGTGACTATATTTTTACGGCTCGTGCAGATTGTAAAGTTGAAGTGAAATTGCTACACTTTCGGGGCAAAGAAATGCCGACGAAATGGCTCTATTTCAACGCCTAGAATTTCGTTTTACTGTTCTCGATTTTAATCGCCCCATCATTACGGACTGCTGCTTTCTAATTTAGAATCGTGTCCACGGTCCAGGTATTTATAAATTATAACTAGAACGGTTTTCTTATTAACTCTGATTTTTCAGGCCTCAGATTTATGCAGTACTTTGGTCCACCTACTGATGCCTACAATCAAATTTTTAACTGAAAACAAGTACGTAAAACGCCAGAAATTTTACATATCGTTCTCCAATTCAAATTTGTCCATATAATCTTATATACTAAAAGCTAATAAAGGTATTGGATCATCTTTAAACAAATGTTTAGTGCCCTTCGGTATAGTGAATCCTTATATAGGAACCTAGTATATTCTTGAACCACTCCGTATCATACATAAGAACTTCTTGTAATATAACTACAGTTTATATTTTTAATTTTCCTATATTTCGTGGCCAAACACAAGGTAAAACCTTCGGGTACGTCTTGGAAAATCCAATTTCCAGAGTTGCCAATCTCCAGCGGCCCACGTGGAAACCGAGGTCATGATATATTGTCTGGGCGTGGACCGAGCTCCCATCCCCCTCTACCATCCCTTGCCCTATGCAAATATCATGGCTGGGAGAAATTCACTGTGGGTCCAGCCTGATAAATATGGCCATCGCGGCCTCAAAAACCTGGGATGACCCCTCTGGGAAGTCTCTGTCCTTCCTATCCCACTTGCTCATCCTTTAGCTTCTACTACTGCAAACATCCAAACCGTATTTTAATATAATTGAGCGTCATGATTATACTTAAATGATAGTCTAGATCGATCAACGAAAGGAATTTGGCTTGAAATAAATGAAAGTATCGCAGAATCGTTGAGATTAGTAATAAACGCCTCAATAGACGCCTTAAGTATTAACAAAATAAAGTGTTATTACACTTCCTCGACTAGTTTATCTTTATTTCCCGTTACCCACAGTGCACGAATGGGAAGAACACGATTGCGCAACTTAACAGCTTAAAATTAAAACTCGACCGAATATTTTTAAATACTAAATATAATATTTTATTTTAAGCTAAACAGGCAACGTTAATTAATCATTACTTCCTCAAGGCACTACGGCTACTCATATAATTAAGACATAATATTTTGAATATACCAATTATTTATAAAATAACCTATAAAATGCACCTATAAGTCGCTGATGATGCTATGATTTAGTATACTGATTTTGCATGAAATTATATAGTAATAGTAAAATGTAATATTATTTAATATTGTATTAAGTATTAAACTGTGCACTAACGTCAATTATTAATGGAATACGCCAATTAAATAATAATTGAATATAACTATTTGACATAGCTCCAAAATCGTAGATATGCGAGTAATTCGAGAGAAGCTTAATTCCTGTAAAAATATTTTAAACCGAATGAAACTTATTTATTAATTTGAACTAAATTTTTATTCCATTAAAATAGGGTTATATTTTTATGAGTTGTGCTTATTAATAATTTAATTTTTGTATTCAGGATTTACACGGCACTCATTTAAATTGTATAACAGGGTTTAAAGAAATAAAGTTCAAAAAAAGCAAAATCCTAAATTTTATTTCATCAGGTATTTCTGTTTGGAAAAAGATTATTGACGGCAGATTGGGCGACTGTAGGCGCGGGCTGAATGGCAATAACCGCGGTGGGATCGGCCTTCCGAGCAAATCTCTTATATAGGTTTGTCTTGTGTGTTTTCGGTTATGTTTTGTCCGAGAGTTTAGCGCGAGTGTTGTTTGATTTGTTCATTCGTCCCCGGCCCGACTGTTTGCCGAACGGGCTCGTGGGTGTTTGCACGCCTGCTTCTACCTTACCACCGCGTCAACACAGATGCCTTCACAAGTTTTCCGGACTCCTCCATTCCCACCAACTTACCCGCAGAGCCTTTGGGGGGGGGGGAAATACGGCTGAATTATCCGTATATATTTACGAACTTATATTACGAGAGTACGAAGTCGGAACGAGCAATGAAAACAGAAAAAAAAACATCAATATGTCGCTAAATTTAAAAGCATTACTGATATAATCATGGAGTATCACATTAGGACATAAATTAACTCTTAAAAACACTCCTTTACTCCTACTTATGTATATATTATACATTTATGTCACACGATTTTTTTTTCTCGGTATTTTAATTTAGGGGTGCAATTAGGGTTAGATGATGGAAATCCCTACTCGATCTATAGTTTTGTTAGTTCATCTGTAATATTAAAAATTTATTTATCTGTTCTATTTTCTTGAGATCATTGTTAAGTATTTTTTCTAATTTTCTGTCTTGTAATATGTCTTTGTTATTTGTGACCGGCCCTATAATGCCTAATACACATATCGATACTACTTTGTCGGAGTCAGACCGAATAAGGGGAGATTGGGCTCAAAGAGTTTCACTGTAGGTGGAGTTGTGGGCGGACGCTAAATGTTCTCCCAGGTCCAGTCCCAGTACATGCCACGTTGTCCATCCGTCTCTAAATGCGATTCTTCGAGTGAAAAATCGGCCGTATTGAAGCGGGTAGCCCCCGCCAGCCCCCTCCGCCGCTGCTTTGACTTTTATTGGTTCCGACTTTCCGATTATTGCCGCCCGGCCCACGCCCGTTTCATTTTTTGGGAAGGGAAATATTCATTTTTTCCTTTCATTCCCTGTCCAGACCGGAAAAGCTGTTTTATCCTACCGCGTTCTCAATTTCGGCAGGGAAAATGGGCACAAATAATGTGTTTTCAGCGTCCTGAAATTGTGATTGCGGGTGGGTCGCCATTAGGATTTCGCGTTTACATCTATACAAACGAGTTGAAACCCGGCAAAGGAAATAATTTCCTAACCTTTGATCTTCTTAAGAAAATTGTAATGCTTTCTAAACGTTTGTTAATGATTTCATTTTATGACATCGCAAGCATTATTTTCATGTTACTTCATAGAGGTAAAAAAGTACTGTACCGCAGATATGAACATAATATGTTTCACAATTACAAAGAACGTCGTTATAGTTCTAAAATGAAATTGACACTACTTTACTAGCGGCGTGCTATTCTAATGAATGAAAAAGCGATTTTGATAAATATACTATAGTTTGAAATAGTCAGGCGTAATTATGCAATTATTTGAGATGAATTAATAATGGTATATACTTTAAACCATAGAAAAAGGAAGTCAGAATTATTTATTATCCACTCTGTTGGATATAAGTCCAACTAGTTTTTAAGTTTATAGTGACGCAACGACACAATAGTGCTGCTACTAGCGGAGACAAGATATATCATGGGAACCGACGCACGTGAGAATATAACTGCACTAATGAAAGCAAAACATCGAAACCATTCAACCCCCAACAAAACATGACGTTTTATTATTGCTCTGAAAATGTAAAGAATACACATCGGCAATATACAGAAGAATGCAAGGTGTACAAACCTTTGAAATTAAACCGAAAGCAGTTTATAATTTTAATTAAGCAGCGAAAATTAATACTAGGATAATGAGTCCACAGAGTCCTGTAATATAAAACTCTGAGTCGAGATATTGTCCAAGTGTGAGTGGAAACAACCAAATACCAATGAAAATGAGTCGCTTGTAAGTGTTTTCCATTCATTTCTAAGTTATAATAATAATATATATTTATATATTATTTTCTGATTATATTCATGAATTTGTGACATGTAAACTTTCTCGCGTTATAACAAAGAAAGAAACTAACCAAATGTCTTAACCCAATGAAATACTTGATGTTCAATTTTCGAATAAAATGTAGGCTAAAAAACTCCGCCATACATAATGGCGGTTTTTATCTGTATAAAAATAAAGAGTAAAGGAAATTCTCCATCTTTCTGTACCCCACATTTGTAGTTAATGTAAGGTAAAACTGCGCCTAACACTAGAACACATACTAGGAAATGACTCTGAAACAGTTCAAAACACTATTGAACTTCTTTAAACCAAGAGATTTCCACATGCCGAGCGCATATCGGCTGTACACAATTGAGCTTTATGAAACAACAAACAAATGATGGGAAACGCCTAGAAAAAATAACGGATATTTACGGGATATTTATGGGAGGAACGTAAGATATTCAATTTCATTGCAGTCAACAGTCGGGATGGTAAATGACGATAGGGTCACAATGTCCTCTCCTGTTGAATCTAAATTCCCGTATAAATCGTTCTGTGAGGGGCCTTGAAATAAGGGCCGTCCGGTGACCCTAAACCATCGCTCAGGGCCGGCGGGCCCTCCCCGAGTGTTTAAGGCATGATGTACTCCGACAGAACGAGGGCGCGCTCCATGCCGATACCGACAATTGTTCAACTGGTGGTCGACAGAAACGTACCTCCGAAATAATCATCACATCTAACACATAACCGCGTGCTAATCATTTCGAACTGTTCGTGTCGGTCCCAATTAGTATGTTAATTATCTGCAAGTTTAAAATGGTCAAAAATACGATTATAGGGGGATCTAATAATTTATTTAGTATATCACTTTTTTGAGATCACAGAATATATTTGGTATTGCTATACCCTAAAATTACCATCTTTTTCATTAAATATGCGAACTTGTTCTTCCACTCAACAATCAGGAGTATTCCGTCAATAATACAGTGCCTTCCTTATTATGTTTAATTTTGTATTGCATTGTGTCTATTTATGATATATATATATATATATATATATATATATATATATATATATAGTCTACAAGGGGGTCTAAATTCTGTACGTTGTACTTACCACGACTCATTATAGTTCACTTACATATATAATTAATACTAATTATTCTGTGCCATTACGTAGTAGATAATATCGCTTACTGTATCGCGCGAAAGCGTCCTATTTTGTCAAAGATGCGACACGTCCGCTGTTAAACTAGCGAATAATTTAATCGACGATCAGAAGCCTCTCATTTCTCAGCGTTGGGAATATATTAAAAATTAAATATTCAAGTTCGGCTGGATACGGGCCGCTTGAGCACCAGTCGTTTCTCGTTTATAGTTTCAAAGCGGTTCAGAAATCATCAATTATGTACGGTCATTAAGCCAAAGTTTTCGTCATCACGCCTTCATCGCCCTCATACCCCCCGAGGATTAGTCCTATAACGCCGAAATGACTATGTCGAGTCCCGGGCATGGTCGTTAGTCAATAATTCATGCATATTTTCTCGACCATGGTACTAATTCGAAGTGACCGGCCTGTTTCTCTAATCACAATTTACTCGACCCTCCAAACTTTGATTTAAAGCCAGTATACTTACTGAAGCTCATTTTAGTGTTTATACTAAACACATTAACTACAAATGTGGGGTACAAAAAGGTGGAGAATTTCCTGTGCTATACTTTTATCAGAATAAACGAATAATATTGAAAATATTCTCCTAAATCAACCGCGAAATATTTCCAAAATCGGAACAACGAACCGCTAATATTAAAAATAGTAACTAACGAAAAGAAATTAAAGCTGCCCAGCGTCGTCCGCCCTTGTAGCCATTTTCTAAACCGGGGAAAACTTTTTTCGCCGTTTCGCGTTTCTTCCTTCCACCATCCCGGTTTTTACTACTTCTGAAATGAAACTTTCAGGAAGGAGAGCCAGAGTGGGGGATAGACAGTGCCGGGGGTGAGTGGGGGGGGGGGTAAGCGCTTTAATTGAAATCCCAAGTTTAATTGTCCTGCTGGGAGTTCTGCGAACGTTTGAGCCCGGGCCGGGGCCCCCTCGGTGGCGCCCGCGCCCCTCTCTTCCCCTCTGTCAACAAGCCGATTATTTACAGACATTTTCATTGAAAAAGAAAAACCATCAAATGAAGTGGATCCTCCCCCCCCCCACCGTCCTGGGGGGCCGGGGACCGCACTTCCCTGATTTCTGGCAGTCCGCTTTTCTTTTATTCCCAATTTCCCCTGAAACACCCCGGTTACTGAGGATTTACGGAGGGTACGCCTCACAGCGAGAACCATTTCGTTGAGCGACACATTATTTATTTATTGGAGTCAAAGTATAATAAGAGGGTCATCCAGTTGGTTCGTGCCTGTACGTCAGACCGAAAAAAGGAGGAAAAACTTTGTTATAATAAATATCACGATTAGACTAAACGGGACAATTGATATATAAATAACAACCAAGCGCGCTAGCTCATTATTTTTCTCTATTTCTTATTAATTGTTGTTATCAATGTGTGTAAGTTTTATTATGTTTCACTATTCTAGTATAAATCGTGATACAGACTTATAGAAATAGTTATAAAGTATGTAGGAGTTGTCCGAAGCAAGGAACTATTTTTGTCCTAATGACAAATTACGTAGATAAGAAATGGCAAATGCCAAGAACCACGAAGTGACGCCAGTCCAATTGTCCACATTTATATTAAAGAATAGTGGAATCAAATATTTAGAAACTCGTCATGTGTATATATTTTAAAAATGTATATTAGTATATCATGTTGATTTCTTTATCCGAAATCAAATATTCAGCGAATTTAATTTGTTTTTCTTTCAGGTTTGTATCTCTATTTCGAATCTAACCCCTCTCGGTGGAAATTTAATCGAATTGTTATAATGAGGCAATTAATAATTCATCGGGCCAAGATATGAATAATGCATCGAAGACGTTGCGACCGGTATTAAATTTCAATTAGTCTGCAAATTAATTTTTCCCAAAACACCGTCCCTGACCGGTATCGATTAGAGAAACCCCTTCAAAAATGTTGGTTACGTAAATAAATAGTTTTTCGACATCAAAGTTAATCCCAAATTATAAGTAAGACAAATTCCCCCCATTAAATTTATAATTATTTTACAAGTAAATCCCAAAACTTTCACATAAATAATTCGCCAACTCGGAAATGCATCGATCCCTTTTTGACAAAGTGGTCTCGACCTCGATGTTTCTTCGAGGGAGTTTGCTTCGTTCCTGAATTATTCATTCAGGACGTGCTCTCGATTCTACAGGCTGACATCCCTCTCAGAAGAAAATAAAAAACGTATAAATATAACAATGTCTCGGCGTAATATAAACTTTGTATATTGTAAAACATATCTGTCATTTTGAATTCGTTGATATTTAACTAGGAGTACCAGATATCTGGCATATTGTTGTTCCCTCATATTTTGTTTCGATTTAAACAAATTTCAAGAAGAAATTATAATATATTTCCATACGTACAAACATTTCAAATATAATATATTTATTATTATTATTAGCGTATAATCCTAGAGAAATATGTAGTAAATTTATCACAATTAAGAGGACCGCTTTTTAAAATGTGGGTATGCCAATCAGAGATCGGACCCTATTATCATAATTCGATTGTGTAACATTAAACATTCATTACTTCTCTATGTAAGAATATTAGTTTGCTACCTTCAATAAGTGTAATTGATTTTTAAAACCTTTGGTATATTAAATTTGTAATAGAATGGTCTTCGTTCTTAAGTCTAAATTAAAAGTATGCGAAACGGTTAAACGAAATGGGCGAACAGAGAGGACTGGGGAAAAGGTTGTTTTGTTTCAAGTGGGAGAATTAGTCCCGCGGGATTGGCGGTGTTGTCGGGGCCGATATAAGCCCGGGGCTCCCGGAAACAAGTTACTCAATCTGGAAACCGCCCCTCGACGAACCGATCTCTTCAAGTTCAACCGGAGTTTATATAAAGTTTCCCCCCTCAACCCGCTCTCCCCTTGTGGGGGGGGGCGAAACAAACTGGGAAATCGCTTGTTTCCTGGAGAGAGCTCGAGGAAGAGAGTAGGCAGGGTCCTAAGAAAGAGGGAGAAGTCGTGTCAGTCTCTGCAATGACAAACGTTGAGGAGTCCCCACCCCCGCGTTTAAACGCGTCCGGAAGAAGGCGCAGTTTCGATTAAAACGTTCTTTGAAAACTCCCAGGGAAACAATGAAAACGTTTCGGCGGTTAATTTCGAGCGCTTCGGGCTATCGACTCGCCTACCCGCCTGCAATATTCACTGCCCCGTTCACCCCGGGGACCCCGCAGAACTCCGGGAGATTTTTAAAACCAGCGTTTTCCTCGAAACACCGAGGATTTCGAGGCAAATACGGGGAAATAAAATGCAAATACCTGGAGGGCGGTCACTGGGAGAATTTCGGTGGCGGAATATTAAATTTATATTTCTTTTTTTTTTACTCTCCGTGTGGGCGGTAGCCTAACTGTTGACCTCTGTCGCAGCGAACCAATAAACCGTGTTCGGTCCCAACTCTCTCCAGACACTATATGAATTCACCAATTTGGAAAATATTTTCCTGGAAAAACGAATTGGGTTTGCTGTGCCTTTGTTACCGCGGTAATTTGTCAAAAATATTAAAGCTACCCAGTGGTGTCTCTGCTAATTTGCTTCCAGTTTTCAAAGGCCGTAAAAAATTACCAACCATGAATAACTGTTGGCGACTACACATTATTATAACCGAAATATTCTATGACGTCTATACAAAATCATTTTCAAAATAATGTTCAGCTTACTTGTAAATGATTATACAGTACTATAATGCAATATGGCAGCCTCCTATAATATTAGAAATAAGAGTTTCTTAATCTAAAATGGCATTTAAATTCGATTTCCCTATCGGTGGGTGGGGCAGAAGTTGGATTTCTATTCCGGGCTATGCCCTGGAAACGAATTAAAATTCCAGGCTGCAGGAAGGCTCCTATTGTAATTTAATGGGTTCGATTACACACGCGCGCCTACTGAAGGGAGGGATTAGGGGCTGGTAGAGACAATGGGGGAGTGAGGCAGATTTCATAGGTGAGATCTGAAGCGGTGGAAGTGGATTAGTACGCATGAGTTGAACGGAATACGCCGCCTTCCCTTTTTCGAGCCGGTCCGCATACCTCGGCAGTACAGCCGACCTCGCAGGCCTCCTAATGGGGCCGTGTAATAGGCGCCGACAAAAAGCATAGCAATCAGGCCCCCCGGTATGTCTCGAAATGGCTTTATTAAGAAGTAGTTTATGTGCAATAGATTCCTCGCATGCTCCTCCGTTATTTTTTCTACGGATAATATAAGAGTGACTCATAATTCTACTACTAGTTAATATAAATTGGGTCATTCCGCTTGCCTTGCTCATTTGGTTCTAAGGTAACCCGGTTTAGACTCGATGCGCCTCCTAATCACTTTTAGGCATTTACAGGGCGTACTTTCAAACTACACAATGCCTCATGCCGGATAAAGCTCTGCCGAACTTCACGAACGATATATATTTTATAACCCAAGGTAGTATCGACTCATATCTTCGGATCGGTTAAAGTTGAAAAGGGTTCGATAGGGCGAGATAAGCTAATCAGCCAATCCGGGGATTGAAAAGGATCCGCCGCGAGTGGTTTGAGGGTGTCTGAACAGGTGGGGATTAGTGTTAGGGGAGGGCGTATAAAGCGCGAGTGTCAAGTGGTGGTACGCGGCTGGAGTGCGCCATTGCGCCCCACTCCGACCAATACTACTCGTCTTCTTTCTCGCCGGATTTCAATCTGGTACCCGTCGGCGCCTCTGCCTTTATCCTCGCCGACAAAAGAACGCCAGAATACATTTGTAAGGGTGACCCCCACCGCTTACGGGTAGTAGCCATGGGGAGCTCCACCAATATCCACAAAATGTTTCGGCTGATTTCAACCGAAGGTGGGATCCGCATAGAGGATCTGTGTGGACCCGCCGATTCTACATTTCTCAGGAAATATAAATCTCGAGATATATTTAAACAAAAATCGATATTTTAATTGAAGAATATGCGAAACTAAAAATCTATCAATTGTTCATTCGATCACGATTGGATGTAATAAGTGACGTTCGAAAAATTAAATTCCGGAAATGCGGTTGGCCCACGTCAGAACCGCGCGTTACAGGTAGATATTTATAATTTCCCCGACGCTACGGATCCTATAATCGCATTAAAGGTATTTTAATCGGCGCCCCCATCACTTTCGATTCCCCCCCCCCTCAACGACGCAAAATTATGAGTTGCGGCGCGGCACACGGCAACGATGCAGCCGGGGGCCGGGATTTAGTTTTAATTAATTTTGCGAAATAAATCAGAAGCGGGTTGTTGTCAGCCACCGGTTTAATATTGTCCGGGAGCTGAGAAATAATAAATCACCTTATCTAAAGCCCCGTCGAACGTGTCCATTTCAAATTTATAACCTCATTATACCGGCGAGCCTGAGCAGCGCGGTTCCAAAACCGGAAACTCTGTAATTTATCGAACGGTCTCTCTCCCTCGCACTCTCATTCTCGCTCGCCGCTCGTACGTGTTCGTGTGGGCGTCCGGTAATTTTCAGCCCACTCTGGCAGTCGGTCGAAAACCTACAGTGCCGCCGAATTTACCGCTCTGTTAATTGTATCTATCAGTGTACCTGGTCGGCGAATAAATGTCGGCCCCTCCCCTCACGACCAGGTTTATCCTTCCCCCTCGCTACGGTATTTCGGTTTCGAAAATTAAACGTCCACCGGCCCGACCAAACAAGCGATAACCGTTTGAAAGGGTTCCTGATGTATTTTGTTAAATAGAAATCTGATCGTCGAGCAATTAATACAGGAATTCGAGCAATCACGAAATAATAATTAAATTATACAACATAAATTGATCCTTATTATCACTTAATTACGGCCAAATAAAACTTTCCGATTTGAATTAGAATCCGACTTTAACCATTTATATAGACATTTGACTAATATCTAACTAACCAGAACCGCGGAACTACAGTATCGGCATACGTTCTGCAGCTTAGGAAAAGTAGTCCCAAAAAAAATTAGATATATTAATAGTTTTTGGACCTGTGTCAAAGACACTGATTAGATGGATTTCGGATTTTAGTATCCGAAATATGATTCAGAACGGCAAAATGCTATGTAGAAAATATATTCTTCCAAACTAAGACCATTTTCAGAGGAAAATTAAATAACCCCACAGGCTTATAGCCAGGAAAGGCATTTTAATATAAGGATGGATTTGAAGAAGAAAAAATGGGTGGTGGGCAGAGTTTTCAATTCTATGCCGGGATCGTGCTGTTCCAGAAAAAGACCGAACTGGATGGAACAATTCCCTGGTACGCGTTCCGATGGGGAGAACGCGGCTCTATTGGGGGAGTGGAAACTCGGTTTGTAGGCCGGCGGTATTCACTGAAGTGGGACAGATACACAGTCGAGTTGGGGGAGGGAACGTGGGCCGGGAGAATCGATGAACACCGAGCGGGGCGGCGCTGGCTCACACCGATCCCTACTACCGTTCATTTATAATTGGCGCCGCTTGAAACACCTCCTGTTGGGTCCCAGGGGCCTCTACTTGACCAGGGACATCCATTTAAGCGGACGACACGCCCTGCACTTTTCAAAGTGCAAACGTAGAACGTGCACCCGGAGAATCCCGGAAGGTCCAGAAAAGAATCCACGATTATCTCCAGGGGGCTTAATTTATGGACTAAGATGAATATCCTACCCGGTGTTTGAGAGTAAAGTTCAGAGAACTTCGTTTTGACACTGGCTTTCGCTCATATCCGCACATATACCTGGATACCAGGCAGGATGGAACTCGAAACTCTTCAGCCCGAACGAAGCCCAGGCGAACCTTGCCTACACATTCTACAAAATTTGGCGAACTCGTTGAGTTGTAAAATGCACATATCATACATATCAATTCGTCGGAAAATGTTCCACACAACACAATACCAAATACACAATGAAAACGTACATGAAGCCTGATGTCAACCTCCCTTAAATATTAGGGAGGAATTAGTTCAGAACGAATTCAGAAAGTTCGTAGCCGGGCGGATGGGTTCCATGTTTTTCACGGTTGTCCTCATTCAAAATGTGTGCCTGCAATCTGAACCGAGGAATTCGACCCAATTCCAGCGTACCGTTTGTTGCCAAACTCAATAATCAAGGCCTATTCACATCCTATGCCATTTTCCACCCCGACGACAAATTAAATTCACACACACGCACATACTAATATATATATATATATATATATATATATATATATATATATTTGTGTGTCTGTGTGTAACCTCCCCTTAGGGAGAAATCTAGTCAAAAAAGTATGAAATGACTGCCCCCCGATATCCCTCTCCCGCTGTCACTCACCAACCGGCCATCGCCCCATTTCATTAATCCAATCATTCAAATTGATGCCGATTTTTAATTATCTTAAGACCCGAACGTGGACCTGAAGAATGCCAACAGCAGACAGAATATTAAATATTTTATATTTCCCCCTCCCCCATTACTTTTGCAATAAAACGATCCGTAAGATGGAGAAAGAGAGTAACTAAGGGCTTTTATGAATAGATTATTTATGAGAGGACTTTTGCGGATTAAAAGCGTTTACTCTGTTAAATATTGAACCCACGGGTTGGAATCGTGTTTACACACCGGTCCATCAACCTTACATTATAAGCAGTTTTCTTGGAATAGTCAGTGTTAGGAGAACCCGATCTAAGAATCACTTAAAATTTAATTACAAACTACTAACCGACTCTTAAATTACCCCCTAATTTACTTTACTTTTTTAATTGAGGAATCGCAGTCTGGTTTAACTAAAATTTTAATCGGACGATTATTTGGTTCAATAATATTGCTTACTTCATGATTTTTCTTGTATTTCAAATTGAATTATTTTTTTTATTTTCAATTTTTCTCGGCATCTTTTCAGCCCGGGCGACAGAAGAACCGAAGGGGGCGCCTTTAACAACAGACCAGATCGGCAAAAACTTTATTTCCCCAGTTCCCCTGTATAGGATCAATATCTGGCTCCAGGAATCAGGGGAAGAAGTATCGAAGCCGGTCATTGTTATTTGGTATGGAGGGTACTAGCATCGATAACGAATCGAATAGTCGACGAAATCTGCTAATTTACCTGATGACAGAGGCCTGGTGGTACGGGGCTGGTTCCCGATAAAGCTGTATTTTTTCCCGTTTTCTTCCCTTCCCTCGGGGAATCGGAACATTTATGAAAAAGATTCAATCTGCAGTTTTCGCTCCAAGGAGTCGTTCCCAGATTTGCTTTCCCTACCTGTCGAAGTCTTATTTTACCCCTTTTTCATTTCCGAGCGTTTGTAAAATAATTGAAAAAAAAGAAAATAAAGTCCAGACGAGATGTCGAAAATACGGGCAGTTACCTTGAATGCCTTGGCCGACTTTGATATAATTTTAAAATTTCCTGTATTTCCTTTAAATCACAACGACAGTGTTAATTTGTTTTCTAAGAGTATAATGTATAGTAAGGTACTACGTATAGTACGATGTAGAATTGAACTAGGAACCTACATTTCATTACTCCAACGTTTGTAGCACAAATAAACATTTCCCCCATTGCCTGCTACCAATTTGAAATGTAATAAAATATACAATACTGATATGTTAGCAGCTACTTTAGCTTAGAAGAGCAATTTTAAATGTTAAAGCAGTTTTATAATTTTAAGACATTTCGTGTAGTAACAGATGGCATGCTACTTGACAGTGTCCACATCAGTGATAATATTTCAGGCTAAAATAATGTAACTCTGTTGGTGCATTTTATCGATTAAAGGTGTTCAAGTAAAGGTAAGTATAAAAAAAAACTCACCCTCGCTCCATACGTTGACTGGTATCCAAGAACACCGTTTGCAGGCCCTGAAAAAATAATAATATTATAATATGCTTATTACAAAATTCAGCTAAATTAACAATTTCCAATCCCATTCTATGCATTCAAAAAGTACAGTATTTTATTACATATTCGAATACAAATCATTGCACGGGACCCGGTCTAGCATGGGACCAAAAGAAGTTGTAGAAATACGAACTCTAATAAGGATACAATAACTTAGGTATGGGATAGGCCTATATTTATGTTTCATAATTCTGTGTTGGTAGGCAAATCGGGCAAATGAGTAGTTTCATTTGTTCACTATCTGGTTGATTTCCACCGGCAACGTTTCTGAGGTGGTAGCTCGCCCGCGTTTCAGTATACTCTCAATTATAGAGGGTCCCCAAACTACCAATTAAATTCCAAGGTAAAATACGTGAAGTGCGTACGCATAGGGCCCCGCTCCTGAGTGCGGTAAGAGAACGGTAAGACTATTATATTAACCGCCAAATAGGGGTTTTCAATGCGAGGCCTAACGAAGGTTGTACGCTTTCCTTTCAACGCGTAAGACAACGAATTGCTAGTTGAAATCAATATTGTCATTTACCGAAGGTATTAATACATCTGTATTATCAGTTTTCATACAACAAATTTGGAGGCATTTGAAAACGCTCTGTTGTATATCTAGGTAAGGAACAAGGAATCTTCTATAAAAAATATCTAAAAGACCCATAGAACAAGCCGTAACGTAACATATGAGAGTGTAAGAAACTTTATTAATACATTTTCCGTAATCCTGTATGACTGGCATTACGACTGGGTCGGATTGAACGTTCAAAGCGGACGTTAATCAATATTCGATTTTGAAAGGCTTAGCCCCCCGAGCCCCCACAGATTAGGTTCACCGGGGTGTAAAATGTTCTGACAGGGAAATCTCCAGTTGAATAACACGAAATAAGGCGAGAGGAGCCCTCTCCCTCCTTAAATGCGGAGTCGTCGAGTCACACAACTGGGCTCGGTGACGCCGTCTGTCAAAACCACTCTCTCACCGTTTACCATTATTTTCCCTTATCCCCGTCGCTAATTTCAAGCCGCTGAAATATTCCAGATTTCACTCCACTTTTGCCAAAATGGAATAACAACATTAACATAAATCTGAACACTCCGGAACGTTACATCGGCACCGAGAATCGAATTCACACCGCAAGCAGCATTTAAAGTATTTTATTCAAATGAAAGTATTAGTATCAATTAATCCGCAATTTATTAATATATAGACCCAATTATTTTTGTTAACAATTCATTAAAGGGTTCATTAGCATTGATTTAATTACAGGCAATTGCAGAAAAAGAGAAGGTTGTTGTTTTCATTAATAAAAAGGATGTATCTTGCATTTATTTATAGTAGAAGAACTTTTATAAGATTTATCTTATATGTATCAAAATAACCTGTTCTAGTTCAATAAATGTCTTTCCGGTTTGCAGGATGGAAAAAGGATAATTACAGCAAAACGTATATACGGGGTCGGCTCTTCGGATGATGTAAAGCCAATAAACCGAGTGTGGGAAGATGTTGTGGAAAGGGCGTTAAGCGGGACACATTATCGGCCCCCGGCCGGGATTATACTAATCGGCAGCCGTTTTCACGGGGTCGTGTGACGCGCCAGCCCCGCCAGAGACGGGGGGGGGGCCGAGTTTGAATCGCAAATAAGGGATGAAATCTGCATATGTCGGCAATACTCATGACAGATCCCACCCCCACCACTCCACGCCTCAACCGTGTTTAGTATTAATTTCAACGCTAAAACTCATCATCGCTGAATATTCATTGGGTTAAAACTTAATTAGATATCCCCTCCCCTACCCCCCCCCCCCCCCCCGTCAACGATCCAACTACATTTCGGGACTGTATACACACGGCCCGTTTATATAGTGAGGAACGGTTACAATTGCATAGCCATAGAGTAATATAGAATTATATGACCTCATTCCTGCGAAGCGCGGTGCTTAAGCATGTAAACTGAGATAAACAGTGTGAGACAGAATGCCCAACCAGCGACCAGCAAGATGTTATAATTTATGGGATTGTGTACGATTTATTCGGAATTATATGCATTGTGTAAAAATTATACTGTAATTTTTGAAAAATTGAATGTGTTCGAGAACATTATATCAAATTTTATTTGATTGGTGATACCAATCGCCGCGAATGTGTTCGAGAACATTATATCAAATTTTATTTGATTGGTGATACCAATCGCCTTGGATTCATACTTCCTAAATTATCTCCGATCGATGCCATTATTGCCGAATCGGCAATGGGTTTTCCCAGCGATTCAGTATCACCGGAAAAGTGGATTAAGTCCCGCAGTCAGTAGGCAATGTGAATGCCTCGAAATGGTAGGACAGGATTGGCAGACATTGCCTCCGAGGCATATTATCGCTGACAAAGATTCGGCGGAGGAATCAACGATGAAGAAAGAAACTGTCCCTAGTGCCATGAAGGATGTTAATATTATATTGAATTAAAAACTATGAAGCATTCAAAGGAGGACATAACTCACCAACCCCAAAAATAGGTACTTCATTTGCATTTCATCAGTTTATCAGATTAATCTGCGAAAATGCGTACACAATTTTATAAAATTCCTGCATACCATTAAAACCGAAAATTCCATGTAGAAGTTACTTGGAGAAAATATTAAATATATTCGAATATTTACAAAACATCCATGAAACAGAAGTAGACACAACTCTCGAACTGTGAATTTCATCCGAGCCCTCGAACGTACACTGTATCCGTCCAATCCCTCATGTCGAAAATCCTCCGCCCTTCCAAATATCGGATGCTCTTTCTTATGTTTCAGACCTGTCAATCCACGATGAACGTCAAACTTATTTCAGTCCGCCACGTAGACACCGATCCAAATATTAAAGTGCACCCCTTGGACTGCGAGAAGAATCCACTGTCCTGAAATGTATCCAGTTCGAAATATTCTTCTCACCAAATATCTCGGAACACTTGAACGAATTTTTATTTCTCTCTCCGTTCCTATTAATTACCGCAATAATTTTTGCGGTCCTTGTAAACAACCTAACTCTTTTAGTTCGTACAGGTTTAAATACAAGTTTCCCACCAGTCGCCAGTTTAATGCCGTTAATATAATACAGTGAGGTACTACCGTATCTACCGATAATAGAACCTGTCAGCACTGTACTTACATTTACATTACTGTTATTGACAGTTCCCGTTATAGTTTCCAAGCAATGTGGAGAGATTAGGCAGATCATTATATTCGAGCGATAATATCACATATCCTGACGGACTCCCCTCCAAATTTACCGTTGAATTTCTAATTTTAAATCAATTAAAAGAGAATGTTTTGCCGCGGTTAGGGTGGTACAGCTATACCAAGGTTGAGTGTCTGTCCACTTGGCCGTTGACGCTTCGAATCTGCTGTTGACACAGCCCTCGTACACCACGACCAAGTAACCCCACTCACTCGATCCCCACAGAGTGGACACCGTCCTAATTGATTCAGATAAATAACGTACAAGCTCTATAACGCCAAAATATATTAAAACAATTTGCACATGCACCATTCCATACTCCATATGTGTTGAGTAGGGCAAAAAATTCCGCTTTAATAATACTAATATAGTTTTAAATTTCTTAAAGGAACTAACTTAATCTCGCCATTCACTTATTTAGTTCTAAACTGAGTACCAATGCAATGATAGTGCAAGAAAGATCCACAACAACCATAACTCAAGTGTGTAGGAACCTAACTTATTTAGTGGACCATGACGGGAAACCGGATTCGAATAGCGCAAAATCAACGAGCAGAGCCCGTAGGACCTATCTATTTCTAATAAAACAGTTATCATTACAATACACTTATAATGAATTTATCAACAGCAATATTGTACTGTCTATTTGTAAAAACTCGTAAATTTCGAATGAACTGGAATGCCGATAAAAGGAGTTGGCCCACCTGCGTTGTGGACGTCTGTTTTTATCTTTAGGACTAAAAAATGGCCCGCGAGGATCCTTTCTTCGTTTCTTTCGGGGGAATCAGAAAAACTTTCCCCCATCACGTAAATTTACTACTCCGAAGGCGAAGTAATTTTAAACAAACAAATTCAGGTCGGGTGCAAATACAAGTGGCATCAAAATACTTTCTCGAAATAGTTTTCTATTTGTATTCTTGAAATTGAAATACGTATTGTAATGCATATCAAGTGATATAGGCACAGAAATAGAATAATAGTGTACTCCCTGCATAACGCTAAGCCCGCCTATATATAAAATGTGCTTATTGTTCGATAACAAAGTTGTCCATAATAGTTGCTCTAAAAATTGTCCATAAACCTTTTAAATGGACCATGAAAACCCCGCTTAGGCCCCGGCTATTGACAGTGGAAAATCGCTTATGAATACTGGGGAGGAGAGGATTCGCGTTGCCGGTAATAAATCAGCCGATGTGTGCTCGCGGGCATATTTACAGCGGCTCAACCGGCTCGTCACGGCTCGCGGAAGGGAAAACTCGAGATGGGAAAATTTTCCCGGGCCCCCGGGCCCGAAAAATCATTATTCGGGAGGGGGGGGGGTGGCTGGAAAGAGTCGCTGGAGCAGTAGGAGGAGGACTTCATGAATAAATCCGGCGTTACGCCATTCGAGTCTACAATTGGTTTAGGCCTAGTGTGCCCGTGTACCCTTCTCGGGCTGCTTCATTCCGAGTGCTTATTAACGTCCCCCCGAAGTGGTTCAACGTCAAAGTCCCACACACATACACTGACGAACCGAGCGAGGCTACCTTTTACTGTCGTGTCACCCTCACATTCGTTTGTAACGGAACACACACACACACACACAATGAAGACACACGGTTCCGGCACAAGTCGAGTTATTGAAAATCTCTGCCGGCTTTCGTTTAATCCCGAGCCCCCGCGCCCTCTTCTGAAGTTTCTCCGGCCCCGTCAAAGGAAATGAATCTAGGGGGCGCGGTAGACCTCGACCATTTATTCGGCAGGTCGTCATTTACTAACTTGGCTGCAATATATGCTTGCAGAGAGTGTAGGTTATGAGTAGGATTGTTTACACTGACACAGGTAGTCTGGCGTTCTAATGACTCCATGAAAGAATTCATTCATGTATCAATATTTGTCATGATCGATCAGTACACCAATTACACAATGGGGACT
The DNA here is from genome assembly GCA_019843655.1 of Lethocerus indicus. Classification (NCBI taxonomy): domain Eukaryota; kingdom Metazoa; phylum Arthropoda; class Insecta; order Hemiptera; family Belostomatidae; genus Lethocerus; species Lethocerus indicus. The sequence goes on along the minus strand of JACDQD010000012.1, from coordinate 11,709,576 downwards.
ATCAATTTGTCCTTTCATACATGCCAACCAGAAGATAGAATGAACTAAATAAACTATCATTTTGTGTAACATGTAGCAGGTGGCCTGGGACGCGGAGGACTGGTTTTTGTATTAATTTAATATACTATATATTAAATATTTATATAATATAATTGAATATTTTTCTTTTGTTCCAGGTGGCGTGGATCCACATAGACAGGCAGATGATCCTGACGATCCACCGACACGTTATAGCCCGAGTCTCTAGGTTCAGTGTCTCACATGACAACCAGAAGACTTGGCTTCTGAACGTGAACCAGGTCCAGCAGGAGGACAGGGGCTACTACATGTGCCAGGTCAACACAAACCCGATGATCAGCCAAGTCGGCTATTTGCAAGTAGTAGGCAAGTATTTCTCAAGCGTATATAATAGGACAGTCAGTCGGTGAACAAATTATCGTATAACATTTATTGATCATATGCACATTCTGATACGTCGGAAAGCTAATACACTTTTAAAGGGTAAAAGTGACGCACCTTAATATCTTGAACTGAAAGAGGCCCAAAGAAAACTCGTCGGGGTATTTTGAGTATAACTCAAAACTGAAAATACTTAACTATAAATGGAAGAATACTGGGATTAATTCTAATCGAGGCAAGCTTAGGTTTTTGTCATTGAAGGGATAATAACAACCGGTCGCAATGTAAATTACTCAGAGGATCAGTCTATAAAATTGTATTGGGCCCCAATATGGTCCCCGGGGGAGAGCAGCCAACCCCTAATCCCCCTATCGTTGTTCGGGGAGCCCTGCCATAGAATCTTCCCTATTTTCGAGAAGCGGACAAGAAGACCAGAGGGAAACACCCGAGGACCGTCTTCAGGTTATTGAGTCGGCCGCAACTGGAAAATTGTGAGCCGGGCTTTGTGCGTCCACGCACCCACGCATAAGCACGCGCACACACATGCACATACAAAGGAACACAAGAGATTTTTCTTTTATTCACTTAAACCGGAAGTTCTCCAACAGATTTTTCCCGCCAACTTACCTGAAGCTAATATCCCCTGCAAATCGCTTAGATTCAATCCGACTTTATCGCCTAGTGATTAACATTTGAGAAAACGAGTTCGAACGAATACCAAACAAATCATCCTTAAATTTTCGTTGGTATCCAGGAACTAGAAACATATTTCTATTGAAACAAAATCGGAAACAAATAGTATGCTTGGGTGCGCTTGAGTACAACGTTATTATCGACAAAAATGCGTTGTACAAATTCCAAAATATATTCCTTACATTATTTAATATATTCATATTTAAAAGCTTGACAAAGAATTTTGTCAATTCCAAACTGTATTGGTATTACTGTTATTAACATTCACGTAAAGCTATTTGAATTACATCGTGCATTTATACCAGTCAAACTGCCGGTCTTTCGTTTACCTTTAAATATTCCTCTCGACTTACATAATTTCTCTATTAAATAATTATGAGAAAATATCTCGCTGTATTACTGGCGTCTTTCAACATTCCTTGTTTATAATGAAAATATGACTTGTTCAACACCCTGCCTGTCCTGGATGCTGGGAAACCTGTAACGCGGAGATATAGCCATGCTCGGTGGGGTCAGAGAAAGAGCATAAAAGAGGAAAAATGACATAAAATAAAGGGACATAAAAAGGAAGCCAGAAAGAAATATTAAAATATGAGGCCCGAAAGGAAAAGAAGAAGAGAGCCGAGAATGGAGTGGCAATAAAAAAGTGACGGGGCGTAGGCGGGATCCACATACCCAGTAGTTCCGCTGATGACGGATATTACCCGGACCACCATTCCTCTTGGTTCAGACAGCCGTTCGTCCTTCCAAATGTTAAACAAAACCTTCTTTAAAATAATCCCGTTCGAGTACAAAACAAATAATACGATAAACCTTCTGTAAGTCATATCCATGCCTATTTGAAATAAAATTTTGTATGTTGTTCATTTTTGTGGACTATTTTTTTATAAAATAATAAATTAACTTTAGAACATTTAAATGTTAACAGGGTGTACCCATTTATACAGTCAGGAATGATTTAATCTTCGTTCGGTTTCTTCATTGTTCAATAATAGCAATAGATAACCGGCGCAGATACTAATCCCGCAACACTTCTTGGTCTTGGTGGGTTTGGTATCAGCGCCGTTATCTTTAGAAAAGGTGAAATAAAACAATTTCATCTAGTTCAAAGTGGATTCTTTATGGAATTTTTATGGATTAAATCATTATATTCTTATGAAATATGATACTTAAAATAAAGTTAATTATTTACCATAAATTAACCGTTACAAAAATACACTAAGCAAGTGGCACCAAGTACCATCAGCGCCGTCATATATTTAATTAGTTTCGCCTCTTATGTTGAATATCGTGTCAACAGCTGACTGCGTGACATTACCCGAGCTTAATAGAGCAATTAAAGTTATTTATTGAAGTGCTAAGCAATAAAAGAGTTTCAATTAAGCCTTTATCTGCGCAACGCTGGTTTTATTGTCGCACATTAAAAGGCCTATTTCCACTGAGCCCGAGCACAGGTAATAGTCCTGTTTACATATAGGGAGCACGGAATTCCAGCACTAGATATTCCACACCGTTTATATTCGCAACTGTTTCCAACCAACGGAGATAATTACGATCCCTATATGCTGTCATTTGATTAATGACAACTCCGCAAGCGTAATAACTCTTTATAGAAAATAAGTCTTTATTATGTACATTAAATTCAATTTCTTTCAAGATCTTTAAGTCCGTGTAGCGTTAGATGGACGCTAAAATGATACTGGAATTGAAACAGACCTTCAAGAATGGAGATTCAAGTCAATGAGAATTTAGGTCAATGGAGAGTATATTGAATTCATTAACGTTGGTTCATTAATGTCTTCCTTTTATTATTTTTATAATTATATAAAAAGTAAAGGTAAATAATACTCTACTGGTATAATTGATGCAAGGGAAGGTGGCAGAGTTAATTGCGCGAAATAACGGCGTTCATTTTTTTTAATGTTCTTAGTTTTAACTTTACTCCAATTATAACAGAAAACCTGTACATCATATAACTGTCAAGTTTAGCCAAAAATTCCACCATCAGTCTTAACCAAACCATTCCCTTAAAGTGCTTCGTAGTCCTAAAAGTTCTTCGGTTTATTTCCAACCTCACCAAACATAAAGGTCCCATCTCAACAGTTTAAGAACTGGAACAATCTCGTAAGCTTCCATTCACAACTCCCATCCGTTGTCGTGTACCTTTGTTCAAACTGCTGCACGCAATAAAATCCTTCCCGGCATAAATTCATGAATTTTAGGATGCATCATTCCAAAAAGGTTCTTTCGAGATCGATATTATTTCATGCCATCTGTAGTTAGAGCCCACTGCAGAGTAGTAGCCGATTTTATAGAAGGAAATAAACAAAAGAAATATTTTATTCCATATTTCTAAGGGGTACTGTTTTAACGCCGGTAATGTTTAAGGTAAATTATGTTAACTCGGTTCCCAGCGAGGAGCCTACAAACGCATTCCAAATATGAAAGTGAACGAAATTTCCAACGCTTGCCAAAATTAGAACGGTCGGACTCAATTATCCGGGTTGATTCGGGTCGGTTCAGAAACCCATCTGGGAACAGGAGGAGTGGAGCTTCCCCACGAGAAGCTTCATATTAATTAATACCCTTCCCCCATTTATATTTATTGTTCCGGCCTCGGAATATTTTCCGGGCTTTACCTCGCCGGGTGGTTTGATAAATCGTTTTTACCTAAAGAAAAATGAAGAATGAAAGAAAAGCGCAGGGAATAAATTTTCTCCGGCGGTTGAAAGGATCATTCACTCTGTCCTTTTACCTTACGCGTGAAACTCCCAGTAATCAAGGGACTCGACACTGCTCATCCTAATTTGTCTCTATTTTTCAACGTAACAGAAATAACTGTTGACTGATCAAATTAGAGCAAATCCATTTGAAAGGTGCAGAAGTTTAAGGGATGTGTTCGTGATTTAGTATAACATTATAATAGCCATTCCCTGAATAACCGCATCCTACGAATGACTAATTATAATAAATTTGTTGTACAAAATAAACCAGCTCAACCTATCTTATTTTTCACAACCGTTTCTGAATCCTAATTACCGTGTCAAGCTCTACAAATTCCGACAATACAAATATAAAAAATTAACGAATATTACGGTTAGCACAATGCTTCATAAAACGAAATTGCAAAATTATGGAAGGTGGTCTATTTCAACCACTGTTTCTACTGTAGAAGAACTAGACAAAAGGTGGGTAGACATCACCCAGCGGCTAATGTTCAAATCCCCGTCTAAACCCGGCACAGAATTCCCTGATCCCCGTTTCATATCAAATTGTGAATAAGGAGCTTAGCGCATAATAGTGTCTTAATGCCAGTTTAAACCTTCCCAGGTGAACATTTTCTGCAGTATTTAACCACCTATGCTAGCGTCGGCTTTTGCTCTTATTGCGCGCTTTCCACTGCTAACCGTTAAAGGTCCTGTTCTTTGACGGTAAGCTTTATTCATGAATAAGAAAATATACAAACATTTAATTGACCGCCTTTAAGAGATTCTTCAGAGGTATTTTTCATTAATAAATATCAGATAGGTTAATATAACCAGGTGTATGGCCAAAGGGCCAGATACTATGGTCACGTGAGTTGAATCACATTATTATTATGCATAAAAACAATTATGCAATAAAGTTATTCTGTATTTATTATACATTCCTGCTTTTCTGCGGCAATTCCCATACTTTTTATAGCAGAACAAAGCAGAGGAAAGCTATGCAAAAGTCAGGTTGCCACAGTCAGGGATAATGGTCCATTGTCCACCGGTCGATTTAAGCGATAAACTCATCAAATGCGATAGACGCCGTCGGCTTCTGCAGGTGATAACGAAGGCCGTAAATCGTCGATGAATAGTTATAATTCATAGATGGATAGAATCTCAGACTACGGACCAATTGTTATATGAACACTATATTCCTAGAATAATCTAGTCGTCTGGTTTTGGTAATATAATTTTGCTTCGATATTAATGCCGGTAAAAACATTATTTACATTTTCCTTTTTTTTTAATAATGATCTGTTAATAACTTAAATCCCTTGTTTCACTCTCCTACAGAATACACGCAATTATTTGCAGAAGTCAGCATCACATTAATAACCATTTTACGTAATTGGAAACAATAAAATAATGTGGCACAATGGACTTGAATAATTAAATATTCCACAGTAACGGGCGATGAAAAGGATAATACAAATTTATTCTGCAGATGGTTTAAATCGTATAATTACCAATTTATTCAGACAGGTATCTGCAAATAATAAATGCTCCGTCGGCATATATACGGCTGACGGGCTGTGATATTTGTTGCTCCTCTTTATACATCGGGCGTCTCATTTTATTTTAATCGAGGATAGGTTGGGACAGACATATTTTTAACCCGCAATGAAAGGCATTTAGTGATTTTATGTTCGGGTCACAACAGTGAGGGATGGGAAGTCCCTGCGCTGCAGATAAATTAGGTTTGTGGGTTGAAACAGCCGGGAAGAATTGTTCTCAAACTACATTCACCTTATCTGATCTCTGAACAGACCTTGGACATAAGAAGTTGGTGTGGCTTTTAGTTCCAAATCATGCCACTCAGTAATGTTAACTTACTTTCTTTCAATGTATTTAAAATTCATAAATTAGTATTGTCATGATCAGTTGATTTTCTGCCTTGAATCCTAGTAATTCAAAGAGTTGTTTTGTATGTGTAAACAAGTAAATATTGTTTTGAACACCGTGTAAGTACAATATAGCATTCCCGGACAGTTCAAGCTTTTCAAAATAAATTTGAAAAGTAGGGGTATATCAAAGCAAAGTAATTAATTCAAGAGATCTGCGGCGATTTGCTGGTTAAAGAAAGACCCGGATGGACAAATAGAGATAACTTTAGGGAACCAAAGAGGCCACCGGGAGTAAGAGCGGTGAAGTGTGGAGTCCAAAAAAATAAGAGACTCTGAGTTCAAGAGGAAAATGAATTTGCAAAATTAAATAAGAGCGTTTACACAATCCTGCGGCGGAATATCGGGCATTAATGAACTTCCTCTCGATAGATTCAATTTACGGGGATTAGATCTACAACTCACTTAGGCCTGTGGGAGTGGGAGAGGAACATCTTCTGTTTGGAATAATCTCGGGCTTCGTTTGCTTTTAATTGAGAGCGAATTTAGCTACCCACAGCCTGAGAAAACCATTTGAATCTGTTTTGTGTTAGGGGCCCGTTGTTAGGCGGTAAGATTTGGCGTAAACCGCCTTTATAATTACACAGATTAGCGAAAATAATAATACGGTTTAGAGCGATGTCGGCAGTATATTTCGAGTTGGTCCCCGGCTGGTCTAAAGGCAAATCGTCCGTGCTACGATTTAGCAATTATATGATAGGTCATCTGGGCACTTAATTAACGTGCTAGATTGTGTACTACGATTAGAGAACTAACCCACCCAGGGGTGTATCTGACAGGAGGGTTTCAGAGTCTTCGAGGGTTGGAGAGACCTCCTTCAACGTCACGAAGAAGTCTTAATCGGTTACTTGCGGGTAGAGGAGTTCAACGGGGTAAATAATTTTAAATGAGGGTTAATGAGAACAGAATTATTTATCAACCCTTGGAAGAGTTTTAACGGAAATAATCTTCCGGTAGTTATCCTCTGTTGCAGATCAGATGAAAATTGGTATCATACATGGAAACTTAATAGAAACTAAAGCCCTCAATGGAGTAAAAATAAAACTAAAACTAAATATAAATATTCTATAACTAAATAAATTATCTATACCCAACGACGATGCTAATAAGTATTCTTTTCTTGATATTCACATACCTCAGAAAGCGTTCTCGCAAACCGTACATTATATTAACAAAATTAAAAACGGGGAGTTCCGGTAAAAGTATAAAAACCGTTGAGTAGTATGATTCATGGAATATTGCCCAGCGGTGATGATTTCCGTCCAGAATTGTTTTCTGGCGTCTCTAAAAACTTTTTTCCAGAGCGCGCTAAATCTCCGCGAATTGACAACCGTTTTAATTTCACCTGAAGCCCGGCTGCGACACCCCTCGAATTAATTTCACCTTCCTTTCTTCTTTAGGGATCTTATTTTTTTTTTGTGGACATTTTCCCAATCCGCCATCCGATTGTCCGTAGGACGATTAAAATTTCCATTTACAAACTCTTTCGCTTCTATAATTACATCGTCCAGGTAAATTTATTCTCATAGGATAATATTGTTAGGGAAACTATTTCAACTATTAGCAGATGGTACTCATAATCTTAAACGTATTTCAAACGTGAAACGGTAGTTTTCTTCGCTGACATTTTTTTAAAACTTCGCAGAGTTAATAGACTCACGTCTTAGATGAAACTCAAAGAAGGTAATGAATTCAACTATACAATCCATAATTCTGCACCGATACAAGTTACGACGCTTTGGTTAATGACAAGCGAATCGAAAGCACAAATAAATCATTTTGGTTCCAGAATATCATACAATTAACGGACTTAATAAAGCGGGGGTAAAGTTTCACCTTTGTAGTCTAATTTGCCAGAACTGTTCCTCGGTTCGACGAGTCGCTCTCAGGGCAGTCCGATCGCGCAGTAAATTATGAGGCGCGACCACCCCACCCACCCCCACCCCCAAAGGCGCCGCTTTCAAATAAACGTAAACACGCGAAAGAGAGCAAAGGAAAAGGGGAAGTAAATGTAAATTTTAATGTAGCGATGAGAGCAAAACTTCCTTTTCGAGGCGTGGTAATCGCCCTCGGAGGGGGAGGGAGCTGGGGCGCCAACAGGAGTGTTGAAGCACAGACATTTTTTTGCTTTAGCTCAGGCCCAGACTCACAAGACATGGACGGAAAGAGTTTGCTCTCTTCTTCGAGAGATAAAATAAAGAAAGAAGAATGTATATGGAAAAAATGTTCCTAAACCAGTTCTCGAGATAAAACAAATAATATTACAAACCCCCCTTAACAATAGAGCTCCTCATTTTAACAAAGTTGAGAACGACGTAGTGTACCCTATACAATACAATCTATGGAGAATTACAGGGTATACTTAACGTCTATATTCCAAAGTTAGATGCCAAAAATGTACAAAATTTGCACCTTCATCAAATCCGCCCTAAATACTGAACTGTATCCGTCTTCTGTCTAAAAAATGTGATTATAACCTATGTCTTAAGCATGTCGTTTTGATTAAATAGTTGTTATAACACCACACAAAAAAATAAAGACATAATTCTATGCTTGAATGTTATTTCAGCATTCGTTAATATAAAAAATATATTAACTAAAAGAATTATCGCCTTAGACGTCGGCAGTACGATTTATATTAAACGGACGGGTTCGCAAAAAGCAGTCAGTCCCCTCAGAAATTATTACACGGTCAGAATCGATGTGGCTGTAATTGCAGCCCACGCACCAGAATTACTTTACAATTACACGTAAGGAAAGCGACTAAACAATTTGCATAATGACAACTTCCGACTTGAAAAAAAAATCGTTGGCCCCGTATTGCCGGACACCGCGTTTTAAATTTTCAACGACAGATTAATGACCGGCTAAAAACCGAGTTCCCGAAGTGGAACCGGAATACTACATTTGCGACACAGTATCACCGTGAAATATGGACAATGCGTGCGCCAATTGCGTATGCTCTGCGCGCGGTACAGAATGGTGTATGTACACGATTTTAAAGAGCAGACCCGCAGAGTCTCCCTGTTCATATTGTACTTATTCGTGAGTCTAGATTAACTCAAGTTTAATTAAGACGAATTTAAGTACGAACAACGGTGTCCAAATTATTTTCTTACGAATTACTATCAACCCGTTTCGGGGTTTCTAAACACACGTAGGATGCAGTCGGAGTTGCGCTTTCAAATGAGTACAGCGTAGATATGTTTCTTTAATCAATTCAAATTGGCTAATAACTCCGTCCCGAAAGTGCATACACTATAATCTGGCAGTAATACCGGATTTCTATATCCCTCTATAAAATATCCCTATAAAATTCCGGATGAGGCAATGGACGGCGGAATTCTAAATTTTCCGGTTATATAGAACTGGATTAGAGCAAAGCGGACTAAGCTCGTTCGATACTGATACTGAAGTTGAATTTTCTACATATCCTCAGGTTTATTTAATAGTTTCTCACCATGTTCTTCACCCTCACATTATGAATTAACCAACCGACAACGCTGCGGATAAAACGTTCGCAACCACCGGCTCGAATTCCATTTCGTGGGTGTTTTGGGTTTAATTCGCGGATGAATATTTTCCGCGGTACGGTCAGGAAGGAGAACGAAGAGAGCGATGACAAATAAAAAAAAAGGAACCGAAAAAAAAGTGTTGTTAATTTTGAGCTACTGCAATGCAGGCGAGTGCGAGAGATTCATTAGGAGAGGGTTCTGTGCGGTGTGTGCTGCTGTGGGGGCGAAGGGCGGTGCGGGGCAATGTGTTGGTTCCGCACGGTTTCAACCCGGGCACCGGAGCAGAGCTACACGGCTACTAGTTACCGGCTACACCGCTCCGTAAGTTATAAACTGCCTTCTTGTCAGTGGCTCTGACAAATCGCCCACACCGGAGCAGGCCCGGCCGCTAGCTACACTGCTTTTTAAGAACTTACGTCACACGCCCCGGAAATACGTCGTACAGTAAGAATTCCCTGCCCAATACACAGTTAAACTTTCTTTATACGTTATTAAAACAATAAGCAAAGCCTAATCCCTAGCACATTATATAGTCTGTAACATTCTGCTCTCCAATGCGCTAAGTGGAGCACAATTATCAGGAAGCAGGTCAAAGTAAAGTGATCTATATGCGAGTGTAATAGAATGTGAGCGATTGAAAAATTAACGAATGAACTTCCAACAACTGTTTAATATTGAGATACTATTTGTATGTACGTGAACAAAATAATTGCTTTGGCAGGCAAAGCCATTATCTATAATCAGATTATAATGAATTTTGTTATATAGTAAATATTAATTTCCTTCTTTGATATATAACGAATACAATATATTATGTGGGGAGGCGTTAATACAAATTAATGAATAATGAATTAATCTCTCATATTTAATTAAGACCAAAAAATGCGATTAATGTATTATAGCTATTATGGACTTACAAACAGAAATTACAACCGAAATTCTAAAAAAACGGAATTTCAAATATATATATATATATATATATATATATATATATATATATATGTATATATGCTTTCGTATCTATAATAAATTCCACATATCTTAGGGTAAATCGTATGAAAATATCGGCCGTAGGTTATCTGGGTGGTGGCGATGAAAAGTGTATTGGTGAGCCGGAACTGCATTTGGGTTTGGGTAGGAGGCGGCCCGCGGGCCAACAATGAATAAATAACTTTGGATACGCCCCGAAACAACTGAGATGGAAAAGGTGAAGCGCCGTGGTATACCAGGAGTGAGGGGGAGTGGGAGGGGCGCCGCTTCTTCTTGCCGCTTCGCATTTTTTTGTTTATTTCATGACGGGGAGGAGGGAGAGCACCGGCCGGCATCCCATTATAGATATGGGCCCCATATTTCCTACACTTATAAGGGCGACATCTTCTCTTACTTTATTGTCCGCCTTGTGTTTCTCCCCGCGGCTAGGGGCTCCACAACCGCCCCTCCTAATGTAGGGGACATTGAGTTACGGCTCCGGTCTCGTCCTCCCTACTTCAACCGGAATTTCCGGATTCTGAAGCTGGATAGAGTCGCTCTCTTTTATTACAATCGTATGCAAGCCTTAGTCTGTTTTTAGGTAATTGTTGTGGCCGTAGGTGGGAGCGAGATTCAGAATCCTATAATATCCCAGCCACACAACAAACCAAAAAAGGTATATACAGACCAATTACACGTCAGCATATAACACTAAACAACACGTCTCAATCTTGACAGAAAATCTATTCTTCTTTAGATTTGTGGTATTGAAATATATAGTAATCGGAATTAATGACCGGTCATAGGCGAAAGACACTCCAAGCAGGAATGGAAGGACAGAAAAGTCAGGGATGCTCCGCGAAGTGTGAAATTGTCTCCTTCCCGAACGTCGTTGCGATATCTCACATATTTCAAGACTCGAATTGACTTTCAAAATAGTTTTCTATTCCGTCGGCGATAACACAGTGGGCTGTATAAAACGTGGGCGGGACGTAGTAAGGTGCGCGGGCTGTACGGGCTTAAAAGGTTTACAATTCCCCACCGCCGTTACAAAGACTCAGTTTGGGAGGGCGGCGGCATAATGGCGGTAAGAACACACATCATACTTAGGGGGCAGAAACAATGAAAACCTGTTTTCCCCGGTGGCCTCTGTTGCTGACATCAAAAAGGCCGCGGCCGGAGGGGGCAGGGCAGAACAAAGGGGCAGCCGGGCCAATAAAAGTCTCCTCGGTGGGAGGGGGCCTCTATTAAGAGTTTTGTTTACGCTCGGTCGCCGCCTTCACTGACTCTAAACCCGGCCAAAGGGAGAAGGTAGTGTTAATACGTTTTGAGCTGCAGCGTTTTAAAACAACGCCTTGCCTTTCCAACCCCCTCTCAACCACTCATTTTTTATCCTTGTTTTAAAATCTGGGAATCATTAAATCCTTTCGCGCCCTCCCCCCCCCCTACAGATCGACCATATCCCCGGCACTTTTAGAAAGTTATAAAGTCAAAAGAGCGCGGGTCTGAATGACTTGTTGGCAAGCGTTCGCACCTCAAGAACCGTTGATCACATTTTTTATCCCTCCGGAAAATTTCTTGGTTGAAACAATTCCAAACTATCGCTCAACGAGTACCAATTTCATTCGAGTTATAAAAAGAAAATACGAAAATTATTGCCTACGGAAAATATCGAATACTTGAATTGTGTATAATATATTTATATAGTTATTTTCGCACATTTGTTTATTTCGTGTATTTTCTATAGGGGAATTCGTTCCCCCAGTTTAGTAATGCAACTCCGAGAATACCAAGTATTTTAACTGTAGTAGTTAAATTCTGTATCGATATTCCGTCATTCTGCATTTCTGTAGCATTCATCTCTATCTGCTATATTGTGGGAACAGTAAGCGGCTCTCTAAAAATAACTTTAATCATGATTTAAACAATATGAAAATTAAAGGCTGTAAATGAACTGAATTTGAATTAACTAAGCAAAAAAAAAAATAAAATAGGGAACACCTGCAATACCTAAAAAATATTGACAACATTTTTCTGAGGGCTAGGTCAGATATTTAGAGAGCAACGGAAGTCGAGAATTTAGCCGGGCCCCCTGGCAGAGAACAGCTGTCAACGTCTGACAGTCCTTCCGCCCCGTCCAACCGAACCAAAACGGAGGACGACAAAACGTTTATCTCGTGTAATTTTACCTCATGAATTGAGAGCGTTCAATCGAATAGTGCGGGCAGAACGAGAGAGAGAGAGAGAGATAGAGAGAGGGGAGAGTGGGAGGGAGAGGCTGAGAGAGCGGTGGGTGGCCTCTACATATAAAACTTATTGTGTGCGGTTGGCCTGGATCTGACACCTCGTCTGCGCCACCCTTTGTCTGCACTTCCCGAGATTTATTTATGTTGCTAAAAGGCCCTCGCCGGCAAAGACGTCCATCGATCTACTCCGCGACAGAGAAAGAGTTGCCGCTCCATCCAGCATCAAATGGAATTAAAAGGCGAGGTGAGTCGGCCGTCAATTCCCGAGACACGATCCGCCCGATATACAGTTACGTGCGTTTCAACGAGTCGATTTATGAAACCGTCATCCGCGAGAAGATTGCTAGATCGTCTTGGATAACATGATCAAAAGTAGAGAAGTTATTTTTAAAAAAACAATTAGTTTATCTTGATACGAAATACACGAAATATTTAATTTGATTCGCCATTATCGATTTATATCAGAAATATTCAGCTCAGTGGGTCCTTATAATCCTCATTTCTCCATAAAATGTTATAGTTTACTTCAACAATTTATTAGTATAATTATTCGCATGAGTGATGCGAGAACTGATCAGCGACGCTCCCGGCAACCGCTATCATGCTTGCGGTGTACGTGCGACTCAATCACCGAACCCGAATGGGGTCGACCGGTATGAATAGTGTCCCAGGATTATGACGGAAGGACAGTCGGGGAGAATTGAATTGGACCAACGTGGGCACACTATCCATTACGGAGTTCCCATGTCGATCTGATCCGGGACCGCCAAGGGCTGAATGCACCGGCCAGAGATGACACATCAGACACCTCTGTGGGAGTCAAGAATGTAAGCGATGGAGGACACTGTAACGCAACTAGATTCGGTCGATTGAGGGTCTGGATATGTACCAGATTATATTATTTACAGAATGAAACTGACGATGGCATGAACCGATCTATTCGTTCTAGGATAGTACTAAAGACGCTGGACGAAAGAGGAAGTTGCACGACTAATCCGAACTCGCATCGTTATATATGTTATATATTAATAATTAAGGAAAGGCTAGATGGTATCTTAAAAAAATACTACGTAATAATCAATATGAAGCTTGTATGTTGTACCTTCACTACTGCAGCCAATGATTGTTATACGATCAATCTTTACGGAAAATTCATTGGACTAAAAGGATCAGTGGACAGTAAACTAGATTAAAACACATGTCCTAGATATTAATGTGTGTGAGTGTAATCTGCCTATACAAGACAACTTGGTAAAGTGACTCCACATTGTTTTATTTTCGAGTTTAAACAAAATCAGATATCGTAATTTCAAATGAATATAGGCGTCAAACGGACGTGAGGGTCAGAATAATCAAAAAGCAATCAACACATATGTCGGAGTTCTATGTATCGCGTAGAGGGGTTCAAAAGGTGACAAGAAAATCTGGTTTATTCAGTTCAAGTTTTCCATTATTCAATAGCTTTCATCCAGGATAGCTGCATTAAATTTGAATATTGCGGGATGGGCATGAGGCGGTAAGGTCACTGTTTTAAAATGCAGAATTCCTTTTGCAAAGGGCAATAGGCTTTCTTACTGGTTTGTGTTTTTACTTAGAAGGACGAAGTCCACTCGATTCTGGTTTGGGTTGTTAAAACTTCATCAATTTCAAAACATATACGCCTATATAATATATTATATAGATATGATGGGATATAGCAGTAAATAATTAGCATTACATAAAATTAATAAACAAATCAATGTTGATGCTGTGTAATATTATTTGCGCATTTCTCCCGCTTTTGCTTAACGACGTGACTTCACTTCAAAGGTTGTTCCAGAGATATCTTTAACATGTCCATTTTATCTTTCAGACGTGTTAAGCAGGGCCAAAGGGTTCCTGTAGGGTTTCCGTTCCGCGATCAGATCTCCGACTGGCTTTTGAACTAATTAACTGCTCCTGTTTCATTGATTTAAATGGAACGAGATTCCTAACACTGGCGCTCTCTCTAGGGGCGAGATGGGGGATACACAGAACAATGCATATTGTCCGCGGATTTCACAAAGACAGTTACAAGGCCTCTCCGCTCGCCTAACAATCTCGGGACACAATTAGACTAGGGTAGACCCAACTAAATTTGATAAATCATTGCGCCTAATACTAGATAATCTAACAATGGGCATTTCGTGTAGGAATTCTGCTATAATAAGGACAAGTAAATACTAAAAATTGAGAATTTAAATGTTTAGTTGTATCAAAACTCTTAAAATCTCCACTCGTTCATTTGAAGGGAAAAATTTCGTCAATAACGTGCCGGTGAAGAATATCCCCGCTGTTATTCTTAGAACTAATTCACGGTAATAACTCGTTAAAATAGTGCACACGTTAATTTACCGATACTGACAACGTCAAAATGCCTGAATTATCATTTGGAAAAAGAATGGCTTCATCATCTTTTTAAGAAGTAAAGGATTGAATAATTTGAACCCAATTTTTCGGCTCATAATGTTAAGGGACATATTTTCAGGCCTATAGATGGTTTTAAATTTTTTATAACTTCTGTGTATTGGCTGTTTTCATGCCAATTGGAGTATGGTATGCGAATTATGTTTTATGCAAGACTTCTTGCGCCGGAGTCTGCTGGAGGTTTTTAGTCGACTCCAGGTCGGGGATACTAACCCTCCGGGTGCCCAGATCCACCAACCGAGGGTGGCTGATGTCACCATCAATCATCCTTCTATCGAACTTTACCTGGAGCCACTTCCACTTCTGCTTAGCGAGGTGGGGGGCAATACGGCCACCTAGATACCCACCTCGGCACAATTATCTACTAATTACTCCGAGTTAATTCAACTCCCGAGAGGCATTACCGATCCCATCGCGCTGTCCCTATGCTTTCCCCCTCTAACTTTGTCTATATTAATCGGATCGAAAAAAAATGACAAACATACAACAAACATAAATGAATGTATAATATATACTTTCCGTACCGAATATAAAATATCATTACTCTTAAATAAACAATCTTCTGATTCCACTTGCTAATTTGGTTGTGTGGTAACCCTTTGAACTAACGCGGAGTTGTATCAGCACTGTTAGTACAATAGCGAGGGGAGACAGACGATCCCAAGAGAAACTGTTAGAATTATTTCAATAAACTATTTCGGGTTTAAACATAAAAAATAATTATGACCCCTTTACCCACTATTTGTAATTAATAAAATACACATTTATATTTATCTCCCTACTAATGGACGCAAGGTGAAATATGCGATATTTATATTTCATAAATTTATTAGGTTTAATATTATTAACGTTTCCTAATTCGGGTTCCCATAAAAAGGCAATAAATTTGCTTATATTTTTGTATAAAATTTGTTTTCCTACCTGCATTTTCAGATACTGGAATAATTGTTATTTATATAATTAGGGTTATAATTAAATAAAATAGAAACAGGTTTAAATACGTGGATGTCCTCCATGCCCAATATCAGTCGGTGTCGGTTAAACATATATGTATAGATTGTACATATACATTATGCAATACAATTTAAACGAACTCATACGAAACAGACACTACTTCGACGAGATATTTATACTACAGCTTTATACGCAAAATACGGAAATTGGCAGTTGAAACTGAATAAGTTCACGGGGAAGGGAACGTAACGAGTTCGAAATTCGTTGCACAGAGTGAAAAGTGAAAAGCCGGCGTAAGAAGTAAGCCGCCCTCTTCCATTTTGGTGGGCGGTGTAAATTTCCACACTTGAAAAACCCCGAGTCGGAGTCCTGTTTACTTTTTCAGTCAACCAACGGACTTTCGGCCTAAGCGCAAAACCTACTTACTTACTTACTTACTTAAGTAAGTACGCTTCAACACGGCAGAAACTCCTTGTTAGAGCTCTGCTACAATTTCCTTAGGCCTTGTAAGGCCGGTATAAGCAGGTACACGTTTTAATTAACACGAGGTCTCTTGATCTTCTTGATTTGTGATATCCGATGATTTTTGATACTACTTTCGAGAAATCCGTTTCAAACGGTAACATTTTCAACCGGTTACAAGAATATCAAATAATTGTAATACATCATATGATAATTCTCGATTACTTAGATTATACCATTTTTACGTTTAAGCAATGATCTTCAACTGTGGATTGAGTCGATTATTGTAACCTGTGATATTTAGAAAACCTTTAGCAACCCATAATAGAATTAAACTAACTTAACTGCCAAATATATTCCACTAAATGAATTTTTACCATCAAAAATGCATACGTGTATTATACAGCTTGCACAACAGGATGTGTTTCTTAAGCGAACGAATAAAAGGCACCGCTATACCCAATAAAACCCGAACGAGCGCCACTTTTTTCCCCTCATAGACCTACACGAACAAACAATGTTTCTGGGGCATTTAACAGCGGGGCGCTATGTGCAGTTCGAAACATGCACGGGGCATAGATTGTCCAGTCTGGCAAACGGGGTTATCGCCACAGAGGCAATTGGTTTCAGTAGACACTATTCCCAGTCCTGTACTAGACAGTTAAGTCCCAGGATGCTGCACACTCGCAGCTTTTTCCTCTCTAAGGAATTAATCCCAATATAAGTCATATTTTTAATATTGGCCAGTTCTCGAGAAAAATTATAAATTATACTTTAACTGTGTATATTAAATATATTTATTTCCACTACTTATGTTATGTGGGAAGAAAAACTAAGAATGCCTAAGAAGATGAAACAATAATGTATCCTTCGAGAAAGCATTATTACAATGCATGTCCTGTGTTTTAGAATAAGATTTGAATGTATATGTCAATAAAGAATAATAGAGTTCGGAAAAGAGATTTGCGCTTCGCCATTTTCGGTCTAGAGGTGGGACAGACAGTGGGACTAGTTTTCAATAAAAGTTAATCACTATCGGTTACAGGCCAAGTCTAACCGGTGGGCTTTGTAAAGCGTACAACGCCGGTGGGGCGATAAGTTGTCGTTGTGTTGTACCGGAACTGAGCCGTGCAACGCCGCAGGGTTTAATCGGTGGAGCGAATGCCCGGGTAAATACCTGGCCGCCCCCTATAACTCGACAGGAATTCGTTGCCAGAGCTGCCCAACCGCCCACAGTATCCCCGAAATCAGGAACCGTCGATTATTTACAATGACAGCCTGTTGACATGATTAAATTCTCTCGGAGATAAATACTCGATAGTATTCGTGTGTACAAGTTGTAATACTTTCGTAATGTTGTGAATCGTCATTGATACCGGTTTTGGTCGTGTGCCAGAGTTTCCGAATGTCACTAGCAGAAATCTGAACTTCTTATTTTTTACATATTCCCTTTAAAATGAGTTTAGATTCCTATATTCTGATTAAAATATGAAAAAATTGTGGATATATCTGCATCTGTACTAAACTGTAGTGATTTAACAACAAATATAACACTATTATAGAATGTTGCCCAAGGGAACGTAATGTGTTAACTAGTGCAACTTTCTGTCAAGTTACAGTCGATCAAATGAACAACGAATTCGACGCCGTCTTTTTCCTTTGTGCACATTACAAGAAGGACAAAAAGGAGCAGTAGTTAAATTTACGAGAGGTTGGCGTTATTTAATTTTTCCCTTAAAACCGGGACGGGGGCGGGAGGAGGCCTTGTTTTTCGTCGGCCGACTATAACGTTGTGAGAGAGGACCACCTTCCCCATTTTAGGAAACCACCCCCCTCAACCTCCAAAACCTCCACCACCATTTTAGGGCGGCCCCAGAGAAACTTCTTCTTTCCCCACCCCCCGGCCATACTCCTTTGTGTGTCTCCTTCTCATCCTACCCGCTAATGCCGCCAAAATGAAAAAGGAAAACTAATTTTAATTTAGTATTTCGGCCCCAACCTGTCCTCCGGGAGGGGGAGTGCGGCGCCTAATGAAATTTCGTTAAAGGTTCTCTCGTCGACTTTTGGCGAAATGGGGCGGGGACACTCTTCCTACGCTTTCTTCCATAAATTAATAAACAAATTTTTGGTATTTTCAAGCTCTGTATATTCGATCAGAAATTTATACTCGGTGAAAATGCACACATAATATATGTTGTATAACATTGATATTAATATGGCTAAAGGGCACCACAGAAAACAAAAATTCTGTAAACATTTCACTAATGCAATTACAAAATATTATCAGAAATTTCGGATGCTTAGTGTCTGAAGTTATACAACAAGACGAATTCCGGTAAAGAAAAGTATACTCCCTTTTTGACGAATTGAAGGACTGCATACGATATTTGCTATTGGTGATAGATTTTGTAACGAGAAGCAAAAAAGGGCACAGCCTTTTTATAGATGGGGGAAAAATGAAAACGAACAAATGACAAATGTAAAGTCCGATATTGTAGAATTGAGTTGCGTGCAGCGGCCTTACACACGGCCACAAAAATACACACGCACGTATAAGCGGCGAACAGAAAAAACAAGATAAACAGGCCTGTCAAAAGATCTCTAACCGAAAGTAACGCAATATTAAATACTGCGATCGAGGCGGGTAATGAAATCATGGGCATGATCAGTAGGGCGTTCGGTTTTTTTAGCCCGGTTCCCTTCTATTCACGACCTGCATTAAATTCGAATTCTTTCGAGTTTATTGTATCTATAACTTTCCCGCCACATTATCCCGAATTGACAACAGTTCGATTTCGGTTCGAGGACCACTCGAATATTACCTCTATGTCACTCGACAAAATGGTTTCCTGGCAACCATATCATCACAGAAATATTAAACGCGAGTACCAGACTGAAAATGTAGTATGACATATTTAGTCTTGTGGAGGGTACAAAAAAATCGTGGGAAGGATAACGTAACGGTGTAATATTTTCAGTCAATATCAATCTTCCGGGTCTCGCGATAGCGTGGGCTACACCAGTAGTGCGAAATTCAAGGTACTGGTTCAATCCACGCCCGGGCGAATAATATTGCAGTTGAATAGCGCCAATTGCTTTTAGGAGTGCACTCCTCCACCACCTCTTCCTACCCACCAAGCCTACATCACGTTTCAGCTTTCCCTAATTAAACTCTGTTCGAATTGGATACAGATGACTGGCATAATGCCCAACGCACAACACTGCAGGGATAGTTTAGAAATTGAATATCTCTACACCGCTCACTCCTCTACAGGCGCTCCGGAACTCTTGTTGCAGATGAATCGATGCGGAATTTTCAGGACGGACGTATCTGAGTAGTACCGTACTTCCCTGAATCCTATATTTTGTGAATGTTGGAAAAACAAATACTTAATATCAACTACATTTGTATTATAATTTATGGTAAATAAATCGTTTTTCAGTATTCACTACGCATTTCATTCGAAGAAGAATGCCACCTAAAAAAAGAGTACTGTTCATATCGAGATTATAATAAATTGAAATTAGCAATTTAAAGAAAATTCGGTCTGCTACCGGGATTCGAAGCCGGGTCGACGCGATCCATTCCCCCTCAAATTACACCGTTTCCCGGGTCCTATTCTCATTATACATGGGCCTATCGCCACTTTGTATTTGGGAGCGACGGCCTTATAACTGCACTTTTTGATGAGAAGCAGTTGTTATAGAACAAACTACCTAACTGAATTCTAATGAGTATACTGGAGTTTACGAGCTCCTCTCGTTTAATAAATTGACATTTTCAATTCGAGGAAAATTGAAAAGGAAATTGATCAAACGAGAGTTAAATGGGAGTTCGTAGAGTCCGGTCATTAGAATACATTATATGTTCATGAAATATATATTGTGTTTGGAAGAAATTAATTATTAATTGAAATAATATTCCATTGACCCCAAACCGGTGATAAAATTTGAAATATGATATATATGATCAATTCACCATAATTCGTAGATTCATTAACTAATATAATATCCAGTCAGATGTCTTTCCATACCGTGCAATAGATTATTGTGATTCTAGTGAGCATTGCTTGTAAATGAGTTGGAAGACAAATAAGGTTTAAAATGTTATCATATTACAAAATGAAACTATAAATTGAAATAAATAGCTAGTACGAAATAATTGTTCAATAATGGATATTTCTGTAACTATATTTGACCTAGAACCTGTCACTCTACTTATAACAACACTAAATCAAATTACTGTCTCAGGGTTTACTTTACTCGAATATGAAACTGGTTATTAATGCAGAAATTGATATGTTGCAGTTCCTCCAAATATTCTTGACGAACAGAGCACTCCCTCGTCAGTGGCGGTGAGGGAAAACCAGAACGTTTCTTTGACTTGCAAGGCCGAGGGGCTCCCGCAGCCCAAACTCTCCTGGAGGAGAGAGGACGGACACGCAATTAACATCGACCGCAAGAACAAAGGTAAACCTATAACCGAAGGTATAGATTGCTAGAAGGAACTAACCTGTGAACGGGAATCACAAATATTATTGGTAACTCCCTGAAGGGTAAATAGAAAAGCGAATAAAATACATCAAACATTTTTTCATCAAATGTTGTACCACATAAAGCTATTTAAATGCGTTAAAAAATAGTACATATTATCGAACCATATATATTATTTGGATTTTCCATTTACTGTTAAGAGAGATATCATGTATCATAATTTCTTATGACTTCCAAATTTGGATTATATAGTTTTTTCTAGAAATTCATGATATTCGTAATAGCGAGAAAAAATAGTTGTGGAATAAAATTGAAATGTTATGCTGGCCATTAAACAAACTGAAAAAAATTACTGTCATAGAAAGCTCATTGTACTACCAAAGGATTTACAGGTTGCGCAATTAACTATTTACAGTGGTAGGCGCAAACGGGGCGAAAATTATACCACGTATACCTTAGCGGGGGTTAGGTATGAGAGCCGGGGCCGGGGGTTTTAATAACTAATAACAGCCGACCCAGGTGGCGGTTTATTATAGGCCCGGTGGCCTCGCCTCTGGAGCCCAATTAGAAACAATAAACTATTTAAGAGGCGAAGGAGGCAAACCATTCCGGACCTAGCTCAAAGACCGTTACAAAGAACAGTTAAACAACGCAATCCCGACTTAACAGCAAATCGACGAGAATTCAATGTCGATGTAACAGACCAATTAGTGTTATCCATTATGCTATTAATAACCTTTTGAAAATTACCCAATTAAAGTCGAGGTGTAATTGAACCTTCATGCCCTTCAATTAGGAGAAGGGCTAATAACTTAAATCTCGCTGCAGACCTAAGAAATCCTTAGATTAAAATAAGGTTTAGATTCCTAGCTCAATAATAAAAAAAATTTTGCTGTCGATGGCACAGATTGCTCCTTTCTTCTCAGAATTGACAACTATCGAGTGATGAAGTTGATAATCACTGATTTAAAATTCAAACAATATTTAAATTGAAAATGAGTGAAACAACAAATTATTACTAAAACGCGGAATGGTTCATAGAAACTTGATTCCTGCAGAGGGTGATTGGGAAAGAGTGGATGCGAAAAACTGTGGCTGGGTAAAACGACGGATTCGTCACTCAAATTCGCTCATCCTTTTTAATTCCGGCATCCCTCTTTGACTGGCACCCCTCGACCGGGGTAAATTAAAATATACGCGCTTCTTGTTATATTAGATCCGGGGGAAAATTTTAATGAAAAAAAGGAAGGAGAGAAAGAAGACGAAGGAAGGGGGGGAAGAAAATCAGGGCATGTTCACTAGGGGAAGGAAAACAGTTTTTACTAAATAATAAGTTCCGACAACCACCCGGGCCGGGGCGAGGAAAACTCAATGAAAATATTTTTTTCCGCGAGCGGCTATCCACGCAGAATATCCCTCCAAAATAAATTTTCCTTTAACGCGTTTGTTTTATTATTAAATAAAAAGAAAAAAACTTGGGTTCCGACGGCATCAAAGAACAGATAGGCCGCAACCAACTCTCATTACTCTTTGTTAATAGTGAATAATTTTGAGTTATTGTCCGCTTTATAAAAACACGGCCTCTTTATATTCTATGGACTGATGATTACAGTATGGCATTAATGTTTATAGGAATACAAATTTTACGTCATCATGTTGTTAATGAAATTCCGCTGACGATCGCGAAATAGTTTAGACTTGTAGTAGAACAGGCGATTGGAGACAGAAACTCGAACGAGTATTAGTATTTTGCACCAATCGTTGGCAGATAAGCATCCAATGAATTCTAGCATATCAATTACATTAAAGCATACTTTTCTCGACAAAATTACTAAACACATTGATTATCTTCGTATTGATCGACGGGTAACAGATAATGGCACTAACAAGTAGCTAAAATAATGTGAACATGAACAATGATTTCTATTTTTACAATAGTATATGTTCCGGTAGGTTCTTTACCTACGGTAGGCACAAATATAAAAGTTATCCACAATTTAAGGAATAACGCAAATGTTTCGGACTCTTGATTATTCAGACTAAATATATTCAGACTAAAATTATTCAGAGAGTAGGTCTGAATAGCGACACCTCCATTTTTGACTATCTACCAACTACTACAACTAAAGTGCATATGAATTTTCAGCAAAGAGAGAGAAATCGAGACAGAGAGGATTGGGGTCTTTAATTAACTGTTGGCCTTGTTGAGCCGGGTGGGGCCCCCAAAACCGCGTTTCAAAATTTAATAACGAAGCAATCTCAATTCTTGGATTTGGCTCGGCAGTGGGACGGCAGTCGACTTTTGTGTGTACGGTTATTAGTTTTCTACTGCATTTCAAATTTCCCGCCCAGCGTTACTTTTTGTTTTGTTCGTCCGCTTATTTAATGGTCCAATAAACATCTGGCCGATTTTCCAAGCACGTAACTCCTTTATTCAGCGGATGGCACATTCGAAAAGTAATAATAACCTCCGCCGTTTATGGAAAAAGAAAACTCTAATTTCCCGTTCATAAACTGATTGATTTCCGGTCCCATATATTAAGGCGGTAAAAATATTTCCGTTATTACAAATAGAATACCTCGAAAACAGGAGAAAAATTACTATACATTAAGAAATATGTATAAAGTAAAAGTTATTATTACATTATATATAGTAAAAATTGTAATGCGCATTTATTTCGTTTAAATTCGAAGTTTGGAACCATCACTCGTAAGCAGCGAAAATTGTAATATTCATAAGAAAATGAACTTATACTTTTATTAGTATAGGAAAGTTTCTCTCAGAATCCGTGGGAGTTTCTAATATCATGTATCGAATAATTGTAATACAGATCCTTCATTTCAACTCTGTGGATTTTTTTATTCGGATTTCATCAGCCTCGATAGGGCGAGTCAGAGTTGTGTAAGGGATACAAAAGGGCAGAATAATCAGGATAAACACAAGCGAGTAAACTAACTGAGAAAAACAGTTCGAAACTTTTCCTCTTGCATGAGATAATCACGGGTCGGGAAAATTTTATCCAATGCAGCATCTTTTTCAAGCTTAATGTACCTTCTCTTTCAAACGCTTTACTCCTACTGTAAACTTCTACTTGAAATATACAA
Organism: Lethocerus indicus; assembly: GCA_019843655.1. Lineage (NCBI taxonomy): Eukaryota > Metazoa > Arthropoda > Insecta > Hemiptera > Belostomatidae > Lethocerus > Lethocerus indicus. The sequence goes on along the minus strand of JACDQD010000012.1, from coordinate 11,685,640 downwards.
ATTACTTCATTTCATTCTAAATAGTAGGAAGCACACTTCAAAAATTCACTTCGACACCCCGAAATAAATGTGACGAACGTCTGCTGCGGCAGATATAGTGGAATAGTAATTCGTACACGTATTTTTTAAATTATTTTGGTCAAATAATTCACTATTCTTTTTATTTTACGGAAAGAATATATGTCTGCATTTTTTAGAGTAAAATTTGTCACGAGGCCGGTTAAGGAAAACATCATTTTCCTTCCTCTGAAAACTGAGACGATACCCTGTTTTTATTTCACTTTGAGAAATGCCTGGATTAAACCTGGATCCCAATCCCTTTGCCTCAGCCGGCCGCGGGTAGACAGAATTGGGGCGTTAGCGGAAATAATGCCCTATGTCTTTATAGATCGTCTTTCGCGTCCTACCAAAATTTCGCCGGACCAATTTCATTTGAACCGGAAGAAAAAACCTCAGCAGTCTCCCGAATGGCACAGCCCCCCTCCGACCATAAAGTCGGGTTTTATGTTCCGAACCGCTGTGCCACTCCCCATCAACTTCATTTCCAACACGCTCCGGACTATAGAAATTCCCATTCCGGGATTTCCCGACGCGGTAGCGCAGTTAGATATCAACAGTTCTTCAAGATGAGTCAATAAAACTAGGCGACAATGTAATAGTTTTCTTTACGTGGTTAAATCGTTTGTAACTTTTAAGCATAATTTCAATCTGAACGCATCAGTAAGATTTAAATAACGAATACCGGTTGCATTATAATGGGAGACTTGTTTAAAGCAACATAAAAAAAAGAGGAAATTATGCGAAGATGTATTATATGAGAAATTCAGTAAGTAGATAATATCCATATATAACGATTTTTTTAATTCTAAAAAATCCACGTCCCTAAACCAAATTCTCAATTTTTTCTTAATTAATTAAAAGGCGCCGCAGCGAGAGCGGCGCGGTTCATTACGAACGAAGGGTGGGGGTGAATGCTTATCGTGTCGGGTGAACGGATTTAATTGAAGTAATCCCAACTGGAATAATCTGATTGGTGGCAAGGGATGTGAAATCGTCGATCCCCTAATTGCCCCCCTAACGGGCCCACGGCTAATCCATCAAGACGGACCTCAATCCCTTCACCAAATACAGACGGCCCCCATTCACCCCCGTCCTGCGAATAGTTTTCGGCCTTGATTTTTGCCACCTTTTTTTAATGATGATTCCCTCTAATCCGAAAATAATTATCGCTTTTTTCTCTGAGTCAAAAGACTGTACTGAATTGAAATAGGGGGGTTGAAACTATAATTGGCCGGCTAACTGTTTTCTCTCTGTACCAAGCTAGACCTTCAGTAAAATATTTCATTAATTATTTCAGATTATACTTTCATTTAAATTCTCTCTGAGTTTTTCTGTACATACTATCAATGTGTTCTGATTGACGTAGTGACTAGAAGATTTACATTCTACATACCAAATATCTTTTGATCGGTGGACTAGCAATTTATTATTAATTCCAGATTTACGAACTACAGAACTGTATATAGGACTTTCATAATGTTATTAGATGGGTACTTTTAATTAAAATCCAACCTATATATTGATTCCTCATCGTTTCCAAAAAGGGCGGGATTCGATTAGGGTGCGGCCTCCAATAATAATAATGGGAGGGGGAGGGGATCGGGAATTCATGAGTCGAAAGCCACATTTGATATCGGTGGAGGGTGCCTGGGCCGCCCCCTGTGGCTCTGAGGGACAAAAGGGATCCAACGGGGATTATTTCTTTGGTCCCATCGGGGAGGGGGTCCTTTAGACTGGGCCGCCCTTCGGCCCTATATCAAAGTTTCGGTAAACACGTGTCCCGCAACCGGAATGAACCCCAACAGTAAACGGGACAATATTTTATAACGGTGGAAGGGGGAGAGGGGAGCACCTTTATATCCCAACTTCAAACAGCGCTTATTGGCCATCGGGATAGGCTTTCTATTAGAAAAAAACACTTTTGGCTCCCCTGTTTAACTGACCGGCGTGTAAACAATTACTTCGCGATTTAAGTTGTTTTCTACTGTTGCATTAGGTTAACTTCCCTTGGCTGGCTCAATGTATTATGCAATATATTTTCCACCATGATGTTACTGAAAAATGAGTTAGAATCCATCCAACACTAATACCCTATACATGGATATAACATTACAATTACTGCAGTGGCCGATTTTATACCTGGATCTATAAGTGGAGTTCATGAGGGACGAACCACTAATTGTCTTATAAGTAGTCTACTGCACATTATATTTTTATAAAACTCTTTATAATCTTTAAGATAATTTATCGTTTTAATAAATCACCTAAAATACAATCTTCTTATTTATCAAGAAAACCCGACGAAAGAGACGATTCAGAAAAAACATCCTGAACCATTTAACTGAAAATTGTAATGGAAGAGGGTGATGACACGATGCTTTATTAGTGGCCGAAACAGTTGTAACATAAAATCAAAGGGAAAAGACTGAATATGACAAGAGAATAATATAAGAGATAATTGTGATTTCGGTTGATTAATATTTCCACGAGAAGTATATTTCATGATATTATCAATTGATAAGTACACGATAATTTACGATAATTAAATTTTCGCATTGCATTTCTGATTTCATGATCACGGGCCAAAAAAAAGCTATAATTCTTACAAATACCTTTCTCAGAACAAGTGAGCGGTATCGTGATTCAATTAAAAGATTAAAATCATTTTTTTTAAAAAAGGATAACCACTTGTTGATTATAAACTCCACTCAATTGAACAGATTAAAGGGCTGAAACTGGGATTTCTTGCTGCGGCCTTATTATTTAAACCGGGAATTTAAACGTTGCAAATCTTGATGATTTAAAACCGACAATTTGCATTACAATTTAACTATCTCTTGGAGCCGAAAAAGGTAGATTCGGTTAGGCGGCGATTAGAGACGGCCGCCGACACGGCACGGCCATGTTTTACATTGGAGATATGTCAAGGGCCGACCGCCAACCCACACCACATCATCACGCGAACCTACCAATAGAATTAAAAATACTTGCGGAACGCTGCTAGAGAACCTTCTGTAAACTGTTTTCTGTTCCAGATAAAGCGATTGTCATGAATTAATACAGAATATAATATGATCTATTAAGTTGTCAAATTTTAGAAGTTGACATACAATATGTTCCCTACTTGTAGTCACTCTAACTAGTATCGATACCACCTGTACTCATATTCGTGTCTGCTCTCCCATATTGAAAGTAGAATGAATTGTTTCGTGCATAATATTGCGGAATATGTAGAAATAAGTAATTAATTAGAAAATAATACCAGGTTGTGGGAATTTCACTCACTGAAAATTTGCCAGTACTGGGTGTGAGCTTCGGACCTGCTTGGGACCAGATAAGCGGGGGGGGGGAGTAAATCGCATAAGTTCCAAAGCCCTAGTGAGCCCACATATATAATTGAAACGAGGTTGTTATGTCTACAAAAAATTACGACACTACTAATTCACACAAGTAACAATTCATCGAACGATAAATAAACAGCCATTGGTAAATTTATTTGCTTAATTTTTTTTATAATTGAATTTCAAAACAGGGTTGTCGCTGGCATTTCGTTTGAAGGAATTTCAAGTTTTAGCCTGACGGGTTAATAAATCGTAAGGACGGCTTGAAATAGCATCACTTCTTCCCTAAATTTTTTTACTGCTTAGAATTGTATTATCCAAACTAAAAACATGCATATTTTATGTCCTATACGCCGAAATGTACCCCTACGTACATGAATCCAGTAAGGGCGTTATTCACAAACACTATTTCTCATTGTATACTGTAACAAATATTGGTAAAATGTTTTGATCGAATTTCGCAAAACAAACCGAGTTATGTATTGTAAAACCTAGTAGCGCAACGGGTATATATCTAAAGTAGTACGCATTGACTGTAGTATATCCGGTAAACAGGTCTGAGGGGCAGAGTGAAACTTCGGGTTATGCGATATGGGCGAAGCCCCGGGCCACCCGACTACCTGATAATGGGCACGCGCTACAGATAAACACCGACCCTACCTCCTCACACAATTTAAACGGCCACTACTACTAAGTTACGAAAATGCTCACCAATAACCAAACATAATAACGAATACCTGAGTATAAGGTAATGTGCAATAACTTGCATTGAATTTCTCAATGTTTTGTCCCGACTCGTTTTGAAGTGAAAAGAATTCAATGACCACACGACGAATTAAAACTTCATTTTAGGCTGGTTCCAGGTCTAGCATAGAGACGTACAGAAACTGGATTCTCAGAGCAATTTGCCAACCATTAAATTACAGTGCAAGTTAGTTTACGTTTCCAATTCAGAATTAAGGAGGATAGAAATCGAAATTCCTAATAGAAACTCCTCGCCTCTCGAGGCCAGACAGTTCATTTTCTTCCAGATATTTGGTTAAGAGCAAGAATCACCAACCCGGCGATTCACCCAGTATATTACGTGATAAAACTTTCTGATTTATGTTTCTGTTAAAAACTATTTTTTACTATGGAACGTATAGTAAGATGACTAATTATTAAATGTACCGCAAACAAATACGTTAAGGTTTATATTTTCAGACTACCGAAAGATAAAATGGTGTTTCTAGGAAAATTTTAAGCCAATAATATGCGAAAGGACAAGTTTATGGAATATTTTATTTCAAATTAACAACAATTTACTACTATTGAACGAAAAATAATGTACTTGGAAAATTATTTAAATGGCGATGAGATAAATGCAACTGATAAGCGTTTGTCCCATACTGGTTACTCACTCACGGTTCAAATCCTCCTCCTTCCTTTCTAATAACTCAAACCAATTCAAGAGGATAGGTATATTCTCGGGAGGACAAATTATCAAAGGGGGACGTCTCTGCCGCGTGGGGCAATACATGAAAATACAAATACATTTTTCCTACCTGCGCATAAACTGGATGATGTTAGGCCGATACAAAAGCAAATCCTTCAAATAGGATTTATATTGTGAGTACAATAGCGGTAGTACTGACTGACGGGGGGGGGGGTAGTGCTACTTTACCTCGAAAGAAACAGTAATCTTTCCCCTCACCCCGTCCAACCGAAACCACCACTCGCCTCTTTTCCCCTTTAGCTGTATTACCTTTTAAAGGGGGTAGGGAATCATCCTCTTTTATTTGAAAACCCCCGGATCAGAAATAACCACCCTCGCTACCAAAATATTACTTTCACAATGGCAAACATGCCTTGTAACCTGTGAGGAAAAAATAAAAACTACCGATCCCTGGAAAATAAATATTAGGAATCACATTTTATGGTTTCTTAATCTCGTATGAAAAGGATAGAATTTTCCCCACGATATAGTCCATTTTGAAATTTTTGCTAAAATATAAATTTTCTTTTTCAACTAAAGAACGTTAGTTAAAAATAACAATTTATATTTAGGCCTTAACTCGTTCTCAAAGTGGGAAATGTGGTGATCCACCAAGCCGTCTAAATCCTACAAAATTCAACCGATTTAAGAGTAAATGACCACTTGATTTCCCCACTAACATAGTGGGGAGGAAACCACCAATTGGTGAATTCTCTATCAAAAGCAAATCGTATTATTAAATCGCACTGTTACTAAGTATAATTCAAAAACTGTAGTCGTGACTTAAAATAAAAAAAAGTGGTTGACAACCTCTGGTCTAAGGCATAATCATTCAGCGTCGTCTGTTGCGTGGAACTAAAGTTCACCAGTCAATGGAATATTATATAGGAACTGGACCGGTCACAACAAGATTTGTCTCCGCCGTCAAATTTCTGAGCGGGTACTGAAATCTCTTAGCCGGTTGCAATAAACGGGCCATTGTATTATCGTCGGGGACATACGGGGTGGTGGGGTGGGGTGGGGTGGTATCGTCACCTCTGCCCCGATTGTGCGGCTGGTAAGACCCCTTATCGAGAAGGCCCCTCCCTCCCCTCTTTTCCGGGTAGTCTCACTCCTATTTGGGGCAGCCCTGGCGATGCTGGCAGGCGCGGTGTGGTAACGGGAGGGGCGGCGGGGGGAGAAAAACCGCTCAGCTATCTTGGCATTTTCCCGGGGCCGATATCGAAGTCCTCTCACAGCCCGCCGGCCTTGCTTTCTCGATACCCTTTTAAATTCTCTCTTTCCACCGCCGCAGTCCTCTCCTTTTCATGTTCCCCCCCCCCCCTGGAGGAAGGGTGGTGCCTCACGAACCTCAAAAATAAAATAGTTCAGTATAAAGATAATAACAGACTATAAGCCATACTCTGATAAGATTGCTGGTAGGATTGAATCTACTGATGATTAATTCAATTATTTCTTTATACAAACTGTTAACCATATATTCCAATAACTAATAAATTTGAGTGACATTAAACAAGGTTTCCGCGACCAGACCTTCCGGTGGGATTGCGTAATTCTGTGAGAAGAACCTCGATAAAGCGAACCTCGATATCAGAGAATTATGCTGGGATTCGTCTAAATTTAACTGCATTATTTATTTTAGTGAGGACTGTGCGATTTAGTGGATATAAACAAGACAGTTTTATTGCCAATCTGGATATTGGCTCATGTAAATGAGAAGAAACTTCGCGCTATTAAAAGGCTATTTTCTTAATCAATTACAGCGTCCCAGGCGAAAATAATTGTCCCCGAGCAAATGAACAATTTCCGTTTTCACCGTAAAATGTAATCGAGGTTCAAAAAACCTACCGCCAGGGACTTGAGATATGTTGTTCTGCCGGTAGTATTCCTTAGCGGGGAGGTAAAAGGAAGACGAGGAGAAAAAATTCTTTTAATAAAGAACAGACCCCAAGGTAACGGAATCACCGATTTGGAGGGGGGGTTCCATTTCCTAATTAATGAAGAAGTAAGCAATTAACCCAAATATGTATTTACCAACGCTGCCGGCAACCTCTCTCGCTCCCTCGGCAAATAACTGGCAGAAAGCGGACGCTTCTTAATCAACTAAAAACTGTAACGAGCCCGAATAAAATTATTGATTGAAGCAAATATACAATTACGATATTTAGCAGAGGAAATTGGTGTATATTACTGAAAATGGCAAAAAAGGCAGGCCACTCAATGTAATAATAATATATATTAATATTAAAATATTAATTTATATGCATACCATTACATTCAGTTGCAGAGCATTAATAGGCATAAAATATATGCGCCAATATAGTATGTATTATAACCATTAGACATATTCTGACAATAAATATGGAAATCAATGATTTCTAGACCGACTAGTTTTCTGTACAGTTATACATAAAATAATCTTTTGGTAGTAATTGATCAAAATGTAAGTGTTTAGCATAAAACACTCCTCTCATTTTTCCCATTAGACAACTTCCCCATTCTAAATGGACCGGCACTTGAAACTCCAATATAACACAGATTAATATTAATCCCTTGCTTTATTAATCCGTGCGTCAAATGGAAGATCTCGATTGTATGTTTAAGGCAACACCTAATATTGTGGAATATGTGACTAATGAATTTCATAACTGATATTAATACGTCTTGTGCCTGTAATCGGGGTCGCATAAAATATGAATCTCGGTTACGGTTAAAATGCGGCAAAAGCGTGTGCCGCATTCCGGCCCCCGGGTGGTCCGATAGGGGGTGTTTCTTTCTTCGGCCTTTGCAGCGGGTTGAACCGGCTCCTACCCCTCATTATCTTATACCGCGGCTTAAGTCTCGGTTTTAGGGTTTCGCGAAGGGGGCGAGTTGGGGGGTGGAAATAGTCGGGGGAGGGGTTGCGGCTCCGCACCCACCATGAATATATAATTAGCACATCGTCTAATGACGCGGCGGCTTTATCTACCCCCCGGCCAAATTATTCCCCGAGGGTTCTACTCTTGTAAAACGTGTCCTGAAAATAACCTCCGCAAAGGCGGGTTCTTCTTTTAAGGGAAAATGAAGAAGGTAAATAATGAAAAATTCGCGCGTTGCAATAATGTCCGTTTTACCGGCCTTCCTTAATGCGAGGGGGTAAAGCTTACATAACTCATAGCAAATACAACGGATTATCGGTACCCAATCTGAATTTTGATAACTAGCGGGACTCCGTAATATACAGTCCTAAGGATACGAGGACTTAGATAACGGCAAGATCTGAAACATTTCTTCTAAGCCCAGCTTCCTTGCTTATCCAACTTAATTGGCATCTATAAATTAACTATACTAAAACTTACAAGATAATTACAACTTTATTTCGTAACAAAAATGTGTTCAGTATTATTTGTGCTAAATTTCTTGTCCTTATGGTGTCGATGTTTTCTCGCTCGACCCCATTCACCTATCTGCTGCCAAAAGGGTGACGGAAAGGTGGGCAGTAAATAAAGTTCCGGCAGGAAGGGGAAGGTCGCGCGGAATCAGTCATTTGTTGGGGAGCGGATTGCCCCGATAGCAATATAAGCGGCGTCTGGAAGTCGTGTCGGACAGTTTCGTGTTGTTTGGACAGCCGGCCTTTGTGCCTTTGTGCGAATCTAAAAAATATCCTTTCGCCCCAGGGTGGGGAGGCCGTTGTTATTGCCTCTCTAATGCCGGGTGGGGGTGGATACCGCCGCACTGAGTGGGGTGGGGTAAAACGTCAAATGACTGGGAGGCACCCTAAAATTACTTTCTGTCCCGTTAATTAGACACTACCCCCCTGCAGGTGGCTCCACTCTTTTGTTTGAATCTCAAATAACTCCGACCCAGCGCGAACGGTCAATGGCACAAAGTATAATAACTTAGGGAGGGGGTGGTCGCTTCCCTACATTTCCTTTAAGATTTGCGTTTATTAAATTCTCACCTCTTCTCGGATTCTTCCAGACTGAACTTCCAATTTTCACCAACACTAATTTATGAACAATTTTAAAAAGAGACTGTTTTTCCTAAGTCTAAATAAACCTCTGTGCCGAAAATTATTAACTTGCGATTTTATATTGTCAAATTTCGGACGATGCAGACAAAAGAATTAAAATTACTACTAGCAAATATAGTCTAGCAAATAAATGAGGGAACCCCTCCTAATCGGTATTCTTCTCACTACGGAATTACGCGATCCTAAGGGAAGTGTGTTAGTGATAATCGGCTACAATTTCGACATCAATTTTAGCAACTAAAAAGTGCGCTATTCTAGGAAATAAATGTCTTACAATGAAAGAACAATTATATAGGATGGTTACAGGACAATACCATTCGAATATTTCTTGCTTGCTTGAATAAACATTTTATGCTTCCCCTCATCAATAGACATTTCGCTAACCTGGAATTTAGTTGGGTAGCTCTAAATTTAGCCGGATTGTGCAACACGTGAAAAACATCTGCGGCGAAGCAGTAGGATATTTACAGGTGTGGCGGTTTGTTGGGAAGTTTGTTGGGGGGCGAATATCTCCCGAGTAGGGAGACGCCCCTGCAAGCCGATATCATCCCCCGCCGGCGAGCCCCTCCTTATCTTGTGCTCTTTCAACCCCTTTCACCGCTCAAGTCTGACCCACTGCACTACACAAACCCGCACTCCCTCCTCCTATCGCCATCCCCCCACTCGTACCTTGTATTCGGTTAAAGTCATTTAAAACCCTGAGGATTTCGACAATAAAGGAAGAAAGGCATATTCTTAAACGAGATGGTCCATGATTCTCACGATCAACAAATTGTATAAAAACATTGGTCACATTTAGAGGTATACTAATTATTTTGGCGTCACAGCAAATTCGTATATATATTTACATCAAACATAGACTCGACAAACCTAATAGACTAAGTATTCCATGAGAATGTTTCAATAGACGTGGAAAGCCGATAACTGAACATTCAATGTCGCCAATGTTTGAGTTCCCGATGCAAGTGAATTGGGCCGACTGCAGTTAACTTTCCCGTATTTCTCTGCTAGACTAGATCGGAGTATGAGCAAACATCACACTTAGAAATAGATCTCAACAGACTATGTCTTGAGTTTAATTGGGACGTTAGGTCGCCAACACAAATTTCCCACTGCATTAGTTCAAACTTCTTTAGACTCCGATTGGGGCGGGACTATAAAAGACAAATAACGCCCCATAATGTGAAATTACGATGGGCAATAAATCCTTTTTCCGACCGTGCCTCTCCCAAGCCTTCCTGTAAATAATCACCACTATTTCTTCGAATAGTATTCAGGCTGTGAACGGTGAAGTTTAGATATGTGAATGTATGAATATACATACATATATAGAGTGAGATCGGTGTGAATACGTATACAAAAGCCGGAACCTAGTCTGATGTAGACAGGAAAATAAGGGAAAGAAGTAAAAGTGAAGGCGTTTTTTCGAACCACGACCTCGAAAATGTTCGTCTCGTAACTTCAAGTTTACTTAAAATTTGAACATCTCCCCCCCTCAACCAGCAAACCTCTTCGAACATTTTTTCGGCCGGACCACTAACCGTAAAAGTATCTTCTCATCTCGTTGAAGGGGGACCGCAGTTAATTTTTACGCTCTGGGCCCTTACCGATTTTATAGTTTATAGGATTTTACCGGGCGATGAATTCCACCAAAGATAATTCCGAACGAGAAGTCAATTTCGGTTTGGGAGGAATAGGCACCCAGTTATACCCTACTTGCGGGGGAAGAGAAACCCCACAGTGTTTTAGATGGACCGTGTTGCCAGGCGCCCATTAGCGAAGGGCTCCACCACCCTCACTAATGGCTCGAATTAACGCCAAAGGTCATAGTAGACCTTACCTTTCACATCAATAGCGATCGACTTTTCTGAATTGGTTATATTGTGCCTTAAAGACATCAAAAATAAGTCATTAAATAACTGACATATTGAATAATCGTTGAGCGTGACAACATATTCACATATTTAACATCACCATTAGATGTTATTTTAATAAAATTCGTACATTATTTTTCCCGTAAATTGATATGAACTATTTTAAACTGGTATCTTAAATTTCCTATGAAATTGTTTAGGTAAATGTAGATAGTAGAACCGCGAACTGTGGCTAGTCCCTGAAAAGAAATATATATTACCTATCCATCTATTCATCACGCTCCCTTAAGTACACAGGGCGCCATAACTCACAAGGCGGTAAAGTGCATAAAACTAACTTGATCCCTGTGTGGATTTTGTTTCAGTGACGGTGCAGGAGGGCGAGCAGCTGAACCTGACGCGTATCACGAGGAACGAGATGGGGGCTTACCTGTGCATAGCCTCGAACGGGGTCCCGCCCTCGGTCAGCAAGAGGATCATCGTCGACGTTGAGTGTCAGTACTCTAAACCCTTCTACCTACTCTACTCTCTCTCGCTCTCCTATGAATTATAACGCCCCCGGAGACACATTGGGGCTTAAACGCTTCCTGTAAAGGGGTGGCTCATTCTCGGCGCGGAGGGGGGTCGTGACTGGCATTTGACTAAAACCGCTAAAGCGGCGCGCTCCTAGTGATATATAGTTCCTCCGGGACGGGCCACGTGAGACGGCCCCAACAAAAAATTCTAGGCCACCCGACCAACCATTATATACAGACATGCGTTGCATAATCCCCTCCACTCCAACCGTAAAACGTAAGAAACATGGGATCTGGGAGGTTCTGCTTGTAAAGTAACGAGACACTTATAAATAATACCTCTGTACATATACTTTCTGTTGACACTATTCGTTGTTTCCAGTTGAGTAGTAAGAATTTATCTATTAGTTACCAACATATGTCTTAAACAAGGAGATAAGATAGACTTGATAATACGGACATTACGGCCTTGTATTAAATTATTGTTTAACTCATTTATTATTGTACCCCTCGGACCTTCCATTTTTACCCTTGGTGCCCAAAGTCAAACTAAATAACAGGTAGTCGGACGATGAAATTAATGCGAGTTGAGATCGGTTTAGATTTTTGGAAGGACGGGATATAGGGGCCGGCACCCAGATAAAACGCTCTATTCATACACGTTCGGGGCCCCTTCCAAAGCAATATTTCACGATGGGGCATCAACTTTATGCATTCCTTATAGACGGAAAAAATGGATTTACCGCCGCGGAAAGATGGATATATTTAAAAAGATGAACGGTTGCCCTGCACCCCCACCCCGCTGTAATTTTGGGGCTTTGGGAGACAGGACGAAAAATCTCCTTCCAACAACACCATTTGTTTTCGCCTATAAGGGTGTTATAAAATCCTGTTGAAAAATGGATTATGTAACTTTTACGATTCCTGTCTTATCACAATTAATAAATCTCCTTACAATCCAAATTAAATAAGTCTTTTCTCAAATAGGCATCTATTAAGTTATTTTGGGGTTTGATAAATTCGGAAGCTTAATTAAATCATAAGCTAACTGGATTGATAACTACCATTATATTTCAATGTTTAAAGTAATCACCAAATGAAACTATTGCCTTTTTAAAGGTCTCTTAAACAGTGAAGAAAATTGATTTCAATGAATGCGCGTATAAACCTAAAATGATGCGTCCCATGACTGCGTCCACCCCCTCAATATCAGCCATCAATCAAAGTTTGTTGGGATGTTTGCTGGTATTCCACCGATAGAGAGGGGGAACAGGAGGGTGTGGGGGTCTTCTAACTGTGCTTTGCATTTAATTAGCATTACATATAACACACACGAACACAGGCACTGTGCCTCAATATTGGGGCCGCGCTATTCAATATCAGACGGGTCCGTCGGTGCACAATTCAGGGTGTCGTTGAAATGTTCTCTCTCCCTTTCCCATTGTAGATAGTTGGGGCACCCTCGACCTAATATGTACGGTACTAATAACAAACCAAAAGGGGTAGGCCCAGCACTCCCACGTCACCGTTAATATAATTAATATTGGGTCAATACCAACGATCGTTTTAACCTATATCACGTGTTGACGTTAAAATAGAACATAGAACACATATACAGGATAAAGGTCAATTTGAACGTTCTATACGGATGAAGCATCCGTAGGTTGCGTAAACGGTTTAGCGCAGTACCAAGGGGAACGTTCTTGTAACGTTATTGAAGGTGTTATTGTTATCCAAAATAAAAGCAATAACGAACGTAGTGCAGATGACTAAAATGAGTGTATTACATTTTTTAAATTCTCTGAATATTAGTGAAGAACTTTCTAGATTGTCTTCGAATTGTGCTTCTACGAGGCAAGAGATGAATCTCAGAGTGGAAACCCACGGGAGTAAAACACATTCAGACTTAATTTGTTAAAAAAACCCCGTACTTCATCATATTTCGTCATCACTCTTACTGTTATTGGAGAAAGTCCAAACCGTACCATATTTTCATCGCGACCATTGCTGTCGTCTCTCAATCCTGGCCGAACGACTACTATAAAGCGGCGCCGAGGGCCCAGAGACCCTCTAGACGTGACGTGCCTTCCCAAGTATAACCGCTACTACTAACATTGTCTATCTTTCCTCGCTCGTAACGTAGGCCAACATAAAAGCGTCTATCCCAATAACTTATAGTGAATCGCATTCATTACTATCGAAATATCTAATACGGGGGGGGGGGTTAAATAAGATATTACGCTTTGCTGATATAAGCAAACTTCTTAATTCACACAGTATTCGTGTTTCATTAATACCTAGAGTACAGCAACATTATAATATTGGGGAAGAATCCTTGAGGGAAGTATTCGAACTTATTAATCTAACGTATTTGCCCTGATCTGGGTTGGATTATCCACCAATACCTATAAATTCTAATACAGGGGGAAAAAGGTTATTTCGCTTTTGTGATATAAACGTATAAAATGCAAGTTTCTTTATTCACAGAGTATGCGTCACCCATTAATACCCAGAGTAAAATAAAATTATAATATTTGAGAATCATAGAAGGCAGTATTCGAACAATAAATCTAAGATCTCGATCAGGATTACGTTATCGAAATTATGCACCAAATAATAATCGCGTCGAAGAGATATCAGTTTCTTTTTCTATTCCCCTCATTAAATACTATTTTTTTCTCTATAAACTTCGGCTTTACGAAAATTTACTGAAATAATTACTATTCAAACAAAGTTTTAAGAAAGTAAGTGCTGTAGTTGGGAATTTTTATAAGATAAACACGTGAGCGATCGGCAGGCAACGCCTCATTAAGCATCCCCATCATTAACTCTCCACTTAAGCTATGATGGGAAAATATAAATATACTATATATATCACAAATATTTCTGGTGGCATATATAAGGTTTTTATATAAATAAATATATACACGCCTACGGGACATAACTGGAATTCGAACTCAAAACTCGACCACATTACCAATTCTGTTTCAACCAAGCACACCACTTTGTGAAAGCCATGAATGAAACAAAATTCAAATACAAAAGTGAAAAAAACAAAACAAAAAAGGAATGCCTTTAATATTTCAATCCGACTATGTTCAGAGAAAAACGAACACAGTCAATACAGCAATACATATTTTTATGAATTACCAATATTTTGATCCGCCATTACATATTATTTCAAGCACTGAACTCCATGTAAGTACTAAGTAATATTAGTAATACACACACAAATATATATATATATATATATATATATATATATATATATATATATATACGCAGAGAAGTACATTTTTCGTAAACCTAGTACTTTCAGAAATATTCTTTTAATAATCATCACTTAAATTATTTAGTACTTTTAACAGAAATAAATTCGCGACGAAAAAGTGGCCATGTGAGTATGAATAAAATACAAATGCACGCACTAACACGAAAACCGAGACATATTGAAATACATGAATATTTAAACGGTCATCAACTGGATACTTCGTTGGTAATGAATAACTAGGGGGAAAAATATTCGTAATAAATACAAGTGATGGATTTTCACTAAAAAATTATAATAGAATATTATTACCGGTATAAAGTCATATAACTGAATATTTCCTTGTTCTAGCAAAACCATCCTCGGTTTTAGTCGCACATCATTACGCCCAATAATGACAAATGTAATGAGGACTAATGTGGCGAAATTCGGTACCTCATGCTAAATTGTCATTGTGCTGTACAAAATGATAATAAGGTTACTGTCATAGTTCAGAACCGATTGGTTCCAATTAATTTATGGCGTTGTAAACGGGGAGTCAATAATTTATTATTGCTCAAACAATTTCGTGCGAATTCAGCCAGTCGTGAAGTTACTACACATTTTCCGAATTGTCATCAAAGATAAATAAGGGCATATTTCATTACAAGTAACTGTATTTTCCTAAATCTATTTTTGGGAAATCTCCAGTTATATTTATCGGTTTTTTCCGTTCATTTTAATCCGAAAAATAGAAAAAATATCAAATCCCTAATGAAATATATTAATTTTGTCATCCCACATGTTATCCTCACTCTTGTGGTATTCTGCCTCCACTCAATGATTTGACCCCTTGCTATACCGGATTCAAATGCTTCTTCTTGTTATCGAACAATTAGTAGATAGTTTATCTTGAAAACCATTCGCTCCAAATATTACAACTATTAAATATAACATTTAATTAAAAAGCTTTTAGTAGAAAGAGGCATTTAGCGAATACATTATACACAGGCGCGCGCGCATCATGCACACGTATATGTAATTATTATGAGAGGGTAACTGGGTGAATATTACTGGTGTGTAAGTGGGGCCGTTAAGAAGACAAACTAAGGAGGAGGTCAGACGTTATTACCGAGAGGGCATCTTGTAAGGGCCACCTGGTTTAACTGAGAGTAACCCAACCCCCAGAGGTTTTGGTTGAACTACTATGCCTATATTCAACCTACCTGAATATTTGGTTTCTGATACCAATATAAAATATTTACACTATGAAAAATAAAATCGAGTCTCAATTTATTTATCAATTAGAGGAAATTCTCACGATTTTTCTGGTTAACGGTTTCATCAACACCGATGAATCCGATACAAATTAATCTAGCTAGACCGACGGTTAAATTATCTACAAAATACCTACGAAGGAATTAACACTGTCACATTAGAATACAGGGTTATTACATGGTTAGGAATGGTATAAGCCTCCCAACGGTGTGGGCAACCTAAGCACGGGGTCAGAGGTTATCGGTAGGAGTGCCCTGGGCACAATGGGTGGGCGAGAAGGGCTTTAGGCCGGTCCTGGGCAGGGCCCTAATACAGGAGCCCGCTCATCACTCAGGGGCCCAAATTGCCCCTCGCACCCTCCGCCAATAAACCATCCCCGCAACGCGTCAACTCCCCCAGCAGCCCCTATTGCCCCACAGACGAGGCCGACCCCCCCCCCACATCCGCCGTGTTTGTCTCACGTGTTTTTCTCAAATTGCGTTCCTCCTCTACTTTAACGGCCGGCCCGTATCCTCGCCGTAGTGGTCGGTTTTGTCGCAATTCGTTTACCGCCACTTCAAATGAAGCCCAGCTGTCGCAGGGGAAATGTGGAATTATTGAACTCGCCAAAATATATTATTATTAGTTTGGGTCTGCGGAGGTTTGGAAGACCGTAGTTTTCTCGACCTTCTGTCTCCTCTTGTCAGTAAGGTGGTCACTTTGGCATATGCAAGGCTTGTGGGGCCCTCACCGTCACGTCAAATGTACTGTGAAGTGGATCCACATCCACTAAACCACCGAGAAGAGACAGAAGATCGAGGAAACTACGATATTATTATTTGATTTTACTTTATTTTGGCCGGAAAGAACTAACAATAATATATTTATGATTGCTTTCGATATCAAATATATTCATTATTAATTATGCCTATTAATAAGAGTCACGATTATTCGACAGTGTTCTGCAATAATTCCCTCAGACAAAGGAATGTTGACGTATTCTAAAATAATTGTAAAGTTATCCAGAAATCCGCGAAAATGTTAGGTAATCTGAAATCTAATGATACCGGTTTAAAATTCAAAGCGGTACTCGAATTTTATTTCACGCCTTTCCGTGATAAATTTTCGAGTCTCAACCGTACAACCCTTTCCCCCCTCCCCCCCTGAACCCGAAAATACGCCACTTATGGGAGGCATTTTTATGAGGGGCGTATTTCACTTTTATGATTCCGTTTTTTACGGTGTTGGCCGTCGAGCGAAAGCGCGAGCCGAGGAGCACCCTCGACTGAATGGTAGAAGTGCGCGAAAATGTGCTCCCGCTGGTTATGGCTTCAGATATGGATATACGTGTAGCGCCACCCATAGACTACCGGCCCCATAAAGATATTACAACAGACGTAAAACACAGAAAACAGTTAATAGGTGTGTGTATATATACTCTGAGAATAGACTAGGGCTACCTACATACACATCTTTTCGTTTTAAGTGTTATGTCGAATGTAAATAGGTATACAAATAATAGGTAGGAAAGACTTCATACCTCCATGAGGAAAGAAACAAAAATCTAATGATTCTACTGATAACAGTAAAATTGAAATATGGATTTTCCCTTATGCAACTATATTGGTCTACATAAATACGAGTATGGTGTCATAAAATGTTAATAGCGATTAGAACAATATATGGCAGAGGAATAGAGTACATTTAAAGGTAATCATCTTGCTTCATCAATAGCTGCCACTCAGATCTGTCTGGCGAAGGACACCAAGCTAGTCAGGAATTGAAGATTGTGCTTGATTGAAGCGAGGTGGAGACAATAGGTAATGGTTGCAAGTGGGTATCATTTCACTCCGGGACTAAGGTGGGATAAGATCCCTCATCCTGCTCAGAGGATGCGGTTAATTGGTCGGGGGGGATTACCCGTTGTCTTCAGTTGCGTCAATTCATGCCGCCCCCTTCGTTCTTGGTAATAATGACGACGAGCACTGTGTATACAGTCTATTACACACAGTCTCGGTTATGACACCTGTTTGATTCAATTCCGCAATCTCTCGTTGTTCTCTCCCCCGGGGGCATCATTTTAACGGCATTATCTTCGAGCGGCTTAATTTTCCGAGGAAACGAGTGTTCGATTACTCCTCTCATCCCCGGAATTCAGTTTCTCGACCGTTTCCGAATCGTCTCGTATTATATACCTCTAGTCAAAAATTATACTGACTAGACAATCATTTACTTTCCGGTGAGTATTGCGTGATTATACTAAAAAGTGTAATATATTTTGTGACATATTTCAGAAAGGTAGTAGAATCGTTTTCTCTTAATTAATACACGTCGGTCTCTTAATCCTGACCGTTTTAGGGATAAAGTGTAACTTTAATTATTCATTAGGTTTCAACAGAGGTGGAGAAAATATTTTAGGAGTTGTAAACCTCGGGTATAACGATGTAATGTTTACTAGGTCCTTTAGTGGTCGAGATAACTTATGATGTAAACACGCTGTAGAAGTGTAAGATTGATTGTTGCCCCATCCTAGCACTCGGGCGGCCTCGATACGCCGGGGTTGAATAAAGGAAGCGGTGAGGGGGGGAGGGTGGAGTCGCCTAGGCATACAGTGTAGTATAACCCTCGGTCGTAAATCCAGCACAGTTTTGTTGTCATATAATGAAGCTTCACGGCTGTGAACCTGGGCCCGAATTAGGAGGGTTAATTACCGGGTTGGGTGCGTCATCCGCTCCCTTGATTATAGAGTTACACCGCCGCCTTTCCCTCCGGTTCTAATGAAGTGTGTCCGCCGTCCGGTACTCACTATGTCCCCTTACTCGCCCAATATTAAACGAATCCTCTCTAATAGCCGTTTGAGTTACCCTTAAATCCAAACATCAGCAGTAAATGATAGAGCGTAATAGTTTCCCTAGATAGTTTAGGGGCATCTTCTAATATTTTTCCCTTCGTTTTATATAGGGCTATATCGCTGTGTTCATATACTCTTTATATTTAAGAGACCTTCAACATTTACACGTTAAAACATGACACCCCCATTCCCATTATATATGTAATTATAAAGGGATGAACCACCGAACTAACTACATTTAATTTATATGGGGACCGCTTGAAGTCAATTCAAATTAGCAATTCATGCTGTGAGTTCGAATCTTAACCCAGAAATAAGGATACGTATCAAGGTAACGAAATTTCCCTTCAAACGCTAGTTTGAGCCCGGGGCCCCCTATTTATAGAAGGGGCCCGAGTCCTCACCACCCCTCTCAGTCCGGATACATAATGCAGTGGGCGTTTTCCTCCGTTCGGCAAAAATCCATTTTTAAATACTACGCGCGGCCACCCCCCTCCCCCCCTTGTTTCCCAGTTGTCACGTCTCCCTTTTAAATAATTCCCGGGACTTTCTTCTCGGTTTTTTGTGTTGTTTCGTCGGCGGGCCCCATACGTAGTTACTTCATTAAATAATAGAAGGCCGAGGGGTGAGGCCGACGGAGAGGGGGGGCCGGGGGGGAGGCAGCTCACTGAAAATATTCTTGTTCATGAATATAAACAAAGGCCCCGGTGTTCTTCCCTCCCCTCCCCTCCCACCTAGCGTTTTCCCCTTTCCCTAACACTCTTCCTATCTCTTCTTTCCGTTCTTTTCCTGTGCCACAGGCTATAAATAAGAAACGGGATGGGAGACGCAGCCCTAACACCCTAACACGGCTACCGGCCCAAGACTTCCAGGCACAGACTACACAGTCAAAATTCACGAACAGTAAAAATTAGAATACGCAATTCCTGTGATATTAAGTTTCATGTACGCCCAATAAAACAGCTGAAAAATGGTCATTGTGTTTTATATATATATATATATATATATATATATATATATATATATATATATAAAACAATGACTATGTAAATCCCTAGAGAATGAGGAACCTGTCGTTAGTATCGTCAGTAAATAAAACACGCTTCCTTTTAAGCAACCTATACGATAGTGTAAGGCCTAGCAATATGGCACAGAATTGGAAAGAAATCCCCAATTTCGACTATCAATAAATAAAAGAATACTAGACTCCGTTGTTAGAATATTCTATATTAAATTAGTGCTGTGATGCAAATAATTCAAGGCTGCAGTTATGTATGACTGTTTCGAATTCTTCCGATTATTGGTATGCAACAGTAGAAACAGTTTTCGGAAGCGGAATAACATTAAAATCGTCAGGGTACATATGAGTCTTATTTTATAACAGAATGAAATGTTTAAATTAACGACTAATTAATTTCTACGTCCACTCCAATCGGTGTCAATGGAAATTATGAATGGAAATCACTGACACTGCATTGCGGGGATTTCAATAAAACCGACAATTGAAACCTGATTACCAATGATATGCGCCAGGGGCGTCCGGCTCAAACTGGTTAATTCTTTAATCAAACTCGGAGTTTCATCTGTTATAAATGTTTTGTATTGTTATTCTAATTAACCGGATTTATCTATTAGTAGATTTTATTCTTAATACAGAAAACGCAATGTTAAAGCTAATATGGGAGTATGAGAGCATTTCTTTGTCATGAAATTATATACAAAAGGCCCAGTAAAAACTATGCACACTGTATATCTGCTAAAATATCTGCTTCCTAATACGACACGAATTAAATGAACAAGTAATTTTTCTTTCAAATTCATTCTTTATAGAGAAACCCTATGTATTCAGATGATAAAAATCAAGAGTAATGTGAATACTAAAGTAATAAAGAACATGAAAGACTATATTTTTGGCTATATTAATCAAATATTTGTAAATGCCTAAAAAACATCATTTCATTCATTCGACATTATACAGAAATAAGGGATGAAACAACGTGGCCACCTTCAGCTCAATGAACACAAAATTTGAATTTCTCCGAAGTCATTTCTACTTCATCAGACGGAAAGGTATTAATTTGACCCTTTCTGAGAGAACTACTCAACCGGACGTCGATCTGGATTTGTTGAATTATAATGTGAACAAAAGTTTATTTCCGCTAGTAAAGAAATAAACGGAAGTGAACCAAATGAACACGTAAGTTAAGGAAACATTGCATCCTGGAAGTATCACCCGCGGGACTTTGGTTACTTTAAGACTAATTAACACAGTATACAATACCTAGATAGAAAACGCACTAGACCAAACGGATAAGAGTAATATAACAGAAATATCGATACGGAGGTCATTTTAATTCATTTATAGTTGAATGCGCAGTTTAGAAAACTGAATCGTCCGTGTTTATACTCTGAATACCTAGCCAATTGTCTGTGAGGAGCCCTAAATAGTCGGTGGCATCTAAAAATCATTCTACGCGGGGAGGGTTTTTTTTCCTTTCACTTCAACGAGGTTCTCTCAGCGATACCCTTACACTCGGGATATCTATCGGGTCTCGCCCGCCTCCGGGAATCAACTCTCCGAAAGTAACTTGGGGGGGGGCGGTATCCAGTCCGCGGCGCCCGCCCCCACCGCTGTTATCAAAGTCGGCGATCGCGGGTTTTCTTTTTTCCCTCCCAGAGTGGAGTGCTCGCAGCAGCTCCTTCCCAGGGAAAACTCGAGCGCGATGCCCACACCGAGACGTTGGGGCGGTCCCACCTTTAATGGAATTTTAATGACAGTCATCTGAGAACGCTTACAGGTTTCGGAGATGCCCCCTGTCCCCGGGATCACTTCGAACGCCTATTTTGCAATAATATCGTTCGGTAGTTCGGTCAACGGTTAGGAAGACATCGTTTAAATTTATAAAAAAAGAACGGAATTTATTAAAGAAATTAGAGAAACGAAAATAGGACCAACTGTTCTATGTATTGATTGTCAAAATATGTAAAATTGCTTTTTTTCTATAAAATTCTAAAAGATATCCCATAAGTTGTATTAGTATAGTAAATGCATAGAGAATCAATGACATCTGAACTTTATACGTAGTCTGAGATTATCGTTTAATTATCCTTAATAATTAAATCGTATATAACACATTGGATAACATAAACATATATCAACATTTATTTTCATTTTAATTGCTGTATTAACAGTGCTGATGGAATTACGGCTTATGACGAACAATAATCGTCATAATTGATGATTATGATATCCGCTTGATTATTCAAATTAAGCTAAGAAAAGATTCATAATTTAAAAAACCTGGGGTAACCAGTTTATCCCAATATGGTAAAACTTTTAAAAATCGATATAGTATTTGTTACGATTACGGCCGAGCTAGGACAGTGTTATTGATTAGATGTAACACATCGTAGTGCGGGGAAATTCGGAGAGCCTGAAATACGGGATTAATGGAGCATAAAGTCATCCCTCGGGACGTAGTATGAATTATTGCCCGGATTGTTTTCGTACCGACCCGGAATTAGATATTTATTCGGTCGAACGTCGCACCCTGCCACTAACCCGGAGGATTGCTTATTAATCCATGTGTGAGGTCTTACCTTTCAATTATTCCAGGACATGAACATTCATACTGTTCCGTTAATTATAAAATATTTTCGTCTATTTAATAATGTTGCATTACTGTAGTCCGTTTACAGCAAGTTTTCCAGATAAGTACCTCATTTAGATAACCAGGAGGACGTTGTGATATATAAAAAAAGTTACTAGTTGAAAATCAATAATATTTAATCAATAATCCGATTATCCCTCCCGCTGAATAAATGTTGTTAATGAAACAAAACACTCTGAGGAAAGTGATATTTCAACACCCGTCGATAAAAAATAATATTTTTATATACGTCTTAGTAGTTCCATCTAACGCACGAACATACAACGCACAATCGGAACATATAGCACTCAGTAACACATTATTCCAAACTATTCTACATAGTGGAACACCTATGTAGAATCCTTTTTAAGTCCGGGCCCTCACACGAAGAGATTTACAGAGTGAGAAGAGTCAGGGTTGGGCGCGTTTAGTTTCTGGGCTTCGGGTAAGGGCTCGCGAGAAAGGGGGGTGTTCAATTATGGGGCCGCGTTAAGGGGTGGGCGTGTCCCGTGCCAGTCCCACGCTAAAAACACCAGCAATTTATGTAGCCGGGGCCACTCTTACGGGCCGACGCGTTTCTTCTTGCCCACTGACAAACGGCATGACTTTCAGCCTGTTGCCCAAGCAGTTAATTTCTAGCCTCCGGCCACAATCTTTACTACCATTTCCCCTGTAATATAGTGACGTACTTACACCTGGTTCCTCATCACAGGAATGAAAACCGAACGAATAATGATGACTGTGAAAATTAAAGTGAAAATTGAATCGATAAAGTTAAATAAAATAGGGTCAAGTAATACTAATATATGACGGTCGCCGTGCATCCGTTAAATATTCAAGTCTTATTACCCAAAAATACAAAGGAAAACAGCCTAAAATGATGGTCACATATTGGATGTCGGAAATAGTACAATAATTAAGAATTCCAGAGGGATTATTATATATAATGATAATTCGATATACTAACTCAACTGCCTTATATACGGTTGTAGGCATATAGTCCCCATCCATTAGTATTACCAATTATGGTAATTGCCTAATAATAATAATGACGGTTACTATTGTGCTTAGGTAATTATACTTATCATAATAAATTTGCTAATTAATCAATTATGCGAGTGATAAACAACATTAAGTGCACACGGAGTTAGACGTTTATGGTTAATAATATTGAGAATGTTTTCTATAGTACGCACGGAAACATTCCAATAAGTAAGATAACAGTTAATCTGGCTGTCTTTTGGGATAATTCTTAAGTTTCGTGTTAACTTGAATATTTTATCGCGTTCGCAACACAATTTGGATGAATGACCATTCTTCATACAAATTGGAAGATGAGGCTAGTCATTTGGGGGCCTAATTGTATGCCATTGTTGACTACGGGAGAACGACACCCTTTCCAGTAATTCTGGTTCCACGGTATCTGGACCTTTTAGAATAAGGGCATATCCCCCAACCCCCACACACAAAAAATAATGTTTAATTAGCTAATAACGGTTGACCGATAAGGAAAGGCTGGGAGGGTAAATACCTTCCCGAACAAGGGATAAAGGGAAGCCGGCCACGAGCTGCATTACAATGACTTCTTCCGGCCCTAGTCACAAACCAGATCCTCCCACTAATTACATACTGCACAGGCTCAAACTCAGTTAAACAATCTGTGTATTCACACAGGTTTCAGAATATACAGGGGAAGATCATAGTAAAGATGAAAACGGTTGTTTTAATACAGTATACTCAGTGAATCTTAAAATTCACCTAGTTTTCCACATAATCCACATGTTACATCTCTCTAATAGGGTTTTTTTACACCAGCAGCAAAAAATCATTACCTTATGTTTTCTAGGGAGACTTATTTGAATATCCTCATCGTCAGTAATGGACAGTTATAATTTCACCTGTACTGAGATTTGAATTATTATAACGGGATTACTCATTGAAATCCGGCACAAAGTAATCCTGTACCGTGATATTAACGAAATACTGCTACACTACTACATTACTGCAATACTGCTGTCAATAGGGAGATGCATAATGGATTTAATTGGGATAATAACAGAATTAAATAATATATCGCTGCGCATTATAATCAGTTATCGTCGCAACATTATAATATAGTTAAATCCACGGGATTTTATATTCATTTATGAAATAAGATATTGATTGCCTTATCTAGCGGAAAAAATGTTGGAACTAAATTGATTAAAAAATCTTCAAATTTTTTTGTAGGCCCAAGGCCTACATTATCCAGCTCACAATATTAGCATTCTTTAAAATTGATATTTTGGAGTTTATTCTTAGTTAAAAATTTTTTATATAGGGGTCAAGCACCAGATTAAAAATGGTTATCAATCAATCAATCAAGTAAGAGTGAAATGGCAACTAATCCAAAATGAACTGTACGAAGTTAATATTGAGTAACATAAGGTTAAAAACGTAATGCGGGATGAATCACCGAAACGATAAGTATTATGGTACAACCCTAATATGGACGGTTTTATTATAGGAAATGTTTCTGTGAACTGTCAGAGTCAGCGACAGACCAATAAAGTTATAATTTGTTTATCAATTTGGGGCTAAGCTTGAAGCTAGTAGTGACGATTACGCCAACCGCCCTGGGGGGACCGTACCTGGGACCGGGAGTCCGCCGTCCTGGGAGTTAATTGTTATCAACGGGTTAATAAATCATGGGGCATTAACAGGCTATTTGGGTCCTCCGGTTATCTGAATAACATGGTTTGAAGAGCACTGAATATTCATTAGGCGGGGGCCTGCCAGTTTGTCATGGCCCACCTCTTGTAATATATTTGGCGTAGTGGGGAGCCCGGCTGGGCAGATCTGTCTGTACCTTCTCTCTTCTGTCCCAGGCACATGCCCAACTGTCCAATATATTTTAATAGACTAACGTATGAACCGACCGTTCAAACAGATGGCTCTAAGGATGCGTTTTCATCCCTCCTCTATCAAATATATCACCGTAATTTGCCATTTTATTATATCGCATTCTATGTTGGATACCAAAATCTACAGGATTAAATGCTTCAAGTTAAATGTTTAATGTATAATTTAGAAATTTTGCAACATATTTACTCTAGTGATATACTAGCCAAATTTATATTTAATGTGATTCATGTATTTAATAACCTATAAATTCACTTACTTATATAAGGTTCATCACAGGCTTCCAGCATTTTTTTATGACGAAGTTTGCTCGAAAGTATTCATTAAAGACAATCGTACTGGCTTAATTCTCATAAATGGCTTGATATATCGTAAATCGTAAACAGAATTTCTGTTTATTACCAAAAGTCTCTGCGCTAACTCAATGCTCAACGCTTACCCAAACATACGCGAAGTCCACAAAGGATGCGGACAAAAGGCATATGTTGTGCGGACATCGGCTCCTGTGTAAGCGCCCTCCCTCTCTCGAGTTGTTAAATTGAGTGAGTGTGCTAAGTGGTAACTTAACTTTGTTATGATAGTTGGTCTGGACTTGTGGTACGGGGGGGGGAGTGGTGAGCGGAGCGGTGGAGGGGAGGGTTTAGTGCATTTGATCCTTCTGATGAAGTTAACGGTCACGGGGAGCGATGAGCGAGTGGAAGCATCATCCTCCCGGCCCTAAACTTTCTGACTCTATTGGTCGGAAAATTGGGAAATACTGTCCTGGAAAACTGGCAAGCCTCCATGCCGCCAATAATCCCAGACTGGACTAGAGATGACATTTTCCTATTACTAAATATCCTGCCAGCGCATTATAGTGTAGACGAATTCCGCGAAATATGGCTTGCCTTCATTCTGCAAGTAAAAGGGTGTTTACGGACAGTACCATTATTATTAAATAATAACATTTGAATAATTAAAAAAAAATTATTTAAGCTTTAACAAAGCACAACAGTGACTTTTTCTCATGTCAAATTCACATAATCTAGCTTAATAAAACCCCATTTTACTGAATAGGTATGAACTACCTTCATTACAATCTCCTTTCATTGTTTAACATTTACCCTATTCTATTTTTCATAATGAGGGCACGGTAGTAAGCAATTAAAGAACATGCATCGACTTTTTTATTGCATATTATATATTTCATATTCAATTTTTAATGTGCAAAAAACTCGAGGCTGAACCGATTGCCTAAATGCCGAATTTCATATTCGCCAACTTGACCCAACGAGCCTCCTGGGAATCGCTACTCGAAACTCATTCATTATTTACTAGTTTTTTTATTTTACGGAAGGGAGAAAATAACAATATTTATAACAGAAAAAATTCAGAGAATGAGGGAGAGAGAGAGAGAGGGAGAGAGGGAGGGAGAAATGAAAATACTTGGAGATTTTCTCGCGCTTACCTCCCCTCTCAATGAATATTTGACGAACCCATTTCGCGATGGAGGAGAGGCCCCGGTTAATGATTAATGCCTGGGGATTGGCGAAGATGTTATTCAACTAGAAATAAGTAAACACCGACATTTTCTTATGGACCCTTTTGCTGGGCCAATTTCCGCCCTTAAGGTCTAAGAATTCGATGCCTTTAAGCCTACCGACAGTCATTAATGTTATCCCGGTTACTTAATCCATTCCTAAACCGCGGACTTCCCTCAAAATCGGATAGGGTTGTTCTAAACAACAATCCTGGCGACCGAAAAAATAATATTGTATTGCCCAATAATAACTTGTCGAATGCTGGCCGCGTTAAAAAAAAATCAGTCAACCTTTAAATCCTCCAAAATACGTGGGTCAAACCTGTATTGAAGGATTAATATGTGTTGTTAAATTTAAAGATGCTTTTGATTAGACAGAAATATTGATGAGAAAAGTCACGGGAGTAGTTATTGTAAGAAATTTCAATTATTTTCAGCAAAACGCGGTAACGCTTCGGAGGTCCGTGAGGTTTTACTGGACATGACGTTCGGAAAATTGGAAACCCCAATCAAAATTGGCCAAATGTTTCAGAGGGAATGTTAAGTTACACAGGCAGACAGAAAATACTCATGTGATCAGCTACTGAGAACGGACTCGAATTGCGATTTCAGTATTAAGGGAAAAATATTATTCATCGAAGAGGCTAAACATTTCTAGTCACGATAAAATAAATTAATGGTAGAGGGATATAAACAGATAACTGTAATACTAAATTAACTGAATATTTCATTTTTTCCTACTACAAAAGCGCATTTACAGGTTTTTCTCTTTCAAAGTATTATTTATTCTTAAACGAAATATTGTTTCTTACTCTTTTAAAATTTATTTTCACAAAGCTAAACCTGCTAAAAATAAGGTACCGTACGTTTTAAACTCGGCAGACTGAAGAAGGATTTCTTTGAGAAATAAAGTCTTAATATCCGTAAAATGTCTCCGTGCAAGAACGGGCCCGCTCGCCTACTGAAGGGTTAACATGTGCCCGAGCTTCAGAGAGCACGTGACCGGCCCCTGTGCTCGTGCTTGTGGTGTCCTCGTGTGTGCCCGTGTGGGCAGCAGGCAGCACGGTCACGTCGGACACCGCTGTCCACTGCCTCGCCCTCCCCCCTTCCCTGTCAATACCGCCTCCACCCCCCCCCTGACCGTTTGGAATTCTCTCTAACGTGAATCGTTTTCGTGTTTCCCAGGGGCCTACGTGCTTGAGTCCGCCGGGGTGGCAGCGAGGGGGCAGGGGGTAAAAAATAGAAAGAAGGTTTTCCCCTTTTTATTTCCTCCAACTATTTTTCCCCTACCGGTTATCTCCGCCGGAACCATTATTTCTTGTTTGGTAATTTTACATCAAAATACGATTGATTCAATGAAAACGCTAGGAAATGTGAAAAAGCCTGCGACATATGAAATCCGTGCTATACTAAGGATAGGTTTTCACCGTTCGTAAAACACTAGGAAAACATAAACATAGCATACAGTATTAAATTCCACTAAATGACTCCATTCAGTATTAAAATAATACTGAATCTTCAGTACGTAATATAATAGTAATAGCGTACATAGGCCGATCGACCACCAATCCTATCAACAATATTTCTGCGTGTATACCCCCGGAAAATAGTTTGGAATCAAAACAGCTTCCAATAACAAAATTTTGGATTGAGATAAGGCCGAAGGAAGCGGCGCGATTAAATTAAAAATTATATTTTCGCCGGAATACTCCTGGGAGAATGGAAAATTTCCGGTTAGTTGTGTAGACACCGACTGAAATGATTGCCGGAAACTGCGAGAGGCAACACTCTCACTGCAATGTTTATTGCCAACTAATTCCGGGGCGTGGGATTATTTCGTTTAAGATTCACGCCGCCACTTCTCTCTCGCTATCACTCCTACCCACCCAACAGCCTTCTTCATTTTCTCTCCCATCTAACTCGTTCTATCTCCCTCTGAGGGCCAGTTATTGTCGGCAATTCTGACAAAGAAACGGGCGATGAGGTAATTTTTATTACCCGCGGACCCTCGTGATTGCGCCTTTTCAAGTCCCCGGTACAAGATTTTTCCGAGAGGTATAAAAAAAAGTACCAACCGAGATATTTTACTTCTGATTCGTCATGAAATTTATTCAACCAATAAAACGCGCGATAAATTGCTCTAATAGATACTTGCCTGCCATAAGGAAAACTACTTACCTAAATATATTTTATTAATAGTAATTTTTCCCAGGGCCCATATAAAAAGCCATGTAAGCCATCCAATCTATTTTCACATATGTTATTAAGGCGAGCAGTAATAATAAATAAATCTAACAAAATAATCAGTTATACACAATAATTGCTCTTATATACCCCGTAACCACTTTTACGGTATAAAATTAAACCTAATTTATTAATCTAACGAATGTATTGGAGTACATGTCCTCTTCTCTTCATTAATTAAATTACGAATTGATTTGTTATTCGATGAAAAACAATTCGAAAAGAAACATATCCTCTCTGTAATTAATGTTCCTCCTCTTTGTAATTTGCAAATTCAGTAAAATGTATTATCATATTTTTGTTCGAGCATTTTCGTTGAATTTCAAAGAGTTCCGCTTTGATAATAGTAAAAATAATTACTCCCACAATCCTGAAATATTTCAGTGTACAAAAAGTAAGCAACTGACGATTAGGAGAAGTCAAAACTGATAAACAAATAAACCAGTGGAGATAGAAATTGTTGCACGAATTCCAAACGTTGCGGGGCATTGAAAATATGAAATATTAAGAACAATGTACAGAATGACCTATTGAAGTATCAACATATCTGTATTAAATTATTATTATATCTTAAGTATCACAATACGCCGGTGTCTAGTCCAATTATTTATATAATTCTAAAAAGCTTCGCATTTCGATTATGCGCAGCGTGTACTGCCAACAAGAGGGAGTCAATGTGTAATTTTTCCTTAACTTTAGTAAATTACTAAGCAAACCACTAGAGCGAGATAAGGTTCCCGTCGCAATTATGTATCTTCAAAACCCGTCCACCAGGCACTAACGATTCTCCCTAAAGGGAAAACGACTTGAAAGATATGAATGTTTGGCCGGACCTCGGCAATTTCTTTGACAAAAATCAAAAGGGATCCCTGTTCATAAAGGGTCGCTCTCTCTTTTTTTACGAGTTTCGTTCTCCAGTTAAAAAGGGATTATTTGTGGGTCAGGTCCCAAGTCAGCCACGGCCGCCGCCACTCATTATATCGCCAGTTCACACATACACGGCGGTCCCTTTTTGGCACAAAGAATTGAAGAAAGAAGTGAAAACCCGAGTTTTGTAATCTTTTATTTTTTTTTGTCATTCGAAAAATATAATGTATTAAATATACGCCATAAGATGGATCCTTAAAGGCCAAGGGTTTGGTTCGTATTAATAATCCCGAGGGAGATTTCGCGTACTCGTTCTTTACATACAATCAATATATAGTTGACCCAGTCGTTAATATTGTATTGCACCCATTACTTTATATTTTTTTGAAAATTGACATAAAGGCATCTTATGAATGAATAAATATAAATTGACAGTCGATTCTCTCATTGTAGGATATGTTATAATAGATAATTCAAAAAGGACTTTTCCCTTTGCGAGTAAATAACTCCTAATTTTCCGGTGTATTATATAAGTCTAATATTAAAAGGGAGCATAATTAGTTGAGGCGAGCGGAAAATGCGAAAGCATCAAAGGGGGCAGGGAAATTGCCGTAATATTTCAAGAGGAAGGGGCGGCGGTCAACCCCGGCCAAATGAAACTGGCCCAGAAATAATCTTCATTACGTTCGTTATGAATATAACCGCGCCCCGCTGCCGCCGCCACCACCGCCACCCCCCGCTTATGCATATGTAGGCACGGCTTGTTAACTCCCGCTTCAAGTGTCCCTATAATCGGGCACGGACACAGGCTCATCAAGCCCTCGTTTTGTGGGAGAGCCCAACGTCGAATTACACTGTTTGTACTCCCCCCCTACCGGAAGGATTATGACTTTACGTAATATCATTATTATTTAATTACGAGCTACAACTCGTCGAGGGCCCGGGCCCCCTCCGCAATCCTTCTCCACACCTCCCGATCCGATGCCAAATTTCATGTAATGACTAATGCGAAATGGACAAGTGATATTCCACTAACGAGATGAGGATTTCCTGAAAGGACAACGCGAGTTGCAAAACTAAAACCGAGTCGCTAAATTGTATAAAGCCAAAGGTTTCATGTTCTGCATTTCACACCTAAACACATTTTCACTGTATTAATAATGTTAGTTCAAAAGGGATATTGTGGTGCAAATATTTGCCGTAATTAAACTATTTTACATTATTTCAGGCATCCGCTTCGAATTCCAAAACTGTAGGACTTTGTTGCTGTATCGCAGGCTCATTCGGCCGATATGAATTTAAAAAAATAAACAACAAAAACTCACTCCCGAATTTAATCTTTTTCAGAGAACATATGTATTCAAAAACGCATAATTAGGACAAAAAATTAATCGAGTCATGGACGCGATAGACCAGTTTGTTTGGAAAATACGCTAGAATTTTGAGTTGGAGCGAAAACAAAATAGTCAATAATTTGAAGGGTCTCCCTTTTGACGCTAAGAGCGGTTTTGATTGATGGCGTGCATCTTGAAACAGGAGGAAAGGTCGTTGAATGGCCCCGACGCTTAACTGTTTTCCGATATATCGTTAAATGATATTTTCTAACCGACGACGAACACAGACCCACGTATTTCATTCACTCTTCAACACTTTCAACACTCAAAAACCGTTTTCATACCTATTATGTACTAATATCGCACGCATAAAATATTGGGAAATATTTACGTACTGTTTTGCATGTAATAGAGTCGTTTAAGAACGGAATGCAATAATTGTGACGCCGTTTTTTATATTTTCCTAAGTCCTCTTTTCCATATTCCTATAAATTTCACTAATAAAGCATGGCTATTTACAATCTATTGGAAATTACTTTTAACTACATCTGCCGTGAACCTAGCAACCGTTGAGTTATTTATTTCGTGTTATGCTGTGTGGGATTATCGAAGCGCGAATCACCGGCGAATTTCTAGAACAGTCAAAGATTGAGTACACCGTAAATTGATTTTTAACTTGAGCCCAACTGGTTATTGACTAATGAGGTGGCAAATCTGGTTAGAAAATAATAAGGTTTCACTTCACCAGCAGAAAAAAGTATTTATTTTTTTTATGCATCTTCTATTATTTATAACTCAAAAATTCAACTTGCCGGTTATATATACGGGAAACATTTCTCAGTTTTAAATTAAATAGTTCCTATTTTATAAAAGTAGGAATAGTTTCAACCACAGAAGTAACAATAAAAGGGATGTGTTTGAAGGACGATGCTTATAAAAATTGTACAGCCTGCATTTATGAATAAATAACAGGGCAGAGAAAGAAGGAATATTTTTGAAAACTATTCTTCAGTTTACATGTAAAAATGTGTTATGTGATAGCTTTATATACTTTTTAATATAGTTTCGTTGTTCCATTGACCGAGAGAAGTTTAAGTTATATTATATGATAAATTCCAGGGTAATATCCTAAAAATTATTATTTTTTAAAAATATGAATAATGCTCGTGAACCTGCCAAAAGTTAAATGTGATGTACAACAATATCTAAGCGAATTCAAAATATAACATATCACAAATGTGATAATACACCGACATACTGTAGTTTTAATTATCACAGGGTGAACATATACACTATATATTCTTAAGGCCGTTACTTATATATGAAGATATAAACAATGCACCAAATAATAACGTTCATATAACATAGTGTAATGTTCGAAGAAAGCCAACTGAAAAAAATAGTTTAACGCATTGCTAAGCAGAAGAGAATGTTGCCAGAAATATGCAGAGCAGGACTCCCCTGGGCGTAGAAATTTTGCCCTCGGGGCTTAAAAAAGGGGGCATGAAGCTATTTATGAAAAGGAAAACCAGTTTTCCCTTTGTATAACCAGAAATTGTATAGCCCAAATATCTTACTCCAAGCCCTGTGAAGTATAACTGTTCAACAATTTAAAATAGAAAACAAGACGTACTGAACAACCTAATATTTCCACTTCTAATATCCTATATATATATATATATATATATATATATATATATATATATATATAAATTTCATATTCATCGTATAAGTTTAATCGTGATTTTAATTGTTAAACTAAAATATAGACACCCAAAAGATTCAAAATGGGAGATGGCACCAAAAGGGGTGGTTGAAAACGCTGGCGCCCGTTCTGTTGATTTTACCCGCCGAGCCCAGTTTGTTGTTTGACTAAAACTCTGCGATCGGATCCCGGCTCTCACTGCCTAACGCTTTCATACTATCCACACTAATTGTTGTTAGATTGTTCACCCGACACCTTATAGATTACACAGAATTTATTCCAACACAAAATAAGTACAATACCACTCGATTATTTCAAGCAAACAGGTTAATATATAAGAAATGTTGCTCACAGATCACAATCACACAATGAGTACACACCAGAAAAATATCTTATTTATTGATAAGACAAAATAAAGAACAGGGACAGGAAAGAAAACGTAATCCGCACCTTAAATATTTAGTCAGTAATGTTTACAAGGAGATTATTATTCACGACAATCTTAGGGCAGTATTTACATAATACTTAACGATTTTCCATGGAGATTATTGATCATTTAAGTATAATTTAAAATATTAAGTACGTTTTACTGCATTTAATAAATTCACACCTTCATTCGTTTTAACACTTGGTGATGCGCCATATCATTTCCCACGATAAATTACTCAACTCGTTTCTAAACAGTAAAACGTTTCCTACCAGTTGAATGTTAACAGCCTGTAGTGAAACATCCAATTGGACGCCACTCGCCAAAAACTCAAAGACAACGTAGCGATAACTTGTGTTTTATGCAAGAGGGAGCCTTTGGCACGTTTTGCCTAGTTCGGAAATCTCTCTGAAACTTTCAGTACGTTCGTTCTGAACGCCAGACAACAACCCTTGTTCTTACAACTTAAGTTGACTAATCCTCCCACTGTTCCCTCTTCCACCAGACCAGTTAATAAGAGCGCTCATCCTTTCTGCCCCCCTTTAAATTGAACCATTAAACATAATTTAAAAGCTCATTAGTTCTATTTGCAAGAAGTTATTACATCGATATTATTCAGAAGGTTTATGGTAATTCTAGAATTCGTTTTTTCTGATTAATTTGAATTCTTGATTAAAACGAAACAGACGAATGGATGAACACGATCCATGACAATTGATGATCCGATGATAGCAAAAGAAATCCGAGAATTTAAGAACAATTAATGATAAGATTACAACAGGATCCCGCAAACAATGACCTCGAATCACATAAATGTTCCTCCAGATTTACCCTCCTTGGGTTCGTATCGGCGTCGAACAGAAGAAAAGAAATAAAAATACAGCCGTCTAAAATGTCGATGCCTCAGTCATAACTGAAAGCGTACTCGACTCCCCGGCGGCATTCAGAGGGCTCACAGGGGCCCTTTTTGAGGCGCCCCTTTCAGGGGCGTCGCGCGGCGCCCCCCTCCTAACCTCTCGCAGAGCAATAGGCGGCTCCAATTTAAGTTGCTGGCTCCGGGGCCCTCGAGTGGTGCCTTCGTATTGATAATGCGGGCCCAGAGCTTGTCACACGCCCCCGAAGTACACACTAGTCGACACCAATTAGGCCGAACAACACACCAAAGGGAAGAAATATGACGAGCAGCCCGTCTTACTATTATATAAAGCGTCATTTACACGACCGCCGACGCACTACCCCGAATAAGTTTGCCGGGAGGACGGAATAAATTTCATTTTGAAACTCCCTAATTCAATATAGGGCGAACGCTGCCGTTCCCGAAATTCCGAAATGCCCAGAATAAAGAGTGGAGAATGCAATACATAAGTCGCGCATATAAACATAGGGAGACCTGTAAACCGGACTAAGTGTTTTATTCTACTCATCATTATTGTTTAAAGAATACCTGTTGTAATTTTGAAATGTGGTATTATATATATTATTTAGAATCCAAATGCCTAAATTAGTTTAAAAACGTACTATAGTACTTCATGGACGACAGTGTGAACCATTTAATGAAACGTGAAGTGATCAATGGTTATTTTTAAAAATCCCGGAATCCTTAACAAAAATAGGTCGTCAAATCTAAAAGCACCGATCCCGGGCAAATATAACGACGGACGAAACTTGAAAAGCAAAAAACAGACGCGTCAGAAAATATCATAACCGGAATATCAATTTCTATCCTTCTGAAGATGAATACAAAAAAAAGAAAACAGAGAAAACTTGTTCGGTATACTCCCTTGTCTCTTTCCCTTCGCTGAATGACAAAGACGCCGCTCCGATTTAGTTTCACTTCTGGCCTGTTTAGCATAACACCGAACGACGTTTTACATTTTAAAACTTGACAAAACAAAGTCACCGACCGACCGACCGACGGACCGGTCCAAGTTAGCAAGGCGGAGTCTCTGAAACTTTTCACGCTCCAAGTAGTTGGAACGGGCTTTGGAAGGGAAAAAAAAGTCCTACAGCCAACGCTAACGAAGTCGCTTTGCCCAGGTTTCGTCTCCGGTCTAAAAATGTACTGGCGTTTCGGTATTCGCTCCTTACAAAACTACTTCAATGAACTGTAGCCATAAAGTAATACTAGTAATACATAATTGTAAATTTATACCGGACCTTTACAGTACACTTGACTAGGCTAAGAGATATAACCATGCTGTTGGTCCAACTAGATTATATACACACTAATATTGACAATTTACTTATTTCTTGCGAGTTGTAGGCTAAATTTTCATTCAATTAGCTCTTTGAATTTATTAATGAAGCTTTATAACTGCAGAACTCACTTTAATTCATACATTCATTTTTTGTCCGCATCGGTTAATTACCTAAACGAATTCGGAATTTAAAATGAAGTAAGGATAATCTATTTCTAAGGTTAACTTGCTCCAAGTTCAAGAAACGTAAATTAATTCTTTGGGCTCTTATAAAAATTAACCTCGAGACAGCTTTCCGAAACACTCGGAAGAGAAAGAGATTTAATTTAATGCGCGCTTAATTATAATGCGGTATAATTAATTTCGAAACAGGGGAGAGAACAACACAGAAAAAACAGAGGGAGATAAAAAAAGGGAGGTGGGTGGGGGGAAACAAAACTTTTCTTCCTCTGAAAAGGAGAAATGTATTACATACAGTATTGTAAGTAGTAAGGGGTTGGTGTGGGAGAGGGGGGTTGGGGTCTCCAGAGTGGGTAGGTTGAGGTGTTCTTAATTTCTCCTACCGCTAGCCTTGCCGAGCTTTTTCCACCTTTCCCAGACCAGACGACCGGTTACAACTTAATTACTTCCTAATTGTCCCGAGAGGACTTCTCTCGTCCTCGTCGAGAATTAAAAACTGCGAGCGGTAAGAAAGAAGCTCGACCTCTCACCAGCGCCCAGAGGTGAGATTGTCGGAGTTGCGTTAAAAGAGATGTTAGAAAACAATCGGAAAATGAAATTTAATTGGAAAAACCACAATTTATTGGGTTTATCATAAGGATTCCATAAGGAGGTCCGAAGTCAAAGAATATAACATAGTGAAAAATTTTTGTTTCCTAAGGTACAGCATGCTGAGTGCATTAAGTACAATCTAATCTTTTATAGCCTTAACGCGGAGATCCAATTGGTGCGAATTAATAAACAACTTGAATTATTATAAGTAATTAATAAGTGGTTAGCTAATTAAATACATACAAGATTTGAAGATCCTAATATTAAACCGACAATCATCGAATATCCAATCCTTTAGTAACTACTTACTGTCGTCAATTTTCAAGCAATACCGATATAGTTTAATTATGCAAAAATATTGGACTATAAACAAAAAGCCCACACCGGAAAATTTGAGAAATAATATTTAACAACGAGCTGGAGGTGAAACGAACTCATGAATAGTTAATTTTGTATATTAAAACTATTGCTGAATTAATCAACTCAAGCCAAGCGGTCATTGGAGGGGCTTCTGAATGTCTGGAATTTTAATTTTTTTTGTTCGTATTTATTCCCTTTTTATCGAAGCTTGCTGTACATAAATTTCAATGTAGAATTACAATTTCTTCACTCAATACTTCATATTTTATTGCGACGTTGATTTTGACACTAGACTCAATGCGATTATGGAATGTCATATGGACTAATAAATAACGACTAACATTATTTAAACTGTTACTACAACAAGGTATTTATTGGAAAATTGTTAGATTAAACTTGTTCTTAGCTGCTTATACCTAAGGTCCCCAGTAGGCAGTCTTTAAACACAGCTGTAAAACCGCATTTTCGAGTAGGTCTGGGGTTGTCTCGACAATAAAGTCTCCGTTATAGGCCTATCATTCCCTTTTTATCATCCTTTCCTCCCTTTCCCATGCCCGTTTCTTAACTCATTCTAAATTTTCTCAAAAGCTAATGGGGGGCATCGATAAGGCAGTCACAAATACGTGACCATTATGGTCTTTTCTAGTTAGTCCTACCACCTTCATAAGAAAATTGCTGAAAATGCGTTGACTTAGTCATAAGGTTACTGTGGATATTTATTACTATTACAAATAATTCTTGTTACAAATATTATAAACAAATATTCCCTTCAAGAAGCGTGGTATACAAAGGGGAAAATATAATGCCAAAACATTTTGGCTAAAGAAACCAATCGTGCCGAACGCACACTAACATAAATCTATTTAATATTCATTATTCTAGAGGAGAGAAAAGTCGAGGCCGAGTAGAGTTCTTGGCTCGAGGACTCCAATTCAATGAAAACATTGGCCTTATTATTAATCGAATCGATACTCGAGGAATTTAGTTACAGTATATTTGATTAAAAACGCGTTTAAAACCCCAATTATTAATTTCTATTAGGCCTACATATAATGGTCGGAAACCGAAGTGATAATTTAAAAATTAGCAGTTACGGAAAGAAGGATAACGGAAGTTTGAGCCCAAGGCGTCACTCCCTACTAATACTCTCATTGAATATGAGTATCTCGTCATTATTATTGATAGCAGAGATGTTATATCAGAACCTTGATTTGAGCTGATTAATAAGAGGTACAAATATTGAAATAATGTACTAAATATAAATTATAAGGATGATCTCATATACCTATATATACATATGGAAATCAAGCTACGTAGGAATTAAAGGGTTGACTTATCACCTCCAAAGAGTCGAGAGTTCATAATTCGAGTAGTAAGTAAGAACCTAGTTACGAAATTCCGGAGCTAATACATGACACCGAGTCCAACAAAGTAAAACACCGACTAATCATTCTCTCGGGGGTGGCGCTTCGCTACTTTGCTCTTTGCTCCTCCCGGCCAACTGCAATCACTCTTCATCTCTCGGAGGTCAGGGAGGGAGGAGTGGGGTTTTAAACGGCATCATTCATACTTAACAGACGGCGGCGTCTACGTCGGACTAATTGACGTTGCGTACACCCGGGAAAACAGGTCGGGAAAGTCCTCTCGGCGGCGAGGGAAGGGCGGAAGGGGAGAAAAGCCGTCCCGGAAAAACTCTCTCACGGCCGCTCGGGGAGACAACTTTTTAAAAGAGAAAACTCCCACCACAACTCCGACACACGGTTTGAACCGGTCCGCCGCTCCGAATTTATGTAAACGACTCTGGAAAATTATTACTTTCCCGGGAATAGTCTACTTCTAACTCTGTTTAAGGCCGTCCGACAAATACGATATTGAACAGAGTGGCGTCCTCCTATTTGAACCACTTTTAAAGCCATATCTATCACGAATTAAACTACGAGAATTCATTCACACTGTCTATTATACATATAGGCCGTTAAATATTAAAGCACCAAAAGATCACTATTAGGTCGAAAGCGAATACAAAATTAAAGGATTAAACTTAACTAAACAATGGTATCTAATTAATACTCGAGTACAACAATAGAAATCATTTTAATGAATTTAAAAACATGTCTAATTTATTCTAGTGAAAATAGTTATACACATATTCATACGTAAACAGAGATGTGAAGATGAAAAGAGTTGAATGCAAAATTAGAACTAAAACATTATTCGGGGGACTAATTTGATTAATATTTTTTTTTTGTTAAAGTAGAATGTTTAGAATTAAAATTGCAGTACTCACCCTTCCGTAGACAAGTGCAACATATCAATGCAGATTGTGGGCCAGGATTTTGCACGCTGCATGACGTCCTCTTACTTCCCCTTACTTAACAAACCAGGCCTACCAGCACCCACGAAAACCATACCCCCTACCCATAAAATACCGGTCTCTACAATTAAATTTCTAATTCTCCGTTAAAAATTAGTTACTGCAGGACGTATCTATTTTTTATACGTTAAAACATTTTCGAGTTATTACAATTAAAACATTCTGTACCTGCATATCCCTTATAATACATGGAAAAGGGTTTCCATGTGTTTCAATACAAAAAATGTGGGGGGAGGGGGGGGGTCAGTTGTCTAACTCAAATAATCTAACCTGATCTACCTATATCTAAACTCAACCTATTATCCCATATACTACATTACTAATATTGTTCAACCTACGTATAAGAAAACATATTTAACAGTAAAGTCCCTTCAACACCCCTCAACTACCCACCAACCCTTATTAATTAAATCAACCACTAATCACAATTTTATACGAGAATCTTACTTTTTTTAAATTCTCTAGTTATTGCAAAGCGTAATTATTATTTTCACTATTAATATTTTCCGAGTTATTATAATTTAAACATTCTTTAACAGTCTAGCGATTAATACATGGTAGGGAGGATCCAGGTACACATAACGAGTGGGAGGGCAACTGTTAGTTTCCCTACCTTGATTAACCAAATCTGACGATAACGACACCTTTAGCCCATAAAGAACATTAAATTGGAGCATTCCGTCAAATTAAATTAAAAACAATATTTTGTAACCATTAGAAGAGTGAGAATTTTGATCATATATATATATATATATATATATATATATATATATATATATATATATATATATATATACATATATATATATATGCATTATTAGATAAAGGCATAAATAAATACCAATTTGGCGTAAAAAGGGGGATGTTGTCTTTGGTTATATGGGCGTGTGAGGTAGTGAGAGGTGTTGAACTGGCTTTACAGGTAAATAGGTTTTCTTATAGAATAGTACAGAAAGTTGCAATACTCGAAAATATTCATTGTGTAAAAAATTGAATACGTTCTAGAGTAACTACTTATTAAGAAAAAATTCATAAATTAAGAATTTCGGTTTTTCTTGGGTGGGAGCTTGAGTTGCGGTAATATATGTTGAATTAGAGTGAATGGTCAATGGTGGTAAATGAGTGGACGGATTCGAGAAGGGTAATTAAGGGGAGGGGATTAGGTAGGGTTTTGTAAATGGTGGTAGGTCATCTTGGTTTGGTAAGAAAAAATTCCAAAATCCTGGCGTAGAACCGACATGCTTCAGAAACCACTCTCAACTGGAACCTGTAAAAAGAAAACAAAATAATGTATTAAAATAAAATAATTAAAAATATCTTATAAAAATAAAATAAGGAGCATGAATAATAGTGCATATTTCGTTGTTTCGTCTGTTAATTAATATTTTACAATAATCTCGAGTACCCGGATATCCCTGTATATTAATAGTGCTTATATGAAGCTTCGTTGGTGTAATTTCCCTTTCTTCGGGTCAAGAGAAGGGACGAAAGTAAGTTTTATACTTCCCCGAGAAAGCAGTTAAAGTCGGTTGGCAGTCGGCGCGGTTTGGGGGCGGGCGAGGGTAAAGTAGTGGTCAGTTTACAGGAATGATCCTCAAAGAGGGGTTTTATCCGTAAGGAGTCGTGAAAGAAGGGGAATTAGAGTGGCCGGGAACAGAGGGTCAACTGAATAAAGCGAGTTACTGCCACCAATGTCCAAATGAGTCAAGTCGCCACTTAAATTGTATGTTGCTTACTGTTAAAGAGAAAATAACGAAAGTCCAAAAATTTACCGCAAATAACTACACTAACAATATACCATTCGAAAATTGATGACATCAATAAATATATGGACACTTTGTAACCATTTGGCATTATCAGTCAAGTGTAATAAAACCTATAAAGGTCGGGACTTATCAATGATTAACCCAGGCACTTTCTAAAGACATAAGTCAGTCAAATTACAACTCTGTTATTAACTGTATAGTAACGAAATGAGCAGTAATAACTCTGTAACCTTCGGTCTGAGCGTAGACATGTTCCATAAAATATATCCGAAATAAATTGAGTTAAGAGGCGTAACTGGGGGTCCCTGGGGGACACTTTATGTCCCCAATTCGTCAACCGGGATGTTCTAACGGTCATGTGGGCGGAGAACCACTTACACTTAACTTAATCAAACTTAAACTGTATTTGTAAATTAAAAAAAGACGGCGTAGATTTGATGTAGCATATCTTTAGTTCTCTAAACTGGTGAAAAGTACTAAATCTAATATTCACTAATTTATCCATTTATGCATATAGGATTTGTAAAATACCCCAGTGGTATTTTCCACTAGGGTCCATATTATAAGCAATTCTTTGCCCTTTTTACAGGAGTGGATTAAATGGTGGGAGTTATGCTTTCGCAGTTTGTTTCTATGCTATTATCTTTAAACGTAAACCATAACTTTTTACATGTTCACCCAAGTTATATACCTTCGCGTCTTAACAGGTTTTTCCAGTTTGTCATCTATTTTGTTTGGTATTTTTATATTACTGAGGGAATACTGCAGAATAAGCCGAAATCGGTCGAGCTTAGGGACGAGAGGATACTCGCAGGGGCGAGGCAAATAAAGTTGTTTTCGGGGGTGGCGGGGAACTGGTTCGGCCGGTCCCGTACTTATATATGGAGTGTGGAGAGACCCGGGGGTAAGGTTAGTCCGAGGGACAGCTGTTAATTGGTATGCGGTCTATCCGTCAACCCCCGCCTTGCGCCGCCACCGCCTCATGGATTAGCACGGCCCTACGGCCTTAACCAAAGCCAAACGCCCCTAAATCCGCCACCTGGGGCCGCCTCCTACATCACCAACCCTTTTTCGGACGACCTGCAAAACTCTCCCTTAACTTTTTTTCGGAATCCCCCCATTCGCACACGTTAAAAGCCCCCATTCCAAAGGGTAATTTTTTCTCAAATGAATTAAATTGCCTCCACTAATGTTTTCAATGTTGAAGAGTAACGCTCGGTTTTCGAACGGAACAGCAGGAAAGGTGGAAACCTTGAAAAATGGGGTCGGGAAAAGCAATTTTTCCGGGCCGGCGGCCCCTGTCAACCTGTGTAATGCGCGACCCTGCGGTCAGCATTCCCCCATGAACTTCTGGCCAACTGCATTCATACAACTTCCAACAGAGCCCACCGCGTTTCTCTGCGTAAGGTGCAGTTCAAGCGGTGGTATTAATTCGTCCTTCATAAATAAAATGACTCTTCAGTAATTTTTTTTTAAGTACCTGCGGTCTCAAAAAAACAAGCAAGGCTCCTCTAGGGAAGAAATCCCTTTTATCAAATATATAATATTAACAAGTTGCAGTTAAGTTGTTTTATCGCCAATCCTCAGTATGTTATATAATGTTCCTACGACGATGGAATCAAGCAACGTTATGCAATAAACCATCACTGGTCACCGTCACCCGAGACTCTTTTTTTTATATATGAGTAACACTAAACATTAGAAATTATATTTGTAAGTACCAAGAAATAACTCCAAAATCATCCAATAAGGCAGCGGCATCTACTATCTGAATATGAATTCATTACACCTCGCATCCGACCAAACGTAGAAATTTTGGAAAGCATTGGCCCAGACCGGAGATGGTAGTAGCGTGACTCCAGTAGCGATTACCATCAATCATAATCAATCTTTTCGATAGCGGTCCGGACATCTCGTCCTAATCTATTGTTTCGAGTATTAATATCTACAAATACCTTTCTGCGTGAATGGCCGCCGTAATCATTCTGAAGGACTAACCGATCATCTGGAATTTTCGTGTCGTCAGCTTTTATTGCTTAAGTTTATCGCGCGTTAAAACTACGATCGAGTTTGGTTTTACGCGGTTTGTTGAAACCAGTACTATAATATCTGATTGTTACATCGAATAATAATAAATTTTGAAGGGCGATTAAATAATTTTTTGTTAATAGTCATCACATTGGAAATACGTTTCTCAGAATATGCGATATGTTTTTATTCATAAAAGAATATGAAAACTGTAATTTCAATTTTAACTTCTGTCACGAAATTAACTACAAGGAAAATATCCCAGATGCTTCCGAGGTGGTAGTGGAATATGAACACCCATAACGTCTAGGATAAGGAGTGGAATGTGAATTTAAACGTGTTTTCATCCGTGTAAACATCGTTTTATCCGAAATTCTCTAAAGTCAAGATTTTAAAATCTTCTCCTGAATGCATTATATACACAGAAAAGAGCATTTTAAATTATCGGAATATGTCATTCCACTCGCCATAAAAATTTATTCCTTTATCATTCTTTTTCGAGCGTACTTTCATTTGAGTGGTCCGACTTCGAAGACTTTCATCTCGCAACAGCTCTTAGAATTTTTATGGATCGCCGTGTTCTTTCTAAGAATAAAAGGAATCCCGAACAAATCACTGCAAACCTTGACAATGCTTAAACATTAGTGTCACAGGAAACAGAGGAATGGTATAGGTAATATTTCATTGTTTTTTTTATAAGTATGTATGATGAAACTACCACGTTCCGCGCTGTAGTTAAAAAATAATATATAATCATATAAAATAGTCATATATAAAAACCATTTGTCAT
Source organism: Lethocerus indicus (assembly GCA_019843655.1). Taxonomy (NCBI): domain Eukaryota; kingdom Metazoa; phylum Arthropoda; class Insecta; order Hemiptera; family Belostomatidae; genus Lethocerus; species Lethocerus indicus. Next base: position 11,642,075 of record JACDQD010000012.1, on the reverse strand, counting down.
GATATAAATTTTCTATAATTCTTCCAAATATCTAATCGAATTTGAAATAGATTTAACCGTTACTATGCCTTGATTAATTAGGTAAAAATCGTGTAAATTGAATTTTCATAGCGTCATTTTCATAGCTTGCAACTCGGGGCTGCCAGGTATTACTCATACTTAAAATCGTATATTTTTCACAGTTCTTAATTAAAAGAAAATTTAGTCTCTCTTCGATACAGCGGACTGTGACTGATTAAAAGTGTTGACTCCACTGACTCCAGTTTACTCATTAGGGTTCAGGTACTTTGTTACTGAACAACTGGTAAAATAATGTTCATATAAAGCCGCTGTTCTCAATACTAGTGAGGTAATGTCTGGTAAAGAATAATGGAGGGATATTCCAACGTCGCCGGTTGTTTTCCTGAATTTTCCTTTAATTACCAATTTTAAGTAAGTGCATGCGATGCAACAATAAGGTACAATAAATCTTTAGTTACATTATTCATGAATTTCTGGACACTCGATGGTCAGCTGCAATTTCTAATTTTAACTATTTTTGCCCATTAAAATATATAAAGGGTAGCAGCACAATGTTGAGAAACGAGTTATTGACCAATGTAACATTAATATATCGTCAAAATGTATTGAAATCGCTCATAAATCAAACGTCGCGTCCTCATGGTGAAGTATTCACCAACTTGACACCTCCAAAGGGAACATTGATGTTCATCCACTGTGAGGCTACAACGTCGCTGGAAGAACGTATTATTTCCTGGTACAATTAGGCTGCGTTAAGCGGCAGAGCCAAACCGGCTGTTAAAATCCTCAACACAATTTGGCCCCTTTCCAGAAACAACGTTTAACATCAAGGCGATGTTGAACCCATTAGAAATCCCCCCGTCCCCCTATATACTCGCTTTGTACTCCAACATAATACATCTTTTAAGGGTGGGAGGAGACGCGTTTGTTACAGTAGAGCGGGGACCTTGATCGTTCAGTAAAAATTTATTGTGTCTAAATTTACTATAGGTAGGCTGGATTGAACGGTGGTAAATATACACCACCATTCTTAAACCATAACTACTCAGAAAATAACTCTTCTGACTTCTGTCTTCTCGCACTTTGATCTCTGGCTATGTACTTAATTCTGTTCGTGTAGCCTGGTTATTACTAGATGGTAAATAGAACTGGATAATCGATATACTGTATAAAATCGTTATTAAAAAAGATGTATAATAATATTTTACTTAATAATGGTTAACCTATTTTATGTCAGAATTACGGTTTTATTAAAAAACAAAATTAATGATGTTCTTACATATATTTGTATAAGGTATAATATGATTTATACAACATGAATAGATAGAGGATTTAACTAACGTAGATAAATCAACGTATATTAACTTCTCCAGGAAGTCCTTGTAGGTTCTGTGTTAGTTGTTTGAAGTCTCCTAACCAGGGATTGACAGTTCGGTGACTCTGTTAATTGGTTAAAGTTTATTTATCAAACATGAAAATCGATTGCCGGTGTAATTATCATTTACCTATAATTTCTGCGCGCCGTGGCATTGCACATTGCATTGCGCATGGTGGTATTATAAATATGAAACGTCATATGCAATCCAGCAAATAAATTACCACAGCAATGGCAACAATATATTACTGATGAGTTACTTCAACCAAAGTAATTAAAGTTAATTGCCCCAATACATTATTAAAGGAATAAAATTGCAAGTAAACCGGCGAAGGGCCGGCGTAGATTAATGATATTCAAGTAATTAAAAATTGTGTTAAAACGCGTACTTATCGCGGACGGTTTCCAGTTTTCGAATTACTGTTACAAAGTTGCCCTTCCGCACTTGGGGGGAAATTCACAGTTTTTAAGGATTTTATCGGAAATTAATTCGGAACGACAATGATGGATTTCCCCGGCGCGAGTTTCAAATCCCCCCCAAAATCGGCCCCTGAACGGGGGGAGGGGTAGCCGAACGTGTATTTAAATTTTCAATATTTAAATATTATTAACGTATGATTTATTAATACCGAGAATAACCATTTTTTCCCCTTCGCCCGCCCGAAGCGTGATTCGGGGTTAATGACGGTCGAAATAACGCGGTTGAAGGGCGGTGATCCGATTAATACAAAGGCGATCAATCACGTTTGACGCTGGACAAACCCACAGAGGAAATACGTCCGCGACCCCCTCCCCCATCCTCCCCAATAAAAAGATATATCGCTTGCCTCGCTCTCCATTATTATTCCTTTTGTTTCGCATAATTTTCAACGTTTCCTTCCTTTTCACCTTCTGTTTCCCGTCGACCTTGTTTAATATTTTCCCGACGCGCCCGCTCTCGGCCTACGTTTATTAATTAGCCCGCTGAGTTATGACGCGAAATTAGGAGTCTGGCGCCTTACTTAATATCGAGAAATGTTTACTTGATTCCTGCGTTTAATACGTATATATATTATTGCCAGTTAGGGTGGAGAGTTTTGAGGGCCGGTAGATAGAATGTATTCCAGCCTTTACGCTTTCAGCTCTTGAAAAAGAGGTCACTGCATTATATACAACGAGGAAATAAGAAACCTATTTACGAAGGCAGCCTTGTTGGAGCCAGCGAGCTACTACTAAACACAGGTTCACCAAAAATATTGGGTAGACAAATTTTAAACGTACCGACCATAAAAACGTATAACAATAAACTAACCGAAGCGTATTTAGTACTCGACAATAATCCTTTCTGCATACTCCTCCAATGCCGCAAGAAATTAATAACACTGAACTGCGTAGAATATTCCTACATCACAAGCAGAAAGGAGCGAGCCCACGCTAATAATAACAGAAATATGATTTTTCAAAAAGTTATGTGATCAGAATAAACAGTCCCCAGGCCGTCGTGAGTGTTCCTCAACCCAAATAATCCAAAGAATGTATTATACGAAACGAAGCTACGTAGGAAGTAACGTGCAATGACTTTGCTATTACACGCCCAACACAACTAACAATGGCTAGCTCAAATCGGTGTAAACTAAACTCAACGACACCCAGACAAGAGGACAGAGCAGATCGCAATTGGGATAATGCGATTCCAATGTAGCCAATAAAATCGAGTATGTAACGTTGGACAGCTTGATGATGACATGTTATGCACCATGTAGGCTGACTGTACACAATGCACTTGTTCCGCGCTCGTTGTAACTCAACACAGTCATGTAGGGAAAATTAAGCCATAACAGTCATACATATGGAAAATCACTCTCGTTATAACATGGTATTAGGCAAAATTACAGCCACGGATGAGTCTAAATATTTGAAGGACTAATTTCTCCTCAAGTTAAATTCTTGATCATTATTCATTATTAAAATTTACTCGCTTCCCCTATCATAGAAAGCAGATATAACGCATTTAATTTTCCTGTTAGATACATTTTCATTTAAATGCAGATTCAAACTAGATTACTGATGTAGTCGAAAAGTGAACAAGTATACAATAAATCATACTATAGTATAATAAGAATTGAAAAAAATAGCAAAGTGAAGAAAAATAAAATTCGGTAAATTTCGATCGCAGTTGTCGAAAGGAAGGGTAGCATACCCCCAGACTTAAGCTGTGCCCTTAACCCTCTGATCCTTAAATAATCAAAAAGCTGCCAATGCTGTGGAGGTGAATTTGGAAAGCCCCAGTTATAGAGGCCCGTCTTATCAATGTTCAATGAGATCCCCTCTACCTTCGTTTCTATTCTATTAACCCTCTCCCCCTCCACCGACCGATTATTGTTAAAAATTATTAATATTGTTAAACAAAATTAAAAGGTATTGTTAAAAACAGACCGGGGACGTACACACGCCAGCCCCACGTTTCAGCCCCCAACGAAGGTTTTGTCTCCTATTTAGTGGGAGTGGATTCTCGCGTGGCAACCCCTATGGTCGGCCATGATCGGAGACGAATCTAATGTTGCAACGGTTTCTAGTCCATTACCAACGAGTTGATCGGACATCATAATCGGATCTAACACCCTTGCACATAACGACATAAAATATATCCTTAAAAGGTGCCCAGGCTCGGTACAGTGCTGTAGTAGGAAATTCACTTTAACATTATCCTTTGAAAAATGATTTATTCGGCATTTTTATAAAGTGCCATCATTACTTTTCTATCAACTGTGGTGTAATCAGTACTTATATTAATTGACAAACTATAAAGGGTAAATTACACTAGTCCACCTCTTTCAGACATTGCTAGCGGCAGGAACTAACATTAGAAAATGGAGTGGCATCGATATTTAATGGAGTGGTATAAGGTTTTCTCTGCTATCGAATTTATTGTGGTTCCAATCGTTGACTTTCAGTGCGTACCTAAACTCAGTGATACCAAAAAACTAATTCGGGTAAAAATATACTGGTACTATAATAATAGTGTTATTAACCTGGGTAGGGTTATTGGTTATTCCATAATATGGTTTTGAATTTATTCAACTTTAAAGGGTAAAAAGCACAGCACATTTTGTAAGGTGGCTTGCGTTTTCTGCTCCCATCATTCCCATATTTCAAGACTTTCCCGGCTGAAAACATCCTCTCTTCGGCGAAATAATGGAGAAGGCGCTTAATATCAATTGAGCGTAACGCCACTTGAATTCAAACATCTCCCGGGTATATCAATCAGGGTGGTTTTTCTCCAGCCCTCAGTTGTTCCAGTGGCTTTGACCCCTTGTTTTTATTCCAACCCCAAATGAGCGAAACCTATTAGGGTTTTTAGAGAAAACACCGCATTGGTGTTAAGTCAGAAGGGGGTGAAAATGTGCTTTTGTTTACATAACATAAAACAGAGCATTGCCAGAGTATCAGAAACATAGGTGAAACAATTTTCAACCTTATATATATATATATATATATATATATATATATATATATATATACACACACATAGATATTCTCAGTATCTTCATGGGAATAAAGTATGTATATGAACCAATTCTCTCATTTCTTTCTTAGGATAATTTATAAGAAAAAAAAGACACGGCCACTGGAACGAAATATAATTTGGTACCAAACAACGTAAATAGTTATGGACCTAAATAGTTCAGAGGAGAGAGGAATTTTTAATCGTTGGGAATACTGACTGGTGAGCAGAGTTAGGCCTTGTTTGTATTCCCGCAGGCAAGCAGTGTGTGAGGGGGGCCCTAAGCTAAAATTCCTGGAATAATAACAGCATTTAAATTTCCGTACTTTCGGTCCAAAAATTGTTTATCGTTTATTTGGGCTCGAGTCGGCCCCGCGGGGCGGTACTCAATGAAAAGCCGCTGATGGCGGCTCGCCCCCGGGAATTGACCCCATGTTGAATTTCCAACCCCCTTTACCCGAATACCCCCCCCCCTTCATACTTTCTGGGTTTACACCGCGTCACATTTCGCATTTTCCGACGTTTAAAATTGAACAGAATATCGGGGTTGAATACTGTTATTGCCTGGATAAATGTTGCTGATATTCACTGCATTAGGCAGGGTTCTCATTAATTGTACAAAGCTGCTTTTATAAATAGTAGATTAATTACCTAGTTTCTTCAGTTATTTAATTATTGGGGAGCAAAATTATTTACACGAATAAATTTTCATAAAATAATATTCTATGTAGAGAGATAAAATTCTTTTATAAGTCGCCTTTATTCAGTTGTTACGGACATGACCATCACGGCAATCCAACTGGGTTTAGCTTCTGTGGAGACTTAACAGATTTTTTTATTTATAATCCAGAGACCAAATTAATAATTTTTTTTAATTAACAGAAGCTTTATCGAAAGTAAAAAATGTCATATGTTCACTTTTAAAACCTCTCACATTATTATTTATTGTCTATATGAGGTAAATCCATTTTTAATTAATTTTATTATTGTCTAATTAAGTTTACAAACTTTTCTATTGAAGTGAATTTCTCCCGTCAAATGGATTTTTGTTAGTTGTTAGGTATAGGGTAAATTTCGTACTGAAGCATTTCCGGTAATGAAGTAAATGTTCGAATAAGGTTATAAGATCATGATTGAATCCGTCTCGATTCAGGTTAAGGAAAGTGCAGAATTAGATCCATGTTTCCAAGTGGCCTGACACATTTATCCCTTAAAAGTTCGGGGCCGAGGATGAAGAAACTTTTGTTCTAGGCTAATTGGGTCGCGCCAAGAGAAAACTTAGGTAAATTTTCACGATCGCCACAACCAACTCCTTCAGTCTGCAGGGTGTCGCGCAAGTAATGAAACTAAATATTAAATTTATAAAATTTAATTTAAAAAAGTCATGAAAGTGTAAATTTGGAAAACTGTTGAAATGTTGTTGGAACGGCCTGAAAAACGTTTATCTAAAAATTAACCTCATCCCCAATATAAAGCTGGCTATGCCCTATAAAAAGGAAACTCATATAAATGTCTCATAAAGATATACTCTTTTTGAACCTAAATTTAAAAATTCCATTCGTATTTAAAAAATAATATAATAATTGATAAAGTATCTAGATATACATGATTATGTTAATCTAATGATATCATCTCCGTGGAATTACTGACATTCACGCAGATTTGTTCTTATATTAACTCAAAAATTCCTTCTTGAAAAATTTGAGTTCATACAATATTTGTTTAAAATTTAATCAGAACAGGGAGTTAGTCAATAAAGGAATACTAATAAAAGGTACGTATATACGGTTATCCAATTCCCAATAAATTTTCTGAAAAGGGGACCCCATTTTTAAGTAAAAAAATAATGAACTTGAACATCCTACATGAAACTATGTTTACGAGCCTGGATAATAGTATGGGGAGGGAATTCACTTAGAAGCGTATGTAAATAACAGTTTGGATGCGTCCCAGAGACTCGAGCGCTTTGCGTTAGACATAAGAGGAGCAGAGCCGAAGTCTCCTTGCAAAGGACTTGAACCGCTTTTGTGAATATCTAATTGAACATTAATATGGTATTAGTGTGTCTGATTGTGCGCCTGATGCACACCCCGCTTAGCCGGATCTGTGTGTATTCACTTACTAGCGAGCATCGCCAAATCTGTTTATCTCTAACTCAAGGATGACAAAGTGTATTTGACCCAAAAGTGACACTACAGTTTTTATTTTTTTAAATATACATTAATCAATCGCGCTACTTATCTGACCGCTGAGGAAGGCAATAGAAAGTAAGAACTAATTTTATGATATACAATACATATACATCTCGGGATCTTGACAAATGTGCGCTACGATACTGCTTGCCTTTTTCTACCGTTTTCTTGCCCAAATGAATTTTCCATTTAAAATCCAATCGGCTTTCGCGAATTGAGGAGCGTTGCTCCCTTGTCGCGTCGCCGGGGGTAAACTCCTCCGCGTTAACAGGTTTTAAGTAAAGCAAGATAAATTTCTTGTCTCGGTAATTGCATTTGGAAAGTGAAGGGAAGTTGTGTCCGTTAGGTGTGTTCTCTGTTTGTTCGTTTCCCCCCTCCACCTTCCCATCCCCCATCGCGGCCAACTTCTCATTTGCAACATTTAAGAGAATTAGGGTGCCACCCCCACCAAACCAACCTTTGTACAAATTACAGGAGAAACTGTTTCGCAAAAAGTCCAAATAAATAATGTTAATATATTCATTGCCGAGGCTTACAAGACATTTCTGTTATCGCCAACTGGAAGAAAAAATATGAGGCAAACAAAGAATTGGACCATCGCTTCATTTAATCTTTCCTAGGCATTAGGATCACTCCTACATTCTCATATATAGGTGTGGACTTACAGTTTTTGCGGACATAATAAGACTTAAAATTAAGTGATATTAGTGATATTGTTATTAGGGAATGAGGATAATGACACCTGCAATTACGATCCTGAGAAGGGCATAGGGAGTCGGATCAGGAAATTAAAATCGTCGTATGAGATTCATGAATTGCATTAAGGAACGGGTAAATGTACAGTAACATTGTTGACAGAAGCCCATGTTAATATCTGTGACTATATCACTGATGCTACGGGGACAAGGACGAGGAGCTGAAACCGGTCTAGCATAAAAACTACTTGCTCTGTATTATGATTCGAGTAAGGGAGATCCGGAGCGAACAGAGTCTCGGAATAAAGGGTCGGCAGTCAAGTCGAGTCCCAGCTAGGACAGTGAAGGGTATGACTAAGAGGGGGCGGGGGCGTGAATTTTTAACAGTGATGACAAAAGAGAAGCGTCTATTAGGACAGGTCCTACTCCTGTATCGCTTTGCTGTTCCCCCTCATCCGCAGGGCCCATCCTAACAACAATTTTTATGACAATTGCAACATATAGAGACACAGAGCCGATTATCAGGCTGGAGAAACTATGGGACACATATTTTGATCTTGAATTCTGTAAACAGAAATATCCTACAAATCTTTGAACTGGCAGCAATAAACGTTTGATCTAACAGTCCATTTAAAAATAATGATAGTAATGGTAGTCTCTATGAAACCAAAATAATGAAAAATATCGCCCTTAACATCGACGTTAACAGTTGGCCCTGTTAACGAGATTCGGATATTGTCGCAGCATAAGTGCCCATTAATAAATTAACGCAGAAGTAATTTTTTTTGTTTCACATGAAATACAGAGCATAGGGGAAGGGACTCGGGGTGCCAGAACCCCGAAAACCAAGGCGGGGTTAAAAATTATTTGCCGCAGTTTTTAATTCCGTTAAAAAGTTGGCCCATCCTCTCCATCCCTCCTCCCCTGAATTCCAGGAGTATCAGCACCAGAAATTTAATCCTGTTAATTCTCACTGACGATCTTTATCTCGTTAGATGTTTCTCGGCTTCACAAATGCACCTTTCTATCGCAGGGGTTTCTCTCAGTTTCCCCGAAAGAAGAATGCCACCAAAGTAAGGAGGTTCAATAGGTTCAATAGAACGTTTCATTGGTAGTTTAATTGCAAATGTATGTTATTCAAAATGGAGAAAATTAGGATTAATAATCTGTATCAATGCAAGTGCGCACAAGATATCATCGATATGTTATTTTCGTTTAATTTAACAGAGTGGTAATTATAGCACGATCAATCATATGATTTTTATTCACTTCCCGATTTTTTGATCCTATCTCCTTGTGGCTCTGTTTTGCAGACAAAGAGAGGCTAGTGGAAAACTGGTTGAGTGTATGCACTCGATATGTCCAAACATTTACATATTCCTTCGAGAGTATTTGGATTCTTATATTGAATTGCAAACAGGACAGACTCAGAGCTAGGCTAGCTTATGAAATCTAACATAACAACAGGTTTTGGTACCCAACTATTACGTTTTCAGTGGTTACAATAACTGAAATAATTAATAATTTGAATGTAGTATATGATAGTATTTTCCTCAGTATCCTGCGCTTATTCTTATGATTATCATTGTTTGTGAGCGCGGCTACGATATGCGACTGCACAATTTTAACATTAGCTTATCAACTAAATTACTGATAACAGAAAAAACTGTTCAATATTTCAGTGTTGTTACAGCTAATATGCTCTATGGCAAACAAGACTTTATATATGACTTCGATATGGAATACATACACGAGTCAAATACTAGTTGATCATCTTATCTACATAAGAATATTCAGTCTCGTATTGTCGTGAACGTCCAAAGAAATACATGACCCCACTTATCATATTTTCAGTTGAAATAATAAATTTATGAATTATTTCTAAACGCCCAGATGCCCGAACAAAAAGTTCTGAGTGATTATTTACATCGGCGTATTTGCATTGGAATATTCGGTGCGGGGGCCTTCGATAAGTTAAACCAATCCGCCATTCAGTGGGCTGTGAGCGATCAATCAAAGCTCTCGTTGTTTGCACCACCCCCCATCATTTTAAAACAAACACCTAACAGATAAATCATCGTTACCGGCGGCCTTTAACTGGCCCCCAAATAAAGAGAGCAAGTCGTCACTTAAATAGAGCTCCAGATCAAACTTAAATAACTACTTTTAATAGCGATACGAAAATTGAATCGTAAATCTCATTAGTTTATTTCAAACGGATACCGAAAAGCCGCCGTAAGGGCAGTAACAAACAAAAACCGAATAACTACATAATAAATATATTTTTTTAAATCCACTTTCAAATCAGATATTAAAAATAGTTCGTAATTAATTATTAACTTTAAACCTAAAATTAGTAATCAAATAAAAAACGGATAAATAAAGTCACCGCAATCTGCTATTCGAATGAAAGAGAGGTTAGCACGAAACCGGAAAAAGTCAAAGTCTTTGGGCCCGGAAACGTAAAACGGAAGTGTTGCGTGTCCCTCAAGAAATGCAGATGATTACAGATAATGCCTTCTGTGTCTTCTGACCATAATTCAGCCGGAATTCAACAGAAACCCGAAAAAAATTCCGACAAAAAACGATTTCTTCATAGCTGGTTTTATATTTCACATTAATTAAAACGTAATAGGATTACGTAATAATAGGGTGGGAATGTAAATTAACTAAGTTAATTAAGTTGTACGTACATTTGCCCGTTAGTCAGTAGCCAATATCTAAGCTTTTTTTCATTGTCAGTAGTGTCAATTAATAATGAACTGTCGGTGAGTCTTGCTCAAATGTCTAAGGGAGATCGCCTTTCGTGTGAGCACAATGACCTTAAGAAGAGGGTACGAAATTGTGACATATCCAATATTTCATTACCATATCAATATTGAAATGTATATTAAGCCAACCGGACCCAGGTCCTCTTAGAGTTAAAAGAGGGAGAAAAGACGGATTATAGCAGGAGAGAGGAATAAGTTAGGTAATGCCCGTGACGGGCATAGGCCCACTCGGGTTATTATTAAGATATCCGTGCCGGGAAGGAAAGGGGCGATAATATTGAAGAGATAGAGAGAATAAACTGGATGCCGGGGAGGATAGAATAGGTATGAGGCCGGGGGAAAAAAACTCAGGGGAAGATTTTCCGGGGAAGAATGCGGTGGAAGCCAGTCCTTTCTCTCTACCGTCGGCTGATCTCTCTCAGCTAGCGGGGCTAAGATTTTTTTCGCTCCCCTAACCCCCAACCCCTCCTCCATTGTTTATTTATGAAAACGGGGCCGCCCAAACTCGGCCCTTGAAAATTTCAAGCGGGAAAAACGCTTTTCCCCGAAAAACCGGGAATTTCTGCCACCACACCACCAATTTTCTTTCTTTTTATTTTGCGTTTTTTTGCTACTACTCTCTCGTTCGATTTTCATCTTTAATTTTAACCACCAGTTGTGGCTGACGCATTCACGATTTTAAAATTCAGCAATTGTAACATTTGGGCACAATAATTACAAATATAGTATTTCTAATATTCTAGTACTTCGTTTGTTGTACATATAATATTACCTGGGAAATTTGACCTAGCGGTTTGGAGACTTAAGTATTCTTTCATGAGAAAAATACTGTTTGATTAAATGGGATAATGAGTATGATGATATGATAATGAGTATTAAGCTTTCAAATATGTAAACCCTAATATGAGCCCGTATGCTACGCTGAAAAGGCTACAAAAACACCTTCAAAAGCATCAGTCTACCGAATCGATAGATATCGACTTTCAATCGACTAAACATAGGTTCCGCTCGCGCCATCTGAACTCATCAGGCAGAATTTCTATTTAATGCGCATAGCTTTGAAACGGTGATGCCGAGGCGGAAAGGACTGAAGAATTTCAAATAACGGAATTCGGCATTCGATTCTTCGAAAGGGAAATATTAATTGAGGCTCTCTCGGCCGTAATTCAATCAGATTCCATTAATACCAAGAACGGACATCGATCATCCGTGCACAACTCTGTTGGGCACTGAGAATGCGAATCCGAGATAATATTTCGTAAAAAATTTTAATTAAATTTATTTTAAGGAGAATTCTAATTTCTACGGAGCGGCCGAAAAATTCACGAGAATTCTGTGTTTCCTAACAGGAATACATTCTCTGCTCCGTTCAATTTTTAGGTACGAAACATATAAACATTTAAAGTACGGGAGATAAAAATAAATGAGAAGACAACCTTTGCCGAAATACATAATATATCAGAGACAGGCCCGTCTGGCATCCATCACATTCAATTTTAGATAATCACATAAAAAACGCCATTACAAATTTCGGGAGACCCCTGAGAGGAAGCACGTGACAGTTGAGAAAATTCATACAAATTTCTGTTTAATTTGAAATTCTTAATACTCTAATTGTATACGATCTCATTTTCGGGTCTAAAGTGACAATTAACAGACAATGTATCGAATATATGGACAGATGAACTAAACGGGGAGTAGCCGACACTCTGATCTCACTTTTTAAAACTAACGTAAATTTATTTTTGTCTCCTACCAAATCGAATAGCAAGACGTTAAAATGGGACTAGAGGAAGCCGGATACAACGGAATAGGTTCCCTTAAGGGGGGGCAGTGTAGTGTATTTATAATAGAGGGGTCGGCCCTAGGTGTAATTTCTGGCGGTGAGTAGGCAATATAAGCGGAGCGAGGTAGGCCTGGGTTGGCCCAACCTAAGAAATGCTCCCCCGGCAAAAAGGGACAACGTGAAATACGGTCCTTTTACGGTGAGCGGCCCAGCCACAGCCCCCGGGCCCACTTACCGGCCATTTATTAACAACAATGATACCCACTTTAGTGGCCAACAAACACCAACCGCTCCTTCCTAAATACACTAAACAACGAGAATTATTTGTCCCGTTCTACTTTCGATGTTAAACATATATCTTCAGCTCCCTGGGGAAGCTCCGCGACCGATTTTCAGGACTATCCGTTGTTATAACGGATATATATGTTATGACTATATGTTAGAAAGTTAAATCAAAACTTAATTAGGTACAAATTTAAATTCAAATTATTCTACTGTATTCTTTACGTTCTCAGAAAAAAAGTAACCATCACGAATTTACTATAGTGAAATAGCTTCACGAAATTACTATATACACTGGTACAACTTGATAACAGAATCTATCAGAAATATTAACCAAGTCATATCGGTTTAAATAGTCGATGATTTCGGGATTCGAAGATTGAATTCCTAATTTTTCGAAAACAATCAATCAAGAAGTATAGAAGTATAGTTCTGGGTCTGTACTGTACTTATTTAGTTTAATATTTCGGTCTGACTTACATGTTTCGTTGTAGAACAATCCTGTTATTCATTCCCAGTAATGTTAGTTTGGTGAAACATACCTGAAACAAAATTATTAATAATAAAATTATTGTATTTTCTTAACTAGAAAAATTCTATAACAAATACCTATTGTAGCTATTGATCGTTAGGGTACCTTTAACTCAGTATTATAACAAACATTTCCTTGATGCACATACAAATCAAATTTTATTTAAAAAAATCATTCCGTTACCTGTTAAAAATAGCCAGTCCTCTGCATAGTGTGTCCTGTCATTGGAAAGGTATTTTTTTGGAGGGGGGAGGTATAATAAAATAAAAATATTACCTTTGAATACCAGTTGGGTGGTCTCTTTGGTTTTGTATATCATAGTATTATCTTCCCATCAACTTAAATGTTCTCCTGCGATACCATAATATGAAGGAATATAATACTAACAATTGATTTGGGCGTCATGGCAACGTCGTCAATAAACTATATCACGGCGAACAATAATGAAGGCAAAACTAATGAAACATTCTATTGGCCTAACGTTTAGGTGATTCTCAATGAATGTCATAGTAAGGTTTGATTCTACAGACATAATAGCTAAACAGGAAACTACTTTTGTTGTAACGGTGTGAAATAGAGCCCGCCGTAATGGCTCGACCTCACTGGATCGGACATGATTTCCGTTACGACCGATGAAATAACCATTATGAGGAGCAAAACCTGTTTCAGGGATTTCTAAATATATTTTTTAAGGATAATACACACATACAATATCACCGGTTCGTAACAATTGGCAGGGTTATTTTATCACACGAGTGATTCACATTTTGTTTTGAGCGCCAGAATTTCGGCTTTTTTATCCAATTTTTATGAAGCAAATTACCTGTTGTTGTCATTTTTCAACGGCAGCCCGTATAAATTAGTGGGGTATATCGGTGCTGTCGGCGATAGTGGGCGCGATAAGGCGGGCCCCGAAGTTGTACGCCACCGATGTGTAATGTATGCGCCGCCACGCGCACACGCGGCGGCTCCTCCTCCTCCCGCCCGGCTAATTTCGCTGAGATGGGCGAATTGCGGATGTGTTCGTATTTTAATTTATACCAGCAACCGGGCCGGTAACTGCTCATTAACAGAGATTAGCGTCCCACTGCCGAAAACTTCACAATTGCGATTTACAATTCAAATATAAATACTTTCGATCCCGCTCTCAGTTACGCTACAGGTCACGTGAGCTTCGACATATATAAGAAACAGGGCATAGAAAGAATGAACGAAGTAATATTGAACGACAGAAATCCATCAAGGCCTTTATCAACACAACGCTACCAGAAATTATTTCAACTTTCTCTTAGATCCGTTCTTATTTTTGGCTTGTTCTGGTTGTAGAACATAAATTGACAATTAATACGTAATAACGTCCAACTGATATTCAGAATAACTATTCCGAACTTGTTGGAATAAAGTCAATGGAAGAGTTAAAACTCAATTAGAGCGTCGAGCCGCCTTTGTTTTGGTATTTGAAGCCGGCCATTAAAACTGAAATGCATCTAACACGGATCCGGGGAAAACAAACGACACGACGAGAACAACAAAAAGCGACACCTATAAGCTGGTTAGCCCCCTGTCCCGTTTCTGTTGATTGCATACACAAAGCGGAAATTCGAGGCGTTACTAAAGCTCGGTTTCGCTTTCACGACCTGCGATTATTATTTAAAGTGCGGGTGGTGTTAAAAATTATTACTTGATAACTCATTCCGGGATAATAAATCGCAATTATTAAATACATTTCAACTTAAATCTACTCGTCTGAATTTGTGAAATATAATATGATCTAGCTGCCCCAGCTAGTATGCCCTAAATTTCTCACGGAAACTAATTTCGGCATTCCCTTTAAGTAATGGAAATTTCAGTTACATAATGAAGGCACATTCAGTATTTCCAGAGGAACAGTAAATGTAAATATAATTAAATAAAGTAAACAGGTTTCCGTTTCACCGTGGGGGACTTTTCACGCGTACCTCTCTCTTTCCCTTTCGCTGTTTCACTTTCTCTCCCTCCCTCTTTTCGGGAGGCGACAACATAAATAATTTAATAACGAAAGTTTATAAGACGTGACGATTTTTACTTTTTTTAATGCGAGAAAAAAAAGAAGTAAAGAAGACCCTCTCTTGCCCCAAGGTATATAATTAAAAGCCGGGGAACGACTCCCGTTATTATGCGGGGGCTGCAATGCTGGCGAAGCGAAATAAAAATTATATGCAGCTCCAAAACCTTCAGTCCCTACTACTTCTTCTTCTTCTGTAATAAGGAGCAAGCCCCTGAATTAAGAAGAGCCCCCGAGAGACAACCCCCTAGTTTACACTCTTAGTTTCCGTTTTTCGTTGGGTAACCAAAGAGATTATTTGTACATACATCATTGTTAATTTGAATTTCAGTCGTCTCCTAATTAATATACTTTAGATGTTACATTTCCCTACCTCCCTATCCATTTCGACAGTAAATGATTCATACAAGTCAGTTGAGTTTCTAATTTCAATTTGCAATTAGTAATCTGCAGCACGCCTAAGACACTTCTATTGCAAATTTAAATTTGAGACATAAACATAGTAAATAGCTTAAAGGTATATGGAAATTACAAAACATTTATTAAAGAAATCATTATATGAATATATATCATTATATCATTACATGCTTAGTGGGTACTTCGAAAGTAGTTCTCTACCAACTGCATTGGTACGAACACGCTTACACCTTCTAAGTATACTGGGAATTGAATTGTCTCTCCCTAGAAGTGATCTGTACGACTTTCATATTCACAACAATTTTAAACAAGTTGACGTATAAAATATTAGTTGATATCCACCATTCATTAATATCAAGAATCATTAATAGAAGCCAAGATAAGCTAAATTTCATAATAGTATCACGTGGACCGCAAATAATATTCACGGGAAGAGAATCGTGTTTTTAATTGACATCATTAATTATATTGTACGCAATGTAATATCAGATGCTTAATTGATCGTGCCCCATTTAAGAAGTAAACAGTGTTTGTTCGGGCCTATGTAATTGGGAGATTGAACAAAAGTAATCCCTGATGGGGTATGGACGGCCGGAACTAATAACACTAATAAGCGGTATTGATTGTGTCCTTGTCACGATGAACAATTCATTAAATTAAGCCTACGCCAAGGGGTTAGTAGGGGGCTGTCCCCTGTTCAAACCCTGTCAATACTGGCACTCAACCGACATTGAAGCGTATGACTACCAAACTGCCACATGAGACAAAATCGTGTAAATAACCAACGATTCATGCACAGCCCAAATCCGCCTACGTATACAAAACTACCATAATCGTCCTGGAAAATAAACCAGCAGACCTTATATTAATAAATATTTAATAATAAACAAATTGTCCTACCAAGTTCTTACTATTGTGATTTCAACAGAATTCTGCAGAAAACATACTCTCAATACGTCTACCCTTTTAAGAAATGCTTTCGTAAAATACTCAACAGCAGTTATAATAATACAGTGACTGGACCACAAAGAATAGGAGGTCCAGGAATGAGGAAAATCTTCACAACTTCTAGAAACGTTTGCAGAAATTGCTAATTCTAAATTGGAATGTGTGCATTTCAATTAAATCCAGAACCTAATTAAATGTTCGCTGTAACTCGTTATCCAGTTATGCTTACAGGTCCTCAAAGCCACCAATCTTCCTTACCACAGAAATGAAATTAGCGGTTGGGGATATAATGACGTATATGCCTCAGTGCCTACTATCGGGTTATGCACTGTTACTACTTCACACCGGTGGGGATACGACAGGGGCAGATTATACACTGGCATAAGCCCGCAGTACTAATGCGTGTGACGGGTTTGCATTAGCGCCGTGCTCAGTTCAATGAAATAAACATACAGTTCAGTTGCACCCAGTAGGTTCTAACAAGGTACTCTTACGAACAGGTACATTTACGACACTGACATTTAAACTATTATCAAATATATAGCGCACGTTTATATACATTGTGAGGACATATTTGAAATGAATGTTAAGATAAATACGAGAGAACCATGTAACACTCACTGAAGAACTCAATTATACATACGTGATGGAGGACTCATTATAGTATCATAGTAAAAACAAGCCATCCGCATGCAATATATTTTTAATGTTATATATAATGGTTATGTCCCCTTAGCAACGGGACACGTGTCCATGTCTAAGGTCGCCTATATAGTAAAGGGCGAGGCCATGCATAATAACACAAAACTGTTAAACCCTTTAAGTTGTGTGGCGGTGGAGGCTGTAGGGATGAGTATGAAGTGTTAAAGTTTAGAATTTATATAGAAGGCAGGTAGGATGGCATCCGGGGCTTATTTAATTGGCGATACTCGATAAGGGCCAAGAGTGGAGGTCACGGATCCATTTAAGCCGGCTGAATTATTCAAAGGGTTTTGGGAGGTGCCTAGTTTACGAGCCGATGTCCCCCCGCCGGTCCTTATTCATTATGGATAGCGTGAAAACTTTATAAAACTTTAACTACGAAAGTGTTACTGCCCCCTCCCCTTTTAATGCTATCTGAATCGCTGTGTCCTCCTATCTAACACACTCGCGTCCCGTCCATTTACCCTTATTTACGTGGAACATGTATGGACAAATTGAAAAAGAAGTTAGAAAGTTTATCTTGCGTTAATATTTGCTAATTTGGCTCTTAATTACTATCATACTATAAGAAAGTCTAACCTCATAGTATAAGTAATTAAAAATGAAAATTCTAAACAGTTAATTAATCTTATTAATGTCTTCGCTGTCCTACTAAAAAGTGAAATATCTGTAATTATAAAATGACTGCCATTATATCCTGCTTATGACTACTATCCTCGTAGCTAACTACTAATCGTCATAGCTGGCTTTTATATGCTACTGCATAACTTACTATGGCTTTATAGAAAGTTATGTTAGAATCGTATTAAAGTGCGGCAAAATCAGGATCGTTGTCTTTATGTTAGTTCATTAATGGTTTGAAATGTTAACAAAAAACTATTTTGCAAAGCATTAATATATGTTGCCCGTTGAAAAGAGAATAAGGAGTAATAGTAAACAACTTTGGAAGAAAGTAAGGCAAATGGTCGACAAGTACAGAAAGTATATGTGATAGGGAAATGGTTTGCTGTTAAAAGAAGTTTAATCAAATCTTAGCTCACGCGAGGAGGGGGATAAAATGCTTTTTCAATATCAGAAAGGAGACACCCAGGAATAAGACCGACACGAAAATTGGCATGACATCTTTATATCAAAATGGAAATGGATATCCCTCTATCAGTGGGCGATTTTAAAAGGAGGATCATTTCGGCTGAATTATATTGTAACTAATGCCTAACATTATGAACTAAACACCGGCAATATTTACATTATTTATTGCGTACTTTATATATTTGGTATTCTGTGCTTGTTAGTTCAACATGAGTATACCTAACAGCACGTCTCCAGAGCGCTACTGATCATCATCGAACTCATCACAGTACGAACAAACAACAGGAGACAGATTATAAAACATACGATAATATTTCCAACTATAAATGTTCTCTGTTGAAACGTTTCAATAGCACGTTCCGCCGTACTTCTCCAATCGAAATGGAAAATTACCGACTTTTCGACAAAGGGAAAATAATTAACTTCGGAAATTGAATACAACTCGCAAAAGAAAAAAATTTCAAACGGACCTTATTTCTTCCTTTATGATTTTTCGTTTGGTCGTCCACTGCCCCCCCCCCCACCACCACCACCGCGATGTTTATCAGAGCAAATAATCCGAAAACTGATAGAGTTCCGCGCGGGCTGAAAGTAAACACGTACACGCACACACGTGCAGACGCGCTCAGACGAAACCAACGCAAAAGGAAACCTTTTTGAAACTGCAGACTCCATTTCCCCAAATCGGTGGAGGAAATTACTTGCCGGATTGGAAAGGCGGGGACAAGCGGGAGCAGGCAGGGGCAGGTCCCACGGTAAGAGTGACGACACAATACACAATACACATCTTCATGTATCTTGCACGTCGAGTTCTCAGGATCGGCAGGCGTTTTATTAAAATATACCCCGGGGTATATTCTCACATGCGTTTGCCATTAATTCACCGCCTTCCAGTGACGCACTCGACGGGCTCTGACTCCAATTTCCATAGCACCAAGACAACAGACGGATACGATTATTCGGTATGATGTTCAGCGATATTGAACCTCCCAAGAAAGTTATTTATTACGTGTGTTATTACTATTTTTAAAGCCCATTGTTGTCATTTGAAATATTATTAAGGCATGAATGCACTAAAAGTATTAATACTTTTATCGCGCTATCTGTCCTTAACTAGGCAAAATTTAAGGTATTTTATTCAATAGATAAATTTAAAGTTGCGTCATGCTTTACGGCACCTAAAAACACAAAGAGTCTCTATTCACGTCGACCAGCGTATACTAATAATATAGACCGTTGAACAAAAGCCCTTTTGATAACTTCCAGCAGAGGTCAAGTTCACGTGCCCTTTCTGACTATTGGGGCGAGCAGGCTAGCCAGGATTTACAACCTTTTCGAAATATTTCATGAAAAGTGCTCCCCCGCCTTAACTAGAGGGATTTTAACCGGGAAATTTATGATATCGATATTACGAGAATGAAGGAGAATGGATATGAAATTCCGGTACCGGATTCTTGCCGAATTCCTGAAGTTATTATATAAGAAAACTGTACGCCTGCAGGACAGGGAGGTAGGCCGCAGGTTACGGACAAGGGCTCATACTATGAGTAGATGGGGCCTGGCTACCTTTTATAACTAGATTCATTTGTGCTCTCTTTGTGTGAGCCCTTACGTCGTCCTTTATTAATCCCACTCCAGCACGTTCAATATTCCCTTTGTTTTTCCCCCTTATCCACCCCCTCTCAGTTTTTGAACATCGACTTATATATCATAATAAATAGGATCCAAATTCGAGATCAAAGGGGCGGGAGAGGGGAAGTTTAATTTTATTAATGAAGATTCCATTCGTTTTTAGGATAGAAAATTACCAGTTACTCCCTTTATATGATTTTCTGTCGGGGAGAGTTTTATTATAAAACCAAACGCCGAAGGGCGGATATTTTATCCACGAGGTTATGAAAGTAAACATATATGAAATCCTGACCTACTTGACCTTATATAGGGTGAAAATTAAACGAACTGGAAACTAGCTAATTTAGTTAAATTAGTTAATTTAGTTCTTAATGTTTTATTCATCAGCAGTCCTTCAGTAAGTAACAAACCACCTGGAACTCAGGGAAAGGTTACACTTAGATCACTTTCTAAATATAAATTAAACTCTGTAAAGAAACGAGTAAACTGAACAATTGTATAGTATTCTAAAGCAATTGCGTAAAAAGCCATTGGATGCATAGGTTCAGTTAAGTTATAGGTTAAATCTCGGTTAAGATCAAGCACATCAGTACTCAAGCACCCCGTCCAGTAATAGAATATGAACGCACTATACTGTAAACACGGGTACTGTTCATAAATATAATAAAGTACACTGGCTAGCAGGAATCACTACATTAAGACATAAACTAACGAGGGAGCAGCCTCGCCATTCTGTGTTGAAAGGGCCCGTGTTCCGCCCCTAGGACACGACTGACAACGGCCCCTCCTCGTTTTTCCCTCCTCTCGTTCTAATTGAAATTCACACATTTAAATATAATTAGGCTCGTGTCGAGGGGACCAGAGACCGTCCCCCCATTACGCTGGATTACTGCCTATTAACACTTTGGGTGGTTAAGGGTGGGGGGAGGGGGTTACAGTGCTTTGTTCCAAATCGGTTATCTGTAGATATTCATGGCGTCCGACAACACCCCTCCCCCGAGCCCTCCAATTCCAACCTCGCTCTTCCACTAATTGATGACCTATGCAATTATGGAAATGTCGACACAGTGGACCCGGGCCCGCACTCTGTGCCGTCCGTTTGTCGACAGGGTTCACTCTAAATTCAATTGGTACAGGATAAATAGGATGTCACCGCCCCCGACAATGGGACCCTTAAACGTTCCCCGATATTGGCCCATTCGACAAACGGACTAAATGTCTAGTGTGCCAGAAAAATATAATGTCTCATGTAGTAGCATCGTAACGATGCTCCCTTGTCAATGAAAATTGTTTGCTGAGGGTATAGATTGTAAAAAAACTTGTAAACGAAAAAACTCAAACAATGATTATTTTCATTCAAGAATAATTCTTCCCCCCTCTAAACCACATCATAATCACATACTTCATAATTTACGTACTATTCAAATTTAGTGTTTTCACAGGAGTTTCTCTTTCGCTGTTATAATGTTGAGCACAAATTAATAATCCAACTGAAACTGCCGGCTTTTCAGAAACGGACCCAGCGCATGCTAGTTTGCGTTATAATTTTCCCCGATACGTATCGGGGGTAATATTACATCGCGAGGAAATGGAAACGGTTTTGATTTGATGTAAATGTGACATTTATCCGACGGCTGGGGATGGATCTCTCCTCGGGGCTGGGGGCGCTCTCAATTACCCGAAATTTATAGCACCTTTGAGGCCTCGCCACTGCACTCGCGCCCCACTTACACTACAAATTCCCTGGCTATTACACGTGGCTCGTAACGTTCACTCGTTAATAACTCATCTCAGAGTTGACACGTTAAATGAAACTAGGGGGCGGAAATAGAAAAAAAGTGGGGATATGTGTAAAGGGAATGATCATAAATTATACCCCTTGTCGCGAACGTTGGTCGAGAAAGAATTCATCCGCGCATGGTCCGCCAGTAAGCCTGTAAATTACAAAACCACAATTTTTTTATATGATCCTACATTTAAAACTCCATTTTTCCACGTGTTAGCTAAATTCTACATTCGCAACAAATTTCTCGTATTTAAGGAAACAATCACGTATGAATTGGAAGTGATTTCCATGTTTTTTTCACTATAGTGTTATATACGCTCCCGATAAGTTGGTTATAACCGCCACATAAGCTCCTTCAGTCTCAGGTACATAAAATGGAAATATTAAGTCGTTTTGACGGTAAACGCGGCAGCTTTCCTCGTGCACGAGTTGATGGAAGTGAAAAGACCCTATATGTGTCACCAGCTTATATGCGCTATAAGCTGTTGGTCGAGATTGATGATGATTGGCTGGATCCTTTTTGTCTGATCCCGTTAGTTAATTTGAATTAACGTTGTAAGTGTTGTTTGAATTATAAAACGTAAACTACCAGGCCGACATAATCCTAGGTCCTGATACACTGACATTTCAAAACTGAATTATATGGTTATACATTTTTATATAAACTTTTAAGTTTAGATATTTATAAAAAAACATCTTTTTACGTAGTAGAGACATCGTTGATCACAATATAATTTTCTGAAACAAAACTGTTCTTCCCTCCAGAAGATATCATAATATTCTGAGATTAAAGAGTCGAGTAATCCACGGAGTGGAATGCAGCTTGCGATAGGTTTTCTTGCGGTTCTTTCATATCAGCGCATCTACAACTGGAGCTTTTCGCTATAGGAATTATCCTTGACCCTTACTTTGCTCAGGGGTGTGGCACACTCCAAGCCCCTACAGGAAACCGGTGTATTCATAGTTTACTAAAAGGATTCAAGCTCCGGTTTTCTAATTGAGAACACAAGCCCCTATTACAAGGTTTATAATATTAATTTCATTCGGAAAAGCCAGGCCTGATAGATTTTATAATTTTATTTAGCGCAATATTTTTCGAAATTTTTCCGACAGCTTCGTGTTGAGTCGGCCTGGATAAAAAACGCGGTGGAAATTTCCGCGGCCTCCCTGTTCCTACACAGGGTGCTTTTCTCCCCATTAAGTTTAAGAGCAGACGCCGTCCTACCAACTTACTTTTTTTCATACTGGGTTTTCTGAAACATTATCTTTCCTTTCCTCCGCTTCCCGTGTGCTTAATCTGTTACTAGAAACGGTATAACCGAACCCCGTTTTTACATCAACTTTTTCTGTCCGTTTGATGTCCCATCCAGACAATTCCACCGGTCGCTATTAAATATCAACTTTTAATTAGAAACGCCTCCATTTTGGAAATTTCGCGCCCGATAATTGTGCGCGCATATATACCTTCAATTGAAATCAACTGCGAAGTCGTCTCCTCCCACACGTAGGGAAACTTGTAGTTTTCCCCTAATTAATGACGACGTTTCTACTAATTAAATGCCCTGGAGGAAAGTGGGTCTCGTCTAACTGACAAAAAGAGGGAATACCTACTTCTGTTTGAAACGCATATGAAATTTCAACCTGTCGTTATATAACAATACACAAACATAAACAATTTTGCAGACAAATTATGATTTTGCATAAAAAACCAATAGTTATTATATATTATGCGAAAAATAAGTTTACACGGAAAAGGTTCAGGACCATATACGCACCCAAGAATGACATTCGTTCTTGTGACTGGGCTTGTTAGCCATCGCTACCAGAGACCAATTCCCTGACTTATACTAACATTTGACATACGCGACGATAATATCGACGAATTATTATCGCCAAACCTCTGGTTTCAGGCAGCACAATTCGCCGCATAATATTTAAATTCTAGCGAAATGTATTTTAGTTTTCCCGGGAAAAACTTGTTTCCGGGAACAACTTTTAATTGAAACTGGCCCCAGCGGAGCCCTAATTGTTTCATCGGCGTCAATATGAATGTGCACGTTCAGTGCATTGGATATTGACAGTGGAAATGTCGTGCCATCCACACTGCCGGCTGGATTAATTTAGATTTGCACTCCATATCGAAGCTCCGAATACATTTTTAGTTGAACATACTTAACAAGATATTCCTAGGAATTATTTCACGATACGCGATACATATCCTTTCTTGTCTGGTGTAGTGCTTTCTGCCAAAGATTTGCTTTCCCAGTATGTCCTTAAAAATAGGCCCACCATACTCTACTCGCAGAATGTCCTCCTTGACCCGTTCAATATTGCTGAATAAAATTAATTTAGTAGTTGTAATAATTTTGTGTGCGTAAGTAATGCAAAATTTTACATATAATAAGAATGGCCAGATTTGACAAATAAACATAAGAATATTTTCAGAAAAGGGGTCAAAAAGTAATCGCCCTTTCTTTCTTTACAATTTTGATGTCACTCGTTATTCCGAATAATGACACTCGAATGCCACTTCTCGGAAAGAAAACTTTGTAAAACATGAGTGGTTCCCAGAAAAAGAATCTTACTTCAGAAACTTCACTAAACTTCAGAAGGAGCTGAACTTCGTAAGGGCTGAAAAGCGGGAACTGAAATTTCTGTGGAAAAGAATTGCTTCCTGTAAATAAAGACTTAAAGGCTCCTAATTGAGATAAAGGCAATAATACATTAATTGGATTACAAGTCCAATGTCTGTTATACAGATTGATATTGACGCATAATTATATCAATATATTTTCTTACAAAGTTTAATAAAAATACTAAAAAAATACCAAAGGCAAGGCAGAAGATGTTTTTAGAAATTATTATGAATTAGTAATATTGAGTCGGGAAGCTACTAACTAGAATAAGTAGTCAAGTTGTATAGCCCGGATCATTGTTTGGTTTTAGAGAAGAAATCTTTCATAAGAAGGAGGAATCGCACCCGACAATATGCACCTCTGGTTTTCACCGAGGATCCATTCTGATTTGCAGTTTAGAGCAGTTGGTTTTCCCGCTCCCGAAAAAGCGTTTAGAGAGATCAAATTTCCCAGGGATAGTTTAAAAAATGTCAATACAACTTTGTCAATAAGATGTCAATAAGAATAAACCGAAAACTGTCACTTAAAATTGCATATTAGTTCTATTCTATTATTGGCGTTTTAAAATGTTAAGAAAAAGAAAGATCGATTGTCATCCATGAATGTTTTATGTCCAATTGACTCCATCGTATGTGTACATTTTTAGATTATTCACATTCATTGTTCAATATTGGGTGGAAATCAACCTGTGGCACAAGGGCTCTGAACCGGGCTTAGCCGGCCAATCGGACTAATAGAAAGCTATTTGCCGAAGGGGGCTCTCCTCTCTGGTCTCGGTCTCTCACTACTAATAGCTCAGATTTAATCTCCCCCAGTAATACATTTTAACGCTGTTAAATTAACAGTAGCGATCTATTTAAAGCGGATTGCTAATCGTATTAATAATTAATTTGTCACAATTGGATTGTTCCCATGCCAATTGGCTGAAATGTTGCGCAATCTTGCGAAAGCGGTTGGTGACTCGCAAGATTGAACTTTTAATAATCGGATTGCCAACTGAAAGCGGCACAATTATTGAAATCATTCGGTAACATATCCTTTACTGCGACTGTTCGCATTCGCCTATACATTACAACACTTCACACCCAATTAGATGTGATATCATCTGTTTAATTGAATCCCGTATTAATAATTGTGGATTCTTGGATCGTTAAATATTCATGCAAATGGTAAATACCACTTTCGCCCGATAATCCAAATTATAATTGAGCGCAACTAAAGGTGCGACTAGCACTAGTTCTTGAGTCTTCTGGGTTTTTATATTCAAGCTTCATGAATGTGAAATACTTATTTAACAGAAACAAACTTAATGAAAGTTTTAATTTGCCTTCATCATATTGTAGTCTACGAGCACTACGACCACATGTCATGAGAATCAAAGTACAGATATCAATGAATAAGTAAATTGATAATCCAGGAGTGGATCCGGATATTGTGTACAACCATTACCCGATTGAAATATATACTTTTAGTTTATAATTAGATTGGGAACAGATTTTCCCAAAACTTCCCACCCACCCTGCGCCATGGAGAGATGGTCCTTTGAGAGGTCCGGGGGAAATCTCGAGTGTGGAATCCCTTCAATATTTAATAAACCCGGAAGGCGAATAGGAAACAGTGGGCGGGCTGTAATGGATGATATAATGGTCTCTGGGGCAAGGGGCTCCCGACAAATGGGGCCTGAGCTCCGGGTCCATTCTTTCTGGGAGGGGGCCGGGTGGAGAGAGCAAATATCTCAGCGGGGACTCAGAACCGACAACTACCGAAATCATTATAACCCAACTCTATAAGGGAATTACTTTCTCAAAGGGTTAAAAAGATTAGAAGACAAAACTTGAGAAGAGCATGCTGGATTAAAAGTGAAACATTTCGTTTTATATATATATATATATATATATATATATATATATATATATATATATATTGATAAGGTATTTGATATAAACCATAAATGAAAATGTATCATTTGCCTACTTACAAAAGTCAAAAGCTAAACCCACTGCGTATTTATTGTCTTCCGCTAAGGATATAACAAAACTTGAAAGAGTGTACTAGAATTGAATTTTGAGAAGTAGCGCTAGAGCACTTTCTATTCCCTTTCAATAACTTCAAATATGTTTCTGACTGTCCAAATATACAGCAGTTTGCATAAATCAATATTTTATATGTATCTTCATATTTCAAATTTTCCGCCTTCCTTCGTAATCTCATTATAGAATGCTTCGTTTCATTGACAAAAATTGAAGATTATATCATTTGTTTACCTACACTTTGTTTCGATTAAGAATTTTTAGAAGGATTTAAAACATATTGCAATAACAATCACGATGGCGTCCGAAATTATATCCGTTGGCAAATTCTAAAACTAATAATTTCCAATCGAAAACGCGCAAACATCCGATCGTCTCTCTGTTTGCTGAAAGACGGATGACTCATTAGAACTATTCTATCGGGGAATCTTTTATGACAAAGTTTAAAGTTGTCGCAGGCACATCAAAGCGAATTTGGTCCGAGTCCAGAGCCCTCTTCGGGAATAATTGTAAAGGAATGGTGGCCGCGTGGGCGCGCATCTGTGCGTAACCGTAGGCCGTGTGAAACCGTGTAGCCAGGTAGCGATGTTCACGCTCATATTGGGTCTGGTTTGTTCACCTAACCGGAATTAACATTAATTAGCGGCGGGAACACACAAACGAGCACCTCCCTCCGGCCTCCCCTAAGCCCCTTTCCTCCTCCTCCTCCTCTCTCACACGCCTAATCCTACTCTGTTACCTAACTCATATGTGTAGCTTCCACCACTTCACCTATTCGAGGAGAGGGTTTTCTATAAACTCCCGGGGTCCTATTTAAATTTGCACGCTTATTTACTTTAATTTAACTGCTTTGTATGTATATCTACTCGGCTGCCTTCTTCTCTCTCATACCACAAAGAATCGCCTCAGTATCGCTTTAAAATATTAGATCAAAAGCGGATCTAATCTACCCCTCTGGCATTCATTTTGCGGATATTTCCATTTTCACTTATCTATAGTGACGACGTCGAGAAGCCGAACCGGTATAAAATAAGACACAATCGGCGAATGGGGAGGTAGATTATGGCAATACTAAGAATGATATCAATATTATATTCGGATACACCGTAATGGCCACAGTAGTTTTTCCGAAATCCGTCCCCAAACACATCAATAATTCAAGACGGCCATGAAAACTATCTACGGCGGGCAAGGTTATGTAAGCTTTGGGTAGTTCCCCTTAGCCCGGGTCATGGGATCACTCCCCGAAAATCTGACCCACGGCAAATACCTTTGGGAGCGTGTTGCCGGGGAGTTTTTTTCTGAAATAGTTATTAGATATTAAATTGGCTTGCCCGGAGGGAAAGACTGAAATAGTGGTGGGGAGTGGAGGCATCGCTTCTGGAACAGAATTATTTATACCGATTTCATATAGCTTATTCCACCTCGTTCGTATTACCAGAATCCCAAATATATAAACTAATTTAGGCATTTGGTGTTTCAGTTTCCCCAATGATCTGGGTGCCTAACCAGCTTGTGGGCGCTCCCGCCGGTACAGACGTCACCATCGAGTGCAACACGGAGGCCTACCCCCGCGCCATCAGCTACTGGGTCTACGACGGCATCATGCTCCTTCCGACAAAGAAGTACATGACCAAGATCAACGAGAACAGCTACAGGACCTATATGAAACTGACCGTGCGTAATCTCACGACAAAGGACTTCGGCAGCTACAGGTGCATCTCCAAGAATTCGCTTGGCGAAACAGAAGGATCCATCAGGCTATACGGTAAGCCTTGCATGTATTCTGGGCCTTAATTCTTCAAATATTTATTCAGAAATATCTTCATATTCTAAACATATCTAGGTACCAAGTGGTTACGACACAAATTTTACATAGTGACTCAGAAACTCAAAGAATAATCGTTCCAATTTTTCACTCCGTTGTTTGGTCCGTGAGGGGACGTGAACAGTTAATCAATTATAACCGCGAAAAATGTATATGTTTAATGTATCTTAACTGACAAAAGTTTAAAACCTGAAACGATTTAAAAGAATGAAACTGTTATAATTCGGATAGACGGAGAGCGATAGAAAAGGGAGGGCGAAACAACACTATTACGCCAATAATTGTTCCCTAAAACCCTGTTGATTAATTGGTGGCCTCCCTCACTGAGCGTCAACTCCTATTTTTCATCCGCCACTAAGGGCAGTAGCCACCCCAAAGAGCTCTAAATTCATCATCTTAATGGCCGCAATAACATTAATAAAACTTCTTTCTTCCTTCCCTACCGATAACTCAAACATTAGAGGGCGACTTTCCCTTCTTGTTCGATCCCCCACTCCCTCCACAACGAGTCAGACTTGAAGCGGATTATAAATTGTAGTATCCCACCCCCACCCCCTCCCACCAAGACATTCCCTCCTAAAATCTCAAAACGTCCAGCTATAAAAAAATACTGCCGGCTTCATTTCTCACTGTTTAAATCGCCCCAGTTTTGATTACTCCACGCCAACCCCGTAATGGATTATGACGGTATATTTATTAATTTCAACTGATTAGATTTGAGCCTCGACGTGATGAATAAATAATATAATTAATTTAAAGTTGGCCAAACGATAATACTGCGGTATAAATGACGGTTGGTTTATTCGAACTATTCAGCTCAGATGTTATAAAATCCAATTCCTACAAAATTTCAATCATATTAAACTAATTAAGGACCTGCAGGATTATTACAAGCGTTCGGTCCAGGAGAGTACCGACAGCTAAATTATACTTATGGGGTGGCAAAAGGCTAAATTTAGTCCGGTCATGAAACCTAGGCAACTAGTATATATATGAGAGTTAAAAACCTCTAGAACTAAATGCATAAAACATTGTAATGGATGGACTTCCATCACCATCGAAACTACATATTTTATTCAGAAATATATGGGAATATATATGACATTAAAACCTTGCTTTGAAGCCATGGTAAAAGAAAATAATACTATGCATTGGAGAATAACAAACTAAAACTTTAAAACAGATTTTCAACACAAACATCAGTCACAATCATTATAGTGTCTTATTTTTTTAGATTTAATTATTTATAGATCTATCTAAATCACCTCCTTTGATCTTATTCAATGGACTGTTAAAGCTAATGGGGAGAAAATTAGACCTACGAACCATTTTTTACAACACTCCAGTAGTTTGTATTATTTGGCGAATAAATAT
Source organism: Lethocerus indicus (assembly GCA_019843655.1). Lineage (NCBI taxonomy): Eukaryota > Metazoa > Arthropoda > Insecta > Hemiptera > Belostomatidae > Lethocerus > Lethocerus indicus. Next base: position 11,612,451 of record JACDQD010000012.1, on the reverse strand, counting down.
TATTAATCCAGCCTAATTTCAGTTTTTCGCCATCCCATACAGAAAGAACCATAAATAAATGTTTGTTTTACCTATGCTATTCTTTTGTTTTAGAAATACCGATGCCCTCCCAACAGCCGAGGACGACGGAAATGGGAAGCAGGGCGGGAAAAGACGGTGAGAACATTTCTCTTTATTTCCTACAAATTTCGCCCAATACATAACATAATATGCGCTATAAAAAATTGATTAAATTATGAAATTCTGTATTCTTTGTTTTATGTATAACGAAAAATACTCATAATTCACTTTTTCTTTTTTATCATTTGATAATGAGACAATTTATTCGGTACCAGACGAGGACAAAACTGGTATGTATGAGAGAACTGAATACTCCCTGCTAGTAGTGTTCACTGTTGTCACCTTTCAAATTCTTTTTCTGGATATTATTTATATGTATGTAATATCGTTGTTAGTATACTGTGTATAATTGCGGCACATGCTATATTGTTGATTGTGCGTTAATGGGTGCGTGTGTGCATACTTAGATACGTATAGTTGTGTTTTATATGACATTGTATAATTGTGAAAGGGGGTGGGGATTCGGAGTTGAAAGTAACATTATTGTTGTTGGGTCGGCGGTGCCGCGCAGTATAACAAAGGGGAGACTTTGGTTTGAATGGTCTTGGGATCAACGGGAGTAGGGGGTTGAGTAGTTGGAATGTCTGGTTTATTATACATGGGGGTGACGCAACCCCCCTGTATTAATTGTACAGCCTAGGGGCAAATATATACAGACAACTCGTAACTTATTCTGCGCCCCCTGACTCGAACACGACCCCCTCCCCTAACCCCCCCCCCAACCGGCCCCTTATTTAACGTTAAGTTAAGATTAGTAGAACTAATCCCCAACGCTGAGACGAAGCCGCCGGCATAAATCCAGACATGTTCGGTACGTTACTCTCAAGTGACGGAAGGGTTAAATTATTCACGCATTTGTACTATTCAAGACTTGTTAAAAAAAAATTGCGTACAATGATCCTAAAATTCGCGGACTGTACAGTTTTCTTAGCATTGTAAAGCATATTAAGAATCGTGCAAGTGCATTCAAAAAATCGCATACGTCGTTTTCATAATTTGGGAATATCGCAATGAAACGGGTGCTTCAAATAAAATTTATTATTAGCATTTTCCAGTGAATCTCAATAAAAGACATGATAAGTCGCATTTTTGTGTTAAGAAAGCTAACAGGGAAAAACAATTTAATACATAATTTCAATATTACAGAAACAGGTGGGATTAATGCGTAAGTACCAAATTTTCAAACGCATTAGGCAATCCCCCATAACTGACGAAAATGTGCCGTCCTCCGATAAAAATAAAAGAGGGACGATGTGGGGGGAGGAGGGTCGGTTTAAGAGGATCGAGTGTGTGTGCACGCGTGTGTGTGTATGTGTGTGTGCCCGCGTGCGTGTGTGCAGAAATAACAAGAAGTCAGATAGACTAGGATCCGTCTTCCCACCCCCACCCCTACACCCCCGCCACCCCCCGCATCCACTTACATCAAAAACGCATCAGGGGTATCCATCCTGACGACACGCGTCGTCCCCTTCCCCCCCCGCCATCCCGCGATGTCGGCTCTAACACGGTCCGTAACGCGGAATTAACTGTCGGGGGAGTCACTCTCTCTTCCCGGCCCATGAATATTCCGGCCGGTATTAACACTTCCAATTAGCGTCAACTGACAAACCGGCCCCGCAAATAACCGATATCCAGCTCCAGAGAAGGATTCCCACTATCTCGAACAGGGGTTCTCAACCGTTTCACGGTAACTGCGACTTCTCCAATTTTGTCAAAGAGAAACACCGGAATAAAATAAATATTTCTTCTTAATAAAAGATGAGCGAATTAAAACAAAGCAACGAATGACAATATCAATATAAGAAAATCGATTATAAATAAATTTGTTCTTTTTATGAAAGACGCCGTTTAGTTTATAATAAACCGTCATGAGCGGCTCGTAAAAGCTGAATATTTAATTCGGAGCCACCTAATCGAGAACATACATTAATCAGGAGGTATAGCATTCCTTCCACATTTATTAGTTTTCAATTACTAGACATTTTTCTTATTTTAAAAACGCGCTATTCATTTTAATATTGCCTAATTTCTTGTCTGTACCCTTCGCCAATCTGTATTTCTGTGTGCCAATGTCCGCTCAGGGCGATATCGCAGCCCTTCAAAAAGTGATAAAATTATTCGAAAGGCGAGGGCGCATCCGGTAGAAAAAGGTATAATAGTGTCGAGACAATAGACCGATAGAGAGCCCTTCTCTGTACTGTTGCCTAGCTCGTTCCAGGGTACGGTTACTGCTACTGGGGGCGCCCCTTTATGCCGTTTCCACTCGCCCCCGCCCGACACGACCATTTCCCCGGTCTCCCCATCCCTAATACAACTCTCCGCGTTCCCATCGCCGGCAGTTCGACCGGAATACGAATATTCTTACCTTCCGCTTTTCCGATGTTCGGATATTAATAATTGGTCGAACGGTTGCTACACCCCTTGAATTTTTAATTAATTCGTTGGAACAAGTTTTACTACGGGGGCCATTTCGAATCCAATCTTCCCTTCCCAGAAGCCGGGAACCATTTCGCTCAAATTTTTAGTTCCCAATCGCTTTATATTTCCGATTTATCTGAGGGTTTATACACCTTGCAGCTAAGTACAGTTTGTCTGCCTGATTAGGTACCTTTTTCTCTAGTAGAAACCGTTGTTTGCCCCTAAAAATTATTAAAATCATAGAAATTTATCCTCGCAGATATACTCAAAAATGTTTTCAAAATAATTATTTCCACCATTTCCTTAAAACTTAATTCAGGGTCAAATCAGCATCGAAAAAAATCAATAAAGAATAGAATGACGCTTTGCCTCAGCTGGCTTAATTTTTCGAGTTGCTTATAATATAATATGTTACTCTTGTTTTTTGTTTTCCCCCCTTCAGCCGAAAGTTTTGTTAGTTTTATAGTGAAATTGTGGAATCTTTTATCAATTAGTAAATGATACACAAACATTTTCTGATTAACGATCAATCTACGAGTCATCGACTGTTTTAAAACTATTTTATAGGGATTATTCATTTCTACAAAGTTTAATGAGTTGCAATATGGAGTGACCCAGTTACAGGGCCTAACGCCTGAGACTGCTCGGCATCCAAAGATAGGAAAGTAGAGCATATTTATGACCGGCCGCTTAAGAGGGGAACAGCATATTTTAAATCGCCCTAATAACTTTTATTACTGCCCAATGATAGTTGGCCAAAAGTAAGAATGATCTGATTATAAGGAGGAGCGGGTTGAATACGGCCCAGAAGGAAGGTCTTCTTCGAAGGAAGGAGCTGAGACCGGGGTTAAGTGCCCTCGTAAAATTTAGTGGGTATCTCGCCGTGACCTGCCGGACATTTACTGTAATCTTTCCCAGGTAGCATATTCCCTCCCCCGCCCCTCCTAAAGGTTCGATGTTATCCTACGGGTATCATACCAACTCCAAACGATTATTAACCCGACTGGTTCTGGAGGTGACCCTGCTTACCCCACCGAAGACCCTTATACCGTATTCCTTCTCTAAAGAAGTTATCTGAAGAAACAATCCATTTTAGAGCACAGTTTGTTAAATCGGTCGAAAACTATCCTGGGGTCTTTATAAACCTAATGCTATTAACTTAACTTCTGTTACTCTTTAAGTGAGAGAGGTTGTTGTTTACTTTGACTTGTTTAATTTGACTATTGAATAATATTTTTTAAATTTATAATAGTTTAGAATAATATGCGATACCTAAATGATCTACAGTATAAGAGAAGTACACAAATTTTCATTAGAAGTATCAGTTAGTTTTTAGTTCTACATTCGCGTAATAGATTGTTTTCGGTTTGTCATCAATTATGAAATAATGTGCTATTTATCAATTAAAACATTTTAATCACTTCCGCATTAGTGCTTGTTGTAATACATATTTTCCACAGAAATACAATATTCGACAGATACCTCTAAATATAGTTAGAAGTGTATGAATATATCCAAAACTGACTCCTCATGATCGTCTTTTTCTTGCGGCATCTATCTTTATAATTTATTTATTTTACGTTGGGCCATCAATACTTTAGGTTATTTACCCGGCTGTATAGTCAAATGGGGTTGTCTATTCACCTCCACGAGGTAGAATGTTCAGCGTGCCTAACTGAGCTGATCCACCTGAAATTAATTTCTGCAGTCGTAATTAACTGTCGGACATTCGAACCATGATCTATCTGAACGGTGGAATGGGCGGAGTGTGGGGGTTGCACTGTTCTTGGTCTGTTCGCTGTTTCGCTTGAGGCGATTGGGAACAGTATACGGCCGGTCGAACACTGTCACTGGAAGTAGAGCCCCGTACGTAGTAACATGTTACCGTCATGTTCAGTCAACAAAACACGAAACTCTCTGGAGGAAACACTTTATTTTGAGGTTTCACCTATCTAGTTTTCAGAGAGCTGCCCAGGTTAAGTTTTCTTAAAAATTACGGGCGTAAAGTGTTATGGTTGGGTGAATTAGGGATCGTCGAATGCTGACCTGATATTTTTCGGGTAAGAGATTAAATTTCTGCAGGCAAGTCTTCATTGAGTTTCGAAATCAAAATAATATTGAATGGCGCCTGTAATACAGGAGATCAGTTTATAGCAGTGAGAGGATTATTAAATTTAAAGAAATTAAATGATATCACTTTATATCCTGAATATTTCAAATTAAAGTTGTTATTTTTTCTGAAAATTTCTCAAATATAGACTTTTTATGTCCTTTCCTGTTCCAAATTAATTTCGTGCACTATAGCCTGTTGTTTCTTTCCCAATCAACTAAGAACCACTGATTTCAACCGCCTGTATGCCTAATTCGCGCCAAAAGGAAACTGGACATTTTTACCATAATTTAAACCGAATTAGCCGAATTTAATTGGCACATCGATAAATATTTGCGTGGAATTTAAAAATAAAAACATTATTGCTTGACGTTAACATTATTAAAACACTTTAGATACATTTACTTAAAAATCCAGAGTCTAGATTACAGCCCAACTTCTTAAGGTACTCCCCCCCCCCTTTTCTTCATATCTGGACCCAATTCATTTTGACTGAAAGCAATTTTGAGAACTAGGAATTAACTCGAATTAGTCATAAGGGAGAAGGAAACGTCTAAAACGGTGGAAAGTGGCCCGTTAATTACTTCTATCTGTCCGTTGGAGTAATTTGGCGAAAGTAATTTAACAGTTTCTTATCAAACGGAGTTCTGTTTCAGGCCGACCCAGGAATAGTAAAACTTTACAACTGGGCTGGGGGCGGAGGTGGTAAATTAATGAGAACGTTTCGCGTCCGGTTGCCCTGGAACCGAATGTCATAAAAAATTCGGAGAATTGTGTCAAATTAAAACTAATAAATGAACTCCCTCCAAAATATGTACTTTCGTTCTCGCAGCATTCGGAAATGAGTAAATTTCGCCTGAAGAAAAATTCCTGGGTTTTTATTACGCAATATATAAATCCTCCTTCACTTCTGATACCATCATAATGAAATGCTAAGAACTTTTGCAATTAATTAAGATTAGAAATATTTTATAAGCGTACATATTGCTATAGAATAGTTTACAAAATATAATAGAAACACGAGTGAAACTGCCTAATTATTGTACTGTATAATATACTAAACCGAAAGGGACTGATCGCGAAAAATGAATGTTATTTTTATTTTATTTAACATTAAACTTCCCATCGCTGTCATTGGATTTATAAATTAATGAAAATAATACGGACTACCACAAAAAGCCTATTAATTCAATCTGACAATCTATCCACGACGTATTTGCATTGGCAAACTAATGGTGTTCCAATTTCCAATGGAATATACAAACGATTTCAAATCCGCAAAATATGTGGGTTTGAAACAATATTTTAGAAGCAAAACACAATTGAATATTAAATAGATGTCGTTTAGGTTTGTCTTTGACATTTGTGCCTGAAATAACTGGGTTAGGTGCATTGTGCATTCGTCCTAAATACATTTTCAATTTACAAAATGCTGTATTCCATTCAGTAATCCTATGGCAAATTTCCAACTTATAGATAACATGAATTCAACCAACTAGTATCCATGGAACAGGAAGTTCAAATGGGACAATTCTGGAAAAATTATGTAAAAACGAAAAAGAGATTCTTAAAAAGTGATGGATATTTCTAATTATTCGACTAATATAAAGTATTTTTATAGGTAGCGCCAAGTACATGCCAATTTTTGTATATTACCCCAACCCCCTTTTGTTCTCAGAGGGAACAAAAGGTTAAATCGCTCGGTACCCAGTAATATTGCCTACAGTAGGCAGCACAATTGCGACTCGAGTTTAACCTTAGGGACCCAACACCACACATTTAGTGTCAAAATTAGTCCGAATTTGCCGACTTGGTTTTAATATCGGGGTGTTTGTATCCAAATAAATCGGCCCCGTGGGTGGGCACAACGTTCGGCCCAATTAATTTTATTGGACACTGGCGGGGAAAGTGCGGCTGCCGGAACAGCCTACCCCTCAACACTAAATCCGAATTTCGTTCTCCTGGGCCGATTCCGGTGTTGAGGATTTAATTTGGGCCCGGATGTAGCCCCTTCACTTCTAGGGCTTATTGAGACCACATTTGGGGGTCGATAAACGGCCGACCAGAAAAAAAGAGATCCTAATAATACGATCAATATTAGTCAGAGTCATGTGCTATGTATTATATAATGTTGAATAGTACATTCGGGTAATTATTACTGATCGTGAGTAAGTATATCTGCGCTGCTAGAAAAGGAAGATAAAATGAACAAAAGAGAACACTATTTCAGAGCGCACCTTTTAGCCTTAGAACCATTGATGTTTACCACCTAGTCGACTTAAAATACATAATTTAAAAGATTTACTAAGATAATAACAATAATTCTGTAGTAAAACTGCGAAACAGTCATTTAAGACTAAGGAAAAGTGTCAAATAGTGTTTTATTAATGAACTCATATTAGTGAACAAATTCAAATGATGCTCACATTAATTCTGATCCCTTTTTTAAATTATATAAATTAACATATTTTCTAAAATCTATAGTACTATATTACATAGTAGCAGATACTTCCTACCACAAATATTAATTATTAATAAATTCCCTTTATGGATATTAAAGGTAGCGTATTTTACTTGACATACTTCATTTGTGGCTGCAATAATGGTTAATTCGACCAAATATTCCAACACATCGGTGTACTTGGAAATGACAGATATTTAGGAATTCCAACCAAAGTGCAATTGGACTTCAAATTCAGAGTTCATTTCACATTTGTGAACAGAATATAATCCAGTTTCTATAGGCATTATTAAATTTGAGGAAATATGATTATTAATTAGGAACACAATATTGTTTCCGTTTAGATATGGAATAAACGTAATACATTCACGTGTTCGGAACACGTTCCGATAATAAATAAATATAAGGTAATTTTATAAAATTCATCCCCTTTTTATATTAAGCTCATATTAACCTTATTTTTATATAAAATAATTGGAAAATTGGAATTATATTTTTGAGGTATTATACTTTTTCACATTTAATAGGTTAAAAGTAATAAATGGAGTACTAAACTACGTAATAATTCGATTGGTCATTGAGTGTTCCTTCTTTAAATTCCATATTTATATTTGGTCAGTGTTGAGATATTTTTAGCGGCTTCAAACAATGGTATTTATTTCATTATTCTGACTAAATATTTTAACGCTTATGTTCGGGCTTGACATTATTTTGCTGAGCATATTCCACGCATTAAGGACTATCAAACGTTAGCTTAACCCGAGCCTTAGGCTAACTTAAATATTACTTGTGGTGGGTAAGTAATTTAAATATATTTGTGTTTTCTATTATGATTTTTCCAAATACAAAAGCTTCCAGATAATTTGTATATTTCCAGCTAAAATTTTCTTCTGGCCATATCCCAGGACATTGAACTAAGCTCAGTTTTCGAGGTACTAAGATAGAGCTTAATCGGTTTCAGTAGAATTTCTAAATTGCAGATGGAATTCTCCTACAGGTATGTCGACTCCTATCGACTGCGCCGACATTTGAATAATACAACCGAAGAAATTTTCACACAAAATTTTGTTTTAATATTAAAAAGATTATCGATTCATTTATGCGTCGAAACTTGAAGCAAGCCGGACAAAAATCTTTCTCGTAATTAATAAGGGAATGCAAATGAGGAAGGCCTGGCTCAATCTGGGGGCGGAGGAGTTTATGCCACTTTCACCAACGAGAAACCGAATATATTTTCGGTCATAATGAAACTGATGCCGGGCGGAATATGTTTAAACAAATCTATATTAAAAAAGAAAATATTTTAGTCTTATGCCTGCTCGAGAAAGCTAATGCTCAATGTGTGGGATAATAATCGAGCGGATTAATTATCTTCAGTTCCAATTTCTGCCAGCTGGAATCGAAATAGCAACTTACAGTGCCCATGACAAGAAAGCAAAACTCTTTATTGGAATCTCTGTAATTAAAATTAAATAATGGCATAATTTAGTTTTTTCCAATCAGCCGCATTTCATTTGGGCCAGGTTTTAAATTTCACCTAAATTTTAAAATATGTTTGCCTAGTATTGTTTTTACCAAGGAAATAGGGAAGTTTCGATCCTCGCCTTTTGCTATCATTTCCTCCAATTCAAAATTTCGATACACTTCCAGTTGAATTTGTTACACTCTCGCGAGCACGAATATCTTTTCCGTCGGCACATAAATCAGAAGGCTTTAAACACATTATCGGCGGTCCTCACACTGTCGTGAGTCCCGGCATAAAATATGGTTTCATGGGACTGCGAGTCCTGGAATACACGGCCACGAGCTAGCCCGCGTTCAACTAAGTAGTATCTCCGGTTCTTACGCTTAAATTCATCTAGCTCGGAGCTACTGCCAATTTCAACGCTGGCGAATTTTTATACCTACGAACGCGTTTTATGTCCTTAAAAGGGCAACGGCACCGGGTCGGTTTCCCCCGTGCTACGTACTGATAGAATACAACAGCTAGTCTTAATATTCATAGTAAAAAATGAAATAATTAATTCGAAATGCGGTAAGAAAATTAACCTGGTTCTGAACTTTTTTCGCATTTCTCAATCTTGATGTTCAATATATCCCGAAATTCAGTTAGTAACGATTCGCTGATTTCATTGCATTTAAACAATTATACTTTAGTTGAGGTACCATAATTTCTATTTCGGGGAAAAACATTTTGTTCTGGTATTCCATTACAAGTGGAAAATTATAAAGTCACATTATAAAGTGCGACCACGAACTATTAGTTTTATGTCAGTGTATGTAAGATGACTTACACGACACTCTTTCGTAGCAAATAATTATTTATTTTGATTATTTACTTTATCCTTTTTTCATATCTTCTTTCTGTTCACGTCACTAACCCCTTAGTGGTGTACTAACATGAAACTGTACTTGTAATGATTATTGTATCTCCAATTTGCATGATAACTAACCATTGAATTTGTCCAACGCGTTAACATATTTCATTTCACCGTTGCGCTGTCGGTACACAATGGTAATTGAAATGTGCATAAGGTCATATGAAAGATGTTTGTATTGGAATGAGTATACAAAATTAGGAGGCGGCAATAACGGGGGGGAGAGAGACAGCCTAATAGTAATCAAACCCCAGACCCCTCCGCCAGTGTGTGCACGAGTGAATGGTTGAGGAATGCATGCAGATTGATTGATTGAGCAAGCGAGATAGGATATCATTGGATTGAGGTGCCGTTGATTGTTGCAGTGCGGAAAGGTGGGTACGGGGCGCTACGAACGACCGAGCCCACGCCCCGGGCCCCCCCCACAACTTCATTAATATTCAAGGGCGTCGTCGCCTCATCAGGTATATACTAATATAGTAAATATGCACAATATATATCTCTTATCACTATATTTAAAACGAAATACACCACCTTTTGATAATAGCACGCCTTTATATATGAACACACCTACCCCTCCCCACGATCAACTGAAATACCCCTTCACCTAACCCAGCTCGACAACCCTGCCTGAAACAAATTCACAATTCCGAAATGGCTGACAGTGGTCCTCGTTTTGTGCCTAGCCAGGGAACTAAAGCGTTGTAACTGCATGAAGAAGTAGAATAGGCTATAAATAAAAATGATTTCTGATGCTTCATAATACCCTTAGGAGCCTTAAATTGAATGAAATATACCAGAAAAGAAAATTAACGTAACTAGAAAATTTAGCTTCCGTTAGTAACGCTGTTAGGTATTTATTTGTCGATTATTCATTCCGTCAGCATTCACAGAGCTACACTAAAATAAGAGTGCACTGACGTGTTGACGGAATGCTACTGATGATGGTGATAAAGTGAAACCAGACTAACTTAAGACCAATAGGCAGTGGAGACAGAGTAGGTCATGATACACATAGTAGACATGTATAGGCATGGGGGAAATATGTACGGCTTTGTGCTGTCGATAAAAGGCAATAAAGAAATCCACCCGTCTAGCACAAACCGTAATAAGCGAGTGCAGTTATACAAAAACATCCTGAGAGCACCTCCAAGATCAAATCAGTTGAAATCTCCCGAAATATCGTTCCTCCTTTTGGAAAATACGATTCCGTCAGTACAGTACAAGGAGATAAACTGTTGTGTTAGAGCCACGTGACCGTGGGGGTACGTCCGGAATTTCAGGTGTGAACACGCAAGCATCCCGCGTAGTGTAAAGGGCCGCGTAGGGGGGGTCAGAATGCCAACAATTCCTTAGGGTTCCTCCCAGTAAATTTATTTCCGGGCTATTCGACCGCTTGAAAAATGGGTTCTTTTTTTTAGACGGACTTAAATTGCGGATCGTTTTCCCAAACCCGGGTACAAAAGCGCTGCCCATTTCCTTCCGGGTATTTTCCTTCGAGGGATGATTGCTAATTTCCATGAAAAATTTGAAATTTTTTATAATCCGGAAAAATGCTTCAAATAAATTGCTCGGTACAGGGAGATTTTTGTGCCACCTTCTACTTGGGTAAGTATTCGAAAACAGGGTGCAGCAAATGTGCACCATTAGGAAGACTAATTATGAACCCCTTAACACATTGGAAAATAACTAAAATAATATACGCGTTAAATTGTTGTCTCCCGATTTGTTCTAACGAGAGTATTTGGAGAAAACCCATTAAATTAGAGATTCGAGGACCACTGGAATGGGAAATGCCAAAAGAAAAATTACTCTAAGGCAAAACTTAATGACTACTTAAATTGAATCATGAAACTGAACTGAAGAGAAAAAACGAAATAAGAAAAATTTAGAAATAATTAAAACTCACTCATGGGGCTCAAGTTGTCAAGCCCCATTTCAAGTTGATGTCAACCTCCTACTACTACTTCTCTTTTTTCCTCATCCCTAACTTCTCTCCAGAACTGAACCATTAGATTTGAGAATAAATTGAAATTATTCATTCGAGATAAAGCAAAAATATTTATCACGTGTACGGGCTACAAACACAGAGTTAAACCATTTGGAAAAGTTTTTTTATATCGCGCTACCAGGGTGGTTATGAGGGTGGTCATTTCGTGGATGTCGCAGTTTAATTCTAACGAATTCTAAATTTCGTAGTTAAATTCATATTTAACAAGTAGTATCCATCAAGTTTAGACCTATCTTTCCCTCCCATTTATTCTAACATTGACTATTAATATAGAAAAATAAATAAAAACGACCTGCTTTGACGTTACTGCATATCCTGCATCCAATAGTACTACGTTATGCGCTGTTACGTTATGTTTTCACAAGTGAATAATTGATATTTTCATATTGCCCTCTGAGCCCCAATTCCATTCTTTATTTATGTATTAATTACTGCTCATAAAGTTGATCGAAAAGTAAAATGACAAGTCAGACTGTTGGGAGTAACTGCACGATTTTTATTAATGGCAAAGCCTGCCAAAATTCTAGAATAATGTGTACAGAAATTCTACAATATCCCTATCCTTCTTTTTCTATCTATTTCTTATATTCGAACCGTAACTATTACTGTTCTGTAGAGGTTAATTAGATCTGAATAGCGGTACTTTTCCGCGTCGCATGATTCCATTGGAAACCGTATTCAGTTCACTGTCCGAAGTAGGACGACAGGATACTCTTCCGTCAAAATGTCCCATAAATTACGACAAGAATATTGGACCCTGCCTGTTGAAAGTACTCTATTTCGAGCAACAGATGAGGAATATAATGAGTTAGGTCCTATTCCATCCCCCTACCTACAGTCCTAAAGGAGACATCCCCAGCACTGGACTGAACTAATATTATAGGCACACTCCTTCACGCTTTACACGCACACTCTCACAATATTGGTCTTATTTCACCAGTTCGATTGTTGTGCGCCCGAACCGCAAAAATTAAACATTGCACAAAAGTTTTTTTGTTTTGTTTTTCAATTGCAATTTGCCTTTTGTATCACACGCTTCACAGCTGTGCACAGTTTTTTGGCCGTATTTCACTGTCTTTGGCAAAGTGCCGGGAATGAAATAAAAGAAAAATGGGAAAAAAAGATGGAATCACTTGCTGGCATGTTGTCGCTCTCTAACACTCGCCACTCTTCTATTTTCTTTTGGTGCACCACTACACTTCCCCTCCTTCTTTATCATTGTTTGTATTATTCTTTTCCGTGTTTTTATATATATTTTTTTCTATCCAAATAATTGATCTTTTTCTCTCTCTCACTCTTTCTCTCTCTCCCTCTCTTTATATATATATATATATATATATATATATATATATATATATATCGCTCCCTTTCGATACGTCGGGTTGGTAAAAAAAAGAACAAATCCGTGCCTCTCGAAGCGTAGCCCCCCGCCGTTCGGGGCTTCGTTAGCAAAACCCAACCCCTCCCCACCCCCTTTAATTGGCGGCATTTCCACCGATTGCGGCCGTTTTTAGCCGCATCGCCGAACAAACGACATTCCGTTTTCAATTTGTTTTCGATTCGGTTCCCACTCGCCACCGCGAAAAAATATATCCCGAAAAGAGAGGAGAAAAAATAAACCAAGGATTGATAGCATGCGAAATGAGATTAAAGAGCACTTTGTTTTTTTTTTGTGTCTATGATCACATATCAGATTGATGCACGATATTCATAAGTTACATTTGCCAGTATTAGAATATACGCAGATAATTAATTTTAATTGATGTACTTTTACCCAATGTTTGTGCAACCTATGATTTTGTGGTGATATATTGTTAATCGATTCGGTAAAATAAAGAACCGTATTGCTGACAGTAAAATTACTCAACAGTGATTGTAACGATGTAATTATAAGCATTGAAAAATATTTAATTATTTACAGTTTAAACTTAGACTTAATACTGAAGCAGTATTGCTTACTACCTTAATTAGTAATATAAGTAAGGTATAACCTATTCTACACGATTACCAATATATTAATTGTATCGATCCGTGACCATTATCTGCCACACAATGATATTCATGAAATAGATATTATTTTGTTTTCAGCATTTGTTGATACTTTCTCAGACCTTCTGTTACGAATATTTTATAGAATTTTTAATTTCTTTTTAAAATAAGATGAGTTGCATCAGAGTTACATCACAGTTTGTGGATTTATTATTACATTTCGATCCTTAACCTGGCTCAATTAAATCAGAATCGTCAACCAAACTTCAAAGGTTAACATCATACCGAGTCTTTGTTTTTTGGGGGAAACTCCAGTTGGTTACGAAATTTCACTTTCCTCCGGAAGCGAAGTTTCAGACAGTTTTTGCGAAACGGAAGCCGTCCCAGTGAAAGCGAAAGAGTTGAATTATTTTTGTTTTCAGAGACCAACATAAGGCAAAGCGTTTTCATGACCACTACAAACTTTTTTCTCATATTTCAATAATCAAACTCACAAACTAATTTAATTCCAAAACGTAAATTCCTTATACAAAAAATATATTGGCGTCTACGCAACTATTTTTTCGTGAGGAAGGATTTGGGGAGTATAATAGACTTAATTCTGAATATTGAGTTTATTACTAGAGCCATAAATTATTATTCATAAAAAATATCTACGTCCAGGGTACACTATATTAGACCATTAGCTCCGGCCTATTTCCATGACAAATGAAGTTTTGTAACTTATTACTTTGCTGTTTATAAATTCGAAGTATAGTAATAAGACGAAAACCCAGTAACAATTACATTTACTGTTACGTGTTATAAATTTAGGCGTGTACTTCAAATCTGACACGTAACGTATGTGGTAATACAATCGTTTAAAGAACATTTCCTTCAGAAAGCGGAATTTAGTCAATTTAGTCAATTTATGGCAACATCAATTTTATTCTTTTTCTTCTCTCAAACGTTGAGTACCAACAATAATATAGAAATACAGGGTCAAAACCATAGTATACATATATTCAGAATGACACGCTGAGCGATATATTTCGGTACTGGGCTATAAACCCTTTTTGAAAAGGGGAGGAGCTTAACTTACCACTTTCCAGATTGGGTTTTGAAACTAATTACAATATAGAGGGGTCTGTGCGTTGGCAATTTCCTTACAGTTCTCAGATATCCGGTAAACCAATTAAATTCATCGGATTACAGGACCCCCCTCTTGTCTCTAACGCTCCAAGGTGGCTTAACCGATGACTAATTTGGGCGCCGCGACGCCCAGAAGAGCGAGAAGCTTCTTCTTGCGCCCATTCCCCCGTCAACCTGCTTCCCATCTATATTGTTTTCCACAAACGAAGAAAACCCTATTAGAGTCTACCAAGAAATTGGATCCGATACTATACCTCGAATGGAATAAGCCACAAAAACTTAATGCAAGACGTAAGGTGCAACAATATTCTCCATCTAAGACTCCTTGCCGATGAAAGGAACTGGCGTAAACAATCCCTAAACACATTCCCTGTCACATAGTACAAGTGAAGTGACCGAGCACACGGAATACCCCACATGTATCCCGTGTGCCAGAAGAAGATTGGGAGTAGCTGAAATAGGTCTCGCTAAGGACCAATCCAGCGGGAGGAAACAGAAGATAGCACACGTATGCGGGCTGAACAGGTAGAACTTGGACACTCAACATCAAAGGATGTCCTTCCGCGGTAACTAACCACCCTCACAAGGATAAATCAACACTCTTTTCTTTGAAATTCGATACTCGGCGTGCCACCTATAATTGAAATTGTCTAATAATTGAGTAAGTAAAACGCAATACAAAAAGCCGCATGAAAAAAACGAGTTCGCGCTTCGGGTAATTAGAGACAGGACGGGGCGGAGGTGGAAAGGAGCAGGAGACTATTAACTTGGAGCCGGGGTGCTTTAATGGCCGGCCAACGCTGGGTGGAAACGCGCGAGATCACAAATGGTGAGGGGTGGGGGAGGGGGACTTCGCTCTTGTAAAGTTTCAGTTACGCCCGACAGTTAATAACACACACGGCCGAAACTCCCCGACGTTTGCAGCTCGACTAAAGGAAACCAGAAACCGAGCCCCTCTCCACGGGAGCTTGATAATAAATTAATAGAAGCTAACCCCGGGTTGGGGAAAGGCAATATTGAGAAACAGAAAGCCAACGCTCCACTAGCAGGGGTTCTGCTCGCATTCTTATTGGGGGTCGACCCCCTTCCCACCTCCCAGAAGCTTACTGTGTGAGCGCTCTCTCTCTCCTCTCTCTCTCTCTCTGTGGAAGCTTTCGTAGCTTAATCCTCTTAACCGTGTTGGCCCAGACCCGCGGCCCCCTACCGGCTAGTCTCTACTTACTTACGCCTGGTGTTTGTTTTACGGCACAACAGTTAATTCTGTTTTCTGGGAACAAATTCCAAAACCGAGCTTGACTTTGTCCGGGACCTTCAGCGCCAGAAGCTCCGCCTTCAGGATTTAGAAGGGGAGACGCTCGGGGAACCGCGTGTATTCTTTTGTTGATAAGAGGCCAAATTACCGTCTCCTTTACTCTATCTGGCGATTCAAAAACACCATTAGGGTAAAGTACAATGAGTGTAGGATTTAAAAACAAAGATGTTTTCAAAATTGGAATTGTAGTTTTGTCACTTTGTTCTCACATCCACCTGGATAATAACATTTAAACAAAATTTTCTCAAGTACTTTATTAATAGTTTTATTTTCCGGAGAGCAATAAATATTTTTACCAAACCCAAATTTCAAATATGATTTCAAATCGAGAGATAGGAGAGGCAAATTATTTCATCTGAATTTTATGTGGTCGATGGGATGAATATTAATCGCTCATTGAATTTCAGTCCAGTCGATAAATGAATAAAAAGGTCAATAGCGTAAAATCAAATTTAAAAATTCAATTAAAACCCAGCTTTTACGGCCACTAGTCAATTTAGTAAACGAGAATTAACCGTTAATTGAAAACGAAAACAAATTACTCTTCACTTCGTTGCGATTCAAGCCACCAATTTTCAAATTAGTGGGACCTTATAAAATATTCGCCACTCATGAGTGGCAAACCATATGACTGGCGTAGCTTTTTGCGTTTTGCGCTGTTGGGCTAATATACAATGGGATCAGAAATAAACTAGTTTCTTATCTGCAACCGTTTAATACAGATTTCTGGATTTGCAAGTTCGAAATCTCGAAAAACAAGTTCGTAGAGTAGACCAAGAATACACATCTTTACTAATATATGTAGAATGTATACATAAATAAATTTTTAATACATGACACCAGTACAGTCCCCCACATTAATTTATATACGATGCATTTACATGCCTTATGTGAGTCCTACAGTTGTTACAATACTCTGGTCGGTGGTAAATATCAATAATAACACTTAACAGGAGCGTTGGGGAATGAGAGCTTAATTTAAATAAGCTATGAGATGAATAAAGCTTAAAGGAAAAACAACAATACGTAGATAAAAACAACCACATTACTACATCGATGTTTCTGTATGATTCCCTTATTATGAACTCCAATTTATTTTGCCTGAACAGAACAATATACTGATACTTTTCTGAACATAAAAAAATAATCAAATTAATTTCTTAATTAAGCTGTCAGATTTAGTTTATCATTCACACACTTATTAATTAATGTGCGATATGTTATGTAGTATTTCTCATAAATTAAAAAAAATTGTAATGTTGTATTTTATATTCATTGCCGTAAAATGGTTAATATAGATAAGGACGAGATAAAAATTAATTCAAAATGAAACAAATGCAGTATATTTAATATAATGACCGTTCGCTATGTATTGTTTCCAACTAAGATTGAAATCCTACTCATTTAAGGGTGGCCTCTCTTTAAATAGACTATATATGGGCCATATATTTCCTTGTTAATAGACTCGCCCACTTTGTCTTCGCTACGTAAACTAAATTTTCCAATTCCGAAGTAAACTATTAACGAAATTTATCGTCCTTTCCCGGAAATCCTCTCAGTCGTAATATCTTCAGACTGTCTGGAATTGGCCCTAACGTAGAAGAGGTCGAAACCTCTCTACTATTGTCAGGCGTTTACAAAATTTATTTTTCCTTATTTCATTACTACCAACTTCACTACCAAATTCACCCTCAACTCAATTTTAACCTTCAAACATAGTCAGTCGAAAATGCCGCGAAAACGCCTCCGTTTTATTTCGTTAATTATCATTCTATTATCTGCGTGTATGTTCGAGCAAAGAAATCGATTTCATGAAAAAATATCACAAACGTCTGCATTCATCAAGGACGCATATTTCAGACTTTTGTTTTTATTAATTTACTGTTATTTGATAATTTAACAAAATGTGTAAAAACTGGCCTAACCTGGAAAGAAAGAGTAACTAGATGACTTCAGACCTGTCTCTGTTCCTGCATTACATTGTCTTAACGTTAGTTTTCGATTGTGACAACAAGTTTGAACAATCAGTTTCAAGTTTTACTTACGGGCCATCTTCTCTAATTACACGGAGTCAGCGAGGAGAGACTGTCTGGCTGGGGCTTTGAGCAAAGTTATCCTATCCTTGAAGCAGGGCCAAGAAGCGCGCACCGTCACTAAACCGGGAGTCAAAACTCCCGGGGGCTTGTTTCTCGGACACAATTAATACTCTCCGGGATATAAATCCAAGACAACAATTGCCCATTCCCCCGGCTTTCTATGCGAAGCGAAGGGGAGGAAAACTTGAAAGTGAAAAGCAGAAGCTCTTTCTCCTTTCGCGCTCTGAAAATAATAAAGGGCTTGGGTTGCGTCGCTTCTAAAGTTTGGGTCTTACCTGCTTGCCACCTCCACCCCCTCCCCCTAAACCCATTACTCGACACAAGATTTATAGACAGCAAAGTGGTGTGACCGAGCTTTTTGATAGAACTTTATTCAAATTCATAACCCACGTATAGAAAGTGTAACGCGTTTTGTTGACCTATATATCGGCACATACACGACTAAATACAAGATGAACTATGACCTCATCAAATTAAAAAACATTCAACTAATATATGTTTTATATATATATATATATATATATATATATATATATATATATATATATACACATTTATAGAAGCATGTACGTCATGTTCTGTATAGGGCCATCATTGTCTGATACTGGGTTTTGTTTTGTGCCCAAATATGTTACTACCGGTCTTTCTGTAAATGAGGAATTTAAAAAAAAATTAATCACGCCGCAAATGGTATTTGCAAGTGAGATATTGTGATTTCCTATCACAATTGATATTAAATCAATACACACGGCTTGAAGAATGTGTGGCCTTTCGAAATAGAAAATCCTTTCTATTGCAAGCAATTAACCGAACTAGTAGAAGAGCCTTGGGAATATTAATTAGAAGTAAATTCAAAAACAACAAAACGTGCACTAAACGTTTAAATCATCAGGTCGGACTTCAGTAACCGTAAACAAGCTATTTTAGACATTTGAGCAGTTCTACTCATTTTGTTGAATACAGGGAATATTAGATCGAAATGATCATTATATTGGTCCCCGTTGAGTGGGTTCCTCTCGTTTGTTTAGACCGTAGACTGCTGCCAGTACGCTGCATTATTCTATCGGTATGTCGACTGACCGACAATTACGAAATATGGTGACGATCCGAATTCGGATCAGAGCAAACAGCGAAAGGGACGATAATAATAGGAATACGCTATCGTATTTTCGATACGAAGAAGAAACCATTATACCCAATAACAGAAACTCAAACTGGAGAACTCAATTTCAACTCTAGTACTGTTATACAAAACAGATATTCCTCAATTTCTGATAATTAGAATTTTTAAACAACCCCGAATGTGTGACTTTTATGAGGATTAGAAATGAAAAGATATTGTATTCGGTTATAACATAACATGTGGCATGTTTCACAGAAAAAATAGTTCTGGAAAATATTCAAGCAGACAAAGCTCTAGCCAGACATTTGCCACTTTGAAATTACTTACAGCATAACTTTTATATTATTAATGCAAGGCCGTCAATATATATCGTTAATCATAATATATATCATACATTATACAACCAATTATATTCGTAAGGTGGCGTTGGACAGGAATAAATGAGTATTCTATTCATCTTGATTATAAAAAATTTAAAACGTAGGTTCCATCCCACCTAAGTTCGCATAAGCCTACCAACAACTGAGAATGAAGTACAGCGGTGCTTCAGCCAAAACGCTAAAGTACCAATTGTAATTTTCTGAATTTACGAGGCAGACAGTAAATACTTTCCCGAGGCTCGGGACCTGGTGCCTTGGCCACATTTACCTCTGGATGAGATGATATTGCCCTGCTGAAAATTATAAACTTCCTCTTCCCAGTAATTACTTTGGTGACTCTCTCTGGTTCTCATAAAGGTAATCATATGTACGTCGCAAATTGTAACAATTAAGTATAAACATTCTACATTAACGTAATGGCATATATTTTTTGAATGTAAGAAGTCATATTTTTTGTAATGGACATATTTCCATCCAGGAGAGAAACACTACAACTTCTTTTCATTTAATCAACATTTATTTTTTCCCACTATTTCTAAACTTTATCGAGAAACAGGAAATATGTTATAATTGTTGGATGTTTCAATATAACAAACAAAATGAAGTCGAATTATGTTTATGTTTGTTTCAAAGACTAAATCTTCAGACAGGTTATATTATGAGTCGTGAGATCGTAATAATTTTCCTCAACATCGAAATAAAATAATTTGGAAATTTGTCAGACCATGAATATCGATTAGATTTTCCCTGATTTGTATTGAACTGCACCCTAAACCATTTATTTTAAAACCGTTAGCAAGCTAAGCCTATATAGCCTATTATATGCCTATTGGTCACCTGCACAAGTAGACATTAATGATCCATATAAATGTGAGAATAAATTATAATCCACTAACGATTTTCCTACAAATAAATACATTTTCAGTGTATTTTTTACATAGTGTACCCTTTTTTGTAACTGCACTCTTCTTTGATTACACGGAAATAATTTTATCTTTAATTGTCTACACCGTACGAATGCAATTTTGTATCACTTTTTTTGCACTCACTATTTTTGTCTTACAAAAGATATCTGTTGTTTATTGGTAGTCTGTCCAAATTTGGCGCACAGTTCTTGGCTTGCTTTATTGTCACCACAAATAATTAATGATTATTGTCTTTACAGCTGAGCACGCTGCGGACCTAGCCCGAGCTTTTTGATGTTTGGATTTGGTCCAGATCACTGAACAGTTGCAACTAGTAAAGCAACCTACGCAAATAGACGGAAACATATATGGTCCAGTTCAAATTGCGTATTTCGTTCCAAAAGGATTTGTTATGTTTTCGTTATTAAAATGGACCCACAATGTAATCAGTATCCTGACAAAATAATATTCGGGAAAGGCTTTTAGTTTTTGTTTGCAGTTCGAAATAAAATATGAAACACTGGACTAATAAGAAGGAATTTCCGGGTTCGGTCCGCAATGTAAAAATGTATGAATTAGGTAATATATGTTATTTCATAAATTTGTATGTGTAAACAGGAAATATAAAGATCGAAAACGGACAGTTTTTGAGAGCTTTGTGTCAAGATGTTTTAATACTCTACTTCTAAGACATAAACTGAAATATTTTCGGAGTACCATCTGTACACGAATTGATAGATATGCAATTAGTAATAATTCAGTCAGTACCGGGGAAATTCCTATCGGCATAATTCCGTTATCAGAACTTTTTACAATATGCCCAAAAATACTGTAATAATAATGGAGCACTCTCGTTTTTCTAATAAATTATAATACAGTACTGATAGACTTTAGCACCATTAGAATATTCATAAAGTTTTTTGTAGAGTTGGCTTACTGTATTAGTCAATAATGCAGAACAGCATTAAACAACATATTGCGCCATAGCACTGTTTCCAGTAGTATCACCGCCCTCGCGATCTCGTAATTATAAATCTTTATTTTAAAACATAAACTAAATTCTGGGTTCCTTAATTCGAATACTTTGTTTCGGATGACACTAATCCTGCTAATTCATAAAATGGGGTTGACGGAATAGAATCGCTCATTATCAAGGTATATAAGACGTTCCGATTATAAATACGGAATCCGTTAAGCCAGGGCCGCATCCCCGTTTCCGCGTTTCCTCTAATACGAGAAAATAAATCATTGTGGGATTGGGGGTTCCTGCAATTTATAAGGCCGACCGATAAAACCGTGCCCTTAAAGTGCCCCGCCGTTGAGAAAGGGCCGAAATTAAATTTGAAGCGGTACGGAGGCCCACTGTGTTTATCTAGCATTAATTGCCGGGTCTGGGGGTGGAAAGCGAGAAAACTCGACTGTAATTAAAAGTGGGGGTTGGAGGCAGTCACTTATCATTCAATTTTCCAGCCGCGAGCATTGCTGTGACCGGGGTGGGAGTCGCCTCTGGGAATGCTCCTCACGTACGGCTAATCTTCTTCCTTCCAAATAAACTTGACAGTAATGCGAAAATCAAGACAAATGTGTGCGGTGGCGGTGAGGGGTTAGGGCCGCAACCCGACACGTTAATATTATTAGCGAGCCACCCCACCCCCTCTCCCTGATATATTAACTGCCTCTATCCAACCCCTGGCCCACACATACGGACACACGCGTCGTCTCGTTTTCGCGATTTTCTACATTAATAATGCTGAGCCCGATCGGCACGTTTAGTCGATATTTTGGGCCGCTCTCTCTCTCAACCACCCCCCCTCAACAAACCGGACTTTTTCACTTTTGAAGATACGATTCGATCCTTCTACCCGAGAAGCTCTTCCGCCTGACACGAGAACCTGCGACGAAAGCGAACGTTCTAAGATGGTTGATAAATATTTCTATATACGCTGACAGGGGTAAGGTGTTAAAGATCAATTTTAATTAGTAAACGACAGGTCACAAAATAATGTCGAAATGGGGACACAATCCGAACACACTATTCCTAACACATTTTCTCAGTTATAGACCGCGAGTTATTCCGAGGGCGGCGGTAATAAGGGTATTGGTGCTGCCGGGCTAAGGTTTTGTAGGTTCTCGGTTCTATCCTCTAACTTTTGTGGCGGAGAAAATTCTCATTCCATTAAAATTTGAATTAATGTATTAATGTCATTTGACACGAATGGTTGCTCGGCTCTTCAGTGAAATGTTACTAGGGTTGATACTAACATTCTCCCCGTGCCGGTGTGTTCCAGGTCGTCAGATGGGCGCGACGTGGAGCGGTCCCTGCCTCCTACTCACGACAACGCTCATCATCATTCACAGGGGATCGTCGACAACTACATCGCTCTAACCCTAGACCAGCCCAGCCCACAAGCCTAGACCAGCCCGGCCCTACTCTACTCCGCTACAAAACCGGTCTACGAATTTTCCGTCGATCTACGTTTCTAGCGCCCAGATAAAGGCCCCCCCCCATCTCGTCCGTCATACGTTGCCACTTCTTCCATTTCTTCCTCCACAATCCCCGTGAAAACCCCTGTTCGATCCATCAGCCAGGAGCCTGAAAGTTGGTGGTGCAGAGGATCGACTGTTGAACATTGTTGAATTGGACTGTGTTTTATTTTTTTTCCGTGAGTGTGAATAATATATATATATTTAGATTATATTTCGAAGAAGAAGAGACAGAGGCGACGGCCAGGTTTGTTTGAAAAATATGGTTATCGCTGAAAAGGTACCGGTGCCGTTCCCGATTATCGTTCTCTCTTGGACGCAGATTAACCCCATTTGTCTAAATTCCGATCGTACATTTTATATCACTTATAATTAACATTCCAGTCCAGCAGTCATTGCGACACTTTCATAAAGTATTATTTACTTAATAAAAGCTCGGATCTATTAAGATTATATTTAGATAACGTTAATCAACTTCTACTTATCGCTCATTAGGAAAAACCATCGTTAAATATTCCTAACACTACTGAGGATACAAGATTTATACGTGTGAGAAAAATTGGGAGAGTTTTTATCATAGACAGTATGATAATCTACCAAACCCTCACAGTTCATTATTCATCCACATTTATCCTATATAATTCCAAATTTTCCGACATTCCCATGCTGCCTGCGAAATTATGATCTTCGCCATATATAGAGTAGTTCTTTTCAACTTTTCTACAAATGAAAATGACGGGTTAATTTAAGATAGACGAATAAATTATTTTTCAGTATGGGTCTACAACATAGAAGCCAGATCGTTTGCTGTGTAAGACAATATGAACTCTGAACGGGAATTTATCCAATCAATATATCGATTACACTTGTGCATATCTTGAAGCTATAACACCTATAATTCTACGGTTATTTCGGGTTGAAATTTGTAAAGCTCTAGGATCCAACAAATATTCATCAAAACATTTATATTCTATACATTTCAAAATACATTATATATCGAGTGCTCCTGACTATCAAGTCTACATATCCTACATGAGCATATCAGTTTCCTTTAGAGGCATTCACAGAATAAATATATACGACAAAAACAAAAACATTAAAGTGTTGGTTATTAACGTATATGTTATTACTCCCTGCCTGTTAGAGATTCAATTAGGAAAATAATTGTTTTTGTTTGTAAGTAGTCAACTGTTATAAACTGCTTGTTACGAAGAAAGTGTAATTACAGGAAACAGAATACAGCTCTAAATATTCAAATTTCCTAATCTAGCTAAGCAGTGGAGTCTACAACAAGTGAATAACTGGATTCTAATTGCTAGCTTGGAAGTTGTGCATATAAATTTGATTGGATTGTTCCCTTATAATAGGAAATGTACGAAATGCATTAATCGAAATAAATCCGTGGTTCAGAATTTCAGCGTCCCTGATATTAAAATACTTAGTTTAGTTTAAAACAAAAAAATTTGTTTTTTCACTCTACTTTGTTGACATTAGAATTTCCTACTCAAGAACGAACGCCTTCATTTACTCAAGACTCCTGTGTTCTGATATTCACTGATAGGAGGGGAGATTCCCTTGTGACATTGGGCATCATTTTATTCAATCTTCTATACTTTCCTAATCAAATATCTAAACGTAATACAATATAATTCTCACGGCAATGTTATTAATAGAATCCTCATTATTTACGGGCACATAAATTTCATTTTCCTTTCCTGTCCAGAAGTTTCAACCTTCATCCGACAATGTTAGAAACTGTGATCCAGAAGCCTGAAGAAATGACCCGAACCAAAAATAAAAATCATCTTTATAAAGATTGTTATCTTTATGATTAGTTCTGATTCTGTCCTAAAAACAAAAAATCCACCCAACGGAACGGCATCCGTCTCCTTCTCGACGAATGAGAGTAGAGAAAAAACACGAAACTGACTTCAAAACAGAACTCCAAACTTATTGTATTTGGGGATCGAGCGACGATTTGTTGTTTTATTAAAGGAATATTTTAAAAAATTAAAATAAATAAATAAAAAAGAGATTATCGTTGTTGACGGATTTTTAGCTCAAGTTAAAAAAGCGGACAATAAATATAAACGAGAATAATTGTTGATTTACTAATAAAGTTTTTGTTATTTTGTTCTTTTGTGTTGAGGAGTTTCAAATTCGTTTCTCGTGTATGAAGCGGCTGTTGTGATTCGATTTCCTTTGTTATTTGTTGTTTTTCTTTGAGTTATAGAGCGATCGGAAATGTTTCGCCAAAACTAGAATTATTAAGTATTTAACTACGAATAATTATATCGTTAATTATACATGTCGGTCAATGTTGGAAACTATTAATTTGACAGTCCCTGAATGTTGAATTGTTTCATAAATGGAATAAAGAAGTTAATTCTGAATCAAAATTTTAAATTAATTGAAAATCGTCCAAAAACGTGAAAGACATTGTCCTATGAGTCTCCACAGTGAAATCTGGCCTTGTCTGGGGGCTATTAGAAATGCTCTTCTCCAGCTCAATTCACCTATACTATGTAATATTGTTTAACTGTGTCCGTTATGTTTGGAATTTCTTCTATTCGTTTTGTCCAACGTAATCGCTAACTTAAATCGACTCTATGTGTCTGAATATATTTGCAACTATATTAACAATCGTGTATTTTTATACACAGTCTGAGACTGCTGAAATGCCATCATTCATTCGAAGTATAACTAATAAAT
The DNA here is from genome assembly GCA_019843655.1 of Lethocerus indicus. Lineage (NCBI taxonomy): Eukaryota > Metazoa > Arthropoda > Insecta > Hemiptera > Belostomatidae > Lethocerus > Lethocerus indicus. The sequence goes on along the minus strand of JACDQD010000012.1, from coordinate 11,586,821 downwards.
AAATAAATATAAATATATATATTTAAAACGTGTAATTTGCGAACAGCCGATGATTTTAATGTATAAAAGATGAAATGTTTATTATTTATTAATTAAGAACAAAAAATAAAATAACTTAGCTTTGAATGTGTACATAATTAGTATATTTTTGTTCCATAATTGTCACTAACAAAAAAATTGCGAGTCGTATGTAATATGTCGGATTGACAAATTGTAAAAACAAATATTGTTGCTTGGGAGTCAAGTAACATCCGTGAACTAGATAACAAAAAATAGCTTAAGGTAAGGATTAAAATTTATTAATTAAGGTACAATTTTCTAATAAACTATTCCACTAAGATAGAAAAAAAAATAAAAAACAAAAACTATTCGTTTATAATAAACCTTTTATTATTATCGAAGATTTTTGCTTTTTATTAGTTCTAATTTATATATCTGTTACATCCGAACTGCAATAAATAATATATAATCATTAAGGATTAATGGAGCATGAAATACATATCAAATGATCCCAGTATTAGGTGTAGTGTCCTGAGTGTACCACATATCGGTTTCTCCATATCTTATTATCTCTCATCACGTATGTACAATTTTCCAAAAGAACGAATATCATTAGTTTTGTATATTTTAGAATAGAAACATCAAAAATTCCAAAGCAGACGAGGTCGAAATTTATGATTGAATTTATAGGTATTTTTATATAACCGAAAGACGAGATATCTTCAGCCACATTAACGTTCGCAAGGCAAACATTATTCTTCAGTTTCTTTTTAAGCCATATTTTAATTTACGATCTTACGTCAATAATCGAAAAACTATTCCACAGCAAATTTTGTCAAATATTTTTAAGTGCTGACCAAAAAAATATAATCTATTTTATTTTTTGCAATGTAATCGAGCACCACACATGTTGCAATAATTTTTGTTTTTGCGTACATCAGGACATTAAGTAATATATAATAAGGTTAATAAACGTTAAGAAACCATGAGTAATGTCCACGTTATACATATACTTGAAAAAACACAAATGCTCATTATTTTTTCAATGCGAATTAGAGATATAAACAAAGAAAAAATAATTATTTGAATACTTCCAGTCTACGCGTTGTATTTATGCTTTTAAACTATATTAAGTGAATCATCAGTATTAAATAAAAAACTGGCAAGAAGCATTTGTGCCAAACTATAGGGGATTAGTTTTCTTTTTACATAACTTTCATTTTCCTAGCTGAGAATAAATAAAGAAAAAACCTAACAACGTTGTTATGTTTACCGACAGTTATATTATTGAACAATTTTAATAGGAAATTTAATGAAGAAAAACTATTTAATTGTGTTGTTATGCATTCTCGAATTGTTGTAGAATAAAATGTATAGGATGGTGCTTTATACATTTGTAATTATATAGAAGAAATATATTTAAGAAATGTAAAATGTAATTAATTTTAAGGAAATGTTGATGAATGCACAAGTTTCAAAATAAATGTACATAAATGTTTACGAAAAAAACCTCATTTCTTAATAAAGTCATATAAGAGCAGCGTCATATTTTTTCCCTAGACCGTAATAAATGAAAACAAAAAGGATACGACAATGAACTCAATGGAATTCACAAGCACTGGCAACAGGCACAACAGGCGGTAATAGAAACTGTATTTGGAAATAGAACTTGGAATTAAGAAAAATTTATTTGTTAAATAATCTTTAACGTATATTCTAATTCTATTTTTTTACAGAACGCCACATGGGTACATCATAAATATAAATCACCGGTCATATATTTATATACATTTAATAGCTAATATAAAGTTCAGAGGAGGAAGCTGGCCCCGAAATCCGGAAACAACTCGAGGAAAAAGAATAGTGCTATTGTATTGAAACCTAGTCTGCGAAATTCTTTACCTGCCCAGTAAGTTGATACTGGGATTTTCTTTCAATATTTACTTAATAAGACGCGGAGACGTACAAAGTCTGTCGAAAGATCGAAAAGTTACGAAAGTGTGAACTTGCGTATTTGGGCCGGAGCAGTCGGAAAGACAGGGTTCATGTCGGTATATCTGTCAGACATGAGTTATGATCGCCCCCGCAAACAGTTTTACAGCTCCCTCGGCCGAACAAATGCGACACATTATTTCCTAGCGGGAATCGAAGTCACGGTTGAGATTAATGCTCACATAACCGAAACTCCTCCCATTGATTTTGTAAGAATTTCAAGAAAACCTTATAACAGCCAATGAATGGCACCATTTAACTCTGAAGATTGGCCCAACTAATTTACTCTATGGCAGAATATCGGAAGAGATACTGATGATACTCCAAACCCTCGTGGAACTTCTAGCACGTAACTCAAATTAAATGTCCAATTTTAACTTTCACTTAAATAAATCACAAAACGATCGCTTCTCTTCTAAAGTACGTTGGTTTAACGCGGGACGACGGCATTTTTCTAGACTCATCGCGTCCATAGTCAATGGAATTTTCGGACAGAGGAACTTATTTATTTATTTGAACGGCCCGAATAGCGTATTGAATAACAGTCTGTTGTTGGGGGAGGGGGAGGGGAGTGGGTCGGAAGTTGGCCTGAAAAGTAAATCGGAACCCATTTCGAACGCTCAAAGTGGAACACCGGTTAGAAAAACTTCCCTTTTTCCCCTCTTCTCCCCTTATATATCCCCGGCGCCTAAGCTAAAGTTTCGGGCTGATATATGGCAGTTTTTTGGGAACCCAGGGTGTTGAGCCTACGCTCGCGGGGCAGAGTCCGTGCCATCTTTTTACGGGGGGCTGAACCACTCACTAGCACCGATCGCCGAGTCAAACTTACCCCGGGAGGAAATCGGCTGAAACACCGAATAAATTTCGGACTTCGGGGAGATTCCGATCGTCGCGGGAACTGCCATTAATCTCCTTTTGGGAATGATGCGAGTAATGAAAAAAAATAAACCTAGTCCTATACAAAACCAAGTACTTCCGATTGACTTACTGAAGTAGTTTTTTTTATTTATTTCTGTTAGCTTTTCTCATACATTCACTGTTCAAATATTGTCTTCCGTAAGTTATTTGCAATAATTAATGTGAAGTGTTTTACGATAATTTCGTACGTAATTATTTCTATTTATTTTTTTTTATAATATTTTATACAAGGACGAATTTATAATTAATTTAAAGGGGCTTAATTTTGAAATGTACACTTTCGGTACTTTGGACTTCTTTTGAAAATTATTTAATTAATGACCTTTTCAAACTTTTCCTGCACACCGGTTGAAAATCACTGCTCTAGAGGGCTGCGTTCGGCCTCTCCCCTATTAGCGATATCAATCATTATACTATGTGAAAAGTATCCTCCATCTGAATGCTCATTATGAATATTGCAACTTGGGTTTGACCATTCGGAGAAAATATTTCTTATAACCTCAGTCATGCCTAACAGAGCTACATATAAATTCACAGTCCGAATTGTGATCAGTAACACTCGCATGCAACAAAAAGAAATTTTATTTTCGAAAAAATGTAGTGTATTAATTTGGTAAAATGTCGAATATATCAAATAAAATATCAAATTAATATGTCAAAATAAATCGCAAAATAAAGAAATATAACAGAAGAGCAAGTTTTATAAAAAGTTTTCTAATCCTGGGTCAGAAATGATTTGAGCCTGACGAAATATTTGTTTACATTACTACAATAGGAAATACGCCCTTAGACTAAGTGGCGTGACATCATCACAATGAAGCCTTCAGACAGCAATTCTAAGAAAAAATACCAATGCCCTCCTTTTATATTCTGGTTTCAACCTTACTGTATTGTAAAGATTTCATTGTTAGAAGTATTTTGAACACGCCACATGCAAGTCGCCCTATTATTCACATACCAGAACAACTATAGACAGTTACTTCGGAATTTTTCTTCAACTGAATTCCATGATTAGACTATTGGAGCTCACCAACACTCATTAGATAATATTGTGGTATAAGTATACAGAAATTACATATGAAAACGTATGTGTCCATGTGCGAGAACTAATATTCATTTTATTGAACTATTTTCTCAACAAACTATTGGAGTAACAATATAATCTTTAATGTTGTTTTTGATTTTTGAAATAAATTGATTTCAGCTCTTTTAGTCCTAAGAAACCTTTATCATGAAGTGTGAATACTGCCTGATAATAATTGCTGACCCTATACCTAGTAATGTTATTTCAGGTTTTTGGGGTTTTCTTTTTCTTTATTTGTACAATCAATTATGACATAATTATATGTACAAGTGTTGAGTGTATGTTTCTCAGTTGAATGGCTTGACAAAAAAAACCATCCAATGACGGCACTTATTTCAGGTGAAAATAAAAGAAGGCATTTAAGTCTTTAGCGGTCCAGAATTCTAGGACAAAAATAACGAATAAATTACTTATTTAGAATCCTTCAATACTAAATATACACCATCCATTATCCCCCCCCCGCGACGGCTTAAACCACAATGCCCTAGAGATTTCCTTAGTCCGAAACCGTGTCTCGTTCATGTGTCAAAAGTACCATCAGTGGGTGGTCTCTTTTATCCAGACAATCATGCGAGGAAAATACACTCAACATTTCTATTAATTAACTTTTTTGTAGTTGATTGTACAAAAATAAAAGGTGAAAAAAATAAATATACAATAGGATTTGAGAAAACATAATCGGTCGAGGTTAACGACAAATAACGATGATATTCCAAACCGTCATCCCATCCAGGCTGCTACAGAATTATTTATTCCCACTAGTTCTGTACGCGCTCCTTAAGAGTGCGTGCTATAAGATTTCGGCAATTGCCGCTCCTCAGTATCCTGTCTTCTCAGTTTCACTCCATCACTCTCTTTGCGCGGTTAGATTCTCGGTGAATTCTAAGTTATCACTGTGCAAAAATTTTCTCAGCAGACCCGACTTGTACGTTTAATGCGTCAGTTATTTGTGAGAAGTGTTGTGAAGTGTTATATATTGGTGTGTAAGTGTTCTGTGTTTATGGGAAAGTTAACATGACATGGAGGGTCCATCCATGCCTCAGTGTGCCCCCGATGTCCCCGCTGAGACAGCCAATATAGGGTATGAAACTTTTCATACGTGTTTCTAGAAGAGGAGAATGTATTCGTGTCTATGACAAATATAAATATAACTGTAAATTAGTTACAAATTCTAACTACCGTACTCCAATAGCCGGCTTTCGGGCACCTGAATGGGCGATGACGGGATTTATCCTTCGAGTTCCCAATTGGCAATTCGATTCCCGGTTAGATTCCTCACTGGGCTCCTTTTTTTACCCCTGCCGAGAACGGGTAGGAACGTTAACGACGATAGCCCTCAGCGAGCATCCATCAGGGGGTACAGATCGCATCACTCACGTGACCGCACACAAATGTGCTCAAATGCCGGAATCCGCCGTTTTATTCCGAATTTCCGAAGGGAAAAATACGGCCGTGTTAAACGAGCCCTCAGGTCCCAACGTCTGACACGAGAGAATTTATCCTGTCTGTTTTTGATTTCCTAAAGCGCACTTTGCTACTTTGCCAAATATGGGAACTCTGACACTTTCCCTAATTTTATCAATATTATTTTTATTATAATTCGATTTTTTGTCTTGTTTATTAAATATTTATAAATTATTCTTGTTAAATTTTCTGGTATCCAAACTATTTTTTCTTTTTTTGATTTTTATTCTTTTCATCTCTCCTGGATTCTTATTCTTGAAGTCTGAATATTAATTTTACACCTTTTCTATTATAGTACCTCTTTTTTCATAAAAAAGGGTTCACAATTCAGTTCCACTGACAGAGGTAATGACTACAATAAACTGACATTCTGATGTTCATTTCTCTTAGTACCTATGATCCCACCGATTCATTACTTCCTACTAGCTTCTTTCACCTTCTTAAGAATGGGGGTAAGGAGTATTATCTGAAATTTATAAATAATACTTTCTCTATAATAATTTATATGTCCAGCTCCTAAAATAAATATCAATAATGTAGAATCAATGCAATCGGTTACATTCTTGAACTGGACACATCCTCATTTTTAAAAACCAAACATGCTAGAAAATGCAAATGAGTACTCTCCATATTTAAATATAATAAATATTATTCCCAAAACCTGAGTACTTTGAAAACTGAGAAAGTCTTTCAGTTATTACACTCAACAAAATGAAAGAGAAACTACCCATCTATGTCGGTTGTTAGATAAGACCAAGTTATTTTCCCAAGTGGTTCAGAAAAATAGTATTATTGATCCTATTGAAAGATCTTAACTGCTGGAATTTTATAGACCAACATATGCAATCATATCTCATATATATTATTACATTTCAAACAATGGTACTAATAATGCTACAAATTTGGATTATCTATGAAATAAACAGTTACTGTAATTGTTCAATGCTAAGAAACAAATATTAGACTTAGTATTATTACAGTACATTTAAAAAACAGAAATAAAGCAATTAAAATGATTCCTCATATTCAATTCCTCCTATACAATTATCTTTCTTTAATAAACCTACTGTAAAAAAGTGGACAAGATTTTTTTTTCTACTTCACTCCCTATTATGATTTCTTTCATTATTTAATCATTAATTCCCTTTACAAATTTACATTTCACCTATTCTCTATTAATGAACTTTATAATTTACTATACCAAATGAAATGCAATGTGATGCTGGACAATTTATGCAGTATACTCTATATGGATTGCAAGCAGAGCATTTTGTCCAAAATATAAAAATCACTTTCCTGCCTGTCCATTATAATAATTACCAGCCTCAAAAGCTTAATGATTCCCAGTTAATTCTTCCAATATTTTCAAACATGGACTAACTTCCAGACAAAATGAAAGAGAAACTATACCTATGTATGAGGGTTGTTAGATAAGACCAAGTTATTTTCCCAAGTGTTTCAGAAAAATAGGTCAATATTGAGCTGTTTCATTTCTGTTCAATAGTATTCTGATCCTACTGAAAGATCTTAATTGTTGGAATTTTACAGACCAACATATGCTATTATATCTCATATATATTATTACATTTCAAACAATGGTACTAATAATGCTACAAATGTGGATTATCTATGAAATAAACAGTTACTGTAATTGTTCAATGCTAAGAAACAAATATTAGACTTAGTATTATTACAGTACATTTAAAAAACAGAAATAAAGCAATTAAAATGATTCCTCATATTCAATTCCTCCTATACAATTATCTTTCTTTAATAAACCTACTGTAAAAAAGTGGACAAGATTTTTTATTCTACTTCACTCCCTATTATGATTTCTTTCATTATTTAATCATTAATTCCCTTTACAAATCTACATTTTACCTATTCTCTATTAATGAACTTTATAATTTACTATACCAAATGAAATGCAATGTGATGCTGGACAATTTATGCAGTATACTCTATATGGATTGCAAGTAGAGCATTTTGTCCAAAATATAAAAATCACTTTCCTGCCTGTCCATTATAATAATTACCAGCCTCAAAAGCTTAATGATTCCCAGTTAATTCTTCCAATATTTTCAAACATGGACTAACTTCCAGACAAAATGAAAGAGAAACTATACCTATGTATGAGGGTTGTTAGATAAGACCAAGTTATTTTCCCAAGTGTTTCAGAAAAATAGGTCAATATTGAGCTGTTTCATTTCTGTTCAATAGTATTCTGATCCTACTGAAAGATCTTAATTGTTGGAATTTTACAGACCAACATATGCTATTATATCTCATATATATTATTACATTTCAAACAATGGTACTAATAATGCTACAAATTTGGATTATCTATGAAATAAACAGTTACTGTAATTGTTAAATGCTAAGAAACAAATATTAGACTTAGTATTATTACAGTACATTTAAAAAACAGAAATAAAGCAATTAAAATGATTCCTCATATTCAATTCCTCCTATACAATTATCTTTCTTTAATAAACCTACTGTAAAAAAGTGGACAAGATTTTATTCTACCTTACCCCTAATATGATTTCTTTCATTATTTAATCATTAATTCCCTTTACAAATCTACATTTTACCTTTTCTCAATTAATGAATTTTATAATTTACTATACCAAATGAAATGCAATGTGATACTGGACAATTTATGCAGTATACTCTATATGGATTGCAAGTAGAGCATTTTGTCCAAAATATAAAAATCACTTTCCTGCCTGTCCATTATAATAATTACCAGCCTCAAAAGCTTAATGATTCCCAGTTAATTCTTCCAATATTTTCAAACATGGACTAACTTCCAGACAAAATGAAAGAGAAACTATACCTATGTATGAGGGTTGTTAGATAAGACCAAGTTATTTTCCCAAGTGTTTCAGAAAAATAGGTCAATATTGAGCTGTTTCATTTCTGTTCAATAGTATTCTGATTCTACTGAAAGATCTTAATTGTTGGAATTTTACAGACCAACATATGCTATTATATCTCATATATATTATTACATTTCAAACAATGGTACTAATAATGCTACAAATGTGGATTATCTATGAAATAAACAGTTACTGTAATTGTTCAATGCTAAGAAACAAATATTAGACTTAGTATTATTACAGTACATTTAAAAAACAGAAATAAAGCAATTAAAATGATTCCTCATATTCAATTCCTCCTATACAACTATCTTTCTTTAATAAACCTACTGTAAAAAAGTGGACAAGATTTTTTTTTCTACTTCACTCCCTATTATGATTTCTTTCATTATTTAATCATTAATTCCCTTTACAAATCTACATTTTACCTATTTCTCAATTAATGAACTTTATAATTTACTATACCAAATGAAATGCAATGTGATGCTGGACAATTTATGCAGTATACTCTATATGGATTGCAAGTAGAGCATTTTGTCCAAAATATAAAAATCACTTTCCTGCCTGTCCATTATAATAATTACCAGCCTCAAAAGCTTAATGATTCCCAGTTAATTCTTCCAATATTTTCAAACATGGACTAACTTCCAGACAAAATGAAAGAGAAACTATACCTATGTATGAGGGTTGTTAGATAAGACCAAGTTATTTTCCCAAGTGTTTCAGAAAAATAGGTCAATATTGAGCTGTTTCATTTCTGTTCAATAGTATTCTGATCCTACTGAAAGATCTTAATTGTTGGAATTTTACAGACCAACATATGCTATTATATCTCATATATATTATTACATTTCAAACAATGGTACTAATAATGCTACAAATGTGGATTATCTATGAAATAAACAGTTACTGTAATTGTTCAATGCTAAGAAACAAATATTAGACTTAGTATTATTACAGTACATTTAAAAAACAGAAATAAAGTAATTAAAATGATTCCCCATATTCAATTCCTCCTATACAATTATCTTTCTTTAATAAACCTACTGTAAAAAAGTGGACAAGATTTTTATTCTACTTTACTCCCTATTATGATTTCTTTCATTATTTAATCATTAATTCCCTTTACAAATCTACATTTTACCTGACAAAATAAAAAAGAAACTATACCTACCTATGAGGGTTGATAGATAAGGCCAAGTTATTTTCCCAAGTGTTTCAGAAAAATAAGTTAATATTGAGTTGTTTAATTTCTGTTCAATAGTATTATTCATCCTATTGAAAGATCATAATTGCTGGAATTTTACTGACCAACATATGCAATTATATCTTATATATAGTATTACATTTCAAACAATGGTACTAATAATGCTACAAATTTGGATTAATTATGAAATAAACAGTTACTGTAATTGTTAAATGCTAAGAAACAAATATTAGACTTAAAATCTTAATGATTCCCAGTTAATTCTTTCAATATATTCGAAGATGGACTAACTTCCAGACAGAATGACCTGAAAATTTCTTATTAATCAAAAGTAGTTCTAATTTCTCTAAAATGTACATTTTCAGTGATAAAATGCATGATACCTTGTGGTTCTGAATATGTTTTCCAATATTGTGGAGATGTTATACCAATTATAATGAACTCAAAATTACCATTGATTGAAAAGTTTAATTTATTACCAGTTGATCTCACATAATCTTCGGAAAGTATAGAATTCAATTCGATGGTCTATTCTTAAAATATTGCTCCCCAATATAGTGCACATATAAGGCTATTGACCGAATATAATTATAGTATGTCCAGGACAAAGGGCAATTCATTAAGGTGTTCAAGGCCCCAGTGCCCAATTCTTTAAAAATTGATTTAAAATAGTTTTTGAAAATGGAAAAATGTATTAATCACGTAGCGTTTCTTGAATGATGTAATTATGAAGGATTATGAGCAAAAATTTGAAAAAATCAAACATTTTTTTACTTACCTAATGTTATGCAATCTTTCCCCGGTACAAAGATGGGGGCTAGAAGGGATCGCGCTACTGGCAATATGGCGGCATACGCTTAGTCTCCTTACCTGCCTGAAATAAAATCGTCATTATTAATTAATAATTTGTAATTAATTAGAAACACGATACATGAGCAAGATTATAATTAATAAGAATATGTTTCCCAATATAATGGAAATATTATAATAAACTCTTAATAATAACTGAACGCCCTTGAAGAACCTACATAATCCAATTGAGTCGGACCTTTGGGGGACGGGGCCATCGCAAACGGGGTAACACTTTTTGAACTATAATTACACACTGAAACTGAATCACTATCACCAAAAACTGAACATACACACTAATTGACCATGAACACATATTTTTTCCACCTCTACGCGCACTAAATTATATTAAAAAAGTAAAATAATTAGGAGACTCAAACACGTACGCGGACCGGAAAATCTCCATTTTGCGGACTAACACAATGGCGGATCGCAACTGGGCATCCGAAGTAGCTTCGTGTCTGAATATTACAATTAAAATAAAATTGAATCTATAAATAAAAAAGATAAAGAAATACTAATTATGAAGTTATGAAGTATGATATTATCAATATTAGAGTAAAGACATTTCATTAACTTTATTTTTAATAAATTTATTTTTAGGAACTACTTTTTTCGAAATAGCTCCCTACTCGGTCTAGTAAAATCAAGTATAGGTATTCATGAATAATATTAATACGATGAAATTATTATAATTGTTATATCAAGAAAAAATTATAATAAAATGCTCGGAAAATTAATATTTCATATCATTCATTTTACTCGTTCAATAAAAATTGGCACGTATACTGTAAAATGGGTGGTCTCAAATTTGTAAACTGGGAGCCAGTTATTTTTAATGGGCACAAAAAAAATTAAAAAACAATTTAGATAAAGTTATGTACCTTTCAGATTCAATAAAATATGTGAATCTTGACCTATCACATGTTATATTCCAGAATTGGGCAGAATTACTTACACCTATAGCTACAAACTACAACTGTATTAGTTGTTACTTGAGTGGTAACTAACAACTAAAAATTTAGTTGTTAATTACTAATACACAACTAATTTAGGTCTAGTTAGAATGAACAATAATATTGTTAATAAAAATATGAGTTACAATAACAGTTTATTCATAGTTGTCGAATGATGGCTAGCAAGTGATTCAATTACAATGTTTTCTAATTCACATTAAAACTAATCAATTTAATCAATTCCCTTAAATTTCACACTTTTGTCAATTACATAGGTTTGATACTAGACATAATATATGTAAAATGGACTGGTTAGTTTAAAAAAGTCCATTCAACATTCTCTTTGTTGATTCCAAATTGTTATTCCACATTCCAAATGTTTTTGAAAATCAACTTTTGTGATTTCAATTCATGATATGAAACAGTTAAATGAGCAATATACAAGTTTAATTCCTGTAGCTTTTTGGATGAAATAGACTCTTATTTACTTAAACACATTCATAGAAAAAGAAACAATGTAATTCAGTTATTTTTTTCAAAGGTTTCAAAGTTGTTTTTTAATTGACAAATATGACTTGTAAGACAGATTTTTCAGGGTATAATAATAGAGTTCTTAGTACATAAAAAGGAGGTTATCTAACATAAGGTTATATTTCAAAGTAATGGACATTCCAGAAGCATAATTACCAAAATAACAGTTAGTTTTTCATTTTCTACATATTTTGCTAAATTGGGGACACTTAAGATATAATACAATTATCTAGCAAGTGATTCAATTACAATGTTTTCTAATTCACATTAAAACTAATCAATTTAATCAATTCCCTATATTTCACACTTTTGTCAATTACATAGGTTTGATACTAGACATAATATATGTAAAATGGACTGGTTAGTTTAAAAAGTCCATTCAACATTCTCTTTGTTGATTCCAAATTGTTATTCCACATTCCAAATGTTTTGAAAATCAACTTTTGTGATTTCAATTCATGATATGAAACAGTTAAATGAGCAATATACAAGTTTAATTCCTGTAGCTTTTAGGATGAAATACAATTTCTGAAAGTAATTAATAATTGACAATAATCATATATTTATTTAAACATATTCATAGTAATTCAGTTATTTTTTCAAAGGTTTCAACGTTGTTTTTAATGGTGATTTGTAAGACAGATTTTTCAGGGTATAATAATAGAATTCTTAGTATATAAAAAGGAGGTTATCTAACATAAGGTTATATTTCAAAGTAATGGACATTCCAGAAGCATAATTACCAAAATAACAGTTAGTTTTTCATTTTCTACATATTTTGCTAAATTGGGGACACTTAAAGATATAATACAATTATCTAGCAAGTGATTCAATTACAATGTTTTCTAATTCACATTAAAACTAATCAATTTAATCAATTCCCTTAAATTTCACACTTGTGTCAATTACATAGGTTTGATACTAGACATAATATATGTAAAATGGACTGGTTAGTTTAAAAAAGTCCATTCAACATTCTCTTTGTTGATTCCAAATTGTTATTCCACATTCCAAATGTTTTTGAAAATCAACTTTTGTGATTTCAATTCATGATATGAAACAGTTAAATGAGCAATATACAAGTTTAATTCCTGTAGCTTTTAGGATGAAATACAATCCTTGTTATATATAATTTCTGAAAGTAATTAATAATTGACAATAATCATATGTTTACTCCTATTTATTTAAACACATTCATAGAAAAAGAAACAATCTAATTCAGTTATTTTTTTCAAAGGTTTCAAAGTTGTTTTTTAATGGACAAATATGATTTGTAAGACAGATTTTTCAGGGTATAATAATAGAATTCTTAGTATATAAAAAGGAGGTTATTTAACATAAGGTTATATTTCAAAGTAATGGACATTCCAGAAGCATAATTACCAAAATAACAGTTAGTTTTTCATTTTCTACATATTTTGCTAAATTGGGGACACTTTAAGATATAATACAATTATCTAGCAAGTGATTCAATTACAATGTTTTCTAATTCACATTAAAACTAATCAATTTAATCAATTCCCTTATATTTCACACTTTTGTCAATTACATAGGTTTGATACTAGACATAATATATGTAAAATGGACTGGTTAGTTTAAAAAAGTCCATTCAACATTCTCTTTGTTGATTCCAAATTGTTATTCCACATTCCAAATGTTTTTGAAAATCAACTTTTGTGATTTCAATTCATGATATGAAACAGTTAAATGAGCAATATACAAGTTTAATTCCTGTAGCTTTTAGGATGAAATACAATCCTTGTTATATATAATTTCTGAAAGTAATTAATAATTGACAATAATAATATGTTTACTCCTATTTATTTAAACATATTCATAGAAAAAGAAACAATCTAATTCAGTTATTTTTTTCAAAGGTTTCAACGTTGTTTTTTAATGGACAAACATGATTTGTAAGACAGATTTTTCAGGGTATAATAATAGAATTCTTAGTATATAAAAAGGAGGTTATCTAACATAAGGTTATATTTCAAAGTAATGGACATTCCAGAAGCATAATTACCAAAATAACAGTTAGTTTTTCATTTTCTACATATTTTGCTAAATTGGGGACACTTTAAGATATAATACAATTATCTAACAAGTGATTCAATTACAATGTTTTCTAATTCACATTAAAACTAATCAATTTAATCAATTCCCTTATATTTCACACTTTTGTCAATTACATAGGTTTGATACTAGACATAATATATGTAAAATGGACTGGTTAGTTTAAAAAAGTCCATTCAACATTCTCTTTGTTGATTCCAAATTGTTATTCCACATTCCAAATGTTTTTGAAAATCAACTTTTGTGATTTCAATTCATGATATGAAACAGGTAAATGAGCAATATACAAGTTAAATTCCTGTAGCTTTTAGGATGAAATACAATCCTTGTTATATATAATTTCTGAAAGTAATTAATAATTGACAATAATCATATGTTTACTCCTATTTATTTAAACACATTCATAGAAAAAGAAACAATCTAATTCAGTTATTTTTTTTCAAAGGTTTCAACGTTGTTTTTTAATGGACAAATATGATTTGTAAGACAGATTTTTCAGGGTATAATAATAGAATTCGTAGTATATAAAAAGGAGGTTATCTAACCTAAGGTTATATTTCAAAGTAATGGACATTCTAGAAGCATAATTACTAAAATAACAGTTAGTTTTTCCATTTTCTACATATTTTGCTAAATTGGTGACACTTAAAGATATAATACAGCTATCTAGCAAATATAGCATTGTTCTTCACACATAATCAAGCCGCTGCTTGATATAATATCTGAAATTTTTCTGATTGTTGAGTTCCTGTTCATTTCTGTCAATATTTACTTTATTTTATATCCATTAAAATTTTATTTTGATTTTCTATTGAGAAGTTGCATATCTAGTATTATATATGCAGATGTGCAAGAGGAAAGAATATGTCATACAGTTAATACTATGACATTTTAATCAGTCTATTTCCTTCTGACTGTGATATTTTTGTTTTATCAGACATTTCATAGTGGGTAAAATATCCAGTTACTTTTATTGTACATTTATTGCCTCAATAAATGAGATATAAATTAACAAGTTAATGCTGTTCAAAAACAGAAATTATTTTTAAAAACATTATTATGAGGCATTTGGAATCATGGAACTAAAATTTGGTACGGAATAATTTCTTTTTGTTGACACTGTCATAATACCTACTACAAGACAAAAGTTCAATAATTTTTAATACAATGATTATATTTTTTATTCAATCAATTTCTACACTTGTAGAAGTTATTTTCTATTCAGAATAACAGTACTATTAATTTTATTTTTCCATTAATTTATTTTTTACTTTATTATTGTTGCTGACTTTTAAGAATCAAAGCCAGAGAAAAGAATTTGATGTGAAATTCATACTTTTAAAATTACTAATATATAAGAATACATTTATTTCCAATAAACTTTGTTAAATTAGCTGAATTTATGATCTCTCTTCATTATTGAAAATGCCCTTTAAATATTTAAGTATAAAAATAATGCCCTATAGAGGTATTATAATAGAGTTTTGGTGGTTTCATCCACCATGGAGCATGGAGGCATGCTCCATGCCTAGGTAAAACCAAACATCATGAAAAAATCTAAGGCGTTAGGTTTTTGAGCTCAAAAATTGGAGTGTACAGAGCTTTGAATTACATATATAGAAGGATTGTTATACTACATCATAACTGAATGTATTCGAAAGGAAAGAATAATTATGTGTTATCGTCTCATGACGTTTCTGACGTTAATAGTAATAGGTGGATTTTATTCCGTGAATTTTTTTGCAAAAGTTTTGTTCAATGTGATCAAGTTTGTTTATTATTGGATTTTCGACGGTAGGTTGGCAACGCTGCCAATTCTTTAGGCAGGTCTACACGAGGTAGGTTTCTGTTCCGTGCGAAAAATTGCAGCTATGGGTGAAACCGTCGAGAAAAAAGATTCGAAGAAGGGTTGCTCCCTCTGTAAAATCGGGCTCAAGCCTCCGACGAAAGCGAACCTTCTGTTTTATTACACGCCGGCGTTGGGAGCCGTGAATTATGCCGCCCTTTCAGTCAACGTTATGAACCCAAACCTGGTCATGAGGTGAGCCCCAGTCAAGTTGAATATTAAAATTAGAAAAGTACATTGTATGCAACCTAGTGATGGAAATTCTAGGCTCAAAGTTATTGTAATATATCAGTGTTTTGTGCGCCGTATCACTTTAAACATTCATACAACATAGTTGTACCTTGAGGCTCAAAGTATGCCACATAAATGAGAACAGTAAGTAAATGAAAATTGCATTAAATTTTTGTAATTGTTCTTAAATGCTGGTGGGATCACCATTGCATTCATACGTCACATGTAATAAATGCAGTTTTTGTATTTTATTAGCTCGAGTTTAACATCATTACCATTTGACTATAACTATCTGTTAACTCATCTGATTTTTTTGTGTCCAGTTGCTTAATCGGTAAGTTCTTGATTGAATGTGTAAATGAGAAGCTGAAATAGCCTAGTTTAAGTGATAATGCCGATGCTTCCCTATTAAATAGCATTGTGTTTAAGTTTGAGCACTTCTCTATGAACAGAGAACTGATGGCAAAAAGCCAAGTACGGTCTAAACCATGAGCTAATAAGTGACAGGAGATAAAAAATGAGATGGGAAATTTTCAATGTTCAAATGAAAAGTGAATTAATAGCTGATCAGTCATAAAACAGGTATGCACAGGAATTGAATTCCATCACTTTTTAACACGATAATTATATTGTTTTCCAGAGTTTTGCCAAACCGTGATGTTACAAATGTTCTCCTGATGAATTCTATGATAGGATCAGCCCTCTATGTTTACAGTCGTCCACATCTTCAGAGTGCCCCTAATCAAATTCGCATAATGTACAGGTATGCTCCAGTCAAATAACCGAATCGTTATGAAAAAGCCTGTAATTTATTTCAGTGGTGGCTATTAAAAAAATGCAATTTATATTTATATATTGAATCAGTTATAATTTTATTAACTGTAAACTTTCATATTGTATTGTTTGCTTCATATGAAAAAAACAACTAAGATATATGAATGTCCTAACTAGGCCATTTCATTCATTGGAATTATTCTTGCACAAGTTTAACATTATCTTGTTCCATTAGTTTAGTGGTATCTTAAGAGATATAACGATTATTGAATTATTTGTCATAAATAAAAATTGATTTAATTGCTCTTTTATATTATACTATTGAACTGGTTAAGCATTGGTATATTGTATGCAACAAAACCACTTATAGGAAAGTATCATGCTTCTTTATATATTCATTAAAATTTGTACTCCCTATAAATTATTTTTTACATTCCTGTGGTGGAGTTTTCAATCTTAATGCACATAGTACAGTAATCCTTTGATCAAACTTAATAAGCAATAGAAATAATTATAATGAATCCTGAAAAATGTTTAACAGAAAAAACCTTACTGTAAGTATACCTAGATATACTACTGTAATGCATAATTCTTGAATTATTGAAGGATATAGTTATATAGAAGAAAAGGCAATTTAAATTTTGTTTTTGGTAAGAAAACTTTTCTAGTTTTATTAGGCAAGTAGTCAAGTCGTTGTCGTGTGTTGTAATAGGGGAAAAAAAGAAACAATGTTTCATCGGATGTATTCAATAATGCCTGTCTTTTTATTGTAGTGGCTATGGAGCTCTGATGTTCAACTTTGGTTCAGTGCTGTTGTGGGCTGTTCTGCGCAGTATGATGCCTGGAAACAACTGTGTGGCAACAATTGTAGGCCTGTTGAGCGGTTGCAGTTTGGCAGCGATAGGCCAGAAATGCTTGGGCTATATCGATTCCGTAGCCTCCGACAAGTCCTAGTTTCAAGTTCTTGCAGGTCTCCAGTAGTGTTTAGTACTTTTTCTACGAATTATTTCCCCTCTGCCCCACTCCACCAATTTTTAGGATTGCCTTTCTTTTGTATCTTATTTGTAGGCCGTGTAAATATTTGTTTTACAAAGCGTCAGGTTTTGTTATAATGTTTGAGCTAACCTGCCTCCTCCCCTGTACAATCCCATTCATAATTATTTGTATATATGAGAGAGCCGTTCAAAACAGACAGGAGGGACTGATGTAAATTGAGAAGCGACTTGTTCTTTTTGTTGTACCTGTTCTTGTTGCTGTTGAAGCTTACAGAACCAGACTGTTATTTGTGAATGTATCCTGAGTAGAGGTATGCAGTTCTATGTGTGTTGTATAAAAAAAATAAAGTTTTAAAAAATTGAAAGCGTAACATTTTAGATTTTTGACCCTATAAAGGAATTTTTATATACAATATTTAATATAGGGTAGAAACTAGATAATATAGGATTATAAATATGTAGGTATGAAAGTAGGTTGTTGAAGTAAGTAGTAGAGGTATATATTGTTTGTCTTAAAATTGTTTTGTAATTTTTTTAAGCAGAGACTAGTCAATTATTTGACTTTGTGAGGAATTTAAAATTATTCTGGTACACATTTCAGGGGTATTGTATCTGTAGCTAAACACCTATTTATTTGAAAAAGTATTTTATTGACACAAAAATCATTCGTACATTTTAATCACAGGTATTTACTATGCATATTAACTGTACTATAAGTAAAAGTTAAACATCGTATGTACAAAACAAATGGAATCATTATTGTTAAGTAGTAAATTATTGCATCACTTCATTGAAAACTACCTCCTCTGTTTTCATAGAAACACAGCATGTTATTTTTGATTCATGATCCAGATGTCACACAAAGTTTGTTCACAGATATTCTATAATCCATTCATATTTACATTATATGTTAATAATTATATAACATTGTACTGATTTATTTTAAGGCACATTGAAACATACATCAACAAATTGTGCAGAAACGACATACACATCTGCCAGGAATCTGTGATGAACATACAATTTAATAAAGGTATTAAATTTAAATTGTTGGCAAATTATTGACTGGAAACACAGCCTATTAAAATGCAACTAAAAAAATTAATATAAATTGTTCATTTTTTTAATAAAAATGAGAGAGTTAAATACTCTATTCACTAAATGACTACTTAATACACCTCTTAAATAAAATGATTAATTGTATGGATTGTAACACTTTACAAGTTTATATGAATATATTTACAAAAATAAAGGTGTCATTCCTTAAATGTTTGGAGCATCTTTAAGTAATCTAAGTAGATAAAATCATTAAAAACTAGAATATTAAATCTAATAATTGTAAATTTCTAAAGAGGATTGTGTGGTGTAAAAGTACTGCTTTAGTTTTACAAAAGAAGTACCTTTCTACAGTCTTTCAAAGGTACAAAATTATCTGAGTAGTAATTCATATAAAGAATATACATTTATATAAATAGAAAAGTCAATGAATGAATAATACTGGTAATTTGTTTCATAGTGTTTGTGTTCTTATAGAGGAACATTAATTAGGAACTGCTATACTCTGTTTTGGTGGAAATACTAAATATTGGTATTATGAATTAATTCATTACAAATATCATTCATTTAAGCTTTGTAGTAAAGCTAAAATTATGATTATGAAGAACCTATTGAACAAATTTATAAGACAAACTTTATAAAAATAAACTTATATAAACAAACATACATCATTATAAACAAAATTAATAATAATAAGGATAATAATTACAACTACATTCCGTTTGATAAAAAAAATTTAAAAACCGAATTTTTATACTGGTACTTTTTTAGGATAATAAAATACTGTATAATCAATAGTTTTACCATCCTAAAATGATAAATCCTCCAGAGTTTTATGATCCTTCAGAATGAAGTCAGCCATTTGATTACTGAGCAGTTCCATCTGAGAAAAGAAGACGAAATCTCCTAATGAAGTATTGTCTTCTTCATCAGCATTATCTGGACATTTAACCGGATTGTAGTTCATCTGAAATGTTGAACTGACTATTATACAAACATAAAGAAAAAAGAAATTGTCTAGAGTTACCCAAAATATGTTATACAAATTATTTGAATCAAATATATTACAATGGATCCGAAATTTTACAAAATTAAATTTTAGCTGAAAAAATAAAAAGGAGCATTAAACTAAGCCATACTTTTGCTGTTGCCCATTTCTTAGTAAAGTCAGTTGTAATACTGATTTATGTTAAAATGTAAAAAACAATGTACGGAATGCAATGGGTAGGATAAAATAATATGTACAACTATTATGTTCATCAATCATTTACATTAATATAGCTATAAACAATTAATAATTGACTAACATTAACAAATTATTAAATAATTATAAACTATTAATAATTATTGTACTTGTTATAACAAATACTAAGGAGTACAGCTACCTTATGAATGCCATAAAAGAAACAGGATTAAGAATTAACATTTAAATTTTTAAAAAATTATAACAGATCACAGGATATCTCCTAGCACTATATAAAAGAAGAAAAATGAACAAACAATAATACTCACATTTACATAATTTTCACCTTTTGGCCATAATATCTCCCAGTTTACGGAATCAATGTCAAAAGACTGTTTTCTAGTCAACACTTTTGTCAGTATAGTGTTCCTGGCGTTGATTAGATTTTCATTATGCCTGCATTATAAATTTCTCAGTTAAAAACATGGAATTCCTCTAAATAAGTCAAATTTAAATTGCACTTAATACTAGAGCGTAGGAAAATATGGAGAAACGTATGGGATAACATAGCATTATACCCAATTATTGATAACAAGGTACCTCTATTAAAACTGGAGAATTCCAGAAAGAAACTTACTGAAATATTTCAAGCGCTGTTTTACTCAAAAAGATATCATTATTATACTCGTGTTTCCATCTGGAACAAAATATTCATAAATGTAATATTATGTAAAATTTTATAGTCTTACAAAATATAAAAATTATGAATTGTTTAAATCTAAATTCTTAAATATAATAACAAAGTAAAAAATTAAAAATTGTGACATCGATCACAAAGGTATGCAGATCCAATAATGTCAGTGGCCATAAAAATTTTAATTACTTCATTTAAATAGAGTAACGATTTTATTAAGTAATAAATACTATAAACAGGTTACATTAGTCCCAAATTGTCATAGATAGGGGAAATGAAATATGTTCCCTCTATTGAATCGGGGAAATCAATAACGTGTAAACATTCAAATGAGAAACATTATGAAAACCAAATAATGCCAATCACTACTCGTGCATACTGATTTACATAAATAATTGCATACCTTCTTCTATACCCCCTCAGCGTTACGCATTTTAAATTTAACAAAATTATGATTTCATAAATGAAATCCAAGCCGGAATTAAGGGAGAAAGCTTGTTTTGAATCAGCGAAACTGTTGGTGGTTTCGCGACCATTATGTATTTCCTTCAGTAGTGTTACCACAAGCGTCAGGTCGGTTTACAAATTTGTTCGATTTTTTAACGAAAGTACAATATTTTAACCGTCCAATAATAGAAACGCATAAAATAAGGCCGTATATTTAGCGTCCCTAAATTTATCTGCATTCACGTTTATTTTAATAATCTAAACGAATACAACGGATCCTCGCGAACGAACGAATGAACTGGTGACAAGTCATTTCGGTCATTCGTTCATTTTCAACTACAAGATGTCGCTACACGCTGCAATTTATAATATAGTCGGTATTAATAATGTATTATTTAACAATACGTTACGCTTTTCGTTTCAGAACGTGTAACAAGAATGAATTTGGGGGATTATTTTACAAGCGCTCATTTTCAGGGCCGAACATCCAGTCGGATATTTTCTAAAGTCTAAAATAAATTAAAAATATATTTCTCTCGGGAAACTTCTAGTTTTCTAGTAATTCGTTAAATTAACCGTCGAGGACTTTTTTGTGGAAACCTATTTTCGAAATACTAAATCACTTTTTCTGACGAACCAGAATAGTATGTTCGAATAAAAAAATAATTAAATAATTCAATTTACTTAATAATTTACTTTCTTCCGATTTTCTTCGATGAAAATAGTTGCACCTACTTAGTTGGTTTAAGTATGAAACTCACCTATATAATCATATTATATATGTATATATAATTTTAGTGAATTCAGTGATTAGGTATTGCAATGTTTCTTAGGCTTATTTTTGTATTTTTACTGGACTTAGTGGCATAAAAGTGCCACTATCTATTAAAGTATTAGAGTCTTCCACTTTAATTACTCACAGATCTGCGATTTGAAGATGCCATTCTAAAACTGTGACCTTCTGCTGTACCGTAAAAGCCTCCAGTCTTATGATTCTGATGACCACGCCGATCCACATCTCCAAGATTTCTTCGGCGTCCTCCTTGCGTTGTATAAGCCCGATGAGGACTGAAAAATTTAAATGTATGATGCGATATTTACGAAGCGACGAACGCGTCAATGAGTCAGCTCAGAAAATTTGGACACCCACAGGAATTATATATATGTGTGTGTGTATATGTAATGAATCAAATAGTATATCTATACAGATAATATATTAAACCTACCTCTTTCGGATACGAGAAGAAGTGCCGAAATTATTTGCTTCTGTATGTTATCGGGACATTTCGAAGTGCCTCCGTTGGGCGTCATCATCGGTGTCATCAGGATGTCGGTAAGCCGTTCGATGGCGGACTTAATGTTGCCGTCCTCTTTCATGTTCTGGAAAATGAAAGCAGAGATTTTCAATACGAATGAGAGGGGGGAGGGGAGATGATTCTGACAACAGTGACCAAATCGGGGCAGACATTTTCTTCAATATTCGATTGGGCAAAAATATCGTTAATTTTGTCATTTCGACGCATTCGCAAGATCGCGGTTCCGCATCCTAACAGGTGAAGAAATCCGGTCCTTCTTTTCCGGAAATGTGCAACAATGTTCACGATTTTGTCAGAGAGTCCGATCAGTGTCAACTGTAATACCTTCAGGATGTCTTCTATCATCTTCGTCCTTTTCCTGAGCTGCTCGAAGGACCTGAGGAATTTCCTTTTCGCTCCCAAAGTGACCGGCGGCCGGCAGACCGATCTGACCGCCCGGTCGAAGTCTCCCTCGCTCCTTATCGCCATTATCTCCGCGTAGCTCCAACGTCTCACCACGTCCCAGTATTTGTGCAGCTTCAGATATTTCAGCCATCCGAGGAGCGCTAACAACCGGGAAATGAGATTCGCCGTCAGTAATTCGCGGCTAACGCGTACAATTTCATCATTAACAAATTCATAATTTAAAGTTTTCAGGCGGGTACAACGTAATAAAATTGTAAAAAAAAAATTCGATTAATTACCCTGGGACCAGGTGATTGTTTCGACGGCGTCAGACAGATAGGTCGAGATTTTCGTTTTCCTCAAGTAGTCCAGTATCAGCGCCCACGGTTCAAAATACCTGTCCAGGCGAGAAAGTGCTTGTTAAGTGTGTGTGTTTTCCAACAGTGAAACATAAAGGAGAAAGGAACAGATATTCTAAAGGAATAGCTGAGTTTGTTTCGCCTCGTCTCCCAATTTTGCTATTTAATTTGGCGGCTACGTTAGTGGGATAGAGGTGATGTTCGTCCGTACCCGAGGTAGTTTCGAAGTGCCGGGTGGGAGGTGACGGTGCGCAGTAGGCCGATGGCGGCAATAACGCCCCTGTCTCTCCTCACCGCCCTATTGAGCAGCCGGCTAACCGCCAACACGTAGTAGCGGCCCGCTTCCCAATTCTCCCCGGACAGGTACCACAGGTACTTCGGCACCAGCTCCAGGCAACGCTCGGACCCCTCCCACAGCAGGCTCAGGATGCGCTCTGCGCAATTTACAATAAATCGCGATTTGAAAAAAAAAAAAAGTGGAAAAACGACTGTTCCAAAGTCGGGAGCAGGCGGAGGCGCCCCCCCCCTACAATTTCATACGAACTTCATATTGACACAAACTTTATACATTTTTTTCTAACGAAAATACTACTCGCCAACTTCAGTAGTCGTGCACTTAACTTGTAGTTCGCGGAAGCGCAGAATTACAAAAGACCACTGAGGCCATAGAGAAGATCGCGGTTTAACAACTGGTTTATTCCGTACTAATACTACGAATGTCCAATACAGTATTTAAATATATATATATATATATATATATATATATATATATATATATATGTGTGTGTGTGTGTGTGTGTGTGTGTGTGTGTGTGTGTATAAATACTGTATATGCACTATATGACGAAGACGGACTGGACCGACTCAGATGGAGAAGGACATGCAAGAGAGCGGGGGACTTGAAAGCTCGGAGCAGGAAGAAGAAGAAGAAGACTAAGACTGTCCAGCAGTAAGATTATTGTGGGTGATGAGAGAGACACGGTTAGGTTACCTGGGTCGTTGGCGTCGTTGTAAATGTCGGCGGCGACTCCGCCCTCCGATCGTCCGTGTCCCTCGTCCGAGGAGGAGGCGGCCCCCTCCAAATCCCGGCTTCCCTTCCAAGCATCCCAAGTATCCCCTTGTCCCGGCGGCGTTCTTCTTCCTACTCTTCTCGCTCCGAATGAGTCGGCTACTGACAGTTTTTAATCGAATCATCCGATTTGAACGCGTAAATGTTTGCACAATCGATTTATAATTGTAAAGTGCAATTGGTACATATATGTATTTCACGTGTTCGTTTCGATAAAGAAACCGCCCGATTATGGTACTTTTTGACACGATTTAACCACTGTCCGAGGTGATCTCTGAGCCGTCGCGGTGGGGATAACGGATGGGTAATAGTGGAGAGTGACCGAATTAGGATGAGGAGTAAGGCGGCAATGGATGTTGAGGAACCGGGATTTCGGGACTTCGTCGACGGTGCGATTTGAAACATAGCGGGGAGCATTAAGGACGGTTCGAAGAACTTTCGATTGGAATCTCTGGAAGCGAGCGATGGCGGATGTCTCGGTGGAACCCCTACCTCTATACCGTATGTCCGTGTCGGTTTTAATACGTCTTTGTATACTGTCAGTTTGTTACTTAAGGTCAATTTTGATGTCCGTTTTAGTAATGGTCTTAGAAGTACAAATTTAATGCGGTTTAAGTCGATTCTTTTGAGTCGGGTATGGGGATTCCACGCGGACCGTACTATAATGAGTATGCGTTTACGCGATAAAGGCGGTGAGGAATAAGAAAAATAGAACGTTAGTTCGGAATCTAGAGAACAATATTGGAAGCAAAAATTTCACGAAATTCCACACAGAAACAAGAATGAAATAAAAAAAAAACCATAATGTTAGATTGCTAATTAGATCCGATTTAACATTCACCACATCGTATTTCAGAATTAGCCACTAATCTGTTGATAGTACGCGGCCTATTCTTAAATAACGATATATAGCGTATAAAATAGAATGAAAGAATTCCGAATGCGAATAAAGAGACGCGAAATTGGACGAATTTATTATTTATTTTATTAATCCAATTTATTAAACTCAATGTTCTGTCCCAACCCGCCAATTTCGCCCTTCTAATAGAAGATAATACCAAATTTCGGGAGGGCTGAATATTCGTATGAAATGAAACTGATATAAACCGGCGAATAAAATTAGAAACCGAAAAGATAGAGATTTTACTCACTTGTTGTACTGTCGAAATTCGACCGAGGTCCGTCGTTGGCAGGAACAAAACTCATTTCCAACTTCGTGGGTTGACACTATAATGTGCAATAATTCGCGCACCCTTATATATATATAACTTATACCCACGTTTTGGAAATAATACGGTTCGTACGAACAATGCCCAAGAGATAAGGCTCGGCCGGAGAATTCATTTAGAACCGATCAGCTAAAACCGCGGGCTTTTTATAATTATCTCTTTAGAAATCGGTATATTTTCCTGTCATATCACTCGAGCCGCCTATTTCTAACCCCGCCTTTAACCAAGCCGACTGACTCTATTATTGACTTCATTAGATGCCCAATTTTTAAAACCAAAGAATGCCTACCCATTCTATTGAAATACCTGCACCGCACAAACGTCTTAAAGACTTGTTGGAAGGTATTAGACCGAACAATCCGTCCTTTCCATCGAGTCCTTTGTAAATACGCCCCCAAAATACATGAAATATACCGCCGGGGGATGCAAATGGAGGTAGCCAATCGACAGCCGAAATTTCGGACGTTAAAATAACCGTTCCTCTTTTCATTTTTAAACAAATTTAACTCGTTAAATTAAAATAATTTTATCGTCAAAAATATATTGTCAACGACCGGCCGCAGGATTATGAAGAACGCGAACTAATCACCCCCAAAATTAAGAGATACCTAATTTCAATTATTGTACACCCTAAGAAATAAATAATGGTTAGCAAAACTATTTCGTATAACTTTTTTAAATAATTTTATTTATTATTAAAATCTATATTACTCGAAAGGGGATACAGTCTAATCTAACATATAAAGCGGAAACTATGTCCTGGGCAAACACCTAAACCTTAATTCTTCTAGAGTAGTTGACCCCAAGTGCTTATTTATTTGCAGTTTGGTTGTACCAAAAATGTAGGATAAAAATAAGCAATAATAATAATATAATAAGAGACTCGGGAATGAAATTAGAAACAGAAAAGATAGAGATTTTACTCACTAGTTGTACTGTCGAAATTCGACCGAGGTCCGTCGTTGGCAGGAACGAAACACATTTCAAACTCCGTGGGTTGACACTATAATGTCCGATAATTCACGAACCCTTCCATTTTAATTTGTCCCCACCAATATCATACCAATGATACCAGTAATATAAACAGTGTTACTCATCCCGATTTCGTAATTACCTCCTCGCACATCTCTACGTTTTTGAAACGTCTCGAGCCGCCAATTTCAAATCCCGCCTTTAACCAAGCCGACTGACTCAATTATTGACTTTATTACCCTTTATTACTCTTTAGTTGACCCCGAGTGCTTATTTATTTGCAGTTTGGTTGTTCCAAAAATTAGGGATACAAATAAGCCATAATAATAATAAGAGACCGCGAACATCAATTTGAAACTTTTACAGAAGAGAAATTACATAGAATATATAAGGAAAATAAATGTATTTCTCTCCAGTTCAATGACACGTATACGTACATACATTTATATAATACAGGCGTAAAAATCGAAAAATAAATTATACATATTTTTAAAGCAATTATATAAAAAATAAATAATAAAGTAGACAAAATAAAAATATCCTAACATAATAAAACTACAATCACTGTTAAAGTAACAAACTACAGTGATTATTAAGACAACAAATTACAAATTAACAAAATAAGAGATACCTAATTTCAAATATTGTTCACCCTAAGAAATTAACAATGGTTAGCAAAACTATTTTGAATCACTTTTTTAAATAATAAAAATTATTATGAGATGCACAAATCTGTATTACTCGAAAGGGGATACTGTAAAATCTAATATATAAGGCAGAAACTATGTCCCGGGTAAACACCTAAACCTTAATTCTTCATAAGTAAGAGTAGGTGACCCAAGTGCTTATTTATTTGCAGTTTTGTGGTAAAAAAAATTGGGAATACAAATAAGCTATAATAATAATAATAAGAGACCGCGAACATCAATTTGAAACTTTTACAGAAGAGACAATTACCTAGAATATGTAAGGAAAGTAAATGTATTTCTCTCCAGTTCAACTACGTGTATACATTCATACATTTATAGAATACAGGCGAAAAATTAAAAAAGTAAGTTATACACATTTTCAAAGCAATTATATAAAAAATAAATAATGTCGGTGACAAAATTGTAAACTTCATAATGTCTAGTTAATATTGTGTTAGTTCACAGGGTCTCAGTTGAGCTGGTAGCCACCAGGTAGCGCTAGCGGCCAGGTAAGTAGTTTGCTGCCCTCTAGCGGCCACGGACTGAGGTACCAGTGAAAACAAACTGTATCCTTGTATTCTGATTTTTGTTTGCCCAAGAAAATATGTTTTTGTCCCGCCGTCGGTTACGTTTATTGCTAGGACTCTATCAATAAAACTCATAAATAAATAATTTGAAAGAAGTGAACAAAAATTAAACAAATAAACTCTTAAAATATGTTTTTATTGCGGTCTTCACTTTGCAATTATTTTTACATAGTATTCCTAAAAAGCACAGTGAAAAAAATGTTTAATGAAGTTCAAATTGTTGCTACACTCTGAGAAAAACAAACTATTGAAAAAGGATTGAGAACATTTATTTTAAAAAATCTTTATACGATAAAACTACAATCACTGTTAAATTGACAAACTAAATTTACATAAAACAAATAATTTTCATAAAATTATGTTTTTATCTTGTATTTGTTTTTAAAGATTGATTTGGAGTAATTTCCTATTTGAATTACAGTTTTATCGATACTGTTGTAACAATTTAAAAGTGCAGATAATACTGTACAGGAAAGCGTCCTTATTTTTTAGCAGGTAGGATTTAACAAAGGGTAGATTACAACTAAGCTATTTTAATATAATAATTGGATACGAGTTAATTTATATTCCTAGTTTGTACAACCAGAATACTTTTCTTGTTATCCATTTCAAGGTTCTTTTGGACATATTGTATGTCTGTCTGTGTTTAAGAATTTTATTTTTATCTTCGATCAATACTTTTGTTAGACTTATAAGCTGTAATACCTGTTTTAAACAGATTTTAAAACGACTTTCTTGTGTATTTATGCCTAATGGCCCTGTTATAATTGTACATACAAACTGAATAAAATTCAGTATTGTAGCTCCAATAAACAGGGTCTCAGTTCAGCTGTTTGCCACCAGGTAGCGCTAAAGACCGGAAAGTAGAAAATTTATTTTACAATATCCTACTATTATAAAACTAAAATAACTTTTTAAGTGACAAACTAAAGCGATTATTAAGAACCAGAAATAAACAAAAAATTACAAATTAAGAAAATAAGAGATACCAAACTTCATTTACTGTTCAACCCAAGAAATAAACAATGGTTACCAAAACTATTTTGAATCACTTTTTTAAATAATAGGAATTATTATTAGATGCACAAAGCTGTATTACTCGAAAGGGTATAGAGTATAATCTAATATATAAAGCAGAAACTATGTCCTGGGTAAACCCCTAAACCTTAATTCTTCAAGGTAGGTGACTTCAAATGCTTATTAATTTGCAGTTTGGTTGTACCAAAAATTAGGGATACAAATAAGCTATAATAATAATAATAATAATAAGAGACTGCAGAACATTATTATTAGATCTATAAATCTATATTACTAGAAACAGGAGATAAGTTATACACATTTTTAAAGCTAATCTAATATATAAGGCAGTTCAGAACTATGTCCTGGTAACAAACTAAAGTAAACACCTATTAAGAACCTAAATAAAATTCTTCAAATTAACAAAATAAGAGTAGTTGACTAAGTGCTTAAATTTATTTGTAGTTTGGTTGTACCAAAATTTACAAATAAGCTATAATAATAATAATAATAATAATAATAATATTAATAAGAGAACGCAAACATAAGTTTGTAACCTTTACAGAAGAGACAATTATCTAGAATATCTAAGGAAAGTAAATGTAATTATCTCCAGTTCAATTATGCGTATACATTCATACATTTATAGAATACAGGCGTAAAAATCCGAAAAATAAGTTATACACATTTTTAAAGCAATTAGATAAATAATAAATAAGGTTGGAGTAAAATTGGAAACTACATAATTTCTGGTTAATATTATGTTAGTTCACAGGGTCTCAGTTCAGATGGTTGCCACAAGGTAGCGCCAGAGGCTGGAAAATAGAAAATTCATTTTAAAATATCCTAAGATAAAAAACTACTATCACTGTTAAAGTAACAAACTAAAGTGATTATTAAGAACGCGAAATAAACAATAAATTAAAAATTAACAGGTTACAAATTAACAAAATAAGAAATACCTAATTTCAATTATTGTTCACCATAAGAAGTAAACAATGGTTACCAAAACTATTTTGAATCACTTTTTTAAATAATAAGAATTATTATTAGATGCACAAAGCTGTATTACTCGAAAGGGTATAGAGTATAATCTAATATATAAAGCAGAAACTATGTCCTGGGTCAAACCCCTAAAGCTTAATTCTTCAAGAGTAGGTGACCCCAAATGCTTATTAATTTGTAGTTTGGTTGTACCAAAAATTAGGGATACAAATAAGCTATATTAATAATAAATAATAATAATAATAATAATAAGAGAACGCAAACATAAGTTTGTAACCTTTACAGAAGAGACAATTATCTAGAATATCTAAGGAAAGTAAATGTAATTATCTCCAGTTCAATTATGCATATACATTCATACATTTATAGAATACAGGCGTAAAAATCTGAAAAATAAGTTATACACATTTTTAAAGCAATTATATAAATAATAAATAATGGAGTAAAATTGGAAAATACATAATTTCTGGTTAATATTATGTTAGTTCACAGGGTCTCAGTTCAGATGGTTGCCACAAGGTAGCGCCAGAGGCTGGAAAATAGAAAATTCATTTTAAAATATTCTAAGATAAAAAACTACTATCACTGTTAAAATAACAAACTAAAGTGATTATTAAGAACGCGAAAAAAACAATAAATTAAAAATTAACAGGTTACAAATTAACAAAATAAGAGATACCTAATTTCAATTATTGTTCATCCTGAGAAGTAAACAATGGTTACCAAAACTATTTTGAATTAAATTTTTAAATAATAAGAATTATTATTAGATCTATAAATCTATATTACTCGAAAGGAGATACAGGCTAATCTAATATATAAGGCAGGAACTATGTCCCGGGTAAACACCTCAACCTTAATTCTTCAAGAGTAGGTGACCCCAAATGCTTATTAATTTGCAGTTTGGTTGTACCAAAAATTAGGGATACAAATAAGCTATAATAATAATAATAATAATAATAATAATAAGAGACTGCGAACATAAATTTGTAACTTTTACAGAAGAGACAATTACCTAGAATATATAAAGAAGATAAATATATTTCTCTAGTTCAATTATACGTATACGTACATACATTTATAGAATATAGGCGTGAAAATTCGAAAAGTAAGTTATAAACATTTTTAAAGCAATTATATAAAAAATAAATAATGTTACAAAATTGTAAACTTCATAATGTCTAGTTAATATTGGGTTAGTTCACAGGGTCTCAGTTCAGCTGGTTGCCGCAGGGGAGCGCTAGCGGCCAGGTAAGTAGTTTGCTGCCCTCTAGCGGCCACGGACTGAGGTACCAGTGAAAACAAACTGTATCCTTGTATTCTGATTTTTGTTTGCCCAAGAAAATATGTTTTTGTCCCGCCGTCGGTACGTTTATTGCTAGGACTCTATCGATAAAACTCATAAATAAATAATTTGAAAGAAGTGAACAAAAATTAAACAAATAAACTCTTAAAATATGTTTTTATTGCGGTCTTTTCCAACATCACTTTGCAATTATTTTTACATAGTATTCCTAAAAAGCACAGTGAAAAGAATGTTTAATGAAGTTCAAATTGTTGCTACACTCTGAGAAAAAACTTTATTGAAAAAGGATTGAGAACATTTATTTTAAAAAATCTTTACACGATAAAACTACAATCACTGTTAAATTGACAAACTAAATTTACATAAAAGAAATAATTTTCATAAAATTATGTTTTTATCTTGTATTTGTTTTTAAAGATTGATTTGGAGTAATTTCCTATTTGAATTACAGTTTTATCGATACTGTTGTAACAATTTAAAAGTGCAGATAATACTGTACAGGAAAGCGTCCTTATTTTTTAGCAGGTAGGATTTAACACAGGGCAGATAACAACTAAGCTATTTTAATATAATAATTGGATACGAGTTAATGTATATTCCTAGCTTGTACAACCAGAATACTTTTCTTGTTATCCATTTCAAGGTTCTTTTGGACATATTGTATGTATGTTTGTGTTTAAGAATTTTATTTTTATCTTCGATCAATACTTTTGTTAGACTTATCAGCTGTAATACCTGTTTTAAACAGATTTTAAAACGATTTTCTTGTGTATTTATGCCTAATGGCCCTGTTATAATTGTACATACAAACTGAATAAAATTCAGTATTGTAGCTCCAATAAACAGGGTCTCAGTTCAGCTGTTTGCCACCAGGTAGCGCCAAAGACCGAAAAGTAGAAAATTTATTTTACAATATCCTACTATTATAAAACTAAAATAACTTTTTAAGTGACAAACTAAAGCGATTATTAAGAACCAGAAATAAACAAAAAATTACAAATTAAGAAAATAAGAGATACCAAACTTCAATTACTGTTCAACCCAAGAAATAAACAATGGTTACCAAAACTATTTTGAATCACTTTTTTAAATAATAGGAATTATTATTAGATGTACAAATCTATATTACTCGAAAGGGGATACAGTCTAATCTAATATATAAAGCAGAAACTATGTCCTGGGTAAACACCTAAACCTTACTTCTTCAAGAGTAGTTGACTTCAAGTGCTTATTTATTTGTAGTTTGGTTGTACCAAAAATTAGGGATACAAATAAGCTATAATAATAATAAATAATAATAATAAGAGAATGTGAACATAAGTTTGTAACCTTTACAGAAGAGACAATTATCTAGAATATCTAAGGAAAGTAAATGTAATTATCTCCAGTTCAATTATGCCTATACATTCATACATTTATAGAATACAGGCGTAAAAATCCGAAAAATAAGTTATACACATTTTTAAAGCAATTATATAAATAATAAATAAGGTTGAGATAAAATTGGAAACTACATAATTTCTGGTTAATATTATGTTAGTTCACAGGGTCTCAGTTCAGATGGTTGCCACAAGGTAGCGCCAGAGGCTGGAAAAAAAGAAAATTCATTTTAAATTATCCTAAGATAAAAAACTACTATCACTGTGAAAGTAACAAACTAAAGTGATTATTAAGAACGCGAAAAAAACAATAAATTAAAAATTAACAGGTTACAAATTAACAAAATAAGAGATACCTAATTTCAATTATTGTTCATCCTGAGAAGTAAACAATGGTTACCAAAACTATTTTGAATTACATTTTTAAATAATAAGAATTATTATTAGATCTATAAATCTATATTACTCGAAAGGAGATACAGGCTAATCTAATATATAAGGCAGGAACTATGTCCTGGGTAAACACCTCAACCTTAATTCTTCAAGAGTAGGTGACCCCAAATGCTTATTAATTTGTAGTTTGGTTGTACCAAAATTAGGGATACAAATAAGCTACATTAATAATAAATAATAATAAGAGAACGCGAACATAAGTTTGTAACCTTTACAGAAGAGACAATTACCTAGAATATCTAAGGAAAGTAAATGTAATTATCTCCAGTTCAATTATGCATATACATTCATACATTTATAGAATACAGGCGTAAAAATCTGAAAAATAAGTTATACACATTTTTAAAGCAATTATATAAATAATAAATAATGGAGTAAAATTGGAAAATACATAATTTCTGGTTAATATTATGTTAGTTCACAGGGTCTCAGTTCAGATGGTTGCCACAAGGTAGCGCCAGAGGCTGGAAAATAGAAAATACATTTAAAAATATCCTAAGATAAAAAACTACTATCACTGTTAAAGTAACAAACTAAAGTGATTATTAAGAACGCGAAAAAAACAATAAATTAAAAATTAACAGGTTACAAATTAACAAAATAAGAAATACCTAATTTCAATTATTGTTCATCCTGAGAAGTAAACAATGGTTACCAAAACTATTTCGAATCACTTTTTTAAATAATAAGAATTATTATTTATTATTATTTATTGCTAGGACTCTATTAATAAAACTCGTAAATAAATAATTTGAAAGAAGTGAACAAAAATTAAACAAATAAACTCTTAAAATAAGTTTTTATTGCGGTCTTTTCTGACATCAATTTGCAATTGTTTTTATTTTTTATAAAGTTCAAAATGTTGCTACACTCTGAAAACAACAAAGTATTGAAAATTTATTTTCAACAATCCTAATATGATAAAACTACAATCACTGTTAAAGTTACAAACTTAATTACCAAAACTATTTCGAATCACTTTTTTAAATAATAAGAATGATTATTAGATGAACAAATCTATATTGTTCGAAAGGGGATACAGTCTAATCTAATATATAAAACAGAAGCTATGTCCTGGGTAAATAACTAAACCTTAATTCTTCTAGAGTAGGTGACCCTAAGTGCTTATTTATAAACATCTATTTGCATTCAACATGGGAAAAGACTCCACGGAAATATTGTACAAATGATCACAGCGATGAGAGGGGTCATGCGATTAGATAAAATCAAATATTACATTCACTGTTTTATTTACAAAATACATTAAACGACGAAAACATCTTTACGTAATTAATAATGCACTCAGTCTTTGTCCGAATCTTCCTCTACGTTTTGCAACTGCCTGAAGACTTCATATTCAAACAGCGAAAGCCCAGCTACGACAGTGGAAAATTGTCTGTCCGAAGTGTTTAATACCTCGGCGACTGTCGGGTTTTTTGACTGGCTGTCGGTTTCTTTGCCGTCGGGAATTGTGTAGCGGCCCGACCTGACGAGGAAGGCGTACCTGTCCCTGATGCGGTGGAAAGGGTGGCGGAGGGCGCCGCTCTTCGCGATTTCCACCGTGGCACTTTCACCGTGTCCAGAAGGTGGCCGAGCCTCTCCTCGACCAGGCACCAGTCCTCCGTCACGACGTTGGGCGAAGTCGAGATCAGAGTGTAGAGGCGCGCTCCGAAGTGTTTCCGCAGTTTCGGAAACCTCTGTTCGACGCCGGCGGCGGCCAGCAGTTGGGGATTCTTGGCGAAGAGCCTGGCGCACGCCTCTTCCCCGAATTTCAACCTCCTCCAGGCGGCCACCCTCTTCGAGAGTTCCCCTTCGGAAATTGTCCCCAGCCGCGGACACGCCTCCAGCATGCCAGACGCCCTCTCCTCGGACAGACCGATTTCGGAGAGATTTTTGAAATTGGCCCAAACGTTCTCCACACCGCGCCCCTTCGGTTTGATATTCGAATCCGACGAATGGCTCTTTATATTGTTCCTGTGGATGGAACGCGCGTCGGACGTCCGAATTTTAAAACCGCCCCGAATTAACTCCCGGCAATATTTACTTCTAGAAATATTTCTGATCGACATCACCCTAACTCCCTGCCCCGGTGGCAGTAAGGAACACTGTAACCCGACTGAAACCTGTACCACGGTTCAGGTTATATTTTTGTCTCGAGTTTGACCGAAAAAACTGTTATTTAAATATCGAATTTCCGATTAGCGAAGTGGCTTAGTAAAATTGTATCCTCTATTTTTCCGTCTCGCCTAAAGGGGATAGTGCCCGATAGCGTCGCTCGGAGAATTTTTCTACGCCAACATAATTAGTTTGAAATCTGCGGGGCGATTCCGAACAGTTTCAAATTTAAGAATTGATTTTAAAAGGTGGGATATTTCATTGTTGGAGTGGCGAGTTGCACAATCTGAGTTAACAGCACACAGTTTAATCTCGACAGATGAGTCATTGTAGTTTTCAGTCGGGATTGATTTGATTCTCAAGCCTTGTGATAGTTCTCCTGCCATGGATTGGCTTTTCAACAAGAAGCCGACACTGAAAGGTATTTCACACGACGTGGCCTATGTATTTCAAATTTTTTAAAAATATTATAGAATAATTGTAATTTCTTGATTTGCTCTTCAGAACAGCAGAGGGAAAATGACAGGGCCCTAAGGAAAGCTACCCGTGAAATCAATAGGGACAGGAATGAGCTCGAACGGGAAGAGAAAAAATTGGTTAAATATTTTCGTTTAATATTAGTTCCATACTTTAAACTTGTTGATTGTATAACTTAAAATAATTTGGTTAGTTATGAATTGATCTGTCAGTGTTGTGACAAAATAGTCAAAATGCAACTGACATTCGAACGGAAAATATGATGAATTTCTAATTGCTTATTGCATTCAATGTGAGTTATTTAGATTATTCGTATAATCATGAGTGTTCCATAACCTAAAAGGTCACTGTGCTCATGAAATTATTTATTAAGATACCTTAGAAATGATTTATTACGATAAAAGATATTTCAATGCTTATAGATCTGACTAAAAAATTTTTTATATACCTATTAATATCGATGAAATAGGAAGGAACATTTGTTTTCAATTTGCTATATTAGTTTTATACAAACTGTATAAATTATTGTGTATTAATTTATCGCGTAATATTTAAATTTCAGACCTAATTTCATTTTTCTTAAAAATTGGTTGATATATTTCACAATATTTGAAACTAATATATTGCTGAATTAAATAACTAGAATCATTTGAATATCATATAGTCTTCGTCGATTTATATAATTCCTGTATAATAATGCTTCATTGTTTTGTAACAGGAATTGGAAATAAAGAAAAATGCCCAGGCGGGTAATAAAGAAGCCTGCAAAATTCTTGCCAAAC
This sequence comes from Lethocerus indicus, assembly GCA_019843655.1. Taxonomy (NCBI): domain Eukaryota; kingdom Metazoa; phylum Arthropoda; class Insecta; order Hemiptera; family Belostomatidae; genus Lethocerus; species Lethocerus indicus. Next base: position 11,550,500 of record JACDQD010000012.1, on the reverse strand, counting down.
AACTTGTCAACATCCGTAAACAGAAGAATAGATCATATGTGATGAACTCAAAGGTGATATAAACAAAATAAATTATAATCAATTTATGGCCATCATGTTGACAGTATTTCGTAGGATTATTCTTCTTTAATTTAGCCAATAATTTATGTAAAATATAATAATAATGATGGATAAAACAATATTTTCGTTTGGAAATTTTAAACAGTATTTTCATCAACATATCGTAAATTTACAAATTACAAAAAAATTATACAAGACTTGTTAATTCATCCATTTTTTTTCTTAAGGTCTATCGAGTGCATTTGTGTCCCATTCTATGTGGGATTAAACCAAATGAATGCCGCTAGTTTAAAAAATCGACAGTAGAATGTACATTATTTCAGATTCAAGGTGTCAGTTCACAAAATAGGGTCATGGGAGCCAATGTTAAAATGGCGGAAGCTGTTTCCGTGACAACGAAAACTATGACAAATATGAATCAAATAATGAAACCGGAGAAGGTAGCGACTGACATGAGAAATTTCCAACATGCCATGACAAAAATGGACATGACCGATGAAATGAGTGAGTAACCCCTAATTTTTTGTTTTGAGGATTTTGGGCAATTTAACAAACACCAGGGATTTATTTTTCTTCTATTATTATCGCTAAATCTGTTCTATTTATTTGTTACAGTAATTTTAAAATACATACATTTATATAAATATATTGCACATAGCGCATTATCTAATCTAATTAACAGGTACAGGTTTTGTAAAACTGGTATGTTCCTGATATAGTTACTTTTCATTTCTATACACCTTATATTTATATACATACACATACATGACACCTATGGCAGTAATGGTTGATCAAAGAAAAATTGGATATCTATCTAATAATTGTTATTTCACTTTTTGTGCAATAAGAAAAGAAAAAGTATAATTATATATATGTATATTTTATATATTTGCTCACCTATTATTTTTTATTTTTTGAGGGTATAAATTATTAGCTCGCTATATAAATATTTATATGTGTATATAGTCTACATTATTAGAATATAATAAATTCATTATAACTTTAAATTTGATCTACTGACCTCTTTTTATTTAGTTAATGATACCCTGGACGATATGCTTAATGAATCCGGGGATGAAGAAGAGAGCGATAACATTGTCAGCCAAGTTCTAGATGAGATTGGAATAGAAATATCTGGCAAGGTACTGCTAAGTTTTATTTGTCTGTTTATATATTTTTTACGCTCAGACTCGTTTACTAATTTTAATTTCAAATTTACAGATGGCGACGGCTCCCACCATTCGTGGTAGGATTGGGGAATCGTCTAAAAGTAATCTGGTAACGGATGAAGAGTTGGAAAAGCAGTTGGCCAAACTGCGGTCTCAGTAAGCCGTCCAAATTTTTCCACAAAGAAGGTAAACAACTAATACAGATTGTTTGGTGTGCGCGTTCAGTGATAATTGTGTAATCAAAATGTAGTAGAATGAGTAATGAGCATTGAATTGAAATAAGTTATTTAAAAAATAATACTACGGTATATTGTACATTTTAAATCGCCTTTAATTATTATTGCCTTTTATATTTTCCTTAAATTCAGATCGATTGCATAGGTCTGTAAAAGCGATTGTAAAACCATTTTTTCCTGACATTGTTTTCCTTGACTGGGCTTTCGTCTATTTCGTAATCTATACTAGCCACCCCTGGATAAACCTGCAAACAGATACTATGTATTAGATTAATTTATTTTAGAATATATAATAAAGTTTCTATTGGCACTGTCAAAATGGAAACATATACATCAACGTATACAGCAAAGAGTGCCAAGGTTGTATAGTTCATTCCATTCTACAAAAATGGCTATTTTGAATATTTACTTGTGTTAATAATATTACTGGTATTGCTATTTTGTTCCTATTTTAAAAAATATAAAAAATGAAATATCTTACTACTTGAAATGTTTTAAGAGACTCAGAATTCTGTTATCTCGATAAAAAGATGATATTTTATATAATACAAAAATACAATAAATAGTCATAATCATATTTGCCGTGAGATTTAAATATTTATAAAAAGTTCCTTCATTTCAACCATTGCAATGGTACAAAATATTTTTCCAATTTTATTGCCGTTTAAGAATACATTGTATTATTATAATCCAATGTAATCCAGTTAACACATACAAAGAATATATTTCAATAATAAATCTACGATAAATAAGGGAGCAAAAAATACAATATTATTGTTTTTCAGACTGACCGGTTGTGGAGGCAGCGGATATAGTTTGAAATCGAGCTTCTGTGCTTCTTCTCTAGGGTTGTTCACAATTAGAACGCGTTGGCTCTGTGGTTGATAGCCCTCCTGATACGCAGTTATTTCATATTCACCAGGTGTCAGCAGCCTGTAGTAGTCCCCTTCGTGTACTGTAAATGCGAACAATTTTATTTTCGTTTAATTAATAATAAGGCGAGTTGTTGTTATGTTGTTGTTAAATCTTTAAAATTGGAAAACAAAATAAGTATACAACAAATGTTATGTAAACATGGTATAGACAAAGAATAAATAATTAACAAACATGTAAAATGATAATAATATTTAGAATTATTGTGTGTATTATAATTTATATGTATTAATTAACAATCTGAAATGGGTATATCAAAATTTAATATTGGATGTAGTAGTATTACTGGTATTAATTTTTCTTCTGGAATTGGTAATGTTAAGTCTTGTTTATTAATCCTAGGCAGCTAATAGATTTCAGATAACTTTATATACATGTATTAAAGAAACTTTTATATATATAATAAGCAAAAATTAGTTTTGTAATGTGATACCTTATACTGTGGGCTGCACCTTCCTTAATATTGCCCTTCCTTTATTTGTTAAAGTTATTATAAACATCGAATAATAAATTAATAACAAACTAATAATTAGTATAAATTTGTGATAAGAAGAAATGTTAAAATTAAAAAATGTTAAAACTTTTGATAGTTTCTGAGTGGCATGCCCAAAATATTGCATTGTTCCTTGGAATATGAACTACAAAAAACATGTGCTTTTGTAAATTATGTATGAAATAATTTGTTCCACCTATTTTTGTTCAATTGTCCGTACAGAGTGAGGATAAGCTGTAAAAATATTTACTGCAGTATTATGAGCTTAATTATACTTTTTACAAAATAAAATAATCGATAGATATTAATTGTTACCTGAAGTGATATCATGCATTATGTCATCTTTCATTCCATTTGTTATATTTTGGACATGTATCACTGCATTTGCGATACCTTTGCCAGTGACAGCATCTCTAACTACACCTTTGACCCCAATATGTGCCTGAAATGTATTTCATCGAATAAAAATTAATTTTAAAGACTCACTTAAGTACACTACTGTTTTCCAGATTATCATCCTTTAAAATTAGATTGAAACTTAGTAAGAAGCACTGTTAACCTTCAATTAGATAGGAGTGTAAAACATTGTTAAAAATAGGTGAGAATGAACATTGAATTTTAAAGTAGTAAGAAATATTAAATCCCTGAGGTGTACTCAGTTCAAAATGGTACGTTTTAATAATATTATATTAATAAAAGATTTATTTGTGGTCTTTGTCATGTGAAGTAGCAGTTTCGTTTTTTTCTATTTTGTTTCATTGGGGTTAAATTGGTAGACATTTTCTTTGGGTAAAATCACATTTAATATACTCAGGGGTTCGCCCACTTCTATATCTACTTTTGACCCGTATTCCTAATCAATTTCCACACCCAATCCCCCCTACAAACCGGGAGGGGAAGTGGGAACTGTGGAGCAGGAATTCAAACAAATAACTGTAGCGGTTGTATTTTAAATAACCTGACCTAACCAGCCTTTCTTATTCTTTTGTACTGTTGTACGATTTTTTAAATAATCTAATTTCTATTTAAATATGTGCCCATAATTTCATATATTCATATGAAATTCACACAAAATTTCATATTCATAGTAAACTTCCACTAATCAAGACTAATAAAATTCTAAATTAAAGTTTTGCATAATATAAAAATGTTTTTTAATTTATTCGAACGCAATTCATTAAATATCTCAAAACAACTTAGACCAAGATTTATGGCCACATATGGCCCCATCAGAATGAATGCTAGCCCGACACCCCGAGTAGGTATACTCACTTGCCAAATGAAGTTGGTAAGCGCCTCTCTGTTCTTTTCCCACTCTTTCTCCAGCTGTCCCTCTTTCGGATACTTGTCGCAGCCGAGCTCAAGGGTGATTTCGAAATCGTTTGACGACAGATAGTTGAAATCCTGCATCCCTCCGTCGACGCTGTACCATGCGCGCCGTTGGTGATGCCGCCCTGTTCACCGAAGTTGTAACCGTCGAAACCGCACCCGGCCCTGTTCGGCTTCGCCATGTCGCTGTGCTCTGTTGAGTACGATTGGGCTAGATGCCTGCAAATTTAATACTAAATTTTAATACTAAATTTTAACACGTACAAAAGGTTAGTTGTCGCAGAACCACAGTGTGCAAATTCACGAACCGCATATTGTATTAGACAATTTTCTATTATAAACAATCATTATAGAAATGAATTGCTTTTTGAAGAAAGTTCAAAAATATTTTAATTTCATCTTACATCTTTTTTAAATTGTTTTTAAAACTAATATGAGACCAGTTATGGGAATGTGTTCTTAATGTATCTTAATTGACTTAACTAACTTTGACTTTATTTAGCTTAAACATAATGAACAAATAATTACATTATTATATTTAATAAAAAGTTTTTATTTAGACAGAAATTTAGAAATGAACGTGTAAAGATATGCAGATATAAATGTAAAAAATGAGCTAATTTGTAAGAAGAGTTCTTATAAAATTATAGCGAAATAAATGTCGAATGTTAAATATTAGCGTATTGAAACTAATTTACAGAAATGGGATGCGCTAAGTGGGAAGATTAATTTCATAAATAAAAACTCTAACAAAAGTTTTATTACACAAATATTTTGAGTATATTATTCACTCGTATATGTCACTTAACCGAGAAATAATTACTTTCTGATAATATTTTGTATATAATGGCTGATATGGGCCAGATATAAGGCCAGTTATGGGACTGTGTTCTTATTGTATCTTAATTGACTTAACTGACTTTGACTTTATTTAGCTTAAACAAAAGGCCTTGATCTATATCCAAAACAAAATATGTTGGTATACAGACATATATATTTATGAACAGAAGTACTATTTTTAATATTTCTGATTGCCAAATGATTGTAGTATACTCACCTCTGACTGATTTTGTTTGTGGTGGGGGTATACTACCCCCCCCCAATGTTTTTATTAATTTTACCCACTTTAAAGAAATAGACACAATTTATTTTATTCAAATAATTTACCATTCACTATGTAATACTAGAAAGTCCATTAGTGAAGTGCCAACACATCTCAATTAACTGCATCTGATGCTGTTCTGATACTGTTAACATCAGATGTTATTGAAAGTGTTATAAACTTCGATTGAATGTTACAAATTTATTTTAAATTTGAACAAGGCACTCGCTGAACCGTTATCATCAAAATTATGAACGGGCGCGGATACATTTGACGCGGTAGACCGCGATGAATCTGTTTTTCCGGGCACAAAGTTATTGATTTTTACCGTATGGGACTAAATTGAAGGTAGAAAGTCAACAGTTGTTCGGTGAATTGATAAAAGAACACCCTAAGCGGGATTGTGACGAAACGGCGTGCGTCATACCGCACACTATCAACCACACTATTACTCTACAAGGATTCTCTCGAAAAATCGATATTTTCGAACTAATCATTTTTTTCTACTTTCAGGAACTCTCGTCCCACCCGAGAGAATACTATTTTCACATCTGTCCTATTTCTTGCTAGTGATTTAAAAATAATACTTTACAAAAATGGGAACATTCAAAAAGGGCCTGTGGCTAGGGGCGGCCGTGTTTTCGGAGATCAAATACCTCATTCGAAGTTTTCCCCCGGCCTCACTTGTGCAGTGGAAGTAATCTGCAATGCAACGGCCTCGTTAAATCGAATGCTCGAATTCGTGCAATTAAATAATAACACGAAATTGTCGGGTCTACAATTCACGCAATCTGGGGGTCTATTTCATTCACGTTACGCCATCATACTTTACTACACTGGTCGCACTATTGGAGAGAAAATATAACTTTAACCAACCCGGATTAAATAAAAAATAAGCTCGCGTTATTTTTATACACCGCCTATGAACTTTAATAAACGATACAACAATTTTATTATAAAATCAAAATTCGAAATAAAATAAAAAGTTAGTGTAGTTATGGTTCGCGTAGTGATCTTCCGATCATATATTAAAAGTCATATATATAATATAATTATTAAAATTTAACTTGTAATAATTAATTAGTAATAATTTCGAGAGAGTGGAATATATTATCTTATTTGTTAAGTAACGCACAAAATGTAATTCTGGCATCGCGTTACCTAGCCTCTCTCAGGGTCCGATTTTTCGCGGAGACCCCTCTCCGAAAGAGATTGGTAGTAGTGCGATTCGGGGTCGGAGGAAGCGAAAATTTTTCTCGAAATTTTTTACCTAAAAGTGTGATCGTCCGGACTCTCGGAATATTCGGTCATCGCTCCGGTCCGGCTCTCGTCGTACGGGTAATTTGCGACAAGATCGCCTCCGTGGAGATTTGCCGAGAGAACGAACGGGATCTGCATAATCCACCGGATCACGGCCTTCGTCTCAGGTTGGATCTGGAACATTTTTTTTTTGATCATTTTACCATTGCCCGAAATTCGAGTTTTATACTCAAGCATTTAGCATGCTGTAGGCCAATATATTTTCCTTACAGGCTGCGTTAACCTCTCGACCAAAGCCAACAGATGGTTATTGTGGTCGATGTGCGCCTGTTCATTGCCGAACATTATTCGGTCCAGGTCAGGAAAATTTCTGTTCAAATCGATGCTGTTATTGTTGGTCCTTCCGAGCAAATAGTCCTTGCCGCCCTGAATTCAGAAAACTTTATTAATAATACGTATACGTACATATATATAATATAAATTTGTAATGAAGCCAACAGTGAGGGTCCGACCAAGAGCTAGGGCTCTCAATGACCTTGAGCATAATTCAGTACATTTTAATCATCATTTAAACTCTATCTGTACGCTATTGTCTTTTATATTGTGTAAGGCCATAATATGTAGACAGGATTCAAGGTTTAGTACTCACCGCCTCAGTGGCAACTTGCCATCCATCCGGGTTCATCGAAGGCATAAGGTGGATTCGAGTCATGTTGATGAGTTTCCTTATGGTCGGGTCAGCTTCCGTGTACTTTTCACACAGGTAATCTGCAAGTTTTAATAGGAGCTCGCGTCCCAGTACTTCATTCCCGTGCATGTTTGCAATGTACTTGAATTCTGGGTGATCTATAATGAATAAATATAATATTTCCAAGTATTGATTGCGGGAGAAGAATTACACTCGTAACAACACATTTAGGAAATTAGAATTTAATAAGTAGAATAATTTTCTTTAGTATCTCCCCTTTAACAAACTAAATGAAAATAGCAATTTTTTAGTAAAATGAATGATACTGAAATTAACAGAACTATGATACAACTACAGGCTGGAAATTGAACTAAAGGAAGTTTTATTTTTTTATTTTGTAATTTTGCTGTGGATGAATAGAAAATTAACATTAATAAAGACAGTTTATTAATAATGAACAAATTCGTATTATGTAAGAATCAGGTAAAGAAAGTTAAGAATCTTAATAGTTCTAAGTATGTTATTGAAAGTAGCATTAGTATGCTTGACTACTATATTCCAAAATGATTTAAATGATGAACAAGAATAATCTAAAGTTTCATACTCCTTAATCTCATATTTGCTGTATTAAAATTATAAACAATTTAATGCACAATGTCCCTGCTATTTTTCAATTTTCAATTGTTGATCCAAATGCTTAAATTAACAAAAAAACATTTTGTAGATTCTTGTTAAATGATTGCTGTATTATTAACAGAATTTTAACTCAGAAGACTGCAATCTAAGCTTCAATAATTAATTTAGCAATACAATATGTTAGCTTACTGATCTGGTGGAAGCCAGGTTTCGATGAAAATTCGATAATGTGCAGCGGCACCCCTCTGACCGAAGTTTCACTGAGTGTGTACAGCCGCGTTATATTTGGGCATCTTTTATGTATATTGTCAAATACCTCTTTCAGCTCCCTATTGTCATGGTGCTTCCATGTGAAACCGTGCACGAGTGGCAGTAAAAACACTAAAAGAGAGCTCTTCATTTTTGCCTGTCGATGGAATCAGGTGGGAAATTTTCATAACTGGAAAAAATGTTTTGCATCAACAGCAGCGAAGTAGGCAATAACGAGTATTTATTTATTTTGAATTTATTATTTTGTTCTTTTAATCTTTTAAAGTCCACAATTATTTAAGCTTCAAGAAAAAATGAAGCAACCATCCTGAGATAATAAATTTTTAAAAATTACTTAGCTGCAAACTAGTTTAGTAAATTTAATTGAAAATATGGTAGTTTCTTTTTTGGTTAAATATGTTAAACTTTAGGAATAAAATAAAATGGATCTATACCATATTTTTTAAGATCTTTTGGGGGCCATGTATAACTAAACTTCTATTATGATTACAGATGATTATTTTTTTAATTCTGAATATCTGTTTTCAACAGATATCTCAGGACGGTTGTTTCATTTCCCCTTAATAAATTTCCAAAGAAGGCTTTGATGATACTTTAAAACTATTTTATGCGTATATAGATATTTTATCATGTTTTATCCATAATTATACATAAGCACAACAATACAATTCAAACAATACAATTTATTATTTGTGTTCCTGATAACCACTATCAATGAAGTGAATTAAACTATAATTACAGTAGTGCAGTTAGTTCTTTTTCTGTTTTATTAAAGGGTTGACTTTTAAGTCTTAGAAATATAAATGATCTTGTTTTAAAAGATTGTGTTACAAAACAAGTTGAATTGATAACTAGTGTTCTAATTTTCAAGAAAATGATAAAACTAGTGCAATAGACAAGATCAAAGTTTTTGTAGTAATGGAACTTATTTTTCTGATTTTTAAACATTCTTCATTTTATTAAGGGACATTTAAATTGTGAAAATATTGCCAGTTAAATAAGTGAATAATACAGAAACTTACAAATAAAATCCTTCAAAATGAATTAACAATTATGGATGAAACATAGAAACATGTTGTAGTGCCAGCTGCTTGGTTGAAACTCAACTGAGTATTGATCAGCCACTCAGTTACCTACCAGCACCCCCCACTGTCATTCTCAACACCTACACCACCTTTCATTGATCAAAATTAATTCACTCGGCATTATATTTATAGGCTCATTCACTATTGCTTTATGCTCTTATGAAAAATTATTTTTAGTTATTTTACTGAACTGGACAAGCAGACAGAATATTCGCCATACAGACAGAAAAATTTAGGCAGATTTTATGTTCATGATAGCACTGCAGACCTGCAAATCTTTAACATGAACTAGCCCAATAGAAATTTGCTTTCTTTACTCTACATAATGACAGTGAAACTATTTTTTAATTCCATAATAATTATAGCATTCATAATAACTTAATATGACCTAAATAAGGCAGCTGTTTGTTTAAGCAATATAATCACTGATGATGAATGAAGAAACTTCATATAAACTCTTAATAAAAATAAAGATATGCGACTTAATAACAGAAATATGTGATTTACAGCAACAGGTCAGAAATTAAATAATGATTACATTTCAGAAAATATTTCCAAGTTCTTTTTACTCATTTACCTTGAGTATGTTTTAAACATTTTTATTCTTGAATAAGCATTTTGATTTTAATTTCTTCAGGGAAGTCCGAAACTGATTTCTTTCTTTCCATATTGTTCCCCAGTCCCCTTGACAACAGAGCATTGTCATATGTTATTTAAATGGGTCATTACTATTGATTCAATTCATCTTGTCTTAACATTTGAAATATCCATAAATGTTTCAGTAAATGTTAAATTTTTATACCCATGAATTATATTCGTAATTATGAATGTAATATTATTTTGATAATGTAAAATTAAGAAAATCTAAATTCCCATTCACATGCATTTTTCAATGGCAAAAATCTCAATTATACCTCCTACTAGTAATCACCAAAAGTAGTTCATCAGATAGAAACAAACAATTATGGGAAAATTAAAAAAGTTTTCAGTCTGTGGAACAAATTCTTCTGTCTTCTAATATTCCTCAACCATTTATACAGTGGCTTGTAATATTTAAATGTTGTATTGATCATTTCAGAACTAAAGATTTTGGAATTTCATAAGAGTAAACATATAAAACCTAACAACTCTCTATTTAATTCTCTTAGATGCCCCATAATTGTCAGCATAGATTTTTTTAACAATTCAATCAGAAAAATGTCTCTATCTTTAATCTTTCATGAGCCTTATTTCACTCAATTAGACATAGAAATATAAACTAAGTTCCTTAATTAAATCAAATTGTGGTAATCTGATTATGGTTATTAGTTAAATGAACATCAATATTTTAAGAATCAATATTTCTATCCTACTTGAATATTTCTAAAATTTACAAAACTCTTTATCAATTTAAATATCTATAGGGTATATGTTACAATATACTATAATAGGATTGCTCATATACTAGATAGTAATTGGGAGTGATGAATAATTTTTGTGTGAAGTAATAAAATTCCATCCCCAATTTCTTCTCATTATTATTATCAGTCTAGAGTATTCACTATCTAAATTTCTTGATGGAAATGTTTGTGGGTATCGATAAATGACAATATATTATTTTTTTGACTAAAAAGCAGTGAAAAATGAGTATTGCTAGATTTAAATTAAAAATAAAATATTGAACTGACTGCTATTGAACATAATAGAATGTTGATTAATTCACTCTTTAAAAGATAATGAACAAATAATTTTATTAGTAATATTATTAATAATAATTTAATTATAAAGTTTTTATTTAGACAGAAATTTAGAAATGAACATGTAAAGATATGCAGATATAAATTTAAAAAATGAGCTAATTTGTAAGAAGAGTTCTTATAAAATTATAGTGAAATAAATATTGAATGTTAAATATTAGTGTATTGAAACTAATTTACAGAAATGGGATGGACTAAGTGGGAAGTTTAATTTCATAAATAAAAACTTGAACAAAGGTTTTATTACACAAACATTTTGAGTATATTATTCACTCGTATATGTCAATTAACCGAGAAATAATTACTTTCTGATAATATTTTGTATATAATGGTAGATAAATCACTTAAGTAATTAATAAATTATGTATCCCATTCTTCTATAGGATTAAACAAATTCACATCTAATAATTACAATATTTAATTAGTCAAACTAACATGTTAGGCTTCAGAACATTTCCCAATAGCTTTGTGAATTTCTATGTCAGAATCATACATAAATTATCTTATAAATGATGGAACTGTATTTTTGGATTATGATAGTTAATTTTACTGCATTTTATTACATAAAAAATAGCATTTCAATATTTTTTCAATAAATGAGAATTATCGTTGTGTGGAATGTCTTGTGCAGTTGGTTAAATTTATTTATTTCTTCAAGAGTGCTCTGAAGCCTTATAAATATCTTGAGGTGAATAAATAAGTGAAAACAAATAAATTCTGGAAATAATACAGTCATTATATAAAACTTGATAAACTATTTGTACATAATATTTACATACTGTAAAGCTTGTTTTTTTTATATACTTACTTCCCAATAATACCAGAAGAGTCAGTACTATCACAAGAGCTTTTATTGTAGTCATAATATTTTCAACAAATATTGATATGTTAATTTAGTCACCATGTTTTAAACATTTTTTAAGTAATGGTGCAATTGTACATGAAAGAAAACATTTTCTCCAGCTTAATTTACTTTATTTAAAAGACATTAACATATTTTGAATCAGAACTTATGGATATCTTAAGAACTACAGTATCAAAATTATAAACTTTACTATACTTAAGAAAAACAAGTGTTGACAGAAAATTAAGTTAGATAACCCAGAGGAGAGGAAACATTTCTGTGAAATTAATGGTTTAATTTAAATCTAATAATGTTGATATTTCATTTGAAAGGACATCAAATTTCAGTGCTTGCTACAACAGTTATGCATCTTATTTGGCATATTACAAGTACTTATTATTCATATATTGAAGCAGGCTCATAATTTTATTATTTTCAGGAATCAGAATCAGTGATTTAAAGTATTACATTTCTTACTTATAATTCAAATAGGCTCAATGAAATGGATAAGAAATGACCAAGAAGCCCAATAATATGGATTATACATGTGGCTAAAGTGTCTGCCCAGCATTCATACATTCTTGGATTCTGTAGTTATTCAATTATTCATAACTTACTTTAAATGCTAAATGAATTACCATAGTGTTTTCAGGCTTTTATATTTATTAATTCACACTTAATGTAAATCCATAAATTCACATTGACAGTACACTTACTAACATAAAACACAGTTAAAAGTAAAAACACAGTTGTATACAGCACATGTATATGTACAGTCCATTATTCCACTGAACCTGGTAATTGGGTAGTAATTACCAATTAAACACCAAAAAGCTTTGACATTGAATTTCTCTCAATTACATTTATAATATAACACATTTTTAAATGCAGTTCATAGAGCATTTAACTGATTCCTTTCTCAAAATGCTTAATAACAGAAGATAAATATGCAGAGGATTAACCACAGATTCATTCATATCAGTTTTTTTTACATTTGTGAAGGTACATTGGTGAAGGCTTTACTTGTGAGGAAAAATAATGCTTGACCCACCATTGCTCTGAGACAGACAGAAATATATACTTAGAGTTTTACGAAGCGTTTATTTTCCCTTTTTTTGTTTGTATATCAATTTGCTTTTCTTACTTCACTGCAGTAAATTAAGCAACAATTATACAACGAAGTTGCCATGTACATAAATATATTTTCACAAGAAAATAATTCACATATTTTAAATATACAATTCTGTACAATTTGTAATACAATTAACTCTCCTATTTACAAAAGTTTTTGTCTATTTCTTAATGAATTATTTCGGTTCAATATGGTTTAGAAAGTTATGTCCATTCTTGCACAACATACACCATGGAATTCGATGCGGTTTTTAATTAACACCCAAACATTTAATTAATATCAATATTACCATTCTAAAATCAATACATACATAACTACTACACTTTTTTAATCATTAAACTAAGTTATTGAAAAATATCTCAGCGGAATAATAAAATAACAATGAAGTATATATAATTTTAAATCATTATATTACACTTATTCTATTGTGTTATCAATACAAATATATTTACAGCATTAATTGCATGTTTATATCCTTAAAAACCTACAGTAAGAGTTAACATTTAATAACTATTCAATAAATATTTAATAGGAATTTTTGAAGTAATGAAGACTGGAATGTTTATAATAATCATATAAAATATGTGGTCCACTTTCATACCCACTAGGCTTTCCATCTAGACATCCAATAAAAAAATAAATATTTTTAAAATGTAACAAATATTAGATCTTGTAACCATAAAGTCAACTAAAGCTTTACTTTTAATATTAATTAATTCATTTTGATATTCTCATTACTTTGGTATCGACCTTTGTATTATATATGAGTTTAAATGTGCTCATAAATAATCATTTTTACAATACAATATATAACTTTTTCTGAGTAAATAGATTTTAGGGATACAATGAACATTGTCTTACACTAATTTAAATAGGTTGCAATGATGCAAATAATTTAAAAATAGTTATAAATGGATATACACCCAAACTAAGTTAAAAATTAATGATTAAAATATATATTTAAATAAAATAAAGTTTATAAATTTAAAGCAATGGTTTAACAAACATTAAGTGTGTCATTTCTCAGTGGGAAATGTCTTCTCATTTGAATAACTTGAAAATTGTGGGAACATTTTAATTGAAAAGCCCCTAATATTTATGTCAATTAATCTGAGCTTCCAGTCAACATTGTCTTAAGTTTTATTTTGAAACATTAAATTTACATATAAATGCCAGCCAGTACATTTAAACATTTACACATTTATGACACATGCAATTTATTGATTGCAGAAGATATGCGCAATTTTTTTAAAAATGTTCTTTTAAAATTATTCATTTTTTGAATCACTTGTTATTTTTAATCTGGTTGAGAATTATTGAAGACGTAACACGTAGATAAACCAATTGCCCATTATTCACTGCTTGAATTTTTCTCCCAAACATTTACAATCTACAATTTTGAAATTTGTGTTGTAAATTTCATTTTAAGTTCTGAAGTATATCAATTTCAATGTTTGATTCATGTCTTCTTTTTGGCTCAGAAAGTAAAGTGGTTGAGAATATGTTTTAATATTTTACAATTTGAATATATATTGTCATGTTTTAACAGTTTTATGTATATGTATGTTTAGTGATATTTCCCTTGATGAAAATGAATTAAGGAGTGATTATGTATAATTAGAACAGTTTTTTGAATAACCAGAAATACATTTTCACCCATGTATAAAGTTTATATCCATTTATATAGTTTACGAGTTCAGCTGCTGCAAATCGGGTTCAACTTTTGGCTGGAAAGCATTGAAAATGTTTGAAAAGAAATTATGTAGGAGGAGGGTTTAATATTTCTATAATGGTCAGTATTACCTCATGTCACAGGCAAAGATCGGAGGAATTTATCAATTATTCTTACATTTAAATGAAATTTTGGATTTCTAAGATAAACAGAGATTACAAAAATAGAATTCTGGCTCGGTAAAAGTAAATTTTGAGCTAAAATAAAAAGAAGTGTATAAAATGCGAGGCATCATTTGTTCCTGTTTTTGTTTGTTGTATGTTGTATGCTGTTGTTTGTTGCTGCGGTTGTTTTCGAGGACACTGCATATTGTAAATGCTTTTTGCCTAAATGTCGAACTCTGTTTTTCTTTCACCGTCCAATTACCGACTGTATTTTTCTGTATTTAACTGGCAGAAATGTTTGGCGAGCGAAATTCTAGCCGCAAATAAATATCGAGCGATTCACCCCTGGCCATCGGTCCTTTTCAGTGACAAGAACTGTGACTATCGTACCTAAATCACTCGAGAGGTTATCCTAGTCTCTCTAGTAGTCGTCGATAGACAGAATTGCGTTGTCTTTCCCAACTGGCGAGTGATGAAGTGTTGTCGCGATGAATGTTTTCTTCTTTTACACTCCGTCCGGAAGCGTAGTCGGCGTTTTCCACTGAGTCTCTTTTCCGCCTGAAGGTTAAATCCAGGTCTGGAGCCGGGCGGCTCTCCTTTGCTCGTGTCAGGAAGGATCCTGGTTCATGCGCCACCTCTTTCGCGACCTGAAGCTGTAGTGGCTGTTCGTGAAGTTTTCGCTGATCGTCGTCATGTTGGATTCGGTCGAGCCTTGCTGAACTGTTCCTGGAATCAGATCGAAATTTTTATGCCCAGAATGGAATTGAAAGACGGGATAAGAATGAGAGGTTCCCGTATCCATTTGCCGTCTAGAGCTGAAGTTCTTAAAAGGGGGCACCCACAGGGGGCCGTGGCACGATAATGGGGGCCAAACAAAATATAAGATGGCAGTAAAGAAAGAGGAGTACTCCTAGTTCTCCTAGGCCTTTGTGGAAGCCTCCCTTCTCTTATAACCACTTGACTTTCTGTTTTATTTCTTACAACAGAATTTCTCGTGCCCTCAATTTCAGAAGAATAGTTCTCAGGACATTATCGACATTGTAGTAGTTGTGTACTTTGCTGTGTAAAATAAATACAAACAGGATGATTACATATTTACCTTTTCACCGGTTATACCGGGGGCATTTCGGAAAGAAACATGAAAGAAAGATGACCGTGGTTAAAAAAATGATGAGAAACCCTGGTCTAGAGAGCTCAAATTTTTGAGAGGGAACTGAAGACAATATTCGAGTGTATGACGTCGCTTGATTCTCATTACATATGTCAAGCTATAGAGTCCATAACTAAATTAATAATTCTGAGATGGAAAGCCGTTGTAACAAGGAGGAGCTGTGTACGAAGGTGAAAATTAATTCTGACGTCATAAGAAGAACTGTCCATTCTTCGTCCTTCTACTTCTCCATTCTATTCTTCTGCGCACCAGCAAAGTGCAGACATTCCAATTTTTATTCTTGGTTGAACAGCTCGAACTCGAAAGGTTGCCTATTGTTGGCTACTCTTACTGGGTGCATTTAAATTGCAGGGTTTAGTTCCTATATATAACTCGATAAAATATGGATGCTTTATATTATAGCGCACCTCCAGGAAAAATTACACATTTATTTAATCATTTAATTATAATAATTACAGGGCCTCCTGTCGATATCCACGATTAATTCTATAGATTTTTCGCTAGAACCTTATCTGTAATCATGAATATTACTAATGAACTAGTGATTTAGTACAGAGGTGACACACTTCTTTATATTAAGTGCACTAAATTAACGTTGGCCGTTTTAACTTGCCATAGTCCTATACCAGCGCTGTATTGGACTACACTCTATACACAACCTTTAATGTATAAAGTGTAGGCTATAATTTTATTTTTTAGTCGGGGACCGCATTAAAAAATTAAAATTAAATAATATTTAAAAGACATTATTTTTCGTTTTCTGACAGTTTTTATTTATTTGTAATATGAACATACATCGCTTCTTGAGTAATTTTCATAGTTCGTAACGGGCGTGAACAATTTCAAAAGGGGCCACGCGTCGTACCAGCGGTCTCTATTATATCGGCTCGTCCCACGAACAGTAGGTAATCCGCGAAGAGAGCTAAGAAGGTTCGACCGGATGTCTGGTCTCTTGATCAGATTACTTGGAGGCCGAAGTTAGCGTTTATAGCTCGGGAGCCCAGAAATAGGAGTCTGGCGGAGATGATTACATCGAGATTTCTAGTCCTAAGACGAGTTCTCCCAGGTCTGACACTGAATCCTCATTATTTAGGGCTAAATCCAAGGTTTTTCCTCCCTTCCTTATAAAAACTGCGAGCTTTTCTCTGCAACAGTTAAGGTCGTATAGCCGTAACGCGTCTTCGTATTACTGGTATGGTATAGGCTGCCTATTTGATGGCCTCGGCCAATCATTCCCTCCCGTCCTCTGTGTCCACCGCCCGATTTGATCTCGTGCTAGCCCGGTTTCCGCCTCTCGGCATCTTCAGTAGCACTGTGCAAACAGCGTACCCCACCTCAATTGCGTCATTAATCTATTGGCGGAAGGCTACTGAAGATAACGAAAAGGCGAAACCGGTGTATCATTAGACCGTATCAGCGAGTGGTGACAAATGATCGGGAGAATGATGGAATACTGGTATATATATTTTTTATTTATCGTACAATCAACCTTTACTATTTGGAGTACAATTTTGGATTGTTAATACAGGTATAAGCATTCCATTTATCCGACCGACACCCCCCCCCCAATCAGATCTACCGTTCAGCATTCTTTTTTATGATCTTGCGGTAACCCTGGCTAACAATAATTACAAATTGAAAATTTTTTCAATACGCTGAAATACAATTTTTAAATATAAGCACGCGTAAATAATAATGTTAATTAAATAAGGTTTAGAATATAAGAGGAGAAATGTATGAGCACTCTGTTGATTCAGTGTACAATGCTATAACATATATGCCAGCAATTCTTAAATTTAAACCACTTAAAGATAGATCGATTTGGTCTGAGGGTGCAAATGATGAATGAGCAAAATGGGTGCTGATTATTGGGATAGCCTTTGATAAATTGTTATTAAAATGTGTAAAATTTGTTTCTGGGATGGTCTTCAGCCGTTATAAATACTAATAGAAAAAGGTTTTTTATGTCTTGCCATTTCTGACGATGCGGTACTGTGTCTCGGGGGATCCGGCGCCGGAATTGAACCTGCTTGTCACTGCCTCCCTCCTCGTGAAACCTTCCGGAGTCAGATGGACGAACGGACACCAAGAGAAGAGCTGTTTAAATCCCCGCCTGAACCTGCGACGGGTCAAATCAAAAGAAATCCATTAGTCTTTTAAATAGGTGTTGTGGAACTCGGTAGTGGAAATGACCAAGAATTTTTAGGTATCAGAAATCAATGCAAATATTAATATTTCGATGAGGTGATATCTCAGTTTCCTTTCTGTACGATAGATTTTTGTCAATATTGTATTCATTTCGGTACTTTCATTCGTAGGTTTTAAATTCCCCATGTCTAATGCCAGATCGTGGCAAGCTTTAAATAACAATTCTTTTAGAATCATCGGGATATTTTAAGACAGTTTGCACGAATTATCGAATCTAGAATTTATACAAGAATTACTCTAATCCATTTTTTAACGACCCTCGAAGAATATTAATTGCAGGTGTAGGTTATATAATTGTGATGGTAGCGGCGTTGGATGGAAACTAGGCAATGCTATCTTCTGAACGTATAATTAAAGTAAATAACTAACCGAAATTTAATAATTTTAAATTTTACACTACTTTTTTGCCGTGGCACTTGTGCCAGACGTCTCCAAACAACGTGATCGATAAAAGTTTGTGTTTGTGCAAAATAGAACTTTGTAACATTGTCGTACAGATAAAGCTTGCGACCCCGGCACACGATATGGCACGTATCCAATAGGTCCCTTTTTATTTTTTGTCGACCAGTCGCCACCATTCTGACTCTGCTTTTTCAAATGGTATACGACCGGCGTACTTCATCGGTCGGGGAAGGTAACATTTTAACCGATTCAGAGGCGGCCAGCGGGAGAGTTTTTGTTCAGCTCGGCAGGAGAGAATTGACTCGGCAAACGCCCATTGATCTTATTGGTGTATACAGTCCGAAGCCGAAGATAGAACCGCAGTATCAATCAGGGCGAATGTCACTGTGACAATGTCAATTGTACAGTGGCCCCAAATCTGCACTGGCAGTACTCTAGCTGCGGCCCAGCTTTATAACAGTTGTTATTCCGATTTGAAAATTATGTACCTTTATAGATGCGGGATTCTATAATTGTAAAATTATAAACCGCGAAAAAATCCTATATCCGGCAGCATTCCGTTTTCAAACATACGACTCTTCGAAGGCCAATCCTCAAAATATTGTTCGAATTAATCTCTGAATCTCTTAGTTCTGAACAGAAATAATTTTAAAGCTGTTGCCGAATGTAAGAAATAATTTTCAAACTCCCTTCGGACTCGGTTTAAAACTTATATTTATATAAAGCCTAATTTACTTCTTACTCGCTGTCCTTTCTTTCTCTGCCCGCTTATTTTTCATCTTAGAAGGCGCATCGTCTTCTAGTTTTCTGGGTTGATGATATTCGCTCACGTCGTCAGAGCTTAACATAAATCAAGATGTCGCTTTTAAGCCCGGAGGGATTTAAAAGGGGGAGATCCGACACGGTATTCAACTTAAAAGTTTCAGTGGGGATCAGGCTTTAAATGGATTTCTTCGGAGGTCGCACCTGAATAAATCTGCATCGTTTTAAAGCTCCGATACAAAAATAGTCCGATGTTAAATAGCGTGTTTAATTAGAGGTTTTCAGTCCATTTTTTTTCATTGAAGCATATTTGATCCGGTAACAAACACTTCGCTATTATATCATTATTGTATTAATACTGTACCCTACAGCTATTTTGCACACAACCGCCGTAGTTGAATGATGTACATATGGGAAGATAATTCACTGTAGTAATATTCGCTGTAGTAAGTCGCAGCTTGTTATGTAACATTTAAAGTCTGGTCACAAAACAACGACACTTAACAAAGTTAAAAAAAAATATTTAAAAAATTTCGAATATTTCTTAGGGTTAGTATGTATGAAATGAGCGTCTTTTTTTAAGTTAATTATGTTAATTTTTTATTTACTGATAAATCTATATCTCAGTACAGCTTAACTGTATGAATTAAATAGCGTTCGAAACTAAATTTGAGATTTCTACACTGTTCCAGTAGCAGTATGCCCGGATGTATTGTCCGTTGTATATATTTCAAAAAAAGAAGGGAAATTTTGGATTCGACGCCCTAGCAAGGACTCTCTATTCGATCTCATTGTTATAAATTAATTAACGGAGGCCCTGCCGTTCATTGGCCAACTTGTATCGGTTTACATTCCGCGGCGGTGTAATTCAGTTCACCCCTGCCCACCGCCCCCTTCGTCACCGCGTTGGGAACTTTAGCAATTAGCCATTCATTAACCGGTTTCCAGAGTAGCCCCGGTTGACTCTTGGGGTGGGCACCGGGGTGAAAAAGGTCACTGTAAAAGCCCAGGTCGGCCCCCTCGGGGTCGATCGAGAGTGGGGGCGGGGGGATACGACGAACAGGAATGCTAATCGTTTTATAATGGTTCCGATGGAAAGTTTGGCCGAGATTACGACCGGACTTGGAAATGCCGAAATGACCCCCACTGTCATTTAATGGACCCTCGGCATTCTTCCCCTTTTTTGTTCACACCTCGCGTACTACTTTGGAATGATCCAACTTCAGTTAGGCTATCTTGATAATTTGTCATGCTTAATTTCAAAGGTCAAACTGATGCGAGCTGAAACTCCAATAGTTGCTAGGTGTGAGTTGTGAATTAGTTTAATTAATTAATTAACTATAGCCAGAATAATATCATAGTTTTGAACACTGTCTCACGAACTGCACTGAGTGCCCAACAATTGTAGAATTAAAATATGGCGTGATGATTGCGATAATTTTCAACCTTGCAGCTTCTGTTTAATTGTATTAAGATGGAAAAATGCGCCCGGAAGGCTATCGAGATGACGACATGAAATCAAACAAATTGTTGAACAATGTGCTTGGGCAACAATTTTTCCGTTTATCTTGAACATCGATGTAGGCTAAAATGCGCCAACTGATGTCGGGTCAATTTTGGCCCCAGTGTCAGATTTAAATTTTATCCGAACGAAATATGACTCTCGCAGGAAAGAAGTTTGGCTACCAAACTTCAGTATTGGACTACAGTTTTTCTCAACAGTTTTACCCCTATCTCGACAAAAGCCGCTTTGAAGGTTAATAGGCACCAGAGCAGAAACTTGATCCAGAAGTTTTTTCATTGCCATGAGCGTCCAAAAACACTTTTCTGGAACGGGCCCTCTCGGCAAATACAATATATTCTTGCCTCATCCCGGAATAACTCCGCAAATTGTTATGGAAAGCAGATTTAAAGTTTAGCTGCCTTTTTTTCACTGTTAGAAAAGTATAAAATAAACAAACTGGCAAGATTTTACAATTGTCAGTCACAGAGAAAATTAAGAGAACTAATCTCGAGAGTGATAATAAAGTTGTTGGATACGCTTCCAATTTATTTATTTTTTACCGTGAATCATTTGAAAATTAAAAATATGTCGCATTGCAAACAAGGCGCTTTGTGAAAAGAATATCTAACTTGTGGCCGCATGAATTTTGTTCCACAATATGTATTTTGTTCTATGGTAAACATTAGAATGGCTCGCGTATGGTGAAGGTGCTAAGGATTGTAAGATTTACGTTTATTGTTTGGTATACAAATCCAGACTATCCGTATCATAAAATGAAATGTTCCAATTTTGTGAAGGAGTAATAAAATAATGTATTATATTTAAAAAATATAAAATAGTGCGCCACATTTGTGCGAATTTGTTATGTCTAACGCTTGTTCGTTTTGTATGTCTATGGCTGCACCAAATGGTAGGGGCGGGGAAAGCACTCCTACCTGTTGGCATAGGCTTCTGGCTTTATGTCACCACCCTCTAATATTATTAATTACTGCACCTCAATAAATAGCCAATAGGTTGGGAGGTTCGAGATTTTACACATTGTGATCAGCGAACAATCATCGGCCACCGAGATTTTTACGCTATCATATAACTACAAATTATAATGCAATTTTTCCCTTATTTTTATTACCGAAGATTACCTCCGACCCGTGAATTATTGGCCTCCTCCAACCATAATGCCAATCAATAGGGTAGATTCGCTATAACTAATTAGTGAAGGTAGCCAGATTGAACTATGTTTCAATTTGAGGCTTCGGAGTTTCACTGACTGTCGGTATTTCACTTGGAGACAGCGACGGCTTAAATCGATTCAGATTGTGGGGCCGCAGGGAAGGTTGGGGCGGGGTGGGGGGGGAGGGAGGGAGGGAGGGCGGACTAAGCTGGAGGGATTTGAAGCCGATACGTAATTAGAAGTCTAACTGATTTATGCATGACTGCATCGACTGACTATCCCCCAAGAACGTACCTTCCAAACCGCCAGTTCATATATTACATGTCTTACATGTGTCTTCGCGCTCACATAATTTCAGGTTTCGACGAGGGGAACGTTTCACGTCGATACGAAATTCGACTAAATAACACGTTAATATTTGAAAATTTCCTATGCCTTAAATAATTAATTTCCAGTGTAACCGGATACATAATAAGATGTAGAATAAGAAAACTCCGCTACGAAATTACAGTGTTCCGGGGTAGCTTCATAGCGGTTGTAATTAGCCACGTGGAGGCATTATTACGCCCTGACTTCTCAAGTTAAAACAACCGGGTATTCGTTTAAAATATTTAAGATTAATCCTGCATCGCTAATTGGGTTATTGTAAAAATATTTGCACACTTTCTATCGTTGTTCCGTTCGTCTTTCGAGTGGCCTCCAGGGTTTCAGGAACCTCGGGGGCCTGCCGAATACCCGCCGTCCTGTTCGGTATTCCTCTGGAAATCTGTCTATAGCGGTAATTGTGTTAATTCCCGAATTAGGGAAACAACGCGGTGAACTGGGACGAGGGGACAATGGCGGTGCTAGTTGGGATGAACCGGGGCGGAGGGTAGGCCTCGCGGGAGACCGACTAGAATCGATCTGTGTCGAGAGGGGCCAAACGTGGTTATCGCGACCGGAATTAACCGGAAATACTTCGCATCGGGAGAAATAATGGGAGGCCGGCCCTCCATCTGCCGGCCGTTTCCGGTTGGGGGACGTCCGCTTTCCATTCCTCCAAGGGTGAAATTCCCAACATCGGTGCATCCGATGGAAGGAGCATCTCTCCCCCGCTGTTATAATCAGGCGCAGCGGAATATACAAAGCTAAGTGCCATAAAAATGTACAAGCATATCGCTAAAGTTTTTTGGTTCTCGTTGTTTGGAACTCGTCCTCTCGAAGTCTGAGCCAGTTTTGGCGTTCGTTTTCACTTCTTGACTCCGACTCCAGCTAATGACTCCTTTCGGGGACAAAAAGAGGTCTGACGTGGCGGGGTCTGGGGACTGAAAAGCGGATGCGGTGATTTTTCAATGGTCTGGAGCGTGCAGTACGAGCGCGTTATACCGAAGCGAAATCGCTTCTTTTATTCTGACCCCTCTCCTTTCTGTCTCAGGCTCCACTTTATTTTCAGACTGTTTTAAATTTATGACCGGAATACCAACTTACGATTGTTTTTCCCTCTGTTACAACGGGTAACACTTACTATACAATATACTAACGTATACTAACATTTCAATATTATTCAATTTTCTACAATGCTAGAAAACACGAAGATGGTTTTCTAACGTGGTAGAAGAAAAATTATTATGCGATTAGTTTCGTTAATTTATGTCCAATCCATGCCTTATCCGGTATGGCAGTTATATTTAAATGTATATTTGAAATGCTTTTTATTGTTCCTACACCACTTGTATTTGACCAGTGTCCACGTCAAACAAATGATATTTGCTGCAAAGTCCTGGAATAACCTTTCGGGGAAACACTAAGGGGAAACAGCAGTTTGAAAAAAGGGCATAAATATTATAGGGGGCTAAATTATTGATGGAGGGGCCGGCTCGGTTCAAACACAGCAGAAGCCGAAACGCTGCCCGCACAATTGCAATAGCTTCCATTCACTGGAACAGGCGCGGGGAATAAAAATACCGACGATTACATTTATAAAACACAGACTGTTTTCATTACGGATTAAGTGGGGTTAAAAAGGCACTCGAGTTTATGAATAGATTTTAATTACTCTTCGCCTGAAATATTAACTGATAATATTTCTGGCCACCGCAGTGCTCCGGTTCGGCACTCTTGTAAATGAAGCATTTCCGTAGAGGCGTCTCCGGCGCTTCCCTGTTCAAATATTGTCCGTGGCTAGATGAAAGATATCTCTCGGATGGAAATGCCGACTTGGGGCAATACAGTCGTGGGCGAGATAGATAGAGCGGGAGGCAAAAAGCCGGTCTCTTCAAGACAAACGGATGCGGAAAAGTTTTCACCGCTGGGATCCGGTTTTTCCAATCGAAAGAGGCCCGATCGATCCTTCGGAAGCCATGGAACCGAAAATTTGGGCATCACTTGGAGTGCTTTAAATGGTTTCTCTCTTATTACGCGTGTGCATTACCACGTACTCTAACCGGAACTTCAGAACTCGATATAACCATAGAAATATTAGAGTAACATTTAGTACAAGGATTTTAAAGAAAAATTAACCACGCAATAAAAAGCCAAAATAAATATTTAATATATATGTGATTTGCCTCACTCTTATGTCAGATTCGTGGATTTGCCCCCCTGATTGTTTCCATTGATTTTTGCATAGTTAGAACAACCCCAAATAGTTTCGATCTTAATGGACTGAAAACTAGGATGTTTTTCAAGACGAGTGGAAGGCTTCTAATTACAGTAAACCGAAACCTGCGGGAATCGCTCTCTAAAATGGCATAAATACCTATCTGCCCCAGCCATATCCATGATTTATGTCATTTAAGGGACTTTAACGTGGGTTAAATGGCTAATTCGAAAAAAATTATTGCTTCGAATCAGCGATACGCCGGGTTTTAGAGCCAAAATTAACATAAGCTCAGCTGCGTACGTCGCACGCAGTTAATTTATGGAAATGAATTGCAAATGAATCTTAAACTGGTATTATTCACGGTATAAACGCCAAGAACGGGATGTTGGGAAACCAGGCGGCACTGATTATTTATTTAGGTACTTATTTAAAAAAAAACCATTCGAGTTATCCGATTATGTTGTCCCTAGTCACCTATTCATTCATAAGCTAGACCGGTTCAACAATGTTATACACTTTAAATTTATTCTCTCCTTCGAGTTATCCCGATCAGATTTAATTCCTACCTCGAGTTCATCCAACAGTATATGATTGGGTTGTACATTGAATTGGACATTGCCAGCCAGTATATAGCCAAGTAGACGTCCTGTATGTAGCTGAGGTTGACAATTTCGGGCATGTGAGAAGTGATTATGAAGTAGACTTGAAACGGGAGCCAACAGACTGCGAATATGCTCACTACCACCATCATCATCTTAACAACCTGAAACAAAAATTATGAATTATGAACTTCATTATTTATATAATTCCTCTAATTCTTACCGCTGTACCGGTATCGGGATCGGTGTCGGGTTTTTTCATTACCTCTGAAAATGTTAGGGTAATTACGCCTGTCGGCTGCTTATTAGTAGTATTTCTAGCGTGGAATAGTGTAGAAATACATTAGAACATAGTGTTAATCTAACTCTTGACCTAAAATAGCCTTACCAACCAGGGTATGGATTTTTTTACGTCTATAGCGAGAATGGAACCGGCATCACCAACGGCTTCAACTACCAAATTACAAATAACGTTTAATACAGAATATTTGGTAACATTTTAATACGTAGTACATAACTCGTAGGTCTTTCTACATACTAGAAGAATGATATACTACTACGGTAATAGTCTTTTATTATTTTTGTTTATGATAAGGAAATCTACTATCTTCTGTATCGAGTATTTAAAATTTTTAAAATATTATTTCTTCTCCTTCTACTATATTTTTATCGCAGTATTTTGTTTCTACCATATTTAGTTTTTTAATTTTGTCAATAACAACAGTAGAACAATTAGCAACTGTAATAAGCAACATTTGACCTATATATACGAAGCGATGATAGTGCACGGCAGCGAGAGATGTTACCACCCACTGCTGTTTTCCCCTTTCATAGTTCACTCTAATTTATTGAGCTCTCGGGAGCCGTATCCGCTTAAGACGGCGTCCGGGATTATCGGCAAGATTTGAAGGGAAAAAAGGCGTATGGGGCGAAATGGCGGGACGGTGTGTGTGGGAGGGGGGGGGATAAGAGATCGAGAACGAGATGATTTGTTGCAACGGGAAGAGACGCCACAACCCGTTCTCTATTGTTCAAGCACAGATAATCTAAATTCTCGATAAATATCCTGGAGTTATTCTCAACATGGGTAGTGTTTCACTGTACGCTCATTACGAAAACCTGTCTTGTTATTTTATAAATTTAAGTTAAAGCTTCATTGTAATTAGAAAAATTATGAAATCTGCAAATATACTTGTATAACTGGGGGGATGAGGTTTCAGTATATATATAAATGATACAAATAATTTGATTGAGAGAACGATCAGTTTATTATAGAACTGATAATTGATTGCAAGCTATTAAACAAGGGTCATTTCCCGAGTCGGATATTTCCAAATTAATTTTAGCCCGAAGCTTCTCCATTCTCCCGCGGTTATTTTTTTTATTACCGTGTTTAAAAAAAAAAATAATGCCGCGCGGAGATACACGGAATTTTCAAAAGTGATGGGGTCCGGGGTTACAGCTCGAATTTTTCCATTTATCAGTTGGTGCGCCCTCAACCTAGTTTTTTGGAACTTTCCGACCGCAGAGCCCGCCAAAAAAGAAATAAATGGCTTCAGTTGTCCACTATCCGGCTGTTCCCCTGGAATTTATACATTGATAAGTGGACCGCCGAGCGCCCGGAATTCTCCGATATTCGAGCCCTGCAATAAAAAATTCTAGTATTTTGTCTTCACATTTTTTTTCTTTCATTTGCACAATAACTATTGCGATCGTCTGTCACCACTCCGCCGTTTGGTATTGGGCTAAACTGTTTTGTCCCTCGAGCGCAGCGTACGGCCGACAATGACAGTGGCCACCAATGTCACACTGCCGTTCGAGACAGTAACACTAGTGTTCCTTCACAGGTTTAGAATGAATAGAAATCCTCGGCAAAATTTCATATCCACGAAAGCAATCTTGAAACTGGATATTAGGTTATGTTTTTATTTTCTCATGAAAGCCGAAACGGGTTTATCCCCTGACCAAACAAGTAGGACAATGCGAACAATGGCCAAAGAGAAATACTAATTCGCACCAAAAGAAAGATACACGGCCTGAACCGCAGTAAGTGAAGAATTGACCATTAGAAAAGGGGCCCCATTTATACCTATTTATCTGATCTTGGACTTAAGCCTTATTCTCCCAGGTCCCTGCTGTCTTTTTATTACAACTTATGTAAAGGTTTCGGAAACAGTTTTTCAAATTTAACGAACCATTTGAATAAATCTATACTGATTCCTGGATAACGCCGAAAAGAGGCCCTTATCTTGGTGTATAAGGAGAAGATTGTTTTCGGTTAGTATTTTTCTCCGGGTAATATATCTGAGGCCCCAATTACAGTTTAAGGAACACTTTTCCTTTTAATGTTTTCCTAAATGTTAATGTAACATGAATAATTTATTACACGCAATTTAGGCATTACAATTACTGCGATAGTAATGAACGCCCGATTCGAATGTGTCGTTTTCTTATCCAATATCTTCACCTCTATCGGTCGGTATCGTTATAGCCGATGACTTCCGCCGGATATTTCCTGTTAAACATTTAATCACAAAACAGTTTCGAATCAGTATTTTTTCATTTGTAAATTCATGAAAAAAAGGGAAGGAAAACAAGCTGCGTTCATATTTAATTATGACTCGAGGAAATTAGGGTTGGCCTTTATTAAAAATGGTCCGAGATTAAATAATGCAGTGGGCCATTTTTTCACATTTCAAGAAAGCCTAAATTATTTTCAGCACGATAAATCTTTACCCTTTGTTATTTTGGAATAGCGCATAAATTCAACATAACGTCGCTCCTGTCCCAGGATATTCTTTTCAGTTTCTTATTTACGAGTTATTCTTAAATAATTTTTCGAGCTAAAATTTGACTAAGTTTAACTTTGTTATCAAAGAAAAGTTTCACAGGATAATACAAGCTCTTAACGTCCTTTAACACAATGACTAACACATCAATATTAATACGCCAAAACCATACTTTTTTCGACTTAACGGAAGGTAAAAAAAGTTGAAGGTATTATTTAGTTATGTTATCAGTATTATTGCGTATTTCTATTTATATTTTTGTCATATTATTTTCTATTTATCTGTTTATTTATTGCATATAATCATAGATGTAATTTTTGAAAGGAGGGTAGCTTCGAAAAATCAGTTTTTCCTTGTTCTTTTGTTTTGCCTGCTCTAACTTTTTCTAACGTTATATTTCCAATATGTGTCTATTTTTAACATGCATTATAATATCGGGCATGTGATAATATATTCAATACATATTGTTGAAGTCAATTGTTTTCTGCACCAGTTTTTTAATTTTTCAGTTTTTTCTAAAGCGCTTTTAGCAAACTTGTACGAAATAATGTTCGAAAACCTTTCGGACCTTTAAAAGCTTCCATTTGGCTAGGTCGGAAGCATAGCAGACTGAATTGTCAGGGGACGTCACCGGAACACGAAGGCTCATTTTATTTTTTTGGATTTTTAATCGACGTCCATCAGCTCAAATACTGTGGATTGGGCACGTTTGTGCATCAGAAATGGTCCCCACCCACTAGCCTTGTTGGACACTTCCTTCAAAACTGAGTTTCGCTATGAAACACGGAAGATATTAAACAAAAATATAAGCCCCAGCCCTTTTCAATTTGGAATTCCTAAACTTTTCTGGAGCCAATTTAAGTTTTATCGGTCATATCGGAGCATATACTTCCCCTGTGCTGCACACATTTTATTGTGGCCGCATAAATTTTGACTATTATCGTCAAAGTATATTTTGTTCGGAAATAGTGTGTTTTTTACAATAAATAAACGCCAAGGGGCATCTGATAAAAGCATGTTGGTTTCTGAACGATTTCGATAAATGTGTGTCACGTGACATATTCGGGAGGTTTCCCAAATTTATTGCCAACCGCATCGCCGAAAATTCCTAATATTCCTAGTCTCAGAAGAATTCCCGTATAAATATATTATAACAGTTTTTGTATTGAACATGATAAATATTTCTTTCGTATATTGTCGGGTCTATATTTTACCTTATTATCTATCTATTTTCATTCTTAAAAAACGCAATATAATTTGATTATTTGTGCGCCTTTGGTTAAAATGATTCCCCTTAGCGTTTGATTGACTAAGCCCTGATTTCGTTCATTACTTATTTATCGAGGTCGAACCCAATCTGGTGGGGACATCAATGAAGGAAACTCCAATGCTTTAATTTTAAGAATGTCCGTACATAAAACTGGCAAGAGAATGTGTTGATTAAGTACAGCCTAATTAAGTAAATTCACATTATTATAACAACCGCATCAGTAATAGGAAGATATAATTAGTATGTTTTAATTTTCCTCTTCCCACTTCTGCACCAACCATGGTCGGCTATTCCAGATTTTTTTTCTGACGAAGGATGACGTTTCTGGGTAAACTTCTGAAGACCCGGTCGAGCGGGAAATATCCAATTTTCTTCCAGATCCCGACTTCATAGGGCCCAAGTACCGATTGATCTTTGTTCCGGCCGACGGGGCGGAATCGGGGCATTAAGCGCTTATTAGCCGCGGATCACTCCCTATCTAACAATTAGGCCTTTAGGGAAATAAAGTCTTCGAGTTTCAACGATTTCGAACCTGTATCACCGCCGGAACATCAGATCTTATCGGTTAAAGGCTATTTATAGTTTCGAGCTCTGCAGTGACCGGGTAATAGCAGGGTAATAATAATTTATTCGAAGTTATATTTTGCGGTTCACAAATAAAAGAATGCGAGATATCGAATCTGTCTTGGAATCAGCGGTTTCAATTGCTTGATGTATTCATATATACGGTCGTTGTTGAATTTTATATACGCCAAATTGTGTTTATTAGGTTTACCCTGAAAATTGGGAAAGAAGTCGAAACATTATGGCAGGGTGGTGGGGAACAGGCAAATAGAATTGAGGCGGAGTTTCGATTGGAGAGGCAAATAGTGGAAAAGTGGGGAAAAAATGCAGGAGGACCTCGCGACGATTTTTCACGGTTTTCTGGGAAAACCCTCTGTTGTGCGGACGCGTGGCTCCGCGACCACTGTGTGGCAAATGCGGGGAGGGAGGGAGGGGGCTTTTGATGGAAAAGTATTTGGGATTCAGATTTCGACATCGATAGCCTTTCAAGTCACCGACCGCCTAATGCCCCCGCCTCCTCTCTCAGCACAACCAATCCCTCTGACCCAAAACCCTCAAATAAATAATGAAAATTCTTTGGTAGGGGAGGATAGGAAAAAATCAAATTTTCGTCAATATTCTGCAGTAATTCGTATATAAACATGAAATAATGAATTACATAAAATTGTTTTAGCATGGATGTAAAAATTATAATAATAAAGGGAAAGAAACAAAATATAAATAATCCTCTGTTTACATTTCAATTTCTTTTTATTACCGCGTTATTTCTAAGAAACAAAAAAATAGTGAATAAGAAGATTTAGTTGTTTAGTTAGTACTCTGATTGGTTCATTAGTAATTTAAACTAATACAGTACTTCTCCGTGACGAGTGAACAGCTGTTTTCACTCTCTGTTCATGAAGTCATTGTATTTAGAATAAAAGAGGGTAACAAATAAAAACAAACGCCAGGGTAAGTGTTAAGCGGGACGGACGTTAATGATTTTTCCAGTCCTGGGCTGACACTAATTGTATGCTTCTCAGAGCATAATTACTTTGTCCGTGAGAGCACTACTTCGTTACTTCTTTTATCAGGTGAAACAGCGTGTTTCAATTAATTCTTCAATTCAGCCCTCTGTGAACTAGCCGCCATTATAAGATAATTACTGCGGAACCTTCGACTATTGTGTTGTGACAGATCCGTACGCAAGTAGAAATTTGTGTCCATCGAACCAAATCATATCAGATTGAGTCCTGACAAATTTAAAGCCACGACGCATTAATTATAACAGGTAAAAAAATTGCTATTTCCACTTCCTTTCTCGAGTATATTGACAACCCCCAATTACAATTCCCATGTTCGAACCATATCCGCCTTTTGGGGCCGGTGCTTTAAACTCCTCTTGGCGCCCATTAATAAATGTAAATGTCCTGGAGGTCGATGAATTAACGTCCAAGCTATACGACGACACCCCCAGGAATTATGATTTGGAGTTCCCATATTAATTATCGTTAGCTCTGTTTCCGGCGGGGAATTTATGTTACTGTTTAGATTGGGAATTTTCGGGGTTCGATGATAAATTTAAACCCAGCCCTGTCCACGAGGAGTAATAACCGTCGTTAAATATTCAGGGAGTTACTTTTTGCATTAGAAATGATTCGGTCTTAGGGGTCTATATAGCGCTCAGTAAAATTCAATTAAATGTTTAAGGGGCGAAAATATCATTACTCTTGGGGTTCTCTGTTTCCAGTGAGCACTGTTACTCCCTCCACACTACTGTTTTGACAAAAGTTGAGTAATCCACTTAATTTGTATCCTTCCCACACGGAAAACATACGTTTTTATGGGAAATTTTAAGAGTGGGAAATTGGACGCTTTCCCACTTCTAAAATTTGGAGCCAGACGAAAAGTTATCCAAGTCGTATTTAGGAATATCAATCAAATAATTGATACCAAATCTACGGTGACGGAACTTGGGTTTCATATGACTCAAGAATGCTTCTGTGCCTACGACGGTGAAATTGTTTCGTGGCAATACTTCATTGTTACATGGGCCTGCCGGAACTTCCGCCTTACCGCGTTTTTCTCCAGTTTTTCATCACTGGAAATGAATTCATTGTTGGTCAAAACAGAATTTTACAATGGACTTACGTAAAAAATTGTAGCCCGGAGAAGTTAAAATATCAGACGCCGCCGAGCGCTGTGGTCCCTGACGCCATGGAAACACGAGAAAGGGCTCCCATTTCAAAAATTTTTGTTGTATCGTTCATTGCTGATATTGATGTGACGTGTACAACAAATCGTCAGTTTTGCGTTGGTAAGTTCGGTACGAGTAATGAAAACCCAGCTGCCGGGGCTCTTTGGTGACGCAGGTCTTGGTAATCTTGGACCCCACCCTCCGAGTTTTGTACGTTTGCCAGGTCAATGGCCGGACTTGAAGCGGCGGGGTTAATCCGGAATTGTTAACAAGAACTCCCGGGATTAGAGGAATAGGGAAATGAATTCTCATTCACCATCTCCAGTCTAGCAATCTCTGGGTAAGAGACCGAGCCCGCGGATCGTCTCATTCGTCCAAGACAGACCGAGCTTTGTTGCCCTCAATAAGTCCTTTCAATTACAGCATAGTCCACTGTAGTTATAAAACGAAGGGAGCGGAAAGATCCCTAAGAATTTTGTTCAGCAACTTAGAAAAAAATAATGTTTATTATTGCTGTGACAGTTCCATAAATAGTCCACCTTGTGAAACCTGCGCGGTTGTAGGAGCTCAACTTGTTACCTTCGCCGGGCTAGAAAAAATTTGTTTGGTGGTATTTGCTAGTCGGAGTCTGCTGGGCAAAAATAAATGTCTGCCTCCATTTGCTATTCAACAAAGGAGCTTACCAGGTTTTCTGGGTATTAGCCTCTACCGCTCTCCCCTCATTCCCTTTCTACCTTTGAGCTCATCCCTCGGTTTTTCATTTCTGTTACTTTATACCCCGTTAAATATTTCCTATTAATTTCCGCTCAGTTGCATCCCCGCTAGTTTTGGCCCGTCTTACCGGACGATGAAAATTGCACTCCGCCATGAATTCGTAAAATCGGCCCGAATTGGTTTTCATTTTATCAATTCGAAAGTCTGGAATAGGATTAAAATTATAATGAGCGAATGCTAAGAAAAGATTTGTAAATAATACAGTCCACGTTAACACCTGAGGGTTAGGTTATCACTCACTAGTAATATACTTGACATAATCAAATAATATTACTAATATTACAGCAGGCAACTAAACCTTTAGGATTTTTTTAGGGACCAAGAAGTTTGAAGTTTGAAATAGGCATTCGCCTATTTGGTTTTTATATGTTATTATAACAGTTTCGGAATTCTCCCGAAATCCCTCTATAATTAGACAATTTTTTAGCCAAAGAACGGATTTAATTGTTAAGAATAAGATAGTTCACGCCATAGGTTATAACGCAGTTGGTATTGACGTTTTTTGGCTTTTGAAAGTTTTGAAAAGGTTTCCATTATAAACGTATTTGAAACTTCCAGAATCCTGGAGACGGTCCTTTGTGTAATTTGCAGCATCGTCGCTTATTTGTAGGTACTTCAGCGCTAAGCACTGAGCAATGCTAACTTACTGCTTATTTTGACTACAATCTGCGCTTTTGCAGTAAGCGTTATTGTTAGAAAAAGGGAAGTTACTCCAAATAAAGTTCCTGTGTCAATTTTAATTGTGTAATTATTTTCATTAATTAAGCGCTTCTAATTGGGAAGTCTTGGCGAGGAAGTGCCGGTCGGGCTCGTACGCACATCCAAAGGCAGTTGAAGGGACAGGCAACCGCCCGGTTCACAAAACAACTCACCTCCCAGTGATAATGATAATGTTAATAATAATAATAATCAACATGGCGTCGTCTCTTAATTGCGATATTAACCGTGGGGGGGCGAGTTCCTTTGCCTGTTTAATGAACTCCCCGCCCGTTAATTGGGAAGGTCGGGTTACCCCTCGGCGGAATAATAAAAGCGGTTGAGATTCACCGGGAAAAACCAGAGGAAAACAAGTTAACCCCAGACTAAAATACACCGTCTTTACCTTGTTGAATTCTATTTTTAGCTTTAAACAACTATTTTTTCATTAAATCATTTAATTATTTTATCGGTTACTTGATGTTAAAAAAAGAAAGGGAATCTCAGCGACGAGAAACGTAAATTGCGATTGTTAAGCAGATGAATTCGCATGTATCTCGTATGTACCCTCGTATAAACTATGATACATCCTGTTAAAGCTGTTATTAAAATTTTCGATCGCCAGTTATAACTAATGAAATCGGTAACACTCGTAAACAGTGATAGCTTGGAAAATTTTCAAAAGCAGACCTTATAATCTCAATAATCAATATAATATATAAAAATGTGCAATATCTACTCGCAATTTTATAAAAATTATAGAACACATAAGAATAATGAAAGCTCGACGACATAAGAAAGATATGACTGAGCCCATATCAGTTACTTATAAAGATAAAATTTACATATTTAGTAAAAGAATCCATATTCGTGTAAAATATAATTTTTACATTACGCTAATCGAACCCAGGACTGGATCCATCATGGGGGTTGACGATTCAATCAAAACTCCTATAACCGTCGATGAATGAAAACTTTTCTTTATCACCTTTAAGTTAAGTGTCACTTTCAGGGAGTGATAGAATCTGTCTATTGTAGGGGTCGATTAAAGGTGGGGCTTCGTTGAGAAGTGTTTTGGTGTTGGTGCTGTAGTCGCTTCAGAACAAGGCGGAAATGCCCTGTCCCCCGGCCTTAATTGTATGCTAATTTCCTGAATTGTCGCCGCATTGAGGAAAATTATGTGGCGCGGGACGTGCCGTTGTTGGGAAGGCGAATTCGGTTCGCTGTTGAACTTGGAAATAATACCAGTACCGGCTTAGTCGGCGACTACCGGCCTCTTTTGTTTCACAACAGGCCAATTGTTAATTTTCCGACACCTTCCTCGCTCCGCCCTCTCTCCTTAACCCCCACCCTCCCACCCACTTTTCCTGGTTCCATCCACTTTCCCATTTATCCCTGCTTGTCTATCTCCGGTTCCGAGTTCCAACGCGGCCGCAACTTCGGCTCCCAGAATTTCGGCGACTCCGATGTTCCAGAATTTCGCGTAGGAACTTCAGCCAGTTTTCAGTTTGCCGGCTCCCCGGCCCTGAGGAGGCGACGGCTCTTATCGCTCTGAGGGAAAAGTTTCCCCCGCCGATGACTTTCCTGAGTTTCGTCGCATTTTAAGACAAAGGCTCGTACTCGGGAGTTCGTGGAAGTTTATTTTTTAAAGTGGCTCTCGGGGAAAAAAGGAACGAAGAGTCGTTTGTAGGAGGTTATTGGCCGGATTTTGTCCAAAATAAAAAGCCCCGAGTTTCCAAATTAGCCCCCGCCTCTTATACTAACCCTTCGCCCTTATTTGACCCGATATACAACTGGATCTAACAAATTGGTTGATTCTGCGTTATCCCTCATTTGCCTATAGTTCGAGATATCTTATTACCTAAAACTAATTTCTCTTACCTGAATGTAGAAACAATTTGCAAAAAAACTCGCTATTGTAATACTGAAGTATTGTGAGCTTTTTAAATGCCTCTATGATAGAAGCAGGTCAATTTGCGGTTATTGGGAGAGGAACAAGCAAAATTGTTATTATTTTTTTCTTATTTTAAATGTTGACATATGTAGTTGGGCGAGAGTGGGGATGGAATCTGGGATGAGATATTTGGGGACATTACTCACCGGTGGGAGGTCTGGCTGGAAGCCAACGGTCCGCGTGACCGGACTACAGCCCTCGCGCTCCCTCCGGCCACCATTTCCTGCCGGAAGAAAGTTGAAAAAGGAAAAAAAGTCCGCGAATTTCCCGATTTCCGGTGGACTCGAGCGGAAAGGAGAAGAGGATCCGATGACCGCTCGGTACAGTTGGCTTGGTTTAGTGCTCACGGAACCCCTTTTTGATCACGCATTCTCTTGCACGTACACCGGTGGGATTAGATAAGGTAGAAGGGATGATCGAGTCAGCACAAAATATGATAAAGGATCACTAATAATTACACATTTCGAGACTCAAATACTAAGTTTCCGAGGGTGCACAATCTTCTGTATTCCATTGTGTTATTTTCATAGATGTTTAGAACGGTTTAGCGGAAGTCACTTTAATTTAACGTTAAAATTATTATGTTTAGCTAATCGCGGGAGAGGAAAATATTCTGCCAGTCATCGTTAAAATATATTGCAGGAGTCTTTTCTGTTTTCATTTTGATCTTGACAATTAAATGATAAAAGTCCCAATGTACTTTTTCTTTCTTGATTGTCGCTATGACTTGTAGTTATTGACTGATTCCTCAATCGTTTTTCTGTCCCAGGCACGTGTGTGGGATGTATTTTTAGAAGTGCTGCAATTTTTTAAGGGAAAAAACATACTGAAGAGAATGTTCTGGGATCTTGTTGGGTTGTCACAGGCGTATGAGGAGTCCGGAAATGATTTTGTTTTCCATTCAGAATTCTATTCATCGTTTCGAATAGCAAAAAATGGAGAGTACGATGGCGAGAGGCCATATCCGGTCCAATCAAGTTAAAGTGGCTACTAAGCGACACCCCTAGCTGTAATACCCGTTTTTACAAACGGTTTTATTACAGACCTGTTAAAGTTTCTCAGACACCTTTTGTTATTTTAGTAAAAATATTGCAAAAAAACGTACCCGTCTTTTGGACTTGATATTTTCAAGCTGCCTCTGTGTGCATTCCCCGATGCTTTGACTGCCCCAGAGCTCGATGCCGACCCTCGCGTATGTGAAACTCATCGAACAAATCGGAAGGAAGTACGTGATCACCATGAATAACACATTGTACCTGAAATTAACAAAATATATCAGTAAACATGAACTTGTGGGTGAGTGACTTCGGAGGGATTCTATTTCAATTATAAATTCTTTAGAATACTCCCACTTTTTATTTCGTGTATTAATCTAGAATACAATGTAGGTTTATATTTTAATTTAAAATTATATAAAATAACTAAACTTGTTAGAAATTTTGCTGTTCGCAAGATAAAAATCTAATGAGAATCTGATACTTCATTTATATCTTGGATTTCTTTTGGGACATAAATGTCAGCAGAGTTCTGAGTCATCTTCAAGATACGCATCTCAAAGAGAAAGTATAACCAGAGCTTTTATTATAGCTTGTATCTGAAGCTTCTTTTCAAAATGATAATTTCTTCAGAAGTAATTTCAAAAGATGGTGGTATGGAGTCGTTAAAATTATAAAATTGACCGTAGTTCGTTGTTCCTATTTGCGAGAATTAATTAGCAGAAAGAAACCGACGATTTTCATGAAAAGGTTTCCCCGACTACAAGAATATAATACAGCATAAGAATAATACTCTTCTATTCCCTAATAATTGGAGATTATGGTATCAATCTTACTAACAATCTTAATATTCTAATTAGTAATCAATCTGTTGGCGGATCTGGGAAAGGTTTACAGTAAATTTGACTTCATCTTATCTATTGGCCTGTTTCTAGAAAGGGGTTTTTGGCCCAAACAATTTCCAGAGAGAATTCATGTGGCGTTAACCGAACGAATTTTTTTTTTCAACTCGGTCTTTTATATCTCGTCTTTTGTTTGTGGGATTATTACAGTTGTTCGGGCGCTAGCGCTAATTTGGATTTCTTTGTTGGGGACGGGTGAACCATAGCCGGGGTATTATGAAAAAAACGTATTTTCAGAGGTATTGTGAGATCAAAGGTATTATTGTGCCGGTAATATAACTGCATTTATTTTCCGCGTAATTTACTCCGCTCAAATGGGACTGACGAATTTCTAAATATCCAAATGTATGCTCATTTCTACGATCGAAACTATTAACAGACTGATAGGGATGGCCGTGGGTCAGGGGGGGACCATGACGCTGTCTACAGGATCATTTTAATTCCGATTTTCGAAAGTGTAATAACAATTTTGAATTTCTACCGAATCGATGCCCGTGTGATGCTATTTCGGGACAAAAATAAAATCACTCTGCTCATTTGCAGTTTTATCAGCGTTAAAACTGAGGAAGGGTAGACTAAATATAGTTCCTTTTTCATTGAAGAACTGTTTTCTTAGCGAGACGGCTTATGTAGCACCTCCTGAATTCTCGTCCTGTATTTATGGGTAGCATCACGTGCTAGGAACTGCTTTAACCTAGTATAATGCTTTCAACTTTAACAAGGGCTTGTAAACCTGTAAATCAGACCGGGGGGGGGGTGAATCGCCGCTATTATCCCCACCAGGGGCCGAGCCACGTAATGGCCACCCCAATAAATAATTACAAATTATAATAATTTCTTTCTCTCGTTCTCTCTCTCTCTCTCTCTTGGAAAACACGCTGATGTTTACAGGAATAAACTGTATTCTCGTTCTTATATTTTTATTTGAGTTGACGGGCCATTAAGTTCGCATTAGCCTCGACCAAGCTCCTTTGTAGAGGAATCATGGCCCGTCAGTTTCCCCGCTTATTCAGTTTTACGCTAAACCGGTTTCGACTCTCCTCATCGTAAGTAGAATCTACCGTCAACTAAGTAGAGAGGCATGCGGACTATGATCTGTCGGTTTTGATATATTTTTTTTAACTATTTCTGATAGCATACAACCTTCTTTATAAAAGATCGCTCCGAACCCTTGTGAACATGAAAGAGGTATTTTGGATTTTCATAAGTAGGTTTTGCATGTCTAACTTTGTAATAACGATGCTCCTAATAGAACTTACCGGACGTCAGTAATGAACCTTGCCTTCCACACGTGAAATTGCATAACAAATGAACATTCGCGATTACGCACCGGGGGTCTAAATGGATTCAGAGATTGATATCGTCGAATTTACAGACAAACAACTGCAGTTTACGACCACAATAGCAGTAAAATTTATGGAAAACCGAAGCCAATATTCGGTTCCCGCTGAATGATTGAATCCTAGGGTTTTGGAGCCGGGCTACAACTACCCCTAAGTGGTTTCCCCTGTCTCCCAAGCGCTTTTAACCCCTTGCCCTCCCAGTGTTCCCACGCCGAATTGAAAATATATAGCCTGTTTTTAATGTACTGTATGAAAAATTGGACGTTATACTATGCGCCAATACAGGTGCAAGTAGGGTATTCGAATCAAACTGTTATGTAATTCATTTTTGGCAAAATAGAGGTAAATACTGGCTCTATACGGAACGACAATATATTAATAGTATTTTGAGCAAAAATAAACGCTTATTTAACTCATTATTTTGAAAATATAAGAAAAAGAAATAGTTTTTGAAGTATTCGGAAAACATTTCCCACTACTCGCAATGCTGAAGCCTTACAGAGTTATTGCATTAAATAAATCTTTTGTCAAATGGTGACACGATTGGCTTTGCCGCAAAGCTAAAGCATAATTGATTTCTATTGAAATTTTAAAAAACCAACATATTTGTAACGAGTAGCGTTGTTACAATACAGAAATTGGTTTCTGTTAAAGATAGCACTTATGCCATTGAAATAGACTTTGTTCCGAACCCTACTGTAAATGACATTTTACAATATGTCCGGTATTGGTTAAACGGCGTTTATGTATACTAGACCCGCAACACAGTACAGTCTTTCCTGTTTAGCATCGCTGATAAACTGAACGGAATGGAGTAAAAGTGTTGACTACAGCGTTCGCCCTTCATCAAATTTAATGATATGTGGTAAATTGAATATAATGGAATTAGCTGCCATATCTGTGGCCGTTAGGTTTTAGGCTCTCTCGATTAGGAACTGCTGTGTTTATTGTGGTTATTCAATTGCCGATAAGATCGGCTAGAAGACTGGAAAGCCATCTTCTTGAAACCCCCAATCGCCTACAGGGTGGTCGCTAAAAACGCGAACAACCCCTAAAGTCCCATTTGTTCCGTTCAATGATTACCAACGCGTTATTCGCTCGCGACATCCCCCGTTTCCGCCGAGCCCGGGGTATTGTTCCCAAACAGAAAAATACATCGTGGGAATTGAGAGGAATGGGGGCAAAATACAGGTGCGTGTGCCGAGCAATTTGTAATTTTAATAGGTATTCGTGGCCGCCTGAACTTAAGTTCACGTATTCTCTTCATGTCTGCAGCCATTTATCCCCCGTATCCAGCCCGTACTGCACGAAAGGACCATGCCAATGAGTAGAAAGCCCAAATCCAGTCACAATAATTCCTGGATTGTAATTCTTTGTAGTCCCTTCTATTTCCAATAAATATTTTTGACTGTTTAGTATATTGACGGTGTGTTTATGTTGACATTTTTCCGTTCGTGCATGGTCGGGTCGTTTTATGAATTTAATATTAAATAAATATGAATTCAAATTACTGAATCGTGAAACAGGTTGAGAGATCCTCCGTACGGCAAAGAGTTTGTTGTGACGGGCCCCGGCGCCCGGGCGAAGTGTTGTAACCCGGAGCCTCGATGACGTCAGAGACCTCCCCGGCCCTTGGAAGATGACGTCATCACATCACTTACTGTCAATTACTTGGTGAAACGCCGCTGAAATAGCATTACACCGCTCTACGGGGGCGGCTGGCACCGTCTCAAGGCCCCTCAGCCACTCCGCCAATGTAATCCAGTTGTACTTCCGACTTTCCCCTCGGGTTTCTCACTGCCTGCATAGCGCTCACACTCTCGCCGGCACATTATACGGAAGGGGAATGACTATGCAACCATTATATGCCATTCGGGTACAATTATTTTAGCTCGCCTTTTGTACCTAAGGTTTTGCAGTCCGACTTTTTTATTTATATTTTTGGTGGATTTAGCAGCCAAGGATCTTAACAACACATACAATACTAGACATTGGCTAATGAAAAAACACAAGTTTATCTAAGCTTAATATCGAAACACAGCGGACTTACAGATACTCCTGATAGCTCTTGGTTGTGGGTCCGTCGGGCCACTCTGAGTAGCAGATGATCCTCTGGTCACCGTTGTTGAACTCCTGGACGTAGGTTGTGAAGAACACCAGCATCGGGAAGGAGAAGGCCGAGCCCAGGACCCAGATGCAGGCCAGGATCAGGAGGGTCGTGCGCCGACCCATCCGCGGCCTCAGAGGGTGCATGATCGCCATGTACCTGTACAAGTAGAAACAACACTCTTACATAAATTAATCCAGGAACACTTTCAATAAGAGCATGCAGTACAGCGAAACCTTGTAATTTTGGTATCATTATGATAAGGATCGACTTTTTTTTATCTCGAATATGCAATCTTCATGAATGTATCGTGCCAATGCCAGTGCCATTAGATTCACACGAATGTAGTGTTTGTTGACATTGGAAGTATCCATTTCCGGGGAGATCAGGATTGCATAAATCGAGTATGAAAACAAACAAAAAAGGTCATAATCAACACTGAGGATTACACGTAATATATAATAGTAAATTAATCGAATATAAATATATTTATTATATATATATATATATATATATATATATATATATATATATATATATATATTTATTTATTTATTTAACGCAAATAAATTTCCATATATATTAGGTAATACCTTTCTGATTTTCTTTATATATACACGAAATTACTTATTATACATTATTCGTTCAATCCATTCAAATAATTCTGTGAAATTTATCGTCCAGATGTTTCCATACATAAATTTGATATTTTCCTAAATTTAGGTCCCTGGTCTCCTTTCCCCGACGTTTTTTCATACGAACCTTTGTGAAAAAATGTCAAGTCCAGAATTGGGTCGCTAAAGTATAGGGGAAGTGTGGTGAGGGTTTCAATGGCCCCCTTCCAGAAGGGCTTTGTGACTGGGCAGGTTTAACATAACGCATTACACATTCGACCTGCCCTAAGTTGGTTTTATAGCGTCAAGCATAAGCTTGTTAGACAACTTGTTAGAAAAAAGTGGCAATAGGATATTTTCTGGAGATGAACCAAAATAAATCCTGTTTACAAACGTGGATTAGAAATATAAAATAATAAAATATAGATTAACGTAAAAACGTTTAAAGATTAAATTGAATTTAAGAGGCATTATGAAAGGATCTTAATACCAGCGTCATAACACCCCGACATTTCGAGCCGTCGTAAAGGTTTAATGATAACGCTAACATTATATTGACAGGCGTATATTCCAATTCATTACGATACAGTGTTCACTGTATTAATACCTTTGCTGATAGGATGCTAAATCGACAACTTACCTAACATAGTGCTACTGATGATCGCGGTGTTTGGCATGAAATGAAAAAGGCGGATATTCGCATTAGTGATGACTTACAAATAACCATAACATAATACCTAATCGAGCGCATATCAGTCACAATAACCCTTAACAGCCCTTATTTTAAGCGTTGTATGCTATAGTGGGTACAGGTTTTTTTCCAATTATTTGTATAAGGTAGTAAAAACTTCCCACGTACTTAATTGTCGCGTATCTACTTTCAGATAAGACAACAGAGCAAAGAATGAGCGGCCAAGCTTTGATCTTTATATCGACGCGGTTCAAATATAGGTCGTTCTAGAAATAGGCTTCACTAATGGGACCCTTTGAGTTTCCGAGATCCAACATCTGAAGATGCGTAGTACTGGAAGGGCGCAGAATATGGGAAACCCTCGGGGGTCTGATGGGCAGAATTCGCTGACGACAGAAGGTCGGATTAGAAGGAGCTCTACGTCGTATTTTGGGGCTTGTATAAGTCCACATTCGGACCCTGACACTTTTCTCAGAGTCGACGGATATTTTATAAGATAACCCAGCACGAAAAGTACCCCAGAGAAAACACACCTTCCGCGTTTCGTGCTATTCACAGCATGGCCTATAATAAAAGGACATAATTTATTATTTCTTTATTTTATATGTATTCCAATCTTATCCTTCCAATATTTTTGAAGTTAAAGGCGATTTTATAAATAGGAGCTCCGTTGAGGCAGTACAACATTGTTTGGGCATACCTTGGTCTTAATACAGGACTAAAAAAGTACAGAAAATGGCACAAGTGTTGATAGAATAAGATTTTGCGCATCATATCCTTTTTTCTCGGGGAGTGTTTTTGAAAGGTAAACAGTGTAGGAGGTCTCCTCCCGAATAGGATTTGTTATTATATTCCCAGCTTTCAGATTAATATTTCGATCACTCCATCCGAAGTCTATTGAGGCCGAAACGATTAGGCATTCAATGAATAGCACAATGGTTTACCATATCCGCGGACACGTTACGATACCTATAAAATGCCTAGTTTCTCAATGAGCTCTAGTGCCGAAAATTGTCTAAAATATGTCTGTAACATTGAAAATATTGGCTAGTCAAAGGTAACGATTTGATTTGTTTGCAGGGCCGTGTTTTTCAAAGGCGGTGGTAAAAATCAACGGGCCAACTTGTGGCATTACGCTTCAATGTGCCACTCTGAGCATAATGTTGTGGGGCCTTTACGCCGTGTAATCGATCGGGTAATGCACGGGCAGAAACGTATGCGGGGTGTCGGACGTTAGTGGGGCCGCGAATGGGGGAAATAAATGGCGCCCGCTCCGGATCCCGAAAGCGTCATAGGGGGGACCCCCATTGACTGGAGATCCCGCTAACCGATATCGCGGCCTTTGAAATATCCATTGCGGTCCCCCATTCTGCTGAAGGAGGGGGGCAGGGGAGGGTTTGCGCACGGACAAGTGTAACCTGTATTCCACAGTAAAGTACACTACTAATCTACGGAACAAGGCACCCTGCAGGAATTACATGAAAGGTGGTTTTGATTTTGATGTATCGGGTCAAATTACGCTAACGCTAAATTAACACTGAATGCTAAGTAATGCTCGTAAAACTATTTTCATGTTGTACCAATAATAAACTAAACGTCTCTTTCGAAATTTGGCCTCTGTATGTAGATTGGAAAGTCGAGTTATAACTTAAACATAATATCTGACAGGCCTTTACGACGATAAATTATTGTATTAGAGCCCTTCATTTTATCGTGATTGATTTTGACGAGCAGGGAGGATTTTGCAATTAAAATCTAAGGTTTTAATTGATGCAATCAATTACAGCAGTGATTTATTGTCGCGCTGCGTATGAATGCCGCGGTCGGATTGTAATAGGTCTTGTGGAAACGGGACAAACTCAACATTTAATATTTCTTCCCGAAATATTATTAAATTTGAATCAAAGGGAAACGACCGCCTCCGATTCATTCCGCTATATACAAATATTAGTATTTTGGATTCGTTATTAAAGAATAATTGAAATACTGAATATCACTCCAATAGTTTATGCTCCATCGTCTCTCTCGCACCGCTCGTTATAAAATTGGCTTTTTCTTTTTATCAAAAGCCTTTTTCCTTCGGCCTGCCCTCCTTCTATCGGTTTCTGTTGCCTTTTATACTGTCGGATCTCAAAGAAACATTTTCAGCGGAAGAAAGAAAAACAAATAAGAGTTGGAGTGAAATAAAGAATATTTCTTATTAATGAGAGTATTAATTATACTC
Source organism: Lethocerus indicus (assembly GCA_019843655.1). NCBI lineage: Eukaryota > Metazoa > Arthropoda > Insecta > Hemiptera > Belostomatidae > Lethocerus > Lethocerus indicus. The sequence continues at coordinate 11,506,194 of JACDQD010000012.1, read as the reverse complement.
AATAGGCCCTTCATCGGTGGGACCAAACTCATCGAGTACTTTAATTTAAAAGGATTTGAACCGCTGTTTATAGGTTTCGCTTGAATTACTGCAATTTTTTAGGTTATACATAGATTAATCCTCACTTACTCGATTGTATTAGATTACGACTATATTATTTACTACCGATATGAATAAGTGCGGTCAAATTTAAAAATTATAAATTCTGAGACAAAAAGAAATAGCTAAAAATAAAATAGAATATTGTATAGGTGCAAGAATGATCTAAGCACGATTATTCTCCCCTTCTTATAATATTTAACGATTTGATTATTCGTTCTTATTGATAATTAATTCGCCTCCTCTTCGACACCTCTTTTATTTAATTAATTGGTCAATTTTATAATTTATCTCTCCAAAAAGCACGTCACACATTCTCTTATACCCTAGGGGCATGTTAAACGCTTAATCATCTATAATGGCTTGAAGGTTGATAAGAACGTGATACGAGGAAGGAGCTGATGATTCACGAGGTTTCGAAAAATGTCAGAAATCAAATCTTGAAATATATAATTTTTTTTTTCGAATCGCGGTTAAGGTGGAGGACTGTATATATATATATATATATATATATATATATATATATATATATATATATATATATATATGTTAGGCCAATTCCGATATTAATGATGTGTGTATTAGAATCCGGGTTGTCCAAAACATTTCCATTATTCGGAATATTGGCCGTGGTTGGGGGCGTGGAATCGGCCCTATTCGTCATCGCCAGTCAGCCCTTCACGACGGCCGATCGAAAAACCATTATTAGACCCCCCCCCGCCCCGCTTCGACGATGGACCTCCGTCTATTCCCTTCACAGCAGAATAATTTGACGATGAACAACGCCACGGAATGTTTTGAGACTCTTGGAATGAAAATATAATATAACGCTCTTGAGAAATATAATGATGAATAATTATATTTAACGTTCTCGCAGGCATCGTTCCGAAAATTCTTTTTCAATTAGTTTTATTTCGTTTCATATTTTCTCGTCCAAGTCTGAATAAATTTCTGATTCAAGTTTTCGAATTCGAAGTGCGCGACCTATCGCTTGATAATTCAGAGCCGGTACCTAGTTTACCTACGAAGTATGTGGCGTCGAATTGCGCTTCCGACTTACGCTTTTAGCCCAGCGAGGTAAAGTCGCGTTATTTAGAGGCGCCCCTCGTCGGCCCGATAAGGTTTCAGGTCAAACGCCCGACCTTCGACCGAAGTTGTTAAATTATCACACTTTTGTCTCCTCCTTCCTCAAATAGCCATTTAATTCGTGAAGCCACACCCGCGAGTGGGTGAGCCCATGCCACGAGCTATATTTTTTACTGCTTTAAAAGCTTTTTTCCCGAATGTTGTTCCGATATTTTTTATATTATTTGTTGGATTAAAATCCTATAATTTCTAAGTAATTTTTAATACCGAAATATGTAAAATTAATATAATTTAAGGTATTTGTTTGAGGGAATGTTCTCTTTATTTGGTCCAAAGCTTGACCGGTTTCTCCTTTAACTTCTTTCCTCGACAGCACTTATAATGAACTATTAATTCTTAATTAACAAGAGCCACTGTGGGTACATTTCACCGCAACTTGCACGGGGTTTTCTTTCCAGATGACATTTCAAACCCAAAGGGCCCGGGAGAAGGAATATCAGAAGACCAATTACCATAGTTACAGTTGTATTTTATTCCGAGTGGTATTTAAAGATGTTAGACCGTTAGTATCCCGGAGTCGCCAGTTGGGGTACAAGTAAAGTAAGAGAAAAGAAGCGAGAGTCGGAGTGGGGGGTGGGCATTAGTTTTGGGGCCATGGTCTTGAAGGAACACAGGAGGATAAACTGCTAAAACGCCCTCATGAATTTTATAGGGAGCCAACCCCGGACGGAGCACTCTGAACACCTCACCGCCCCCGAAATCCCAAGTCTATCCGACTACTCCCCCCTCCGTCTTTGGACGCACCCCCGGGAGGAAACTCATCAATTTTCTTAAGGAAAGTATCCTCACCCGAGAAAAAAGTGAGAAGAATTTAGAGGCCCGATTGTCAACTGAGGGGGAAGCGATAAATGTGACACTTATCGGTTGGCTGTCGATCGACTATATTATTACACTATTCGAAATCATGAATTTTATTTATAGAAATATACATTATTATATAATGCAGAAAACAGACACGTTAATAAATACAAGAGTATTTTGAGACCCCGAAAATCTCCGATACTACTCTCGCGGTATATGCATATATTTTATGGGAAAGTTGTTCTCGAATTGCCCTTCAAAACAGAAGATCTCACTAACTACAGCGCGCTTAATTTTGAATACTTAGACTATTTTGAACGGTTCAAAATTATTCCCGATATGCATTTACAATCAAGTATCGTCGAACGGTTTATCGACGTTAGTTCCTTTCGCTAATAACACTATTGTCTCTCGATACAGTTTACGAGACAGTGACGACTCATTCTGCCGGTTCGGTGAAGTGAGGGATATGCGTGTGAAGAGGATGAAGGTCGGGAAACTGCGGCAAAAATAAATTTCTGGTCCCACGTGCCGGACCCGGAGCCACCCGCGCCCGCCGACCCGTATATCAAGGGACGCTGGGCAAAACTTTATTGTTCCCTCGCCAAACTGGTAAAACCGCCGGCCTCCACCTCTACAGCTTTCCCTGTATTTCATACCACCCTCCTCCGGCCACCCTTCCGACTGGCCATGGCGTATGTACATATATATATATATATATATATATATATATATATATATATATATCTCGTATAAAATCTTCCGCGTGTGACATAAGTGACATATCAAACGTTGGACGACCCGAAAACGGGGAAAAAATGTCAGCCGTAATAAACACTGTGAACAAAGCATATATAAATCTGCGTTCAACAATTTATAGGACAGAACCATTCCGATTCACGTGCTTTTGGAACCGTATGGAGACCTAAACTTGCCGAGAAGATATTGCGGCAGTACTGATGCCACGCTGTAGTCTATAAACGAATCTAGTCATTGCAACATCTTAGTCATAAGTTGAACCAAGCTTTTTCGGTCTTTACTTATTTTACTAGCGCAGTAAGGCCTCGCTATGTTAATCTATAATATAACTAAAAGTATCACACCGTATTTTATTATCCGCTGTGTTAGAACGGGATCTGAAATAAATGCACAACTAAAAAATCATTCGAATAATGGACGATTATTATTCGGCATAACAGGAAATCGATAATTCAGTCGGAAAGGATAAAAAAAGGGGGTGAAATGGAGTAATGAGGAGAGGAAGAAGATAAACCGATTTTAATCTGTTTCTTGCCCATCCCACTCCTCGGCATGGCCGGGGCTGTGGGGTGAGTACGACAAATGGAATTTCCGAGTAATTAAATTCTCGTGCGATTCTTTTTTTCTTCTCCCCCGGAGAAGTAGGGGAGAAAAAACCAACAGCCCCAAAGTGGTCGGGTGATTAAAATTGACTGATCGGGGTAGGCGATTTAGGAACCGCCTTAATTAAAATGCGAGGGTGGGGGGGGGGGGTGGTTGCCTCTGGGGCGAGAAACCAACCCTCAACCACCGATCACAATTATCCCAGTAGTCCCTAAAGTCCTATAGACCTAAGGACCAACCGGGCCTACGAGATTCGGGCCCGAGAGATCTAAGTTAAACCTCCGCCCAATCCTAGTGAGAATATAATCTTAATTTATAGCTCAGACAGAAACCATTAATGTTACCACAGAATTTGTTGTTACATTTCCTAAATAATAAAATTTCCTGAATATAATCAGGACCCAACCGTTAAAAAATCGTACAAAAGGTCCAGAAGTTCGAGTAAATCCTACATATATTCTCATGTATCTTTTCTTCATAATTCAATGACTCGGGCATTGGTATGAAGAATATATAACTGTAGCTATTACCAAATGTAATCTATAATGTAATGAATGTAAACTATTTTGAATGTTCCATGCTGGTATATTGCCCTGTCCAACTGATAACAATAATCTATCGTCTTTTGGCAAGGACTACGGAAGTAGGGATGTAAAATAGTTAAAAACCCCTAGGTTAAGTTCGCGGAGATTTGATTTATCTGTTGAACTATGTTTTAAGGTCAGGCGTTACCTAAGAGTTGGGGACGCTAATGGTGAAACTCGCTCGTGATAAATTGAATTAGCGATGGAGTGTGGTTACATCGGCAGTCTCCTTAAAGATCTAGACGGGGTCGTTCATCAGAGCTGCGTAATCTCGTTGCATTCGGATAAATTTACAGAAAATCGAGGAGGAAATATTAGCCAGCGAACACTGTTGAAAGTGGCATATCCACGTATATTTTCGATGCAAAACATATATTCATGGTTTATTTGAACCTGAATCTGTCCTATTAAACAAATCTGGCCATTCCATGCATATATATTTGTGATTTCTGGTGTATTCTTGTCTTATTTTCAAAAATGTTTTCACTGTTTAATGATAATTTTTTAATGCCCACAGGTTGCTTGGTTGGAGTCGGGTGTTTCCTGCCGGACCCGGTAAGTCTTTGCTTTTATACACTGCATGCTCAAATACTTTCCATACGATCCGCCGGAAAGTATATCAGGCATAATTCAACAACATAATTAGGATACATATAGTCATGTAGTTTCATAATAGCAACAAATGTATAAATTTACCGGGATTGATATATTTTATATAGTTCATTCGGGCGAATGTCATTGAAAACATTCACTTCAAATAGTGTGATTTGAATATGTGACATAAATATTGGATCGATTAGAATTATTAAATAGCGATTTTAATCCCAGAACCTTGGTGCCGATTGGTCTTTCCATCGACTGTAATGTGTACTCCGATGATCCTATTTAGCATGCCATTGAGCTGTGTCACTAGGGCGGCGTTCCTCGACCCGAGGGGCCTCCCGAACCGTCGAAAGAAAGAAGGGACAGAAGGTTGGGAAGTTGGTCTACGGAAGTCCGATCTGACTACCGGTCGAATCTTTGACAACGTCCATTTCAATATCAGAATATTGAAAGGTGTATAATACAAAATGGGGCGATGCGAGGCTTACACGGTTTTCAAATTGTACAGTTAATGGAATCGATTCATTGGGGCCATTAATCTATATTAGTAGAGGAAAAGCTCATGCTGCAAGTTTACCTATTCATCCCTCTTCCTGTTAGATGGTACGTGATTCATAAAGTAATTCAGGCTTTTAAGAAATTTTTCAGTCATTGTTTCCGCCAACCAAAATATTGCTATGTACATATAAAAAAGTGTAGAAATATAAGCCGTGTAACTACTGAAGATATATTATCAATGTATACTAGCAGACAGTATGCCATTTCTCACGAACAGGAATGAGAACTTCGTGCCGTTATTATTACTAAAAGTTTTATGCGGCAGCGAGAATGCACTTCGATGATACTAAAATACAGATACTTATTAGGAAATCTTGTTTCAACTGATGTTACGCAATGGTACGTGTTCTTAAATTTGACATTTTTTGGGGGTCAGACGCGTTGCGCATTATCATAGGTAATAATGAGATGTTACATAAAATGAAACGGCCACGGTTCCCGTTGAGTAATACCCATGGGATGTTGGAAGTTGAGCCAATTTTGATTTTCAATGTGTTCTTTCGACCATTATTTGAATAATTTGAAAATTTAGATACATTTAATATTACATAATTGCATTGTTAAATATTAGTTTCAAATATTGTTCAAAAAAGCGTTAAAATTATCCACATTCATATAGGCAGTTTTTCTTGTGGGTGATGGAGGTAGGGGATAATAATACTAATATTGTAGGGTGAATTATACCAATATTACCAAATAATTTCACTCATCTAACCTACCTGCATGGCAGTGGTTCAGCAGTTTCTCGGAATTCGTTCTGTATAACTGAATGAAAGTGAAATCAGCTTCCCGGACGAAATCCTCCGTAGGGCAATTACCTTTACCGAGGGCCTAGAGCCTGGTTTCCTTTTCCCCAAGGATTTTTTCTCTCCCCGATTCATTATTCAGGCCCCGTTGGATTCGAGAGGGTAACGCTCTACCGAAATGTATATTTCATGGAAGCTATCCTGTCTATCCAAACATTGGTTGAGGGCCCGGGTCGGCAGCCCGGCGTCTATCCACTTTCAGGGCGGATCAACTTTTACTTTGCAAACCATATCTTTCTCTGTCACTCCCCTTCTATCTCCGGACTGTTTACAAATTGGGCATCGAAAACCTTTCTGGCCATTTAAATAATCCATGAAAATTGGAACTTGGGCAGTTTATGATACCGCTACTGTTGAATCCTGCAAACCGTGAAAGTTTAAACCTCGAATCGTTAAATTTGTATAAGATCCAAACCCCACCCTGTACGGAAACCGAAAGCTGCCATTAGTTGGAGAATTTAAACTTATCCCACATCCTAATTGTTATTTCAGTCAAAAGTTAATTTAATCTATGATACCAGTTTCGCGGTTAGCGAGAGCCTGTTTTGTAAGATTATCGGTTTCAATATCTTGCTAATGTTAGTGGCTCGCCTTTACTTAATCGAAGCTTTTAGGTATGCCGGCTGCTGATCACTATTAAGAGTTGACCATTATTTATGGGGTACTTATTCGCTGCTAGAGCCTCAGGAATATGACTATTATATAGTTTGTCATCTGAACATTGTTTCTGTTCAGTAACAGTGCAGTTACAATGACAACGGGATGCCAAAGAGTGATGGTGATCGTAATGCATCTAGGAATCACAACTCAAATTACTTGAAGATCCTAACAAGACCTCATGCTTTTTCTTTCATCAAATAAACATATAATAATGGCCATAAATTATGGCTATAACAATGCTAGTTCTGACGACAATTATAAGGGTATAATTGTGCTATAATCAAAAGGGTATAATAATATGCCCTCATATTTTGTTTCACTGAAGATTATAAACCAAGAGGATTGTTATCTCTTAGTTTAGGGGCATATCTTGCAACCCTAGAATATATAGTGAATATTAAAGTCAACTTAGTTAGTGTCTATCTTTAATTCCAGTACTCAATTACCTTATTTGTTCCCTTGTCCCTTAATTCGGAGGGGCTGAAAAATATTCCTGTTAGGGGCCGAACTATAATCTAAATTCGGGGTGAAGACTGTCTACCTTCGGTCTAAGTACCAATCTAATTAGTCGGTAGGCTGTCCCGTAAACTGTTTAACAATTCTAAAACTGACATTAATAATTTCAAGTTATGAGGAAGTTATTGGAGCTCCTACAGTTTGACCGGGGGTTGTTGGGAGACGGCGGGAAACTTAATATTATTTGATAAATTATTCAACGGCGTCCCCTTATCTTTATGGATTACCGGCCCCGCCCGGTCACCGGTGTGTCACTCGGTTGGGTTTCCCACCCTGTTTGTTCAAGAATCGTTAGATACATTAAAAACACATCCCGACTAAATAGTACAAAACTCAATTACCCCTCGGGTTTCTCCCTAAACGCGATGCAGCACTCGTCAAACCAGTAACTGTGCAGTCAACACAAAAAATTGAATTACTAAAAAAGAAACTTGTACAAGAAAATTATAGACTTTATAATAATATTTAAAAATCTAAACGTAGTCTTAACAGAACTTAACCTCAATGTCAATGAAGGATAAAAGGTATTCATTGTAAAACTTATGAACTGAAATAAATTATAACAATGTGCCATAAATCAAATGGCGGTGTTCCTTGGAATAAGTTTTAAATGTATGTGATATAAATTTTTAAATAATGCTTGAAACGAATTATGTCATCTTATTTCATCACTTCATTGATATTAAGATAATTGACTCCATACTTAGACCCACGGCAACGCTTGACGTCAGTTTGATTTCATTAATGATTACTCAATGTTTAATCCATGACACCTAATATCTGCTTCAATATGTATACCATAACTCTGCCCTAGATAATATACGGAGTTTCAAAAATAACTTAATTAGTAATTACGGTAGTTAGTAAATAAGGTAATTAGTTGTACGGATAAAGAAAAAACTTCATTAGTTGCTAAATTCCTGTGTTCATTTGGTCGCCTTCATATATTCATTTAGAGGCCACTTTTACGTAGTGTGAATAAATTAAATTTAATGCGGGCCCACGTTGGCTCGTTATTAGTTGCTGTCATCATTTACACATCGGATTTCCATTTGGGGCATGCGAAATAACATTGTTTAGGAATTTGTGATTAACTGTAGGATTAGGGGGCGTCGTCAAAACGATTGCGGTTTATGCCGGTATGACATCAGGAAGAATTTTAATAATGACTAGAAAATTAATTAAACCCTTTTATTAATTATATACGCTAATTACAATTTTATTTCTGCCTCCGCCAATGCTACTTACGATGGGTAAAAATACCGTAAAAATAGTAAAGTCAGGGTGCTTTACCATAGCCGACTCGCGTAGGCGGCGCAAATGTCGAAACCTGTCTACCAAATAATCGATTGAAGCCAGAGTTGATAATTGACACTAAGGTCATAAGCTCGAAAACTTCATTCGGACTTGTTACCAACTCGTTAACTCTTTCACATTCCATCAGTCGGCGAGGGCTCTTCATAATCTGGATAAAAGGGTTTCAAAGGAGTACACTCTGCCCGTGCTCAAGTGAGCACTCGGGCTTTTTAACTTTCTATATTAATTCCCGGCTGCACTTTCCCCCGGACATTTTTCCACTGGGCCGTGGCCCGGTAAAATTGCCGTCCGGAAAAATCCCTTCGGCGGCCGGATAATTTCCTCGTATTTTCTGAAGGCTAGAAATTGCCTTTTATTCTAGTTATGAAACTAGGGTGAAAGGTGGGCGGGGTCGCTGGGAGAAATATATTTACATCTCGGTTCATAACGCGAAGGGCTGAAGTTTGCCAGCTTTAGGTTTGGCCCCGCCGCTCTTCCCCTTAAAGCCGGCCCTCTCTAAACTCTAATGAGACCTAATCCCAGTGGCGGGATTTTAACGCCGGGAATTACGAGGGTCCTCCTCCTTCCCAACGTCCCTCGCAAATAATATTATAAGGAAGAAAGGGAAATATCTCCTCTGAATCGTATTTCCGCTATTAGGGTCGAAGACAACAGGAAAATTTCCAACGATTTCATCCGTCCATCCTTCGAATTCCAAGAAGTCTACCACTTAATTAATTATCTCTTTATATTTGGAGTCATTAGAGAATATTTCTGCGTATTGACATAATTAGTTAAAGGAAATTTAGAAAGAGTCCCGGCTAAATTATCTATTTTTATGATGCTTGAGTGTTGCGATATATTTTCTTAATGTCTCATCCCAATTCAACACATATCTTTTGGTTTATACCTATTTTACCTCAACGGAAGTTGATAACGGATTGAATGTGCTGGGTTTCTCACATTTTTTCACTCATCATGAAACACCGTCATATTTTACCGTACAGTGGCACTTCATAATTGGAAAACGGACAACCTTCGATCGGCCAATTTTTTCCTCTTGTTCCCTTTCCTTCGGCACGGGTAAAAATAAAGAAATGTGACGAATTCGCGTTAAAATTAATTCGAACAAGAAATAAAATTTTCGAGCGGAGAAATTCCTTATTCAATTATAACGAAGTTTCCTTATTAGAAAACTTTCGGAGCCTTCCGGGAGTTCTTTGTTGAGCTTCGACCTAAACTATATTAATTCGCGAGGGAAAATGAAATTTTAAATTGGGAGCATTCGTGTGACCCTGGCGTTGTTAGTCTCAAGTATGTTACTGTCTTTATTTTGTAGGAGCCTGAGTGACGAGTGGTATTTTGTATCATGGAAAAGTTCTTTCTTTTAATATCTTTACATCAGATCATTTATATATACAATAAATATAGGCAGTTTGATTAAGGGCATTTGTTTGAAAAATTTAGGAAACTATTTCAGAATATTTTCAGCCATGAACGTAGTTATTTGGGCGGGAAGTGGAATTTTACGGCAGTGTGCCTCTCACGGCTCGAGGATTTCTCTTCGAACTTGAGCGCGTTTTCAATTTATTACATGTGGATGTACGCTCACGAACCCGGTGCAAATCAACCTGTTACAATTGTATCGCTAATCCGGTTCCGGTCGAATAATAATAATATTGTATTTCGCAAAGTGCGGTATTACGCAGGCCCTTCCAACGTAGTTTACTTATCAAATAAACTGGCTGTTACGAGGAAACACAAGTCAAAATAAAAAGAACACTAAGAGGAATTTTTATGAGTCATAGAAACAAATTTATTATTACAGTTATGCCGTCGAAATTTCACTGAACTAGACTACGTTTATATTCATGTTTCTCTTAACAGAAACAATCTAACCTCAAAAATTAAATTCATTATCCACGATTGAATACTACGCGTTTTTGCAATGGTAACAGTTTTAATATAACAGTATTTTATGTCCAGTGCATATTTAATAGAATATTATTATATATTTAAGAGAAATTTACTACTCATATACAAGGTTTATATGACGTGATATAACTTTAGACTGACGTTTTACAACATTTGTGTACACAGTAACATTCAAACGGTTCCAGTTTTTTTTTTTTTAGTTATTTAGATAATAATAACAGTCGGAATTAGCAGTCAATTTATAACCAATTTAGTGTTAAATGAATATTTACGCGAACCCTCTACGTTTCGAGGGCCGGCAGTGAAGACCGAACCCTTTTTAAAGGGAGCTGGAAAAAAACAGACGACTGCACTGCCGCCGCTATTTGAAAACAACTCTCAATTTCGAGTGTATTTTTTTGTATTTAGTTCAAGTGGTATCTGGCCGAAAAACAGAAATGCTCTCAAGCAGAAGTGTATGCGGTGTTCAGTATGGACTTGTCGATTTGTCGGATCAATGGAAACTAGCTCTGGGCGTGCCCATTTTATATATCCAATAAAGTTGTACGATCTATCTCCTAACACCATTAACCAGATCAGTTCTGATACTATATATAGGTTCTATGAAATAATAACTATTATGGTGAAATGTAATTGGAAATGTTGAGGAATCGAAAACGCTAAAGTAATTCTCTAATGAGCAATTCCTGTCTTCATTTTTTTAAAATCCATCCTTTCCCGTCGGAACGAAGAAGGAGGTACATTTGACATTTACAATCCTTATTTCTTTAAAAGATTACGGTATTTTCTAAATTACATTAATACAATTAAAAATATGATATAAGAATAAAAAAACCTTTTATAGTTCATTCAGTTCGTAGAGTGTTTGCTCCAAATGTTTTTTATACTGTAATATAAAAATAATAGTATATTTAGCTTAAATATTTATGGAAATGAGGTCTTTCTCAGCTCTTCCTTCCGTTTTCCTATTTATTCTCGTACCAATCCTGGCCTATTGTCCTTCTCATACCGTCTTGACGTCCCCTTTTCGGTTAACCTTTCGGCGCCACTCCGTGCATTATCTCATCCATCAGAGAACAATCCATCAATTGTTGTCATTTCTGTTTTAAAACAACTGTCTTTTCTGTAGACACTTAGACTTATTGTTTTTCTTCTCGCACAATTGTACATCAGCCGCCTGCCCGTTCTGAAAACACCGACCTTTTCTGATTGGGGCGCCTCGTTATTTAAACGGCTCCACGCGGGCACGGTTCGAATTTGAGCGAAAACCGTGGGCTTCGTTTCAAGGCCGACATTATCTTCGGGCAACAGGGACGGCGGCCCCTTTGTCGCGCCTTCGGCTTAGACTAGACGAGGTGAGGATTACCGAGCCGCCTAACTCCAGGGCCCGGAGATTGGCTTTACCCGCCGCAGGTTAACCTTCGCCCGTTCAAAGTAACTGCCGGTCCCAGGCACCGAGCACAAAGTGCTAAGGGTTTTTTTTGTATAATCCACTCCCCCATCCCCCAAAACATTAGTACTCTCGCCCCGAAAAACGCTTTACATTTCAAATTTATTTTGAAGGCAGAAAACAATCTCATTTCTTCCTCCGGTTTTTATTATAAATCTTTGAACCGTTACACAATAAGTAATTTTCAGCGTTTTAATATTAATGTTCTGCAATCTTCTTGATTAAGACAGAAATAAGTATTAATTTAATAATTATTTTATATCGGAACTCTCGGGATTAGTTTTAATAATATTTGAAGACAAGAAATGTACAACTATTGTTAATCGGAATGCAGATTTACTGTTAATCTTAGAAATAAGAATTCCTCTCTTTACTGATGTACAGATGGAATACAGAGTACAAACCTAAACCGGTTTTTCAAAGGATAATACATCCAGGAGTCGGCGAAGATGGCGTGCTATGTTACTATAATTATCCGACGGGGTCAGAACAGTGTCCTCGATTTCTTATTAATTGCGAATTTGGGACGGCTATTTTAGCCGGACGCCAAAGTCCATCGAGTTAGGGGGGCAATACTGCCCGTTTTTCATCACCGCGAAATCGCCGATCGGACGGGCACTCTCGGCAGCTTAGTTGTGCGCAGGGGAAGAAAAAAAAGGACCGAACACCCCGGGCGAGTGGGCAACACCAGAATAAATAGGGATGACTCGTCGGCGGGGAGATTAATCCGTTTTCGGGGGTATTTCGAGGAGGAGAGAGTACATTGTAGCGAACTCCGGAATCTAATTTCTGGCCGGTACAAAGCTGCCCCCGGCCCACCAGTGTCACCAATTTAATTGTTCCTCGGCACAATCCCGGTGGTGGACGCCCCCGCGGACCCTAATGAAAAGCGGGGGGGGGGGCGGCCACACGTATCGATCCTAATTTTTCAATAGCCGCCGAACCGCCCGCCGGTGAGACTGGGCGCCGTTTAATGAAAGAAATATTTTCGGAGGGACCCTCGCAGAAGGCGGAGTTTTTATTTAACCGACATAGAGCTGTTTGGCTCAAAATGGCCAGCTAAAACAAGTCCGGCTTATAGCTGGGTAGGTGGACGCGTCGGCTACAATCAGACTAAAACTACCACAACTTCACCTCCTGTTAAGCACTCCGCTTATTTATAACGCGAAAAAACATTCGTAAAGTGCCGAATTTCAACTTATAAATTGATCCCAAATATATGACCTATCCGACTACAAATTAAATTGTTATAGAATTATTCTGGGAATATTTCACCGCGGAAAGGTAAAAACTAACCGCTCATTGAATCAGCTTCGACATTGGAACATATGCGTACACATTGTAATAAGTTGTTTTAAACTTTCCCGCCGTTTTGAAACTACAAAAATTTTAGATAATGATATAGCAAAGTATGAGGTGCCACCTACTAATGGCCTTCTTAACAAAGATTAATAAATTTTAAACCAATTAATTCATTTTCCCTAATGGAACGCGAATTATGTCTGACAAACCATTACTCATCGGGCAAGACTACAGTAAGACATTAATCAATTGGTGTTGATTAACTCTTTCAAAACGTGTTTTAATTTGCGGAATAATAAAGAAGAAGTTACGTGAGATGGCAGTAACATGTACTTGCGACATGCGACGTCGAACAGGATAATTATATAGGGGAATTCTGCTCGAGGGAAATACGCGACCTTTTTTCTTATTTGACTTATTTGTTCATTATTATTGGAAAAAAATGACGGTATTTATTTACACGCTTTCAGCGCGTTTGTATTTCTTGGGGATGAAATGTACACTCGATTCGACGTTTTAATTCTTTCGGTGAACCGTAGGAGTGAAACGGATATCACCAAGGGCCTAGGTCTGTTTGCAGATACTCGTTTGCCTTTAAGGGAAGGGGGCACAATTTTGACGTTCATCGAAAGACGGGACTTCAAATATTTGCCAAGGTCGAGGCTCTCTTACCAGCTTTACCGGTGGTAAAAATTTTTCCTTCTCATCCTCGTTCGGAAATTATAAAGGGAACTGCTTGAAATTTATTTCGTATGTATTTTCACAACGAGATTAGATAGGAAGGGACAGCGAGATTCTATACGAGAACAAAAATTGGAACAAATGAAAGCGATAATAAAATTTTGCGTAAAGATTGCAAAACTGGGTTGATTCTTATCTTAATCGTGAGTCTCTAACATTAAAAGAAAATAATAATGAATAATACACACGTCGGAATTGCCAGTAATCTACAACTTTACCTTTAAGAACATTTTCTCATCGATTTGAGATATTTCCTTACGTACCCGATAATTTCATTTCCGATAGTAATAACCGGCGATCCTATTCGAATAAACACATCGTAGTTCCACTTAAAGCACATCCCCCATCGTCTCCTGAATATTCATAAGCGAAAACCGTTCGGACGACGGCGCGGGGGCGTCTCAACTTAATGGAGTTTATGCGGAAGGCGAATCCAACGGAAAAGGTTAAACATATTGGACCTATTCCTAGAAATTTCAATTTCACCTTAAAATAGCTACGGTTTAAATGGTGTTTCACAGTTCTATACTCGTGAAATTGGTAGTTTCAATTTTTTCAATTCCCAAGTTTAACAGTTGCGTAAGCAGTTATACATATATATATGAGGGTGGTTTAATAAGTATGGTGAAAAAATGCATCCGAAATATATTTTTTCGAATGTATTTATTCGACCGTATGGTCCGAAATGTATCTTTTCCCAAAACATGTAAAAAACTTTTCACCTCATAAACTGATCTCACTTATCAAATCACCCTTATATAATCTTAACAACCAAAAGTTCACAGTAACGACGAGTGCCTCGCTAATTTACTGGCGGCTGAAAGAAACCAAAGGTCTAGAATAGCTACAAAATTATTGAGTGGAGGTAGAGATCGCATTACTGATTATATTCAAATTCTCGGGCCGCTAGTAGGTTGTCCGAATAATACCGCACTCCATGCTCTGTATTAATGCGTAAATTAAATTTTTAAACATAAAGCAGCGATGACAGTTTATTCTAAGAAGTGAGTTTATTTTTCTTTTCAAATGACAACATTAAACTAGAAAAGGGTGGTATTCGTTATAATTATTTAATTGAGATACGGCTTCAATTTTTTTCGAACTGAAGTACGAGACAGTTGGTGTAGTGGAATAATTTGTTGCAGAGGATTTAGGTTGGTGGCACCGGCTGAAACGGAAACACCTGTAAATTGTCCCCGATTTGGCTGGCTCCGGTAACATTGACAAAGAAACAGTGAATCGGCCCTGGGCGGGCTCGCAATGGTCCGCTGCATTTATTTAATTAACCCAGTTTAGAATGAGGACGCGCCGACAGATTTCTTTGAGACGGTGGATTTTGAAGAGAATTACAATTCCTGAATATTAAATTCCAAGGTCTAATGGAATGTTGGGAGCGAAAAATTAGCAATGGGCGAGCGCTCGCGTTGTATCCGTCCTCAGACAACATTTCTTTCTGCCGTCGTTTTTATATTCAACACCATTAATTTATTTATTCTGAATTATTATCATTGCACTCAATTCTCTACTCCGTCGTACCTAATAAACTAAGACTATTAAAGATGAAATAAATTAAGATATTAAGGATATTAGGATAACTAAATTAGGCTAGAGATATCATTAGCAGAAAAATTAATACTCACTATTGACTTATGTACCAAAAATGAATGAGATATGCAGAGAAACGAGCCCAGTTTCCGCCAATATTTTAGCTAAATATAGATAATGTTTGTTTTATACCCTACAAACTATCAAATCAGAAACACAAACTATCAGAATTCATCCTAATAAACTCAGTAGAGCCCCTCAAATAATAATGAAATATAGGTTAGAAATGGCACATTCTAGAACTGGTATATTATAGTAGAATCTATCTAACGCAATTAGAATTGGAGGGAAATTGCGTCATTTGAAATCATTATGGAATTGCTGATATCTCGATAAAATAAATTATCCAAATCGTGTCGTGTATATGCTAATTTATGTTATGTACATTCGGCGCGTAACACGTTCATAGAGGATCTGATAGGCAGTCCACACACACATACATATTCATATCTCACAACAATACTACATCCTTATTATGCAGGATTTCAGTGATAACGTTTTTCAGCTCGAATAATCTGTAAAAGCGAACAGTCTTTTTGTGCCTTTTTGCACGAGAACGACCATTTTTTTTACCATCTCCTGCATTCAGTCTCTATGGCCGACCGGTAAAGTTGTTACTGTTTCCCGATATAGGGTAAGTTTCGGGTAACATACCGAAATGAAAAATCAAATATCCGTCCTCGTACAATTATGCGTTGATCCGTTTCAAGAGAATACAGACTTTGGGCCTGAATGGATCCCGGGATCCCAACCCTGTTTGCTCTCCTAGTGGCAAAACTGGCTCCAACTGCAACTCCGATTGTTGGGTTAATGCCCTGGCTATAATTGTAGTAGGTAGACGGTAGGCTAGGCAGGGTGAGGGCTTGGCCCGGCGGGGACTTAGGCCGGCGAAGGAGGGGGGATTCAAATTTCACTGTCATGTTAATTAGTTTGGGACAGATTCGGATTAAACAATTTCGACCGCAGCCTTCCGACAACCTCCCCCCATCCCCGCTCAACTCTACCCCGCCATGAATGATTAATCAGCGCAAATATTATTAGCCTAATTGCTTGACGGCGGAAATTAACCCGGACAAAAAAAAATGTATTTGCATAAAAACCACCATGCTGTACGATATAACTTGTTTTGCCAATAAAAATATGTTCATTATTAAAGATAGACTGTTGTCTATCCTCCCGAATTAAAACATGAAAATGTAGGCTTCTGATCGAAACAATTCTTCGTCTTCATCATAACTGCAATGAACAGTTTATTTGGCTGTATCCTACGGTACCTTTAATTTAGTTTTATATGTATTGGTGGTAATAAGTTCGCCATAACAACGGGCCTATGTTTTAGTGCAACGGAAAATTACCCACCGCTGGAGTATCTTTACCATCTCTCCTATCGTTTAAATATCGGCTATGTGTCGGTATACCCGACAAGCAGATTGAAAGTAGTTGAAAAACATATGATAATCAGTCTAAAGAAATTACTTACTCCCCATTTTATCTAACAGAATAAAAAGCTGGCCGATAAGTCCACAGACCAACTAACTATTAATTATTAGCTCTGTGGTTAATAGGTAGTTGCGACTTGGTGAAAGCTTTCGGGATAAAAATAGATCCTCTCAGATGAACTGCGGAAGCTTTGTTAATAATTTTACTAAGTAAAATGCGGAAAACCCATTCGATATTGAACAAATAACCGGATTAAAATTGCTCCGATTAGCAGCCACTCGCCAACTCCCCCCTCCCACCACCCCCAGCAATGGTCATAATTGCATCTGGGCGTCAAATTAGTTTCCGAATTAGGTTTACCCAATGACGGCTTTGGCGATTCATAAAGAAACATTTCGAATTAATTTGTCCACCGCCTGAATTATTCAGCGAGCTTCGGTCTAATTCCATTGATTTTCGATCGTCGGATTAAGCGATGAGGAGGAAGAGGAGGTTATGATTATTGCATAGAAATGAATGTTTACCGAGAGCGTTAAGATTGACCGCTGTTAGTCCACCAAGCCGTTATTAATCCTATTAGGTGTTGAAAGTTACAATCAAAATTGATTCCTGATAACATTTGTAAATGTTTGCCGCCCTTATCTGCTCCGATTGGAAGCCCTGCTACCCAGCACTGTAAACAGCAGCGCTCTACGCCTATCCTATAGGGAAATAGTTTCTGTCCCAGTTTAATTGACTCATTGAAGAATGTATATACGAAGAATGTATAAGATAATGCCGTGAGTCATTTATCTTGAACTATTTGAGTCAGGTGAACATTGTATTCAGATATGAATTTCGAGGACACGAATAAATTAGTCGGGATTGTATAGCCGCCAGAAATATTAATTTACACTGCATATTTTGTTTACTCGCTTTAACATAATTCCCGCGGGCTCCAGTACAAGTATGACTGGACGCACTTCCAACTAGTTTCCTGTTGTTAGGTGGTCGATATAATTTATAAAATAGTATTCGGGAACACTCGCCTCCGATTCGACGAATCATGTTTGCAGTCATTGCGGAGTCAATATTGATTAGTTAATATCTAAAATTTTTAGAACAATAGCAATTGGTTAAAATTTAATTACTTCAGGAATATTAATTATATTTAATTTGAAGCGAGTGACTTTACGACTTGGGGATAAGTCCGTCGCCGAGATAAGTCCGTAGGCCGCAAGCCCATTTCCCGGCTGCGGTAGAAACGAGGGGTTAAGCCGAGGACGAAGGATATGGCGGAAGTTAAATGATTTTTGGGGTCTGCGATGTTGTGGGGAGCGGAGGTTCTGCCCCAATTTTACGTCTGAGCGGGCGTTCAACCCAAAACTCGACAAATGCCTCACCTAGGCCTTAAACCCGGATCCTGGAAGGCAGTATTGGATTTAGACTTTTCTAAGTCGATTCTGAAATATATAGGGCCCTATATGACAGGATTTCGCGTTGAATGACCTTCCTACGATGTTCTATCGTTATTATGTAGGATTCACCACCGGGAATCGAAACCGATTCCTGATTCTCAGACTTAATCATTTATAATAATCAGACTGCTAAATTCGGCAATAGCATTTCTTCATAAACATATTTATAGAGACTGGGTTTTTGACTCTTTGCGATGTTAAAAGGAACTATGAAACAACACACACTGGGTGTGCACAGGTGAATGGACAAGCTTCGCAAAATGAACTTTGTTTCAGTTTTTAATCTCCCGATCATATCGATGTACTCAAAACCCGATGTTGATTTATTTGTTCCCTACGGTTTTATGAGCTAAAGCCTACTGGTTCCATTAAGCACGATAATAATCGCGCACATTGCGGCTCTCAGTCGTTTCTAGGTTTATACACATATATCTGAAGTGCGGTTATTTCACAGTATAACACAGAAAAGTCTATAACTAGCAACCCGTTTATTTTGACTATTATATCTTCGTCGGAGATCGTTTCTCTCTTTGCGAGAGCCACCTCGAATTTCATTTTCAGCTCGCTAACGGCGAGCAATATTTCCTTCAGATGTGCGTTTTCTTCACTGAACCCTCAGTCGGAATGAGAGTGACCGGGGAGGTAAATCGACGAGTGTATGTTTCTTTATTCGTTCCATTCTGTTTGGCCTGTTGCTTTTACCGTATGGCGGCAGAAGTGGGGGTGTCGGCAGGAGGGTAAATCGGCATTTCTCACGGTGGGAACTAATTCCGGAGTACATATATTGGATCGATATTAATATACCAAGCAGCTTCATCGTTTGTCAAAGTCGATTGATCGGTGGTGATACCGTCGACGGGTCGGCCCCGTTCCGATTGAAAAGTTTTCAATCGTCATTCGAATAAGGTGGGAGAGTAAAGTGAAGGGGCAAAAAAAAATATAAAGCGGAGCCGGGGACTATACGGGGCCGATAGCTGAATATTGGTCTGGTGGGAGGGGGCCTCCCACGCTCAAATAAACCCTTCGATAATGTTGCCGGTGAGCGCCTCGGGCTATTGTATGCAAAAATCTTGCGCCTGTGAAATACGCGCGTCCTATTTCCGGCAGTAGTTTGAACAATTTTCAGTGAACAAACTTAAAATTTATACCCCATTATCGAGTTTCGCATATTTTGAGCATAAAGTGTCCATTATGCGCCTGAGCGTTTCTAGGGGGAGAAGTTACGATAACTGCAACCCGGCTTAAGAATATTGCATATGCAAGATTTCTCCGCTTTCAAAGACACTATCGCTTTATTTATTTTTAATATTTATACGATATATAGCTTGTAATGCAAAACTAAAGAAATGAGAATTACGCATTATACGGTTAAGGAGTATTGACCTATCTAATGGCACATGTGGCCCTGATTTTGATCTTCAATTCCAATTTTTTGTGTCACCCCTGAATTTTTATCTCCCTCAAACAGGCCCTTCCCCAACACCGCGAAATGTAAACACATTACGAGGACGGGAGCGAAAGTAAACACGCTAATAAAAACAAAATTACTGCCCCCGGGGCCGGTTTCAGACGCATATCTGTCTTTTCTATCGATAACGCACTATCAAAAAAATAATACTGCGGCAAAAGCATAGTTAATAGCTTATTTCATTTGATCTACTTGTCTGAGACAAAAATGATGTGACAGTGAAACAGTGTTCAGGTTATGGCTGTAAGGAAATCAATATTTACATTAATATTATTATGACTGTTCGATCGGGAGATTAATATCCAACCTCGGATAATTTCTTCGGATAATACATCCACTTGGTACGATATATTGAAAAGAATAAATGAATGGGTTTTTAAACGGGCCCTGAAAAGATTAATTGAATCGTGTTTGTCTTTACGTTATCGCTTTTGGGGAAAAAAGGAAAAGACAGTTTGCTGCAACCTGCTATTCAGATTTCAATAAAACCTACCGGTATTGTGATTTGACCCGCATCTCCGTTGAAAAGAGTGAAAAAAAATAGAAACAAGAGCCTTCTTCTTATTGTTGACCAAATTTGAGCTATTTTGGGGGAGGACGGCTCACCTTAAAGACACCGGCCTATATGCCGATTTGAGTCCCCGGGTCTCTTTCTTTGTGCAGCCCACTCTGGGGCGTATTATGCAAATTGGCAACGGTCGCCGGAATATTATGCAAATCGAAAGGTCGGCCAACTGAAGCTACGGCCGGTTCCAATGTTGCCGTTACCGTGTCCCCGTATCGCTAATAGGCGTGAGCGAGGGGCTCGCTCACTCTACTCCCGACAAACTGGATTATGACAGTTATTGTCGGCTTTTGATCTTCTGCCGTTTCTATTTCTTGCTTAAATCCCACCCAAACATGCGGTCAAGATGTACCCTCGGTTACTTCCTATGTGCATTTCGAA
Organism: Lethocerus indicus; assembly: GCA_019843655.1. NCBI lineage: Eukaryota > Metazoa > Arthropoda > Insecta > Hemiptera > Belostomatidae > Lethocerus > Lethocerus indicus. The sequence goes on along the minus strand of JACDQD010000012.1, from coordinate 11,485,419 downwards.
ATTTATATTTTAATGATTGTCGGTCCAATTTCTCTTATTATGTAATTTAATATAATTCATTCAATAAACATTGCAATATCATATTAGTGTTAAATATTCTTTATTGTTTCTAATTGTTACTGTTTCTATTGTTTCTAAGAATGTGCATGCCTGTATACTGTCGAAGGTTGGCCAAACTAAAAAATATTTCGTGTTTACGAATTCGTATACAACTTCCTGTATTGGGTCAGGTTTCCAAAATAAGTTATTTCCTACTCAATAGGCTTCTACTTAATTTTTGTGGATTAACAAGTCCAAGACTAAATAATCCTAACGGTATTTTCATTCCATGAATGATATCGATGCAAGTTTGTACCTTGGTAGATGGCTCTACTTCGACTTATCCTTCACCTGCGTACCCTGCCGATCGTAAATAGTTGGGCCCCAATTAGTCTTCGTTAAGCGAAGTTGGGGCAAGTTGTGTTTAAGACGGATACGACGGTCCAACTTTCCGCCCGCGACAATCTCGCTATTTCCTCGTAGTCACGTTCAAAGTTGTCCAAGTTTCGATTTGAGTCTTTCAAATGACCGATAATTAATTTACGGGGGGCAAATTCTAAGTGTTACAGGCGGGTTTATTGACCTCCTTAGTAGCATCGTCGTTTTAACTTTAATATAACAAAGAATGGACCGCACAGGAGAGAAAAGTCAGTTTAATATAACAAAAAATAAAATACATTTGTTAGAAAAGTATGAGAAATTAAAATCAACGATCTTCTTCCTCGATGATTTGGTTCTATACATTCCTGAGCTGCGACTACCGGGTGCCATATCTAAACAACCCCGTGGTGACCAACTAAGTGTAGAAAGCCTGAATATGTACACGCCTTATCCAAAAACACATGCAGAGTGCTAGGAATATTCAAACGCTACATATCTTCGAAATGCTATATTGAATCGCGGTGGAGGCTATCGTGAACTAATTTATTGTTAGTAACTAAGAGCAGTTTTTATGTGGGACGCTTTGGCCAACTGAAGAATTGTTGCGGAGACCGCTCAGGTGTTCGTAGCGGGACGCGGCGGGCTAACAGCTTCCCATTGGGAGGGCGCCTGCGGGACCCCATAAATTTCTCCAGACCTCCTCCACCGGTCTTCCTTTTTTTTTGTCGTTCGCCCAACCAAAAAAAGAGAAGTATACGAGGATAAAAAGTAATCGAAGGCCAACTAACGTTTATTACGGCGGCGGTAAATTACCGGCTAAGTCGGGCCTATATATCCCGGGCACGGGGAACCGACGACCGGGATAAATGCCACATATTACAAAAGATTCGTTAATCTCTATTATTAATCTTCATATCGAAGATTTTCCGCGCAAAAGAAAGGGCAGACGTAACAATATTCTCCACTGGCCGCGCGTTTCTTCCTTTCTTGTATTCAATCATACATATGTATGATAGGGTATTTATGTTAAAAGAATTTAACATAATTTATGTGGCCGCATGAGGCTAAATCAGGGGGTGCGGACAGAATATCGCAAAATAAATTAAAACATTTGATGACACGATTAAAAGTTAATTGTGTCGGGTTAAGGTTTTGTAATTGATAGATATCGGCGGATTAACAAATCTAAGAATGTAACCATTTCTGAACCCTCTCAGTTTTCCCCGTAATGTTTTCCCCATAATTTATTTCCCATGGTAATAAACGAATTCCCATTCTTTTATGCGACACAGTTTGTGATACAGTTTCGTCGCTTAATTCGGCACACGTCTGCATTCGGCTGGACCTCGTAAAAACGAGGAGAGCAGAGTACTAAATCCGGCAAATGGTTCTAACCTGGCCTCGTTTAATTTTCACTCATGGATAGGGACCGTTTTCAAAACTTTTACGAAGGTAAAGGGGCGATAAAAAGAATTGGCCGGCCAGTAAAATATTATACGAGTCGGAAGAAATAAATCTGCCCCCTCCCTCCCCTGTCCACAGATCTGTTTAATATCCGGGACCGGTAAAGAGGTTCCGTCTTCCTCTGTATATTTTGGCGTCGTTCCGAACTGATATAAACATTAGTATTATACTTAGTAGTTTGGTTTAAAATAGGCTGTACGTACAGGTAAGGCGCGTTGAAGTAATTAACTTCAGGGGCAATACGGATCGCATCAGTATTGATGTTATCATTTTGACTGTGGCAAATAGTTTGCTATAATTGATAATAACTACATTTTGACATATTTAATGTTACTATATACCCTTTATGATATGGATTTTTACTCGAAACCAGAGATTGAATAGCAATCCAGTGAACATCTTAAAGATTCTGGTACTAAAATAAACTTGTAACTGTCTTAGACGTATGACGAAAATATAATTGTGTTTATATTTATAAAAATAAGCTATACCGAATACATTAAAAGATTCCTAGAGGAAACAAGTGCGATTGGCGGAATCCGGGTATAAGGATATAGGGAATGCTCGGCTGGAAGGAAGTGGCGGAAGGAATCATCGAGACCGGAAATGCGAGCGGTGGTATGGCGGGGGACGGACGGATTCTTTTCGATGTAGCCGCGGTTTATTAGATAACCAAAAATAAGAGGACGAAAACCTTCAACCTCGTATGCCGACAGACAAACCCAATATCCAGTGAGGAAATCCCATCCCCGGCCTGGGGAGGCTATCATATAAAATTCCCGGTGTCGGTTTCGTGGATGCCCCGCTATTTGATATTCCCGAGATGGCGAACTACTTTATAGCTGAGCTTATTTTCATTCTGTCCAATCCATACAGCCTTCTGCGAAAATAACGGTTCATTTATACTGTTTTTAATATTACTTATATATGAAATAGTGTTGGCAACGTAATTTATATATATTCCTGAATTCTTGATAGGGAATAATCCGTTTTTAACAAAGAGTATAACTGACATAAGATAATACAGTGTCCTCTATTTAAGCTTTAAGAAAGCTTATCGGAAATTTTGTTTTCGGAAGAGCGGTAACGTTAATTGGTTAGGGGCCTTCACGGGATCGATAGATGCGGAATATAGGTTCTGCAACATTCGCGAAAATCGGGCGATTTGAATGGTAGAGGTTCTTGGCAGGATTCCAGAATATCCCACTTTGAATGCTTTTATATATTTTCCGCCTTCGTGTTAAAACCAATACTTTCCTCCGGCCGAAGAAATACGGGTCGGCGAACGATTTTTCAGTCCGGTTGATTAAATATTATCGGTAAAAAGGGGGCGGACGGTGCCACCGTGCCTATCGTTAAAGAAAAAAAAGAAATTGGAAAAGTATAACCGGAATTTTATCTCCGGACCAAAGAAATGTACCCAATTTAAAAGAAGGTTGAGAACTGCTGAGGGATTCGCTCGGTAAAGCCCCTTTTCGGGGTGAATTGGCGTCTCAGTAAAAAAATATTTTAGCCCGCATCAACTGGAGCGCCCCGAGCTACGGAGAATTTAAGATCTAGGAAGAGACTTCTGGGTGGAAGAAAAGGGAAAACTTGAAAGGGTTCGGAAATCATCGAATCGAAATGAAATTATTGTACTCGAATAGAATTTATATATCAGTTGTAGATTTGACGAGCCGATGATACTTTGTACGTTCTATAAATAAAATGTACTACTTAGTTGATATGATGCACATTGGTCCATTGGTGCACTGGTAAAGAAACTTCTTAGCCCTAGCTCGGAACACTCTCAGAGCAATTACACACAAACACATAACTCCTAAAGCATGGATAGTCATTCTGCAAAGAAAACTAATTAAGACTAAGACGGATTTCCTTATAGATATAGGACGGAATCCTAACCTGGAATTCTATATCATATTTGAATATAATTTTATGTACTGACTGTACTGATTATTGAATAACTTAATAATTTACTGGACCACCTCCGAGACATTTTTTCTTGTAATATTTATATCAGTAAATAATGATGTGAACTGCATTCTTATTTCATTGCAAATCATATATCTATCTTCACTATTTGAACTCATTTCTGTGTGGGTACATGAAAAAAGTTGGGCATTATTGTCACAAAATACGAGTGATTTATCTAGAACCAATAAGTTCCTATGCGAGACGGAAATTCTTAGAGCCAAAAATATGACCTACCCGTCGAAAATTGACATTAGGTCCAAAATCTATGTTCGTCTACCAAATAAATATTGCAGGACCAACATAAATTTCAGATGACGGCGTAAGAGTAAATTTTGTTATTAATCTGAAAGGGTCTAGATGTCGCTGTCATAGGAAAGGAAAGGCGTGGTGTTTCATGAGCAAACAGAATGTACTTCAGTTTATTACGAAAATGCTAGTAATAGACATGTCGAATCAGAAAATCTCGCACTAGTAATTTTTCCCGGTAAATTTGGCTACTAGAATTATTTTTATTTCAGATTTTGCAGTATGATTATTAACAATAAAGAAGGATGCACAGAACAATAAAAATGTGCTTGACTCCACATTAATTTAAATCCTCTTGGACCTCAGCAAGACCGGTCTTTCCTTATTACCATACCTGAAGATCAAATGGTATTTTAGCGGAACCCTAAACAAGCGCCTTAAATTAATGTTGGAGACTTAAAAAAGCTATTGGATTTGAAATCATACTTTCTATAATAGCTACCCTACAAACTGACAGAAGTTATGTGTAAATAGTTGTATACTGAACATAGCGTACATATTCTAGATCCGATTTTCATTAACGCGGGTATATGTCCCGTTCACTTTATACATATATGTATAGTGCTCTCCGGGCGACACAGTGAGTATACCGGTTTAAATATTGAACTGATAAAGAATTCAAAAGGTCCATTTGGGAATGGCATGCGACTGGAAATTCGGAAATGTGGGTTTGACCCCCACCCCAACTCTCTACCGGAAACGTGGTTACGGCCGGGTGAATCGCGAGGCTAATGAGAGCGGATCTAATTCCAAGCTCAAACTCCGTCAACGGAATTAGGACGAATTATGGGCGCGGTCCAACTAAGTGGCCCTACTTACTACGTAGTGTGGGCGAAAAACGTGAAAAATGCCTACATCAATCTTGATGGAATGAATGAATGTAAGCGAAATGAATGATGTCGATAGCGTTTTGCCTTTGAGCTTTCCTGTACAATATAAATGTATAACCATTAAGCACTGGGAAACGCTTTATTAATTTAATTATACATTATTTCATATTATCGAATGCAAATGTATTTAAATAGAATGCAATAAATCAGTATGATCATACGCTTAATGTTTTAAAATGATACACGCAAAGTGATTAACATAGCCATTCCAGCCAGTAAACAATGTTTTCGTTGAATTCCATCCTTAATCATTTCTAAATCTTTTGATCATCAGACTACACCAAATTGATCACCAAAACCATTTTGAGAAAAATGGGAAAACCACGTTAGGAATTTTTATTTGATTTATATCCATTTCCGAAATGCATCTATGACCCTGATTAAATTGTACCCCGCATTTTTTAATACCATAAATCCCATATTTTTATGCTGAGAATAGACGAACTCTGGCGATGAAAATTTTAATTATTATATCTTATGAGTGCTACGCTACTAGTACTAAAGTTCGTAAACGTCCATTGTATAGTAAATAGGAGTGAAAGCACCCTGCCGGAATTAAGATGCATTGGGATATAATGAGCAATTTCCGCGGTTTGGGATAATTAAACTGGGGGGTGTAGCAGGGCTTGCGACGATCAACAAACTTCAAACAGCGCCGTCTTGTTTCAACATTGGACTAGCTGCCGGCTCATGGCTCCTGGCTGCTCTTGGTCAAACAGTTCTTAGAAAACGGACACCGCTTAATAAACGTATTTGACTGTGCGGCCTAATTTATTAAAATTTGGCTCGACCTAATTGCGATAGGATATTCGGAGGAAATGGACGGTTCTCTAAATTAATCTTCAAGATTCAATCAGAGGCTCGTGGAGCAGGGATGATTGGACAGTTGGCCGGCACTATAGTTTGCTAGGCCAATTCTCTGGCTATGTTAAGATCTGTACACGTTTGTGTCTGTGTACAATCAAGAATGGTGATAAAATTTCTTAAATCGAAAATCTCCTTCTGTATGTTTCCTATCACTTCCCGCATAAAATTACGATAATTTAGTTTTAGATATAGTTATTACTGTACTAGTAATGGGTACTTTTTGGGTAGTAGATATTACGAAGCGCGAGAGGCTTCTCTTCGAGCGGTCAATATCAGAAAAAAGTGGGATAAAAAAAAGTTGGCGTTTCTACATAGACGGCAATTCCGTATGAATCACTTCCTCCGAATTGTAGGTCATATCTCATTGCTCCGTTTATCATAAATTACGGCCGATTAATGGCAGAGACTATGAATTATTTCGGGCGCCCGTGTTCCGAGCAACCGACCTGGGGAAGGGCGAGCGGTTTACAGAGCAAGTAAGAATGCTAAGAATGCGGCCCCCGTCGGGTATCTGTTGCCGGGGACAAAGCGGGCCCACCGCCGATGACCGTTCCGCCAACAATGAAGAATGCCGAAAGAGGCATTCCACGAGTTTTAACCGGCCTAGTTAACCTTAAACCCGCTTAGCCGAGGATCATTCGATCGCCATTTGAATTTGGGCTGCGGTTGAATTGATTTCAAAGCGCCAAAATTATACGAAAATTCCCTATGTAATTAAATGCAGTGAAGACTCAAAAATAATTTCTAACTCGTATTTCCTATTCACCTATAAGGCACGACAATTTCCCGTAGGTCAAAAAGGTACCCTTCATTAGGGGGGTTATCGTATCATAATTCCCAACTATTTCCCTTGCATCGACTCTTCCTCATCGTATACCATATCATTACGGCGATAATAACGGCACTAAAAGGGAAATCAATTAATTCTACACCTGGGTTGGGAGTACTGAATTCTCGAACGCTGGAATAACAATAATATTTCAGGTCCGTTCGTATTATGCGTTATTCATTTTCAATGACAAATCCAATTGCATTTTCTCACGGCGCATTGAAGATCAAGGAACTCAGTTTTGTTAACAACTATTTCAATTGCCCTCGCTTGAATTGTGTAGATTAAATGGTGTTCTGTCTCCGACCAGACCTAGAGTCTGGTGAATGAACACGGCGCGATATCATTCTACGTTAGAGAGGGTGGTGCAGATGTATAACTCATGTATAACCGACCGTTTTCATTAAAAATCCGGTTTGAGTACACTTTGGCCCGCCACATAAAATCTCTGAAAAATTGGATCACGCAACAAACGAAAACGAACTTTATTGTACTGGCCAATTTCCAAGTGGGTTGATCAAAGAGGGACGCGATGCCTCATGACCCTGTTTACAATTCTTCGTTGTATAAATATGGAAATGTATTAAAGCGTAAATCCGTTTTTTTGTGTGGTGATCTGAAGAGTTCGATGTAGGTCACCGCCTGAATAGGACCACTGCTGGGCCGCTTATTCAGTCGGTGCTTTAATTTCAAGCGATTTTCGTAATTCGATGTTTAATTCAGCAGACGAGCTCTTGAAACAACGGGCCAGCGATATGTTCTATATTCTAGCCCATTTTCGCAATCGGTTTATTCATTGAATGAAATACAAATTACAATGAGTTTCCTCTGGCTAGGTGTGAGGACTCAATTTCGGCAATTTAGTTATCGACTGGGATCGACGTATACATTTTTGTCTCGTCTTTTTTACATTTTTCGCATGACTCGCCGCAGTCATAATGTTGCCCTAACCTAGTTTTAGTTAATGCTGTGTTGCGCCGCACTTCGGAGCGGCCTTAAAGTAGGAGAGTCTCAGACCTTCTCCCGGGTCTATTATGGCTCTCAACACAGATTTATAGTTCCCATATTCCTGATAAAGTTCTTTCTGTGAAAGGAGCCTTTCCTACTCGTATGAAAACATACTTCCCTATGTAGGTATCGCAACGTTATTTAAAGGTAATCAGCCATTTATTGACAGGTTTGAATATAATAGATACAATGAGAGTGCCCTGTTTTCGCCGTGTTATATATGAACTCCTAACCAATTTTTGCTCTAAGACTGTAGTCGGAATTTCAGCGGTGTTACAGAACCGACGTATAACATCGGTAGATATCGAAAATAAACTATCTGCAGTATGACTGAACTAATAACATAGTTTACAAGTGACGATCAATGATATTAAAGACCATGAACGATGAATGTTGTAAAGTCGGCCTATTCAATAGTCTCAATCAAACAGCGCTAGGAAGCTGCCATCTCCAGATTAGAGAGCAGTGTCGATGCACTCCGATCACCTGTTATTACACTGGAACTGCAGTCATCGCGATACCATTGTTGTGAACGCTCTGGACGAGGCTGTGTCGTAGGACAAAATGAGAGGGTTGAAACAGATGACGCGTAAATACGACGAGAATGTATTGGTCGCGAAACATATTGCCCAATAAAAAAACCACCTTCGAGGGTCGGGGGGGTGGGGGTTGGGCGTTTAATTGTACGTGATGGTAATTTAAATTATTGTTTCGAATGAATTATTTAGGCCCGCTCTGTGTGCAAAACTGGGGAGGACAAATGTTACTCAAGTAGGGGTGGTACCCAGCGTCGGAAGGAAGCGTCACGAATTTATCTCGGGCTTTCCACAGACGTGGTTCGGGTAAAACACGGACGGGAATTATTTTTCCGGCAATTTATCTTCCCCCTTTTTTTTTACTCCGCCCCTCTTTCTGCCCTTCTGCGTGGTAGAAGAAAAAAATTAATCGTTTCCTCCACCTCCTCCTCCTCCTCCTCCTCCAACTGCTGCTCTCTCGGACATTTTTGCGAGACAATGAGTCCGCAGTCCTCGTTTCATAGGCCGAGGGATGAAAATCCCGAATATAATTATAGGGCGCGGTCGAATTTTGACGTTTGGGTCCGCTCTAAAAGTCAGAGAAGAAAAGCCCGGGCGCGGATTGAACATTGTCGGGGCAAAACCACAATACGCGTCCGAATTAAATCGAAACAATGACTCCCACATTTTGCCAATGGACGCTGGTCCCGGGGGAGAGCGATTGTTTTAAAAATCGGCTCCCCCGCGGACCCGCACAACCTGCAGCAACATTTTCCGTGGAATATATATATATATATATATATATATATATATATATATATATATATATATATATAATACCTAGTATCTGAGTGTGTGTGTTTGTATGTTATGAAAATCTTAATTAAATTCTGATTAGCCATCTTCATGTTGGCAAGCTTGATTGCGTTAACAGCCGTGAATATTTACATCGCAGCTAAATATCGTATATCGGGTACAACCACAGAATATTATTTATACTATAAAAACGGTAATATATAATGGGACAACGGTGAGTGGACGGTCCTATTTCAATGTACATTGCCAGTAACTGCCTTGCTTAGGCGTCTCACTAATTTCAATTTACTGACTAAATGCTAGTGACAATGATAAGAAGCAGAAAACGCTCTCGCTTATAAAATCAAATAAGTAGAGGCAGTCGGGATATTTTTGACGATCAAATCACTCGCACTAATATTACCTGAATTCTATTTTAACGTTCTAAATCTTCTGTCCTGAAATCCAAAGGGTCCGGAAATCATTTTTAAAAATGGTGTAAACCTATTACAAATTCGAAATAAAACATCTGTTCCGTGTGGAAATCGGAAACTCGTTTGTTGGGGACATGTTCGGTTGAGATGGCTTACCTGTTTTTTCAAAATTGAGATATTCCAGATCCGCTTTTGATTTCGAACGCCCCACACGGTAGGCTTAAGTCTGTACAGATTAATTGTAAAGCAACGACTCGTAGGTAATAGGTTTTGAGTCGGCTATGGGGATTCCAGTTTACTGCATAGTAGCTGTATCTTGTCTTCGTAATGGACACTAAATTTGCTATAGAATCCCCGTAAACACCTTCCTTCTCGAATGATAAATGCGGATGCCAGTAATGCTTTAAATAACCGAACTACCGCGTAAATCTGTTTTAGCCCACGCGTCGAAACTTTTCAACTACCAAACTCGAGAAAGCACAATTGCGAACAACGCCTCGCAGACGCATCATACCCCTTTTATACGTCTCGGTTAGGAACGCTACAAGCCAAACGACTCGGAAAACGACTGGGCTTTTAAAGCTCGCGGTAACGATCATCGGAGTCAAGTGCCGTTTAGAGGGTCGGGTCCAATCCATCAAACTGGGGCCGTTAAGACCACCGTTTCGCTCCCACGCGGCAAGAAACAGACCTCTGGGGGGGTGGGAGGCGAGAAGAAAGCCAAACAGAAGAAGAAAGGCCAATAAAAGAAGCGGAAATGTAAACAGAAGAAGGCCGCTTTGTATTTTGTTCAACCGACGAGCATTTGTAGCCCTCTAAAACTGGCCGCAAATATCTTCGGCAAACTCTTGATGAACTGTAAAATTCTAAACGCTCCGGGAAAACTATTATATTTTTTAAGTCTTCCAAGTCATACTCATACCGCCGGTAAATAGCAATAGGGAAAATCGTACGACTCGAGTTTACGAGGGCTTTTAACATTTTAGTGTCGCCTTTATGGTTAAGGGACAGAAGGTGCATTTTGTTATTGTTAGAACATAACATAAATATGTAATAGGGGCTGAGGTGGTTCGCGACAACGAGTATAAAAAAGGAAAATGTATACCGTCTGTACAATAGGTTCCCCCTTTCCCACCACCAATATCTTCAAGTGTATACTTTGCACAAAGACTTCAGACTATGATTCTTGTAGAAGTTCAAAATGATTATATCCAGGAATATTTATTATATACTTTGTATGTATTACAAACACAAATATTTAATGTATTTATTGAATTAAATTTGTTGTAAAAATTGCTTTGGCTGATGTCTGGATGACAAGGTGGCTAACTATTAAAACCATTGGTGCTCTGCCAGGCTGTGAACCCGTCGTAAAAATCAACAGCAATATAATAGACTCAGTTTATTAGTGCATTTAGTATAGTTGTGATACAAAAATCACAACGTGGATAATCCCACTAATCCTCGCAGACCCACACATAACCCTTTAAAATTGTATATTTGATACCAGTTCCTATAATGAGACGAATTAACGAAGTAAAAGATAGCGGGCCATATTCGATCTTTATTTCCGAGCGGTTGAATAAGATATACCCTGAAGGCTATTCCATGCTGAAATTTCACGTTTGAGTGAGCCCCGTTATCGGAGGTGGACAGGCGTCTCTGTCTTTATGTATCTGACTTTATGGTCTATGTAAATATAAGGTTTTTCTCTCAACAATCGACTCCTGTTTGGTCTTATAGGGGATGTAAGAACGAATAAACTTGAAGCAACCGTTGAATAATTTGAGCGGTCACCGGAGAATCGAACTTGTCCGAACCTCTATCAACGGCCGCAAGCAGAATTTCCCTTTATTTCCGAATGCAGATCAATTAAACTGAAAATTTGCTAACATCATTTCTTTTCTACTAATTTTGAAATAATATCTTTCTTTGCCGATTGCAATTGTCCCCAAAAGGAGGGTTGTTATTAATTGGTCGATCGCAGTTTTGGTCCTAATTGATATTACATGATCGTCCCAATTAGAAATCTTCGTATAATATTTGTTTTCATTATATAATGCCAAATCATCTACAAATTTCAGCTTAGATAACCGACTGGAGTGGTGATTTTTCAAGGATTCTTATCTCAATTCTGTTTCTCGTGTAAATATTTTTTTCTTTCCGGCCTTATCACTTCGTTAGCTGCAGCATCAGAGCCAACAGAACCCATTACAACTTCTTTTGCCTTCCACCATTAATTTAGAAGGTTGAATTAAATTCTCAGAGAATTAAACTTCGTGTCGGATTAAGGGGAAATTAATCTGTAAATCTATACACCGCAACTTTTGTGGTCCTGCAGGGGGGGGAGAGTCTGAAGTCGGGTGGAAAAGAAAATATAAAAACTGTAGAGCGTTGAAAATGAATATCGGTTTAGATTTAATAAAGAGCGGCCGCTGTGGGAATGCGGGACGATTCATTTTTTAGAAACTCGGCCCGTTTTAAAGTTGTGCAGGAAAAGTTAAAAAAAAATCTACCAACTTAATTAATTCCGAGAAAGGCCAAAGTTCTGTTGCTCTGAAATTGGGAAATTGCATTCTGTGCTGCGAGAAACAACGAGGCGTCTCAAGACATTAAAACGGAGGGAGGCAAATGAAACCGTCGTATATGTAATCCTAACCCTTTTATCGGTGTTAAAATTCTAATTCACTTATAGTTTCCTAGCCTTTTCAATGCGCGACCCATATAGTGTAGAAAGTGGCACTTCCTTACATTATTTGCATTTTCTAGTTTAACCATAAAAACAGAATTAGGCGACTCTAATGAAATTATATTTTTGTTCTTTAGGTTTAAGCAAACCCAACTGTCTCCAGTAGATAATCTAATCAATAAATATCTTATATTAAAATCATGCATGCAAGCATTTAAAATCATATATGTAGTATATCATAAAAGATACATGAAATGGCCATTTATTTATTTGTTTTCAATTTAGAAGATATGGTATACAATATTTCGATCGTTATCCCTTCAAGGCACAATTTAAATTTAGACGTCAATTATTGGATCAACATATAGATAAAAATATGTAGCAACAATTATATTTAAAGTTGAAATTGGTTGAGATTGGCTCATTCCAATGCTTCTAATTCAACCACCTAAAACTATCTGTAAACGCGTGTTTAACTGTTCTTTAGTAAAGATGTAGAATGTCTAAGAGAAAGCGTTTAAGGAGTGCTGCTGGGAAGGCGGAGCTCTAAAGAGCGTTTAGGGATGTTATTACATGTTTCCAGCTTATTAAAGATAAAGTTTCATTTTCATAACATACCCGCTGGAGGGGGCCGGAGAATATGAACATATTTTCAGTTCGGAATTTTAATATGTTCAGGAATATAGAATATACTTTAAATATTATTTTAAGATATTTTTTTAAGAGAGGTTCCCGAAAAGACATTATAGTTCTAATGGTTCCATGAGTCGACAAAGTTTTGTAGACTGACCTAGAACCTGCATTCAGATAAATCTAATCTGTCGATTATAAATATCTTTCTATTATTAAATCGGACAAGTGTAACGATAAATAACTAATTCGGACGCAAAGGAAATGGGAAAAATCAGAAAAATCCGTTGGCTATTGCACTCAGAACTTTGGGAGTCATCAGTAACAACAGGGGGGAGATCTTTTGAAATGAAATAACGTTATGGAATTGTTGGAACTAGTTCAACTTCCGTATTAGCCTGCGACATGCAGTTTCCCAGGGCCGGCACTAAGTTACATAAAATTATTTTCAGACTGTTCTTATTTCCGGTTCCTTCCGATTTAAGACTACGGGGTTATTGGCATATGTGTAGCTAACACATTTAACAAGGGTTAGTTCTCCGTACAAGTCCAGTACTGCGGCATAAATCAGGTCTCGGTTTTACCTCGTATCAAATATCCGCGCCCCGAATATTTATACTGGGAATTTTCGACGACCTCTCCAAATTGGAATTAATTGTACCGGGCGTATATTGTACCACCGAAATAGATTGAGGACGATCGAAACTTCCCAACAATGAGTAGCAGCACAATCTGTGAGTTCGTTCGTATAATTGATGGCCGTTTTGTCGGTTGGCATTTAAACTAACGAAGTTGGGTGCGATATTTATGGCCTGTCGAAATATCCAGCCCTTCCTGATCCTGGAAGCACGTCCGAATTCGGAGGAAATATGAATGCAAAAATAGAATTCCTGCGATTGATAAAAGGATTCTCCCTTTAACGTTTAGTATGGAAAATTACATAATCAAAGGTGTGACTGTAACCAGAGACTATTGCCATCTTGGTCCACTGGTTTCGCTATAATGCCTTCGTAAACGTATGGACATTCGTATATTGAAAACAATACCTACTGGGGGCACTGTGTCATTTGAAGTGCTTTCTCAAAACAATTGAAATATTAATTCGCACGTAATATTTATATGTTGTATGTGACTGCAGGAGGAGGTGAGGTATATGTGAGGTCATAGGAAGTGATATGGATTTAATAATACCTAAATGGAAAACCAATTACAAAATTTCTGCCGTGGCATAAACAGGATGACTTATAAATTGCCCGGAAAACTGTAAAATATCCCGCGAAAAAATCATTCTGAATTTTAGGAATAGGTAAGTATTAAATGAGCGTCAGGGCGCATATTCATCTTTCATTCGTGAAATCATTGGAACATAAATGACCAGACGGAAAACTCCTGTGCTTTGGGACGTAGTTTGCGAAGTACAGGTCAAAGGAGCAAACTCGGCGTACAAATTCCGCAAAAATACCTACACATAGGACTCGATTTAAATGAATAAAGTTATAGTGGGATAAACTTCGGCGCGTATGCGTGTCCCTTCAACGCGGTTTGATCAGCCGGGTGAATTAACACGGCGCGCCCCCTTAAACCCGAGTTCGTGTGTAAAGGGAAATCATTTTAATACGAAATTCTTTTTGGACTTAGATAAAGTTTCCTGCCGCCGAAGCGACACCAATCAAGAGCAGCAGTCTGTTCTGCTGGTGACGATTCAGATTCAATAGCTAAGCACGATTATGATAACGGCGGATGCCATAAAGGCGAAATCTGCTTCTGATGTTGGCGAGCATGATGATTATATAAGGCGAATGATTATGTATAAATGATTACCTGATATAATTTATCTTGTAGTTCTAATGTACCGAGCTAAACTAATGTCAAGATAATCATTTTATAGTTAAATGTTCAGTATGTATATATTCATTTATAATTCTCCTTATATTTCTATTTTCGCGATCTAATTAATTCTATATATCTAAATTATGATCAGGGTCATTCCGTAATAAAATTAAATATTAACTTTATTTTCAATTTAAAATGTATTTCCAAAGTAAAATATAAACATGCGAAAACCGGTAACGGTGCCCCGTTACAAATTTACGCTAGCCGTAAATACAGGGTTCTGCCGGGCCTAGGCCGTTAGCCAAATCGAATTTGCATCGGTGCGTTTTTGAATCTGGCTCGGGCCCCCTGTTGTACATGCAAATGACTCCCCCCGCCCCCGCCAGGATTTGCCAGTTTCCCAGTGCCGATCGTCAAACCGATAACTAATTTAGGACGCCACAATTCCAGTACGCGAGAGAATAAGGCCTATATGTGCGGGGTGCGCGCCTGTTTTTGTTTGTTCTGAACTGTTCTTCGCAATCCACGGCGGAAACTACAACACATTTACCGTTTTCGTACTGCCGCTTATATCGTAGCTGTCCGATTTTCAACAACCCTCAGAACAGCAAGTAAGACATCACTTAGAGTTATCGATTTGATTAATTACCCGTCGGATGGAAATAACGACCGTCGTCCGGGACATTTCGATATTTTTGAAGGATGAAGGGCAATTACTGGAATCTTTTAATCCTACCTTTTTCTACCCGGCCACATTTTTCATTTTGACAATATTTTTCATCGGATCGGTACAATGCGGAAAAGTGCTTACGGGAATCCGGCGTCTGACGGCTTAATTTATTGAATGGATTATTATTATACCTGTTATAATGACCGTTCTGATTTGGAGAAATCGATTACCTAATTGAATTAGAGCGTTATCCCGAGTGGTGCTATGCAGGCGATGCAATTTTTCATCAATTGTTTTCTGAAAACTATTCTGTTTCACCTTCTAAAGGGCTGATTTTTATGAACACTTGGGAAGTTCACGAGAGTTTTGAATATCATCAATCTTGTGTCTACACTCGCTAATTCGGCGCTAGGTCGGACCTGTATAGCCTTCTACATATCGTCAGCAGCATTCGGTCAGTAAATTAGTTAGGACCCTACGCGAAACGGCCCTACTAATTTTTATGCAAACGAGTTGTGAAATTAATATTTGGAATTGAAAGTATTTCACCTTTCAATATAATCAAAGTCGATACCTCATTGTTGCCGGAATTAGATCACCGCTAACAACGTTTTATATTTTATCAGTGTCCGATATCTGTTCGCTCCCTAATACTCGAGTGCAATCATAGTTTCTACGATAAAGGGAACTCGACGTAGTGAGTGAAAGTAATGGTGATTCCTTCGGCGACTTGGTATGAACATTTATCAAACTCTCACCCTTTATTGAGCGACACGTGTAAAATGTTTTTCTTGTCTGGCCTACTTCTCCTCGCGTATATCGAAGTACACCTGTTACAATTTTAAAAAGTAGACTCAATACGGCACACCTAGCCAGGATTCGGGGCTCTGAATTTTTCGAAATATTCGTAATATGCTTTCCACAGTGCAAGTATCACATGGTGCTGATAACCATGTCATAGTACAATATTCATCAGGTTAATATTTTTATTAAAATTCTTCTTATATGCATTTTCTTCTCGAAACCTGAATTAAATTCTATATATCTAAATTATACCCAGAGTCTTTGCATATCAAAATACCGTACTTGGTATCACGTAGGCTCAATTTCACTGATGTGCGTTCGGGATGGGACGCGAGATGACAATAGCCGACTGAGGCTTCTTGTCCAGAAATAAATTGGGATTAATAAGAACAAGAGGGGTCCGAGCGGCGTTAAGTTGACAAATGGGGAAGAGGCCGAGCGAGGGACAATGGGTGAGATTGTGACTGATGTGGCAGGTGTATAAGGGCGACCGTCGGCCCACTTGTTAGCCCAAAACGCGACGGCCTTAAAGGCGACAATGCCCCTATCAATCAAATTCAATCTGCGGCCTATTGGGCCCTCTTTGTTTGCCCATTGTCGGATTTCCATCCGAGCGAACCCGCGACAAAGGATATTATTGTAATCGGAACGTCGCTTCCATTGTCAGCTAATCGTGCCTACAGTAGCGACATTACTCATCTGATGCGTGCAAACTTGTTCCCTTTTTGTAACAATACACAAACGAATACCGCCATACGAGTTGTGGAATGTCTGAAATCGATAATTTATAATTTCTTCTTGTAACGGAAGCGGTTATCAAAATGATTCCAGTTTGAGCCGTTGAGGGGAATATTTCATTCTAACTTCATACATGATATAGCGTTCGATGAGATATTTTATTTAATATTTTGTTTTTCTGATTCTTACTACCGTTCTGTGTAATATATGGATGATATGGTGATATGGATAATTTTCCCAACTCATAGTCAGATCTGTTAAAGGCACAGTTCCTAACGGAAGACCTAGGAGAGATAAATTTCAAGATTCAATCACTCAAGGAAATCTCGCAAATTCCTATATTACCTAAACCGAACAAATACCTTAAATTACATAAAAATATTAGCAGATATTACTAATATATTAAATAATTGGACCTTTTTACAGATTTTAGATGTTGAAGTGTTGCTTAGGAGATTCGGGAAGGGCCCATTTGCATGGTGGGAAAGGGGGCGCTGGTCGTTGCCGGGAGGCATTAACTAGAAACAAATGGGCGGCCATATGTTTCTAGGATTTATGTCCGTTTTCCGTATCGCCGCGTTTTTCACCGTTAACGATGTCCGATCTCCGATGGCAACGAGTTACTGTATGAGTTCCCCCTTTTTTCCACCGCCCGATTTCGGTTTGGCTTAATCATCGTCCGGATAACCTTCCTTTTCATCCGCAAACCGAATTCACTTCCCTCCTTCGTAAGCGGTCCCCAACACTTCTCAAATGACTACCGGCATGTTAAAGCAGCTAAATGATGTCTTTTAGAATATTAAGCCCAGATTTTTCACTTACTGTCACCCTAATAATGTCACACTAATAAAAAAACATCGACTGTTCAATTCAGGTAACATTTATTATAAACGATAAGATCAACCATTTTGGATCATGCTGTTCTGTTCATCCGTCACAAATAGCGCCCTATTATGATATATATTACATATAAACAAATAAATCAGGAAAATGTCAGAAAGATTGGGAAATTAAATCAATACAAAATTGATAAATAAAAGTTCCAAAGAGAGACAAAACATCCTTCTATAAAAAAAGGGCCCTTTTCACGTTTTTAAATTTCCAATTTTCTAACCAGTTCACCTCAAAGGGAAAAAAATTACACCGAAAAAAGCCCGCTAACAGAGTATTTTTCGGTGTAAAAAAATGACCGTATTCAATACAGTTTATTAGCCGGTCAAATTAATTTTCGGAGTTGAAGATAATTATTAAAATTTTACACCAGTGCCAGATGAAGCAGCAACATCAAATTTGCCTTGCAAATAGGAATTAGTGTCGATCCCTCCGGCTTTACCTGCAATCACTAATTACTACATTCCTACAGAGCAATAACAGACTTAATAAGGAATTTAGGGATTAAAACAATACAAAAGGATGTATTGCAAATATTTTGTAAATGAAATTGCTAAGTGATATCCGAGCAGTTATAATTCTCGATCATTGAAGATTTAAAGGAATGTTAATATATAATTGAAATAATACTTGCTTGTATCGCGCTTTTAATGCGTTTAATTATCACAGTCTTTGTTAGACCCCATCCGCCAGATATATGTACAGCGGATTTTCCCTCGCGACTGTATTTTCGAAAAATTGTTTCGAGAGAGCGCTCTTCGATTCAGCGTTGTATTTTTAATCGTCAACCTTCCCGGTTCGGGACGGCGGCACAATCTGAAAATGGATTCTCGAAAAGAAATTAAAACAAAAAGAAATAGGGAAAAAGAGACAACAATGGAGGCGGGACACGGTCCAATAGTTGGGGCCCGGGGTCTACAAAGTTGCGATATTGTGAGGTAACACAGTGGCGCTGTAATTTCAGGCTCGCCTTTCATCCGAACCGCCGTTTTAAAATAAACGGCAGTTCGTGAAACACGGGGCCCGGTTTCCGTTTAATTTCCTTCAAAATCCGCGGCTCATTTTCCGCCCCCTTCCTCCTCCTCCATGAGTTCGACACCGGATCGCTTCCCTCGGGCGTACCCCGATCATTTCCCTTTCGCGCGGTTAAAAACTACATCATTCAAAAACTGTCGACGATATCGACCTGTACCGAAGGATACGAGAGAAACCAAGAAATTCAAACTCTGAATATGATAAATCTAATTTGTTAGGCCGTTATGGGGATACATTCTGAATGCATTTAAATTATTAGTAATGGGATTTTATAAAAATATTAGTAGTATAGTAATATAATTCTAATGTTAAGATGTACTACAGGGTGATAGTCCGAGGAATATGATCGTCATATTATTCCTCGGAGGAATATAGTCGTCAAAAATATTCCCAACATTTTTGTGTACACCTAAACCTATGTTAAATACTATTTAGTATTTAATACCATCTTATACATTATTAAAATATTCAAATTAATTCATATACCAAAATAGGTATATAAGTTGAAAAATCACTCTGTAACTTTTTAAAATATACGATGGCAATAACTCGTATCGTTTAATACCTCAATGTATTAGTACATTTGTTTGATTAAGTGACAGCAATAAATTTTTATTTGCCGGAAATCTGACGTGTGTTGGGCACGGAATTTCGTCGCCGGAACCGTTAATCGGTTAATTTAGGGTTAAGCGTCCGCCTTGTTTTTCGAGTCGGGCATTTATCAGAGCAGGAATGATTCAACGGAAGGTAATGAATGGTGAAATGGGGCCTAATTGAGTGGCCCGCAGGGGGGGGGGCACCAATTAGCCCGCTCCGTTGGTGAGAGGGTTACTCACGGTGAAATAACCATAACCCCCACTTCCTAAATTTTATGAAAATTCGTTCACTCTAGAGTTGGCCCTACTATTTGTTTCCGATAGTGCCAGCCGGAGCTGACAATGTCAATTCCTGCTCCTGTCGCATACGGCCAAACAGTTGAAAATATTAAGGAGGATAACGCCTAACGGGTTGAGAAGTACAAATCGTTATTGTAACGTTTTTTTAGTTAAATATAAATAAATTATATTAACTCACTGTCCACGAAAAAATCGTTGAAAGTTAATTAGCACAAAAAAAGAATAGGGACGCATCGCTTGTTTATTTCCAAAATGCAATGAATGAAATATTTCAATGGCTGAGGGTAGACTATTCCGAGTGATACTAATTGCATTGGAGCAACGCCGCTCTAATTAGTAACTAGACCCTTTTGCCGACTTCATGCAGAAAACGAATGAAAATTAAGGTTCATATAATTTTATAACGTTCTAGACTCGTCCAGAATTAATAATTAATATATCAATGTGATCTAGATCTATAAATAAAATAGATTATATCGAACCCTACATCTTTATACTTCAGTATTTTTATTACTATTTAGTGGTCCTCCCAAGGATATTACAATAATTACTTACGTATCCGCAAATGTACCGTTCAGAAGTTCTCTTTAATACATATTACACCATGTTTTCTATAGACTTGATTTACGATACATTCAAAACAGGGTTTAATAGAACGTAACAGATCACTGAATCGGTTTTCAGTGTTTTGCAGAATATACTATCACAACTATCAGAATGGTTATGGGGGAGTAGCTTTTAAATTAGGGGACGGATTTGGACACGTTACTTTTCGTATACGCGGCTTTTGTTGGCTCTACGTTGGGCCGTCAACAGCCGTCCGTTCTAGTAATGACGGAATGATATAACTTACTTTTGAAAGAGTCACATCTGTACTGTGATACTAGATAAACGATTTTATAGGAGGTAATACAATTAAGGAATGCATTTAATTATTAATTATTATACTGTTGAATGATTCCTCGACCTCCAATACATATTTTAAATTCAGTTTACTAGACGCAGCATTACATAAAGTACTATATATAATTTGAAAGGTAAACTTGTTTTTTGCTTATTTCAGCCGGCGAATATGAATGGTCGACATTGGGAGGTTTGAAGTGTCCCTAATTGTGGGTGGTTTGGGTGCGCCTAATTAGCGTGCCCCTTTGCCCCAACCGATGTTTGAGCGGTGACCCCCACCCCCGTTTTCGTGTTCTATGTTCGATTTCAACAGCCCGGTATAAACAGGAAACCGATCGCATCCACCACGTCCCAACCCCCGACCCCCATTGTGGGGGAGCACCGAGACCGCCGCTATCTACCCGACAGACGGGACAATAGTCTTCATAACTAATATGTTAAATATGGGAACGCTCAAAATTATGCTGCAGGCCCTGAAAGCCCATAGTCCCAGACGAAGTCCATGCGGACAGGAGACTCGTGTACAGGAAATTATGGTGACGTTTGCACTAGTGATGACACTAAAACTAGAGTGCAACGAAGACAACAGGATGCTCCACCGGCAACAATTTTGCAAAAGACCCCTCACTGATCAACTAAAAGAATTATATTCTAAGGTTATCCTGACACCATCAAATTATGTCACCGGTAGTTAGTGAAAATTGAAATTCTGGCCCCGATCAGCGAAAATCTTCGCTCAAAAAAATGCTTGGTCAAACTGCTAAAAATATCAAAAAAACCAACTCTCTAAAATTATAAGCACATAAATATTTATAATATGTTGCTATTACTAATTTTCAATTTTTATTAAGTAAATCTAATACAATATATATCTCATATCCTGTTGGGTTTACGCTTACGAGGTGATCTCTGATAGTATTTCGATGTAATATTATAATTTATGATTACATTAAAGGAAATTACATGCAATACACATATATATACGGAGTTACGATAAGCGGACTAGTGTTTCCCGCATAACTCGAACCCCCAGTGGAGTATACAACCTCCGGGACTGTATATTAAGGGATATATATATATATATATATATATATATATATATATATATATATCAATATAATTTCGAACGTTTTTCACGTGTTCATAGTAATAATAATAGGATTAATGTAAATTCATTAAGAGAATATATGTAATCGTACAGTCAATAGATAATGTCACCTGCACATTATAAAGTAGAACTGATATATGATTATATTTTTGATATTTTAGTGACGACATATGAAGAGTTTATGTATTATTCCGGCTTGATTTATAGTTGCTATGAGATGTAATACTTAATATGATTTCCTTATTACTCACGGTAGGTAATGATCAAGTGAACTGCCTTTTAGATCCTAGATGTGGCGAGTCGTGAAACGTTTAAATAAACAGAATCCAGGGACACAGCGTGTCCTTCTTATCAAAGAGGAACTCTGTGACCGAATTAGAAGTCAAAGGCTACAAAGGATATGAAAGGGTTTGAATGTACTTTGACACCTGTAATGAAATCAAGGCACAAAATCGATGATTCGAGAACCATATTTTGGACGCTTTCAATCATACTAATGCGGAGATATTTTTACCTCTCGTTTCTTAGTCGAGTAGATGAACCGTGATAATGAAAGGTCGTAGATCTGTTGTGGTATTCAGTTTTCAAGTGCCCGGACAATTTTCCCGATATAACGTAAGAGGGAGTCCAAATAGGATGACGGTGACGGCTGTATTTCAGGTGGAAACTGCGAGAGTTCCCTTTTCTATCATCATAATTTGGCCGGGGGAAGTTGGAAAAGTTTCGAGTTTTTCTCTTACCTTCCCCGTAAACCCAATAAAGTGTTGTTTCATCGCCTGGTCCCGAGAAGGGGTTTTCTGAAATGTGATAACCCCGATGAAATTCAATTGTCGGGGAATATCCCCTCTCCTCCTCTGCCGGTAGAGACACGACAAGTTTTTCAACGGTGAAATGACCGACAGAAAAGTATGCATTAAGATAACTGTTTCATTGGAATATCATAATCTCACCCCACTCATCGACTTTGTCCAACTATCAATATTACATAGGTCGTTACTATGTATTCTAAATCACCGACTGGAGACAGCATTTTGCAAGAATGATAGGTCTTGCAGATATGAGTGAAAATCTTTACGCACTCTGGAAAATAATAATTTGTTGCTCCAAACGTTAAAGAAATTTGCGACACAAGTGCATGTGGATGGTAAAACTCACCGTAAAAAGCCGTATTAACTTATTAAAATAATAAATAAGTGAGGAAAATGAGTATAACAGGTCACTGCAGCCAAAATGCTCCGTATAAGAAACGGTTAAAAATGGGGATAGTAAAATTAGCTACAGTGCTGATAGTGGTAGTTAATTTCAATTCCAGACTTTCGCTCTTGTCGTAGTCGATATCGGAACACACTTCTCTGGAGGCATCTTCACATGATATAGAAAGGGTAGTGTGATCCGTACCCGGTTGAATGGGGGGCCATATTGGCAGCCGGCCAATAGTGTGTTAGCGCAGAGGTTTTCCAGGCTTTTGGGGTTGTAGGGACTCGTTATAGAACTCATCAACTCCGAAATTTATTTTCGGCCTCATTTGCGTACGATTTGGGCCCAAATTGACCCACCGTACACGGGCTCGTTTAAACCCGGTTACGTCCTACGAAACTGCCTACCCCGTTCAGCCGGTTAGAAGGCTCCTATATATGATTAAAAACTTGCAATTAGTTCTTTGACAGAAATTGGTTCTATTTTCGAATAGAGTTAGAAAATCGAAACTAATTTTAGATAATTATACAGTTATAATTGTATTTAGCTCTTCCCTTTGCGTATTTCTCGAATTTCTGTTCTAGATCATCAAACGTAATTTAGACGGTAATATATTCCTGTTTTGAAAAAAAAATAAATAAGTTTTTATTTGGTATCGGAATCTAAGACCATGGCCACGAAAAACAATTGGGCAATATGAACTGGTACAATTTATATATAGGAGAAAATTTCTATATCTTTCAAGAAGGACAGTGGTTTAAAGAGGTCGTTGTAGTTGGCGAAATGTTTGCACATATCTGCTAGTAATGGAACGACTCTACGGTAGTGGTCCAAACTCGACAGTCTTTCTCCGAATTTAATTGCGAAAGTATTATGTGATTATATCGTCTGAAAAACTGACGCTTTACAAGAGACAAGTACTTCGTTATCCTAATGAATTTATCCTATATAATTGGTTTTCGCCTCTTTTCGTAATTGGATATCGGGGCTTAATATCACTGGGGAAAATCAGTAGAAAGGGGTAATGAGTTTTCCGCCTTTTTTCCTTTAACAACCTCTCCGCTAAGTAACTCCATTGTAACACCACTTCTGAATGGTTAATGACACTAAAGAAATGATTATGATCGGTTTGTCTTTAAATAGTATTTCATCTAATGAAAACGAGAATATATTGAATGTATGTCGGATTGACAACTTTCCATACAAAACAAGAGATTTGAATAATAATAATAGTAATCCAAGAATAAGATTCGAGCGGTGATTTAAATTATAAAATGTTATCGCTTTTATACCCAAAGATTTCAATTGATTTCGGCTTTAAATATAAGTATTAATACAGAATATTATTGATTTTGTTTTAATTAATATGTAAGAGTTGAGATTATTTTTCTAGCACTGAAGACCAGTGAAATATTACCGCCGACTGATAATCATAGCTTTAATAATGCCACATTATTAATGCCACCCCCTCGCAGAACCTAAAGGACGCTTTAAAACCCTTCATAGAACGCTTCAAAATAGTATCATGTTTCATGTGTACTGTAAAACACAATCGCTATTGTCGGTGGGGTAAATATGAAACATTTGACTTTCTCATGTAGTCCACTTTTCTACCGTGTGTATCATACTGGGTATATACTACAAACGCCTTTATGAATTCAGCCACGAGTTATAGTTTCTGTTAGCGTGGCCTTTTCATTATCCGGATTTTGATCCTCTTTTACGCTGCATTCGCTCGATGATACGCCCTTTATTTCTGTTATTGATTCAAACAGTGTATTGCCCTGTATTGTTGTCAACATAACAACCGTGTGGGTAATGTTGTACTGCCTTATTTGTTTGCAGGTCACAGCGGGCGGGCTGCTGCACTTCCCTCCACGCCCCGCACCCACCGGTGAGTCATTATTTGTACATAATTATCATTAACATATATAATGGCCAGTAAATACCAAATAAAATTGACATTTTTGAACGAATGAATTCACTATAAGCATAACGAGTGAAAACCGTGGCTGTAACAAAAGTTGTCTATTCATAAAATCAAAATAGCTGTAGTAACTTGGAATGCCTGGAATGCGGATTAACGAGCTATGATAAACCTGTTTAACGGTGAAAATGTATATTACGTCTCATTCTTCATAGGCAAATTTGGCAAATAAGGCCGGTGGGTTTAAAACCAGTTTAGGGGGCGGGCTATTATTAATGCCTTGGCGCAATAAAATAGATAAACATCTCCGGGCTCCAAAATTTGCAGTATAAGTTTACTAGGTTTACGGCTCGGGTGGATAAACGAGGCCTTCCGCTCCATCGAACACCTACAGTCGGGGAGCGAAATTTTATCTGCGGTCATAAACGAATGGGTTATAATACTTCTCGAAGTCGTTGGGCTCTGGCTCATCTATACAAATTAAAAACCGATTTCGAGACTGCGTTCCCGTACAAAGTTTTGGTCCGCGGCCGAGATATAAGGGCCAGCTCTGAATTATCGAACGGCGGTTGCGGAATAAACTGAGCGAAAAGGACCGACGTGGGAAAATTCATCCGCGCGGTCTTATTTGCGATTCTCCTTCCGAATATACGAAAAGGCTCGGTATTTATTAACGGGGAGGTCCTCCTTTTGATCGTATTCTAATTTATTATTGATTTTTAGTAATTTAGCCTCGACAGTAACCCAGTAAAACTAAGTGCTCGAAACAATCTCAGTCTATTATCCCGGCACTTTATTCCGCTGTTCAGAATCAAGAAATCATATCCGAATTTTTGTTCGACGTTTCTGACTATCGTGCTTCTAAAGCCTCGAGCCCGCAAGTTCCCCCCTAGGTCGCTTGGTCCCAATCGTCGACAATAAGAGCGAGAAGTCAGGCGGCAAAAGCCCGGGGCAAGTTTATGCGCTCGCTGAGATATCGCCACTTACTAAACTCCGAGATATTGCCATTAGCCGCTGATGGGGGCTTCAAATTAGAGCTCAAATTAGGCGGTGGTTTCTAAGCATCGCCGTAACGATAATTTCCCCAACCACCGCGGCGAGGCTCAACAATACTTTTGGGACATATTTCAATTAGTTCCTAACTATATTATTTTGTGTAAAACTTTTTAAAATTAAGGTCAATTTCTGCCTATAACGAAGTGAAAATATAGTTCTAAATAACTTTTACTAATATTTGCACATTTTGAAGACTGAATAACAAAATAACTCTTTATATGTATAACTCTCTATATATAAACAAAAAGGATGTGAACAAAAATTCCATTTATTCAATGAGAAACAGACTAATTGAGAACTATGATTCATGCCTGGTCGTATTTTAACTGAAAGTTTAAATTGATTAGTCAAATTTATAGTGTACTAGGTATAACTCAAATAATATTCGACATATCTAAATCCGCGAATTAATAAAATCGTACCTTCTGCAAATAATTTTATATATTTCTTTAAATTCAATTAAAGTCGGGTGGCAAGTCTGAGATTTATTTAAAGCGGGTATATTGTGTGTGGGTGGTGGAGTTCTTGTTGGTTTGGACCGCGGCAAAAAACCGATGAAGTCCTTTTTGAGACCACTTTGCATTCATTATAGTGGAAAAATCCCTTTCCTCCCACTCTTACTCGTGAAGCAGCCACATTATCCCGAAGGATATAACTTTTGAAATTGAAATTCACGTCAAGGTTCTCATTTCTTCGCTAATATAGATGGAGAAAATCTCCGACCTTGCTTTAGGCTGGGGTTTGTATTCACTAATTAAGTAATTTTTCGAATGAAATATATTCCCTTCAAAATATTTTAATTTCGTAAAATTCTTTCTAAACAATTGAAATACTCTTCGTAGCCTGTGTGTAAATAATGGATGGACTGGCGTGGTTAATTTTCAATGATATACTGTAACCATGAAATACGATTAATACTACAATGCATACAAAATATAAAATTAAAATGCGTAGCCATGAATAAATGGGGATGTGTTGTTTATTGTTGTTATTTCTCAGTGCAATGTTTTAAAATCAAAATTTCTATCAATTAACATTTCTAAATGTAACGGCGCTACTGATACTATCCGGCAATGCAGGCGGGTCATGCCACCTTAGTATTAGCCCTTATGAGCCATGATTAATTAAATAACTAAATTAATATTATTAATTTAATAATTAAAGAAATGATAACTATTTATTAAAAGTTAGTTAGAAATTGTAACTAATAATTAAAACTAAAGAATCTCACCCACCCAACTGCCCCCCCACCTTTTGACCGACAATCCGACAAAGACTTAGGTCGAGTAACAAAATCCCACCCCCCGTCAAGTCACATAAGACAAACAACATCCCCCAAAAACACAATAACAAGACACGTATATATACACACGACAAACTGACTACCACTACAGTACAAGTGACAGTGTAGGGAGGATGCCCAAAAAACATCCAAAGTGCTAAAAGTGACTAACACCGCTACTGAAGACGACTCTCGAGCAGCCGAAACCAGTCTAGCAAAAGACCAAACCAGCGAGAGGAGACAGAAACACAAAATTAATACTTTGTATTAAATTGGTATCTTTCACTAAAATTCGGTTGTTCCTCTTCCGTTTCGAGGTATCATTTTACCAAACAGTGAATTTTAGTTTTGTTGTGTATTTCACAATTCCTGCAAAATTCTACTACAGGGGAGTTTTATTATAATTCAGAAATTATGTCGTTATGCTTGGCAGACCATTTTCGAAGAGCAAGAAACGTTGTCCATTAGAATTTTAATAGCTCTGTAAATATAAAAATTGCTATTACCGCAAGAACACGTTTTCCTTTTCATCACCGATGAGATATTGGCATTATTTCTTAATATTATTCTCTACAGTTACAAACCATAAGCAATATTTCTTGAACCGATTAAGGTCTACAAACAGTTCAATCAAAAATATTTATTTGGTGCGGAATCACGTTGTGCAGAAATATTTTTTATGTGTTAGTACCGATATGGACATGGGTCTTGTATGTATGTAGGATTTTAAATTTAAGCGTTATATGTCCTCCGGGTTATAAAAGAAATGACGTACATCGCGCCCAATAGTCGGGAGGCGGGTATTATAAAAGGACGAAGCCATTCGACAGAATCGTCACTCCGGTTTTAACGACGCGAGCTGGTCCCCAGTTCCCTCCGGTGCTAACTCTATTTCAGAGCTTTCAGTGCCCATACGGGAGTTAGGGCCACCCCTAATAAACCCACCCCCACCCCCACCCCCGAATTAAATGCCGCCTCCTTAGCACTAGTAGCACTATCAACAGGGCGTCCTTCACAATCGGGAATCGGTACCACATATGCACCACCTCCCTCCAATTGCCTCTTCTATGAATAATTCCCAGATGGGACTGAAAGTTTATTTTCCTCATACTATTACTATTACTAGCCCTAAAAGAATGTAAATTTCGAAACTTTTAATTAGTTAATTTGCGACATTATAGAACTACGAATTAAGTGAATATTTTAAATATCAACAGGAAATAATTTACGTTTTGGCAGATCATAACTCCTGTCATGAGAGCTTGGACTAGAGGTATTTTAACCTGACACAGGAGGATAAATCGCCCGTGTTTATATATTTTTTCTATTTCTAATAAGTATTAAATGTAAATAAATTATTTAGATAATACTCTGTTATTTTCCCTAATGCCGATAATTTTAGGGCCATCGCTTACATGGGGAAACGGATTTTCTGAGAATAATTACCCTCCGATCTGTAAAAGAACGATTGAAATCTGACATTACTTGTATTTAATGCGGCCCTGTAACCGTAATTGTTGTTGGACAGTCGGGATTGTGGACAGTGTGGGGCCCGATAATGAACCAAAGGAGCGCGAGTTCACTGGACAATTGAGTTGGGCGCCGAAAACAAGGACCTCTACCAATTATTCAATTTCCCAGCCGAACCCACCAATAGCGGACTCACCACTGTCCATGTCACATTGACATGTTGTACGCGTTAACAATGTTCCGCCAAACGTCACGGTTCGTCGAAAAGTTTTGCTGGTGATATGTCGATGTCATATTCCCTGCCTCCCACCACACATGTTTCTGTGTGTGACACTATTGTATTCATACTATAGGATATGTATATATTTCTGGTAGAAGCGTAAACATCTTGATCGTTTTTCCTTCTAACAATTACCACCAACTCTTCCACAGGGGAAATCCACGCCTGACGTATATTTGCAGGAACCAATTAGTAGAATGAATTGTTAAAATGCTATAGGAAGAAGTATTGTCAATGGTCAATCGCCAGGCAGTCCTCAAAGGAAATATCCCTCCTTGAAAATATTTTAGGATATCTTAAAAATATCTCATTCATTCGCTTAAAATATTATTTATTAATTAAAATATTATTTATTTAATTTAAATATGGTATCTTGTTGATGTGTAATTGTTACAGTTACAGTTTATAATTAGGTAGGTTTTTCCTTGGCGGAACAGCCCAGGATTATATATTCTATAAAAAAGGGCGTAATTACAATACTACATTATAGAATAGTTGTATTGCGGTACATGAATATCTACACGAGATAATTCTATCGAACTATTCAATCGGCAATCGTCCCCTTAAAGAGAGTTCTGATTACCGCAAAGCTATCGGAACTCGGATAGGCTATAATAATCGGGCGGATGGGAATGGACTTAGAGATAAAGTTTCGAGGCCGAATCAAGCAAGTTAAAGCTCTACCGGAGGTGGAGTTACGGTCCGCCCCCATACACAGTCGAAACGCCCCAAACAAACTTTCCTCCTCCTATCTACTACCCTCAACTAAGTATTATATCTCCCGCGCCGCCAACCGATATATTGTCGAAATCCCGTTTAAAGTTTCTCCTCGTGACTGTTGAAATTCCCTTATATGTACGCGAGTCGTCCTAACGGACCTGTTGTTTGTTTCAGGAATACGCTTTTTATTTGGTAGTCAATTTGAATTAATACTGTTGAAATTGAAAGAAAATAGACACCTCCCTATTATATTGAAACAACTAGAATTTTCAACTACTTCAAACGTTCAGATTTACTTTCACAATATAATGTCAAATAAGATTCAATTTAGATGCTTTCTATAAAGTTGGATCCCAAGGGAAGTGCAGCACCACTTCCCAATTTCATATCATATAAGTTATATTGTTAACGCAATAAATCTGAGAATGAAATTATAATTGATATTATTACATTTAAATACCCAAAAAAAATATTTCTTAAACATAAATTTTACAAGTTTGTTATATTGTCTATTTGGTATTGAATAGTACGTCCCATTATGTAATATCCGATAGCTAAGGAAGGAACTTTCTGTGATTGAAACCTACGGCACTATATACATGAGCAAAAAACAAGCTCACTCTGGATGTCTAATAGAAAACGGGGTTTATGATCCCTAAGGGACTGTTGAAAAATGGAAACATAAACCCTGTTCAGAGAATTTCTACTTAGTGGCCGGCGAAACGAATAATGTATTGTGCCTCTCATGTCCTCAAGGACCTTACATATTAGTTTCCAAAGAACGTTCTAAGTGCTGACAAGAAAACACAAACGTCTACCGGAAATTTATTTTATTTGGTTTATCGATACTGCAGAACAAGACCTCGGTCAAACAGAATGCGGGTACAGGATATAAAAATATGTCGGTACTTTTTTTAGGTCACATATATTTTTTAGATCGTAATCATAACCTTCCGACAATCATAAATAATTTTATGTATTATCATTTAATTATCATTTGCAATTAAATTTTCTTTTTGAAATTAACCTTTCAGCTCTTAAGCCTCCACCCGCCCATTTTGTTCTAATCTAGACTCCGTCAGTACCATATCAATAGGCATTTCGGTCGTTAGTTTCGATGTTAGGCCGGTACAACTTCTCGCCATTGTTAGTAACAATCCATTAGAAAGGGAGGAGGTATTGAAACATGTTGGTTGATAAAAATGATCCCAATATTGTTACTATACCGTTCAATATTCCTGAATTTCAACCCCGTGAAATATATGGTTCAGTTGTATAATAATCACTTAATATTAAGTAGCTTTATGATACCAGTGTTATGAAGCACCCCGTAGCAATGATATATGTTGTAAGTTTATTGAACCTTCATACCTATATTTCACATCAACGAGAATGCTTCGTTCCTCATAACAAATTAGATTTTATCGAGTGAAATCGCTGAAAAATACATAAATGTAAACAAATATACCAATCAGAAAGTCCCGTCCGACCGGCGATCCTTGTACGTGATAGGGGCACCAACTCGCTTTTGGCCAACTGAAGCGGATTAAATTCTCGAGTCTCCCCACCGAACATAAATAGTTCCCCAGTAATAGAAAGTCTATTTGATTAGCTCCCCTGGGCTGTCTATACGAGGAGTTAAAAAGAAAAACTGAAAAACCAATCGGCATTTGAGAAAGTAATAGGTCCAAGATTTAGCGCTCTACTGTGGGCTCCCGTGAATTAAACTGTTCTGGAAGATCGAGATTCACTTCGGAATTTCTTCCGGCCGCCTTTCACAGTTACTCATTTTCATCCCTAAGCCACACTCCGCGATTAGATCGTTTCCCCGATTACGGGGATTAAGTGTCCCGGAGAGAATTGTGGTTATCTTTGGCGGGGCGTAAATTCAATCACGAATAAAATCAGGCATTGGAGGTGCTTTAAATAAAAGAGATCAAACTTTAAAAATTACGTTATCTGTTATTTATCATTCCACATTCTTGCGAATATCGATTGACGACGTTTCATCGACATTACCGATGAAATCTGAAGGGATCTAAGAAAAAGGTGGTGTCTAGTTTGAGATATTTCTTACAAGTAGAAGAAAGTTACCCCAAAAACTTTCTGTTCTTTCTAATTCACTAAATTGGATAGATTAGCCACTGAACTGAAATCATAGAAAGTCGAATTTGGCATGTTATTTTGTGAAAGTGCTTCAGAGAATAAGTTAACTTGGTGAACAAATATATTTGGATATAAATTTAAGCAAGCTCTATTGTGAACATAGGGGTACCTATGAGGCTGTAAATGTTCTCAGCTGTTTAATGTACAGGAAGTCGGGATGGCTTAATGCACTTAGAGTCTTAGTTCGCATAAGTGGTCTGTGAATAAAACAAATGCCATACTCTACACTACTAATGGTGTCGGGAAATTTATACCGTCTTATTGTTGTCTTCAAGTATATAATAAAGTAAATAATTAAAAGCTTCTAATGCACCGATGGATAATTCTAATTGTTCTCAACATGTCAATGATACAATTTCCGCTTCCATGATATTTCTAATGTTGTTTACAACTAGTCTGATATAAATTACTTTAATTTAACGATTTTCAAATGTGTCTCCCACGTTTAATGTTAACCAAACACTTACATATTTGTCTATACTATGTGCAGTAACGTGTCTAAACTATTTTAGATAGTACATCTAGCGTGGCTTTAAGCGCCAGAAGCGGTAGGTAAGCGAATGTAGTTTTTTCGTTAACATTCCGAGCAAAAGTTTCAGACAACCCGGAAGCTCGAAAAGACCGACCGGACGCCGGCAAATGGCGAAGGTTTTAAATCGTCTCTCCTCCCCTTTTTTCTGTTTCTTTCTGCTAATGAAAAATACGTTTTTTTTTTTTTTTGAGAGAGAGATACTTCGGAACCGGCAATTCCGGCCCGCCCACCGAACCTTAAAAAGTTCGTCGTGCACGTGGGCCTCAGTGGAAACAGCCGTCAATATCAATCCAACTTTAAAATATTTCTCGTGTAATATTTTATTATTAATATTGACTCCTAACGTAATCTCTGTCGTCGAATAGAAAGGGTGAAGGAGGTAAACACACTAAATACAAATTATACCGTTTTAAATCGGCCGCCATTAAATCTATTGCGGTTTCCAAATGAGCACTATGAAGACACTCAGAAATATGAAATTTTTTTCAAAGTTGCTACTATTACAGTGCTCTACTATAAAATATTATAAGAATGTTATAATATGATACTATTATATTATTCCCGAAAATAAGTTGAAAAATCGAGCTTATTGAAGGGTGGTGGACACGGTTTGGTTGTGGTGATATGAGAAGGGAACATGTGACTGGGGTGACGGTGACAGCCCATTTGATTAGCATAGAAAGCGGGATTCCGCTCCCTGGTGCACGTCCCTCACCCGCCGCCAGTTTAACGACGTCCCTTCGCCCGAGTTTTCGCCTCCGGGACACATTTTCGAAGATTTGTCTTATGTTTTGCCCCCTTCCCTCATTCCACCAAAAAAAAGGGCCACAATATTCTGAGCCATCGGCTGACTTTCATCAGAAATTACGTTCTGTTGAGGGGACGGGTGTGTGTGGACACTGAGGGATGTTTCGTTTGCATATTATTCCCGAGATTATTCGTTATTTCAGTTAGATGTTGGGGTCTCGCGATGATTTAACTACGTTAAGAACGCAAGTGGAGCACCGGGAAGACTCATGCCACTTTTTTCTTCAATCCCCCGCCCGATTCGGGGAAATTAATATTTCCATTAGGTAGTAAAGTGTTTGGCCGATTAAGCATTCTGTCTGTATATTTTCTGCTATAATATTTGTTATTCTCATGTTATCGGTCGGTCAGTATTTGGAGCCGCTATCGTTCCTTAAATTTCGGAATCTTTATTTCTGAACCCATATTTATTGTATTTTCGCCAGCCACTTATGTATTTTCCACTCAATATTTGTTATCGACAATAATTCGTTCCCATTTCGACCGCCCCATTTCATTATTAAAATCGATGAGCGGTCTAAGTAAGATAATTGCTTGCGGAATTCAATTTGAAACTGTTGAATCATGTCGGCCACCCATCGCATTGTACACCGGGTTCGGTATTGACTTGGGTCGGGGGGAAGCCGGGAGACAATAGAACCGTCTACGTCATTTCCCTAAGTACGATTTGTACGTTCATCCGGACAACCGAACTGAAAATATGAATCGAGAAGATGGGGGATTTTAATTACTAAAGTGTGCTCACAATTGCCCGTCATATATTATTTTATTTATATTATTTAAAAGGTTAATCATCTTCTATTTATTGAGACTTGACTGTGATCAAGTAAATTTGTTTGATAGAATCGAGCAGGAAGCCGATATTATGATGAATTAAGATTATGTTCAGACAATGAAGCGCGCGAAAGATAAACAACTAAAGAAGATACAAAATGCTGATTCATAAAGTTCAAGTGTTATCTCCTTGCTGTTCTGGTCTCTTTTCCTCGACAAACCTAGGTCACAATCTCGTCGGAAATTGTTCCGTGATGCAGAGATTCAGGACAGAATTATTAACTTCATTTCAAGTCCCAAAGTATAGTTAATACAAGATAATATATAATTACATTATTTACATGGCAATAGTTGGAACAGCAATAGTGTCTGAACCTCCAGCTCATATATTATGTGAACAAATCAGAATGCCTGGAAATCGAAATATTTTATATCTGAAAATAAAGGAGTTATGATGATATTTTAATTTTTAATTTATTTTCGGTCGCATAATATCGCAATTTTTAACGACCCGAGGCCAATACAGATGGGCGAAATACAGAAATGGGTCGCGGTAATTTACGGCGTAAAAAAAATCTCTAGACGCATTAAGTCGAGAGTGCTCCCCAAGACCGATTCGCGGTTACGGTTTGAAATATAGATTCAGTATTTGGAACGGGCATAACTCAACGCCACCGCTATAATATATACTCGCCTATAATGCGCGGTTATACCATCGATAATTCTAAAAGTTCTCATTTTATATCCTGCAATATGTGAGAATGCCCATGAATAATCAGTCTGCGAAAAAAAAAATATTTTTGATTAAGAAATTATCTCGGATATTATTTCACGCGAACCAACACATTGTAGTGAGGAATAAATACCTTTTTAAATAATTTAGCATGCAAGAGAGAGGAGAAGACATATGAAGGAACATGTTTTCAATATGAAATATTCACTTTGCACTTTAATATTCAATGGTACAATTTGCCCCTTCATTAATAGCACTTAGAAATTTATCATCTCATGTAGCGATGGAACTGATTACAATTC
This sequence comes from Lethocerus indicus, assembly GCA_019843655.1. Classification (NCBI taxonomy): domain Eukaryota; kingdom Metazoa; phylum Arthropoda; class Insecta; order Hemiptera; family Belostomatidae; genus Lethocerus; species Lethocerus indicus. Next base: position 11,450,474 of record JACDQD010000012.1, on the reverse strand, counting down.
TGGTAGTGGTGAAAAAAGTCCGGATAAATTGATGTGTGGGTAACGCAATGGCAATATCGAAAGCTGTGAATGGCGCGTTTCATTTGAACGGCACATAGGAAACTAACTATTCGCTTTTGTCTCACTTTGGATTTAGCATTGATTGCTTCATTGTTCTACTTCATTCGTGGAGGGTGTTAGCTTATTTGTTTTAAAAAGCAATTTCAGCATTCCGCGGGTGTGCTTTTACTCGTTATCCGAGAACTTTTCTTCTGATGAAAGTTCCTGCAAGTATTCAAATGGCGGGGTGATCGGAAATCATTTGCCATAATGCAATGAACGCTCTCGTGTGTAATAATAATAAACACTCCTCATTTAGCTGCAATAAATATACGGTAGAAAAAATACTTTTCTAAGTTATATTCATTGTTATGGTTAGTAATTCTGCACTTGTTCATACAGACGCATATGTATGAACATTGATACACAATATACAATGTATACTGTTTTAGATGTTCAGTATTCTAATGTTCTAATATAATAACAAAATTGGCTACCGACCTTTATAAAATACACAAAAGTGTTATAGACATTTATAGAAATAAATGTTTTTGTAAAGTTCTGAAAGACTAAGCTGGTTCGGCAGCATTGAAAACACTGGCGGCGTGTATTCCATTCCTTCTGCGGTCATAAATGACTCCTAAACTTTAGGCCATGTTAGGTTAAGCCTAGCTAGATCTACTAAACAGCTTAATGCTAGCAATTTGCCCTAGCTCTTGAAACCCGAGGAATGAAGGGTTAAGACTAAACGCTTAACCCAAAACCCTTCCTTCAGTGTAAACTACGTATTCCTTAGTAGTCCCAGATACAAACCTGTTTGCATGTTGCGGTATAATATTGAAACTTTACGTATCAAATATAGTGCCTCCTAAATAGACTTTACGTTACACAAGTACTCCTGCAACGGTCAGAATATTTGATTTATAAAAAGTTTTCTTTTCGATTAATGCACTAAAAAATACATTGACGTACATAGAAAGTATGTTCTCAATATCAATTGTTTAATAGAGAAATATTCAAATGCCTTGTGATATATCTTTATCTTAAATTTTTTTCACTTTTTTTCAAATTGTGTGATATATATTTTATAAATTTACCATATTCTCTGGAACGAAATCCCACGATTTATTTTAATTATATTATTATTATGAAGGCGCGATTCTTTTGTGACTCGGGAACCCTAGATGGAAGGAGGCTCACTAATATCGTACCGAGGCAATTGCGTTTGTGTCTAAAACGTTTCGGTTTTAACGTCTAAAGAGAGCGTGCGTGTGGTGGGGGCACTTACTGCTAATTAGATCGGCACGCGAGGGCCACCTCTACAGTTTCTTAGCCTGTTTAAACAATATTGGATGGCCCGGGCATAGCACATGTCGGTTAGATCCGACCTAGGCGGATATTCCTTTCGCGATTATGCTATATTCCAAATTTCGGTTCCAGCGTACAATGCACTACCCTTGAAATAGTCAAATGGGAGGGTGGCTATAAGGCGACGACATCACTTTGGGGTATACAACTTGGCTTAAAAAATTCGATAAGTGTTGTAGAAAATGAATATCATGTTTCAGTCCTGTAATTAAGAGGAATAATTATCCTTGTAAAATCAAATTTTCATTCGACATCCTATTATTCTAATTCTTTGTACCTGAAATCAGAAAGCACTCGAGTAGTTGCCTCGACAACTTGATATTAATTAGTTCTGTATCTGAAATGTAATGCACGTGTTATTATTTCTTTCTTCGTAAGTGACTAATTTTATGCTGAAATACAGTTACATGCTATCTTGGGATAAATCTAATCTAGCCGAACGTACGATTACATTTATATTGAAGGCCAGTTTCAAAATCTACTGTCGAGTAACCGACTGTTCACAAACTCTCCGGGCCTCTTCTAATGCTTCTAAAGATTTTTCCATCATCCACCTGACATCTAGAAAATTGATGACGTAATAAGTGTCTCTCGCCCGGAAGAAACAGAGAGAGAGAGAGAAAGAAGGAAATGGCAAGAACAAAAAACGTTTTCCTCAGATCACCTAGAACACTTTTGTGCCTAGCATATTAAGCTTTGTGTTCTGCTTAACTCAAGCGCTATTTGTATTATGATGTACTACTATAGTGTCCTACAGCACAATTAGGAACGGGTCAGGAGTGACCGAAAGAAAACATTTAAAATAAGGGGAAACCCCAAATGAGGCATCCTATTAGGACTGCTCCTGTTAAATCAAAGGAACTCCACCGTACTTTTCAAGTCGGACTTGATTGTGTTCCATGTATTTAAAGCATTACAAGAGTTAGTATTTGCATTAGCGATTGCGTTCTGGTACTTTTACGAACCATATTATTCGCCATAAGATCTCAATGTCTCGCCATAGTAATGCAAACTGTAATTAGAGGTGGCATCCAAATGAGCTGGCTGCAGAAACTATTATCCGTCGCGCAAAAGATTTTCACCGCCATCATATTGTGGACCTCACAGTCGTCGGTGTTCCACATAGAGAGGAATATCGGGGGCGTTGTGGGGGTAAGCGTGCGCCGGGACATTACCGTAATGTGGACCCGTAAGGTCCCCTTCCTGCCCGCACATCGTAACCCCCTTCCATGTGTGGCGACCGCATCCTGCATTAGTGCCACCTCGGTGTTTTCGAGTGGAAAATTAAACCGACTATAAAAGCGAAAAATACTTTCTTTAATTTGGAACCGACATATTTTCACTCGTAAATCCCGTAATTAGTTGCGACAATGCACACGTACCGAAAGCGAAGGCCTAAATACCAGAATAATGTGTACTTCGGTGCTGACTTACGAGGAATTTTCTGTATAAATTTAGTAGTTATCCGGGAATGATTTAGGGCAAATATTATAACTTTTTTGTACGCTTATCAGATATAGATTGCAATGAAAGATATTTCGCTGTTGTTTTCAAGCGATTGGAGGGTCTGCGGAGACCGGACGGAGTATTATAAAACGAAGATTTGTTTCTCGCGTATTTATAAGTGATATGTTTTGAACGTGACGTCCGGTTTAAATATTAATTTTGAAGGGTGGAAATCGGTATTTGAGTGGAGGGTCCTTATGGTTTTACCCCGAGGGTCCGAATTAAGCCGGAGTGACACTATAATGGTACAGCTAATCGGAGGTAGTTCAAAGAAGGGCGAACGAGATACCCGGCCGGTGGACTGGTGAAGGCGTTAGGAGGCACCATTAGCGGGTAATGTACCGGCAATACTCATCCCTCGGTACCCAACTATTCGACTGGCCATGCCAGCCCTCCAGAAAATAATCATTCGAATTGCTCAGTAGCTTTATGAGATTGGGCGTCCCAGTTTCGAATTCGTGGAGTAATTGTAAAAGTCAGTTTAAATTGCAATGGCTAGTCTTTGGTGTTGCCTGAACTGCAAGTTTTTTGGAACTTCTGTAAAATTTTACAAAGTACAATTGTAAAAACATAAGCATTAGACTAGGAATTTTTTAATAAGATTAACACAAGATACTTAACCTCTTTCGTTTTATGTTGTTTTTGTTTTATGTTTTTGAAACATTTAGTATTGTTTTATTATACAATGTATACCAGTCGTACAATCGTTTCGAGATCAATGTTTCAATGAAATATTTCAATTTTACGTGTTCATTTTATAGAACATTATTGTTTCAAAACGTCTCTATACACCCGCTTATTACTACGAAGGGCGGACTGCAGGATCTATATATCGGTCAAATGATGTTCCATAATTCCTAGTTACCAACAGACAACTCATTTTAGGGCATCCATTTCTCGTGGAAAACATAACATATGTACAACAACAAATGATCTAATAATAAAGCAACAAACATATTTCAGCGAGTTACAATAAACGTCTCGGTGAGCATACATATTCTGCCCAGATTAATTTATCAATGACTGCCATCTGTCCCTTAGATGCTTTTTGTGAATTATTGCTGTTTTATTTTATATACAAGAAATGTTTTAGTATCCAAAATTAAAATGAAAAATATAAGGTGAGTGAAACGACTCGATAGTTTTTAACACATTGTCATTACGCTTTCGTCTCATTTGCTTTATTGGTCTGTTTCGGCAACGCGGCTAATATATCGCAGACGTCGGCGTCTTAATTTTAATAGAAAAAGTGATCTAATCTAATCATAAAAAAATACATACCGAGCTCTGCAAGTTGTCTCCATCCCAGTTGCGAATTGCCTAATCACTTCAAATGTATCAAGCGAACAGATTAATTTAAACGGATTAGAGAACTGAAGGGGCCGTTGGCTAAACAAGCACTGGGACCGAGGAAACCTCCTTATTACCAAGTTTGAGTGGAGAGCTGTGTTCCCTCGGCCGGCCGACGGACCCACCACTGATTTATGTACAGCCCTCATAAATTTATGGCGGCTTGAAATATTATTCGGTCCGGCGTGAAAACTGTAAATGTCGCAAAAGTTCCGACAAATATTAGTCACTATTACGAAAATCTACTACCGAGATTTTTGCACTTCCAGATTTGGTGAATTAGCGAAATGTTTCTGGGGAATACTCCCACGGCGATAGTCAGTAATAATTACAAAATTCTGCGGGATACCGGGAGATTAATTGTTACATTTACAACAATCGGTACTCATTAAAATCCAGTTATGGACTTTGAGCGGAGTTCGACGGTCAGAATATTTGATTTATATAAAGTACTCTTTTCTAGTAATGCAATAAAACATACATGGATGTATATAGAATGTTGGGTTCGACCTCTCATAGCTAAAGATTCAATACATATTGTATCTCATAGTTTATAAAATTGTTCCTATAAATAACTGGCAGTTTGTCGCGCTAGATTTCCTAAAACGAAATCTCGCGATTTATTTTAATACTGTTATTACACACTCGGGCGGAACGAAACGGACCGCCCGCAAATAATAATAAATGCGGCCACAGGATCCCGCTGAATGGTATAATGCCGGGATAAGGGTCGTAGAACAAAGGATAATCGCTCTAATTTATATTGGAACAATGTTCCTCGGGGTCCGGGATCAGTATGGGACAATTGGCTTCCTCTGCTTGAATCGGGAGTGTCCTCCCCGACTGCTCACCAAACGACACAATAGGCAGGACACAGGGGGCATATTCATGGCCGTTTCTTGGTTTCCACTCGAGCCTTTTAGCCCTTGGCACGTGATATAACGTTCCTGTGACGATCATAGATCGCAAAAAGAATATATTTGTTTAAAATATTATGTTCTACGACTGAAATCCAAACATTAAAACCATAAAACCCATTTTCTGCAGGGGATGGTTTAACAGAAAAGCTAAGGAAATTCACAAGTCAATTAATACTTGTATTATGTCAATTTCGCTTAATACAGCGGAGCCAGGAGCCGGTCACGCTAGACGGTCCGTACTGTCCCGGTAATCAGCGTTGCGCTATGCTAATTGCTAGGAGCAATGGAGCGTTACCAAAGGCTGAAAACGGTCTATTACCGAAGCCGGCTAGCCGGCTGATAATTCATCACACGGGACATTGATTTTATCTCGCAACTTTGCTCATTACCTACTTGTGCATGTGTATACTGCAACGTGTAATCGACAGTAATCCGTAAACGTGTAAACGATCATGCGGCCAACTCATATGCAACGGTAGGCTACAGAAACAATTCAGGAACACTTTGTTTTTTGTTTAATACGGTCATCAGTCTTGTGATTGACATTGACCTGAAATACGGCCCCACTTCTTGTTTCCCCTTATTATATAATGATAATGTATTTAAGAAACAAAAAACCTGAATTGACCATCTAGGAATCATTGGCCACTTAATATTCTTCATTCGTAGAATTGTATAATTAATTAACGAAGATGCGCGTTATGAAATTACAACATATACCCGGGTGATTGATGGGATCGCTCATAGAATATTGAGGAGAGAGTGTTTTCATTTTTAATTTGGCTTCGGTGTCGTAAAGACCGGCCGAACCATTTAATTTCCCGGAGAACCTTTCAGGTTCTGCACTTTACGGGGGCGCGCCGGAATTTTCGGAGAATGTAAAGCAACCCCGCAAAGCATTTTCATATCCCGTACGGCGGGCAAATGTCGACCGGTATATTTCACGCGACCGTCGGAAGTCGTCCCAGCGTTCATAACGGAAATTGACATTTATTAGCGTCTGGGAAACGAGAAGAAAAAAAAACAGCAGTGTTTGCCGGCACGAAAAATGATTAGACTTGGCACGGCCGGCCCAAATTTAAGCTTGGGAAAACTACAGCTTCGGATGTTCCGGGGAGTTCGGCTGAATTTCATTAACCCGGGAACATAACGACATTTTTTCATCCACCTCGGAAAATACAACTCTTTTCCGGACAAGAAGGCCGTTAATTAGACAAACATAATATTTTTATTAAACAGAGTATAATTTTTAAAAATTCATTTTTTTCTCTTATCTTAGTTTTATAAAAATTTAATAACTTGAGTCGAATTTCTACAAACTAATCTAAACATTACTAGCGGCCACGCGGGACCTAATGAGCCACAATTCTAGAGTGTGGATGGCGCACCAAAGTACAGCATACTGCCAAAATACATATGGGAAGTAAAAATAAATGCTCATTATTAATATTCTGTATTTTTGTTTTCGCAACAAATTTATTTATACGCTCTGAATAAAAGAATAAAATTAACTTATAATAAGGACTCACTGTTGGACCAGTTTGAAATTTAATATTGTTTCTGACTCAATTAAAGCTATAACTGGGAATAGTTAACACTTCAACTTTCAGTCCTATAATAATCAGCGAATGCCGTTAGTGTTATGCGGATATCATCCCAGTTGCGCACTATGAGTTCTCAAAATATTCATATATGCACCGAATCAGTATTATAAAACTTCAAATAATATTTATACTCCATGAAGTTGTGTCAATCAAAAAGAACGCCTTATTGAGCGGTTAACGAGGGGTGTAGGAGGGTACATGTTTTTAGACTTTGTTAATAAGTTTCAGAGCAGAGTTTACATTGGCTTGTGTACATACAAAGTCGAGGAGAATATTGCCGCCCGAAGTCTTGAAACATCCCACTAGTTGGCGGGCAGATAAGGCGAAAGTTAACCAGCTAACTGTGGGAGGACTGGAGATTTTCAAGTAATGTTCAAACCGTTTTAATTAGATTCTCTTCTTCGATATCTCAATAATCCGAACACCGTTCTGGGCCATCAGCATGAATATAGCAACGTCACTGTTACATGTGTATTAGAATTGTGTACATTGTTGAAAACGTCATTTTTTGTTAAGATTATTATATTTAAAAGATTGGTTTATGCCACTATAAACCAGTAACTACAAAAGCCTTAACACTATAAAAGCCATGCCTGCCTGAAGGATATCTCCGAGGAGTTTCTCAATATCGTTTAAGAAGTTCAGTACTATGATGTGCGGGGGTGGTGGGAGGGGGGGTACCCGCATTAATTAGCCAACTTAGTTGATGAACTGAGCTTCGATTGTGTGTTCGTATTTGTTTATTTCTGTGTGTGTGTGTGTGTGTGTGTGCGGAAACAGAAACAGGGCACCCGCTAACAAGCCCTACCAACCATTACCGCTATTGCCCCTTGGCGGGAGGGCTCCCGCTAAATTTCCGTTCAACGCAGCGCAGGTGCATGTCCAAATGCCGTTGAATACATTACCAATGCAACGACACTATGCCGTACTACAAGAGTCAATTTTAACACTTCAAGTCGTTTGGCCAAACTAAAGCCCTCCATCTGAGATCAACATTTTTGCAATAATAAGGAGCAATAAAAACAAACTTATTGTTGGGTAACGGTTGTTAATGAGAAATACGTAGTAACATAACATGCACCAATTAAATGAATGAAAATTGGGAGAATTGAAGTCCGGCTCCCATACGTTTACCACGATCCGATTCTTAAATTTAGTTATTGAAAAAATGCGAAATGTTTGATACTCATACATGACCCGTCGTATTTTATATAGTTATCAGAGGTCTGTTTCCTAGTTACTACTGTATGTTACAATATAAATAAATAAAATGTGTATCGTACCCACATAATATAGAAATTATGATCTCGTCTAATATTTTGAGACAAATATATAAATTAAAATGACCCAAGTATTCTCGCGGAAGATTTCTTTTTTCTCTGTACATTAGCATGATAAATGTATGCATGAAATTTCAACTAAGAATAAATTATAGATTGTTTGATACCTTCGTAGGCTAATTGAAATCTAGTTGAATTGATTTTCCGCGAAAAGTAAGCTATAAGTAAATTAAATTATTCATACGATGAATAATGCAAAATATCAATTTGCGGGAAGTAAACAAAATTTCATAATCGGGCCGGCGACTGTAATACTACGCCGGCACAGCAGGAGTACACTGCTGGTTTAGCATTAGCGCCCAATTGTCCTAATTCCGGCTGCGGTATCTGGGGGCTTATCGCGAATAGAAACAACGACTGTTAGGAAAAGTCAGCAAATATAAAAGAGCTTTTCGTCTTTTGGACTTTTCAAAAAGACCTTCCTTCTGAGGGGAAAAAACTACGCCATTGGACGAGTTCCGCGCCAGATAAGCCAGCCTTACCGCCAAGTTTTGGAGCTTATTTTTTGACCAACATTTCTAAAAATAATAGACCAAAGTGTGTTATTTTTTAATTAAGATTCTAGGTGATAAAAATTGACGACATATTATGGGAATCATATATTTTCAACAAACCATTCTATTTATATTCCTTAAACTTTACTTTTTGGTGTAGTGAAGAAGTTTAGAGCTATTAACGACAAATCCCCATGTCAAATCTTGTGCAGGCTCGAGCTTGTTCTTCTCTGTTATAATTTGAAACTAGGACTCCGTTGTGTTGGGGGGGCGGGTGGAGGGAGGAGGAGGGTTCGCTTATCCCCCTATATAATGTCTCATTTGTGTAACATAGCGTCCCACACCCAATAATTCAGTGGGCTCTGACTGTGACAAGGGTCCTCTGGTCCCTTACTCTCCCTTTTCCTTTCCTGACGAGCTGTTCGTATTGTGTTCAGATTAAGCGTCGACCATACCGAGTATTTAATCGAGCTGGATGAACCGGGAGAAAGCTTATTCGGCAATTGAAATTTGCCAAATGAAAATCGACCTCTATTTGTTCAATTTCCGCCATGTCACAAAGTCGGGCTTTTATTTGAATTTCCAATTTCGAATTGAATTTCCAATTGGAATTGTCCAAAAGCAATTATGGCTAGTTGAAGAGCATAGACATTCTAATTAATTAAGGCCTCTTACGCGGATTCCGCCCATGTTCGCTGGGAATTATATGTGAATATACCTCTGTAAATATTATGACTGTAGCTATATATATATATATATATATATATATATATATATATATATACATACATTATATCCTATAACGCACATCAAGCTGTACAACCAAAATTTGACCGTATCCAGTCATGGTGATAGATAATGTGGTATTCGTGTTGAATTATAATTCTGGCGCATACGATACAAGGGAACAATACGAAATAGCCAATATTGACCGATATTAACCGATGGTACACGGTTGGTACACGAGGGACGTACTCTGCCGGTCAGTACAGCAACTAACAGGGAGGATGAAAGGCTGTGCAACATGGACATGATCCACTTCAGGTTCACTTGAAACAGCAGAGTTCGTGGAACACTTAAGGCTGGCCCAGAGGGCATAACCTTGAATATCAGTGAATACTCTGTCGTATAATGTATGAAATACACGAGTATAAAGTGAAGAAATGGTTGTACTACGAACCAGTATCAGAATATATTACACTAGTGTATGCCAGAGTCACATAGGTTGAAATGCATGTAATAGTACAATTATTGAAAAACGAAATTCCCCTAAGGATCAACCGCTCTTTGTTAATTCCATTTTTTCGCTACCTTCGTCGGGGGTAATTTTATATAATTCGCTATTGTTAGTTAAGTATTCACAGCGGTGAATCGCTCGTTCGCTTCAGTTTAGAGCAAGTTGCCGCCAAAGTCGAGTAGAAGAATAAGAAGAAAGACAGAAGTCCGAACAGTTGTTTCTCCAATAGGAAACCAACTTAGTTTTCAACTTTGAATTTAATATACTTGACGCCTGCCGCTAACTGGCAGGCTGCCAAAAGTACGCCTAAGTGTTCACGCCGGATTTAAACGGCACGGAGATAAAACATATTTGGACGTTGAATGCAACTGAAAACAATCTTGAAGCTATACATTGAATATACAATGTCAATGTACCAATTTTCGTACATTTTTAAATATCGAAGTAATTAAAGTTTTCTAAATTAATTCCTATTATAAGTTGAACTTTCTGCAGAAATTTTATAAATGGTTATTGCAGCTCACCGTTATTATTCTTTTAGCCGTATCAGTCGGATGAAATTATATAATTTAATATATACTCGAATTCATGTTCAAATGGGAAACGTGTGTTGGGAAACATACCAGAGGGCAGAGTAGGACCCAATGGAGGAACTAAGGGCGAGGAATTTCGGGAAGGGAACGCGTTTCGCAATTGGCCCCATCACAACTGAATCCCAGCCGTGGATTCAGGTTGTTTCAATTTTCCCCTATTTGCTCTTTGCCTTAACATTATAATTGGTATCAAGGAAATATAACTTCGCATATAGAATTATTGAATTGTGTTACTACGTTATGAACTGCATAATTCGTCAACTAAATGTAATTTTTCAGAAATTGTCCTAATAAAGCTAACAGTAACGGAATTGCGGCTTTGGCAATTGGCCAGATGCGTCACTGACATTGCAAGTTATGGAGCGGGTATAAGCTACTCGAATTGCAGCGTGAACATTTCAGTTTGTAATAACTGAACAATGCGGACCCTTTATCGTGCACGGATATTACTGTTTTCTGATCGGACCAAAGCGCCGTTGAACTGTTTTAATCAAAATGAATTTCCCCTTCAGCTCGAGTGGATCGACCCCCTCGTCAAGCCCATAGTGCCTGGTTTGATATTCGAGGTAGAATTCAAACCTATTTCAACGCCCTCGTCTATTTAATTAGGGGAATCGCCTAATATTAAGTTATTCGTTTAACGCGTCAAATATTAAAACATTCAATTTCGGGGACAATTGGACATCCAGAACACGATTGCAATGTTTACCTACTGCTTGCGTCATTGGTTCATAAAGGGTTAAAGGCCGAAATATATTTATGGAAAGCCCACATCCGATCAATCACTCGGTACACTGACTAATAAGTTTTTAATAATAATTATCAGAACAATATGATACGATAAAAATTTAATAACATACCACAGAAACACCGTTAGGGTTTTATTAGCAAAATAATTTGATGTTAAACGGCGCGCTGCGAAACTAACCCGCACGAATCTCTTGTGTTGCCGGCGTGGTATACAGTTTGCCCCGTTGTTTCTCGCCTAATTTCAACGGACAAATTCAGACTTTTTTCTGAAACCGCGGGTAAACCGTCGACGGTGAAAACTTGAAGGCTTGGTCGCAACATACTGGATTTCGTGACGGGCACACATCACTAGAGTTTAAATTAATTCATCGGCTTCGTAGTCGGTCGTAGGGGTTAAAAATGAATGTGCCGCTAAAATAATATCGAACCGATAGACCAGAAAAGCGACAGTGATTTTTATAGATAACTGCCTCGGGCGGTGGGGGGGGGCGGAGTCGATTAGCGTTAACGCGGCGCTAAACCCCTTTCTCGAGCATTGAAGATGAACGGTCCATTGTGCGCCCGCTCCCTTTGTGCCGCGGATTCAAAGCATGGACTCCGGAGGGACACCTTTGAATTAGGCCGACCGGACAGGACCTCCCAGCTGGGATTTGCGCAATCGATCGCGGCCATAACGGCGGCCCAACTACCTCCTTGGCTATTAAATCCGACCGCTGACTAGTCAATTCTAGTGAAACTCCCTTTTATCAACTTGCCAATACCGGCTGACGAATGGTTTCGAAAATATCCCGCGGTCGGTGACTCGTCCGATTGTCCACGGCTATGAGAACAAAAGATTCACTCGATAAAACGCAAAAATAGTCTATGAAGTATTCGATAAGTACAGTTAGTAATTATTATAAATAGGGGCCAGACATATAACTGGACCGCCGCTGGCGGTATGATACACACACACACACAGATGGAGGTATTTCGCGAGGTGAAGTCAAAACGGCAACTTGAGAATTCCGTGCTAACGGTTCATGCTTACATTATAAAAATAATAATCCTTTTATATTCTTGAAAATATATAAATCCTTCAATACGACGGCGTTTGAGTGGATACCAAGAAGTGCGTTCTCTGGTTCACACTTCTGTAAGCACATATTCGAAACCCGATGGAGCTTACACATTTTTTCCTTTCTTTACCGCCCCCTCCTCCTCCTTACATCTTCTTATTTTTGTCAGAAGAATCCCCGATCTTTACGATGCCAGACCGCGGCTTCGAGTGGATTCAATTCCAGATTATTCGTCGTTTGTTTATTGTGGAAGTTACACTTTAGGCTTATAGGATTTTAGCTCTAGATGCTACGTTATGCGCTTAGGCTATGTATTTATAACCAGGAATATTATAACGAATGGATGTTACGCAATGTATATTGAAAAACGCCGATTGTTTATTTAGTATTCAGTCCCCGAGATATTGTATTTTATTCCCGATGACCAATTATGTTCTGTTTTCAATACACTCTGTACGGCAATTTTCATCTGGTATGACGAATAATCATTCTTACAAAACGGTAGGCATTACTGTTGTTTCAACCGAAGAATTGTTTGGATTCAGTTTCTGCGGAAATATCGATGTTAATTTTCTTGGGAAACCGCCGAGTGGTTGAGCCCGATGGCATTTAGATGGCCCATATGTGGGCCGTTCATCGGAAGCTAACCGAATATAATTCATCTGATCACGCGAACGGAAATATTCGGCACGCTACGGCAGAAACAGAACACACGTTTTCAGTGATAAGTGCACGGAAATAGCACAATTGTTTCGCTATTCCAGTATGAACTTATTGAATGCCCGAGTACTATTCTTCTCATCACTTTGGAGTTTTAATATAGGCACTTCCTCAAAACACAAATCCAGCAAGAAATGTCTATGTACTATGACATTGTGTCCAATAATATACTATCATATTTATTATAAAAATCATCGTTTTGATAGGATTTATAAACAGACACACAATAATTTGGTGTTGAGAGTAGTTTGTGCATGATGGAATTTCTCGTTTGTCTGTCGAATGATTGAACTAATCTGATAGTCGAGTTTTTTGCTCAACGGGTTTTATAGTTTCGGGATAGCAGTGCGAAAGAGGATTGTATTCCAATGCAGGATTGCCAGTGGGAATAACTAGGGGAGGCGGTTATTTTGGGGAGAGATCCCCGGGTGCTCCAATTATCGGGACGTCGGCACCAATTTCCTTCCCCTTTTGGCTAATCCTGCCCGCCTCCCCTCCATGGTTTTGTAATCCTGGAGATTCGATTTTGAGGACCGCAGATAGAACTAGAGTGCCCGATTAATAAAACTAGACTCCAAATCCTAAATCCTCGGATTGGAAAATAGCGTTTAAGTAAAGAAGGGAATTTAAGATCGCTGAGAGTGTAGCATTCTGATCGAGTACAGTGCATTAGGAGAAAACATAGCTTGAAACATAAATTATTTTTATAGAATACCTATTGGTCCTTGAAATTACCGTCGAGGAAAAATGTACCCTAAATATGGATTAAAAAATAATAAATATTTGATTTTTTTAAACGTGATTTTATCACCCTAGATATTATTAGCACTTTTTTATTTCAGAACTTTTATTCATAAGAGAAAAAAACTCTGGATAAGCTTCGATGTTTATTTGCAAATCTGATGAGGCCCAGAGATTATACATGCACATAATTAGTCGTAGCAAGTTGAGTATACCGAAAAATGGAAAGTATTTTTTTAATATTAAAAAAGTTTTCTGAAATGTATTCCAACACCTTTATTAACTGGGTCGTACAACTAACGCCTAGTCATATTATGAATTTAAATAAAAATTGCCTTTCTATTCAAGAAATACAAATATATTAACGAATAAATGTAAAGGTAATTAAATTAGTGTCACCATAGAACCTTTCTCATTTTGCTATCTCAATAGTAGGAATGTAAGAAGACAAATACACTATAATTCTTACGATCTTCAGTTTCAACTCGCGGACTTAATTTTATCCTAGACCGGACTCCACTTAGCGACACTTATTTATAAATTAAACTAATTATTCAGAGCTTAGTCAACTGGAAAAATATCGAGTGTCACGAAATATAAATACGGCGTCGAAATAAATACAACTTTTTTTTATTTATCGGCGTTTATATGTAGCGACTGGGGAATCCGAATGGGTCTCGGTTGTGCCCTTCACTGTCGTTACAATATGGCGAAGAGCATTTGCAATAAGATAGCGTTCCCTCGGGTAGGTGGAAACAACGGGCGGTGGTGGATGGGGGCTAAAAGCGGTGCTCGCTCATAGTTAACGGAGTTACAGACCTCCAACCCAATCCCACGCCTCTACCCCTACAGACCGGCCATCCTTTCTCCGCGTCCCTTTCAATTCACTACCAACCACCCATTATAACACATATCCGGCCTAGGCTACACACTTCACCAGATAAAAGAAAACAATTTGTATATTTGTCGAATAACATGTTTGTAAATTGCGTACATATCGAGCATTACAAAATCTTTTAGGTGTTTATTGGTAGTAAAATGCACTCTTTTAGCCGCAGGATCAAAACCTGTTTGAACTGAATTTTTATAATTCACATAAAATACGTACGAATACGATCTTTAATCGTAGATATTAGGCCTCATATGTGGACACTCGATTTTCCAAACTGGCTGGGAGGTACCAGATGTAGAATAGGTGTGCAAAATATGCGCCGTCGGAGGAATTCTCTGCGATATATATATATATATATATATATATATATATATATATATATATATATATAGCCAGGGGGTTCCGTTACTCTTAATCTTGGCAGGGGTTGTGGTGATAAAATATCCTTACCTGGCACGCGGCCCACACCTTTTATGTGTTGAACGGGGAACGAATGAATGGGGGCCTGCGTATCCATATTGGTAAAATCGAGCTTATAAAGACTGTATTTGAACGCGATATAAATAAAAGGCAGAGTAGTCTAGCACAATAATATACGATAAGGCTTCTTAATATCTGCCCTGATATAATCCTTGAGTCGGGACACTTTTGGGTTTCCAGGGAAACGGGCCGTGTTTTTTGCCACCCCCGCCTCCGCTTCAAATGTATTATCTCGTTCCACTCAGGTTGACAGGAAATTGCTTTAGGCGTGGGCCTCACGCCCCCCTCCCCTCCAGCCATCCCCAACCCCTTTGCCCGCACGATTCGGGCAATGGAGCCGCCTAAATGCGATAAACTATAAGGGAAACTGAACCTCCTAGTCATCGCTTAATTGAATACGAGCCGGGCACCGGGCCGACTGTGATAACATTTAGATCCGTGATAAATACTACACGACCCGTCCATCTTTCACCTAGTCACAGCCAACCTAACATCATCAATTTTCCCACAGATTCCGGTCTGCTTTTGTTGAAATAAATAATTACGTTGACATATTATAACATTGAACTGAAAAAAATAGTAGTATACCTTAATCTTGAGTGTCTTTGGATGAAATTCGATGTAATGTAAATTGTAGGATTAAAAAATTTGTTTCGCTCTAATCTTATTCGAGCCTGTATAAAATGGAACAAGGTACAATGAAACACTTAGCGAGTACACGATATTATTAATTGAAAGAAAGTTTTGTCCGCCACCGGGATCCCCGCAACTTTCTTACAATTAATAAAATCCAGAATGAAATATAAACACTTGATGCAAAAACCTTGGAAATATTAAATCCACTTTAACATTAATTAAAGAGCCATTCGTACAATTCTAGTGTACTGGATATAGTTATTAGACTTAAGACTTAAATTAATATGGGATGTTTATTTTAAAGAACAAAGTTCGTTTAAATTCACCTTGACGGATGTTTGATGTTCCGTCAAATATTTATGAAAAATTCCCTGATAAGTATTAAGAAGCATGGCGTTTCATCAAAGAGCATAATGAACGTAAAATGAGTCTCCACAGTGAAGAGCTTTGATGCCGGCGGATCGGCTAATCTGGGGCCGATCTCGTCCCTCATAAATGCGAACTAATCCTGAAAGAACCGAGGCCTATTCGGGATTTGAAATCACAAAAGGATGTTGCATACCAGGACGGATCTTACACTGCCCGCATCATGGGCTCGGATTAACTATTTGGAATGGCGCACAAAAGAACGGATTAAATTTATCCAGTTACATTTATGAATTCATCGTTACATTTATACCAGTAAACGCAGTATACCGGAAATATTCAATATAGATAAGTCCTAACGGGACAAATTTTCAAATAACGGTCATTATATACGACCTGTGTGAATCATGCCACTATCATATAAATTAATGTTCCATTTTCTTCTTAAAATGAATAGTGATTTAATCAGATCAACGTGTTTCCGCTTCTGTTGTTACCGGTGCTTAGCATGTTTTAAATATATTAAATTTTTTTCCCGGCTAGATGCAGATTAATCGGTATACATTAAAATTCTACGCTCTTCCTCTACGATCATTACCCTTAACAAGAGTCGAAATGACGTCACCACCTCATACGTCATCCAGTGGGGGGCTGCATGCTTAATGCAGGAGATCGACTCTTCAGTCAATCGGGGGATTACCTGGAAAAGCTTAGTACGGGTAAAAATAAGTTCCAAAAGTGGCTTATTAATATTAGCGGAATCAATGCGGTTTAGTTTTGCCGTAAATAAGGGGATATTTAAATAATAGGCGCCCTATTGTGACCCGCCTCGTAATGCAGACGTTCCAATTATGGGTTTATATTAATTGTCGTTGATGGATTTAATTTAATGGCTTCAATAGGGGAAGGATTAAAGCTTTTCGGAAATAAATTGAACGCCGGGGGGGGGGGATGATGTCGGTTCGGGGATTGACCCAGTTGTGATCTGATTGATGGATGGTTGTCCCGTCGGCGGGGGGACAGTATGTCATTGTCGAGAGGGGTTGCCACGGCAACGGCCGATTAAACAACGGCGGCCGTCCGCCCTATGATTGGCCGCCAAGTCCAACAGGTACCACCATCGATTCCCCCTCCCTCCGTATTTGCCCGCTCATAGTTAGGCCAACATTTTACAAGGTCGACTAAACGCGCCACTCGCCCCTCCACTAACTCTACTTTAAACCAAAGCCAGGTCTGTATACTTGCTACTTCTGAAAAAATAATTTCAAAAGAGATGTCTCTTTCCCGACCATATTTTCTGTACAAACATTGCTGAAATAGGAATACCGAAATAGCTCTCTGGCGGCTTACTGCTCTCCTGCAATAATTCAATGCCTGAATTACTTAATTTGAACATTCCGGAAATTTAATGCTAACCGAGCTTGAAATCGCTACCCCAATTTTTATACTGAAGGGATGTGTAGAACCCCACGGTATTAATCATTAACTCCATACAGACAAGTCTCTAATTACGCTCGTCCATGATATTGCTGATATTTTGAAACAGTCTAATTAATAATTGATCCGTATCCCCGAGAGTTCGCATGCAGAGTTATAAACGAGTTATACGTGGTGTTATAACCTTCCTTCATGACGTCTTAATGCACAGACCGACGCGTCTGCGAAAGCGCGCACGCGAAGCCCGAAGTTCATTTTCCGAGATCAGAAATTATGACGACTAAATCTTCATTCATCGATAATAATAATGTACTGGTTTTCCGCACGCCATGTCTGAGGTTATTGGCTCTTCGTAGAATGGATTAAAAATATAGAGTGTATATCGATCGTTTATCACATTGCTAAAGGTTAATTTTATAGGTTTCTTAGGACGAGGCAACCGCTTATTTTTTTATAGAAATAAATAAGGTATTCCAATTAGTTTTGATTATCGATGCCATGACATTTCAATAAAGATTAATTCTTCGACTTGTTTGTGGCCGGTTTCGGCTTGTTAGAATACGGGGGGGAGTTTGAAATATAATTAACGTATGCGATCTTCTGAGGTGTTCTGTGGTGATCCATTAGTTTCTGTCTCACAAATCGTTCGTGTAAAACACGGACTGACAATTTCACAGACAGCAAATTCCGAAAACGGTTAATTTAAATTTTGTTTCGCGCCCAATTGCCCGACGTTAAGTCTTGACGCGGCAGTAAGACGGGAACGGACAGCGAGGTCGGATGGTCGGACATTTGCGGTCTGGAACTTATTTGGGGGAGGGACGTTGAGGGAACCCAGAGCTAACGCTGAGAAATGTGCGGCCGGTATTAGAGCCACAACAACTCACAACTTAGAAGGGACGACAATTCCTAGACCCCCAACCCCAACCCACCCATCTTGTAAAACACACCAAATCCGAGCTGGCAACGACTTTAGCCAACACAATGTCCCCGGGTACAAGACACTGTAAATACCACTCTATTTCCCGGATTCATCCTTATAAAACAGAAAAAAAGGTTCAGCAGCCACTACACGATGTTAAAATATAAAAGAGAGTTAAAATTACAACATTCCTTTTAAAGATAAGTTTAAGAGCGAATTACAAGATAAGAATTAAATCTGCATCATACTGATTAAAACTCAAGATAAGTCATCGCATTTCTACTGATATTTGGGCACAATTCAACTGATATTATAAACTAGTTATAATATTATAATGTCTCTACAAACCAATTCAAATTTGTAATTGAAGAAAAATTCGGTATTTAATATCGGCCCCTTAACCCCTTAGCTTACAATGACGCCTCAGAGGCGTCATAAGATTATCGGACCAAACCTAAATAAGACGCCTCAGAGGAGTCCCAAATATAAATATTGTATTCATAACTATGAATATATTAACTCACAGAGATATTCTGAAGGCGCGACGTTCAGTTACTTCTCATTCATTTATGTCCCTGCGCGCACCGACCTCGGTCTCGCTTTTGGCCAGCACAGTTGGAAATTTGGTCGTAAGGGAAGGGGTTAAACCCTTAAACTAATCTAGCCTATTTCTTCAAGTTATGCATTTTGTTGACTAGCTGTTTCTTGTTATTATATAATTACAATACTTAATGTCATAAGCTGCACAATAATAGCCATATTTATCAGAGTATTGTTATCAGACCTTGACGCAGTTCTTAGCCCACGTTTCCATTTCACCGTCTTAAGCTAGATCTGGATTTGTTTATATATATATATATATATATATATATATGTATAAATGAAAATACTGGAAATTTATTCCAGGCGTTCATAACCACGGTTTGAGAGTGAATGATATATCATCCCCTTGAATGCCCGAATTAAGGGTCTTTCCCCGGAATTTTCTCATAACTGGGTGGGAGGACTGTAAAGCCGAATATTATGGCGTTGGGGGGTAAGGGCCGTTCCTCCAGATGAATATGAAACAATATTACGTCTCCCTTTTTTCGTGGAAAAATTCACTCCGGGGTAAATCTCCGCTCAGTCCGGGCGGCACCTGTTGCACACGCCGCCGCGATTCCATCTCGACAAAAAGCGCCCGCACCAATCTCTTTTCGGTGGGAATTAAAGTTTCGATCGGGAAATATAAACATTAAATATCGGCGACGGGCGTTTTCTTTTTTTTCCTTTCGTCAGTTCCTTTCAATCGCACTCGCTTTTCATGGCAAATCAAAGAGGATTATGTTTGGCTAGTGCTCTGGAAGCCGCCGGTGAATGTCAACTTCGTTTTTACAGCGATCGAACGAACGATCATTTTTTTTAGCGATGCCCGGTTCATTTTTACAAAGGAATATTTATTTTAATTTATTCCATCTTCCTTTTCAAGTTTAAGACCCCTTCAAAGGGTAATATCTTTTTATTCTCGTTAGAGTTGGATAAAGACTTTAGCCTCGTATAGCTGTTAACACAAAATAGTGTTATGAAATAAATGTTCACAGGCGATGCTTTTGGAATACTTGAATATCTATGTTACAAATCTTGGCAACTTAAAAGCTGCTTTAGAACCAAAACTTTATAGCATTTCTTAGTATAATTAGTTAGACAAGCTTGCCAGACAAGTAGTTCCGGAAGTGTCTGGATATTCTGTTATCACGCATATTGAGACGTTCTTATTACATTACCTATCCTTGAAATTATTTTTAAACAGTTTTCTTTTGATTAGGGCCATATTCAATATGTAGGAGAATTGAAAAACCGCGTTGCTGCCGAAATTTCAATTATTTCTTCTCCTTTTGCAGTTTATACTGGGAATGTGAAAATCGCGAGTCGATACAACCGGCATTTGCCTGTGTCCAGTTTAGACTAGCCGCCAGAAGTAAATTTCTTTCGAGGTACCCAAAATTGGATAAATTTACCGACTTGGGTTTGCCAAATACACGCATAAATACAGATGGGGAAATAATGGCGGGCAGGGAGGGTCACCCGAGGGGTCGGTTTGGCCCAAGTCCAGGGGTCCGGTCGGGAAGAGTGCCATCGACACCACTGGGCGCCCGCTCGATAAAAACCCATCTACCTCTACCAACAGCCCCATTCCCTACAATGCACACAGTAAAGAAATAATTGCCATTTCGGCAGCCATTCGCTTCTTCAGCCTCCTATATATTGAATCGCCAAGGCACCTCGGTGAAATTTTAGCCGACTATACATTTGTGTCTTAGTAATGATTATTTTCTTCTTTATTTATTGTACAATAAACCATTATGGTTATAATTGCGGAATGTTCTTACGCTTCTTATTTCTCCCGATAAAGAAGCCCTTTTCGAAGTGTACCCGGGCTACTTATCTTACCTAATTATATATCTAAATATTTACACACTGCCGGTGATGTTTCAACGTCGAGAGTATCATTATACTAAAACCGGAGTCTTACCTGCAGAAAACAAGACGAATCGTGTCTCGTAAGATGAGGTACAAGATAATTATAATAGACGATGTATTATATATAATTACTCTTTCTTTTGTGGATGAATCAGTCCTAACTAGCATATAAATAAGAAATGTGTACCGGGAATTAAATAAAATAATGTCCGGATACTATTAATTTTATTTATAAAATCACGATAATTTATGAGTAATGCATCGTAATATTCTTTATACGAAGGAAGGTCGCCGCCATTTATTTGGCTTCACGAAAACTGGCTTTCTGCCACGCGGACATAATATAAATGTTATTATATAATATACTCACGGATGATAAATATATTATCGTGAATACAGCCCTTGAAATCCTCCTATTGTAAGATCTTTTGACGCGCCATTGGCAGCAGTCACATGCAGCCCCTGTGTCTAGCGTTAATTTCATTTGTAGACCGTTATGATACCATTATGAGAATAATTCTGCTTCAACTAATATTTTATTCAATTTTACAATCGACGGAATATACACTTATATTTCAAACCGGAATGGGGCAATAAAATTATTCCTGCAAAATTCACCCTTAGTCTAAATACCTAATTATCGTTTGACCAGTTGTTCTTGAACGCTGAGAAAAAACTCTTTTAAAAGGATTAAGTAATCAATTTAAAAAGGACTAATTAGCGAATTTCGTTGGGATGCCGTATTACTGTAGGAAAAAAACCCCTGTTATGCCGGAATGTATCTTGTGTTTCGAGCTCCTGTGTTTGGGGTTTTTTAACCTATCCCGCTGGGACTCCCCCGGGTGTTATCTGCTTCCTACGTTCGGGAACCCTTACTGGTTACATCATCAGGGTCCGACTGAAGAGTAGATCAACAGGGTGTACACCTCTAGGTGAGGTGTCGTTAATCCTCTTGGGACTATGACTTATTTCTTCTCGTATGACTGGGAACCATCCTCAACCTATATTGTATCCAATATCCCTGTTTGAAGTTGATAATTAAAGTTCTGGTCAATAGGATGATTGTTTAAGATTCAATATACGTTTCGAATATTTGACGGAAATTGTTGTCCGTGACTTTGGCAATATTCTGTGTAAAATTTTCGGCCTTCTATTACTTGGAGCATTGGTCATTGGTTTGATGGCGAAGGGGGCAGATCATTAGCCGTGTCCGGAGGCGAGTTGCCGGGGAATATAGCGTGTCGCCGGCCCATACAATTCAGCCGAATGGCAGCCGACACTATTCTAAAAAAGGGAGTTTCTGACGGGTCCAATCTCTTTAAAAGGAGTGTCTAACTGGAAGAGGAGCACTGAAAACGAGAGAGTCGGCAATTTTCATTCAGCCCAGAGCCCCCACCCCACCTCCTCCCCTCATCCGCCCCTACACAATTCTCCTCTGTACCCATTTAACCCCGACGCTCGTTAGCCGTATATTTCAGAATCCCAGACTTTTTGGATTCAAAATATCCCCCCCCCGCCTTACGCACCGAGAAATCCTCAAAATCCAACTTGTCCACCACTGGTAGCACTGATTCGGAGACCGCGCACTCGATGCGGTTCTTTTTATTGCGCCCTTGACTCGTTAGCCACAACGATCGGTACAGTGCCGAGGTCAAAATTGTAATCCCCACTCTATTCCCCAAGATAATAGCTTAAAGGGGAAAACATCGTATAAACTATATTGTAGTCCTCCACTCAATATTGTTTCATTACTTAGGACGGGCAGACCAGTGGTCTGACATTTGGGTTATCAGTCCGTAATTTATACAGTGTTTCCTATTGCTTGAATTTCGATAAAAACTCCAGAATAATATAATACTTTACTCCCGACGTTTCTCGACATTATAGCTTGTAAAAAAAAATAACTTGGAAATGTAATATTCCCGTCTCTGTGAAGCACAAATATGAATTCATATACTATACTCCGAACTTCCGATATTGTCGTGTATGACTTGCCGTAGCTAGGAGTATGACGAGTAAAATTCTACTACTCTTTCGCGATGCACGTTAAGGAATTAGGTTCACGATATGAGGAGAGACTGCGCACCCCATGAAAGGAGCCCATTTTCACAAGGGACAAGTTTTCTAATTCAATTTCCCAAGATGACTGGGCGAATTTGGCGAGTGGGGAGATCGTATTCATGCAGCCCACTCACGCAACGCGGTGGCCAACAATACCTGAGAAGAGTTTTGTTTTTGAAAAAAGAAGGCCTCCATCCCTCTCTCTACCTCTGCCTCTTTGTCCCTCCCACTCTCCCTCTCGTGTTTTAAGCCCCTCGAAAATGTATTTTCCGACAAAATGTAATTTTCGAAGGGTTCGGTATACTGCTAAAGGCGACTGAGAAGGCAATTATTTTCTTGGCCCCAGCCTTGGTTGTATTTGATCCGAGAGACGCGGTATACGCTTCATTCCACTCCCCCATTTAATATGAAAATTATAACGAGTTAACGGAATAAAATAAATTTAGCGTGAATCGCATGGGGGTAAAAGTACTTGTAATTCTAAAACGGTTAAAAACTCGCTTTATGTTTTCTACGAGGTCTTTGAAATGTTACTTTAGAATAATGTTTTGTATTCTGGAATGTTTGAAGAGTCAGATGCAGTTTTCACATACTATAAACGTGACATTTCATTTTAAGCTGTTTGTCTGCGAAAAATCATTGCTGGTTTGATTTTCTATCTCCTCTCTGTTATTTTGTTCTAAGCTAAAACATTTTCTTCTTTTTCCCAACGACAACAGAATTCTGTCCGGTAATGTGGGAAAGTATACATTTCACCTGTTGATGTCGCATTCGGTCAATAAAGTTTTACAGGACTAGCGTTATTGTTTTATGTTCATTAGTATTGTTACTGCCAACCTACCTGTTGCCAGTTACTAATAGTAACTGAATCATTGCTAATTTTTGAAGCAGTGAAATCACTAATAAATCTTTTATAGATCAATAAAATAATGCCGTGACTCAACAACTAAAGAAACTTAATCAACTCATGATTCATTTTTACCAATTATTAATTAATTATTATTAATTACCAAGGATCAAATATTCAATATTTATCTGTTGAATTTACTTATTATATTTTTGTTCACCCCCCCTATCTCCGTTTTGGGAATTTCGAAGTAAAAACATTCACCCAACTCTCTAAATTCCATTCTCGTGGAAGCACCGAAAAATCTCTGAATAATAACCAAAACAGAAGAGAGTAGCGGAAATACCCTTAATAGTTGATTTGGCACAACGGGCTGTGCACGTTATAATTAATCCTTGGATTATTACTGGATTAAATCGTATATGACGTAATTAATACATAATTAGTTGGCCGTTTGATTGCACTTGTGTCAACATTAACGCACTAGGAGTTGCATAGAGCGTTTGCAATAGGCCCTCACAGGATCCGCTCCTGTAAGTTGATTAGCTAGCGTAATACCCGCATTAATGAATTAAGACACTAATATTTGGTTTCGAAATAGTTTCTTGCACTCCTAATCGCAAATTCTCGACATGTTACATTACATTAGCGGATACCCCTTGTCATTATTGTAGGGGTAAAACGGCGGGTAACTATCTCTCTTCGTTCGCCCTTTGTACTTGACACGCGTGACACGTATGACATGTGTCCGTGACCCGAGGGTAATATAGTGAACACGCTAGAATACATAATTGCAATGTGCTGTTATATGTGTGTGTGTGTGTGTGTGTGCGTGTGTGCGCACATTAGGCATTGGCTGGCACTAAAGTAGTTTATTTTATTGTAATAAACTAATAAATAAAAACTGCTGGATCGGATTTTTTAAATTCCTAAAATTTTCTTGATATTTATTCTGACTACGACAGTTTATTTCACTATAATTAATCTTCTAAAACGTAGTCCGCCAACTCTTACAATATTGGGAACATGGGGTTTCGGAGTGAGCGCCATGCGAATTATAAAACGTACGAAATAGGTATGTGACCCCATAGATTTTACCCTCTGCGCCATTCCCTAGGTCCACACAGCTCCTATTACGGGGATTCATTTTTGATACGAGTCTTTAACTAAGGCTATATACTGGCACAAATATAATTGAGAGTAAAACTATTCCTGAATCATGGCTTTCAAAAAGAGAGCCACAAGCACGCTTTTACTGAAGCATCTAACGTAATGCGTTATAAATAATCTCCTATAATTCAAATTTTTAGAGTAAGAGTAAAACATATCTCCTAGAAATTGATAGTGTATTCCAGCAGGATATCGGAAAAAATTATTCAAACGGAGAGGAATGACATGTCAGTATTATTAATGAGCAGGGTCTGTACAAATGTACAGTAAAATGACGGGAACCATTAAATGGGGAATCGTTGGGGCCGAGTAGTTTTTTCTATTGCCAACACTATTATAGCTTTTTTCCATGTCATCTATTCACAGAAAGAGAGCAGTCGTTAATCAAAAGATTGTAACCTAACAATGTTATGTGATCTGATACATTTCCGGAACATTATCATCTGGAATAAATATATAATAATATTTATTTAAAATATCGAGCTATGTATTTAGTAAAAACAAAATATACTTTTAAATCATATAGAAACATCCTCCAGAGGAATAGCGTAAACAGAGAACTCGACAGTTTACAGGAACTTGATGCCGCATGAAATATGGGAGGATGGCTGTAAAAATTGTTCACGGTTAACGACAAGAGCGTACAGCGCCGTACAACGAGTTTAGCCTCTCGTTACGGTCCGTAAAAAACTGAACAACGTTGTTTTGTTTTTAACTGTACTAGTTTCCGTGTTATTCATTACCTCCGGTATTATGGTTTAGAACGCTGAGATAAAGCTGGAACACAAAATGGATCATAAATTCATGCATCCCCGTGTTATAAAATGACGGTCTTCCCCCGATCCATTCATATTATATATATATATATATATATATATATATATATATATATATATATAAACAAAAATGATTTCAATATAATTCTTACAATTTTTATTTAAAGAAACGAGCGTATGCAATGTTAACATTTTGCCGACAATATTTAAATATTAATTTACTGTCTTCCGCTGATTCGTTATTTTATTTCGATAAAACTCAGTGGATTTCGCCGCTGCTGGGATATTCTCTTTTAATAAATTTGAATTTGCCATTGAAAGGAAATTTTAATTCTGGGTCCGAGGAATTTCTAAAGCACCGTTTAAGCACTACGCCGAACCTATCCCCACATGTATAATGAGACTGGGGTGAAGGACCGAATTTTCCTTCACTTGTAAATTTGAACTGATTAAAAGAGAAGAGTTCACTAACTCGAGTGTGCTCGTTAAAATTCAGTTTGATAGTGTGTTCTTGGCAGATACGTGGTGTAAATATCCCCATATTTATATTACCAGGAATATACCGATAGACTTATTTTTTTAAATAAAAGCCATTATTAATATTCAAGACAAAAGTTTTCACCATCCTTATAAATATATGATACATATTGATTTACCTCTCGATTGTGATGCAAGGCTATATATATGCCGTCTATGTAGGTACATGTGTAGAGCAGTCTCGCATGTGTTATAACAAAGTTACTATACGTTACCGGGGTAATTCCAGTATTACTAGGCAACACCAGACATACACGCCGAATTTTGCCTAGGACCTAGAACTCGGCAACTTTGTACTTGGTTGAACATGGGAACGTGCCGCCGCTGAGAGTCGACCGCGTTTGAAATATGAATAGCGTATATCGTACATATGCGGCGGCCTCAAACGCCGGCTTTCGGCCCTCGAATAATTTCCTGAACCGAGCCGGCATTTCTCTAAACGCGAGTCCATTGTCGAAACTGGGGACAATTGAAAAACCTTTAATTGATTTCATTTATTCGTCGAAAGAGAAGAACTGTCTATTCAGTCGGGATTTATCGTCCCCGATTCATTTAATACATGAAAAGACTCTGCTTATTGGTATTGGGCGATATACTTATAATCGGAATAAAGAGAGACGTAAGCGCTGTTTCAAATTAAGTCCAATCGGGGCTGTGTCTGTTCACCGTACGATGTCAATTCTGGTATTAGTATTATTTATTGTATATTACCTAACTGACAAAATGTCTCGAATCGCCTAGGAATGAATATAATTTAGCGTTCGCCAGAAAAATACACGATGAAAACTTGAATAGTTAATATTGTTTAATGGATTTAGAGAGCCAATCATCAATTTATGAAAACACTGCTTATCGGTACTAGAGACTGTTTCAAAGTAGGTCCGATCGGGTCAGATATTACAGTATTAGTATTATTATTTAACTCAGTTTTCCAAATACTCCTTAATACATTTTCTCATACAGTTATATAGCGGTCGGTGGATTAATATATTCAAGAATAAGGCCATCCAAAGTTAATTCTGAGGACAAACATTGTCGCCCGCCAGATGAGATAGTACTGAGTTAATCTGCATAAATAATGCGACGGCATTGTTCTCCGGCAGGAACCACACCGCTAGGAGGAAGACGGCGAGGAAGCCAGAAAGAAATTATAACAACAAATTAATAAATTCCCTTCTGAATCTCGCGTCCAAATGGAAGAAAGGCTCTATCTGAATAATAGAAGAGAAAAGGAAAAGATATATATATGTATATAAGTTTCATTTATTGAATTACTTTATGCAATTTCATGTTGAATTGGTGTCGTTCTTAGATGCAATCTGAAGAACATCATCTTTGATCTGGTCTTGGTCTGAACTGATTTACAGAGCAGTCCACGAGTTTTGCAATATTATGTCAAATATTGAAAAATTAGTTTATAGGTCGAATAATTCCATATTTTTAATCATGTTGATTGCGCGTATAATCCCGCAGCCAGAAGATATTGAACTCTTCTGCGACAATAGGAGATTTCCTTTCTTATAATTTCCGTTCTCTCCTATATCTCTCAATGTCATTGCCGTCAATATTATCTGGCCCACCCCCTTTTACAGGAGATTCGTTTCTCTGGTCGGTGTTTTTTCTGTTTCTAAACCTTCGCTTCTTATCGCGTCTGTTTCTGAAAGGGTTTGTTCCCCTTTTTTTACCGGCCCGATTTCGTGCAAACATTCTTAGAACATTGTTTTGCTGTTATTTTTTGACCTTTGGAAATATTTATTATACTTTTTTCACCAACCGTTACAGACTTAAATATGATGAAGGGCACATGGAGCCGTATATACAGCATCTAGAGTTACCTGTTGGTTAAACTGGAAAAATTACCCCATTTATATTATCATAAATTTTCCTCGTTTATGCATCTGCCGTATGCCGTTTTTACTTCCTCGTTATAACGGCGTCTTAATTAACGCGATTATGTAATTCGCAGAGTCTAAAACAAATTGATTACAACATTTTAACTGGTATTGCATTATAATGTAAAAACTGCGAATGTTGGGACTGCAGAAATAAATACAGAAGTGAAAATGCTGCGGGTTTTTTAGACCATGTTCGTACTACCGAATCAACATAGAATATTCTTCCCGGGGACGTGTATGTACAGAACCCTAGAAACAGAATGCCTTGTTCTCTCTTCAATAGCCCCAGTCCCAGTTTGCGGGTCTAAGCGAAATTCCCGGGTCTCCCTAAAAGAACATGGAGAACACTCGCCACTGGTGAGTTCTCTTCCAGTCAAATTAAGTCAACTGAATGACTCAACCCGAATTCTAGTGCCAGCGCTCGTTTTCTTCATTAAGCGCTCTGTTAAAATTAACTTAAATCGCTTTGTTTCGTTCCTGTTGTCATTTTGTTTCAGATGCGACCCAGTGACTCATTCGTTTGTCCTAAAAAATCATA
Organism: Lethocerus indicus; assembly: GCA_019843655.1. Classification (NCBI taxonomy): domain Eukaryota; kingdom Metazoa; phylum Arthropoda; class Insecta; order Hemiptera; family Belostomatidae; genus Lethocerus; species Lethocerus indicus. The sequence goes on along the minus strand of JACDQD010000012.1, from coordinate 11,421,737 downwards.
CCTAAACAAAATATGGAATGTTGTAGCATTATTATAAATCTGTTACAACATGATGGATTTTGTCTGTGAGTTTAAGGATAACATTTTGGTTTTAAAATTGGTATTTAAAGACAGTTTTTCGTGGGTTGTCGGTTTAGAATTAGAAAAGAATGAAAACTTTCCTCTATTGTTTCAACAATGTAGCGTCCTTTATATTACAATTAATACAAGTACGGCAAATCTGTGTCGGTTTTCCTAGACAATCTACGAGACAGAGTTAATTGGAGTAAATAGGATGAATAAATGAAACGGCACAATGATCGGACTCTGAAACGGTTGTTTCTCCCAGATTCTTCCCCCCACGGGTGATTTATCGCCCGTTTTAATTGGAAAGGACGGAATAGTTGGTTTAATTAACTGCGTCGCTTCGAGCATAAATCCGAACTGGTGAGTGGCCGAAACTTTAAATCTATTGAAACTATAAGTTACGTTGACGTTTTACAACTAAGAGATCGTACGCGCCCAGTACGCACGCGAACAGGCAGTAACGCATTTAAGGGATGTTTACAAGACCCTGATCGAATGACATTTTTAACAGTACAACCTATAATTAATTCTGTAATGGAACTCTACAGTTTAGCAACGGAACTATAAGTTTATGTACACATATGTATATATGCTGATATGTGCTGGAGGTTATGCACTGTGAATAACTTTGAATTTTATTACTTTGTCATTTTATAAGAACAAAATATTGAATGTTGAACGATATTAGCACCATAATTTTATTTATTTTATCTGATTGTCTTCAAAGGCTGTCTTATGATTTGTCGCCACGTGTTACCTGGATTGCACGATTGATATATATATATATATATATATATATATATATATATATATATATATATATATATGCGAATGTGTGTTTATGGTACACGTGAACAATGGACTTCATCTAATAGGGCCTAGCTAAGCACTTACTATTCGTCTAGAGAGATTGTTTTATAGCTTTTTAGTATACGGTGCGTCCGTGGGTACAGTCTTTTACTGTTTCGGGTAAATTTTAATAACAAACGGCAATGCCCTACGTGCGGGTTATGCGCTAGCGGGTCACCCCAACATTACAGCGAGGGGAGAATCTTATATTTGTATTTTATGACATTGGATAATTGCAGCGCCTAATAATTCCGTGTTCTGTGTCGGGACAATCAAAATAATGGTGGCCGTTCAGTTTAACGGCTTCGATTGCAGGGTTCTGATAGTAGGTCCCCAATCGCGGTAAAATAGTTAGCCGCCGTTCCCACCTCCTCTCTGTCAGATTGTCGGTCCGGCTTTATAATTTAACCGGATCTTATTGAGGCTAGAGGGGGAGGGGCGGCTAGGAATTGTGGGGATCTGTGCCGGGGATGTGTCTACGTCTGTGTGCTCTGTGTGTACGTGTAAGCAGGCGGGGCGGCAGGGGAACTCCGGAGCTGTAATTTAGTGAACAATGGCCTCGGGATCCAATTAAAGCCCGACGGGAGGGTGAGAGAGGGAGGGAGGGAGGAGGACGCTCTACCCCGCGGGAATATAAACCTCGGCAAAACCGAGCTTCGATTAGCGGACCCTACAGCACACCAACAGCCATCGGAATTCACCGAGCTGACGCCTCATATTCGAACGCCGTTCTCAACCGGTACACAGTCCCGTAGCCATTACTTAATTTAGAATATAATCGTTTCCGACTCATATTCAGCCCGCAGGAAATGGCAATAAACCATTTCGCGTACGTTGATGGAAAATTTTAAGGCGAAAATACAATTTTAAGTCAATTTAAGCCCGTATTTTAGTGGCATAGTTAAGAAAGTTTGAACCTTTTATTTTTATCTAGTGAATCTAATTCAGAGGAATATATTTTCATTCCTCGTATAATGGAAGAAAAGTCTTAAATTGAAATATATAGTAGGAGATAATGCGCCCGCTTTCAAGGTGGTGAAATACCCAGGATAACGAGCCCCGATAGATACAGAATTGCAGGGGAGGTAATCCAGACCGTGTTATTCTCCGGTTAAAAGCGAAATTCTTTATCTGCCTGCCGATCCTGAATAGGACTTTTCCGAATGATCTTTACTAGCTACAATGCGTTAAAATGAATAGAATAATCGACATGGCCACTGCAGAATAGGGTCGTTTCCTCCGACTGAGGATTATTCCCCCTTCCAGCTGGAAACAATCAATGAATATAACTTCGTTAAAGTTCCATCTCTGATAGCTTTCGATGTTCAGTTGGTCTCTCACAATTGCTACTAGGAAGTAAGAGAGCACTACATTCCCGATCGGCTAGTTCAATCTGGAATGGCGTGGATTCAACAGCACCGATGAAAATGAAGACTGGTTTTATAAGAATCATATTTCAATTTAAAAAACTTGAAAAGAAAATATAGTTCAATGATCGCCCACGGGAAGTGTGACACTTAAGTGACCTACCCGGAGCTCAGATTCCTGGAAATAGGGCAACTCTAACCCGAAGGAACATCTACAAGGGTAATGGAGTCTAGACAAAAGAGTGGTACTAGTTTCGAATCGCCGCAACCAGAGTTGGAAGGAAGAGATAACATTTCTAGTACTTGTAAGACTTACATTATTGGAGCGCAGTTTAGCTTTTAAATACCATTTCACGGTTGTTTATATCACGTACGTTAGACGGATCGAATTAATTATTAATTTAGTTGATAGGAGATTAAATTATGCGATTTTATCCAAGCACACGGTTTTGGATTATGCGTTATATTTTCCGATCCATTAACTCCCAGTTGTGACTATAAAAGGGGACTAAGAGAAGCGGGTTATCAACATTAATACGTTTGTAATAATAGTTGATGTATGTAATATTGTCTAATTAGGCGGGCGAGGCTGGGGATTAATCGTGTTGTGAGGGGAGGACGTGAAAGAGCGTGCGATTCGGTAAGGCTAAAAGTTGGATGTAAACAGGTGCGTTGTGGGCCCTCGGGGCTGGGGCCCCCCTCGAGTGGCTCCGGACTAACGACGGCCCGCTGCTCGCCTTTTACCAGCCAGAACACTAATCCTTGTTCGTGGCGTTATAAATAATGCCCCCCGCCTATTGTTTCTCGGGGACAGCTTCTCTTCCTGTCTCCGGTCCCTTGTCGGCTTTCCATTTCACCTCCTCGACCCGATAACGGTGTATTTGTTGAATGAACTGAAAGCGTTCGATCACCGGCTAATGGCCTATCGTCCGGGCCATTAACCGAAAACGCCCCTAATTAACGATTGTCATCCAAATATTCTGGCTAATTTGAACTAAAAATTTCTGATTCTCATTTAAATCCGAACCCCGTTTTATTGTAGTATATAAACTAAATTTGAATTCGCCGTATGCCAATGACATTCGGAATTGACGCATCGGTACGTGTACACGGCGCGAACTGCCGGACCCCGCCAAGTCCAGAACTTTACTTGAGTAGTTGCTTCTTGCTTCAAAATTTACGAAGCGTAATGTGTGCTCTGGCAACCGTCCCTCTACAGGAACATAACTAATTATTGATAGCCAACTTCTCTAGGGGCGGGCCGTTATGCTCCGGCGAGCATTCATTATGCACGAGTGGTGGTCCTTGGGCCCGGTTGTTTGTGTTCATCCTGCTGCTCCGGCTTCAGCCACCGCTCGGACTTGGGCTCCCGCCGTTCCGCTATGTTACCATGACGACATTTCCCGAAATGATAACCGACACGGTCACACAGTTTCACAGCAAGTCTATTGTCACTCTCCCGACTCGCACCGAATCACTGTAACCGTCCCATTGTACACTTTTTACCGAACAACCGGTACAATCCCGCTTTATGCTTTCGAACAGACGAAATCATCCGACTTTAATTTTCATTCTGCTTCCCCTATTACAACTGATACGACTGTATCCAAAATATTCCGGACAGTTTCCGAATGCTTCAATACCACCAGCACTCAATTTCGCATAAAAATGTTCAACGTCGTTTCAAAGAGCTAATCGATAGGGAAGTTTCTAACCCCGATGAAATCCCCAAGTTAAATCGGATTCAGGAAAACTTTATATCAATTAAAGTGGCAATCCAAAGAAGATTTAGCGGGCTTATGGACTGTCTCTGGCCAACTCGCTCTCACCTTTTTTTTACAGGTTTTCCCTCCCTTTTTCAGAGCAGTTTAAAGGATTCGGTTAATCCTGCTCTCAATGAGTAATAGGCCGGGGACTTTGCTTTTCAACTGCTATCAAGTTCCGAACCTTATTTTTTTTAAGGGTTATTTTACTAAATATTTATTGTGTAGTCTTGCACCTCTTTTGGCTCATTTATTCCTAAGTAAGATAATTCCTGTTTAGTGTAAGAAAAAGGAAAAGGGCGGTAGATACGCGGAGGAAGAGAATACCTTGGTATCTGGAGATGCGCGTTTTTTAAAGTCTGGCAGTGCTTTACGACACGAGGGAAAAATTGAGGCTATGTATACCCACTGAACCGTGACCCCCCCCCCGCATGACCCCTCTCTCTTCACTGCTTGAAGCATGAGTGGTTGTAAATGTGTGGACCGAGTGCCGTGCGTACATGCTATGGAAGTGTGAGTGTGGAAGTGACATATGGCATCGGGTTTTTAAAGACAATAATATCCTTCAGAATATTGTATATAGGAGAAACATAAAATATTTATGTATCTACGCAATAAAATCTCCCTCTGGTGGATTTTTTTTATCTAATTAATAATTTAAAAATTTATTATGTTATAATATTTGTTATTACACTTGATTTATTAAATACATAAAATCGTCACGAAATATTGAAGCGCGCAATATTTTCATGTATAAAGCCGGGTTGTTGAATTTTTAAATACGTTAATTCTGTCCTTGGCCGGGCAGTACATACGTCGTTGGGGAAGTACGTGAGAGGCCTTTAGAAAAGCTGGGGTTAATTGGATAAACAAGGGAACGAAAGCAAAACGAAAATTTAATTATCTTATTGGCGCTTCAAAAACTGCCTTTGAATCAATCACATGCTGACGAAGGTTTTGTTTCATTATCAGAAATGTGATATGGCTCCGCTAGAGTTTTAAAAACGGATTCATTTAAATTGGTTAAAAATGACAGATCGCCATATTGTTGATAATTCCAGTAACCCTCGCAGACCTTCCTGTAACCCTTCATAGTTTATTTTTTTAATGTTAAATATTTATCTAATATAAATTACACACCCAAAATCAACGATTTCTTTTATATTGATAATAAAACGTGAATGATATTCGGATGCAATTTACTGTGAATAATTTATGTGTAACACTCGAAATATTAAAAATACAAAGAAAATATTATAAGAATTGTTTGTTCTATTTGTTTTGACAAAATAAAATAGAATTTTTTTTCGAAATTTCCGTGGGTGGCTGTATTTGAACCGAAGAGGCCATTAATAACGGCTATCCTGTCTACAGGAGCGTCGGGCACTGTATAGGGCGCTCACTCCCGCAACTTTTCCAATAGGAAAGTTCAACATTTAGTTAGTATTTATGAGAAAATTCGTCCACATATAAGTACATCCGAAACCGAGTCTATATAAAAGCCGAATGTTAATTTTATATTTTCCTCGTTTACCGCTACTGTGGTTTAGAAGGGACCTGAAGCGGAACTTGTTTACCAATAAAGCTTTTCCTATAAATGAAGTTACATTGATGTTTTAAAAACACTACACTTATGGATTAAATAGGAGATATTAGGGAAACCAGTTGGTTCTAAATGTCGGTTTCCCTACATCCACTGCAGTATTTAGATTATTCGTTTTAGTGAAATTTGTAAATAATTCTGTTCAATTGTTTTAATATTGAAAACGATAGAGAATATGTGTCCGCCCGCTTTCCTGCCTCTCCTCCTAAACAGATTGGAGAACCCCGGTAGGAAAGGAAGCCGTAAAACATTTTACGATAGGAATCCAGAACTCGGTGGGGGAGAGCAGTTGCCGGTGGTTCAAACCTAGCGTAGCCTCCCACCGGCCATTAGGTGCCCGAGGGAGAATTGTCTGCAATACGTCCCTACAACCCTTCCCCCCCCCGCAAATTTCTGTGATGGGACCAGGGGGCTCCCCCTGCCGATAAAAGCTCCCGTCGATACGTCTTTTTCCTGACAGCCCCGAACTCGGCGCTCCGTAAAAACTTTCGAGTTTCACCGCTACGCCCCCTGTATATAATTTTATCGTCGACTAAATAAACTGACGGCTGAGGGGGTCGACCTGAACCTGCCCAGGGATGAATTCCCCCCAAGGTCGTTGGAATTTTTAAACTTTTTTAATTTAGCCACAGTAGCCCCGCGAACAGAGGAGATGATCTCAATAAAGCGCGCAGTATCTCCTGGGCACTTGCCTAACGCATTAAAGAATGTACTAAATTGTCTCTTTTATTTATTGTACAATCAACCTGTAATCAGAGGTACAATTGCGGTATATGTGTACTTCTACCGATAAAAGAAACCACCGATTGACGGCACATTTCGACGTGTGTTTTAGAATTAACACGCCCTTTTGTTAGACGTCTCTACTAATAACACGTCTAACAATACGAATAATAGTAAACGGTGAGCCACAAAAGCTAATTTTTCCATGGTAACGCGAGACCCGAAAGTCTCAGGAAAGATTCAGGCGGCCGAGGGGAGTATTCCAGAGACGAGATAAAATTGCTTTTATTTATATTAAGATAGTTACAGGTTTTACCTCAAATCAACTACTTAAAAAGCAAATTTATAGCCTCGAAAACGCAAAAGGGATATGACTTCATACTGGGCGTCCATCTGTGCTCACGAGACTGTAACAATTTGCAGGCACCAGCTGGCGACCATTTTACTTCTCTCAGGCAGTGTGAGAGCATAACGTTTATTCACACTAACCAGGCGAATGAATAAATATAAATATAATCGTTCACAAGGCCACTTCATCATGGAATTTACTATAGTCGGAGCTAACGTATTACTTACGGTTTCACGGCAAGCACGTCGTACCACGTTAAGTGCATTATTGGGATTCCCCAGTGGTATATCGTTATTTATGATGATAAAGATATAGCAAATGGCCCAACCTGGTTTCTTTCGGTCGTAGTCGATACATCATTTCGCTGACAGAGTGGCGCTCTTGGGTTCGTAAAACGTTTTTAAACAACCCTGCCCACTTCACTACATATCATTTGGAAGGGTCGAAATGAACCGCCTTACAGACTACAAGTAATTATAATTTATTATGTATAATTGCTATGTTATTTAAAAATTAATTATTCGACGAATTTGTAAAAGTAATTAATTTGTTTTCCCGGATACCTCACTTTTACCCCACTTCTGCCAGTAACAGCTACTCGCTATTTTCCTCGATTACTTTAATTTCATTTCTCGGGATTGCTGGCCGCCAGTCTTAAGCACCTGGGATATATAAAAACGTATCGTAAGAATTTACGATATATTCTCGAAAAATTATTTAGTCCCGACAGTGTGTAAGACATAGACAACTGACAGGAGGGAGGAATAACGCGTTGACGCTTTGGCAATGTGCAGTGTACCGTACATTTTTAGAGCGCTCGAATCCGCTTTTTTTTCAAAATTGTACCCGAGGGGGATGCGATTTAGCCCCTTTAAAGCTTAGAGACTGAAGGGCGCTGAAAGGAGGGGTGGGGGTTGATATAAAATTTCAACGATCGTCACTCGGAATTCCGGTCGTAAAAGGATTGAGGCAGCCGCGAATGGAACCCGAGCATTATCGGGTCCGATCGCTGCCCCTCCCTCCCTCCCTCTCTCCCTCCCTCCCTACCTCGCTCTTGTTATAACGTCGTAGGACGGCAGGAATTTCATATGGGCCGCCGTCGAGGTGGCCCCCCAGACGGGGGAATGCAATATAGCCGTGTGCCTAGGCCAACGGCCGCTGTATACATCGACCCGGGGAGGGGCCTGGGGTACCTAGAATTCGGGCCCGAACACGGTAGGATAACACGGGTTAAAACCGCGGCCATCGATTTAGGAGGAGCAGTCGAAACGGGCAAATATTCGGAACGGTGCGCCAACCTTTATTAAACCGCCGACTCGCTTTTCCAAACGGCCCCACCGATTTACAAAGGTGCGAAACGATTTGGTATGCCTTTCCTATCGTTTGTTTCTGCAAGCTACTACTACCGACTCTACAAGTTTACGCGGTCGCGTAACGTGTATATTGAACTGTAAGCTAAACCAAAACTTTCTCTCAATCAAAAATAGCTTCTCACGATAAAAAAGACTACTTTCCGGGGGCGATTCCGCCCTTGTCTGGGCTAAATGAATACTTCCCGTTATATTTATTAATTACAGCCATTATAAACCAAATTCTAATCAATAATAATGATAATATTTCATTTCATATTAAAACAATTAATGGGTCCGTTTATCGTTAGACAATTAACCTGACTGCTGCGTTCTACGAACAGTCTCAATATTCTGTATGCTCATAATCTAACTTTATAGCCGCTAATGTAATTGGAGCATGAATAACCCAGCACGGTACATGGCCTCTCGATCACTGTTGTAAGCCCTCATTCACTTCGTAATGAGCTCACCGACTTGAGCTCCCTTGAATAATCATCAAACTTCGTCGGAGTCATAATTTCACATCGGTTATTTGAATATAGTTTATAAAATGGTGCGAAGAAAGCATCCGCCGCCTCTTCTTTAAATTAGCATTTAAAAAATGAAATCGCGCTAGAAAATAACAAGTGGAAAGTAAAAGAGTTTAATAAAAATAAATTATTGGAAGTCTGTTGTGCAATGATAGTTAAGATTTTGTATAGATCTTAAGACTTGTATAGTTAAGATATTGTCCGTTAATCGTCTTGATTACTTTTATTTAATAAGCAGTACAACCAAAATATGCGGTAAAGCCAGATGTTTAAACCAGTGTTTAACCAGATGTGTTGTTTAAAATAAAGTAATATTGTGGTTTAATTAGTAGAAATTACATTTACATATTCTGGTTTCTATTTCACGTAGAATAGTGTATTGAGATGAGAGTAAACGTTTTATTTTTACTTTATTAATTTTACTCGACTCTATGAAATTTCCGTATTTGATTTCTTGCAACTACTTCAAATACTAATAGAAAGGTGTGTTGTTTCAGGTGGTGAGGCGCACGATGCTTCCACTGGTGAGTTTATTATTTTGTATTTGCATGCAAATTTCTGCTGGAATTTGAAATTACCCATATGAAGATGTTGACCCGATTTTTATTGTTAGAAAAAGATATAACTCTCGCTCGTCCGCTTCTCGTCGCTATAATGCCGTTGGAACTCTTGCTAAACTTTGGCTTCCAGTATCCAAACTTTCTGATAAGTCGTTGCAACTAGCTAACTTTTGCATACAATGGACAATAAGCTCCTAGTCATAGCAGAATTTATCTATGACAATAACTGAGGCACAAACATTTACCTGACCGTACTTAGTCGGTCCGGACTGTAAAGCTATAATTATTAGATATTCCGAAGAATTGGTAAAAAAATCATTAGAAAATTTATGGGAATAAGATTATTAAATAGTATCGACGTGAAACCGTTATTATTAGACTTATATATACATAAAAAGAAAGCTGTAAGACATGTTTGACTTCTGCAATTATATTAGGTACATACAACAGCAGGCGCATAGGGATTGTATTAAGGTTCAGTCTTGTTATTACCCCCACGAATACTAACTATTAGATAATTAGAATATTTTATAAACATTTACTGCTGCATTAGACTTCAATTAACACTTTCAAAAAAAACATTTGAACAATTATTGGTATAAACTTAATAAATAATTGTGGAATGCTGTATTATATTTAGCTATACCGGGTGTGTTTAATATGGATGGTTAATGGGATTCTAAAAGGCAGCCACCGGTAACGAGTAATGTCCCTATTAGGGTGGGATTCTCCTTTTGTCGTATTCATAACGAGCCATTTCCCCTTCATACCCCCACGTCCCCGGTCTCACCTCCACTACCCGAGATCTCGATCCCTTTGAGTTATCGGATCAAAGAGCGCCGCCGCGACGTCAATTATCCTCACCCGGTCGAAATTATCTCGGCCGAACGGGAGATAAACGCGAATCCGGGAATAATCATTAGGGATATTCCGCTTGGGGCGGCTTTGATCGCGAAATATTTTCCATAGAACGAAAAACGGCAAGACGGCCCTGGACAAGAGAATACAAAAATCTACCTCAGCTCAGGACATGACCTCGCTAGGAATCCTATCTGAGAATATGCTGAGTGCATCTACAATGAGGATGGATATTGGAGACCCCACGCCCCGCCCCCGCAACCCTACGCGAGTTCCTCTCGGAAATGATTGATCGGGAAAATAGTTCCTCGCGATGTTGAATTTTGCTCGAACGCGAGGAAACGGTTTGGTGCTTTACTAAGTGATTTACTACAGACGGTTTTTGACCTGTTATTTTAGGTACATCCATGTCACATCTATTGGACGGTTTTACTGTTGAACGGTTTATATACTTTATGCGACTGACAGTCGCCAAAGTGGGGGATATGAGTATAACGGGAAAAAATTGTGAGAAAATAAATATATTTTTTTGAGGAACTATTATTTTTCTAATATGAGACTCAATACGGTAACTGCTTATATCATAAAATATATCGCAAAGTAAATACCTCATTATTGCGTTTGAATTTTTAAATATTACCTAGCATATTTCAAGGGTTGTTGAAGCATTAAATTGTTATATATCGTTTTGTGTTGCAAGTAGCATATTTGGAGTTGGTTTTCACAATAAATTATCCATCCTGCATCCTACGTGACATTATGAGATAATCATATTCTGTTAGACATGGATGCACACTGAGTTTCGTAATTTCATCATGCTTCGGCCCAATAATTCAACTTCAAGTTATTCGGTCTTAAAAGTTTCCACGTTCCGCCGGGAAATTCCCAGGGACGAGTTAAATTTTAACGCTTTAATATTTGAAAAATTTCCAAGCCGCAGAAAACTGTGTTTGTGAGGGCCCCTCGACGCTAAGCTATATGACGCTCATATTTTTAAATTCCATTGAACTAGATTCCGCCCCTATTGAAGTGGTGGGGGCTGGCTCACTCCAGCATTATTGCCAGCTGGGATTTATAACGCAAAACTCGACTTTCTATGGCATAGATAATCGTACCATTGGCTCGGTTTCCTTTAAGCAACGCAACCAGAAGGACTCTTGATATCCTTGCTGTCCTATTATAATGTACAGAATTTAATGCAGAGGCGTATTAAGGAAGGACTAATGTATATCTCAAATTAGAAGCGCGTCGTGGATAAATAAATCTTTGAAATAACTCTTGTTGCCCTATCTTATTCATGGTTTTTAGATTTGAGAGTTCACATAATTTGTTAAACTACAACAAAATTAGCAGCACTTTGAGTAAATTAACGTTAAAGAATACCCAATAAAAAACTCATATTTATTCGACTAGCAGAAGGTTTATCTTGAGAAATTACAGAACTTGGACTAGGAAATGAAGCTCCATAGCCACGACATGTTGAACACGCGGTAGAATCGATGGATTAACAGGTTGGCTAGAGCACCTCCGAAGACCTAAGATTAACACTAACCGTATAGTTAGGAAAGGCAACAGTAACAGTCCCAAAGTACTGTGCAGAGGGGCAAACTTCAAGTACTTGTCCGCCGGGTGGAGTTAGGAGTCGGTGATTTGCCTGACCTCCATGTTGGAACAAGAACTTAAGGTCCAACTTGAACCGGTAGGAGACCAGCAGAGTATGTCTGGGAACAGCCCAAGGTACTTGTCGCATTATCAGCAGTCCATCAGCCCAACATACCACTGGGGGTCAGGTATGTGGCAACGGAGTTGCTTTCAATCAATTAACCGATGGGTTCATCATTTTCTTAACTGAAAATGGCTGTACTCCACTCTTTGCTCAATATCCCATGACCAGACATCGCAGGTTTAATTTTAAATATTCAAATGATACATAAAATAAGATGTTAAATGTAGGATAGAGGATTAGGGGAACCGAAGTGATCACTCTATATCACCGTATCAATTTCCGACCCTTTGAGCTTAAATAATGGCTAGCTTAAAAAACGTAGGACAAGAGAATGAATATAGCTGGGGGTTTATGTCAAAAATTGGTAATTTTTTAGATTCATCCCTAAAGCCGTTTTACTGCCCCTTCCTTACCGAATGGCCCTTTTTATATTTCACACCATTTTTGCGGTATTGACGCCATTATCTATGCCGGCCCTAAGAATAAACTGGTTTTCAGGCCGTATGCCAGTCGAAAACACTCCAAGGCGGTTGGGAAAAACAACAGAATCTATGGAATATGTGTCGGCCGCGGACGGTACAGTAGGCCTGAAAGCGGCGGGGGACCGCGTTCAATCATCGCCAAATAGAGTGACACAAGTAAACAGTCGGCCTCTTACAGCTCCTCAATCGTTTTCTGCCAGGTTCAATTCCCCGTTTTCGGATTTATCACCCGATTACGCTATATAGGTCAGACTGATCCTAATACTCATCGGATACTAATCAGTCCGGACTATATGTACAAAAATATAGACGAGAGTAGGCATTATAAATGAAAAAAGTTGATGGCAGACTAAATATTATGCGGTTGGGAATGTTGTTTTTACTTCCTTTATTATTTTAATATTATTAAATAAAATTTAAATCGTATTTAATATTACCGCTACCTTTGTTAATATTTTTATTCCCCAAGAGCTACTAACTACGTACATAATGCGGTTTAAACTAGCAGATTCTTTATGAAGATAGCTGCAATCCTTATTTTATGTTTTTGTAACCAGGGTTTTAGGAGCTATGCCATAATCTAGGCTTAACCCGTCTCTTAACTTAACCCAGTCTAAACAGCCACGGGCCAGAATAGTCGCTGAATAAAAGGGAATATATAGCGAAATTTTTAGTGAGGGCGAAAAGTGAATGGCTGATAAATACTTACTTCTTCTTCGCTCTTTTAACATTCGACAGTTCTTTAAAATGTTAATAAAATATCGAAAATATTACATTTTTGACACTTTTTTCGAAATATTTCAATATTTTATTTCATTATCGCAGACGCGAATATGATATAGAAAATATTTTACGTTCTAGTAATAGGCGGTAAATTTACTAGTTTGAAAGTATGCCCGTTATTCCGGTCGGACACCAAGCCTCGGAGGGCAGTTACAGTAATTCAGCTGCCGTAAACTCAAATTTAAAGGTTGGGCGATAGGGGACGATAGTGGAAGAGGGGCGGGGGTTCGGCTCGATCGCCGGGCTCGACGGGCTGAGCCCCGATACCGCAGTGAACAAGGCGCCACAACTTCACAAGTCCATATTTATTCTCGGCAAGGTGTATAAAGGTGTCGCCGACAGACCTTGCCTACTCTACGGCTTTGTTTTCCGCCGCCTCCCCCACTCGACTTAACTACGTCTATTTCTGGTCTCGTTTCATCGATAACCCCAACCGCTCCTGTTTAAGATACTCGTAGGATCGAAACTTATGCTTGGTGGGGGCAAATTTCTCATTTCAAATTAACTTCATCGCAAATATTTCTTGTTTCAAACATACCGGACTTCTTTTCTCTCTATTAAACCTGGTCACTGGCACACAGTGGATCCTTATTATGAACACGTCCACGTACTATCGTTTAATCGAGGCTGAAGGAAAATTCAATCGTTTCAGCGCAGAATCGAATTCCGGGACCGATGCGTTTATTCGTAGGCGATAGTACCATACGTTACGTCTGGCCTTATTTCTTTTTATAATGAAAATAAAAATTTCATCGTAAATGTATACCTATATACAAACAAGAAAAATATAGTGCAATAATAACTGCTGTTTAAAGTGTAACGATCAATTTGAAAAAAATGTAATGTTAATATCAAATCTATAGAAGCGATAAAATTGTATTATAGGGGGTAAAAATAATTTTGAGATACTTCTACCCTGAAATTAGGACCTTGAAAGTATCAATTGTTTTCTTTACTTTCCCAGGATGGCCGATCAAATCGGTACGTCCCGATAATTCGATTAAGGCCAAACGATTTCTGCCCGCTTCGGTTCAATTCGAGATCTGAGTTCGAACCGGGATTGTACTTGAGATGGGCCGTGACAGGGACTGTGGGTGGGCCTGTCAGTCACGCGGGCTCTATGTAGCGCGAGGAGCGCGTCGCGCGGCGGAGACGTCAAATAAATATTAAATGATTGGCAGACGGTATCGGCGCGAGAAATCTCCTCGGCCCCACCTCCTGCCCCAGTCCAATATGAACTGGCTAAAGGCCGCTTTGACCCAATATTGTCCCTCATAAATAATCTGTCCCACCCAGCCATAACACAGCATGTATGCAACACGCTGTGGCAACGGAAACAAAATTACTACTAAGAAAATTAATGTGTCTAATGTTGTACATGAGTTGCATAAAATCGATAAGAAATCTCTCGTCTTGTTTATCTCCTAATTGGTAGTTTTGTACAGTAAATGGAAACATACTTCCAGTGTTATTGTAGAATTGAAACATTAAGATAATAAGGAGCTTGTTTTTCTCCTCGGGTCATCCATCTGTGGTCCTCTAGTTAAAGGCTGAATTATTTTCTGATGTTCACTAATATTTTGTGTACGATTAAATACAACAGAGCTGAGTCCCACCCAGACTTGGTTAGGTTACGATAAAATAACGGCTCGTTGATTATTACCCTGCGCCCGACAGTTTTCAGCTTTCACGTCGGAACTGTTAGATCGCGGACTGTTCGCGTTCCACCATTTTAGGTGCGAATATGAATTCCCTCTGTTTTTGTTCTTTTATTGTTGTTTGGGTTTCCGAATGTTCGCTTTCGGGTTTCTGTAACCCCGAACAACAATGAAATGACAACAACTGTGCAAATCAGGTACAAAACCACTGCAGTGACAGCCGACATTATATATATATATCCGTGACGTCAAATTGTACAAAAATACTTTTACGATACTCCGTGACGTCAAACGTTATCCTGACTATTTTAGACTTGGTTAGATGCAGACGTCATCGGTTCAATTCAAACCAACGGCGTGCGGTGAATTCAAGTTTTATCAGAGCAGCCTCCCGCTCAAGGTGAAGTGCGTATTTACGAGGAGGACCGGTGCCTTTCGTTTAAAAGGTTTACTGCACTTGGCGGGGACATCCGACGGTCGGGGTTTACCCTGTGGCGGTACTTTGGGACGCCGGCTTCCAATGGGCAACGTGGGTCTTTAAATAAGTGAATTCCACGACCCCCGGTCCGGCACTGCTGGCAGCGTTTCGACGTTTATAGAAACAAACGTCGAATCTTTTTCCAACTTTATTATAGTTCAGTTGCCAACCGGGCTAATCCCCTAATGACCGCTGTTCACTTTGGAAACAGACTGAGTGTGTTACGAACACAAGTACGTGTTTTCTATTTAATCTGCAGACCTTGCAAAAATCACTCGTGCACGATCGCTCCTCTTCACAATAATTTGTTTTTTTGTCCGTGAAATTTAGTTTGTAATCTACATTTTCATAGATTTTGATAGCCTTTAATGAAAAATTATATCCGAAGACATTTATAATAAGGCTTGAGCTTGCCTTAAACATTCATTTCTTTTTGTGGTCTTGCCTCTTATAACCGTTACGTTATTTTTGGAGCAAAACAGTCTTCCTACGCCCAGCACCGGCATCTTTCGATCGTCTGCATATGTTGCGCTCACATGTTCAAAGGGGGAGGAGTAAAGAAAATGTTCCACGGCTCTTTATAACGTTATTGGTGTAATGGAGGGAGGCCGTTGACGTCAGTCAAGTGGTGGGTGGGTGGAAGCAGCGCGAGGGGCGGTGAAGAGAGGGGGGGGGTAGAGGAATTTAATTTGAAGGTGGGCCCCTGAAGAGGGAAGGGTTCATTCTCATCAGGCGGGCCCAGCAGGAGGGCCATGAACAATGAACTCTTCATATCGATAGGCGCCCCAGGAATCTTACACCGGGGAAAAGGAGAGAATTTAGTTACCCACATTTTTGAAAATTATTAAATTCTGTTCGGCAAGGTTAAGGGGGAAGGGGTCGCTTAGACTGAGTAGTCAAATTGTCCTGCTCATTAGCTCGAGTTCATAATTTAGAAAGCAGCCAGGCACTGCTCATTATTACAAATTTCGAATTTATAGTTCAGTACACCTTTTTCGATAACTTTTGAAATGAAAGCAGGTACAAGTATCCCTTCTTCGTTTTAGTCCTTGTAAAACCGCTACTGCGTAGCAGGGACGGGGAGATCGAACTAGAGATATTGAAACTAGATACCGTAAATATTGTACTTGACTACAAAAATCCATCTTTTCTAATTTCCATCTCAAAACGCGATTTAAGAGCCATCCACTTTGAACGGGATAATCATAATGAGTCATCCGCTTCCCGCCCGAGGAGGTTCTTTGGCCGATTAAAGGGCCTAGGGCCGGTGTGAATTTGATATTCGGAAACTTGGGGAGAAAACCCGATTTTGTAAACTTGGCTTTCTCTCTCATCTGCATGTTTACCTTGTTAGGTTTCTAAGGGCAAGAAATTGCACCCGGCCCCAAGGCCCAATCCCATTAGTCATTAATCTGGGCGACACGCGAGGCGTCAGTTCTAAAAGGGCCAAGGACGTCAATTAAGACACCCCCCCCCACCCTAGACAAAGGTGTCATCATTTAATGTTGTAAACCTCATCATAAATGGATAAATTCTCTCTTGAATCCCCCTCCATTAGTTATCTTAACTTCCTTGAGTTTATCTCCTCACATAATACGCTTTCGTTTGAAACTATTATATAAGCTTAATACAAACCTTCGATGTTTGCTATTTCAACAATGTTCACCTTGTTTTAAACATATTTAAACTATTATGTATTATAGTGTGTGTATTATGAATTATTCATCATTAAAAATTATAAATTGGTTAGGGTACATGCTTTGGGGCATAAGCGACTGGGTTTCGATTATCGGGTTGGAATTTGTGAAAAAACTCCTTCCCGACCACTGGGAATCCTTACACAGATGTTAGGATATGAAAGAAATGAATTTGGAACTTTACTTTTCAATTAGATCATATCTTGAAATATCTCTATATATTAACGTTATATTCCGAACCCTCATAACTGTCAAGCCACAATCACCTTCAATGTATAATAGAAATGGCCTATTCTTTGTTATATTTTACAATACACACGGTTGGGATAAAAAACATATACATAGTTATCGGACCGTAAATAATTAAAGGAAATTAAAGTAGTAAAAAAAATTGAAAAACTTAATTTACATGTATGTGGTATGTGGACCGCCTGTCTCTTGTTTAAGATTGTTTAAGAGATGAGTCGATGTTTTTAACTTTGGCCCGGAATGTTTTCGGACAATCATCAAATATTGAACGGCGTAACCCGAAGCCCGCAAACGAATGTTTGGTTCCGGATTGTCGATCTGGGACAATATTTACCCACTTAATTCCCGCCTAACCGGAGCATAAAACCAATGCGGATTTCTCCCGAATTAAATGCGCGCCCATCGACACGGAATAATTCAACTCTCTCCCGGAAAATTATCGTTTCCACAGACCCGCCGTTGCTGGCCGTTATTGTAGTCCAGAGTTGACGAATTAAACTCAGGGATTAAAACGCTTTGGGTGTAAACAACGAAGTATTTACAACGGGGGCGGTCATCGATTATATTACTCCAGAACGTAAATATCCATGTTCAACGCGATAAATCGAAAGAACGTCGGAATAAACCGAAACAATAGAACAGTGTAATTTCGGTATATTACCTCTCTTCTTAGCCCTATTCCGGAGTGGTTAGAGTGAGATCAAGTAAGCCATAAGTGAATGTATATAACTCCACAACTCCACAAGAATTCAGAATCCCTAATTCCCTACAGAAAATCAAATGCGGAAAATATATCCGGAGTTTATTTTTACTCGAAATCTCTGGTGGAAAAAGTTTTTCAGAACTGGTTGGCAATTCACGGGGCAGTGGTGAATTCCGGGCTGTTTCAGTTTTCTACATCGGGCACTGAAATTGCGCCGGCTCCCTCCACTGTCTAATCAGTGTTACCGCCCCGCCTACCTCCGTCTCGACCTCTCCTCAAACAAAAGCCCAACTTCTACCCCACGATTCAGTAGTTCAGGGTAAACCACCCCTAGCGGTATCCGCGAGTTCAACAAGCCTTCCCGAAGGCCGAGTATTCTAATTTGTTTTTAATGCCGAGAAAGAATTCGCACAACTGAGGGTTTTACCTCCAATAGCTGTGCGGTCGTAAGTAGTGAAACGCTTACAAGCGCTTACATAGGAAAGTTAACGATGCCGAGAGTAGGGTTGCTAGATGGGTTTTTCGGCATTGTTTTAAAATTCAGCAACTCCCCCGTTATGTAAAACTATAATTCGTCTGAAAATAAGTTATAATAGCTCGGACCGATTTTTCATGATACGTCCATTAAATAGTCACATAACAGTCATCATTAAATAGTACAATCGACCTTTTCAAAGACAATGCCATGTCCCTCACTTGAAGAAATGTTCTCAAAAACCGTAGTCATTTTTATTTGTTTATAATTGAGTTCCGTTTTTCTGAGGCCCGAACGGATCAACCGCATTTAGATGTATTTCAATGGGTAAAATAGATTGGGTAACGCCCGATTAAAGTTGCGACCCTAGAGTCCTAGAGCGAATTGATTGTGTAACACAAGGGTCCAGTATAGTTGGGAAAACAATAAAAATTGGGGTAGGCGGTCGAAAATGATCGGAGGTCGTGGTCTTTGGCCGGCTAAAAGAAAACCGATATGGCGGCTCCGGCCATGACAAATAATCGAGTGTCCCGGACATCTTGACTAATGACGTTTTTTGCACCGCTACAAATCTCCCGGCCGGCATTTCCCCGTTTCGTCATTACAGATATACGGACCCCGGTAGCCCCCGGACCCGCCGACGTCCGATAAAAACTACACTTTAGGACATCGCGTCGAACCATTGTCGATACTCTCTTCAAAATAGAATTTCTCATTGCCCATATAAACAGCATGTATAGTCTTGAAGATGTTATAAAAGCAGTTCTTGTTCCAATTGTTTTAAGTATCATTGTCCTCATGACAAAGAAATCGCCCACTGGTAAAAATTGAGGATAGGGATGAGGAAACATGCGGGAATGAAATTTGGGAGGATTTTATGACACGGTCGACTGTCGGTATGTTGATGTCCGACACGCTAACTACGCCTAATCTTTTGCACATTTGAATTGATGATTCCATTAATTCCAATGCACTTATTAGGACTAATTTCAGCAGTTTGCTTCAAAGAAAAGAGCGGAAATTGTTGTGATAACTATAAGTGTGATACAGTTAGAGACATCTCGGCAGAGAGTTTGATTATCTGGTGGCGGAATGAATTTTGATTTGCTCGAAACTTTGAATTGATTACAATAGCGGGGCTCATTAACCCTGTGGTAGTCGTTGGAATAACTATATTCTAATGAGTCTACTGCTTAATTCAGTTGGCCAATTTGCAATTAATTCAAATCGGCAAATTAAACTGACGGAAGATCTTTTTAATTTATCCAGGATATCTGGTTCCTGTATGGTATATAACGATAGAACAATTAATCGAAGATTTTATTACACTTCCTGGTGTAACGACAGTTCAGATCAACGTTTGTTTAAGCGGTAGTTAGGAAGAACGCTGGTACAATGCCATCGGTGTTAGATGTGCGGTGTCCGGACCTCCCAAATGGATATCGAGTGCCGAATTGAACAGGAGTTCAGGGCATGCATTTAAATAGGGAAAAACGAGTAGTCCACTATCAAGGGCCCCCCCTGGAATTTCCCAATGGTTCTGAACCCCTAAAGTCGCTTACAGGTTTATGACTATACATTCGAAGACTACTTACCCGCGTATCTTAAATGGACTTCATTATTTGCGTTTGAGTTAAACAATTTATAAAATTTGCATTGCGTAATGACTCCAAAATCTAAATTATAAGGACCACAATTTTCCCGTCTACTTCAAATAACGAATCATTAAGTTTAAGTTTAGGATATCTCAATATAAATACAGGGATTCTGTACGCGACGGTATCGTCAGTATCAAAGCCATCAAAAGGGACTTTCCCTCATCTCGCAATTTTTATCTTTCGCGATGATTGTGACAATTTATAGAATTTTCTATAATTTATACGTTGATAAACAATTCAAGAAGCAAGTATGTTCACTGAAACATCAGTGAAACATATCGAAAAAGAAGAGTTGTAGTAGGCGCTTAATTTTAAGCCAATGATTGTTCGCCTATTGACTCGGAGATCGGAAATAACCAGCCATAGCAATGACTGCGATAAATCCTTCTTAAGAATTCAGACTCGCTCCTTTTATTCTTCCCCAATGGCGCCGGGATTATGTTCAAGGGCATATAATCGTTTTTCGAACAAAAGGCGATTGTAATCGACTCTAATATAGTTTTAAAGCGTCACTTCTTTCAATGCCCCTTTTAAGTGGTGCCCTCCATGAATGGAAACCGCTCTTTTTGAATGTTAATATAATAGAGACTTAATGGGAACCCAATCCCAACGCTAAATTTAGAAGACCCTCGGCAAAAAGATTGTGTGCGCCACTTTGGTCGTAATAGCGTTTCTTCGTACGCGCGTGACGCACTGAGAATAAATGTTATTAATTTTTAAAAATAAAACTCGCCGGATATTATCGTACCATATTTCCCTTTAAAATTCATCACTTGGTGATAGAGGTGCAATTGACATTGACTGAATCCGGTTTAGCGTGTGACCAAGTAAGGGTGTGGAAATAGAAGATCGTATAAATCTCTGTATAATATGGCGGGAATAAACAATTTCGGGTCTAGTTTATTACCAGATAAGTGAGTTCAGACAAAATATAGAATATCAAAGAAGACATGCTTAAACAACTCGCTACTTCCTAATTTAATGGTACTGTCGATGACTATAGCCAGAACCTTACTACCGTATCAGTGAATGGAGACTGATGACTGCACCTGAGACGTGTTTAATTCTCTGAGCCAATCACTCAACGCGTTGTATGCTTGTTTCCGCGGAGGGGCTTGTACGCGCGCAAAAAAGCAGAACCTGTAGTCTCTGGGCTTTGACAAATGCTTTTCTATTGGCTCCGTGGGTCGTTGAGAAAGGCGCTCTCGCGAGGGCTTATCTGGGCCGTGCCCCCATTGTCCTCCCACCCTCATCGCTGTCTTTATAAATGAGAATTCACCTCAGGCCCCCGACACAATTATCATAAACCAGCTCAGTTGGAGCGAACGCGTATCACAGGTTCGGTATACCTGTTTAACTTCATGAAATATCCTCAAACAAGTAAATTCTGCAGAGTATCTCAATAAACAATTATCCTCTATTTCATGCCCGTAAATATAACATAAATGGTGAGGATTCGAAATCGTTCTAGAATAGACCAACCAGACAGAAAACTACAAGAACCGTGATATTCCAAAACCTCGCAAGCATTCCAATTGTTATTGCCTATTAAAAATTGAAATACAAAAATTGTTCTGTTTTGTAATGAAATAAAATTGTCGATGGAAAACGTACTGTTGAATATAGCCGACATAAACGAAATCAGGTTGAAAAGAACACAACGTGTGTTTTGCCAAACTTCATGAAACCGACGGCCATTCCTATTTCCGCTAGCAAAACACGCGAGAGGCAATTCTGACTCGACACTGGGCTTCTCCTCTCTCACATCAGAATTCTCTTTTATTTCTAGTTTTCAAAACTTTTCTATCTTATTTTTTTATAACATACTTGCTGTACTATAACCCGATTATATATCTCAACAAATAGATAATGGTGAATCTTTATTTGGGGGTAATATATTAAATAAAACAACCGATTAAAGATAAAAGCCCAAGGCGCAGTCAACTGTATCTCCGGCAACAATCAAATTGCCGACCAACCCAAATCCTAACGGTGGCTATAATTTAAATTCAGACAGGTCCCACTAACCCTTTCCAATTCGAAGACCCAGTGGCCCTTAAAAGGGCCGTTTAATCCCGGATTAAAAGGACACACCGACTGAAGGAAAGTTTCTTCGGAGAAAGGGGAGAAGAGATCAATCTCAGACGAAGTTGGTCCCGGAGCTTCTCCTCGCTCAGCCCGGGACATATATTTCGTACCCGAGAGTCCGTAATTAATTCTCCTGTTTCACAGTTCTCTAAAATCCAGGACCTCCATTCACTAAAATCTCCAATGATGTATTTCGAGTGAACAGAGGAGAGAAAACTGAAATAACCGGATATTATTAATTCATTTACAATACTGGAATCTATTATTATGGTTCAAAAATAAAATGTGTCCATAATTCCGTGTTATCTACCATATTACAGCTCACAGAGAATCCGTCTTATATTTATTAAACAGTTAATTTCACACTTTTTTTACTGTATAAAGCGCGAATGTAAGTAGCCGATATGCTCTCAATTTCAAATTTGTTAAGGCTCACAGTACAACGTTTATCCTATTTTAACTTTCTTGAAAAATTTGAATTAGGAAATTCATTTCTGATACCATGACTCTTGTGGTCCGTCTCCACTCGTTGGTTTGGCCTTCGCTAGAGCGGTTTCCGCTACTCGTCGCAAAATATCCTTTACCACTGTATATGACCTGAGTACAAGTGAAGGTTAGATACTCCACAGATAATAATTTGTTTAAATCAATCACGAACTTACACTGACCTAAGACTGAGGATGGCAAGTAGCAGACCGGTCAATAACAAAACAAAAGGGGAAAGCTTAGAAAAAATCTGTCAATATTTATCTATCCATCTCTGCTTGTACCATTATTTGCAGATTAAGATTTCTTTCGTTTTTAAATCGAGTCTATTTTTATCGGGGTGAAATCACGCTAACTTGGTTTTTAAATTTATAACCGCGGTTGTCTAGGTCAGCTCATTCCTGTAGCTGACTTGGTATAAAAGTTAATGAAATAACCCCCCACCCCCCACAAGGGGATGAAGGGGGCGGCCAACGAATTATCCCGTCGGCTCAACCTATTTATACCCCCGGTCGCACTCCAGTCGCACTCCAAGCAAACTTTCTCCCGCGCGGAATAAGGACATAAGGGAATTTTATTTTTTAATGCAGCCGCAAGAAAGAAGAGGAGGCTTAATCGAGAAATTATGAACCGAATCTGCAAAAAAAAAAGAGGTGACTAGAGAGATTTACCTAATTTTTATGGAAATTAAAACGTCCAAAAGTCTCCCCCCGCGACTTCTGAATCGTAATTGAATTTTTGAACAGTCCGTGGGGAACCTGCAAGAACGCCGACGACGTAGACATGTACGAAACTTTGTTATTACCAACGTCTGCTTTTGAAAGGCTGCTTCGCAATAGCGAGGACATTATTTGCCGAAAGTCTTACCAATTTCAATTTTTCTTCCAATCAACTATATATGGACTGAGCAGAACTGTTTCTTTCCGCTATCTATCCGCAGTTATATAAGATAGACATTATTGAAATATCTGCAGCTTTTGCCGGGTGTTATATTTTTGATCATTCCAAAAATGTCCGGAGAATTCAGGCTGAAAAGCAGGCATTTTTCATTTATATTTTAATAACGTGATGGACCTCGAAATGTAATGGGCTGTTTTTTTTCTAATTTTCCTCAGTTATGATCACTAAAGTGAAAAATAAAACTACGATGTCAAACTAAAAACCTGTGTTTATTATGCTATGCAGCATCAATACAACACGAGGGAAATAGGGAAAAGGCGCGGCCGAGTCATTATTTAGGCGGAATACAGGAATAGTTTTCGGACAGCGCAATTGAATCGCAGAATACCCTTTCTTTCATGCGGAAAAAGAGATAACAGGGACTATGCCCGTATCTTGCATTTGTAACAAAGAAGTTTTGGTACCGCCCATTTTTCATTTACACGTCTGTCTACCTGTGCAGATATAATTTACCTTCCACGCCTACCGTCCGGGTGACTCCTTCGATAAATTACACAAGAAGAAAAAATGTACTCACAAAGACTTTTAACAGACAGGCCTACTTGGAATCGTAGAATAAGCGGACATTCACTTAATTTGCATTCCGCCTGACATGATCCACTCTAATATTATACCGTTTTATATAAATACATTTAATGCCCACATAAATATTACAATTAGTGACACATTCCTATATACGAGTGGGATTTGATAAGTAAGGTAAATGTATAAGGTGAATAGTTATTTTGCAAGTTTCTTCAATTGAAAATAGGAGTACATCGATATATAAATGCTAGCACGCAAATTCAATTTTCCGAGAAACACGAGACCACTGCATAAGCACTATTAAATGCAGTATATTTTCATTTTACAATATAATTTCCCGATCGGTGGCGGAAACAATTTTAACCGATATTGTATTTCACCGTCCGTTGAATGCGAGAGGCCCAGATCGTATTTCGCGCTGAAAAACCCCGATCGATGTACGATTATATCGCTCGCGGAACGCGACTTTAATATAACCGCCCAAGCGAGACGGGTATGCGGTTCACCCACCGGTTGATATTTTTAAATTCTAATTTTATTAATCCGGAACACACACAACTGACATAACTGCAATTGCAAATACGGGGAAGTCAGAAATTATTGTGGGCGGTGTTACACTGAATGTTATTATATATTTTCTCTCGCGCTTTTTCACTTTAAATGTTCCACTTTGAACAGTTGTTTCTGTACGTTGTTACAGTGGCGAGGGCCGTTATTATTGTACAAGAGAGGAGTTCCTGATACATTTAAAAGAGTTTCATTAAATGAACATTGGCACTTATACCATCTGGAAACGAAAATTTCGATTAATTATCTTCCAAAATGACGAAGAATGCTTCTTCAGAAATACCCAGAGAATTACTGAAAAAATGGTAACGTTATTCTATTGAGTAAATTAAGCACTAAGAGTACATCCTTGTAATCAATTCCAATTGGAGGAAAATTAATTCGAACTACGGAATAAATAAAGAGAAATTCGGAAATTATTAATGATAGAGGTCATAGCTTAATAGTTATCGGCAATGAAATAGGGAAAAGGATAGGTATTTACCCAACGACATTCATACATCATCGTATGAATACTTTATTCTATAACTAACTTTCCCAGGAATACCCGTCCCCGCCCACCCAATGTCTTTGTTTCAGCAGAAGCCGGGGGGTGGGGAGTATCTATTAATAGCGTTGCTGCACTGTGTTAATACCGCTGGAGAATAAAACCGACCCTCCTCTGAATATTCACATCCGGCCGTTCTTGTCTCCCGGTATCTGCCCAATACTGCTGCTCCACTATCTTAACCCGTTGTTTAGCAAAAATAATTTCTTCACTTAGTATTACAAGTAGATAACGGCACGAGGAGCGTCTCGTAAACACTACTGCTTAATTAATGCTTTAGGCAAAATAGTTTCGCAAGAAATAATAATTTAAAGAAAAAAATTCATGTAATCATCTCATAATATATTGTATTTTTTACAATTACGGATTATTTAAACTACTATTATGTACCGTCCATTATGGCAGCAACTAGCCAGGAAGAGGGAAATTCCCATTCATCAGTCGTGCTATTAAAATGCTCCTCTAATTTTGTAACCTAACCTAGCATAATTTTATAGCTGTTGAAATACACATAGAATCATCTCGTATAAGGAATAGAGCCCGTTATGCGTATCCGAATTCGTAATTATTCTCCTTTTCACAAACAGAAAACTTCCCCTGGACAGGGAAAACTCCCTAGAAAATAGGAAGAAAAACCAAAAATACATGTTTCAATTCGCGTCAAATAATGAAAGTAAAGGTCGCGTCAATTAAAACCTGAGCTTTGTTTGAATCGCCGGCTTTGATATATAATTGGAGGGATATTCCCCTCCCCCAACAGTAGGGACCAAGGAATAATTTGAAAATACCGTCTTCTCCCTTTCTCTCTCAGTGTGAAAAATGTTCGTTAAAAGGTTTTGGTGTAGAAATTATAGAGCAAAGGCAATAAAGGATAGTTCACCTTTACGAGGGTAGCGCGGGGGAATTTCGGTTACGGATGACTTGACAGACTTAACGAACTGAGAATGACTCGGCTAAGTCCTAGGGTATGGCATTCTTGCACAAATAGAAGACTTTTATTTCTTCGAATCGAGGTGAAAACCTCTTCGTCTTTGGGCCAAGAAAGTACAGGGTATCGACGACCCGAGTATTTACGTCCCTTTATCGAAAAATAAACTTAAACTCGAAGAAGCCAATTTTATTGGCAAAGCAAATTTAAATAGACAATTACCAATTCTTGAAGTCCTTAATAATTAACAATGCAACTTTTATAAATCAGCATGATCTAGAGCTCCATATCTAGTTTATTTATCGTGCCATTCCCTGAACGCTGTTGTAGCGTATTTATAACTGACAGTATATCTTAGTCTAATCCGCCTTTGGTTAGGTATAAAACGGCATGTGATTAAACGAAAAGAGGCGCTTCTTGCTTGAAGCCCAATATGTCTAAAAGTTAATATCTTAAACGATCCTAAAGGAGAAGAACTGCCTTTAGGCGTTTAGCTCGCTCAAAGATAAAATATAGTCCCGTATAAATCCAAAAAGTCTGTTATATAGTCCTTTGTGTCCATTATACATAAGAGTGATTTAATTCAGTCCCTCTAATCTTTAAGTAACCCCCAAGATGTCTTTGAAGTTTAATAAAGAATAATCACTCCGCAGTTACATAAATAAATATAAAAATATTTCGAAATATGATTTGGATTACACCAATTTTTCCTGTCTTGGGCTTTGTTTTAAGCTCCGATTAATTTTTATTGGTGATTAAAATTTTACCGAAATTAGGCGCCCCAGAGCTACAGCTCTGGCAAACTTATATTCCCCGACAGAAATTGTTGGCGCAATTTTTTTTCTTTTTCATCCCTATAACAATTTTAATTAACTTTGATAAATTAAGCTGCTTACATCTTGCCGAGTCCCCATGCTAGAGTAGAAAATAAAACATCCAGGTGCCTGTCATAATCCGGATGACGTTTTATGGAGCAAAGTATCATTTAAAATAACATCAGAGCTGTTTACTGAAAAACAGGATCCAATTTTTTATTTTTTGTAAACCTACATGTACCATCATATAGATAACAAAAAAGGTGCTTTTATAAACTTATTTTTCTTGGAAGCGTATCTTCAATCAGATCTCGGAACGCTTCTGGATTATCAGTTAAAATATATTTGAAGTATTATATTTTAAACGTCATATATCCAAAACAATGATGGGAAACGCCGGATAATCGCTGAAGGTACTCGAATGAATGGTCCGACATTGAGCAAGGCTCTGTGATCGCGCGATCAAAAATTAGTTTTGAATGAGGAAATCACGGGCAATTAATATGAGGTGTGTGGACGAGTGGTCGTATTGGGTCAACAACCGACCCGCATTATGCCAATAACCTGGAACACTTGTGAATTGAAGTTAAATTAATTCGGCTCCGACCCATCCCAATAATTACTGCGGATTATTCATATCTGGCCCGATGTGCTGAGGGGCCATAATTCCCAATAATAAGCCATTCAATATAAAAAAAAGAGAGCGCTCACTTGCACTTAAACCTGCCCATTTTGGCCGTCATAAAACGAACCCGTCGTCCATTGCTCCATTTATTTCCAACCGTTTTATGTAGATTGAATAGAACGAAGTTTCTATTATAGCGTATATTCAACAATACGGTTAAGAAAGATCTCGAGAAGGGCTTAATCACTGATTAATAACACAGAAATATACTTCGAAAAATCTAACTAGCGTGTCCAAGACTCGACTGTCCCCGCATATATATATATATATATATATATATCGTTATCCTTTTATATATTATAATGCAATAGGGAGGGGGGACGAATATGAAAGTTTAATTCAAACAGAAAGTCAAGGAAATGGATGATCAAATACGGAAACATCCAGAAATAAATATAGGAACTATAGGAACCCCCCACAAATAAAAGAATATACTAATTAAATCGGAATATATAAATTAATATGAATACACGAATTAAATAAATTTGTTCATTTTGCGTCGCAATATTTTAGCTCAATGTGCCACACCGGAGGGGAATTCTAATAGAGGCAGGCGGTTTATCGCGCGGCGGTGAAGGAATAACCCGCCGGGGCCGTTTAATCATGGCCCTCCTTCCTATCTAGCCATTACCGCCGACTGCTCTACCAGATTTACTGGACGGCAGAATTCATAAATAAACAAAATAACGCTACTACCTACGGTTCGATTTCACTAACGCTTTGAAATTACCGCACTGGCGGTAATGAAAAATAGCAGAATCAGCATAAAACCCTTTCACTAAGCTGTCCGAATTTAGTTTAAAAATTATAAAAAAGCGTAAGGCGCTGAAGTTTCTAAGTTTAGACTTGTCTTATTATTTTACTAAGCCTAGTCTTGGACTTAAAGTATGATCTTAGTACTAGTAACTACTTGGTTTTACTTTTGGTTTGAATGTATTTATTCCGGATAACATATGAAAGAGTACTACGAAGTCTGAATGAATTAGTACACATATATAAACATTAGAATGTCGCTATTATTAAGGTAGAATATTGCTAGTTCAAAACGAAACATCAATAATATAGGTTAGAAAACTAAGGTATTCAAAACCATCGCAGGCCACATAACAGGTATTTCGAATCAATAATGTTCGATTGTATTTCATTATTTCACCCCGAAACCTAATAAAATAGACGTTAAACGTATTAAAAGAAAGCTCACCTGTCGACGGAGATAGCCATGAGTGTGAATACGCTGGCGCATATCGATAGGACGGCGACGAACTGGCTTATCTTGCAGTAGAGCGTGCCGAACGGCCAATCGCTGTTGAGCATGTAGATGAAGTTGAACGTGACGTTGAGTGTGGAGACCATGGCGTCGGCTATCGACAGATTGACGAGGAAATAGTTAGTGACCGTCCTCATCCTCTTGTGGGCGAGCACGATCCAGATGACGATCAGGTTGCCGCCTGCGGCGACGACCACCATGCCGCCGAACAGCAGAGTCCAGATCAGCTGTTTCCACCAGGGCAGGATGAACTGGTTGGCGTCCTCCTCGAAGGTCGAGTTGATACCGGAGGAGTTGGCCCAGGAGGTGGACCAGTCCCCGGTCGCGTTCTCCTTCTCCGGCCCGTACATCGCGCTCCCTAGCCCACCACCACTACCGCCTCCTCCTCCCACATCCTCCCGGGATACACCACCCCGGACATTATACTTTACCCGCCGAATCCATCTCCTGCCAACACATTATTTCATTTTATCCCTCACTCTTATCACAGTAGACTCTCAAACAGTAAAGCAAAGGGTACAAAGCAAAATATATGTCGCACATTTTTTTATCCGATTTATTCCGAAGATTATTCCGTAGCAACTTTTCTATTCCGTTGGATACCGTCCGATATTCAGGGCGAAGAAATAAAAGAAACGTGATCGCCCTCCCGGACCCCACATTGTCCCCGATATTGGACAATTTGCGGGTAGGAGCGGACACCGTGTGGTGTTTCAAGTACCTCGAGGGTTGTTAGTAAAGGGTAAAAGTGGGCCGCTCATTCTGCAGGTAGCCCAGTCGAAAGGGCGGGCGTTGGGGGATGCCGTGACCGCACTCCTAATGGAAGTAATTACTAGACACAACCGCTAAAACCCCCACCCACCCACCTCCGCTAGGCCCGACAACGATCGATGAATACCCAGGAACCTCCATTACGTTTAAAACGGGGAAAAAAAATAATTAAGAAAGAATTTTCTCGCCGTTAAAAAAGCAAAGAGACACGCTCACATATACGAGTATTAATAAAAACGTAAAATAACGGACACACGTGTTTACTGCCCAAGGCCAACATGATGAACTGAGAAGCTGATCGAATTAAATTACAATATAAATACAACTGGATGATTCGCTAGCTCGAAATTTCACCATCTTCTATGAACTGAAATTGAATCCCCTTTGATCGAAACATTAAATCAAAATGGATTTCATTAATTCTTCCTCTATTCTCCCTGTTATGAAAACATCTTCATGAGGGAAGTATATTTTTCTTATTTGGGCTTCCTGCACGACATCAAAATACACCGAATACATCTTGTCGCTTGATTAATCGCGGCGACTCCTCTTCTCATTCATCCGCTTGACCATTAATTATTTGCCTCCGAGAAAAATAACCCGCCTGGGTTAAGCTCCTTACTATTACTAAACCATTCAGCACGACTTCAGGATTCGACTAGATCGTTTCTAGTGTCATTATATAACGGAAGCATCATTTGTTTATATGGCTGGACGTAACATGCGCGCGTTTAACTTCCGCGAGTATTTGTCGCGGGACCGATAAACGGTCGGAGCTGCAAATTGAATCGAAACACGTCCCTCCGTCCCCGCTGCCCGTATCAAACTCGAGTTCTCTTAGTCCGATGTTAACGACAAACAGAAATTTATCGAGGGTACTTCGAGGTTTTGGAACAACCTGATGGTCATATCGGATATTGTATCGTTAGAGCAACAATTTGCGGAGTGTGAGTTTTGCGAATTTCACGGTACTCGGCCTTGGCCCCGGCAAGACCCCGCCTCTAGCCCTCTCTTCCTTTGGTATCGTTGTGAATTTACGAGACAAAAGTGTTCCTTTTGTCGTTAGGGTGTCTTCAAACAATTTAATCAGCCGGCAAGTTCTGCTGAAACTTTGTCTGCGTTTGACCCCTTCTGAAACGAAAGTGGAGCCGATGCCTCCATCATTTTGGGGCCTCCTTTGTGTTGTTTTATCTCGATTGAGCGGCAGGTAATTTTACTAAATTAACGGAACCGGCGGTTCCACTCAAACGAATAGATGCCATGAAAAAAATCCGGAGATCAGTCGACTTGTACAACTTAGATTTTGTGAGAGATACGAATACTTAATTATATAAAAAAAATAGAGATACGAATACTTAATTATATAAAAAAAATGGAGATGCTGATAACCGCGATTACATTAATTTTTCTGGAATCCAGCTGAACCGAAATCAATTTTCGGAAACCCAAGTGGTCCCAGAAGAAAATTATCTTAGGAACTATAAGCCTTAACCACACTAGTTGCATTATAATAAGCAATTTGACACCAAATAATATTAAAACCAGAGGTACATTTATAAAATTAATTACGAAAACATTATTTAGCCATCCAATAGTTTGTCCATAAACGATATGAGTCTCAGAAAGAATTTGGAAAAAACATACTAATTTACAACAACACGTTTTTTGAACAAACGAAATTCAGCGTGTCTTATATCAGAGATGAACATTTAAATAACACCAACTTCATTCCAATGTGAAAATTTCAAACAAAGCACTAACAACAGCTGGCGAACGTGCATTGCTAAGTGTTCTGAACATAGAACAACCAAATCTACGGCGCTTTTGTAAACCCCGGTCGGGTTACCCCAGGCGTCTGGTGGTCATAATCACAATACCCAAGAGTTCATCGTTTGGAGGCTGAGTCTATATTGAATCAGTTCCCAATTTTAGAAAACCGTATTTTCCTGGTTCAATGTTCGGTCCGACGTTTTTTTAATTTATTTTTCTACCATTTCCTGATAAGGAAATGGATAGATAATTTTAACTAGAAATTGACTTTGTAATATCGTTAACCTTATTAGTATCGGCGGGGGTTATTGGACTAACGTTCATTTGCCAGCACGCAACGTGACTATACAACGTACACGAAACATCACAATCGCTAATTGAAACATGATATTTTGGATTTAAAACAGGCCCTCCGCCCCGCGTAGGAAACAAAGTGTGAAATAATTATAAAGTACGGCAACGAATTAGCGAATTTCCACTTTGGCCCCTCCCCACTTTTTCTGCAAAAAAATCCCTGCGACTCGCCATTCGATTGTCGCCAATTCAGCTAATTGCCGCAATTATAAAAATGGAATTTAATTAGACGGGGGACGCTAATGGATTAGCAGCTGGGGGAGGGTTGAAAAAATTAACACGCGCATTCACTTATCGAGTACATGTGAATATACAATACATTCGGTATGAATTAGTGGCCATTCTTGTTTTTACATAATAACGTGTAAGTTGTGGAAATACGTCTGGCAGTTTTTGGCTAAAATAAATTTCATTTGGCCCATACCCACTTCCATCTGAAAACACTACAGGGCAAAAAACACATAGGAAGGAATTTAAAGTTGTCCAGTGTATTGGAAACAACCGGTCATCTGTCGATATTTAACCTGGCCTTATATTCTAATTAATTACAAAAATACATCATATGACCCGTGTCACGCCGATACGTCCAGGGAGTAATACTATGAATCTAAGTCGTACATTAACTCAAAATTGCAATTACAGGACAATTCAGTCCATCACCGCTGTAATCAATCTCCGCGTCCGACACGTTTACACCACATCCATCCCTCTAGAACTGCCGGAGCTCTATCTCAGGCGACTTTTGCAATTTCCCTTCAATTACTCTTTGTCCCATACCTAGTCTACTTATATATGACTTCTGGTCAGTAGTACTGAAAGTGGTGATTTTTGTATCAGCACTTTTGATAGGAAATGTTCAGGAACAAACTATCGGACTGAATTATAATTAATAGGCTGGGGTTAATGAGGAAATGTTTATAGTGATAGAGGGTCCAGGTATGGACTATAGTTGTTAGAGCTTAAACTCGACTTACCCTGTCTATTTTTTAATTCGATTTTTAGTCGGTCTCGAACCGAATTTTCCTGCAAGTGCAAATTCAATTTAATTAGAGAGTTCATTAAGTCCGATGTACCCATAAGAATTATCGATTTAGGTTAAGTGCCCAGTATACAAAAAAAGGGAAACTAATCACATCTTATACATCATTAGCAATTATGAGCACTATATTAGAACTCTGCATTGAACCCTAGCCAACCCTATTACGAGTGACCTTTTTTTCTGACAAATCTATAACAAGTGGAAGGATAATGAAGTCGACAGTTGTTCAATCTAAAACCTTCGGGCTCGGATTAGCGGGCCTAACACCATTAGTAGGATTTTGTTTGTCCGGAGCTTTTCTGAGGTCGGGAGTTTGTCCGACCGTAAATTGAATCGAAATGACAGAAAGGCCAAGAAAGAACTCTTTCTCCTTTAGCCTTTATCCCCCTCTCCCCCCGCCATCGGTCTACGATTGTCTTGCAATATTGGAGACTTAACTCTTTTCTCCTTCGCTAATACTTAAAACTAAATATTAACATAGAATTGAATGCTGTCACTGCAATGCAAAGAAATGATAGATTGTTCTTTTTTAATCCATTGCAGATTAACAAAACCTAACGCACAATTTTTAAGATAGGTAATAGCACTAAAAAGGAAACACATTGGAATTCAGTTCGGGATAAGGAGTGATTAGAGGGAAAATCCATAGTCTTGAAACAAAACACTTCAAACAAAAAGGTCGTTTTGCTTTATGTGACATAAAAATATAAATAATATTTCAGACGAACGTGTAATTTATTCGCACGAATACGACCAGTTTAGTGTGTACTATATAGCGTACTATTTCTGGGTCATTGTATCGGTCTCACTGCCGCTCTCAATTCCCCCTTATCTGGAAGTCATAAATAACAGAACCTAATAACAACAGGTGGCCCATCCCTTAACAGTCCCGTTTACCCACTTCTACCTTTAAGTAATTGAAGAGTCAATCGCCAACTAGGGGAGATCTTTGTCCGGTTCGCGGTTCGTAAATTTTTAAATCTTAGTTACTTGAACATATCTTTCAGTTCAGGGCTTCTCACACAATCTGTGTTACAAATTACAGATACACTATGAAAAAATCTATATGGTTAACAGTCTTAGTTTGTAATAAAATTTGTAATTATTATAATTTTGTATTGTTCCTAATTAATGGTACAGGTTCTAAACAAATCCTGGTGATAACGTCTATATTACACATTGTAAACTGACACGAAGTTCCATTTTATTTTTTAAATTCCGCCGCGGTTATTAAAGAAGTGACACGCAGGATCCACCAAGCGTGGATATTCGAAGCGTCAGGAGGAGAACTGAGCCTCGGAAACAATACTGGACCGTGAAGTTGACGCCGGAAGGGGCGGCGAGTCGGAAGTAGGATTACATGGAGGGAACACACAGGAGAGAAGAAGTAGGGAATGTCTGAGACCCGGGGAAGGTAATTCTCCTGTCAGGGAATCGCGGCCAGGGGGGTATAACGCAATTCTGTTGAAATGGTATTTTACTGGCGAAATGTTTGTCTTACACGGTTCCTTCTACGCCTCGCCATACTTTTCGTTAGTGCCGTTAAAATTGAAAACAGAAATAATGCTATCGCTGTACGTCTCTGGTTGAAGCACTAATCGATACCATACTACACGCATTCCATTAGTTGATTCGAGGTAATCCGTTATTCAATTTCAAAAGGTATTACCAAAAAATAAAATCCTAGGGGGCAGTAAATTCCACAATACCTAAAAGTATATGAGAGTGACACACTCGAGTCCGGACGGGACGGGACCACCCCCGAGGGCTCTAAATCTTTTACGCCTCTCCCTCCCCACCGAAAGGGATAAAATTATTACGATTCTCGGAAAATGATTACGTTTATTACCCGGCGCCGAATACTTTCCACCTACTCAGCACTTCTAACGTTATTGGAACTAATCCTTTGCCCAGAAGGTTAACGGGCTTCTGAATCCATAAACTGCAGAAGGGCGATTCCGACCGCGAGTAATTTGACTGCGGGCTATAAACCGGAGCCGGGACAGTGTTAGCGAAAAATTAATTGGTAATTAACGAAACTATATAGGATTAAAATAAAAATATATTATTATATGTTAATACGCTAATAAAAAAGAATATATATTCAATTTCCGTAACTTGGATTTGTACTTAGATTAAGTTGAGGCCAGGGAGCTTAGAAAGCGCTGTCGATCTTGCATAATAAATATATATTATAATCGATTGTAAAATGTATATATATATAAATTATTGAAATTTATATTTAATTATTGATATTCGTCTAATCTTGTGGGTTCCATCTTATGATGCAACAAAGATGATCTTGATCTCCTTCTGTCAACAGTTGAAAAATTATTACACTTTCGATTTATCTCAAATAATTCCATTTTACGGTATTTCTCAATAGGATGGCTATTTTATTATACAAATATTTCTGGACTGATCGATCCTGTTCCGTACAAAGATTTGCTCGTTTTACTGAATATCGATATTTGATTACCCCTCCTGTTTTTAAAGTCCTCTTTTTTCTTGTTCTGCAGCCGCCATTTCGTCATTTATAAATTTGTTTATCGTTGCTCTCTGAACGTCACTCGTATTGAAAAATGTAAGGAATTCTGCTGGATGGTATACATCGAGTCGTTTCCGCTACGCTCGCTCTAATTATCCAAATTGGGGTCCTAAATTGACATTTTCGGACATTTGGAATGGGGCCAAGTCTAGGATTCAGACAGGAATCGGGGCGTCGGCGCGACTTTCGATTGCGGCGGGCGACATTTCACTCAGCCCAGTTTTAAACGCAGCCCCGGGCCGGCGGGATTTAAAATTAAATTTGGAAAATTAACACCCCTCCGCCCACAAAGTTTAGATTGCTCTCCAACGCGGCCGCTCGGCATAGAAAATGCATTTAGTTTAACCCTAGCTCACAAAACTCTAGGAAAGAAATACCAAATTCCCTTTCCTTCTGAAACTGGAGGCAGCCATCTATCAAAAACTGGAAAAACCGACCAAAACCAATAAGATAATGTAAATGTGATTCATGAGAAAATTATTTAATTTTTCTTCCTTAATCATTGAGGATATGTTTTATGCTATTGAACAAAAAACATATAATACAATGTTCGATGTTTCTGAGTCTGTATTAATTGTATTTAAATGCATTTCAAAGGGAAAAATAGATTCGGGTTAAGACTGATTTGAGTTATGAACAGAGTCCAGGAAAGAATTAAGTCCTTAACCCAAGCGCCCACTGTAATTTGTAGTTAATTCGAAAGCACATTCAAGTCGGGCGAAGTGCTAACCCCTCAAGTAAGCCATAATAGGACTGTGAAGTACGCAGTTTTATATAGAAGCAATAACGCGTTATCGTCCAGACGTTGGGCTCTCATGAATAAAACATAGCCGGCGAGCCCTTCCATCTCTCTCTCTCTCTCTCTCTATCTCCCTCGCTCTCACTCTCTCTCTCTCTCTCTCTCTCTCTCTCGGATTTTAAACTGTCTTTACGTACTTCTGTTTTTACTTCTTATTTTCGCTTCAGCGAGAGCGTTAGAGGGGTTGAGGGGGGGATATCGCAAAACGATTAGGCCTCTCCGCCCCAACCCTCCCCCTCAAGGCGCTAATGGATTCAGATACTAGCAATTTATATTTGCGCAAAGGAGACCCAAGGAGCAGATAATACGTTTCGAGACTGTGCCCCAACATTATCCAACTGCTGTCTTTTAACGGCCAGCCGATGGAAGTATTTAACTGAACAGCTTTGAATATCTACCTAATAAATTGTCGATTACTATAAGCTGGGAGTAACATAATAGCGATACAACATTTCATATGGTTCATAAAAATCATACGCATAATTAGAAAGCGCTGTCGATAATCTCCAATGCTTCCTAAGATTTTCCCCTTGTTATAAATAGGCACACTACTCGAAATTTATACAGCATATTTCGAGCAATGGTATCATAACTTATTAATAAAACCGTATTTTAAAGCTGCGGTTTGTATCCCACCTTAAACATTATACCACTCCGACTATTTAATATCAGAGAAGATGTTGAATATATTGGATCGTATGATATAGATTATAGTATAGAGTAATGTCATGGGATTGCGTCAAAATGATCTATAAGCGAAACGGATACAATAAACATAGAATAAACGATGAATGGAGATGTTCTCAGAAAAAAGAACAGATGTTTTAAAGGGATAAGCGAGAGATAATTAGGATGTATGGTTAGCCTCTCGCTCAGTGCAGGCGTGCGTTGAAATTGAATTTCAAACACAGCCTAGATAAGCGACAAGCAGCAATCAATTAGACGCGACTTATAAACCAAAATTCGCATTTAACCGTTCATTTCAACTTATTTCCAATTTAACCCCCTGTGGGAACTACAAGGAAATGGACGATTCGTTTAGGAGAAACTCCAATCATCCCTCCGAAGTGATTGGGCCAGCATATAAACGTTTCAGAATGCTATTTTAATCATTCGCCCACATCGAGGAACTGACAATCGCCGAATAAGATATCCGAGAACGCATCAATTTCAGCTACATTGGGTAAGGGGGAAAATGTGGTGTAAACACCGGGGATAATGCCGTTGGGATACAAATATTATTTATAGGGATATTTAAAGTCGAATAAATCTCGGTTTTATCGTGTGCTGACTACTTAGGATGAGGTATAGACTCGCGACCGGGATCTCAATGGAGTAAGTTTAAAGTTGTGTTCGCTTCCAAACGGACACTGTGAGCATTGTTGTTACATTGTGCATTACCAGATACATTCGGGCAACCGGACGAGATACGACAGATTTTACTGTCCATAAAAAAATAAAAGACCACAAATGTCGTAAAAACCCTAATATCTGTGTTATTGGATGTCCCTTCGTAACTCTGTGGTTTCGCCTACGATTGCATTCCAACGAAATTGCGATTGGTTTTTCTGTATATCTAGTTTATAAAATCTCATTTGGAGATAGGCCAGAATGTAATTAAAACCGATATATTGAACAATTTATACAGCACTTTTGTAATACTATTTATGCTCTTTTAACACCAGTAACATATCTGAGAAACGGGATTTACTGTATTTAATACAAAATGTATTTGCATGCGGCATTTTAATATCCTTTTTTGAAATTATAATTATTAATTGGCATATCGCTAACAATACACGTTTGCACCGCAACACAAGTTAGTAACCTGTCATTTTGGTACGATAGAATAAATTACACATTATTCATTCATACAGCCGGGAGTTTTTAAGTAGGAGTTGTCGACAGAAAAATTGCGAAGAAGTAGAAAGAAGATTGTGAAAGGGACGAGGAAATTGTAATGGTACTTTAAATATGCAAGAGCAATATCTGAACTGTCCTCTTGAAATAATATCGGCTTAACCTGGCGGCGAGTACAAATATTTCTTAGCGATTGCCCATTCACGTGATAACATCTGGCTTTCCCTTAAATCACATTGGGGGGTCTTGGCAGCGGGAGGTGTACATGTAAAATGCATGAATCAACGCGACTGATATATATATATATATATATATATATATATATATATATATATACACACGGAGAATGGGCCTCTGGAATCGGATGGAGGGGTCGGACTTATGGAAGTTATTTACGGAGATTGAAGCGGACTGTATGCGATAGTCGACTTGTCCCCTTACTGTGCAATGGAAGATATGCCCGGACCCATAACAGATGACACAGATTATATTTATATTAATAGCTCTAATGAAATAGTGAAATGCCGATAAATACTAATTAGAAAGACGTTACCCCCTGTATGGTTAATAATTTTTATAAGAAAAACTATGAATAATGCGTTTCTATAATCTCGTCCATGTTTAAATTGGAATTAAGGACTAGGTTTTACTCGCCAATTCCCCGCTGTTTTCGTCTTACAGTAAAACAGGACCGCGTCATGTAATAGTTAAAAGGTCTAAGGTTTTTCTTCGGAACTATCAGATGTTTTTGAGTGGGAAACTTATTTGGACAGAGTGGAGTCCCCCATTTTATCGGGGCCCGTTGTTTGCCCCGTCGCCGACGGTAATGTATTCCGTGCCATCGTGGAGGTGGACACTCCCAATTAGTCGCCCTTTCAATCTTCCCTATTGTTCTTTAATCCCCTCCGTACACTCTACCCTGAAGAGTTCCCCGCTCTCCGATCTCGGGAGAGGAGTACAAATGGATTTCTATTCCCGTCTCAAATTACTTGTAAACACTGTAACAACGAGACGTTTATTTCTGGACAGGAACAACGGAAACCTTTATCTCCTGAATAGGGTTTGCTTGTGGGATATATCTTGTGGGACATTGCTAACGCGGATGAATTAACCGGTACGTAAATAAACCAATTTCGAGCTGAGGTAATCGACCGCTAGGGCTATGAATCAAACTAAAAAATTCCTAATGATTATATTAATAACGGATTTATATAAATTCAAAACAATTACTCAATTTCTTTATTCCTTGACTTGTCTTGGCGGTCGGGATAGGTTTCCGCATAGGAGTGCCTGACGCTTGTTTTTTTCTATTAACTAGAAAAGTTAATTTCGAGTTTCAGTATTTATACAATTAAATATAGTCTCAAGTAACAACATAATAACCTGTACATGAATTTTTATTAATCGTTACATAGGCGAAAACCTAGAAATAGTTTTGGGATAATGCCGACAGGATGTTTCATCTGTAACCGTAAGATCCTTGCTATATTAGCTCATTTTATGAGCCAAATTACCCAGTAAATATCCTGGGGAATTAATTTTCTAGTCTCCGCGTGTCAAATCAAAGTGATATGTTACCAGACCTATAATATTAAAGGTGAGATATATGAAAACGTAAGGAGTCCGTGCTTAATGTCAGATACCCGTATTTGATTCGACTGAGTTCGCGCCCCGTGAGGCAATATATATAATATAACGCGGCGGCTTATGAAAGGCCCGCGCGCCTATCGAATATCGGTCCAACCCCTTCCGGACGGGGAAGAAAAGAGCCGAAGCGGCTGGTGAAAATGCGGGGGGGAATTTCAACGGGAATTCGGCAAAAGGAGAAAAACTGAACCCGACGTCGGTTCTATCCGGCGGGTAATTGAAGATCCCGTCTCTTGGGGGAAAAACCGGCCGTAAAAAGTGAACAGGAAAAGACGAATGAAAGCAGCGGGGAGAAAGAACCTTGAAAAAGTTTTAAGATGTCAAGGTCTGTCTGACCAGAGTTCAGTTCGAACTAGGTCGATAGATAGGAACTTATTTCGTATCGTAGTATATAAAACATATGTCTGAAAAAATAGGGCGTATATAGATTCAGATGTGTAGTACACTACATAAGCGGTCAACTAACTAATGATAATAATGGGCTAAATAAATGGCAAACTGCCATTATTCCGTCAGGTGTTTCTTTAAAGAAAAATACAAATGAACAAGATGTCCCAACGTATACTCCATAGGCA
The DNA here is from genome assembly GCA_019843655.1 of Lethocerus indicus. Classification (NCBI taxonomy): domain Eukaryota; kingdom Metazoa; phylum Arthropoda; class Insecta; order Hemiptera; family Belostomatidae; genus Lethocerus; species Lethocerus indicus. The sequence goes on along the minus strand of JACDQD010000012.1, from coordinate 11,381,577 downwards.
TGTAACGACAGAGGACGCAAAATATTAGATTAGATAAATTAATTCTTACGGTTAGTACGGTTTATTCATAAGAATAAATACAATAACTTTCGCAGAATCTACTGCTACAACTAGTATGTCATTTGGACTGAATCAATATTTCGCTTGCCGTATCCAGTCTCTGCGAAATTTTTACGTGAATAATGCAAATCTAAAACGTGTGAATCGAGGTGTCGGTTTTAGATTAATCGAAGGAATTAGAACGGTCGAATGAGTTCTGAAAAATTCGTCCCACTAAGGCGATTGGATTGGGTTCGCGTCCGGCAAGATAAATGTCCGACGACCGTTTGTCAACCTTGGCCTTATCTGCAGTCCGAGACGTATGCTTTCCCTTCCTCATGAATTTTAAATCGGTCGAAATTTAATGTATTTGATAGCAGGGAATCATGGGGAAGATTACAATAAACCTAAATGGCGGGCCTTACGGATTAACAAAACGCGGAGTCACCAACTGAACAGAAAATAATTATAGTATGACTTATAACACATACTAAATATACTTGAAATACATGCAGAATTAAATATTCTTCATAATTCGGAGAGTCGTAAATACCTCACCTTCGTGTAGTATTGAAAATACACGTATTCTTTCCCATAAATAATATGAACGCCAATAAAGAACATACATATTCACTTTTATATTAATTGAATATTACTGCGAGTGGAAGATACCCTCAAGTACATTTTGGGTCACAGAAACCCACCGAAAGGATTTTCAGATTAAAATACTGTTACCATCAAAATATTGATGGACGTATCGAAAGTTGAAATATCCGATGTTCCATGGTTATATTAGTCTTCTAAGATAACTATTAAACAACATTTAATTGTAATATCATAATTCTCCACTCGCTGATTTCGTCGTACAGTGTCAACAATGTACGGACACAAACCACTTTTCAGTAACAAAATGTGGCAGTGTTACATAGGATCATTGTAAATTCGATTAACATCCAACCGGCAATATTATCACGGTTTATTATCGGAAAAGCCCCGGTACTGCATATACAATTTAATAGTTTGGAGGAGCGACCCAAATAGCAAGACCCCTAGGTGTGCGGAAGCGGATGTGAAATTCATTTTAATTTGCATAAATAGAAGCGAAGAATAGCAGGGAAAGGGCTAATGAATTCTCCAGGGTTTGGTCCTTGGTGGGGGTAAGATCGGAATAACTTCTCTTTCTCGAGGGTTAAATTCCAAAGTTAGTTGAATTTTCTAGTTTTAAAGGAATAAGATAGTGCAGTTCCTTTCCTCCCTCTCCTTCTCATAGTCTTCATTTATTGCTTTCATTTTGAAAACGACTTGAGAAGGGACCTCCATTTAAATCTGTTTTGTTGTTTCGGAATAAATTTTGTCACCGCTTTGATCTTCCATAATTATAACGACAGCCGAGCGATGGCAATTATTCTCAAAAATTTAGTCGGCGAAACAAATAATTTAAGGTTCGCTTATTAATTTCAAATCTGCTCAAACTGGAGAGTAGATATTTTCCCAGAATAAATTATTTAACGTTTGTTTCAGAACAATTCAATTACTAAGTAGCTTTTGTTAATAATAACTCAACACATTTTTGAGAATAAGAAATATCATTTTAAATGTTTAATGCAATATAATGAAAATTATAACAATATATCAGGATTAAAATTACAATATAGACATTATTATTGAAATATGTGGAATAAGTAAACACATTTGTGTTCAAGAAGTTAATTGCAATCTTCTATTCTGTTGCTAATTTGGACATTTGCTTCACTGGTTTGTACTAACAGTCCACTCTTCGGACTTACTGAACACTGATTGCAGACTGAGACTTTCTTAAGATAAGTCGCTTACAACTCAAAGTTGACGACACTTTCTTTGTGAACTTTAATCGATCGCTTTCCCAAGTAATTTTCAACCTCAGGTTTCCTAATAGTTACACATTTATAAAACTGCCTCAGCAGGTCGTACCATCACCGTTGACCGTAGCAATATAATGTGGTATAATATACCTCTTAGTACGTTAAAAAATGAAGTATACCTTTTAATAAAGTACTATATATTCGATGTTACAATGTCGATGTAGGTAGTTTGAAGCAAAAATACAAACAAAACTTGTGCTATGGGCAATTGCACATCATACGGTATCAGTCTTTATGTACTTCCGGAAATAAATATTTTTGGTAAAATATTACGCCCTTTTTCATTATTCCGGTCCGGAAAGAATAAATAAGAGCGTTGGGAAACATCCAACATTCGTGACATTGAAGCCGAATGGTTTCCTTACTTCCTTTTCCTGGGCCGGACACGTATTGCCCCGATGAAGGCTCTTATCTCGAATTCAGATTGGCAAAGTTCCTTGCGCCCCTCGGACTCCCGGCTACCCTAATATCGGCAAAGTGGTTCTAAACCTATATCCACTTTTTACGTATATCTTTCAAGATATTGGTGACCGGGAGGGAGGAGGGGTAGGCTATTCCGAGCGGTTGCCTCCGGCCTCCATAATTTAAAAACCGGCCCGAAATAGCAACCTCCTCGATTTCTCTTCTTCCGCCGAAAGCTATTACGACGCCGCGGGACTATTAGGAAACGCTCTTGTGGCCGACGGAGCGAATAAATCCCGAGAAGCGTAATAGCCACACTGTGTATGCTTAACGCCCTCATTTATATCGCATATTTCAAATAAAAACCTCACGGATGGTCGGCAGCATGAATTGAAATTAAGACTTACTTTCGTTTATAAGTCTGCCTTACAGTGAAAAATATTCAAAAGACCGATTTGAGGGAGGGTGGTTTATAATATCAGCATAAATTACTGTCTTATTGAGTGACATTGCAAACAGTGTTTCATGCCTCTCAATATCACTGACGGGAATGCTACTGACGATACCGTGGGAATAGCTTGAGGTAAATTAGATGGTTGTGAGGGGATGGACGGCATTCTTCATGGCTGTTGGAACACTATTGACAGGGACTCTGAAAAGTGACAGTTATTTGTCCGAACGACTGGCGCAGATTCCTCATCCGCTCGTCCATTCATCTTCCCCCCCTATTGCGAGTCTGTGTGTTCCTGGATTTTTCATCCCATGTTATAAACTCCTTTTTACAGTCTCTTTTCCTTTCTGTAATCGATCAGTACAGTTTGTACAGCTTGAGACTAGGGTCCATTATGTGTACGTAGATATATAGATGATATATGTATTTTTTCCTTTAAATAAACTTTATTCGTAGAGTTAGTGTTCTTGTCGACGATGAATGAAATGGACCATGGATTAGGTCGTGATATGAATATACAATAAATTAAGCGTAAATAAAAACAATACTTTGAGCAGTATTTTTTCATTAAAAGGCTTTGAAAAAAATTCGTTGCCCTACAACAGATTTACGGTAGGAAACTAAACTTTTCAAGTAAAAGGTTGCTACCTGGATGCCCCTCTGATGTGTCCCATACGATGTGCCCTCGGGATAATTTCGAACACTTATCAAGTGGCGGATGTGTATAGGTTGGACAGGCTGTAAGGGGGCCAAGGCCTAAGAAACAGGCCGGTAATGAGCGGGGACTAAGAAGCCGCGTTAAGTTCCCTGACAACTTGGCTAACTCGATTTAACCGTCAAGTTATCAAGTTAGCCACTGGCCCTCAATGCCTTGTCACTGCTCTTATAACCCACCTGAACTATTCAAGATTAGATAAACACATGATAATAACCGAAACCTTTTTACAATGCGTAATCACGCATGGATGTTCCGTCTACTACATCTGACAATATTTTACACATTTTACAGAGTCATAACTAACAGTAATATAAGCTAATAAGAAACCATAATTTTAAGCCAGAATAACTAGAATAATCGAGTTTTTTAAAAGCTACTAGGTGTAACAAAAAAATATTTCAATTTTCAGATAAATAAAATAAATACACTGGATGGGGAAAAACTGTAAGCGCTAATCGCCAGTTAGACACAAGCTCATATTTGTAGTTTTTCTCGTGGCTGGGAAAGGTTCCAAGTCGAGACACTCGTTTGTTGCTTTCGATGTTGAAAAATGAAACAATATTTCAACTTCGGATTCCGAATGTTTCAGTATTCCGGCTCATTTATTTTCAGGGAGTTAAAAAAAACATGTCGATAAGTTCGGCAATTTTTTTGTTCCGATTTGTATTAACTTTTTTGAGAGTTGCGAAACTTTTGTTCGCTGTTGAAATCAAACCAGGGCGCCATTTAACTTGGGTTAAATACGAGGCAAGAGACCTATTTTGTGTTGCACGGAGAGAGGTAGTGTTCCGATACTCGGATGTCGTTGATTCTGGCCGACCTAGAATTTTGAAATGTCCCGGGGCCAATGTACTGTTGGTGCATACATTTCTGTGATTTTCTCTTGTCGCCTCAATATACAATACATCGTGTTACTTTGTTATAACTATTTAATTTGATCCTAATTTCTGCTTCTAAGCTGATTACTAATTATAGCACATTCTAGTTCGTCAGAGAAAACAAATATTCGTGCAAGGAATTTAATTAAACCGAAAGCTACAAGATACAAAATAAAATTCACAAATACCAATCTAGCAAAATAAATTTCTTTTCAAATAAACACAAATAAAAAATAATGTGATATAGCTAACTCTGAATAATAATACGCTATTTAATTTTATAATTTCAATTAAAAATGTTGGTGTATACTATGTGCACTGTTTTTTGCTGCAACAACTTTAACCGCAAAACGCTATCGAAACCGCTAACCGGAATTACTCTATCGCGGCCCGATTATCTAAGATTAATAAATGCTCGCATATTTCATTCCATATTAAGTAAATTGCTACTGAAGTCAGTACTCCTTTAATTAAATCATATTAATCCTCTATTAGAAATGGAATTTTTTAATTGGAATTCGAATACTGTACTGAATCAATCTTTTCAAGAATTTGCATTATCAATTGTACTTTGTCAGCCTTCGATTATATGGCTTTTAAGCTCAGTAGTAACATGTAATAAGTGCATATCATCTTATCAGAACTCTTCCTACACTGTTGCTGTTAGTACCGGCACCCGTAAACAAGTCACTTCAGCAATATATATTTTTAATCTTAACGCTACAATTATGGAATTGGATGAACATGTAAATTTGTTTCCGACCAGATGAAAAATAATAAGATGGGTCGTTCACGATCCTGTTTTTTATTTGCTCCTTCCCGCGGTATAAAATCCGTTCTCCGGCCAGTAAACTGCGGTCTCACTTTCCAGGTCAATCGCCCCTCGGGCTCCTCCACTAATTTATCGCCCACCGTCTCCCACCAACTTCACCGGCTACTTTGACAGCCCTTTTAAGCGTTGAAATGCGACCCCTGTTGAAATAAATTGTACTGTTATGGCCGCGAATTTTACTGCTTCTGCGGGGTGGTTTATAAGCGAGGCCACACACTTTCGGTCTCGTGACCCTGGGAACGTCACATACATCAAGTGCCTAGGAGGCAGGCCGACAGTGCAGGACACTAACGTGCCCACGCTTATTACTAACGGGACTAAACTATCGACAGAGATAAGCTGAAACTGGCTGGGATATCTTCACCGTACGAGCGAGTAGAGACAGAAAATCGGGTGATGTATAAGACCAATTATTCAGCCCTTAGGTGTGTACTATTAATGCCTTACTACTATTAAGGGGTTTCATCTAGTGTTATGGTGGGGTCGATGTTCCCATGAAATACTGATTGTATCGAGAAGCTTTCCTTATTATTATTGTAGGAAAATTATAATTGTAAACTATACTATTCAATGAGCAGTAAATCCAAATACTTTTTTATACCTTGTTTACTTTACAAAATAATTGAAATAAGAAAATTTTTATTAAAAATATTGCGAATAAAAAGGAATGGTAACAATTATTTATTGGTTCAGACCGAGGACTTTGCACAAAATGTTCGTTTTACGGCAACAAACACTTCTTAGTGACATTTATATTTTCAGTTACATTTTATTGATTGGGCGTCCAATTTTTAACTAGATTCAACACTTTAAAAGGACTTGTGCCCGGTAATCTGCAGATTAACTAGCTAATGTGTGAAAGAGAAACAAGATTTCGCACTTAAGTAATTTGCAGATTATCGAGCTTTCGCACATATATATCTATATTATGAAGTTTAACTCAAGCTTCTTCTTCAGACTCAAGTTAGCCAAATGAGTCCCTCTAATGGTCGGTAAACTACCCGGCCCCGAGGAGATGCGCTCCGAATACGGAAATATGGGGTGAATTACCAAAGATAGAATGAAAGTTGTTTGATGAATGTCTTGGATTCTTTTAGTAGCTCGCGGTCGACCATTGCTCTAATGTCCTTCCTTTTATAGTTCTTTTTGGTTCATTCTCTCTTCCTTTAAGGCATGTGTTAAAGTGACAGGTTTTTTAATCTTTAATTCTGAACCAATTTGTTCCTCTTCATCGTGGGCTCATTCTCGCCGTCGGTTTCTTCTTGCGAATCTTCTCGTCCCCGTAATCTAACCCTGTCTCCCGTCTTAAGAAAGCGGTTTCTAGTTGGCTCGCTTTCAGATGATTTAAAATAACTCCAGGCCGCTCGATGAAAACATTTTTAGAATATTATCACTGGCGTTATATTTTATATCTATTACTAGCTAATATAATGAAATTTCAATGCCATCGGATATACGACGCAGTATAGTCCAAGAGGATTTCAAGCAGACGACTCGGTTGGAGTATGAAAATAATTTCGTTAGACCCTAGTCCCCGTCCCGCCACTTAGAGGACGTTGCTATCTACTGAAAACTCGCAGGGGGGAAAAACCTTCCTTATTGTGTGGATTCCGATCGGTCGGATCTTGACTATCGGTAAAGACGACGATATACATTGGGCGACATACCAACGGGGAAATGCAAATATCGTTTTCGCGTAGCCGTTCGGGCCCCGGGGGCCGGTTGATGGGGCGCCGAAATTCGTGGGGGCGAACGGGAGACTGATGGTTTTGGAAATGTTGGCAAGGCCTATAGGTGGTCGGCGGTCCGTGCTCTGTTCAATTCCCGGGCCGTGCCCCCCCCCAACACCCCTCCCCTCTGCAACCCCTATTGAATATTCAGCTCCCTCCCCTCCCACACCCCCGCCCAACTTTATCAGCCCACTTTCCACCCGCGTTTGACGTCACTCTTTCCCAACCCGAATTGTTGAATCTTAAACAAACGTTGTTACCCCCACCCGACGAACACTTTCCCACCAAAACAGAAGCCAGCACTTCCCCTCCACTCTTATTTCCCGCCCCGCGGTATTAATTCTTTTGAAATCAAAACGACGGCTATTTGGAATATTGAGAAAGTATGCATGGTTCGAATCGTAACCCAAGAAACATATCTGATTATGTTTCTTATTATTTTTTTTACTTTGATTATTTTTTTAGACCTTGTTGCGTTAGCACAGTAACTCCTTTAGCCGTCATTATTGTTCCTTTCTTCTTTATGTCGTCGATTTTCTGTATGTAGGAAAGGTTTCGGCAGCGCTTTCCCACATGTCAAGGAACCACATACTACTATCTGGTTTGAACCGCAAATCCTGGAGGTTTCCACGTTGTATTTCGACAATATACAAAAAGATTTCGAAACGTACACTTTACCTGAGGTGTCGTGGATGTAGGTTGAACCGGGATGAACGGGGCGAGAATTCTGGCATTGAAATATCATGTTTTCCGGGCCTTCCGGGTCCGACAACAGAAACTAATATGCTCGCTTTGAGCCCGGGCAGATTGCACAGCGGCCGAGCGGGCGTATATTCCCGCCGGCTAAAAATGGCGCCGTCACGTCTCATCAGCCTCCGCTTTGTCCACGAAAACCTCTTCCAAACACATAGCCCTCCCCACCCCCAACCGGCAACCCACAAAAAACCTCTCTTTTATCATCGATTACGGAATTCGAGCGATCCGAAACTTATGGCCGCAAAAGCGGGAGAGGGAAAAAGTAAGAAAGAAAAGCTTTCAGAACGAATGAACAATGACTCGGCGGAATTTCGCCCTTGCAACGCCGAAATCTTCCGATTATATCCCGGTTTAATTGCGAGGACATTTTATCTTTTAAACCTGGGCCATTCTATTTTCAGCGGTGTAATGTAAAAAGGGAAGGGGACTACTCCCTCCTTCTTTCCCCTATATTGAATAAGATCCATAATCATTTCGAGTTCAATTCATTTTTTTCAAGTTAAAGAGTCGTTTTAGTCTTATTCCTCCGTGATTAAATGGCCGTTTTCTTTCTTCAATTGCCGAAGGGTATTCCACTACTTCTACCTCTTAATGTAAAACTTTTCCTCTCCAAGTTCTGAAACTACACTCGGAATATCGAGTTATATTCTAATCTGAAACGCATTACTGTATCTTTGATTCGTTAAATGAGAATGGCGCATTCTGTGGTTTTCGGGCAGAACTAACAATAAACCGGGGTGTGCAGTGTTTGACCTTTTACCACTCGGCAGAATAGAGCTGATCTGAACAACCCAATTAGCCCCCGGTCGGAGTTAACCGTGAATTAACATTCGGCCGGTGCAAATATTTAAATTACTGCAGACGCTTCGGCTTGGTGCTTCGCCAATCGATGATTCTCGGCCCGAGTAATAACAATTGCGTCTCATCACTTTCAAATTTGCCGATGGAGACACATTTTAGCCGACAACAGATCTCGGTATCCAAACCTTTTAAATATCATAATAATATAAGTTACTGTGATAAGCTAATGAAGTAAACTACACTGCTTGTGTTCTCCTGAAGCCGAAAATTGTTTTGAAAAGCTCTGAATGATTCGCGGATATTTTATAAATCACTAATACTGACATTATGAAATACTGCCACCGAAAATTTATTACCAATACCGCAAAATGTATTTAACATATTTCAGTGGATAAACTGTTATCTGCTGTAGGAAATTCGATTCTATCGGAGATGAGGTCGGGTGATGGTAGACACAATAGCGTGGGAATCCAGAATGCGGTTTACCCATCGATAGAGGGGCGTGTCTGACGTGAAGACTCCCGCTGGTCGGCGTTAATCAGAAGGCGGCGGGTTTTCCTCGGCTCATAGACGATTCATGAAATTCGCGAGTGGTCCATTTGTGGGTGAGGGGCGCCATGTACGGCACCCTGCTATTCCATTCAGCCGGCGGCCATTTCCCCTTCAAAGGCGCCTCCCGAGGCGCGACGCACTCTGGCGATATCCTAGGGTCAAAAGGCGGTAAGGCTAGATATATCTTGGTATGATAATTACAGCCTTCATTATGGATAACTTTTCGAAAGCGCAAAGGAGTATGCCGGAAGGATTTGACACCAGTATAGAAGTTAACCAACTTGATCATCCTGTTTCTGTCCTCGTTAACTGGGCCATTACAGGCCACTGTTATGCTCAGGTTGCTTCCTTGAGCCGAAAACTGTTTCGAAAGGCCCGGAATGATTCCCGGATTGTTCTCTCCCTCGTAATACCGAAGGGGTATAAATCATACTGACATTTTGAAAGGCCACCGAAAATTTACCGTCCGCATTGAAAATATATGCCACCCAAAAAATCGCTACGAAATGCATTAAACACGTTTGACATGGTAAACTGTTATCTAGTGTAATTAATGAGATTTGAAAATTGACCCGCAGTCCAAATTCATGGGATGATGCTGACGATTGCAAAAACCGCCGATACGGCTTTAGTTTAGGACTCAAGGGGCGTGAAGGATTAATTTATGTGGTCAAGTTTGAAAGTAAATTAAGCTCATAACGGCCACAATTGCCAATTGCAGAATATAGCGCCAACAAAAAAGAAGTTAAAGTAATAGGTTATATTATTCGAACGCCTTACACCTAATTTAATTACATTTAATATTTATATCACATATTTAATGTTTAATTACTTTTAATAAATATTAATCGAATACACAAAGCTTTTTCAGTTAATCCATCAGCAGATAAAAACATCGGTTTGGAAATTAGACTTTTCCTATTTTTTTTGTTCCTAATTAAACTATAGTCTACTTTGGATACTAATTCGACTTAGGAATTATTTCGCTCCATTACTGACAGAATGCTAATGACTTTGGCGATAAGCCGAAACTGCTTACATTAAAAATTCAGTTCATAAATAATTGAAAAAAAATTCTGCAAGTTATTAATGCGCATTAGGTATGGTGTAATCGCGTTAATTCTGTTTTGACAAACTTATATATTTGGCTGACAGTTAATGTGGATATTTGGGCCCCGCTAGGTCTTTTTTCGCTCCATTACCTCCCGGCGACTGGTTCATTAAAATTAAGGTACGAAGGTAATTTATTTCCCTTTCGTCTTGGGTTCATTCTTGCCGTTTCTCGTTTGTCAGAGAAGGCACCGTACAGCTGTAGAGAGTTCGCATTGTCTACCGGCGGCGGGAGAAACCTCCCCGATTTGTCTGGCTCGATCTAGGCAGGCAAACAGAGCAGTCCGCCATTCCAGTGGAATGTCAGTCATGTGCCGGCGGAGCTTCAACTCACGTTTACCTCCGCCTCCGCCACTTCACCGATCTAATGCACTTTTCCAAATTGAAGTTCCCCCCCTCCAACCCCCCCCCCAAATGTACATGACCCGTTTCTACACCCCGTTTCTGTTCGATCGGCGTCTAACTCTAAGCGTCCTGCTGACAGACGTGTTCCCGGCGCTGAATACTAAACAACGGATCGGTTGAGTTTTAGGTGGAAAGGAATTTCGTCTCTTTCATATCATGGCCGCGAAAATCTGATGGTAATTTGACGCGAACTAGACTTCGAGACCAATACCTGTTTTCAGAATCGTTTTTTACCTTACAGGAGATTTTGAGAGTAATTATAATGCTCAATATAATTGAAAGGAAAAAAGATTACATAAAAGCTATCGTTTAGCATCTCCTTCTACATTCTTTGATAGGTTATGGATTATAGGATAAGGAAAGCATTGTAAACGACCAGATGATTCACCCATTATGACACTCGTCCAATGGTATGTTATCGAGACCGCAATACCATAAAATAGAATGTGGGGTCGGGCAAATTGCAAGTGTCATGACTGTTCAGTGAACCGGAAATGAAAATGGGGTCATAACAAATTTGCAATCTACGTCCGTTGACCAGAAGTGGGGATGATTTTGTGCGCCACCCTCGCTGTTCCCGGGAATTGTTTCACAGGAGACGCGGAAGTAGGATATAAAAATTCCTAGTTTGTTTGGGGACAAGTTGAACAAGCTAATTAAGGTTGCCGCTTTGATCGGTGAAGCGCGGAGTCGGGAGCCGTGGAGGACTCCCTTCGGAATCCCCCTTCTAATAACAAACCGGGTCGATTCGCCCGGTCTCGGGAGGATAGCACTAGCTCAATTCCGGTTGGTTTTTCCCGCTAAGCCGGAGCTCAACTGCCGCAAAACCTTAAGACGCGAACCCTCCGGAAATACTTCGGCTTTCTCTTGCTTGAGAAAATTATAGCGGGGGCAGACAAATCATTTTACGCGCCCCCGATAGGCCGGTGAGTCTGAAAATTTAATTTCAGGAAAAATGTTAATTATCATCACGCTTTCGGTGGGTGGTGGTAACGCCACTACTAACGAAGACTAGAAATAAAAACAGGTAATGTTTAGGACAAAATAAGAGCCTATGAAAGTATGCGAAAAGATAAAATTTACCATATAGCGTAGGAGGGAAAATCAAAAGTGGGTTAATAAAAATCCTCCCTCTCAGAAACATCTTGAACACAAATATCCCTCTTGTGAGTTACATATAGTAGGATGATTCAGTTTCCTACCAGGAGAGTAAAATATTTCCTTCGTATTTAACTCTATTAATAATAATGCTATCGGAAAAGTAATAACTGAACGCATCGTAAGAATTACTCACAGTATCGGGTGCGGTTTTTAGGGGATACTTAACCAACTTTTCTCTTTTTCGAATATTTCGTCTAACCAACAAACCTACCGAAAATGTCTACGATTTAATTATAAATGTCTTTTTAAACGCATTTTCCATATTAAAATTAACTTTTTTGTACCGTTGACTAATATCTCATACTAAGAGATATGCTATCATTGTGAATAGTTCCGGTTATACGAACCCACACCGTCATGTATTAGTAATAAAATTTTCCCTTTTAATAAACCGCTCGAAAATTAATTCAGGCCGGGTAATCGTTCGCATATTTCATTGAAATAGGAGACGAAGTTCACGGACGGAGATGAAATATTATAATTTGATGGTTGAACTAATTATAGTAAAGTTTTTATTAACGGGGGATTTAAGCTGGTAGGAGCCGGGGGGGGTCGCCGTCCTGTATGAGGCGATGGCGGGGGTCATAATTAATGGTCGTTTGCCACTAATGGCGACCGTCGAATTCTGAATTTTCACGGAAGACAAATCGACGTCCGTGGTGGGAGCCGGCGATGGGAAATGGGGGAATAAGGTTTAGTCCCTGTCCTTGGTATAGAATGATTAACGCCCCGGCTAAAAGTTAATGCCCCCGGTAAGGTCCATCCCGTGATCACAGTCTGGGATCATCGATCTGACCCCCCCCCCGCCTTCCCACCACCACGGCCCCACTACCACGAACTTGATCCCTCCCTTAAGTCCCAACTGTAATTCCCGAATTAGTTTCTTTTCAGTAGGCCGCTGCCGATACCCTTGACCGAAGCGAGGAACATTTTTTTTTTGTCTATCTTGCTCTCCGGTTGTATGTTCAATTGGCCACAATTTGGTGAAGGTCGCAAGTGCCTGTTCGGGCTGGATATAGAGAAATGTTAGATCAATGGCACAATGTCTAACACGTTGAATCAATTCGCAGAACGTTCTTTTTAATACTGAAAACATTTTAATTCGGTACTTTCAACCTTGTCCAGATCAGAGACTGTGAAATTAAGTTTTAAAAAATTGGAAATAAACTACGAGTGCTGCACTGCCGACAAATACAAGGACACGGTCTGAAAACCGCAGATAAGTATTTGCGCGCATGGTTATAAAAATGGGTAGACTATTACCGATATCTATCCTCCTACCACCTCCTTCGGCCGTAACTAAAGAAATAATAAACTACCGGGAAACTGTACAGGAGAAATGTTTTTATCCCAACAGATTTTTTATCACGAGTATTTTATTCACACATTGAGGTAGGAATTTGTGCCGAACAGAATTCCTAACCCCGTTCGCGCTTTTAAATATTCATGGCCGGCTGGGAGTAAATTGTAAAAGTGTGACAACGAAATTGAATTTAATTTAATTTCAACATCAGTCGGAGTCGATTTATTTATATTTAAATATGTATGTTCATTTCCCGCTCCTAATATAAATTCGAATAAAATCCCCAGTATAGTGTTAACGTATTTCCGAGAAGGTTTCCCTGAGCAGCTGTGAAAATATTATTCCATATTATTAACAGGGCCAAGGGCTTTCAATTTATACTATTCTAGAATAAAATTAAAGCTCATTTAACTTGTCGCGTTCTGGGTTGTATAAATTCCACCGCCACCGCAATTAAACCGCCCTGATAAAGAGCCGGCGGGTCGTTTCGATTGTAAATTAAAAACATGGCTGGTTCTCTAGTCGGGGACATTTTTAGTGGACGGCCAGACTCTTACTAATGCAGTGGACGTGACCGTAATGGCCGCGGTAGGCAGTGTCGGGGGCGACTGTCAGATAGCGGCCAGAACTCCGCCCTGACTTAGTACGTGCCACGTGCCCGACTTTCCACCTCGTACCGGCTACAATAAAGACTAAAGGGCTTGCTTGAATTATCTTCCCTGTTAATACTTGAATTAGCAACGCCACCTGGGTGACAATAGCTCAACAAGCTTTATCTTTACAGTTCATCGTGCACCGTCATACACACATTATCGAAACGATGTGTTCGGTCTAAACATAGAGACGGCGGGGTAAAAGTACGCGCGTTGCATTTTTGGGAATATCAAATTCAAACTCGTGTAAATATTTAATAAATAGTTTTTAAATACTCGCCGATTTATTTGAAACAGCGGTCATAACTGACTACCTCATTACATTTCCGCCGAAATGCTACTTTCACTAATATACTGTATCACTAATATATCCTACCGGAAGTTAGTGATAATTCTCCCTTATTGTTCTTACAAGGGGAGGTCTTTGTTGACCTGTGATATATAACACGATAGAAAATTCAGTCGTCCTGAAAAAATTTCGAAACAAGAAACAGAATCTTGTGCTCTACTTTGGACTAGAATCAGTTAGGGTGTATTCAGTCGTTGGAAACCAATTTTCGTAATTCGTGCCTCAACCTTACGGTTTTAACACAACCAAACGTACGTGTACGTGCACGTCCCATGTGTATTATGTTGTCTATGAACTGAAGTACGTATGTCGGGTGTATTTTCCTGCCGTAAAATTGCAAGCCCTATAGGAAGCCCCCCCTTATCCTCGAGTCCCACTTAGGTCCGAGTTCGTATTTACCCCGGGCGAAAATTGGTTCCGCACTATTTTCCACCGGTCTCCGGTAAATGTTTTCCGCCTCCTACAACTGACTTCACTTAAGAATATTGAAAAGAAAAAGTATAAAAAGAAATGGCCGTAGGCGATATAAGTAAGGAGGCAATTGTAACATATTTATCCTGGGTTGAACCTACGCCCTAACGATTAAATTTCTGCATCTCATCCTACTTTCACTATATTGTGTACAGAGCACTATGTACGTGGCTGATTTGATAAGCAAAGTAAATTTATAAATTGAATAATTATTTTACGAGCTTTGAAAACAAAAATACTCTTCGGACGGGATGAAATAATTGGACCGAGTCTGTCTCGGAGAGTCTCTAAGTGGAGATTACGCTGAAAAATAAAAATAAATTTGTTCAAAAAACGGTGTTAAAACAATTTTTTTACCATACTTATGAAACGACCCTCGTAAAATACATTGAAGGGTTTTACCTGCGAACTCCATTCTCGCTGAATTATAAACTGCCATATTTAAGTTGTAGTAGGCTGACATTTAAGTAGGATTAAATCGATTTAATACTAATACAATTTAAAAAGCTATTCTTAAACAATATGGTACTTACTGGCACTGAACATTTTGTAAAACTCTTCGGGAAATTAAAACGTTTCATACCATGATAGAGGCCCCCGAACTTTACGGTTCGATATCTTCCATTTAATTGGGCGGTTTCAGGCCGCCGTCGGGGGGGGGGCTAAAAATGTCATCTCCGAAATTGGTTCGGTGTCACCGGCGATGTCTGTCCCCTGAGTTAGGAAAGGCGCAATTCCTAATAAGATGGCAGTTCCTAATAACGTCGTAATCCCTAATAACGCCCTAAACTCATTACGATAATAACATCGGAGCTTGTCGGCTGATAGGCGGCGTCGTCCTCCGTCCCCCGCCCGTCACCCCCTTCAACCCGACGTGAAACGTAAAGCCCCAATAAACGCCCTCGTTTATAATAGCGGCGATATAACAATTTCCTCATTGCCTGTTTAACATTCACGTTTCAGTTCGGTCTTTTCAAAGGCTCGCCGTTTGTTTCACTTGTTGTTCTTCCTTCGTCCCAAACATCTGATAACGCGAGATCTATTTAATTTTTTTTTCCTTCAAAAACTGCTTATAGCCACAACTGTACAATTCAATCAGCGACATTGGGGAGTGAAATTTGTTATATTCTTATATTTGTTATGTTCTTGTGTGACAATGTGACGGACTGCATAGGTTATTTTCTTTAATATTTTCGACTGTATGATTTGAATTATGTTAATACTGGATGGCTTGGCCGAACAAATTCTAAAATATCTGTCAAATATTACCTGCCGCCAAATGTTAAATACGCCTTTGGATTATTGACTCTCCATAAATATTTCCCAGGGTTCGCGCGACATTTATATATATATATATATATATATATATATATATATATATATATATATATATATATATGTCTGAAAAAGGAAGAAGAGCTCCCATTCTTCGCGCGGGCGACGTTTCTTTTGTGATGCATTTTTTGCCCGGATGACTTTTCAGGTCGGGAAAGGCTCAACTGGCGTTCCCTTGAAGCCGTGGGCATTCAAAAAAGTATTTTTTTTGCCCCTTTTTCTTTCACTGTCGGTAAAAAGGGCCATTTTCGCTACACCGGACGTACGCGCAAATCGGCAATGCGAAACTGGCCATTTATCTTTTTCCTTCTCCTTTCTTCAACTGCACAGATTATTATTCCATTCTCGATATTTCCAGATTGCACACAATACCGAGTAGGCTGTATATTGACATAGTAATCGAACTAAATAAATTTATACCAGTTATTTACGGCAATTATCGGTGCGGAAGATCTGTCATTTTGGATGGTCTTACTAGCGAGGTGTTGCGATATTTATGTTTTATGTAAAGGGGTAATCATTTTGGACATAATATGTGTGCGGTATACTTTATTCGATATATCGAACTACCGGTCCGCAATGTTTGGGATATCACAATTTATGATTCGTTCTGTCCAATGTGGAGGAAACCGATCTAGCGTAGGATCAGAAATAATGTCTCTTGAATAGTGAAATAATATGAGTATGAGGGGCGCCTTTCAATCCGTTTTATTTCGTTCATCGAATAAAATAATTCTGAAAATTCGAAATATTCGTCCTGATATTTCTTCTTTGGAAATTATAATTAGAGTAGAAACATGTTTTGACCGAGACTGCCAATACAAGTTATTTTTTTTTAAAGGATACTCCTAACAGTACATCAGAGAGTCCTGAATGAAAGGATCGTCAATTCCTGGAGCCTAATTGAAAGCGGGTCCAAATAGGTTCCCCTGGAATATTGTTGAGAGGGAAAAATATTCGTCAAAAAAGAAGCCCAATATTCTTATAGGCGGTTGTATAATGTAAGGCTTCGCATTCACACATAATAGCTTCGGCCAGTTCCCTCGGTCCCCCTCCCATTAATCTTTGTCCTTAAAATAAAATTCTCACAGTGTTGTCCTTACATTGACCCCACACCAGGACTACGTACTAGTTCACTACAACCAATAATATCATCATTCTTTCTATTTACAAAATAATTATATGCGATGACCCGAATGATTGAGCTCTTCCTAAAAAAAAATTTAAATCGAGTAAGGTTAAACCTAGAAAACTTTGGATCGCGGATAAGTGTCCAATGATTGCCGAACATATCGCATTATGTATTAGTATATTCTAAACATGATAGGGTTTGAAGTTTTCGGGTGAAAGCGTAGGAACAACAGAATGGCACATGTCACCAATCTGCAGTATAATTATTGTATTCCATTCAAATATGGAATTTTTATATTTTGCCAAAATTATCGAACCATCCTTCTTGATTCTCACCACGGGAACGAATCTAGGTCAAACGTGGCTAGATATTAATGTTAGCTCAGAACATTGGGTAAGGTTCAATTTAATGCTTAATAGGACACGGAGGAAAAAGAAACATGAGCGTGGGCCAAACGGGCAAAACAATTCAGGGGATAAAAATATCGAATAATACAATTTAAATTCTAGAAATAACTGACCCGGTGAAATAATAAAAGGAAGCACCTAGGGCTTCCCCCCATTTGCGGAGTTTTTAACGGCCACACTGTGGGCAAACGATATGCGGCCGGGAGAGAAATGAGTGCCATATTTCCTGAAAAAAAAACCGACTCGTGCAATTAATTCCTGCTCTTTCTCAAAGGCGCAGCCATTTCATAATAACAACGGTAATTTCCGCCAAATTATCGGCAAGTCATTTAGCACTGCACCAACAATAAAATGTGTAAGGTACAGAGAAAGCGAAAAAACATATATTTAATTGAAATAGCTGGCAACATTTAAAGAGGGGATACCTTGACAAAGAATTGAAAGCAATTTCACTCTGCGCAGTATGTCAAATTGTTTCAGATTTTCAAATTTCAAATTCAATTAAACTCTTTCCCGAAACCAACTCCTACTATGAATCTAGTTAAAAATGCCGCTCTAGTAGTAAAAATGACTACTAGAGGAAAGCAATTGTTAAGGAATAATTTGAATGGACTATGAGAGAAAGTTGTAAACTTCAGTACAAATTAGAATTTTATTTTTTAATGCGTATCAAAACATGCTTCATTTGGCTAGAATGACAGCTTCAATGGTATGTATAAAATTAAAAAATGAAGTAATTTTTTATTTTTACCGTGCTAGTCAAAGTGTTCCTCTAAAATTGCGTTCATTTTTGGCCCCATAAGATCGACATCGCTTTTCCTCTTTAATGAACAAAATTTCCAATCAGGATAAGCCCCGGAGGGTGATTTGAAACATCAAAGGACCTCACTTACAGAGAGCCTCTTAATTAAAAATCAGATTCCTTTGGTCAACTCCAAAAACGAAAGACAGCAAAGTTGCGATTGGGCCACAAGTTTAAGAGCCAATTTTAAAGATTCAATACCCCGTAACCTGTTCTGACCCGAGACCGCATTAATAACAGAGTTAACTCTCTCATAATCGGCCGGTTTTCTTGCGGGCCAAACTTCACCAAATTGAAATTCTGCTTTATTTTCCCCTTATAAATAATGAAGTTGACTCAGCGACTTCAATAATTGATGGCGGGCCGAATGAAACTTTCGGGTCCTGCCCTGTGTTAATTTTACCGAAGCCAATTATACAAATTCAAAGTTCTCTGTGGAAAACCAAAACAAATCTGAGTTCATAGATAGAAGGTGAGTTCCATTTGTTATACGACCCTTTTCCCATGAACAGTAGTGGCGCGATATCTCAATAAACGTATTAAGTACACCCTCCTGGGATCTTTTCGTTAGTAACTATACCTAAAACCAGGGTTTCTCAAGCATTTTGTAATAGATTTCGTTACATTTTTACGCGCGTTTTAAAATTACATTTTTTGTGGGCGCATTATAACATTTTATTAAATATTTTATTTATTAATTTAACCGAAAATTCAACTGGAAATTAAAGTGAGACAGTCGATTACAAGAGCTGTATAAAATGTTGGACAAAAGCCGGGAATTATTGGTGGAACGGCAACCTGTTGAACCCATGCACCGAGTTTCCTCCGCTTCACTAATGAAAATCTAATATTAATATTTATTAACAACAATAACTTTGATTCATTTTCCTATGCTTTATGCTCGCTGCTTCTATTCTTAATTGTTTGTAGTTAAGATGTGATGTTGGCATATTTTTTTTTTCGATTTCACCCGTTACCTTTTACCATGGATGCTATAATGCTATGATGGGTATAATACATCCCCAGTATTATTACAGGAATTCCCCAGACGACGACAAAAACCTGGATATCTTAGATAAATAAATAGGAACGTCACTAGTAGTTATTCCAGTACATTTAGACAGGCATGATTAGTTTAGCAGACGGTCGTACTCCGAAGCATATTTCTCTGTTAGTATTTAGTAATTTAACCCTTCTTCGAAACCTTTCTTAACTTGTATGTATATAATTAATTTTATGAGGAGTTCACTTTTGTAAATTACAGTTTTATAATCCTACAATTCAACTAAGTTACAAGATTACCTGATAATAAAGCGTATTTATCTTTTAGGATTTAACACTGAATATTTAGGCAAATAATAGGAAACATGTTGTATAACGTTATTTCTTATTTTCATTTCCAATTTTAAATCCGACGTTAGAAGAAATACTCCAAAGGCTCAATACACAGCACAAGATGTTCATAATAGAAATATACTTCGGCCTTCTTACTGGACACAATCTGTAAGGCCGTTCGGGTCCGAAAAGATGTACGCGGTAACAAATCTCTTTTGAAATCCACTCCATTCGGACGGCGGAATGAAAAATAGTTCTGCGGCAAATCTCCCCCCCCCCTCCCAAGAGGCTCCGAGAGGATATCGGATTAGGTGTTTGCTGTGGTGGGGGACTGCGAATAGAGAAAAAGGACTTTTTCCACCGAATATTCATCTTATCCGGTCCGCGGGCTCAAAGTAAAAAATAAGTTCCTTCGAACGTTCCAGTGAAAAGGTGAGTTAGCGGAAAATAAATCCTCGGGGTCCACCATTTCGGTATCTGGAGTCTCTTAAAACGGCTCAAGAGTAAAAAAGGAGACCAGGACAGGTTCACAATATTCACAATTTCTTGTTTATTTTTTCTGAAACTTTTCTGAAACACCCTGAAAAGGTTTTCCGTGTACGCCCATGCGTTGGACAAAATTATGATTTCATAAACATCAGTTTTTCACTACCCCACCAATACCGCTAAATAGGAGAGCTCTACCTTCGCCCTTCTTTACTAAATTCAGAATATAAACTATGGTTAGCGAAAAAGGGTACGGAAATATGGAACTTCGTGACAGGTTACTATATCTGGACAAACATTACCCACTTAATACAGTTTATGATATGAACAAGATATGATTAGATGGACTTAGCAACTGTTGAACTGGTTGAAATGTCTAGAAACTAAATTTGTAGTTCGTTATCCTCGCGAATTATCCCGAAGTTTATGAAATTAATTTCCTAATGGTGTTGAGAAGATTTGAGCCTGTGACACCAGGTTTTTAATCCGTACTGAGTGCTCTATAAACAGTTTCCGGAATGAATCACCTCGGACAACTTGGGTCGCTTATTTGCGCCTTAAAATCCTAGGCCCCGTTCTTGGGAGGAAATAACATCCGCTGTAATCCAATCCCGGCTGGGGGACGGGTCGGGAGGAAGACTGGAAGCGAGGAGTCGGGTATGAATAGGCCCTCGATAGTTTCAGAGACTTAATAAGATACCGCCCGGGGCTTCGTTTATAAACGAAGCTAATGCGAGTTTGCAGCCAGACAACTAGGGGACCGAGATAAACCTCTTCAGGAACTTTACATCGTCGCCGCCCGGCTTCGAACCTGGACCGCGTTAAATTCAGTTTATTGTCCCCCGACACGGCGGTGCAGAATTACGCCCGGTTGAACATCGCCCATTCCAAGTGTCGAATCTCCTCGTCGAGGATTTCCGCGACCAGAACTTGAATTATCACTAACTTATAGTTGTTATATTTTTATAGAAAGGGGTATAACTGTATCTTTTTCTGGATACGGTAGATGGTCCTATCAAATATGAAATACGTCGACTGAACGCATATTTCTATGAGGCTCAACATTACGCGATTCGACCGGAAGTTAGTTGGTGATAATAATGAAATGGTTAGGTTAGATAGACGCACGAACAAAAAATTGAGTCCTAAAAGAAACATTTACATTGAAGGGGCTACGATATTCCGAAAAAGCAATTCGGAGACGCGCTTCGGCTTGTCCCGGGTTCGGAGCCCCAGAAGTCGAAGTACAAGAAGAAATTCATTGCGCGATTAGAGTGGGTGCAAGAACATGGGGGACGCGTTCACCAGGGATAAGCCCCCAAGCTGAGTGATGGCAACGGTGGCAAGAAACTAGAAGCGACAAACAGAATAACAGGCCTGTGCCAAAAACCGGCTGTGAGAGATACAGGCGGCCGCCCACTGTCGGCTTACACAAACTTCCCTTATCGGACCCCGCACTTTTGTTTTGTTTATTGCTGCATCGTTTAACAGGCTCGAATATTCGTAACATTTACAAAAACGAGATATCTCCGTTTCTGCGTAGGCGTGCCAACTAAATATCAATTTTGAAATTACACTTTCTCACGTGGAATCCACATACGCAAGACTCAAACGTACAGAGACGAATGGACTTAATTGGACAATTGCTACTAGAAAAATATTCTAAATCTATCGAAACATACCGCGTACTATTTTAAATTTCGAATTCCAATATTAATTTGAAACTGCTTGGAAAATTTACCACCGGACTTAAAACACGATCCCACTGACTTATACTCAATACGGAATAAGACTCCAGGTAATAGATACAATGCAGATCCTAATGATGGTGTTATTGAAAAAGTTTACTTTCATGTTTCTAAATTCGAATGTGCGTTAACAAATCGGACTGTTGCTAAAGCCGATATTTGGAATCGGTCCTTTGGTTTCGTTTCAATTGTCGGGTTCACACCCACCGATCTAAACACACACACACCGAAATTATTTGGCCGGCGGTCTCAAAAAAAATCTGTTTTCAGGGTTTCCGTCGGGTGGGGAAATACAACTTTTTTTTTGTTAAGCTCAGTGAGAAAAAAGTAAAACCAAAAAAAAAATGGCGGGATAGGGGAATTCGGAGAGAAGTTAAACCAATGTTTTTGCACAATGGCTAGCGCAGGGACCAGAATAGGACTGGCGGGAGGAGTGGGGCGCGGGGGCGGGGGTGTTCGAGTCATTCATATTCATTCTGCAATATCCGGATGAATATTCACCGCTCTTCTGCCTGCAGTGTGGCTGTAAAGATTTGGGAGACAGTCGAAATTTCCCTTTCCGCCCCCATCTCTCCCGCCCTCCGCCTCCTCCTACTCTACTCATCGTCCTCCGGCTTTTGACAATATAAATTGCCGAGTAGCAATTAGTTACCACTTTCATGTCGTTTCGGGCCTGTACAACGGTTTGAACGGTTTACAACCCTGGGGGGGGGGGATTTGAATAAATGAATAATTTCCACGTAACATTCCTTGCCGCCAGTTAGGAAGTTCGTTAGCGGCCGGATCTGAACCGTACTGTTTTCGGCTAACGTTTTATTCGCCAACTTATTCCTACAGTGAATTCAATGAGGTATAAAAGCAGAGTTCGACATAAGCCTGATCTCAACGGCCGAAAGTGAAAGCATAATTTGTTGAATATAAGAATTGTGACAATACCACATTTGATGCCTTCTTTAAATGCATTATAATTTTGTTATATAAGTATATAATAGGCCTTATTTACTGTATGAATGTGCTGTTATTTCCGAAGAGAACTATAGTATTGTAACCGGAAGCAATCATACGTTTTCCAGTTTAGGGTAGAATAGAATCCGTATTTATAAAATGTACGAATGTATCGGAACAAATAGTTAGTATTATTGTGTTGTCCCGAAAGTAGGGTCGGACAAGGATACTGAGATACAATTGTTAATAATCAATAGCACGTGCAGCAATAATGACCCTTAAAATAACTTAAGATATCTGTATGCGTTGTAAGGCCGTATGGTGAACCAAGGAATTTAATATCAATAATTACTTCCATAGTTCTCTGTCTCGTTTCCCTGATTTGGTCTTTCCCTAGACACGTTCGGCTACTCGCCATCTTCAGCTATGCGTGCTAATATGATCCCAATAATACCCTAGTTGAGGTTAGTTGAGAACTTGGGTCGTAACTGTTGTTAATAGGAGAAGGGCTGGTGATAACAGGGGCGCTCCAGGTTGTATAATCAGCCTCAAGGTCTCGTCCTTGTAATTAGCGTTACAACGTCTTACGGAGTCTACACCGGTGATCGAGGCCTAGTGAAATTCGGAACAACCCACAGAAATTAAGGAACGATAGTCTAGCATAACAATGTTACTGTCGACACTAATTTAATGTTTTGGCACAATTCCATTAAAACATTTCTCGTACATGTGCCTAATAGGCCCGTTTATTATTATTATATCCACTTTTATGTATTTCTTATTATATTATATTGGTGGGATGGGAGGGACCCAAAAAAGGATTTGGGTGGGACGAGAGATGGGAATTGAATATTTCCCTGGAGGCTGGGCCAGAGATAACCTAAGGGTGTTGGGAATAGTACCAAGGACTTATTTATTCAAGTTTTGCATGCCGTATGTCCATGTCGATCCCAGTAACATTTGATATTATTATTTACATTTAAAATTTTGACTAACAGCAGGGAATCAAAGTCTTTTGAGTTTTGCAGGTACGACCCAAGGTAGTGTGGCTGGTACATATAAAATATTGACTGTTAGTGAGAATTAGATGAGAATTAGAACTGAATATTAGATTTTTTAAATTCTAAATTTTTTAAAAATGTTTAAAAAGTCAGATCGAAGTTTCTTTGTCATTCCTAATTTTTCAGGTTATCTTATATATCAGGCAGGTATCGTTAATCCTCTTGGGATTAATACCTGTTTTTTTACGTATTACCGGGAACCTCTGATAATATTGTTATCAGCTAGGCATCACTATATATTTATTAGTCAAAATATAATAAAAACTATTACTCAAAATGTAATAGCAGCTGGAAATAACATTCCGGGAACAAAATATCTGTTCAAAGCGGTGGGTTTATTTCGATTCCACGCGGCTGAAAATGGGGGCCTGAGTGTATTCAGATATCTTCTTATGTGCCTTGTTCCCGCCAGTCAAGACTTTATTGCATTTCAAACCTTATTTGTCGGTTCCTACTTGGTACACATATAGTCAAAAAGCGTGCGTCACCGAGCAAAATCCCCCTACAACAGAATACAGAATCTATTGCAGATACAATATTTAAAGAAATCTTAGAGGGAATAAACTGTTGTATACTGATGTTTTCATGACTATACACTTCCTTTATATTCGAATGTATCGTTTTGTATTTATGCGATCAGAAATTACGTGAATAAAGTATATAATAAGCTTGGAGGAAATTGGTACTTATCGAAGTGGAAACACTTTTAGTTATAAAATTGGGCGAATTGAACTAATATAGAACCACTATCGTATCTTAAATGGCTTTGATGTTTTCCGAAACTTATATATTTGTATAGGTAAATGTAAAACGCTGTTATAAATTGGGATTTGATATAGGAAGGATATCATTATTATTTAGATACGGAGATCATTACCAGTTTAAATAAGCCGTTTCTGTAGATGTTGTTCCCAATTGAAGAAAAGCAAACCTGAAAGGAGCGAACAAAAATATAACGGATTGGATGGGTACTGTAATAACACCCGTTTGAGGCAAATAATCGGGAAGGGGGATGAACATTTTTTCTGCCGATGTTCGAGAACGCATCCATAATTAGAATGAAAAAAGAGAGGAGCCAGATCCGGGAACAGGACTCCTGGCGTAGCCGCGCCATTGAATTCCGGACGGGGAACGACGCTCTGAAAAGGGACAAACCTCCGGGATAGCCAGGAGTGCGATATGAGAGGGTGACTGGAGAATAAAGGGATCGGAGAAAGGAAAAAAGGATAGCAAGTCCACGCGGACCAATTAAAATTGCGCCTGTCCAACGATGTAGGAGGCACCGAGTAATGTTTCAGTATTTCATTTCCTGTACGAATAAGTATACCTAAATGCGGGATCATTGATATTTTATGGATATTTCAGCCGTTTAAGTTACTTATTATATTTTTCTGGTATTTTTAAATAATAACGTGGCCACTTACTTTTCAATTTTAGTCACATTACTTGCGATTAAACACTTCTTCACAATTTAATCACTTATGTACAGCCGAGAATGTCAATACGTGTGAACAGGAGAAATACAATAGCGTTAGTACGCAGTTTCATCGGATACAGTTTCCAGATTACAGAAATCCCCCGACTGGGGTATTCATTACGCGCCGCAATCTACGGCTTTGAGAATCTCGCTGACAATTGTTGTACACTGAAATCAATTAAAACTCGACGGACCGAAAACCGAATCGGATGGGATAAGAATAGGAAAAAAACCCCCCAAAAAATACTAAAGCCCACTCACTTTGTGGTATCCCGAAAGGAGATGGGGCGGGGGGCTTTATCCTTCGGGGTTGAACTCCAGATTACTACAGTATATGGCTACACGGTTATTTTTGATTTTTCGCCGTCGTAGCGTTTATCATGCGCGAAGCGTGAGCGGACATATTTATTTTCGAAATCTAGGATCAAACGCCTATTGCCTGTTATCAGGGGCTTTTCCCTTGCAGAAAATGTATGAAATATGAGACACTAAAATCGGAAGAGTACAATATCCCGAACGCTCGCGGAATCAAAACGAGTATTTGAAATATTCCATTGTATTATAATGAGATGGACTAATTTCCAAGAGGGTGGATATCACTATTGCGCCCCACTGCATTTAAACGCGTTTCGGTTACCGCAAACAGCTTGCGGTTGGTTTTGAACAGACCCATTGGGCAATAAGTAAATTAAGCAGGGTGACAATGCAGTAACAGACATCCAAAGAAATTCTTCAAATTATTTCTTATTTTTTCTCCTAATCATATCGTTTCTTAGAACTGCCTGCAGTGGCGAGCCCACTTTCCACCTTTGTCCAGTCTAGTTCTGAATTGGCGCCACTGTCGGGACACCGAAAGCGACTTTACCGTCTCATTAAAATTTCAAATGAGTTCTAATTTCGCCTGACTGAACAGGTGTTTTAGTTCGCGAGCTGTGCCGACAGATGGCAGTATCGGCCGGACAAATAAATTTTGACGTCCCTATCGGAGGAGGGCCGGCGCTCATGTTTCCGATTTCTTGCACTGGCGGTTGCCCAGATCACAGATAATTCCTGTGCAATGAATTCGCAATAGATCATTTGCCGATAGTTCACACTGTGATGAATATTCATCATCATTCACGATACTGGTCAGCGGGCGTAGTAAATTGACAGCCGTACGTAACTAACATAGTTTATGTCTAAATTCATTGTCTCGATTAGTTTTACAAATAGGTGTTTTCAAATGTACAGCGGATAAATATTTGATTGTCTTTGCTCAATGTAAGTAATAGGTTTTCCGAAATAGTAAAGTTATGTTTTAATGCTTTATACGCCAGAAGCGAATGAAACGACGGCATGATATCTCTTAAGCACCTGCAAATACGAATGTATTGTCATAAAAGATAGATATTCGTATTGATTCTTTCTTAGCATATAAGATTAATCAGGGTTTTAGGAAATTAAAATGAAATGCCTAGTTTTCAAAAATATACGATACGTTCTAGACACGGTGCTCCGAACTCTTTAAAATGTCGTTATTTTTTTCACATACCTACTGCTATATATTATCAAAATGGTAGTCATTAATCGGAAACATTAGCTTATGAATTATTTATTTCAGACTAGCTCTTAGGAGCAGTTCGTAATTTAACTAATTATCATCATTAATATTTATACGTCCTTCCCATACTGAGAAGGGATTACCTCAACAAAATCATTTATACACACACATAAATTATGATCATATTTAGCTTAAAATAATAGGAATAAAATATATAAATTCAGTTCTACTACATTTAATGAAGGAGAATAATAAAAGAAGCTACGTCCTTGAGAAAGAAACTGTCCTTGGATTTTCTAATTGTATGTTGGTCCAAAATTTCGAATTTGGGACGCTTAGGATGTCTTAAGCGGGTCAGAATTGTGTAACGGCACCCGGCCGGGACCGCTTTCCAACTTTACCTTTTTGGGTTCAGACTATTCGGTAAACACATGACCACTCTATCTATCAATGTCTGGTAGCGCTTTTTTAGGCGTTCATCGGAAGATGCATCGCGTTCACAAGATCGAGATCCTCGTTATTTCGCCCCGACGGACCGAAATTCGACGAGAACGAATAATAAATATGCGGTATTGGCCGAAGGAATCGTAGACATGTGGCGAACTAAGTCCTTGAATGTCGAACACGAATTACGCAATAAAGGAACTGAGTCGCAATCAATTGTTGCCCTCCCTTCGGAAGGCACTATTTTGGAAACGTGCCACATTCTTCCACCGTATCCTTGCGATGAGGTTAAAATATTTACAATTCGGCCGGAAGAAATCCAACATCCATTCTTTACTCAGGGTAGGTTGGACAGGAATACGGAGCATTTCAAACACGGCCTAATAATTTTAACGCGGCATTATCTTCGATTAATATCAAGAAGGAATTGGGGGATACAAATTTTCCAAATCAATTTTAATAATAAAGCCCCTATCCTCTCTTCCGTGGTATCTCAACAGTTACTTGGGATTCGGACTCGACAGAAAGAAAGGTCCCGGAGACTGGTTTCTCAGAAAAGGATAGTAAAGGGGGACGAAGAGAAAAAAAGGAAGAATATTTGTTCAATAAGTTGAGAGTCGGAAAACATCATTTGAAGCAGGAAAACTCAAAGCAAACAAACCTTTACCTTCTTGTACCCGGGGCCGTCCCCCGTCCCTTCTACCGGACCGGAGTGTCCCTTTTTCCATCGGCCCCTAATAAAATTATATAGGGCTAATATTATTCTTCGATATAGTCCCAGGCTCAAAACGCACCTTCCCCAAGCCGAGGGTCTTCTTCGAGTCCGAATTCTTGTGCCATTCCGCCGCCAAGTTTTATTTCCCCTGGCTCCGTTTTAAAGTTTTTCTGCATTAATACGACGGCCAGACGAAAAAGTAATACCGACTCGTCGAAAATATAATATCCACAGTCGCGACGCTCATATTCCGGTAATCTTGTTATAAACTTATATTGTTCACAGTTGCCATATTCATTCACCTTTCCCCTCCTCCCATTAAATTGCTTCGACTATTAATTCAAGTTGCCTGTTTTGCAGTATCATAACTCTTGTTAATGAATTACCGATACCGTTATTTTATTACTGATCAAATAATTATTAAATATTAATAATTACTAATGCATAAGCTGGGTCTTCATTGGCAAATGAATTAATTAATTTGTAAACATTATAAAATTTCGTAAATTTATTTAACATTGTTTAGTTGACGACAAATAACATTAGGACTGGTGCAAGGCTTTTATGTAAAAGTAAACGAAATTCTTTTCATGTCGAGTTCAATAAGTATTATATAATATCTTCTGTAAGTGCCTCTCATAAACGACCTTAGTCCCCCAATTATTGTTACGATTCCTGGTTGAGATTATTACCACAAAACAATTTCGTGGGAGCCCCCCCAGACAATAAAACAGGGGGTCTAAGCCGAAAAGGCGGACCATTTATTCTTTATTTATTATCAAGACTGGGAACTTTCCGGATATCTAATCGAAATTTCCTCAGCGATAGAAACTTCAGACTGTATTTTGATTTTATGTCTAGTGGCCGCGTGTTTTGACTTGCGTGTCACGCAGTAGAAAATGAACTTTTGTGATATTTGTGAGATGGACAATCAAAAAAATATCTTATCAACACATTTTTATGTTAAATTCATCAGAGCACATTTCAGATGTGGCCACCATATAAATACCACCACCAATAAATTCCCGGCAATTAGCAATGTAAGCACAACCTTATTAATCCCGAATTAGTCATTTAGTTTTTAAGTATAAATATGAAAATATTTAACAATAATTTACAGTTTCCATTCTATATATATATATATATATATATATATATATATATATATATATATATCAGAATATTTTTACCACCAATAAATCTATAACCGTGTGCAGGTATTATTTTTATTCCAATGTGACTGTCACAGTCAATTCTGGTGAGCTACGGTCAGACTGGACGATCTATTTTCTTCCCAAAACTTTTATAGGCACAATAAATCTCCGTTAATCTTCCTGACTTTATATTTTCGTTCAGAAGCGTCTCATCAATACATCACATAACAATGTACATTTTTGTTGATTCTTAATAATCATCGCTAAGATACTTTTTCGCCTCTGCCCCGTTATGTGGCGCTCTATTTATTTGTTGGAGGTAGTAAAAATGTTTATACCTCTCGTCGACGTTTCCAATATATCTGGGACTGTGAGCGTATTGTGTTTGAATCCTTTGAATTCGTCATTGAAATATGGTTGGCGTGCGATCTGCCAATGAAGCACTACAGCAACACCCGTTTAAATATCTGATAGCAACTAATTACGTTAGGTTTCACTTCTAGTTTTTTTTTAATGCATATCTGAAACAGGGGACGTAAGAGTCCAAAATTTAATTCGACGAAAATGAGCAGAAATTGTGACTTATTAACGCGGTGCCCGTTGCTTACCGGCGGGTATACCGCCGTGAGTTGCCCCTTTCAGACAGATAAATTGGCCGGGACCTGGGTACAATTTATTTAAATTAAGGCACAGTGTAGATTTAGAGCTCCTAGGAGCAGTTATGCTAATAAAACCTTTGCGGATACGATAATTCAGTTGGGAGCAACCATATTTCTCGTTCGGTTCCCTATTCCGGACCCAGTATTAACTCCGCAATTTCGCACGAATTTTGTCTAGAGTTAGGCCGAACTAGAAACTATTTACAGTTTATCGTGTTCGCACAAGGAATATAAATAATAAGTAATATAAAATACGTTGTTGGCATTTATTTGACCTTGCATATCTTCATCTTTGGAGTTATTCGATGAGTCTCAGTTTCGCGGGACACGAGGGTACCTTTTTCGATACCGAAATAAAAGATGATCCGGTTCATAATTCCTTGTTCGCTACCCAAACGCCACAAAATTAGGATAAACTACTAGGAGTGTAGAGTATAACTACCGGGATATAACGGAACGCTGTTGAATTTTTCAACATTTTTCCGTTGCGCTTATTATTTCGCCTTTCCTAGCTATTCTATTTATATTCGAGTTTATTCATTTGAAATTGTCCGCCTCTGTGACACAAAGCGAAACGTTACTTGCAAAATATCCCCTGCGATTTCTATATACTGATATGCAATATATATATTTTTATATTTGTTATTATTTCAAAGGTATTTTTTTAGGATAAGGAAATAGAAGTAAAATAATATTCAATGCGCAGAATTCAGAAGTTTATTATAAGTTTAAGTTAACTCACTGCCGTAAGCCAACGAATTGTTGAACTTTTAGTATTTTCCCTATTTTAGATTTCATTGGAAACGCGTTAACTTTTATTACTGAATTTTTTTGCACACTTGAAAAAGTGTTTATCGTCTCGTGTAATCATTTTGGAGGAAATAATCATAAAAGATTGATCGCAAAAGAGAAAATGATCTTCCGTCCTTCCGCTATTACCTTCGTGTGAAACGATTTTCAAAATAAAATTTCAATATAGCGAACCGTCGAGGGACAAAAATTAAAACCTTAAATCCCGGCCAAACTCCCCCTGTGGAAAAGCAAAAACCGAAATGTAAATTCTCACCGCGGAAAAGCACAATATTGCGCCGACACAATATTCCGCAACATTAAACAACAAAATGTTTAAAACCTCCCAGATATTAGAAATGAGAAAAATAGGAGTAGGCAGTACTAGATTCAGTAGTGACGCAGGTATATTGGGAAAGGTGGAGAACATAATCGGCTTTTCGAAACATGTTTTTAAATCCGATTGCGGGATCATTGCAGTTGCATTTTGCCGATACATTTGTAGAAAATAAGAGCAATAAGTGAACTGAGAAAAGTGGCTTTGTAGTTCAACTGTTACAATTATTAACTCATTAATTGCGTTAACCATCTAATATTATAGTTTGAAGTAATGACCTCTTTCAGTTGCTATAAAATACCTGTAAAGATAATTTATGTATAATTTTAATTAACGGTAATTTAAACGCAAGTGGATTCAATTTTTTTCTGTGATGTTTCAATCCAAAATTTTAAATACAGGTAACAAACACTTTCACTGCTCATAACGAATAGTAATAGTCGACCTTGCTTTAAACTCCTCCAGATGAATATCCTCGCATTCCTCACAAAAATAGGATCCTAAAGTTCTCGAATAAACTGATCGCGTTTCAGACGCAATCAGCAGAAAAGAAGTTTTTCAAAATTTTCCTCTCCCCGAAATGTCAACTACAAATGGAAGCTACAATGGGGTTTGTAAAACAAAAAGGAAAAAGGATTGCGAGTCAGGCTGTATGTATCGCACATGTTACACACAACTTTGTGTAATCGATATATACCACAGATAAAAGCAAACGTGATTTACACATTTTATTTTCCAATCATGAAACGCCTTGTTTAATCGTAAAATTATTTACGAATTTTATTTATTAAGAACTCGGTTGGTGGTCCACACAGTTTATACAGATACGAATCTTTTGCAGGCGTTTGAAAACGATCCGGACCATTTGGTCCAACAGGCCATTTCTCTATTTCAAAGTAACCCCCAGAGTAGGCGAAAATCAAAATTAAACCGAATACCATTTCGGCCAAACGACTCGTAATAGTCACAAGGGGGGAGTTAGAAATTATACCGGCACTGATGAAGCTTTCTCTCAGTACTTTTAGCTCTGTCTTCAGCTCAGACAAAGCTACTGAAGATGACGAGCAGCCAAAACCGTTCTAGGAAAATACCAAACCCTCGCAGGCCACAAAACGGGTGTTCCAAACCAATCTTTAAAATCGCTGCAACTGCTCCGGTTAAAAATGTCTTCATTGCGTGTATTGTTATACACAATTACTAAATGGCACTTACCGAGGTGTATAGAACTGTCGAGTACTTTCAAACCGTGCAGGGCCTCAAACAAGAGAGTAATTCTGGCCAATTAAGACTGTGAAAACGGCAGCTGTGTGGGGTAGCTGCCCCCTCCCCCACCAAGAGAACCAGGACCCGGGCAAACAGAAACACCAACAGGGCACAGCTTCGGCAACAGATAACCAATTTGTAAACGGGAGGACGCAATTAGCCCCAAGCCCAAACAGTCCATTTCCATCACTGATACAGCCTCCATTGTCGGACCCGTACAGACATTTGGCCAACTACCGGCCCGCACTGACTCTGTAACCGCGTCCAAACAAGTATGTGTCGTACGAAGAATTATTTTAAAATAAAAGTAATAATGCGACCACTTAAAACAGCCTTAAATCTGTTTTTATAATTAATCGTTAATGCTAAAGAACGTAGACAATGGAGGTATCCTAATCAGTGGAGGTTTGGTCTTTAGCTAGACTGGGCTTCTCTACATTGGTACTGGATTGAGTTAGTTCATTCTCTCTTCTGGCGAGCATTTATTGTTCTCAAGAATGCCTGGCGATTCGTTCTTTACCCTAATCCAATTTAGTTCTCTTCATCTCGGGCTCATTCTTGCCGTGTGTTTCTCCCCGCGAATCTTCGTTATGAACACGTACTGTTTTGATATTGAATATGATTGATTTTTATCCCGAATCAGAATTTATTATTTATTTACTTACGTAGTTCTCCTAAAGTCTGGTTTTTTTTCTTGTTGATCTTGTTGTTCGGATTTCGTTGGAATTGGGGGAATTCTGTTTATTTATAAATTCTATTTTAAAGCCTTTGTGCAACGCGGTGGGCGTACCGTGGGGGGCACTATCCGAATTCATGAGGGGGTTCTTCGATGGGGAGAAGTTATAAGAATTAACTAGACCCTCGTGTCCCCAATTCCGGTTTCTATTGCTTTCGAGTTCTTCGCGATTTCTGATTTTTCCATTAGGAGGCACAATATTAGGTCACGACTCCGGGCTAGAGGGGAGTAAATATAGACGGGAGTATATAATACTCCGAGGGGCTTTCATATAAGTTTCGTTCCAGGCGAAGCACTAATACGAATATGTTCTAGCGACAAGGCTAAATTCATAGTAAACCGATGTTCGGTGGGAGCTAACGTCGTACAAACAATATTCTGGCCAAGCCGGTAGTGAACTCTAATCGGGCTCCAAAGCGGACCAACTTTCCTGGGACGATTTTCCGGCCCATTAACTGGAAGCCATCCCTTCCCGTCCGCCCACACCTTCAGACTTTGAGACTTCGCCCCACCCGTCAATCAATGAAAACTTAAGTTGCGAATCATGAAAACGCCGATAAATGAACCCTTTGTATAAGGTCTTTGCATAAATCAATAAGGAAACTATAATATGCATTGACCTTTCTGAAACTGTGAGGATGAGTTTCAGTTCCCTCCAGAGTGTGGATTATAACAGCCGGGTTATATAATAGAACACTGTCGAATTTTTCAAACACTTCGTCTCCTTCTTGTTTTCTTTTCCCAGCTAATCCGTGTATATTCGAATCTATTTACAAGAAACTCCTCTGTGACGCGGAGCAAAAACATACCTCAAAATATACCCTGCAAATTCCCTATACTTTAATGAATGAGTTGTAAGTTTAACTAAGTTTATGTTAATTCACAGCCAGATACTGTCGTATGCAATAATTCACGCTTTGACCTTTCTTAAACCGTGATATATTCGATGGGTTCGTTTGGAAACATGATGTTACCTTTTTGGCTAGAGAAACGAAAGCGCACTAGATAACCGGGAGAACCAGATGCTGTCTATCTGTGGACCGGGGAGGGGCCCCAATTGTGTTTGTTTGGCCCAGAAGGACGACACCGGCCCCGGCTATAATTTTCGACCGGAGGCCGTTGTTATTTAGAGAAGGCTTATTCCACTATGAAATATTGCCAAGGGACTAAACATTCGAAAGGATTCAAACAGGAAAAGTGGGACTTCCGACCGCCTCTTCAATTCACTAACAATTCGGAACCTCTTGGGTCTACCAGGCACCACCGAAAAGTCTTTATTGTCTTCTATTTTTCTGTTAACTTTTCACACTCACTTTTTAAATTCAGAAAACTCGCTGGATTTGGGTTGAAAAAACAAGTCCTAGATATCGTTGAGAGCTCTTCCTCTCAATCGTATTCCTCTTAAGAAAAATAAGTTCTTCTCTATTGTATTTTCCAGCGTAGAGAAAAATGCTCGGAGGATGTCTTCGCGTATTATCTTAAGGTAAGTCATTTTTGTTATAAATAAGTTGTGTTTTAACTCATAGTCGAACCCGGTTGGCCCCTGTTGAATCCTTGGGGCGGCGCACTTCTCAATCACTCATAAATATGAATTTAAAATTTTCCCATTTTAAATGGGCGGCGGAGGTTTGAATATTATTACTCGCCTAATACTAGGCCTGCTTTCGCTCCGAAACTTATACTGGTAAAATTGGGAACACCTCCGAAGGGTCGCATAAAATATGACAAAAATATCTTCTTTTTGTTACACTATGGTTCAATTGATGTCAAACAGAGACTGTTAAACGGACCGGGTCAAGTTTACTACTGAATGGTTCATAGAGTACCAAGTAATAACATATGAGAAGACCTTATCAGTTCGAAGATGTAAATATGCATAAAAATAACGCCATCTATGAAATCTGCAATAACTGAGTTGCCAACGCCTACTATTTTTTCATGCTAATCTAAGTTCTCTGTGGCATTGGAATCGATGGGAATCGGCCCGAATCGGCGTTCGGCTTCCATCCGTTTCTGTTTGTACAAAGCGAAAATACTTTGGACGCATAAATTTGGACAAGGCGAAATGTAAAACGGGCGAGCTTTAATTCATCTCCGGAAACGATCGAGCGGGTCCGTACAACTATGTAGGCTCGTGTGTGCGCCCACGGCCAGCGACGTATATCTACGTTATTTCCCTAAGTAGGGTGCGAAGAGATAAATATTTGAGCCGGCGGTCGGTGTGGACGGGCATCCACCAAAGAAAGGGGCATTACCGTAATGAAATATCGGCATGATATAACCGACGTTTAATACGGCCGATATACTTGCCGCTATTTAACAGATTAAACTCACTTTTTTCCTTATTTTTTTTTTATTTTATCATGTAATAACTATATACATGTAATGAGAGACTGTAGTTTCCTCGATCTTCCGTCTCCTCTCCATGTTAGCAAGTGGATAAACAGTAGAGTGTATTACAAATGATTTACAATTTGATTAACTTATATTTTATTGTCCTGTATTGAACCTAAGTAGTACTTTTTAACCTAGAGTAGTAGTTTAGCTTCCGTACATTAACTCCCGCTTAGTTGTGTGCGGCCGAAGTAAGTTAATTATGGCCACATAATATGGCCAGGATCGAATTAAAGGTGGCTTCGGATTTCTAAATAAACCCACATTCCCGATACTTATCTTTGCATATACAATTCGATTACGTTGCGCATACGTCCCGTTTCACTTCGGGAAATCTAGCGAATTATCATAATTCCCCGCTTTTATAATTTGCGACTAAATAGCAATGTCGCGTTGAAAGCTTTCCACAATTTTAGAACGTTGCTTTCATCCAAACATTCATTAGTTTTTAAATTTGATGTGCAACGTACGAGATGTTAAAAATATTACTTATTTTGTATGGTAATCAATCATTTACCCTTCAACTACTGTTCAAGAACACATTCATCAAAATTTCAGTGTCCGATATGCGTGTCGGTTTGTTGTTATTTTTCGCCCTTTATATTTGAAGTGCTATCAAAACTATATAAGTACCTTGATATTAAGTATATTTAAAGTAGGGCCATAAAAAATTCACATGACGTTATCAAATATTAATATAGTATTCGCGGCGATGTAGCGAATTAGCAAGACCTTATTTATATAAAGAAGTCCAAGATAAATTTGTACCAATCATGTATATACAGGATAATGGAGGCATCCGTATATAGAGGAAAAAGGATTTTCCCAGCCAATAATAAGCCTATCGTTTATTTGAATGGCGCAATCTTGTTTTCTACAAAGGACCGTAAACATACGTAAATTCCCGAATCCAATTGGTAATTCGACCGCGTAGAGGTTTTTACAAGAGTCGATGAAGTAAACTGATTCTTATTTAAGAGAGTTCCTATTGGTGTTGGCAACTTCGTGTTATACATTACAAATGTGTAACCTAGACCGCCAAACCAATCCTAATTGGCCTACACCATGTAACAGTCTTTTAATATGCCGTCCAATAGGCTTGCCTTTAACCGACTTCTTTGCATTGTATTGTGAAAGTGAAATCTATATATTTAAATTAATTTTTTTCGACTTTATTTATTTTGTACATACACTTATAACAAGGCCACCAAGCATAAACTCACAAGGTATAAAATCTGCTTAAACCAGATTTGCACTGCAGCTTATAAGTATAACAAGAGTATTATATTAAGTGAAAAATGAACAAGATAAAAGAAACACTTAAACAAAAATATAATAACAAGATAATTTGTAAAGAGTAACAGTTGTGATCTGATAATCAGTCGATAGCAAAATGTTTAGTAACAATGTGGGTTAACGTCGTCGAATTACAAAGTACGAACCGATATTATAATTATTAGAGGAATGAGGGCGGTCAAAATCGCCCTTAACTCGCGGAAAACGTATGTTATTTAAAAGAATATTTTACACAGTTGTGGATGAAACCAAAAAACCAACAGTCGGTGACCTCACAATATTCGAACGCCGGCAGACAGGCGAGAGGACTTGTTTTGGCATTGCCCTCCCAATGCCCGTTTTATAGATTAAATCGTTAATTTTCGGCTAAACCTATTTAGAAGGTTTCGATTGAAATATAGATACGTACATCCTATTTCTTCCCCAACGTTTAACCAGAGACCGGATAATTAATCGCTTAGTCAACCGCCCACAATATTACATTTTTTAATAAAAAGAGATTTTATGGAATGAATTGAGATTACTTATAACTCCATTAAACTCATTAGAATTCAATAGTAAATATATTATCAATTTTATACGAACAAATTTAATAGCTTTTTGATGTCGTTTGTTCTCAAAACTGAGTGCAACCCAAGAACTATCGCTTGCATGGAATGATTATGTTGCCTTCTAAAAATTCTCCTCACTCACACCTCACACGTCAAATTCACACTACGTCGTCAACACTGCCCATTGTATTCTTTAAAGTTATACCTATCCTCACCCGGTAGAAGATTAAGGCAGCGAATCTAGCCAGACTACTCGCGTTGATTCCCCCATTCCCGCTCAAAAGAATCGATTCGAACCGGAAATTAAGCCCACTAAGGCCATTACTAAAACGGACATGAAAATTGACCGTATCTAACAAGCTCACAATTTAAATACCATATTGAAACTGACACAGGACGTATTACGACATTGAACTAGAGTGCGAGATTCCAATCGAAAGTCCTTCGACCCAACCTTAACGCCATCACAGGTATGGTTCCTATTGCACCATTCATCACGACCTCAACGGGCCAACAGTTGACAGGTGCATGTAAAGTCCCGGATCCCATTCCCGTTTCGTCCTAGTTTACCCGTCGAATAGCTCTCCTCCGCGCCCACGCAGGCTTAATCGCCGCTTGCCTAGTGACGTAAAATAAAATTCCGGAATTGTACCTATAACCATAAAGATTAATTGTACAATGAATTAAACGGAAAAAAACATTCACTTCTCTACCCTCCTTCAGGAAACATCGAATGAGGAACTGTAGTTCCGGGTATAATTGAAAGCGAGATCATTTAATGTTATCACCCGCCTCGTTAAGTAGATATAA
Source organism: Lethocerus indicus (assembly GCA_019843655.1). NCBI lineage: Eukaryota > Metazoa > Arthropoda > Insecta > Hemiptera > Belostomatidae > Lethocerus > Lethocerus indicus. The sequence continues at coordinate 11,343,649 of JACDQD010000012.1, read as the reverse complement.
TCATAAATTGTCGGTTCACAGTGCAGGTCTAAATTGGAGGGAGGGATTGTTAATATTCTGAAGAACTCGATGGGCATTCTTTTGGACGGGCCATGCCAAAGAAAGCCTTCTGCCGGTTCTCATTTAGCGTGTTTGCCGTGTCGGTCACGTAGCCGCTTATCATTCGGACGGTGTGAAACGAGCGCGGCGGGGGGAGGGCCAAAGCCCTGCAAATTGGCCGAAATTGGCGCCACACGAGCTTTTATTAATAAACCGTCAACGGCTGGCCTTATATCACTGTCGCCCCGCCCGGTTTACCAACCCGGGTCACGCTTCCCGAATACTGTGTCACTTTGTGCAATCTCCGCGGCCATCCGACCTTGCCTCGTGCCCCCCCCCCCTATTCTACCCGCGGCTAAAGCTACGATATTAGGAATAATAATGGTAAATTGTCGGACAAAATATGAATAGTGCACTCGAGAAGTTGTATTGAGACTGCACTTGGGCCGTCTACAAAATATAGTTCCGGTTGTCGGAAACAGGACCCGATAGATTTCGCTCCTGGCCTCGACTTATCATACTCGGTTGAGAACATTAATGAGTACTCGGGGTCTTCTAGTAGAAGAGATAAAAGACCATTCGGTGAACAGTAGACCTATAGTCTTCGGTAATGTGAAAGTCTGGTCCGATAAATAAAAAAAATAGTTTTACACTAGCTTTGTACTAATCATTCATTTATATATCAATTATTATTATTTAATTAATTAAACTCTAGCGGTGTTTTTCTGTTTGTCTATCTGTCCTTCACGAAATCTAGTATACACTTTTCCGGATAGATAGATAGCCTGCGAGTAAACTACTACATTACTGAGTGAGGCTTCTTCTGAAGTCTCGTACGAAGGGCCGTGTCCCCCCGTTAAAGTTACAAACGCATTGAATTCGCCCACGCATCAATTGATTTATCCACGATCGTGGGCGGTAATCGCAAACAGTGCGGCGAATTGGAAACAAAACAGAAATAACCGCTCGGTCTATTTGGTTAAAGAAGGGTTTTCCTCTTCGGGCGGATAGAACAGAGCACTGGCCCCAACAAACTGTACACAACGCTGAGGGCGAAATTCTACAACGACTGTTGCAGAGTAGGCTGCAAGCTAGTGTTGACTACCATGTAGGTAGTATAGTTCTTAGTTCATTCATTCGTTTACAGAACTCATTTGCAAGAAAAGCACCCTATCCCTGTTCCTATGTCGAGCTCTCGCACTGTCTACTGATGGTGTTTTGAAATACGAACAGCGCCAGCTCTAGAGCTCAGACATTTCAAGCTGTTTCAGAATTGCCTCGTCCCAAAAGACGTCGCTAGGTTCGCCAGAAGACAGATATTGCGACACTCTAGAAGTAAAATCAGAGAGATTATGCTGCAGACATCAAGTGAGATGAATCCTGCGGCAGTACGTGAAGGTTAAGGTTTTAGTCAACACTACAACCGGCCTTGTCCCTAATACAGCCCTGCTACTAATAGAAAGTCTGATTAATACAGCGCGTAACGACGCTTAATAGTCCACGTAATCAATTATGTCAATTTTTAAAACTGTTTCCACACCCGTCTAATTCAACTCCCGAGCGTTCCGATGAACCCATAGGCAGCTGCCTCACGAATAAAAAAGACTCATTGACAAATCGAAATTGTCCGTCCTCTTGGCATTGTGAAGATTGATTGTCATTCTGAGCCCGGTATATTTCCAAGTGCGGGAGATAACGATCGAGAAAGCGAGTTGAGATAATACATCCGCCCTGATAAGGTTCTAAAGAGACGAGAGAAATCGACCTACGAGGCTGTTCAATGCCATTTAATGGAGAGAATGAAATCGGATTTAAAAAAATTATTCCAACAACAATAGTTGGCTCGTAAAACAACACCGAATATTTTTTCTCTCACGATTTTGAATTCTGTCTGTCGGGGAGGGGTTTTAAAACTTTAAACACTTCCAGTGCTCCGAAATGGACAGAACCAATCTAACGTACGAACGGTCCTAAAAAGATATAAAAATGAGCAAATAAACTCGTCCAGCAACAACAAAAGGATAGACTAATTCCAGTTTGTCCAATCGACCGGCAGGAGGATGGCCCGGGATTAGCGCGAACAGATTAACTTCAGGACGCAGAGCCGGAGAACGACAGAAGTGCAGCGGCAAAACTGGCGCAGGTTGGGGCCGAAAGAGATAATGGAATTTTTCTCCGCCCACCGGCCAATTTATGCACGCGAATAAAATGGGGATGCATTATTCAAAAGTTTAATCGGGCCAAATTGGAAGCGGAATATTCAACTGTCGGAAAACCGGCCCGCACCAATTTTAATCGCCGCCGTTCACCTAATGGCCCCTGATTAAAGCCCGGTTGACATCGGTCCCGACGCTGGAGAACTTCGATAGATAGACACAAGGATAGTTTCAGCCCAAAATATGCGCACTTTGGTTTACACTCTACCGACCAAAGTAGACAAATAATATTACACATTGTGTCCCACAAGAAATTTATCGAATTACATTAGCTATTAGTATATATATAAACATACCAAGTATGACTGTGGAATTCAAACGAAGTTGTCCATAAATTTTGGTTTGTATGGGAAATTTTTAATTTAAAATACCTGTTCTGTGGTCTGCGAGGGTTGGAATATCGTAGATTTCGTGTGTTTCTGTCTCCTCTTGCTGGTTCGAGAGGACAGCCAGAAACACACGAAATCTACGGAAATTTTTAAAGTTGTTCGGGAAATAAAGGAAATATGCAGAATATTTCTACAAAGAGTTAGGAGAAGTGCGGATGCCTGGGATATTGTGGCTTGCTGAAATTTCAGACAACATATGCGTATATATCACTTTGGTAGCCTGGTTTTGCCATGTGCTCTAATCGCGACATTGTACAGAATACATTCGCATTTAAAACTCACTTATATCACTCGCCCGGTTATCTAACTATACACGCCTACCGCCTGATAAAAAGAAAACAGACACTGTAAATTATACAACTATTATTAAGAGGAATGAGACTTTAAATTTTAATATCTCTAAATCGTACAAATGGTTCAAATCGTGGCTGATCTTCGCCCTCTATAAATACCTTAATAAATTAACCCGTAAACTTGTTTAATATTAATATTGAAATTTCTAACTCCATTCGACTATTGCTTATATATAGTCGGCGTCAATATTGCCCTACTGTCTATGCTGAGAAGTCGACAACGGGTCTAGCTTAAGAATAAGTAAACGAGTGTAATTCCCCCGAGTTATAGCATTACTGATATTTTTACGTCGACACGCCTCTAAAGTTTATTTTGTGCAAAGGGCAATTTATCTCCGGAGCTAAAGTAAAGTTCTTTTTCCACCCCATGCCGGAAAACTCCGGCCTTCCACCATTTGAAAATTACACCCCCCGACGCATATTTCGGTCGGGGGCAGGGATAGAGGGGATATCGTTTAGAGCAATTATCCTAAGTGGGATAAGAGAAGCGGGGACACTGTCACTGGAAGTATTAGCCAGTTCCAGGAGGGGGGGGGGGGGGAACAACAGAATCGGTGAACGGGGGGTTAACTCCTAGTGCTAACACTCTGGATACTTCGCCGGCTGTAGGGATTTCGAAATGTTAAACATTTCTCATCACTACTCCCTTCACGCTCAGCCGCCCACACGCCATTAAATAACTGAGCTAATATCAATCAAACATAAGAGCTATGGGTGCAATGGCAATACAATGCATACGTCTATCTTTGTCGCGATAAATGAAACTACCCTGTGTGACACATTTTGATGGTTAGAAGGACTTCTGATTGGATGCGAGCGATGGAACCAGTTCAATGTAGTATGTCCGTGCCAGTTTCAATATGACTTCGTAAATTGTGAGTTTCTTATCTTAGCTAAAGTTAATTTTCATGACCATTTCAGTAGTGGACTTGTAGTCCTGGGGTTAATTCTAAATGGACTATCTGACATTTTGTATGCATTTTTGGCAAATTTAAGTGATCTTTAACAAATTCGCTGACCCCAAACAATTATCTTAAAATTACAAAGTTCGCGTCAATTCCGATTTATTATCGAAGTGCAGATTTCTAATAGATAGATCGGAAATCGATATGTGTTATCTACCTCGATGATTTACATCAGAATTCTACTGATAGATAAATACGAAACTTGTAATTATTATTCCGAAGTTTGGCAAAGCTCTTCATCATAAACATATTGACGCTTCCTAAATTAATATTTCATTTCAAATCTGTTGAGATGTCTTAAGAATTAAGGGGTTGAGTTCATTTCAACACCCCGATTTACATATTCAAATTTAGAAATGATGAACAACTGGAATGAGTGTGTCCCCGCGGTACGCGCACTTCCATCCCCAACGGTAGCGCACGTTTAATGCAAATGCAAATGGTTTATTTTGAATGATTTATAAATAATTTGCTTAAGCCACTAGTTACAATTTTGTACAAATGTTATCCCACAAAATAGTAATGCACACAAACAGAAATATATTAGCAACATGACGAACTGATTAAGTTAACCATTAAACATTTTATACACCGAATAAAGGATATGTGAAAAGTATATATGCATGTACATAATGCATGTGAGGAAACTATTATAGTGATATTGCGAAAGTGCTTGGACTTGGAAATTGTGGAACATCACTTATATTACGCTTATACTGAAACTCAATTACTACTTTGGTTTTTCTTTAACGCGGCCTGTTCCATTTTTTAACTCGAAACTTCGTTAACTCCTGAAATTTAAAAACCTCTATTCCAGTGTTTCTCGACCTTTCCGCTTTGGCGACACTCCATTTAGAGTGTCTCCCGTATTAATAGAGTCAATTTTCATTATTTAAAACAAAAATGAATCAAATATTTTTTCAACATTGAATATAGAAAACAACATTGCGATATTGGTGTTTAATAACGTAACATATGCCCACAGCCATATAAAAAAAAACCAGGGTTCATCTACCGATCAAAGGACCATATCACTTGTGTACTCGTATGAATTATGGTACACCCGCTGAGAAACACTGATTATTATATCATAATAGTGAATAATAGGCACAAGAGTTTTTAAACATTTTTATTCAGTACCGTATTTCTTATATTTAATAATAATAAGTATAATAATGGAATTCGAATTCGTCAAAATTTTCTTTAATTATAATGCAAGTTGGATTAGTTCCGTGCGAATTAAAATAAAAAATATTCGTTAGAATTTATATCGATTCTGATGCAATAATCCTTTAAAAAGTGGAGATTTAAGCTCAAAGGATTTTATAAGGGGATGTAGTAAAATGCCCATGTATACCAAGTGTAGGTAATTCCGGTGGTCTTCAAGAAGCGGTAAGGCGTTAACACGATTCGGACACTATTCCCTCCCATTGAGAATTTGAAATTATGGAATTGTTTCGTAGTTTTGTTAAAACCCCCACACTCTTTCTGGCCCGATGCCACGCGTTACGAATCGAATCGAGCCACTGACTAAGAAATACCAAATTTCAAACAAGAAAATATATAAATATTTAAATATGTAACAAATTCCAGCATTTTCAGCTTCCGAATATTCCACGCCTCACTAGATTGGTAGTTGTATTTACGTTGCCAGTTAATATATATATATATATATATATATATATATATATATATATATATATCAGTTAATTCAAAACATGCAATAAAGGCATCATTGGTAACACTTTAATGAATTGAAATTAATTGGCGACGTCAGAACCGAATTAATAATGGAATAATGGAGTCATTCAAATGCCATTCATACGGGACTGAATGAAACTTATTATAAATTAAATTAATATCGGTGTTTATAGGCATATTTTACTGTATTGCCCCGATACCCCGATTGTAGGATCCGATTTCACAATTTTAAATTTTATTGTAACATAGAGAGTCGCAAAATTAATCTCACATTTTGTTAACAATTTAAAAGTAAAACACACTTGCGACACACCGGATAACGAGTACATGAGACATAAGCCACTTGACCTAACGCCAATGTATCATAAAAGGAAACATTCAGCAGATGAATGTGTATCTCTTATACACTGTATTACGGACAGAATGCTACTGACTGCTAATGACGAAAAGCCGAAAAATGTCTAGAGTAGGGTCTAATAAAATTTAAAAACAAATTTTTGTCAAATCCAACTGGATATTTCGTGATGCATGTTATCGCAACTCCCGTTCTGTTTATGAATCCGTGCCAATTTCAGCGGCAGAATTAGAGAGATATTTATTACTCTAATCTTGTTGAAGTGAAGCGATGATTCGTCATATTTTGTAACAGCAGTTGAAAATAATCAGTAATCCGTTACCTCTTCGGGCGAATACCGACCATTTCGAAACTGTCCTTAAAACTAAGAAACGATTCAACTTTTCCCATCTTCAAGTCAAATACGGCGTAAACATGTTTGCTCTCCTATACGAGGTATGTGGATAAGACCGGTGCTGAAATTCGGACCACTCCAGGTTCCTAGGCCAAGGTTCTAGTTTTCGCAAAGTCCCTACTTTAATAAATCTAATGTTTGATATTTATGATCATAATTTGATTCCATTCAGTTCTAACTTCACCCAGATCACAGAAGGGGAGGACGAAAACTCTCGGTCGGGTGGTTTCCGAAGACAAGGAAAATCCCGGTACAGCAGGAGGTCAACCCCTGCTAACCGAGATTCCTTATCTCGGAAGTTATATACAGACATAAGGTTCGTTGTAAATTGTTACATATGAAAAACTTCATTCTTTCACATTTGCCATCCAGTTACTCAGCTTTAATTAGGATTTTGTAACGATCTTCGCCGGTACTTCAAGCCACTTCTTTTACAGTTCTCTTTTTCAGGTGAATTTTTCAAGGGAAAAATATAATAATATATCAGACGCGGTTCATGTGAGTATTGCTGCCGTTACAAAATTGTCTTGTAATGAATTATCTTCTCAAATAAATATTAAACATGATTGATTTGTATCTTATATCGCTGTAACTATAGGGCTGGTTTCACACCATTTTAAACGGGAAAATGTTTAGAGCTCCTATTTTTGCTTAGGTAGGACTTATATCTTCGAATTACCATAGAATTTTCGAAAAGCTTCTAACGCGCCTTGGACAACTTAAACCGTTGTAGGGTTCCCGTTGCTCTTATTCAGGAAAATTGTCTCTGGTGGTTTTTTTTAAAAGCGCTTGTTTACTCACTTGTTTCCGAATTGTAACAATAAATTATGCTTCAAAACAGTGGCGTTGAAAAAAGTTTCATCCGACTGACAGTACAACCAATCAAACTGTACCATTGTAAGAATTTGATGAAAATTTTTTGCCACTATTCACTTCTTCTTGTACTCTAGTAAATTACATTATCAGCTGTTAAAAACTGTACATAAATTACTGTTTCTCTGACGCCGCAATAAGTCAAACAAACTTTACTGTCACCGCTTTTTTGTTTTGCTTAAAAGGACGGTTTAAAACAGAGGGCGAACTATAATTAAAGCACTGTTTCTAACCAGAATTTAAACCCCTTTTGTTCCCTAATATAAATGCTTTCATAAGCGGCGAATATTTTCAGGAACAAGATGCCCGCCGGAAGACAATATGGAATTTATACCGCGATATTAATTGTGCTAATGTTTTCACTTAGCGCCCGAGTTTGGTGCGGGATGAAACTTTATATTCGAGATGCTACACGTTCCAACAATTCCGAAACTGCATGCTGCAATGGAACAAACAAAGCCTCCCCAGAGAATGAACATTCTCTTCAGTTTTATTTATGTTGTACTGTATAATTCATCGGTGTATCATAGTTTTAAATGTTGTTTCTAAATGCCACGTATCCGTAACCTCAGTTTTGTTTCCATTACACGAAAAAATTAACTCCACCTAATTCTACGGTGTAATAATTAAACTATAGTAGATACTATTTACAGACAATACTAAGAAATAACGTGTGTAATTAGGATTAATAATAATGTTTTCTATCGAAATTCTTATTCTTTATCCAATTAGTTTTCTATAGAAGAACTGTTAAAATAGAAGCGATAACATGAGCACTGATAAACAAAGAACTTACATGTCCATTTCCGCTTACATCATTTCTTACTAATTTTATTCTTGGTGCGGCTGGCCCATCGTAAATTGGCCACAGGTACCCTATATCGTACCGTTGCTACCGTTTTCGATTTCTCTAACTTTTACTGCCTGTTTACATCTTAAATCTTCCGGTCAACCGCGAGTAGCTAACGTTGAAGGGATTTCGAATTACGTCGACGCGCCAAGATTTCGGCGAAACGAAAAACCTTAAAAGTGAACCTTAAAAATGAAAATGTCTCAACAAGACTCATCTCTCGAACCAAACGATTCCATGATAAACATTAAACCTATTTGCAATTGATAAAATTATCTATGATTAAACCTGTCCCGGGCTTTAAAACTTTCTCTTTCAACTACTTGAAATTCTAAAGTAAATTTTATCTTGACCCCATCCCATATAATTTAAACCGTTAGAATGTCAAACATATATTTAAATTTATTTTGTCATAGGTGAAATACATCATCAAATTCTATATTTCAGTTTGCTTTCACGGTAAAAAATCATTTCTCTAGGTCCTAAATATTTATAAAGATCATTTAAATTAAGCCAAGTTTAAAAGAAGTACGGTTATATCTAATTCATCCATCAAATTTTACCATGACATTTCTTCTGTTCTGCAAGAATTCTGAGTTATCTATGACCACGATCCACTCATTCGCTAATTTCTATTGCATACTGTAAGCTCGAAAATATATTTTTTGTGCATACAAATGAACGCATATTTTATTACTCAGAACGACAGGAAATGCTAATTTTCCTTAAAACGCTGATTAAGTATATACCTGACGTCCTCCTGATATTTCATCACCGATCGGTTATCCGGTATTAAGATAGACCGGTTTCAGTTTCTTGTCGCGGTCAGCAGATTTCCCCCCATCGCAGTGATGTACTTAACGCACACAATGTCTTCCTGCCAGAACTGTCACTGACCTGTCAGTGTCACGTCTCATGACTCATGATAAAATTCTGATTTATATCTCGGGGAATTTTTCCACATCTAACTTTTATTTCTCTTTCAATTTTTGTTGTCATTTCGACAGCGGTAGTGACATGTTATCTCGGTCGGTGGATAAAATTCGTAAATATTTCGTGTATTAGAATAACCGCGCGGAGACATGAAAAATACGGGATACATCGAGGCAGCAGTTACTATTATATCGGTTTCAACTTTCTTAACATCCTAGCGAATCATAAAACACGCATACAAATTATAGTTTACGAGTTGATAAATAGATTCTGGTAATAGAATAGTTCAATAGGGGTTCTTTTCAGCGGCTCAGAATTCATTCCTTGAAATCTCACGATAAATTTAACACGTATTATATACGTAAATTAACTCTTTAAATAACAAATATTAATAAGCTACAACAGAACAGTTCTTCCATTTTACCTCGATCTAAGATTAGGACGATAAGCTTTTGTTGTCCTCAACATTGAATATGTAAAGGTGGGCGTAATATTAAAATTTCTAGTTTAACCTACAGATGAATGCTGAGATCATAAGATTACTAATTTTTTAATTGTAGTAAAATTTTTATGCGATAACGAGTTCGACATTTTTTTTAAATATAAATAACGGTTAAAGGCCTTGTCAGCGTTAAATACTGGCTGGTATCGTCCTCGCGGATAGTTGCATACCTTGTTCTCCGGGCGACACCTTTAGTGAGTGCGCGTTCTCTAGAGCGTTGCGTGTTCTCGTAGTGAAGTTGTTTTGGCGGCGGGGAGGGATCCGGTAGGAGATCGGCTGAGCGTCGAGGTGGAACTGACGGCGTTTGGGGCCCCACCACCCGGCCACCACTTCCCACCCCAGTCCGCGCAGTCTCCGACCCGCACTCCACCCCTCAACCGCCTTTTACAGACCCCTTAAGTCATCTAGACCCTATGCACTTCTCCGAAGCCGGTCAGACAACCTCCCCGGCGCGCCTCCTACGCCCCATTTGAAGTATCATCCAGCTAAGCTAACTGTGTAACAATCGGCGACATTGATGTTAAAGTAGTACTAGTAATATATATATATATATATATATATATATATATATATATATAGCGTATATAACGCTATAATATAAATAATGAAGATAACGTACGCAAGATACGTTTGGGATGACAGTTGTAATATCGTGTATTTTTGTCTCCTCTCGCTGGTCTGGTCTTTTGCCAGACCGGTTTCGGCTGCTCGCCATCTTCAGCCGCGATGTTAGTAACTTCGGCACTTTGGATGTTTTTCGGGCACCCTCACTGCACTGTCACTTTCACATGTACTGTGGGGGCTAGTTTCACAAAATTTCATTTTTTTGGTATATTTAAATCAGGTGGCCACTTTTCAGGTGTTTGTAAGATACGTTTGCGATGTCAGGCGTAATAGAGTTTGTACCGAAGGATTTTTAACAATAAAAATCAGTAAAACAATTGAATCAATCGATGTTGGAACAAATGCATCCATCGAAAATAGCTGGATGTTCAAAATGTATATAAGATTAAAAGCGTTTAATAATTTTTTGTATTTCCATCACTATTGATAATACTGTTTTTATCTTGGGAGCAACAAGGACACTCCACAGTATTTATCAATTCTAATCCGTATTAGCGGATCTCATGGCTATCGTTATCCTGCCTGTTGTTGACGAGCTCTTAACCAATTTGTAAAAACACTGATTACCCGTCGAATTAAAACTTAATTAGCCATTGTGCAATGTGTAAATACGCTTGTGAAGTAATTCACGTTTGCTTGCTTTCGTCATTCGAAATTATTTTTAATTATCAGTACCCGCCTGATTGAGTAATGGAAGACGACACTTCGAGAAGTTTTAGTTCGGAGGACTTTAAAACTTAGAGTGTCAATGAGTATGTCCCAATGTATCTACGACGGGGGTTCCGCAGGTTCGGCAATTAGGCCCGGAAGTTTGTTATGGCATCGATTATGCTAATGGTAAGCATAAACATTACAAAGGCTCCCAATTAGCTTTCAGTGAGTAAAACCTCCGTTTAATTACCTCTCTATATCGGAAAATATAACATATGCGTGTACACAGTATGTAAATCTACTAATGATTTTTAGAGGATTACTCCGTTAATCCATTAACATGTACATCGAACGTGTGCGTATTTATTCTCAATTTATCTTTCCCTACCTGGAGATGATGAACAGCGGAAATTGATCAGGCATACAAGGGAATTTATGACACTATATATTATCATCGCTTAATGACAATATCTCGTGTTGTTATAACTCAGAAAAGATCTTAAGGGTGATGAATGCTAGAGAGCATTCATAAAACAATGGAGGTCTTTTCTATTCCAACCACCAAATAGGTATGTTATGGATATTTATTATGAAATGGCTTGGTAATAAAAATTTTACTAATTAAACATACTCCATTACATTTCTCACATATACAACTTTATTGATAATAACACTTGCAATCACACTAAATGACACAATAATAAATATTTAATTGGTATATAGCAATATAATCAACCATGTGCGTAAAGAATTAGATGACATGAAATATTATTGGGTATATATGTATTACTAAATAACATTAGCGGTCGCTAAGGTCAAGCAGCGTAAATGGCCTTAATTGGACTGTTGGCAATTTAAAGTTGATTTAATGCCGTAAATATTGGCATTAGGTTGGGCTGAAGGGAGAACAGGGGTGGTGGCGGGCTTTTGAAGCGAACTGCAAATCCGAATTTGTGAAACAGTCCGTGTTTGCCATTACCGCAAACACCGCATGACCATCATCCGACGATGATGGGCGAAGTTTAATTCAAATTAGCCGTCGAATCGAATCCAAGTGGGGGTTTTACATTCATAAAAATGCCGCTTGAGTTGTTCAGGTATCATTGACCGTCACCGGCGAGATTCTCTTTCTGAGCTCTTACTGTTTCCACCATCAGGGTCTGAATAAGGTTTAATATTTAGTTAGTACGCACAAACGAAAACAGAGGGCGCAATAAAACGGATGTATCGTACAAGGCAAATAAGCATCACTTCCGACATGTCGGGAAGTAAATATATCACTCCAGGTAACCCGGTGTCCATGGCCCGACACTGCGACCATCAGAGAGCAGGTTTATTATTTTATTTTTCCCCGTCGCTTCGGTCAGATTCGTAGATAACAGAAGGTTTATTTCATTGTCCGGCCTTTATGTTTAAAAATATTGACAATGTACAAGAATACTAAAGATACCTTTAAGATTCGTTATCATCACTCGTGCCATTATCTGCTTCTCTTACTGTTCAGTAACAGAACATTGTTTCTTTTTTACTTTATTCTCTCTTCTACGTGGCATGAGTGAAAGACCATATGCGCGCTGAATGATTATGAATTATAATAATGGAAATATATAAGAAATACATTAATGTATCGATAATGCACGTACTTGAGGATGACGTACAATGACCACATGTAGGTTGTAATAAATAATGACGTTTTTACAAGGTAAAGGAACAATGTTGTACCCATTTAGAATTGTGTTTTTCTTAACGTTCAATTGGCCCTTTTCCCCGTATAGATCTTGGAGAAATATAAATAAGACAAACCTAATATGTAATTGGAGTGGTCGGAATGGCATTTTCTTCTTCCCACCATTGAAACCGACTCGAGCGAGGGCCCACTGCTTTTGAACCCCCCGGGGCGTATTTTAAAGTTTATTTAACCCGCTAATAATTCCCAGAGCCGTGTATCCCGAAGGGGAGTCGGTTTCGAGTCACGATTGCAGATTCACTTTTTCAACCGAGTCAACCACCGTGAACAATTTGTAGCGACTGGTCAAAAGGGGGAAATCTTTAGGGAGGATTCGAATACGAAATAAAACCTCAAATAAGGTTGAATCCTTTGTGCATATCCTTAACGAATTTATACTTTTACATGTTCTTACGCCAGGATATTCGCATCTGAACTCGGCAGTTAGTATAAAAAAATTTCCGGTGCATATTATTATACAACGCTGTTGCCGATGATGCAGTCATTTCAACGAATCTTAAATTAATATTTTTCTATAATTATCCGTTAAAGGCTTTTTAAACAGGGCCTCGTTACGCATTATCGTTATTTTTCGTCTGACTTCGGCTCGGAAGACATTCTCTATAGATTGATTGAAAAACGTTCGATAGCACGAAAGAGATAAAATAACAGATGAAACATAAAGTCAACAATGGCTTGCCCTTGGCTGAGAATACATTTTTCCACAATACAAACACATACGGTGAAGATCGTTAGATGGACTGGTTCATTTGGAGGGGTTCCGAAACGACAGAAGTAGATAACACCCGGGAGGGCCCCAGAGAGAAAAATCCCGGAACGAGTTCTTTCCCATAATATTACGCGATCCCTCTAGAAGTTAGTTATTATTTAGCTAATATTTATTTAGTATTGTTGGGTTTAGAGGGTGACAATTTCCGCCCGCCGCTAATGACCCGAGTGGACGTGCCCCTTCGGCTTATCGTACTGGAACATCAGGAAATGAGAGGAAAGCGGATGGTGTGCTGTGGCAGCTATTGAACTTGTTTTTCATTGCCGACCGGCACAAAGAGGCATTGTACTTGAAATGCGGCCCGGGAGGTGGGGGGCCGACCTCGCTTACTCCTGTCCTCAACTAGGGACGGGCCACTAAGGCTACCCTCACACTGGCGCGTTCGTTTCCGAATGCCCAAGTTTCGAATTTAGTCGTTTCAAATTCGACCCTCGGGCTTTAAAATATGTCGGGTTTCGGCTTAGTGATCTACCTGGCTTTGGCCTACGCGATAGGACAGGCGGACGCCAAATTTCAAGCCGACCAATTCAGAAAACGTTTCGGTAAGTTTATTTCCGTTCTTTTCATTTTTACACAAATATATTGAAGATTTTTAGGATTTAAAATCTTTTAAATTCACGTAGAATAAATTATAACTGGCTTGCTGATCAATATTACATGTTTACTAAAGTTATTTTTTGTCCCTGTAAAATGATTATTATGCGATTATAACGGGAGGGGGAATATTGGACTAGTCCATAGTGCCTGGGTGGGTGTAGGAGGGCAGGTGGTGTCGGCCGCTTTGCAAGTCGACGTCGGTACATCAAAGCTAACTCCGCCGCATTTGCGATTTGCAACGGATCATTTGCCCCCGAATCATTGATAGAGCGCGCCTACAACCCAAGTTTGTACGCTGCGGGGAGGAGGCGGGCGCAGAAATTGTTTCAATCAAACAACTCCACCAATTCTAGTCCCTATCCGATATCCGCCTCTATTCGATGGACGATGAAATCTTTGAACTATTCGTTTATATTTCCCCGATTAAATTGTATTTACATTATTATTTCGTTTGTAATATTTCAAACGTTTCAAGACCTGTTACAATTCATTATCGAAATCTTCCAGGTGGAGCTTGCTCGGGTGGTTTCCAAACACAGGAAAATTCACGGGAATAGCAGAGGGTCAATCCCAAGCTAACAGAGGAGTTAGTGATAATCCAAATATATATTGTCTAACTTCCTAAAACAAATTGTAATCAGAGGATTACTTATGTGTTGCCAATCAAATTACAGTAGATTATCCGTCCAGAAATTGTTGTCCCGCATTGCCCCGTTTTTGGAGACGATAACCCCATTCAATTATCCTGGGAAAAGTTTCTGAAGCGCACGAGCCGAATATTAAATTTTAGCGCAGTGTTACGACTCCCCCTTACCCTTTACTGTTATTGAACTAAAACGGGAGCGTTCGGGCTTAACGCGGTAGGTTCTGTGCCGTAGAGTAGACGTGAATAAATTGGATTGGGAGGTGGTGGAAGAGGTAGGCGTGAGCGGGAAGGGGGACAGTACTCTGAGTCCCAAACAACCATCCTTTTATGTAAATAGTACCCACTTTGAAACACAGTACCCATCAGCCGACACATAGAAACCTAGAAAGGCTCACCAGACTGACGCCTCCCGCGTTTATATAATTGTGTAACGATAGACTGTACTTATGGCAGATGGTGGAACAAAATATACTTTGCCCAAAGTGGTATTTTAATTGTTTCATGAAATTATCTATTACAGCCTAGATCCATTACTTTCATAACTGTACGAATGCAACTATGTACAAACCCTAATACAGAATTTCTATAACAATAACTACTGGACTAATAGCGTGTAATACTGTTTTTGTTTCAGAGCACGGAAGCAAGGATAGTGCTGAATCTTCGATCCAGCTCATAAACCAGGAACTGAACCAGGTAATTTAAGAAATACATATTTCTTTAAATAAATCTGTTAAAATGTTTTTCAACGTCCAGTAAAATGTACTTAAATATTTGATTCCGGATTTCGCCATTTCTGAAACGGCCAAGAGGCGATATTCCGATATAATATTGAGAATTGTAATAGGTGTGTACGAAGAAATTTGCATGTAATATGACAAGCTTCAGCGAGTCATATAGTAATGATTTGATATAGGCAAACATCGGCGGGAGTTGTCAGTGTACGCCCCTTTAATATAATGGCGCTAGAATGGAGACAATTCTCAAGTTAGATAGGTTGCCGATATAGGTTTAATTACTTGAATGTGGAGGGAAATAGGAGGCAGTTTGGGGATGGGGTGCAAGAATTTCTCGCGGGGGTTAAACCGAGGTTCGATAGTTGATTGACAGTTCGCCCAGACTGTAATTAAACGAAAACGGATTGGAACCAACTTAAATTGGAACCAAAAGAGGTTTTTAGCCTTCGGTTACTCAATTCCGAGTGACGACCGATTTTGCGGCCCCTTTTAGCTTCTTCATTTCAAATACTATACACTTGAGGGGCGATAATGAACGGGCGAATGATTCTTAATGAATTTAATCGAGGGATAACAGGAAATTTACCGATGACTCAATTCCCTATTGGTCTTCTGAAAAATAAATTCAATTTTCATGATTGTATTGGGCGATTGTGAAAGTTCTTGCCCGATTTGAAACCATATTAGTATTTATTAATCTAAGTTAGTCAACGTTTAGTCTCCCGGCTATCACTTCAGTGGTAATCCGTGGATTACTATTCACTAAATCGCGGATAAAGTCATTATCAATACCGGAAGGTCGCCCAAACCAATGTTCATCTTTTATATTGAAGACACCATTTCGAATTTGCCTACTCGCTTTTCTAACTGTCCTAAGAGCGGGAACACGATCCAAATAAAAGTTTCGAATAATTTTTATTGCGGCTCCAATACTCACTTCTTTTCTGAATTCATATAACATGATGAAAATATAACTTTTCATTTCCCATTTTTAATATTAATCCTGTACACAAATTAACTTAAGTAAACTTTATTTTGACTCACGACATGCACGCTTCTGCCACCTACGAAAATCGGGCACGAACTTTTGTAATCAACCAATATTTATAACTATGTTTTCCCTGAATAAGGCTAATTTTATTCGCCTTAATATTGTTTCGAACTAAGTGTCAAAGTAGTTATCCGCTAATGATTTCTAAATTGTGTTCTAAGATTTTAAGGGCCGCTTCACTGAATACATTTGAATGGGAAAGTCAACAAACTCTGGCCTAGATTAAGGAAATTTATAATGTAAATTTGCACATTAAAACATATACACTTGGATTATCTTTCGGGATATATATACTATTTGTTTTTAATGCAAACAAAGTCATAATGACTTTTAGAGTGTACATCAAATTGAACTTGGACATGAACTTGGTTTTCACAATTGACATTAATTATTATACGGTTATTATTACTGATTTCGGCTTCTCGCCATCGTTAGTGGCGTATTAATACAGCTAAATACTTTACCCCACTTACTGAGCGGTTTATCGACGAAGCATACAGTCGTTCCGGACACGACTTGGTTAATAAATGCGTTAGAATTATTAGAAGCCCCCGATCGATATCTTAAAATAAAATGTGAAAAAACATTTTTCTCACTTTTACGTTTGTTACATACAGGGATTGACAAAGGAGACTGATTTCAACGGGACGCACCCTTTGGATTCCATCTACTTCTACAGCAATCAACAAGCGCTGTAAGTAACATAAACATGTATAACTTATTTAAAAGCCGCAGCATTAAAATTTAATTTAATATATCGATTAAGTTTCATATTAAAGTATTCATGGACACCGTCCAACATCTCAACAATAAAAAATATAATAAATGAAAGAGTCCCTCGAACTATTAAACAACAAACAGCAAATTTGACAAAAATGACACGTCATTGTTATAAAACAAGTTCCAAGTGGCGCGAACAAATTAATTTAGAACATTAAACTAGGCGTGGTTAAAAGAAAAGATTATATCGACGGTATTTATATAAGAATCGTAGTGCACTATCA
This sequence comes from Lethocerus indicus, assembly GCA_019843655.1. Taxonomy (NCBI): domain Eukaryota; kingdom Metazoa; phylum Arthropoda; class Insecta; order Hemiptera; family Belostomatidae; genus Lethocerus; species Lethocerus indicus. The sequence continues at coordinate 11,326,253 of JACDQD010000012.1, read as the reverse complement.
ATTACGATCTATCGATCGTATTTTCATCTGTTATTGCTTATATAAATGGCGTCATAATATTCAGCCAGGGATATTTCATTAGACAGGAGCGGGTGTCATATGTGGGCAAGTGTAGGTTGATCGTGGGGAGTATATTAATGGTAAGGCGTTAAAGGGGGCCCTTGCAATCAGAGACCTCAGTCATATATCAGCGCGCTACCCTGATCAATAGTTATTGGCCGTATTTGATAAATAGCGTCGGCGCCCACCTTCCATATCTTACCCGGGTCGGGGGCTTTTGTCGTTTTACTGTGTCGGAATTCGACGAACCGTCCAATTCTAATTCTAAACTATAACTCAACCAGTAATACGGGGTAATAAGAAAACGCGGTGGTATCGGATCAAACTCCCCGTGAATATTCGTTCGATAAGACAAATTTCAATATTGTATTCCCTAATTTAATGACATTTTTCCATTTAAGAAAAATTGCAAATATTCATCATATAAGGAACAAACTACCAATCTGAATTTTATTGATTTAATGAGCTCTTATATATGGGACAGGAATATGGCAATTGCGTGGAGCCCAAGATGAAGTGGAATATATTAGTTCCACGAAAGAGAGGAATAGGTTAGTTCAGAACTAAAGGTTAAGGGACAAGTTGCCAAAGAGTAATCAAATCCGCGAGTGATGATCGCAACAGTGATTATAACGCTTTATTTAAGAGCGTTGTTATTCAAATCAAACGGAAATTTTAAACTTCAGTCCAGGGGGGTTTGTTCTTCCGCTCGATGTAGATGGAAAGAGGGCCACTCGGGGGAAGAGGAAACGGGGACCGGGGAGCTGAAGTTCCAACTTTAAAGTGGGAGGCAGATATTAAAGATTGTTTATTCGGCTTTTGCTCCACCGCCGTGGAAAACTTTACCCCTCGTCGGCGGGAGTACTTCTCCTTTAATAAATTGCCCGCGCCCCGATTTAAACGGTTTTAAAAAACTTCGAAACCGGAGACGGAAAACGCTCAATTTGAATTTAACCGGCGCCGAGCTTTTACCGACCGGAAAAGATATGCCGAGGCGGCAGATCGAATGATCCATTGATTTATATCAATGGATCTTCACTGGTTTTCAACTTTGCAGAAAGTCGCCGAACTGCTAATGTAGTCGGTCATAAAGACGAATACTTTGTAGGCGGGTCTCTAATTTCAATCCCCGTACATTAATTTTAGTTATTTCTTACTTCTGACCTCCAATTACCTCCTATTTTTCCTTAAGATAGTCCGGTTTCAGCGCTTCTACGACGGCTTAACCGTCAATGGTCCAGAGATTTCCTCGGTCTGTAGCCTATCACTGGGTGGATTTTTTATGAAGTGAAACAAGGGACAAAATAACATTCCACGATTGTACTTATAAAGGTTGATTGTGTAATAAATAAAAAAGAAAAAGAAAATAATTTGTTAGTCGGGATTATGGCACAGTGCCTTATTTCTTCAAAATAGATAGTATCAATAATTTGAAACTTATATAAAGGCCCGGGTTCTTTGTTTACATATTCTACCGTAGAATTCCTCACGTATTATATTCATGTGTTCAACCATTTCGGTTGTGATGAATCATCCTTTCTGCACTTAACTTGCACTTAGGACATACATTCCGAACCCTCGGGAACTTTCAATTATTTTAAAACAGAATACTTTCTTCCTACTTTGTCATTGTTATTCGTTCAGAATTGATCAGTTTTCCCGTCGTCTTTAGGCGTAAAAAGGAATGAAAACCGTATCACCACCCAGGTGACCTGCAATTTTCCTAGAGACGTATCACCCGTAGGAATATTAAATTCACCCTAGGAAGAATCATTACTTGCACGCTTCGCACTGAAAGGGCCAAAGGCAATATCTCTTTATACTCCAATGAAGCGAGTAGCGTCTCCCTTATCCGATGTACTGGTATATTGGAATGAAACCTCTCAACACATTGCTAGCTACCTATTTTCAGATATATTAATATTCTTCGTCAGATAGTGGAATGATATTGACCGTGGAAGTGATGCAGACAATTTTAAGCTTCGACTCTAAGCCTCATCAACGTTAATAATTTGAAACTGGGATTGTTTAAAATATAAGTAGAAAAATAAATAACCGAGCACATGAACCTTCATAATTTTATGTCGATATCATTATAACATAATTGGTAGATTTTTAAAAATATTTTGGATACCTCCCGCCAAAATATTTGGATGGAGCCGCCCGGGAGCGTTTCAAAGATCACTCTTGCTGCCTTCTAGCTCCATTTGTTGATTTAGTTCTTCCCGCCACCGTCAGTGATCCACTTACGGCCCGGATGAAGCATCCTGTCTGCACTGTTACTTTTATAGACATCCCTACGTTACTGCGCCGATTATGCGCGAAATAGCACAGAGACGAAACCGAAACCGGTCTATAGCACTGAACGAAATCGGATAGATGCGAGTAAATATAACTTTTTATGATATCAAGACATGTAATGACGGTAATTATATGTAGTTAGAAATCGTAGTTTTTATTTAACCCCATATATTACAACTTTCGTTCCGCCCGCCGTTCTCGATAGCGGGGGGGTTTTTTCCAAAAATATGCGGGCGTAAAATCGGCGCTAAGCGTCCTGAAAATCGACGCTAAAAAGAAGCTTTTATTATTCACACAGTCTGAGTTTAGCTGTACGGGCTTCCAGGGGTGGAGGGGCATCCCTGCCGACGCCTTGGAACGGCTCCAAAAACACGGAACAAATACATCACTCTCCATCAATTTATGGGCTCCGAGTATGCATTTTTTTCGCCCGGTATATACACCGAACCATCGCTCGCGACCATCGCTCATCTTCAGCCCGCCTCTGATATTTTAGACCGGACCGACACCGGCGGATATATTTTAAAACGCTTTAATATTGGCTGTAATTGAGACGTCGCAGCCAATAGAATACATAATAAAATTTTACCCTGGACAGTTCGTTGAAATACAGCATTAGTTATAGTACAGCTGCTAAGTAGACAATAAATAACGCTGATAAAAAATAATTGGGCACACAATTTCGAAACTAGAGATTTCTAGTGATTTATGCGACGGTTAATTAATGGCAAGAAAATTTTGTCACTTCAGATGTTGCGTTATACCGATATATATATACATATATATACTTGACATTAATCCTAATTTATGTTTCGGCCTATATTAGGACACGACCGGTTTCCTATCGCCTAATATGGCCCTATTATCCATGTAATATTTCAACGATAAACGCAGCCGTCTTCCCTAGATTTGCCAATGCGGTTCTGAGGAGTATAAATCGGCAAATATTTATAGCAAAAAACTAAACGAAAAATTGAACACACCGAACATTTGGGGAATTCATCTAGAAATTAACTGTTTCAACTCGCATAATCAAATTTACCCAAATAAGTTCAAATAAAAGAATTTATAATGAACGGGTAGAGTCTAAAAAAAATTACGACATTCAATTTTTGACGGAATACCAACAGTCTGCTGTTATGTGAACACAGTCGTGTCCAGTTGGGACTTCTCTTGTCTAGGTTTCACCTGTGGAATGATAAAACGACGTACGTGCCGAAAATAGGAATCAGTTTACTTCATCGGCTCGTGTAAAAATCTCCGTGTGACAGAATTACCAATTTTAGATCGGAAGATTATGGAACGTTTAGAACCGCGTTTCGTAGATAGAACGCCATATGGATCATAGGGCTATGCTTTATTTATTCAACATAGGCAATATTAATAATCCTGCTACATAAATCATTTCTTAATGGGAACCCTTGAGTCTTTGGAGACGTCCACTCTGCACTGTTATTTAACGTCATTCTTGCAATCGTTTATTTCCTTCTCCATTCTAGCTAGACCGGTTTTGTTGTTTTCGCCGCCGTCAGTAGAATTTAAAGACTAATATAGCGAGGTACTCAGGCGTACCAGCTGTCGATAAAGCATCACTGCGACTGTCAGTATATATGCGGAAAACCGAAACCGTAGTAATTGTATGGAAAATATTTACTATAAGGTGGTATTATTTTACCTAAAATAACATGTTTTTTCTTAATATTTAAAAAAAATGTAGAATATTTTAATATTACCATGTCTAGTTTATACTGCTGCCCGAGTTATTAAGTGAACCATAAAAATGAGGATTAGTTCATCCGATTTAAATAATAGAGGTATGGTTGAAATTAGAGAGCTTCGTAAAATGCTCTCCCAACCGATAATAAGCCCCCGTTCAATGAATAATGTTTAATTCATATTTTCTTTTCTCGTCTCAATTCAAAAGCGCATTTCACTTTCATTCAAACATCAATTTGCCTCTCCGCTTGTCTAATTCAATTAATTCGGATATCATTGATTCTCTCTATTGTCATTCATTATGCAATAAAAAGAAAGGACAGAAAAAAGAAGACGGAAAGAATAATTCATTCCTCCGCTCCCGAGGTCTAATCCTCTTAATGAACCCTTTCAAAGCCCTAATATCCTTATCTGGTGGCTCCCTCCAAATCCTAGAGTGTTGAATTATATGAGCTAATTCTGCAACTCCAAATCAGTTTCAAACGAAAGCTTAGTTACCGTCTCCCTCCTAATTTTTAAACCTCGGGGACTTACCTATGTTCTTAATTTCATTAAATAAACATAAACATAAAAATAAACATAAACATAAATGATATATCAGAATAATGTATATTTATTACGTCTTAACCTTTCTTTGCAAGGATTTTAACGGTTTATCGACATTTTCCTTCTGCTTTGTTTGTTACTATAGAATGCCCGAAATGCATGTATAGGCGTTGAATCAAAAAACCTAATTACTATCCTTCTATTATTTCAAATGAAACCGTAGACAATACATTTTGGTCTGTATTATTTTAAGAAAAACACAAGGTATATAGAAATGCCTTTAATGTGGTTACATATAAGTATATTGGCCGGTACGCAATGTGAAATTCAATAGTATTACTAGTGCAGATCGGTCCGTGATAGGTAATAAGATTAGTTCATAGACTGCTTTTACGGTTACAAATTGCGTTAGCCCTTTAGCTAGGGGCCTGCCCCAATAAAGAAGTTAAGGACTGCCTATGTCAAAATCTCATTCCTCGCTTCTATTCAATCACAATTACGGTTTTCCAACTCGTAATTGGGAAAATCAACTAAAATTATAAACACCTTTCCTGTCTAGACTGAAGCTTTAAGTTACAATTTGAACAGTAGTTATAAGCAAGTTATTCTTTGGAAACATAAAACAGAGAGAAGAAATTATTCTTAAAATAACTTATCCCCAATATTAATTATGTGCAATGGCGTAGGCAGTGACTGGTCGGTAATCGGCTTACAGAAAAAAAGTTAGTAGTATTTAACAAAATATAGAACAAACTAGTTTAGCTACAGGTAATATAATAATAAATAAATGCGCATTTATTATGCAATTGAACTCCGAATAAGACATTATCATAATAGAAGAAACACAGCATTTGAGGGGTAGTTTTCTTTTCTCTCTTGCCTACATATCCTGCCTCGTTCTATTAGTAAACCGGTCTCTAATTAAGCGCCTATTGTTAATTGAGACAGTAGAGTTAAAAAGTTAAAAAAAAAGAGAAATGTCAGAAACAAATCTTGAACTTTCCATTCGAAACGACAGCGTAGACATTTCTGCTGACTCTCGTCCGGTCAGATTGTTTGCTGCCTTCATTTCCCTTGTTAAACTCCCGTAAAAACCAGTTATAACTCAGTTCATTAGGAGTTCCAAACTTTGGGACCAAGTTAGGGCACCGAAACATCGGATCAATGGTGGAATAAAGCTCAGTCTTAATAATCGGACATAAGTTTTTACTCTTTTAAATTTAAAACACGAGCATCATCTCAATAGCGCTACTGTATAAAAGGGGGAACATAATACTCTCTACTTATAGATAACTCGATATGTTATTGCTTTATAGAAGACATAAATTTGATGTCTTGAGAGAACCCCTTTAAGCTTCGATTATCCATACCGACTAGAGCAATAATCACATAAATTCTCCTAAGTCTTTTTGTCCAGTTTAAATAAGGCACTAGGTTTCAGACGTTAATCCACGACGTAGTATGGGATTTTTTAAGTGAATTTACTGAAATTAATTATGTTCTATACAAAGAGCGGTATTGAAGAGCGCCAAAAGGGAGGTTTAGCTTGTTTAATGGTCGGCAATTAATTATCGATATAATTGAGAGCCCATCCCCCCCTCTCTAGCCCCCCCATAAGACAGAATGGGAGATAATCGGCTTTGCCGTCCGACCTTCCTGCAGGCAATATTACTTTCTGAGGCCGGAGTGCATCTAAAATAAGAGTTTAACATATTATCAATTAGTCTGTATTAGCAACTGGTCTGCAAGAACTGAACTTCCTTCGGCCTTCTCTTTTACTTAGAAAAGTTTACACTGGAAAAACTTCCAGTGCCCTAATTACAACTATAGCTAATGACAATTATAGTACTTAAATATTGAACAAAGTTCTCAACTTTTAAAGCGGCAATGTGCCTGAAAATTATGTAGCGGAGATAAATAAAGCGGCTTTTTTTTTGGAAAGTTGAGTTTTCAAAAATAGTAGTGTTCGAAACCCTTTTACAAAGTCTTTTGGTCTTCTCAGTTTTTTTAGTTCATCCCTTTTTCTGGGCGGCATTTGTGAAAGTGTTGCTCTCAACACTGACCGGCCACCGACCTTGTCAGTACATCTTGTAATTTCTAGATTTCATTGTAAATATCAAAATTTGGCCGAATTCTGCATTGAATGATGTCATGAATTCGGCTAAATTTCGGACACCATTTCATTGAAATACAACCAGTTGCGTTATAGTGTTTGTAAACTGCGCAATGTTAATAAAGCCAATTTATAATCTTATGCAAATTCGGAACATAACTCATCTAGCCCATCTTGCCAGAGCTCGTCTCGGTCGTCGGTTGGCGGTCGGTGTGGGGGCTAAACAATTCTCTTTGTTACATGTATTTTGTGTTTATATATACATATATATATATATATATATATATATACATAGTAAGCTAATTTTCTCTTGTGGATAGCATAAGCGACAGTTTAGCTCTCAATACTGCCTGGTGACTGATTCTTTAACCTTAACTTCTGAACTACTTTATTCCTTTCCATCGTTGGCTTATATATATGTATATTTATTTACTATTCCAAAATATATTCAGAGTTACATTGTTGCGATCGCGAAGTTCAGAAACTGTTAAGAAACTTGCCCACTGGAGTACGAGCTTTTCTTCGCCCTGTTTTTCTTTTTCTTTTCCTATTTTCGTTTTCCTTTTCCTTTTTATGTGTTTCGCTTCTTCTTCTTCTTCATGTTCTTATGGAAATTACATTTTTTTCCTCCCTGATCGTTATATATTGGATATGGGCTCGTGTGATATAGTTAAATCTCTTTAGTCATCCTAACGATCTAATTTGCTGAGAGTATACTGTTTCTGCAGGACCAAATTACTCAGGGAAAACTCGAGTTTTGTTATAATCGAGCAGTTGCAACAATTTTGAACAAACCTCTTTCTTACTCTGTCCCTATTTTGGGTCCAATCGGAGGAAAAGTAATGTCCTCGTCGGATAATACAATTACAGAATCTAGCCGGCATTAAGAATTCATTGTGCCGCGGAAGTTATTTACTAGGAAAAGCTGAAACCATTTTACGTCTTGACGGGGAAAAAATGATGGTACGCTTCTTTCTTCTGTTCTGGAAGGCCGCCTTCTCATAAAATAGTCACGTTCGAATGATTAATAGTGGGGCCTGACAAAAAACCCTTTCGAGGGGAAGCCCAATCGGGCGGAGAATGCCCGACTTGTTTCGTACACGGTTTTCACGCTGTCCCCCACCTTAATTATCCCTTCCTAAACCAGGAAATTCCTATAATAAACATTCGGGACGAAGGAAGTCAGCAGAATTGAAAAGGGGAACTGTGGGCGGGATCTCAAAGCCGATTACACCGGGTAAAGTATATTTATGCTGCTTAAATTTGGATCCTTACTATGCAAATCGGTCGGATCGATAGTAGCATTTCGCCTGTATATGATTTAATACAGGCGATAATTAGTATATTGCGATAAATGAAAATAGTAGCCTCCTTAGTCATCTATAGTGAGCTAGCGGAAGTTAGTAATTTGTCGGTTTCGGGGAACTGTGTGGCGACAATAAATGAACAGGCCTCCATTTGGGGCCGGCTCCCAATTCCCAATCGGCTCCCCAATTAACTATTAATTTATTATTAAACCTATTTAATTTGGATTGTCACTGTACACGGATCGCCGGGTAATTGAGACTGTTTTATTTAGGTCACGTGACTCGGAGGCGCCGTTTTCTCGTCCCACAGTGATATATTTCGCAACCGGTAAATATAGGCCGTACTCTTTGGATTAATTTGGACCTGCTCTTGTGTTGGTCAAGAACATTAAAACATAAACATATTTTCGGCAATACTATTTCAAATTTAATATCCTAGATGTTGTTGCATTTAAACATAATTTTATTCGTGTAAACAATAAGCTGAAATAAATGGCTATTAATTTATAGTCGAAATTTCGTAATAATCACAATTGTGTAATCTGCGCTTTAACTTAATTAACTTTAAATTAATATAAATTTCTTTTTATTTTGAAGGAATGCATCAAATCTGAAAGTTAGCTTCGAAGGAGGGAAACGAATATGCAAGACCGACTTCAAAAGAAGGTTGGTGCTCGTTCAAATGCCGCTCGACAAGATCACATTCGAAGGAAATGTCGAGAACAAGAAAAAGGGATATTACTGCAGGTTTACGTGAGTTTTGGAAAAATAAATTGTCCTTGGGATTAAATGATTACAGCTAACGTTCATTTTAGAAATAGGTCGGTAATATTCAGACTGACAACTATGCTAAACTTCGATCTTCCGGAACACTACTTTGCGTTCTGTTTCACGCTTTAAACTTGAATGATAAGATAGGAAAAGGGATGTTGTATTTTTACTGTACGGTTGTAGAAGTGAATACAAAGTTGTAACAGTTTTTATTACGGGAGTTCGGGACAAAAAGAGTGGCGCGGAAAAGTTTTCTCGATATTTATGCAGAGCTCGAGGAAGTGTACGGCTGAAGAAAGAGGCTCAAGTTCTATCACTAATGCCTTCCTCATTTGTCTAATGGAACGCTATTTTCTATTTTTTTTTCGCCGGCTTATAAATCATTCGAACCCATCGGGTAATGAGTTTTCAGAAAAAGGCCTCACAGCGTTTGCCTACAGCGCTGGAGCCTACGCGGGCCGTGAAACTAAACCCGCAAGACAGGAGAGCGTTGCGGTACTGCCTATACCGAATTCGACGAAACCTATAAGTCCTCGTGATTTTAGTGAAACTGAGCCTTTCTTACCTAACTAAAAACGTTTTAGATACCTGTCATCGGCTGGTTTTCGGTTTCTCGCCACCTTCAGTAGGATTCACTCGACGTTGGAGTGAGGCACCCAGTGTCAACTTTATGTCGAAATTATGTATTATTTTTTTAGTGTTTACGTAATACGCGGCAGAGTTATCCCTCAGTAACAACCGCCGTCCTATCGTTTTAAATTGCCTAGGATTAATTAAGGTACATTCCTTACGAAAACAAAGATACTAGAGAAACTTTAAGGCATTTCAATACCAAGCGCGATATAATTAAAGTAAAAAATCTTTATTCTTAAAAAGAAACGAAGACGCCTGAAAAGGAACCTAAATGATTGAATAAAATGTTAATAATAATAAATAAATAAAATTAAATTAAAAAAAATAATAATAAAAAAAGGGGGAAACTAATGGGTTTCTCCTCTAATTGTTGACTATTGTAGCTAGTGATTTCATCAATGTTGCTTATTGTATAAATTTACAGTTGTAACAATAAAAGAGACAAAAAAAGAAAGAAAGGAACAAAAGAAAGAATTTTTAATAATTATTTTATAATAAACGGCATTTTACCGACCTATACAGAGTGGGTTTATAAAACTTCGGTTTGTGAAACCTTAATATTTGGGTTTCTGGGTTCGGTGTAGGCATTTAACAAAAAGGTTGTTCTACATGGGCGGCAAGTAAGTGGGCTACTGTGCTAGCCAATAGAATATTGTTGGCCCGGGAACAACACCCCCCCTTCCCCTTTAGGTCGCCCCTTCTAGATGAAAAAACTTCTCGCGCCCGCGACACTTTTCCTTTAGCTTCTTCTTCCCAGAAATGCTATTTTAACAGGCAGAAGTCGGTCACTTGGATCCCGCCCTGACCCCCGTGCACCTTCAGGAATCCCCCAACTTGTAAATCAATCACGAAACCGGGATAACTAGAATTTCTGGAAATTTTCGGACATAGAACTACTGCTAAACAAATAGGTAGGCACCAGGATACTTGAATAAATAAAGACGTATACGGCAGCCTATTTTACCTAAGTAAACATGCTTTTTTTTCAAAACATTTGAAACGAAATAAATGAACCCATTAATGACGACATTGAATATTGAAACAAGCAAGTAGGATAAACTCAGTTTTAATATTTGCATTTAATTTGAAAGGGAATATTTCGCGACTAGTCGGGTACATAGTTAGATTCTTTCAATATGGTACGGTATAAAACCACACTGTTTATTTGCTTTTTGAATGACCCTTATTTTTAATTGGTTTTTAATAATTTCCGACGGATTTAACTTCGCGACTGTTCATACTGGGTTTTATCAAATTAAAAATAACAAAGTAAGCAAATGTGAAGAAAGGTATGTCTAATTTTTCAGAATGAGTCTGGTAAGCGTTAACTGTAGCGGGGTTTCGGCCTTAGACAGTGGGTCCGATTTCAGGTTCGACTGGATCAGTCTGAGGTGTATTCATCTCTCAGCAAATATTCAGGTGAAAAACTCAAACTTTCCCAGATACTGTTTATTCAAACAAATATTTATTTAGATAAACCGTCGATAATTTCATAGCTGAGTGAGTGCAATATTATTTTAACATTAATACCATTAACGACACAGAGTTATCCGCGGGGGTTTGTAATACCATCATTCTTTAGATCTTCCCTCTCGGCGATTAAACATGTTGCTTTGTCCGTTATTAACAGATTTGTTTTAATTGGTCAAAACTTGGATTCGCAGGCCTCCGCGTCCAAAACCTGTCCGGAAAATGCGGTCAAGGAACTGTCGGATTTCGATTTCCGTGAGTATTCATTATTTCGAATGACTATTTTTTATTCCGTTACCTCAATAAAATTAAAATCTGAATATACGCGCACGTTATATATTATAGGAGAGTTGTTAATAAACAAGTTGGACAGGGGAATGATACAGGTTTTACAGACGCTAACGATGAATTCCATGAACAACAGACTCCAAATGTCTTCTTCCCTAATGGAGGTCAATTCCGTTAACGATCAGTGAGTTTTCTCTTTCATAGTTGTTTTAGTTAAATAGATCGTTTCATTGTTCCCTCGCTCGCCCCTCTTTCTCATCATTCTTTGCGAGTACAAATCAACCATTGAAGCCGGCGTAAAAACGTGATTTAGATAATGGTTTTTTCCGCAGGAGCGAGACAAACAAGGATATAGAAGCTGCCAACGTATTGGTCGACTACGTGTTGGGTTTCGTGAGCTCGGTCATTAAACAAAAGTACAACGACCAGATACAGATACCGGACATCAAAGAGAACTTCGTAGGTCGGGTCTGTTGTCCTCTTTCATTCTTTTGATCTTCTTTTAATTTATATAATTTTCTAAAATAAAGAGCACTCTAAAACACGGGCTTCTGGCGACGAGGACCTTCGAGGGTTTTTAATTATTTCCCCTTTGAATATCTCCGTCATTACGAATTTATCAGTAAATCGGACATTTTAGTCAAAAATATAAACGGCTTAAACTATGTTAATCGCTACCTTATTAGCTAGGATATTATTATAAGTTAGTGTATTTTATAAGACAAAATGAAATCAAGTATTCAATTATTGTAATAATCAACTGATACTTGGTACAATTATTTACAAATGAAACTTGTGTGAAATTTCTTATAAACTTGTGAAAAGGATTTAATTCGAAACCTCTTCTTAAAGCACCTCCGAAAGATGAAGGTAAAGGCGTAAAGCGCTCCTGGCCAAAAGCGTATTAAATAAATCCCGGCGAAGATTTGCAATAGAATGGGACATATTTCATAAGCGGGCGGATCCCGAAACGTTTTCTTATAGTCGCTACGGGCGGTGATGGGAGGGGGGAGGATAGAATCGAAGGCTGGCGGATAAAGGGTGCGGGTGCGGGGGCTGGATGTGTTTTGATGCGGAACTACCCCGGCTCGAAATATATTCAACCAGTCTTCGGATCAGACATGTCCCCCCGCCGAATAAGGGGCCGGCAAGAAGAAAGTTCTCCGCCTCTTGCGACGTTTCCGTTTTGTATAAAACCGAGAGAAATCATTGTGTACACGCTGCAAGTGCGTTCACCGCCCTCGCTGTGTGGCGCCCGCGTACCAGTCTCCAGAGCGATAGCAAAAACGAAATTCACCTTATACCAGCCCTGTATTACCTTAAGCGCGATGGGATGACGTAAGTTTCGGGTAGATACTTTATACGGGTTTCGAATACCGTGGTTTTCTCGATCTCCTGTTTCCTATACAACAACAAAAATCATTGAGAGGAGACAGAAAAATGAGACAACTACGAAAATCATATTTTATTCTACCTGCTGTTTTCAATAGTCTCACTTTATTAAATTTATAATATACCTATCTCAATACCAACAAGCGAATGTGAACATCTTAATTTTGCCCATTGTTGTCTACTCCTATTTATTTACTTGCTTTTCTTGTTACTCAGGTTCCGCGCAGTTGGGCAAATTATTTTATTTTTGTTTATACATTCTATTTTAAAGTGCTCGTGCAACGTTTTGATGTGGCGTGCTGTGGGAAGGATCTCGGAAATTTGTTGATAAGCCTCGGGACCCCTCACAGATATCTTGAATTAAATGTGTTCATTTTTCCTTCGATTTTTTTACTCTCAGCATCCTGAAAATCCCGATCGCCGGCTTAAGATGGCATGATTTCCTCACTTATTATATTATATTTCCTTCCTTATAACCGAAGCTCCAGAACGTAGGGTACATTCAATGCTTGGTCCGAGAAGAAAGTTGTATACCTCATAAGTCTATATCAGACATCTTAAGGGGAGAGGATGGTATATTCTCGCTACTAGTAAGTGATAAGGATTATCCGGTGAAACTTATAATGCGATTTTCAGCCTGAAACAATTAGGGGGGGGGGGACTCCCGTGGGTCTCCCGCACCAATTCCATTTCGCAGGGCCCGAACTAGGGACTCTTACGCACCTACAGAAAATCCAATTATTTGCAGAGTTCCTCGGCCTTCCCCCTAGTTTAAACCTTTTCCCCGAAATGGGCCCGTCGAGCCGGAAGGGGACTGGGAAAATCGGTAGGAAAAATGTCGGGTCAATGCGCGAAACCGAAGTTTCCACTCGCATATCGGCTTCCGATGAAGCAACCTGTCGGCACTTTCATTGTAGTCGTGCAAATTGTGGAATACACCTAGTTGAAATAACTTAATCAAATATGAAATTTCCTACGGATAAAATGAATATCAAATGCCGCAGCGAATACGCACATGTTGCGATACGAAGCTAAGTAAGATACTCAACTGCCTCCGAGTGCAGATAAATAAGTTTTATACATTTTATAAAAATAGTACTATTTTCGACTTGTAGTCGAATGATTTTTTATCGTGTTTCGTTTTGTATTTCGCAGCTGCTATTCCTAAGCTGGAACGGGGAATTTACTGCAAGCGAGGGAAGCCTGAAAGGACTGTCTTCCATCAGGAGAAACGGAGATTCACGTACAACGACCGCCGACGAGATAATTCAGATGTTCGCCTATCTCAAGTTCGATTCAATACTGGTAACTGCATTTAATATCATATACTGGGGCCTTTAATATTACACCTGTCAAATAGAGAATCTTATGTGTGTTGTTTTTCTCTAGGCCAAGGCGTGTTAGTTTTGTGGCCTTAATGAATTAAATATAGCTTATCTAATGACTAATCTTTGTAGTTCTGTTTTATATTATCGCAATTTATTAATATACGTTCCACTTTTTGGCATTGTTAGCATTTGGGTTTGTACTCGTCTAGTAATAAGTGTAAGTGTATCACTTTTGCGCCTCCCGATCTCGAAGACCTCACGAATGAAAATATCACTCCATGGAAGGGTTTTTGCCCTTCAGGATCCGACACGGTACTTGCCACAGTAGTGCCCGGTCATTGCGGAAGTTAAACAACGATAAGTCAATTCAAAAGTTCTTACTTTATCCGTATTAGAAATACCCGGGCCAATACTGAGAAACGTAGGAATGTGGGGCTGGGGCGAAGTTCCCGAAGTAGGGGGTAATTTTTGATTGCGCGGAGCCATCCAGTTAAGTAGAAACAGATAAAGGTCAAGCGGTAAGGGGCGATCGGGTGGGAGGAAGTGGGTTCGGAGGGTACCGCTTTCCCATCGGAGTTTTATCGAGTTTTCGGGCCCCGCCGTACGTCAGGCTGGATGTACACTAGCTAGTACAGTACCCTCTCTCTCCTAGCCCAAACTCGGGTGGATCTCGACGACCCAAGTTATGAAAATATCTTTCCGCTCCGGTGCATCACCCAGCTGTAAATCTCCCGGCTGTAAAACCGTCGAGCGATAAACTACGACGATAACTTTTCCTTTTTTAGTTTATCATTTTGCTCTGGGGATGCGCCTCTACTTCCCACCCCCCGTAACACCCTCCTACCCAGAAATTAGTGCGGGTCTATTATTCCGGTATAAAATAGCAGCGATATTATTGTGTACACGAGAGTTCTTTTTTAGCTCTTTTCCCTGTATATTTGTGTTTTACTCCCAATATTGCTTGGCGAGCTGTTCTTTAACCTTCAATTCTGATCTAATTTGCTTTTTCTCCATCGCGGGCTCATTCGTGCCGTCGTTTCCTCCCCGCGAACCTTCGTCAGGGAAACTATTCCCGGTTCACGAGCAAAGCGCCCTATCCGTGACGAACCCATTAAAAGACTTAAAAAGCTCATTGTTCCGGCTTAATCCAGCGCTTTTCAAACTTTGCTTGTTGGCGACACGTCCCGCGCTGAGAACGCGGCTAGACGGTCGTTATTGCAACAAATGTAAAATGCAGACATTACTGTGGAACACGTAAAAAAAACCGACCCTCTAGAAGATGAAAAAGCTGATCTCGGGGACTGGAATTCACCACTCGGAGTATTTAGTGGGGAAGGTCGTAAATCAGACTTATTTCTAGGAGGGGGCGGCCTCTCTCGAGAAGAGCAATTATAATTTTTTTGCCTAAGCGGCGACTTGTGGGGGGGGGGAGGTGGCCCACAGTGCAATACTTAGTTTCGGGATTATGTTCAGTCGAGGGCGAAACAGTTAAACCAGCGATACCTGGTTTTAATCTGTTCTTGTACTCTACAGCAGGGTTGTTTTTGGTTAGGTGTGTTTTTAGAAGTTTGAGAAACGAATTATGAACTTTGAACCCTATCAACTTTGAAAAGCGAAGTGTATCGAAACAGACCCGCCTTTTGAAGTGGCGGCCTGGAAACTGCCGGAAATGGCGCCACAGCAATTTCACTCGAATATCAAATCCGCAATTAATTTCTCTCGTCGAGTCTCCGCAGTTATAAATCCGTTTACGGGTGAATCGTTTCCGGCCGGTTATTCGGCCGAATGCGTCTTCTTTATTGTCGGCCATTAAGGGATTGGGGGTCAGACTGATAACAATCACTGGAGGAAAGAACGACCGCATTACTTCCCGGCTTAGTTCTCTCCAGCTTTAATTCTCTCCGCTCCCGCTCCAGTTACTACTGTTCCCGATTGAAATTCTTGTTATATATATTTTTTTTATTTTAATTAGTCGTACACGAATGATTCAAACCCTAACTGCAACTGCGAAGTACTCCTCCACCAGAACTTGTATTGTCACTAACTAACTTCCGGGAGGATACCTGCCGACAGAGGTAGGCCCACAATATTACCAGAAGTTAGTGATAATTCAAGTTGTGGCCGCGGAAACCTTCGCTCCGTAATTTGCTCTTATTCATCGTTGGCTGATTGGCGCCATCGGTCTCTGCCCGCGAATCTTTATCCAGGGAAACTTTTCCTCGTTTCCGAGCAAAGAAACCTGACCCCGTTGAGGCGTTCGCGTTTTCCACTGACGGTGGGAGAAACCTCCGAGAAGACGTGAAAGAGTGACAATATTGTATGCACTATTAACAACAATAGTGCAACTAGCTATTAACTATTAATGATATTCGGCGTCCCCGTACGTCCTAACCTGAGTGCCCACGATCTTTGCGACGTTGGCGACTCTGAAAAGTGTAAAAGAAAGGGGGGGAAAGTTCCTTTTTCATTTTTTTCTTTTCTAACCCCCCCCCCGGCCCAAATAATGCCGCTGTTTTCTGTTATATTGGCTTAGTCGGGGGGCTGGCACGGGCCCCGCCCTCCATTAACTTCGCTCCAGATTACCGAGGTGTTTTTATTCGCCGCTTAAAAAAAATGTAGAAAAAAATAAACTCTCCCTCTCTTTTATAGTTTCAGTGTTTGGTGCCAACATCGCGCGCCGAGAGTGAAACCGTCGGAGGGATAACGGGAAATGCGGCGTAGTCGAGTACAGTCCGATGTTATCTGCCGTCCGAATATTGTAGTTTTATGTGAAGCTGATAAGGAGAAAGTGGGTGATATGGATAGGTCGATACAGTGACCTCTTGGATCCCGCAGCATGCCTAGACCATATGCTGGGTTATTCGGACATATTATTGTCCGATAGATAATTGATTTATATGGAGCCTCACTGAAAGGGTTTTTACCCTTTCCTTCCGGTTTCGGAATTGTTGCTGGTCCGGAATTGATTGATAATAATTGTTTCAGGTGCATTATAATAGGTACAAGGCCCGGCTGGTGATGGGCCGGGGCCCCAGCGGCAGTCTGCACGCCAGGGTCTCGCCGCTGTCGCTTTTCGTCCGGCTCCGAGTTAATCTCACCTCCTTCAACATCACTCTCGACGAGTACGAGATTAAAGACACGGGGTAAGTCTCCGTAGAATAGGCAAGTTTTTAAACTTATTATTTCAAGCTCCGAGAGATTTAATCTTATCTCGTCGTGGCCGTTAGCCCTTAACGGCACTATTAATCAATTAAAATTTGCAATCGGAGCAAATTTCATTTCCAAGGATTTCCGGTGGTCGAAACTTTTTCAAAAATTCTGGCATACGCTGAGATTGTACCGTCCGCGGGTATCAATCATCCGCGTGGTGTAGCATTTGGTATGTTTTAATCTTAGCGCACAGAGGTGCACTCTCGACGGGTGTTGAATTATTAGCGGAACCGGCGGAGCACCTCATATTTTCCACCGCCGGCATTATAACTGTGGGAAAAGAGCATATTGCCCGCGTTATCGAGCGGCGGCCGTTCCGCAAGTTTGTATCTTATTTTTGACACAATGCGGACGGAGTTGAAGTTGAAGGGGTCCCGGGACACAAAGGGGCCGCATTCGGGGACCGAACCCCCCAGGCCCCCGGGTCAGAAATCGAATAGGGGAATATACAGCTCGCCCCTCTGCATACTTTTCACGCGGCTCTGTATATCTTCCGGGTTACACGCGGCGCGAAAATTGTATCCGAAAGGAGGTTCGCCCCTCGCCGACTTCGAATAAATAAAATACGGAACGAAAATACGGTCGGAAGTTGTAAAGTATCGCCGACTGCGGACCTAGCGCTGTCTGTAAAATATAATATAATATAAAATATAATTTCTAATTTGGGACTGTAACACTGCTTTATGTCTGTCTGGACTCCTCTAATCTGTGTTGATCTACACCGGGTTTCTCTCCATCGTCATTTCGCTGTACCTAATTTAAACCCTACTTTTGGAACAGAGAAATAGTCGTGAGAAAATGAAATATTTCAGGATACAAATGAAGCGTAAACGTGTTGCTGTGGAAAAGCGTGAGTAAGCGGTAGAAGTCTCTTTTAAACTAATAAGAAAGTAATTTCGGTAGTAGTTGTTGTTTTGCCAAACAGTGAGTTGTGTATTTCCGGTAGACTGTATACGCAGGTACGAAGTGAACATACAAATGTAGTTCTCTTGTTGTTGGCTTCCGGAGGTCGCATCGAGATAGTAATAACAAATATAAAAGTGGTCGGACTTTATTTTTCCGGATAAGTCAAGAGATGAGAGGTTTCCGCGTACGAGACACAATGCATACGTCTGGTTCTATTTGCATCGGGAGCCGGCGGATACAAAATTCAAATAGTTCCCTCGGCTTTATTCTCGTTCAGGCCGCGAGTTTAAACCCCCGCCTATCGCGGGGCCAGCAAATATATTCGAAACGGGGTACGGTTTTTGGATACTTACGAGCTGGGCTATTTACCCCCGAGGCAAATCCCCTTTTCCGATAGCACCCGAAAACTTCGAGTGTCGGCGAAATTTGAGAATATACAACGGGCCTAATGTGTTGTCTAGAATTTTCTTAGTGTACGTCTCGCAGGCGTTACAGCCCTTATATCAGATTTAATTTTACTTATATTGGAATCCAGGTCATGCTCTAGTATATGGTGTACACTATCGTCAGTAGCACTTCACGCGAAAGGCTAACTAACCATTGCACCACTTGCGTTTAGTATAACTATGTTCTCGGGTTTTTACAATCGTGGAAATCTATACGCATATTACGTGTATATAAAGGCCCGCTGGCCGGCTTGCGTATATTAAACATTTGAATATTGTCTGCCGTATTCTATGTACATTAGAAGAAAAAATAAACTGCTTATAAATGAGCGAACATTTTCGCAGATAACCTATCGTTCAAAAATTGGGAAACGAACGTTTTTACTATCTAACCGATCGAAGGTTTCGGAAAAACTGCTAGGTGGGTCTGATGACGGGGTTTGCATGGGAAGGAAATGATCAAAGTGGAAAGCCGTCCTCGCAGAAAAGTCCTTGTTTCTTTTGGCATGCAAAAAAGCAATTTGTTTCACTTCACGCCGTTATCAATCCCTTCAGCGTCGGCGTCCTTTCATCGCCAGACAGGGGGGCCTGTTGCATGCACATCACTCATTCAAAACTCAGATCAAAACTTGCCTACTCTCTCTCATTGCATAAGTCGAGTTTAATAAAGACTGAAGACTGGAAACAACTGGTTTCGCTATTTAGAGGCGACACATTCTCTGGTCTACGACCGATTCGTCTTCAGTACACATTTGACTAAATTCCATCGGTTCTGAAAATCATCACTCGTGGGTGTTTATAAAAAAATTACGCATTTTTTCTTGGAATCTTACAGCGTAATACACTCTGTACGGGGACTATTAAAAATATTTTGTATGGAAATAATAGATTATAGCGGCTTAGGTTATTGCAAATGAGTTAAACTGATGGTCTCGGACTCGGCCCTGATTAGGTTAACTAATATTACGGCTATTTTTTACATTGATTGGGAATATGGGTCAAAACTAGATGTAGAATTGTGGCAACCCCTCTGTGGATGGATTAACCGTGATTTTACCTCCGGCTCTTAAGATGGAGGTGGTTAATAAATCGAGTGTTTTTTCTTCGAGTGTGTCCTCTTTTGATTCGGATCCCTCGGCGCGGAATTAAGTCGGTACTCACGGGGAACGAAATCTGAGAGGGGCACAGTGGCCGGCGACCCGGAAAATTTAATGGCGGCGAATTTCTCGACTTGTCGTTTTTATTTTTCTTGAGGAGGAGCATCTCTCGTGGCCGCTGCGGCCCTTCAACTGCGGGAAAGGTCCGGCCGAGACTTGCGACAAGCAGCGCGGAAAAGATAGACAATTGACCTTTAAATGTTTCGAGTGTTCGGCCGACCGTGCCGTTGGGGGCGAACAACAAGTTTGTGCCAGTGACACAGCACCATCTCCCGCCGTTTCTTCATTACAGAATTCATTAAAATAGAATCAGAGTCTTCGTATTTGTAATTAGATGTAACGTTGCAGGAGCATGTCGGTACGGGTGACCGGTTTCGGACCAGTCCTCAACTGGCTGGTCTCTGTGATAACATCGTACGTCGTTAGCCACTTCAGGTACCGGATAGTAGACATACTCCAGGAACGCTACGGTACCTACGCCAACAGCATACTCACCGCCTATACCATAGACCAGATGAGCTCGGCCAACATGTGAGTACCAGCCGCGATTTTAATACGAATCTCTCTCCACACCTCTTATTTGGGACCTGTTAATCATTTCCCGGCCTAAAGTTACGACTAATGATTAAGTAAAATATATAGTATAAATTGATCTTGCTATTAGCGTAAAGAACATTAGACTTATCTTGTTAATATATTATACGCTGCGTGTCATTACATTGTAAATTGTGGTTTTATTAAAAATTAGGAATAGAATATTGAACAAATTAATTTTAAATTTCTTTAATTACTTTTCTGTATGTGTTGTTCATATTTTGTACGGAATGATGTGTTTGAATAAAATTAAACAGCGAATAAACTGTTTAGAAAATTAGATCCCAATTAGATCAGTATTAGACGCTCATCTACGTTCAGCACACATATCGATGAGTGAATGACGAGTGAATGAATTGAATTATTCTTATCTACTTCACTGATACTCAACCCAGTAGGCCCAATATGCCTAAGGGTGGGTTTTTTGATTATTAACTTTGTATTACTTTGTTTTGGTTTTTTTTTTAATTGGCTTAGATTATAGTCAGTTGGGAAGTAAAGTTTATTAGAAAATCTATTAACGTTCGATAGTATCGTTTATGGTTCAAACATTTGTATACATAAAATGTAGACTCGTACATCTTACAAATTGAGTTTTGTCGAAGTCAGTTAACAATTCAAAATTGACTTGTCACTTCTCCAGGAAATAATTAAGAAAAACAAAATATAAAATAAATAAACTGGCTATTCAAAAGTTAGCCTATAACGCGTCAGGAGGTAATTAGTTGGCGAGAAAAGGGGCTATTGCCCAAACTTTGGATGCAGAGGAATTCGCCTTTATTAAATGGAACTTTGTTTTATGAAAACTTAGCTGTTTGATTTCGCCCTCGTTCATTCCAGTTTACAACGTTTGTATTTTATTTAAACTTAATTATCTCAAAATTTCCACCCCCGGTGTTGATTTTATCACCCTTTCGTGATGATAAAAGTTTGCGAACATGTTGTTTTTTTTAATATTTTTTCATACGAAAGTTAAATTTCCCGGCTGATTTGTCGACAGACGAGTAGTAATGAAAATAATTTGTATCGAACCGACTGCATAATTAGTTTATGTTTGGAAAATCACTCAGCATACACTGAAGCACTTCTCTAACAAGCTTACATATTATTAGCAAGTTTTGACAGAACAGTTTGAATTTTATTAAGGGTTGAGAGTTTGGCCAAACCCCACAATTCAAATCCATATGGTTTCAGTATTTTATTGCAAACACGTAATTTGTCGTTGAAGGACGGTTATATCTGTTGTCCAGTAACATGCCAGTGTTTTATCGATGTAGAGGTAAAACCTTACCGTTTTGGAAAATAGTCGTAAAGCAGCGTTACAGATGGTCCCAATACACCGTATTTCTCTTCTTTCCGGTACGATAGAAAAATGTTGCCGGTTCCAATTTAAGCATCGGGGAAGTTTCTCCGAAATGAAACTAAACATGGAAGAAAATTTGCCGTGGAAAGGTGTTCGAATCCAATAAGATCGGGTGGCGAACATCGGGCCCAATAGCGTCGGCTGTACGTGGGACTTAGTCCGGAGGGACTTAATTTCAGTTCGGAGTTGTTTAAAATTCAAAGGGCGGACGGTATCTGACGCTAATCAGGCGGCGTGCTTGGGCCAAACTGGAAACTTTTCCTATCAGACGGGTCCGCCCACTAGAAGAAACTAACGAAATATCTGTATCTCCTAGAGCGGAATAGTTGATAATCCCAATTTGTGCCAATCCTAGGAGTGTACCCGTCGTTCAAAAAATCGGAATAATAAATCCAACAATTCAGTTTAAACTAAACGGGGATACCTAAGGTACCTGTCTCCCCGAATCAAATATTCAACCTTCAATCGTTGAATATGAAGGCGATAGAGGTGAATAGAGCATTCGGTTAACGTCGGCCTACTGACGATGGCGAGGCACCGAAATCTGTCTATTGTAGTCAAAAGGTAGGCCCGGCAAATACCGCCACATCTTGGCGGTACCATTTTTATTTATTAATCGCGTTAGTTTTCGGGCAGGACAGTTATCGAGCTATGGGGCTTCCGCCCGGAGATCCGATATCACTCGCAGCCGGAGATCGCTATCAAAAGAACATCCTCAATGCTCCCCGGTATTCGGTAAACGTGCCCACAGTTGGGGAAGTTTAAGTCCCTCTGCCCCGTTACCTTTCCAACAGTGGCTTAAACGCCACCGGCCTGGAGATCTCCTCGGTCTCTTTATCGGCAGAATTGCACCTGTAATTGTACCTGTAACCATAAAGGTTGACTGTACGTTAAATAAAGAAAGAGAAATTCACGGCAGACGTGCCAACATAAAAACTAAAGTATTTCGGCGCTAAGGCAGTTGGCGGGGGTGTGGGACTCCTCCACTCGCTTTTTCATTCAAATTTAATCGGGTACTTATGCCCGTTAAGCGTCCTCCCAGCCCTTTCACTATACCGTATCCTTTTCTTAATTTTCCTTCTCAGATTCGGTTAATAGTAGGGACGAATTTGGAAAATTCTTAATTGAGCGAAAATTGGCCCAGGACCCGATGGGATTCTGAACAATTAACTTTTAGTTTTATTCCTCATAACTGGTTTTGTCGGCCTTCGGGAGTACTTTATTTTCGGGACTAGCGATAGAGAATATAACAGAAAGAAGCCGTAGTATGAAGTCTGGGACGCCTCATCAACTGGATGGAAAATATGAGCTAGGACGTCGAGTTGCGGAAGAAACAATTCACGGATTACACGTCTGGTCAGTTTATGTTCGGAGTATATTGTAGCGCGCAGGTAAGTTACAAAATAAAACTGCTTGATGGAAATTTATTTTACTCTTCATAACTAAACGAATATTCAAATCGGCCAATAATGGGACTCGAAAGGGGTGGAGAGGCTTAATAACTTGATACTGTAATGTGGGAACCCGGTTGACCCGAACGAGGTACATTTCGAGTACCGCCCACCGATTTAATAACCAAATTTTTTTCCAGCCCGCAAATCTTCCTCGTTTTTCCCCACGTCCGGCATTACGTATTCCATTTTTAGACATCGCGACGGTATTAAATAGGACGGCTTCGGGGGCGAATTCGAAAATTGGTCGAAATTAAAATGCGGGTCTAAATTCGGACCGAATACCGCGGCTGGGGGGCACAATATGGCGGCCTCCGCGTCTCACCGCCTAATTACATTTCTGAGGGGGCAAATTCGCGCCCCCCGGGGGTGGGTCGGACAATGTGGGAAGGGTTGTGTGCCCTTAAGGTTGCATACCTGAACCCAGCGGGGGGCATACCCAATCGTCTCCCGTCCCCACTTCATAAACGCTCCTCTCATCACCCCACCCGGAATCCGGCCTGCTAAGCACATGCAGCTATTTCCCTCCCTCCCACTCGCTCCCTCCCTCGCCACCATCCCTCTCCCAACACATTTTTAACCAATGACGTAAACCGGACGATTGTCTGCTCCGCGTTCCCCGCTCTCCCCCGCATCCGGAATATTAATACCGCGCAATATCCCACTGTTTTCCGGTATTAGGTCTCAGTGATGAGACCCCCCGGTGGATGTTGGGGGGGGGGCTGAAAAATGTTCATACGAATCCCCCGAGATAACCTATTTTTAAAAATAGTCCGCCTCACTTATGTCCTCGCTCAACCGACAACGTTTAGCGTTAATTTTTCTCCCGATTTTTAGTGGCGACGAATTAAAAATGATATGAAATTGTACTATGATTTCAGCGAGACTCAGAAACTTCTGACTGAAACTTTTATTGAGGTACTAATAACCTAGTTCTACTGAAGACTATAGAGGACTCAGTTTTTACAAAAATTACCGATCTAACGGACGTCTGGGTATATGCTCCGGGTATTCTTGTTATTATGGGTTGGTTAAAAGCCGTAAAACAGGTGTCGGCCCCCGTCCACCTCGCGTTTCTTTATATTTTTATGTTCTAGTCGGGCCGTTCTAGATTGAACGGCCGAGAAGCGGCACCTCTGAGGATTCTCTCGTTTGCCTAAATAATTTAGGTTTTAATCCGAGCCGAGCTTTGGGGTGTTTAGGGCGATGGGGGTGGCAGTTTGCCGCCCTCTACTTATTATTTATTCGCAAGTTGGTTATTATCACTTCCTATCGCGGAGTTTTAAAGTATCGCGCCCCGATTGTGTGTCGGCACAATTTTCGCTTCATACTTCAAGAAGGGGAGAGTTCCGCCCAGTGATTTACGCCCGGGGGCAAGTTATTATTTGACCGCAGTTCTCATTCTCTAAACTAAAGTAGCAGTTCTTATACTATACTCAGAGTAAAACAATTCCCGAACCGTAGTCATCGGTTTTCGGATTATCGCGATTTAATTTTGCAAAACGAAATGAATATCCGGAAATCGGCGAATAATGGGGCTTGAAAGGGCTTAATAACTTGATACTTGTCGAAGGGGAGGATAGAATGGGGTAATGGGGGAACCCGGTTGACCGCAACGGGATTCTAGAGGCTCCCCCCGCCCTCCCCCGTCACCGCTTCCTAACCCTTCCTTTAATCAAGGAATCTCGAATACTTCAAAGCTCCCGTCCGACATTATCCTCAACTTCTTTTGAAGCCCCCCGTCCGCCTAATGTGATTGGTCCCTTTGTGGACCGATCGTCCGAGGTAGACTGCCTTCTCCTTCTCCTCTTCCTCTTCCTGCCTCTTACTTCTCCGGTGCATCCTCAATACCTCCTTAGGCACGAAATTATTTTTTCCTGAGAATCCTGAGGTCAAATATAATTGAAAACGCCAGCCGGAGAAACAAAACCGGACCGAGATCTGAAATGAAGACCTCTGGGAGACCATATCTTAATTTATTGTTGTTACATAATTATTATATCATTATTATTTATTGATTCACTACCTTGGTAGTACTATACAACCTTAAGAAAAACAGTTTAACATTAAGGTTGGGGAAGAGGAAAACCCTCGATTGAAAACCGTATATCCGAATTTATCATACTTGTCCATAATAAATATTTCATTCGTTGTCCCCAAAGAAGCGTTTTCATTTGATTAATAACAGCAGCCAATTATTCCGATAAAAAATTTCTTATTAAAAAGTTATAGATGAACTAAAATAATCCTTGGAGAAGGTTCCAGTCTCAAAGTCCGATGACGTCATCATCCGCAGAGACGACAGCTTCATGTTGGAGGACAGAGGACCAGACACCAAGGTTTTAATCCATCTTCACAGTAATATTTCGTATTATTCGATATAATAAAATGTATGTATTTCCTTATATAAAGTCAAAAATATTGAAATATTGTACGATAGCATTATTACTCGACAAACTGCACTGTACAAAATAACATTCTACATAACCTAAATTGTCAGAAGTAGTAAATAGATTTGCTGATCCAATGTATTAGAAGATACTGTTGGTTCCTTGTAAAATTCTACATTCATGCATCTCAAGAAATTTCACTTTGTTGAAATTTCACTTAATTTTATGAGGTACTATTTATTAATTTATTATTAGAGTTCTACAATGCTATTTTTTATATTTTATTGCAAGAAGGTAATAGAAGAAGTATTTAAACTTGAAACTAGCAGGCTGTTACAAATATTAGAAAAACATTAAACAATATAAACATTTAACAAAACTCTCAACTGAAAATTGTTATCACAATTTGTTAGACCAGTTTTATAAAATATATAAATATTATTTTAAATAAGTTTAACATTAAGAATGGAAAAATTACATAAATTATTTGGTGTAAATAACTATTACATTTTTTGTGTGCATATACAATGTTTAAAATCAGAAAATAAAGATTATTTGATAGTATAATATAATAATTAATATATATTTGGTAAGGTATATTAAAAATAACTTTGGATAGGTCTTACTTCATAGTATAACAATATTAATGGCTGAAATACATTGCAAAATACCTAAAAAAACTGCAGAAAACTCAAAATAGAATAACAATAATATTAATGAATAATAATTAGCAAATTAAATGTTTTAATTGATTTGTTTTAAATGTTTATTATTAAACTATTTCTTGAATGCAATTCCAGTGAGTAAAGCGGTGTTAGTTCAAGCAATCACCGCTAGGTGTCAGTACCGCTGGGGAAGTGCTGCCGTTTTAGTTTGCAGAGTCGCTGCCAGATGGCAGCTACTGTCGACTGTAATTCGATAACCATGTGTGAAACCTCCTCTTGGTTCATATTCTAATACAATACTTGATGCCTTTGCGAATGCGACAATTGCCTGCTATTACATTTACATATTAAAACAATATATATATATATATATATATATATATATATATATATATACTTTTAACATAGAGCAAAATATTTATTTTAACACAGGAAACTAATATAGCTAAATCTAATGGTTAAATCAATTAATATTAGCTACTATGATGATGAAAATTACATATAATGAAATTCCACGAACCTAATAAGCTACAGAAAACTCAGAATAACAAACAACTAATAAATTAAATGTTGTAATTGATTTGTTTTACAGTTAATAAGTAATAATTCTATTTTGAGTTTTCTAGGTTTGTGGGATGTACTTTCATCATCTTAGTAGCTTATATTATTTGATTTAAACATTACATATATCTTTATTAATTGCCAGTGTTAAAGTAAATATTTTGCTGTATGTTAAAGGAGCATGTTGTGTGGTAGTGCCATTAAATATTTTGTTATAATCATAAATACCCGAGAAGAGAGCCGATAAAGCACCTTCTTATAGTTCTTAAAGGCTAACAATCTCACTAAAATAGTAACATTGAATTCAACTACTAAATTATTACTTTAAATTATAAATTCTTTTCATTCACTCAAATTTTTACATTTGTAAAATGCATTTTGTAAGATACTATATATAAATCATTATTTTAAATAAGTACAACATTAAGAATTAGAAGATTAGAGAAATAAATTGGGAGGATATTAAATAACTATTATATTTGATTATACAACGTTTATTTCCTTATAAAAATTCAATAAAATTGAAATTCACTGTAATTAAATAATATCATTATGACACTATGAAATACGCTGTACAAAATAACAATGTTTAGACTACTCAACACAACCTTACAAGTCAGAAGTAGTAAATAGATTGGCCAATACACCGAGTACATTTGAAGTTCCAATTTGGGTTCTTGTAAAATTCTACATTCATGCACTCAAGAATTTCACATATACCTCAGAATATATATTAATTTATTATTAGAGTTACAATGTTCTTTATTATATTTTAATGCAAGAAGGCAGATTAGTTTTTCAAATTAATGTTAACAGAACATAATAACTTTAAACAGGTATAGTAGTTTAAATAAATTAAACAATTTACATACTTTGGCTGGACCACTTATATAAAACATGTTCCATAAAAATTAACTATAAATTAACGAACGAAATTAAGATGGCTGTACAATTAGAGATAAAATATAGTTTAAAAAAAAATAATAAGTTAACGAAGTAGTCTCATCCTTATTAAAAATTATTAGTAATGCAAAGTTTAATAATGTTAATTAGCTTCGAACTACGAACTTCAAAATATGAAAGATGTACTTTCTCTAGATATAATGTAAGAACAATACTTAGGCGATAGCACTGTCCAACTTACCGGTAACCCGAACTACTTGAGCACAATTAGATACATTCGGTCATCTCTCAGCTTCTACAATTCAGCTTGGTTACACGACTCACTACTTCTATATTATGCGAGGGTAGGCAAGTTTTATCTAAACGTAATGTTACAAATTTCACGATACAATGGAAAATGAAGAGATGCATATAAAATTTACAATGTTTATAAATAAGCGGCGTTTCAATTGACTCAATTAGAAATACACTTTGTCCTTAAGTAGATTAAGCGTTAAAAATGAATGGAACTAGAGTAACAGATGTCCTGAGTGCAAGTAACAAAATTCATTTACAGTGTTTCATAAATATAAATAAATAAATAAATATTTCGTTAATTACAAAAAAAAAATTAAAAATCACAACTTAGATATAAGGCGAAAAGAAACGTTTTTCCATTTGTTCTTTGGAAAAGTGTAATTAGGCACAGCCAATATTAATATGCGCTTTGTTTCCATAACAAGAATCTAATCAGCGTTAATTTTCCTGATTAAGTTTGATTGCATCGGGAAAAGTATTCTTAAGTTTTTATGCTCACGAATAACAATTATTATTGCACAATAAAAAGCATTGCATTTGGTCCCCAAATTCATACTGAATGTTATTATAAATTACACAAAAAAAAAAACCACTTCTATAAGCAAACAATATAAAAATATCAAATGGTAAACATCGGGCCCATTGAGCCAGTCCAAAAATTTAAAAAAAGAAGAAGGCATCAGATCATGTTTTTCAAAAGTTCCCGAAGTCAAAAATTACAACCTCCCGTAAACGTAGAACTACGTACAGAACTGTGACTAAAATTCACTGATGAGTATGCGAAGGAACTTTGTATTTTCTTTGATGAACAAATCGAAGGCAGTGTATTCACCCGGGATATGTACAGGATCGCGCGTTTTGCCCTTTTTTTTGAACATTTTTTTTTTGTTTATATTCAACCCAAAAATGACTGTAAATCAATAGACAATAGGAGTCAGAAACACAATGTCGGAGGGCGCCGAGGAGGCAACGACGGCACCTCTTTCAGTGAATCTTATCTGAGGATTTCTATTTTCCCGTGTTCGGGGTCTGTGTCATAGAAAGGTCTGACTGTCGCCGATTGGTGAAATCGTTGTCTGTTCGAGAAATCTTCGTTCTCTTCGTTCTGAAGCGCCGATTCAAGCTCAACGCCCGGATGGTACGGAGGCACTATTATCTCCTCATATCCTGCTCCCCGCCGCCTGAAGTCAAATATTATTTACACTGAACAAAATAAAAAAAGTAGGGGTTGAAAAAAAAAAAACATTTTCAAACCAGAGGCATACTTCAATCATTTTCTTTCACTGAAATGAATACATGAAAACCAAGCAAAGCCTCCATATGATATTCTCAATAGCATTTTCAAATTAACCTTACTTAGTAAATCTGTGGAAGAAGGGTTAAAATCACCAGTTTTGTATCAGGAGAACAAGGTGCCACAGGAGGTAGCCCATTTGTATCCTGGTATTAGTTCAGCCCCTGGCTACTAGATGGGACTCAAGATCAACCCTTGAGCTTTCAAAACTACTTACAGTAAACCGATTTCATGTGTTTCTATCTCCTTTCACCAGTTGGTCTCTTGCTAGACCGGTTTCGGCTGTTTGCCACCTTCAGTAGCGGTGTTAGTCACTTTTGGCACTTTGTATATTGTTCGGGCGTCCTCACTCACTTGTACAAGTGACAGTGCAGTGTGACAACCCCTCGCAGACCGCAAAACAGGTATGTCTGTTAAACTACTTACGGTAAACTTCCCAACATTTCAATTACACATACCCGCACATCCTCAACAGTATGAGTCTCGCCCAACGCCACAATTTGAATTCGGCGGCGACTCCTGGTTTCACTGCCGGGTTCGTAAGCCCGACGTACAGCCAAATTATAAATACGATGCCCAAATTCGCCAAAGCGTATCCCCAGTGTACCAGGAACATCATACCCAATTTCAGGAAGGCCTGAGAAAATATTAAAGAGACATTCAACTCAATATACCGAATGCTTATTAAAAGATAAAAAGTGATGCAAGTAATGCTGTTGTCCTCTTTTCTAAATATTTCGTATAATATGTAGAAAATAATACAACACATTAGATGATAGTCAAAACAGATTATGTTAAGAATCATATTCCTACATTTTTTAGATTCTATATGAAAATTTAAACCATTTATTCGATCTTTATTTTTACCAAAATAATTCCTTCAATTACACTATATAAATTTATATTTTACTAAGTAGTTAAATATTAGTTGGCACCTATATACAAAAGTGGTATAAACTTAATTTAAAAATAACAAACGGTATGCATATTATTTCATGACTTTAATTGTCAGACACCAGAGAACTTATTTGTGTAATATTTATCTCGTCAGGATGAAGTTCTCTAAATAGTTCTAATCTCCAATTGTTCTCTGAGAGGAGAACTATAAATGTGCAAACTTACACCAAATAAAGACAGCCATCTGTTGCAGAAACTTGAATACCAATTGGCAGTTTTCTTGTGAACAGTCAAACTTGGGACTTGTTGTTCAGAACTGGGTGTAGAAGCAACCTGAAATTTTTAGAAAATCTTTTGTAAAGAACTATAAGGTTATAATTAACAGGAATTATAATAATTTTATAAATATAAATCAAATTCTAATGTCCGTTTTGAATCAATTTACCGAGGCATACATCCTATGTTGGCTACGTTCAGGGAACAGTGTATCCAAGTCATTGCTCAATTCACTCTGTTGAATTGATGGTGTCGAAGCCTTTCTATTCTTTGGCCTACAGAAGAACAAAAAATTAATTTCGTCCAACATAATATTAAAATAAAAAATATTCAATAATATGTTGAAGAGAAGTATAAAAAATGCTGAAGCCAAACAACTGAACTGTACACCGGCAGGTGCCAAAAATGAAGTCTGTTCTGTGCAAATACTCACCATCTTAAACACGAAATTATAATATTGTGATTTGTACAGAATGGAAAATAAAGGGTATAAAATTATTCCAATTATAACAAACTCACAAAAATAAAACCACACAAAAAATATTATTTAATACCGCACTCACCAGTTTAGTTAACAAATCATTTGATTGACGTTTTAAAGAAAAAGCAAGAAAAAATGTCTGTAAGCGTTAAGAAAATTTCCTGTGATGCCCAAAGTAAACCAAAAAGGAAACTTTTTACATTTTAAAATGGGTAATAATTACCGAAATAATTCTAAAGAACGAATAATACTTCCAGCCTGTCAGTTTTTCTCACGATGCCGGCCAGCTAGAAAATTATAGGATTCAATCCACTTAATGATTAATTTATGCTTGAGAATTATATATATATTTCTTATGACGATAAAAAATAAAAGATAACCTGAATCTCTGCTCCCTTTGACACTGTATGTCAAACGTCTGGGCGAGAGCGAAATAAGCGTAATCGACTATTGAATACATCATCAGGAAAGGCATCGTCACTACGGGAGCCAGCGAATTTATATCGCCGACAAGTACAAAACTAATAGTCACTATGGCCACTATGCCTAAAGCATAAATAGGAACTCTGTTGGGCCCGCGCTAAAAACAGAATTTACAATATCAATTAATACAGTAAGAAGATACTGAACGTCATGCTTTAGTCTGGTTTGTGTAATTTGATTTTGTCGACAATATCTATCCGAGTCTTAGTATATTTAACAATGTTGTAAAAAATAATTTCCCCGAGTTATTTTTTCATAATTAACGGAGCACTGTTACTATAAAAAAAATCTTCTGTTAGCTAGTTGGGACACATCAACCAGACAGATTTGTAGTAAATATATTACTTGAATTTGATATATAACGGTATTAGTTAAACTAAAATGAGAAATATTGTAAATTTACAAAGAGTCAAATCTCAGGAAAAACCTCCTGAATCAGTCAGTTTTACACCTTCATTTTCAATGGCAGAATAGAACCTTTTCTAATTAACATTAACAAATGTTAGCATAAGTAATAAGTATCATATAAAATCCACAAGGAAAATTTATATTCTACTATAAACTAACTAAAATAAATATTAATATTAAAACTAATAATGGAGTTATTTAAAAAAAAAATATATTAACATACCCCTTTCCCAAGGAAACTTATGAATGGGATAACATTCTCATTTGCAATTGACTGTAATACTCTTGGGGTGCCGTACATTGCTCCCAAACAACTGGACATTGAGGACACGTAGAGGCCGGCCAAAAGTAAAACTCCTGAACATTTACAAAACAATAACGTTTTAGGGTACAATTCAAAATAAGAATGTATCCGCACAACTGCCATTTAAAAGTGTGTAACCAATTTAAAATCAACTAACTCAATGCTGAAACTTTAGCGGCAATCATGAAATCCGTTTTCAGCGCCTCTCGAGTGCAAGTGGATCCTAGTGTAAGCACAAAAATTAAGTACAGGCCAGTCCTGTAAAAAACAAAAAAATAAATGCACCGAATAAATTCTGATATCAAATTTAAGCGTACTTATAAAATTAAAAGCAGGGTCAGGGCAATACTCGTGAAAGCTCCCTGGCCAAATTCCAACAAAAACAGAGTAACAAGTAAGAAATATGGAAATATACGTGTAGAGACACCACTGAAGTAATAATCTAATGATATTACACTATGCATTATCCAGATCTTACTTAAAGCAGGTTTTCCAGAAAACCGGAAGGCCACCCCACAAATAATTAATCCAATAATGATTTGGCAAGTTATAATTACAGTTTGGGAATCAAATTCTGCTCAGATTTTCTACGGGTTAACGCTAAAAAATAATCACACATAAAAATATATAATTTTACATACGCTGTAAATATTGCAGCCAATGTCCCGTTGGGAATATCTTTGGCAGGATGTCTGAGATCACCACTCATGTTGATGCCTGCCAATATGCCCGTTATTGTGGGGAAAAATACTCCAAAAACGGTGAACCAATTATAACCGTCGTAATAATTGGGAAAAGCGTTTTCGGTGATCTGTTCCGTGCCCCAACCCATAAATCCACTATCTGTAAATGGTAGCATGGTATTAGTATAATTCTTTCTTCTCAATACCTAATCTATCTATACCTATTTCTCTCTTAACCCTCTATGGGCCCGTGTAACTTTCAGGACACATTTCAATTTATCAAGATTCAAGACAACCAATATCAATATAAATTTTTTTTTCATTCATATATATTTTATAACTACTGATTTTTCGTTCCACCAATTTTTTTGGATTTAAAATAAAAATTCAGCCCATAGAGGGTTAACATAACTTGGCCTAAACGCGTAGTGTATGAATTTTATATGTACAGTGAATTTCGCAGGGAAGTTTTTATTGTTACGAATTGGAGCAAATCGAGAACTCACGTTTATCGGTATGAACGAAACTGCCCACCGAAAAATCGAGGGCGGCCAACAAAAGAACGATGAGCAGAACGAATTGAAGTTTGACGACCCATTTGACTCCGGCGACGTTGATGCTGCCCAAAAGGAGGACGGCGCCGCTGGCGAATATCCTCTGTGTCCAGTGGCTACCCTCCAGACCCACAAGACCCGCCAGGGATTCGCCGAGACCGAGAACGAATAAACTGCAACCTACAGCCTGAAATTAACCACACGATAATGCTTTTCGGATACCACTGTCGATTGAAATATTGGTTACATAAAATATAAAAGATTTACAAGACTAAATTATCATCATAAATTTAAAAACATATTAGAACTACCAGAAAACAATAACTAATTATCAAAAAGTGAATTATTATTTGGGTACTTTTAACATTTTTCCAACATTTATCTTCCCCTTATTTAGTTTCAATGGATTGTCTTAATTGTTATTAATAAATCATTATTCAATCCCATTTAATAATAGTTTATTTAACAGTAATAAAAAATAATATAAACATACTGAATATACACTTTTTTTTCTCTATTTTATTGTTGCAACTGTAAAATGATACAATAAGCAACATTGATACAAGCACTAACTACAATGGACAACAATTGGAAGAGAAACCCACTGCTTTCTCCCCCCTTTTTTTTATTACTTTTTTCATTTTATTTTATTTATTTAAACATTTAGGTCACGTGGCCACTTCTTTTTCAGCGTGGGAACGTTTGGGATGTTGGGATATACAAACTAAAAAAATTTTTCAAATATACTGAAAACATAGAGGAAAATATCTAATAAAAATAACATGAAAAGCATAAACCTAATTAGAATCACAGTGTTGTCATAATACAGGAAATTATTTAACAACGAAATTTAACCGACGGTAACCTGAAATAATAAACCGTGTGCCTGTAATGAAATAAAGGAAAGAAAATTAGTTTTTTACACGAAGTGAAATGACTCATTTTTTCACCAAGATGTAATGCTTAATGACTAATAATGTACCCATTATTTAATGGTAAGGATTAAATGAAACATTCATAATTATGTCAGATTCCAAAAGTGATTTAACAGTGCAGGATATTATTATGCTTATCAAACCCCATAACTCAGAATGTATAAATTATAAGAATTATATAAATAATTATTCCAATCTTTTGCCATTATTTTATACAACACAGATATTTTTGTCAGTAACACTAATAAAACATGGTATTGCTTGGTTACACATAATATTATGAGTGAAGAATTAATTTGGTTACAAGCACAAGTGCACAGGCAAAATGTAGTTTCATATAATTAACCTACTATGGGCCTAATTTTTATTTGAAATCCAAAAAAACTAGTGGAATAAAAATTCAGCAATTATTAACCTACATATTCAAATTTAAAAAAATTGATATAGATATTGGTTGTCTTGACAACGTTATAGGATTAAGATTTATAAAAAAGCTATAATTATTTGGTAAAATCTCGATAAATTGAAACTTGACCTCAAAGTTACTCTGGCCCATTGAGGGTTAAAAGTATCCTACATTGTTTTTTTCTGGCTGATAACTGTTGTCTATAGGCTAATCATTGTGATAAGGTATTGATTTTTGTATACATTTTCAAGTGCGTCGAATCTTGTAAAATGCTCTCAACATAAACCAGGTTCTCTCATGGAACACAGTCCACTGTCAATAAAAAAGACAAAGGATATGACACCTTTGAAAGAAAATCATTTCACCATCCATCACCGGTTTAAAGAACAATCTATCAAAATGTTTATTTTTGTAATTGAACATTCTGAATTATATTGTTTAAATGACAGGCAAAAATTCTTTATTCTCGCCATTCAATTTATAAAATATTCGGCCATTAAACAAAATTAAATGTTTACCTGTCCAAAAACATACAGTAAACCAAAAGCAGCTCCAAGCCTAGAACCAAGTACATGAGCCAATAAGAAATAAACCCCTCCACTTTCCATGCGACATCTTTCACAAATTCCAACAGCTGAGAGTACAGTTATAAGTGCTACACCAACTGAAAAAAAAATTTATATATATATTTATATATATAAAAGATAAATAAATCATAAATTACTATTACAATAGTTTTTAACCATATATTATAATTAATTATTTTATCTTTCTTTAATTTAGTAGGAACAAAATATACAAATTACATGGAAAACATTCAAACAAGGTAATATATTCCACTTTGTTTTGAAATGGTAAAATAGTTCAATCAATAGCTTCCTACTGTCTTATAAATTAATGCACATGGAAGCATGATTATGAATAAAGATGTCGGTCTTGAAAATTCCAAATGAAGCACATGATGTTTTAAACAACAATAATTTCATATCAGCTTACATTTTAACTCTTTGAATGAAGTTGAATAATAAATTATATTTTTAATGCATATAGAACAGTAAGAAATCCAGTATAAAATGCAAATTATAATTAAAAACTGTAATTATATAATGACAATTGTAAATTATATAGCAAACTCAATGTTGGATATTAACCCTGTATGGAAAGGGAAGTCTTTGGTTAAATTCCTGGAACCACTCTACTAATAACAGCATATTTAAATTGAGGACACTCAGAAACAGAGTTCAAGTTTGGAATAATTAATTTGTAAACAACAGTTTCATCAAAATAAAACTGAAAATATCATACCCGTCGCAAGCACCATAAGCACTGCATTCAGTACTCCAGCCTGTCCAACAATCCAGCCAGATCTGAGGAATACTATCACGCCGAAGACATTGATCAAACAGGATGTAAAAACTCCGTCCAAAGTACCGAAAAGAACAGGCTCCGATATGAAAAATTGTGACTTCCACCATGGCCTGTCGTTCTGTAAAAGGATTCACTTTTAAAATAGGTCAATATCGATAATATAACTACCAGAAATTGATTAACACATTCTTTGGGTTCATAAGAACCTTCTAATTGTCAATCTTATCAATGCAAGTTTTCAAACTGTTCTAAATCTATTGTCCAACAATTGGCATACCAGGTGACCCCATATGCACCATAAAAAAAGTTACTTATACTTATAATTCTATATTTATGGAGGATTGTTGGTGAATGCATTCTTCTTTCAAATGTTTAACATAAACAGAAATAAACATGATATGTAATATTTTAATACAACAACTTGCAGCAACATACTTTCATTTGCCAGTATTTATTACATCAAAATACCTTAAGCCAAATATGTATTTATTTAACCTTTAAGCGAATTCGGACTCGTTAAAAATAGGAAATGAAAACTAAGTGTACAATTATTTTTTTGCTATAACATTTAGCCAAAGTTCAAACTGCTTGAACAGAAAATGTTACTACTTGAACGAATAAATGGCAAGGTCGTGAGTAATTCTTCCTGAAACAAGAAGCCATTAGCTAAATTGTGCTAATACATGACTCAGTGTCACAAGAACATTACATCATTTAATCTAATTAAAACACATGACCAATTTGCAGTTATTTTGTATTGACTATCAAATGTACACCCAATGTTAAATACAGATGAAATTAAATAGAAGAAACTTGCTTTAAAAAAACTGGAATATCATATCACTCATTTCTTAACACTATTTCTTTTACATTTGAATAAAGAGTTGCGTGATATTCTGTAACATAAGTGTTCAATCCAGGAATGAAATCAAGGGTGTATATTTGAAGAATACTGTATATAACTTTGTACAGCAATTTCATTAGAAAATACATGAATATTTCATCTAGCATTAAATATTATGGAATCAAGTTATAAGAAGTCCAATGGCTTGAAGAGGTATTTAAATAAATGTCTTCTATAAATTCTTTGCCAATGAAATTGTAGGAAAGATTAATAGCTTTGATAACAAGCAATAATCAACAAGTTACATAATATCACCTTTGTGACTTAATAATGGTTGATAGTTCTTTTCATGGCTTTGATCCTACTGAATTCACCATGATGATCCAAATAATGCTAATTATTTGTAAGGAATTTTTGGAACTGAATTCACCTAATATCATTCTAGTAATGGCTTCATTTCCTCATTCATTTTAACAGGAATACAGATAAGGAAACAGTCCTACTTTTTTATTGATACAATGAATAATGCATTCTTATTACAATGAAAACAACTGCTTATTATATAAATATACTGTCTTGAACTTGAACAATTAAACTGAATTACTTTAAACATAGGTGATATGAAGTCCCAGAATTTCTTGATTACTACACATTTCTTCTACTTTATACTTAGCTATCTATACTGTATTTTTTGTACCTTTATTGTTTATGGGAAATAAATCTCCTTAACATAAGAATATATCATACTTTAATTATATTTATCAACCAAAATTAATATACAAACAAATTCTTTATATTTCCTTGAACATTTTCCTTGAACAATCACTACGTTATATTACATTTATTTTGTGTTATAATATTTGATTGTGAAGTATAATAAAAGATATGATGTGTTCTTATGTAAATGAGGTGCATTTCCCATACACAATGAAGGTATAAATATTATTACAATATAGATCATTATTATTATATATTATATTAACTTTCTGTTAGAATATTTGGCTCTGAAAAATCTTTTCTAAATGTGAGACATAGATATTATACATGATGTGTATAATAATTAGAGCAATACTAT
The DNA here is from genome assembly GCA_019843655.1 of Lethocerus indicus. Classification (NCBI taxonomy): domain Eukaryota; kingdom Metazoa; phylum Arthropoda; class Insecta; order Hemiptera; family Belostomatidae; genus Lethocerus; species Lethocerus indicus. Next base: position 11,288,377 of record JACDQD010000012.1, on the reverse strand, counting down.
GGCTGATATCAATATAAAGGTGCTGCTACTGTAGTGGAGCAACATAACGTTCTCCTTTCACTCAGTAGCTTTGTATTCATTCTTACGCATAACTTAATGGATAACGCAATAGATAGATAGTGAGGAGGGATAAAAACAGAACTTTTGGTATTGAATTTACCTATTTAGGTGTGTTAACACACTTTAGAAAGAGTACAATGTAAAATATCTGGAACACTAAAATGTAATGTTTGAAAAGGTGAAAATTAAAAGCCTTACATGTTCCCCAGCAAAGAGTTCGTTGGGCCCTGCTGGTTGGTGACCATCACTACCGTAAACACCATTATTGATGTTCTGACTTCCTGAAGAATCTGACTGCCTTAAGCCGTACTTTGACCAGTCAACTTCACCTTCCTGCCTACCCGCCATAAGTGTATCAGTCCAAGACAAAACTCATAACATTTAGGAGCAGAGTAGGCTGAAACACAAAGGGGTAATATAAAAAAAACTGTACTGTTAACAATTCATTGATGCTGACAGTTCCCCTGATGATCGTCAGTCGGGTCTGCGATCGTTCGGAAATTAACCCGTCGCTAAAAGGCCAACTGCCGGCCGCGAGATAGCCAAAATAAACACAATTCTGCTGTTGACACAGCCAGCGAGCTGACCTCACTGCGGCAACCGACATATCAAAGGTCTACTTACAGTCGAGACGGCCGAACGCTTTTTCCAGAATAAGAAGGCGAGCCGAGGTATAATTCCGTTCAGGTACACGATAACATCGATTGGGACAATGGCAGAACAATTAAACTTTTATCAATACGTCATTACGAGCGATACGAGTGACATCACCCAACGAACACCCACTGTAGGCACAACAGTTAGTCCACTATAGGTTATAGAAATCAGGCCGGCCAACGGCCTCATCAAAAATTCTTCTACACTTCTCAACAGTTTTATATACTAATAATAATTTCAAATATAACAAAATTGGTTTACACGGAAATTAAAATTATTTGTCTGAAATTTTTAAATAAAACTGTTCAATTATTAACTAAAATAACTAAAATTTCTTTATCTCTTGAATGTTAACATCCTCATAGGTGTACTCGTTTCAACATAAATCAACGACGAATTAATTATAAATATTTTGTATTTTTCAAAATAATCAAATATAGTTCAAAATATAACCCAATTCGGAGTACTCGAAAGATAAACCGCGAGGGGAATTTTTCAGACGAATGAAAGGGAAATTTTATTTCTTTCCCCTGTTTTCAGAGCCTAATATTTTTACAAATTGCATAACTTCTGAAATTAAACAAGATAAAAAGATAATGTCAATATTTGGAGATAGTGTTAATTGATTTTTAAATTGTGAATTTATTTTATGTTAATTACCGTGGCCGCGATATTTTATCCATAACCAAACAATGGTTAATAATCGCGTCCTCCATTAAAACTCCAGTTCGATGCGGAATATCGGCGGGTCGGTGTGTTAATCTGTATCTGAAATATTGAAATCCGATAATGTGTACTGCTGTTTGATGATTGAATGTTCAATTGGGACGCAGCCTAAGAAGTCTTCGGGCGGTAAGGGAGGCGAGGTAAGAGGAAATTTCGCAATTACATATTTAAGTGTAGCTGACGCTTAACCTACAAAAAGAGGAGGGCTTGGGTCACATTGGGATTGTTGAAGACCTTGACTCCGTTATTTTCATTTAGCGTTGCGCCAGAATGACTCATTTAACTTGATTTTGAACCTTCCGGATCCTGAATTCGCTCAACTCGGTTTTTCCTTCTCCTTCTTCGGTTCGAAATTTCTTTGGTCAAAGACGCCATTGTATTCAGCCGGTGCGGTGACTAACATCGGAAACGAATTATTTTTCGGTTTTCACTGCGGAGGAAGGAAATTGGTGTTAGTATTATTATTCGCCGTTTCCCTACCGATGGCATTATTTCGTCAGCTTCCTAACATTCTAAAGTGCACGGCCAATTAGAAACTAACACTGTACTCGTCCATTCCGTGACAAATACGATTTCACAACTGTTTTCTATAACTTTTTAAATCGTTCGAATAAGATCGTACTTAAACCGCCGCTAATAATGTTCTAGTTCTAGAACTGGCCAATGGAAAACAAACACGTAGAAAATATAATCGTTCAGTGCAAAACAGTTCACAGTTCAAAATCGAGAAGGCAAGAGAGTCCACTCGAAGTGGCCCATTCAATCAATGGTGTAAACACATTTTTCAGACCCTGCTCAAAAATTCCACTCTCTTGCTACTCCAGTCACTCTCGGTGCTAACCTCCTGTTTAATAAATAAAAAAATTACACACTATCTTTCTTAACCATATTGACTATATTCGTAATAAAGAGTTAGTATTCTTAGAAATTAGTACGAACAGAATGGATACCTGGCTTTTTTTTTAATAATTTTAATTTTAAATTGTAATAATTTTTTTTTAATAAGGAAGAAGTAAATACTTCAGCATTTCTGACCCAATCAAAGGGGTCAATTAACTCGGACACTTGCCAACGCGTAGCACTTCGACTGCTTGCCATCTTTAGTAGTTCTTTTTGTCAGTCGCATATTGGTCACTTTTGGGGCATCCTGTATGCACGGTCACTTTTACTGTCTTTCCAAACAAATATGTGCATAGGGTTCATTCAAAATTATGCTCGCTGAATTGAAATAAAGAATTAAATTAATACGATTTTTAAAAGTTGAAAAAAATTCTTATGGCATCTTACCACGGGCGTATAGGACTCTTACTTAAGCTATGAAAACGTCAAGGAACATGACTTTCTCCATGTTTAATAAAGCGTGTCTGGAATTTAGATTGAAACCCTTCAATGGGACACAACGCGTCGCATTCCTGCGCGAACGGTAGACAATCCTCAAAAGGAGTCTTTGTTGAAGGAAAAAGGCGTACGATTCAAGAGGGAGAGGAAAAAAATGGTCATAAAACAACTCGTTGCAGGCTCCGTTTTACATTCAATTTCCATATTTATAGACTCCTAAGCGACACTCTCGGCCCCCGTTAATGGTTCTATAAATCACAATCGGAGTGTTCTAAAAGTTGGTTTAGAGCTGTGGCGGAGACTTTAATGGCTTTGGTAATGCACGGTAGCTTTCATTCGGGACCACTGCCTTTTGGTAATGATGAACGCCGGTTGAATATAAACTATAGTCAATCACCAGAAAATAGAATCCAATCCTTTTCCTATGGAGCTGATTTTTAAAAAGCATTTATAATTTTATTTCCATTTATGGACACTTAAACCCGATGATTCCTAATACATTTTGTCCAACAGATTTTTATTTGTTAAAGTCGAATATTATACTTTCAAGATTGCATTGTTCTGTATACAGTGAAACAAAAAATAGACAATTAATTTAAAGTTCGATACAAACAAAAAATCTTCTCCGTCCTGTTTTCTCGATGACTATACTTTTTTTACCGTAGAATATTACGCATATTAATCAATAATTTATGTAAACGTTTACACTGAAGCCTTACAAAAGCGGGATTGAAAATTTGGACGATGTTCATTAATAAACCCACTCTTGAAACTGCAATTTCGATTCTTACGCCTCGAAAATATTTTGCCTCGAATTTATTTCCCGTGCCATAATCGAACGTTTGCAGTTTTGTATTACGGACGAATAAATCGAGACAGGATGCAGGTTACTCATAGCCGGTTTAACACTTCGGAAATGTCCAATCTCTCCATTCATAATTCAAACCGGAATTCGACTATCAATTGTTCGAACTTTTTCCACGAAGTTTAGAGGCTTTATATCCGCACGATTAGAAGGCATATATATATATATATATATATATATATATATATATATAGCCAGAATAATCCGTTAAATTGTAGAAAGTTTTTCGCATGATCAGCTGACAAGATGCAGCCGCTTTTATCAGCTTCCGTTCCGACACAACCGCTTTCTATTCAAACTTCTCTGTTAGAAACTGGTTTCGTTAATTTAGTAAATGTATTAAATTTGTCCAACGTCGTTTGAGACGCTAATAGCACTTTGGAGAGGATGATTTATACCGTATTGCGAGTTTAATATCAACTCTAGAAGCGGTTGTAATTTTTGGGCTGATAATTAAACCTATCTCAATGTCGGAGACTTTCTTTTCATACGTTTGGTAATTTGCAGGTAAATTATCCTATGTGGGGTAATATCACTTTCGGTTTTACCGTATGGCCCAATTGCGGAATATTAGTGCAATAATGTAGTTTCACGGATGAAATCGGCTCTAGAGTTTCAGCAGAAACGTAACGGTTTCACTGCGAATATTAGTTCGTAACACAGTCTCCGTACTTCCCTGAACCACAGTGAACCGGAACCGAAATGCGATTCCGCGAGATGTTCCGAACCATGGCGCAAGCATTATATGCATATCATCGCTTATCAACAACGACTATATTATACCGTAGATTTGTGTTTCTGTCTCCTCTCGCTGGTTTGGTCTTCTGCTAGACCGGTTTCGGCTGCTCGCCATCTTCAGTAGCGTTGTTAGTCACTTTGGATATTTTTCGGACATCCTCACTCACTTGTACAAGTGACAGTGACAGTTCAGTATTCCAACTCCTCGCAGGTCACAAAACAGGTATGTTAAACTAATGACTATTTGTTTTAACCGAGGCGAAATACACAAATATCTCATTGTAGAATTCGGACCCATTATCGGAAACTGGCGGCTTCTCAATTGGCTTCCGGTGTCCGAACCAATATTTGATATTTATTTTATCGGTAGCGTACACCTGTCGCTGAGAAAGGATACGTTGCCTCCTCGGCGTTAACCACATCCAAGAATTTTACCCGAATCGAATTTCACTTCCCTTCTGGATCGGGTTACACCCCATAACGTTCACTACCCGTTTTTGATCCTTTTCCAATTTGACTTTACGACTCTAGAATCGATATAAAAATTTTTATTATTAACAGTTTAAATATTTTTCTATATTATTGCCATTTGAGGAGTGTCAATTTTTTCATCCTGTCCGAAAAGTTGTTTTTTTTCAAAGCCTGTAAAATAACTCTTATAAATAGACCAGTTCATGTCGACAAATACAAAGATTTCTATCAAGATTAAACGTTAATTCTTATTTCTTTAAATATGCAAATTAATTATTGCATTCTGTACATAAAGTAGATACAATTCAACTCAGCTCAATAATTCGGTGGTGATCATTTGTACACTTTATCACTGTAATTGATTGATAGTGATATATAATTAATTTATTATCGTATGAATCGTACCGATATATTGTCATTACGGATCGCTAGTTTCGAATGACTAATTCGTGAGAATAGAAGGCGATCTGATTCAGTGACTCACTTAAAAAAGATTTATTCATGCGTGAACAAGGCTGTTCCAAATGAATGCAGTGAAGGAAAGTGAAGTGAGGAATGATTATGCTCAGGAAATTTTCGAACGTATAGAATCTTTATTTTTATTTATTTATTTTTTTATAAAAATAACATACCGGGGAGAACGGCGCATCATTTACTCCGGCACATTCTGAATTCGGTCCTAAACTACACCGTTTGGAATTCTCGGCAGAGTTGTTAGCTTTCCGTTGTTGAATGTATAGAAGAGACATTCAATAGAATCATGACTATTTTCCACTATGTTGTGGAAATGAGGCCGTGTGATTAGGCCTGTGAAAGCTGCAAGACTAGTTATAGACTAGTACACGATTTCGGAACTTTATCTCGTATATATATATATAAAAAAAAACTCGTACTAAGAAATAAGCGTAATAAATCACTGCGCAAAGCGATTTAATCGGAGGGAAATTATGAATGGCATCATTATGAACTCAGTAGAGATTTTTCTTAGGGGGTCCTAAAAATAGATGGCCTGGTCTATTCGAATGAACGCATTCTACTCATTATCCCAGCAGCTTAAATCCTAAATTGAAATCCAACGTTAATTTATATATAGTGAAAATTGGATTTATCCAGAAGGTCTAATTTGTTAGTTGTCAAAATGTTTATTAAATTTATTAAACGAAATGCAGAGTATGTTCTTGTGTGCATGCACACATTTGTCTAAGAGGATAGGAAATTAATGGCGTATAAGATCGGCTTTAACCATTTTTCCATGTTCCCCTCCTTTCTTGTGATAATGATTACTTTATCAGCATACGAACAGGAAGAACGAGGAACAAGGAAATCAGAAGAAGAATATCTTTGTCACAGATTTGTATCAATTCTAAATATTTAAATTGCCAGTTTAACATACCTGTTAAAACTGGTAAAATACCGTAGATTTTTTGTGTTTCTGTCTCCTCTCGCTGGTTTGGTCTTTTGCTAGACCGGTTTCGGCATCTCGCCATCTTCAGTAGCGGTGTTAGTCACTATTGGCACTTTGGATGTTTTTCGGGCATCCTCACTGCACTGTCACTGTCACTTGTACTGTCCTGTATAAGGATAAAGAAAAATATCTTTGTCATAGATTTGTATCAGTTTATATATTTAAATTGCCAATTACATACAGGATGTTACTACATAGATAAATATTAAAAGGTACAAAAAAAGGCTCAGGCTGCGTTTATATAGCAGTACTGGGTTTATGGCTAAATTAAAATTTGTACAAATCTTATTAAATAATTGGGAAAATTACAGCAGTAAGCAAAATCTGCAGGACTTAATTTGCATTGAATAGAGTCACTCACACACCTGAACTGTACTTGTAACTGCAGAACAGCGTACTTTACTCGATATTCGGTACTTGTGCCTCATTTGAGGTATTTACAATATCTCCCCAATGAGGACTTTTACAATGTTAAAGTCTGCGACCGTTCCCGAACATTTTCTTTGGACAATTGTCTTCGATTGTTCCTCCGACTATGCGGTACCACGATGTCTTGTAATTCGGTCGAGAATATCTGGAGATGTTGTCGGGTGGGCACCGACAGAGGTCGCCTAAGTGGATTCCATGAGGTCACGTGACTTCCTCTTAGCGCCCGGCCCGAGGCCCGAGGTGGGGGTAAGTCCCAGTCTTTTGTTTGCTTCAGTTCAGTGCTCGCTGTGCCGTTGTGAGCGTCGCTATTGTTTTTTTTTTCTGTTTTCAGTTTTCTGTTTAGTTTTTTAGTTGTTTCTTTGATTTTCAAATTGTCAGAGTTCATTTAATTTTACGGCCCCCGATTATGGCATCGTTCCCGACCCGGGGCTGAGTTTTTCCGTCCGGGGGAAACTTCAGGAGTTTCTTAGAGGGACTTAGAAGACACTCCGATGCTCGGACCGTTCTGAGCGGCCGACTGTGATTCTGTGACCGGGAAATTTTTGTTTTCATTTTTCTCTGGGTTGAGTGTCGTCCTAGTTTTTTCTTCGAAATAAATACGTATTTATTAAAAGATTTTTCGATTTAATCGCGTCCTTCGGCCTATACCGTGGGCCCCCTACAGGTGGAATTAGGATTCAATAAACGGCTTTACACTGTTTTGCGTACAGAAGCGCAGGGAATCTACAGCTCCATCCGACGAGGTGAGTTGTTATCAGCATTCCGAAATTACAAAAAGTTGTTTTGACGGCAATGGAATGTACACAGTAGACTTAAGAAAACTGTCCTAACAATAATACACATCAACTCATTATTTGAAAATCAATAACGTTCAGTTTCGATGATCAATATTACGTTAAATAAGAAACAGACTTTTCAAACATCATAAAACCGTAAGTTCGTTTGAGGTGGAGAGGTTGTCACCTTGCTCTTGAAATCTAAAGATAGATACAACGAACTTTTTCCTTACACAATTGACGGTGTAAAATCATGCAAATGAATTTGCAAGAAATGCATATTCTGGTTTGCCATCTCCACCTGCCTTCGGGCTGTCTTCAGGACTCAACGAAACAATAACGAATTTTTCTGAATTTCAAGATATTCATTGTTTATAATGTATATAGACTGGAGTGCTTTGGTCACTCGATGTAGGAATGTAAAAGTACTAAATTTGGTTCTTGTTTATTGCCAGTTTGTTGGCTTTTAAAATAGGTTAAATTTGTACCTATTTTTTCGTTCCTATTTCTATTGGTATGCATGTCACGTGATACGTAGTTGTACGGAAACTCGATTTTATCCTATTCTGAACCCGTAATAATAAAATCACTATTGTCAAAATTCAATAGGAAAAAAACCGCTATTGTCGTTTGTATTGTGAGGCCCCCGTAACGGGCGCATACCTTCCTTCGTTTGCGTGCCGGAATTGAAATCCCCGAAGCGGGAGCGCTTCGATTCCGAATCCGATCCCGGGACCGATAACGGCCGGCAGTGATAACGATCTGTTAGGTGATATATTCCGCACCCTCTGCTGCCTCCCCGCCCGGAATCGGAAGTTGTAGCCCGCTAAAAAAAAAAAAAAAACACCGGCCCCGAAGGAAGTCCGAATACCCTCTCGTGTAGCTTTTTTGTGGGGGGGCTTTGCCTGGGTCACATAGGTATAAATTGGTTCTACCTGAAAAGCCCCTCCCTATGCCCGTACGGCAAGGTGCCCAATAATGGTGGGCTGCCTTTAAGGCGGGCATTGTTCGGAAATGAATATGTCCATTTGTGTTTTGATCCGCCTGTCTGAAATACGGCCCCGAAACTAATCGGCGTCAGCTCTCTACAAAGAGCCAAATTAATTGCACCAAAATGTTTGCCCTCCTTGGCAGAAATCTGAATTTTCCTAAATATTTCGTAAATCAAAGCCATATAGGGATAAGCCTTCAAAATTTAATATTAATTAATTAAAATTGTTAATTGTAGCCGTTTCCCTTTCGCTGCCAACTTTACACCAACCAATCATTTCATCGTTTCTCCTCTTAATTATACGTTTCTTTATTGACTCAAAGGATTGGTATTTGTGATGGGGATTCCTCCAGTACTGCGTGACGTCACGCGCTTGAATAATCTTTCAGAAATTTGAATGTTCGAAACAGTTTCAAGTTCTGTATACCTGATTCTGAGGTTCTGAGCCACTGTGTTCAATCTCTCTGCATACGTCAAAAATCCCTAGCCTGGGTGATTAGGCCAATGTAAGGCAGACAGTTTTAGATTAAAAAAAACAGTTTTAGGTTAAAATGTTAGGTTTCTTATAGTATGAATTTAAAATTGCTAAAATGTTCAACTTTGAAGGAAAATTAGGTGCACCACCGGAATTCAAACCCATCATGTGTCATCGTCAGTAATTCATTCCAACTTGTACGAATCACAAATGTCATTGTTACCCACAAGGAAAAACGCCTTTGTCTCCTTTATGAAGGTGTCACAGTGATGAATCCAAAGTCGGTATTTTGTTATTAATCGAGCTTTCGGTCCGATAAGGCTAGTCATGATTCAGAAATTTCCCGCTTATCTCTTATCTTAGCTCGTGAGAGACTCACTATTTGCCGCTCTCAAGGTGGCATCCGAGATTGTCCGGAATGTGCTCGGTTGGGAAATGGATCATTTCTGGACGCTATGCAGGTTTTATACATCGGAATTTTCCAGGAGTTTATGTAGGAGGTCCCAGGTGCATAGCTCGGCGCCTAATTATGTTAATTAGAAACCATATAATCGAGCTGAATCCATATCACCACTTTGAAAATTCAATCTTACTAGAACTTAATTTTAAAATGACTTGTGCAGATCAACATCACTTTACTGAACTTTTCGATTAAAATACCTTAGAGTGTGTAACGCTCGTTGTCAAATAGTGCAACAGGTTTCTTATTTCCACATCAACCGTATGGCTATCCTGTACCGATTTTTTTCATAAATCTAAATAATGAAAACAAAACTTCATACGAACACTCGCCATCACACACGCAGGACATTTAATTATCCAGTCGGCCACCCGGATGCGGTAGATTGCTTGCGGTCATTTGTCAAAATGACCTCGCTACGTTTAAAAGGATGTTCACGAAAACACATTTCCTTATTTGTATCGAAGTTATCGACTGGTAGAGTTATTTGGTGGGAACGATTTTTTTTTAATCGAGTTGTCTTGCATCGGCAGAAAAACCGCCTGAGCTAACCCAGTTAGTCTTTGATATTTTATTTCTGCACTAGGAAAGCTTACACCAATGCGTATCGTCAGCACTCGCATTCTGTGTCAAGATCGCGTCCGATTTTCTCGTTTTCATTCACAATATATTTGTCTCACTGTTGGATAGTCAGGATTATTAATACTATTAGCGATTAAAGAAAAATGCACTGTAGCATTAAATGTCACTTGGTGCCTCAAAGCCTCAAGCAAAGCTTAATTTAAGTTGAAACTTTTTAAACGGGAATAATTCACCAATTATCAACATGTTTATGCATCGAGCACAATCTTCTTGTTACGAACAATATCTGTAATTTGTAATGTACACACTATGTTATTAATACCGTTTGAAAGGCTCAGACAATAAAAATTGTCGAGACATTGCCAGAGTGAATTGCGACACTCAGTCGAGCCTCGTGCCATTGACTGAGTGACCTTTCGGTTCACCATTATACGGTATGAATTTTTTTTTCGACGTCATCGTCTTTTCGAACGGGATTTGATGGGGTTTTTTTTTACAATTCAGAATAATTGGTATTTCAGATTTGTCCTTCTTTCCACAGTAAAATATCTCGAGTATGCCAAAACAAGGATCCTCCCGAGTTAGTTTTTAAGGTTTTTTAAGGTTTAACGCTTATTGGAATTGCAACAAATGAAAGTAAACGCTTTCCTCTATTATACTGCGCGATAAATATGAAACAGCATTCTATGAACAATGGACTGATGTTATCATCGAGCATCGTATTACTACTACAGTAAGAAATTAATTCAGTCGAAATACAATTAAAATTGTTGGTTTCTCAGATTTTAGTACTCTGTGTCTTCATCAAACGCGTTTTTTCAATATACGAAGCAACAGGTTGTAAAATGTCTGAATCTTTGAAAGACAGAAAAGTTGTTTTGCGATCGAAGCTCTTATTACAAAGTTGATATTAATTAATTATAAAATATGGGGTGAATAAAGGGATGGAAAATTTAGTGGGAAACTCCAATGTCAGCGGTAGGGATGGGCGCCGAAGATGCTCTAGTCGCGATGAGGCCCGACAGTGAATCACCGACCCCAACCTGTTTATAAATACGCGGTTGTGCATTATGTAAATATAACTTGGGCCTACGCTCCCCCTTTCAGAAGGAGATGAAAGAGGCAGCGTTCAGACTGCACGTGAATAGGCGTTCGGAGTTCTAAAATTGTTTAGGAAAATAAACGGACGGACGTTTTCACTGGGGCCGATCGGTTGGATTCGTGGGTTTCGTAAAAAGTTATCTCTAAAATTTTTTTCGAGAGAATATCTCGAAGATTCGAGAGCGGCACTGCACTGGATTCATATCACTAATCCGAAACTTATTGATTGTAATAAATCTATTACATCCCATTCGATAATCGAGTTACCTTCCCCGGAGGAGCCGAATGACATAATCAGTTCCCCGCGGTAATTCAGCTCGATTTATTTAGATCGATCGATAAATTCATAATTATTATTGAATGCAGATTAACTGTCCATTCGGAATACGTTTTTCCTTCGTAAGTTTGGCCCTCCCGAGTTGGATGAGTCCGGTGGAATTGGTAGGGTGGGGGTCCTCGGGTTATTCGAGGTCAACAAAACCTCTTACAGTCGGACTCCTATCTCGGTCTCGATCCCATCGTGTTTTCCTCCGTAAACAGTACGATTCCGCCCATTTATATTAGTGCTGTCTCATATATATCGAGACTGGATCTACCGACAGATATTGGTCAAAGGTGTCCTATTAAAGAAATCTATAATTCGTAGTTCATCGTAATTTACATTACTAAAATTCGATCAACTGAATCTTTGCATCGAGTTTATTGGGCTCAGTATGAGTATATAATGTATCATTGAAAATTATCGGCAACATCATCGAAAATTCCCCTCTTTATCAGGCAATAATCTATTTCTAAATAGTGGTTTGAATATAATTGGTTCCGTAAATGTAATATACCGATCGTGTCGATATCGTGGCTCCTTGTAATCGCCAAGAGTCATGATTTAGTCCCATAAGATAGGCGCTTGAATTAATTGACTTTTAAAAAGTGACGGTGAGAATTCCTGACCTCTTTCAAAGCGGGCGGCTATCGTTTTATACAATGGGGGAATTTATTGCCGGGGCAATAATAGGAGGCGGGCGGTCTCGATTAACTGGACGGTTCAAATTAAGATGGATAGGCGAGGAAGGATTTTGAAGGACCCGACAAGAAATTGGAATCGGATAACAATGGCCCCCCAATAGAATTGGAAGGACATTCCGAAGGTGGCTCTTAAGTGGCTGTACAATAATTTCATTACGTCTTTTAAATACTCTCTTAGACTATATAATAATTGTAATTTATTCTATTCTGACGGACATTGTGTTTATTTCAGGTTTAGCAGGCCGTTAGGTTCAGTGTTAGTATAATGACAGGTGACCTTCTATATTTGTAATAACTGTCTCCACTGTTAATCTAAGGTCGAGTTCAGATCCCGTTTGTAAGGCGTTTATTAGACCGAAGGGTTTCCTATGGTAATGAAAAAATATAAATCGCTGTAATTTATAAATTCTTCAGTAGAACTCAAGCCAAGTGCGTCGACTATTTTTCTCCTTGATTTAAAACAAAATAAAACCGTTTTACGATTCTTTATAACAATGAACCGCCGATATCTACTTTAGCAGCAACCTATGTGACAATTCAGTGTATTACAAACGGGCTCAATATTACAGTTCGCAAATATCTACGGTATATTCTGAAGCACTCACTATATGTTTAATAACTTAAAACCGACACGTACTTCCTATCATTATTTACATATCACATAGTACTATTGTACTTGAATTATCTTTGACTATGTTCGATTGAAGGATCATTGCTTGGCCGAAATGGTAACGTACTTTCGTTCGGACGTACAGTCAAGTTTTCATAAAGTGATTCCGTTCGCGAACGAAACCGATATAAAGAAAAAACCCATTTGAAATTCCCGCTAGCTGCCTGTTCTTCCCATTGTATTGTAATGCGTGCGGGTGACTGGCTGTAAGTGTCCGACGCATTACTAATGGGGCAGCGGGCTGGACCTTGATGGCTGTAGCTTCCTCCTCGAGCTCAAGCTCAAGACCGAGGTAAGTACTCCTTCCCCCCGTCGGTACGCGCACCCTCGGTATGCGCGTATTGACGCATTTTCGTCCGGGCGTTGACATTCCGGCTGAGAAAAAGGTCGCCCGTCGGGGAGATGAGTGTTGCCAACTGACAAGACTCGAACGGTTATTTACGCCCAAGTCCGAACATCACATTTTCGTGCATTCCTTAGAAACTTTTCTTTAACCGGATATTAATTTTTTGGGACTATATCTAGTTTTTACGCATATCTATGCCACTGAATTTTCTCTTACTCTCTTTGTAATAATAATGCCACTGAGTTCAAGAATGTGTCGCTACGTTTAAATATATATCCGAACATTCGCAACATACTAGGTCAGAGCTTATATATGACACAATTATTTGATGAATAAATTGGAAGATGCAAATATTAGAAATTGAGCGCCTTAAAACTGTAAGATTATGACTTAGTCTTTCTACAATTTTAACCCTTTCCATCGCCGGTCGTCCAATATATTGCTGTAGAGGTTAACCGTCCTTTAAATAAACGTCTTCAAAAAGTTCAAGTATAAAGCTCCTTATTTGAACTTCCTTAAAATGTCCCCGCAGCAGGAAATTATCTTCGTGAAAGGAATTCTTGTCCTTTTCATTCACATACTTCAGAGAGAGGAAGTAGACCCAGTGACTAGATACCGCCGAGGAAAATAGTTGCGGTGGCATTTTCTTATTATACATTGAGGTTAATCTATTAATATCGTAACTATAATAGAATTGAAACTGAGAATATTTAAATTCTAGATATGTTGGGACAAATTTTCTTTTATGATGAAGGTAAAGAAACGAATACGACTGCTGCTATTAATGTGTAAGGAATATTCGTCGGGCATCGTTCGAATTCTCATTGAATGTTTCCACGTACGCTACTCCGTTCTTATTCATTTTAAAACCAACAGTAGATGGAACATTAATAATTTTTATGCTGTTTAAATATCGAAAGATTTTTCTTCCAGATCCGCCTTCGGGATTCTCGGGGATGCGTGGACCGTTGTTGATCTAGTCCTCTTAGATTATATCTGCGGTCGAGAGGACTGGTTTTTATTTTTTGGTCCAAGGGAGGGCGAAATTGGCTCGCCTCTATAGAAGAAGCTGCCCAACCGGTTGCCAATGGCGTCCTTTCCTGGCCGTGAAGTGGGGGGACCCTATGAAATTCAACCGCTAATTGCTGCCTGTCTTTTGTCATTATATATTCCCGACGATTGTTATACGACCGCGTTACTTCTTTTCAAGTTGGCTCAGGGTTTGTGTAAAGCAGTATGGATCTGAAATGGGTTAGCACTTGAAAAAAATATGGTTTATGAGGGAATATAATTCTAGCGTTCATTTCTTTAATATTTCTGGTATCTCCACCGTGTTGGTCAAACCTAGACCAGGTTATTAGTTTATATTTTCACGTTCAGACAGAACGTCGATAAACTTTTTACTAATAACACAAAATTGTGAACGAATTTTTCAGTTTCATTGAATATAGAACCACGATCGCCAAGATAGACTCCATTGAAAATCTATTATTTCTGAATTAAAGAAGGAAACTTTCGCCTTTCGAATTGAAGAATATAAATAAATTTAAAAATTACACGAATATTATTTTCCACGCTACGGATTGAGGAAAGAACATACATATGAGTGAGGTATGCCTTCCCCGTCGTTTCTTCTATTTTAAGAGCGGTGGGAAAATACCTAAATACCGTAGTGATGATGAGGAAGTGCTGAGAATGGAAGTCGTGGAACGGCCCTGTTGATTCAGGTGTCCGTACTAGATAAAGTATGGTATGCAATTGATTTTCCTGACCTATTAAAAGCCCCCCATCTACAGACAGAGCTCTCCCACAGTCATAGTTCTGGTCTGAAAGTGCACCACTGGATTTGTGTAAAGTGCACACTGTTTTCTGAGATACTTTATTACGGTCATTAGGAACTTAACACCTCACTTTTATGGGAGTCATTATGCGTTTTTTGTAACGATTTTAGGATTTACATACAAATGCACGTAGCACACACTTGGCATATAAAGTATCAATATCGTGAGCCACTCTTTCCGTGGGAATTTTTCGAATTTA
Organism: Lethocerus indicus; assembly: GCA_019843655.1. Lineage (NCBI taxonomy): Eukaryota > Metazoa > Arthropoda > Insecta > Hemiptera > Belostomatidae > Lethocerus > Lethocerus indicus. Next base: position 11,273,164 of record JACDQD010000012.1, on the reverse strand, counting down.
TTGATGTTAGTACTTCTGAATTATAACGAGTGTTATTTCGTATAATGGAATTCCCACAGGCAAATCCATTTCCAAATTATTCTAGACTCGCAGTTCCGCGGATATAACATCTAAATGAGCCCAGTTGACGAAGGGGAACTTGAAACCAGTCTAACGGGCACCTTGACCCTTGCTTGCCGCCTCGCTTTTTCTTCGTAATTATTTTCTAATTTAACTTTCAAATAGTTATATTTTAATAACGGAAAAGGTCCATCTATGTAACTAAAATAATTTTCATCTCTGTACAGAAAAGGGTCATGATCGCTCGATTGCTATAGTGGGAGCCCAAACGTTTTGCACAAAAAATCATTTCGAGTTTATTTTTCAGTGGGGAATTGTTAGAATATTCTTGAGAATGCAAATAATAAAATTAATGCTTGAAACGACTAATGGCGCTATTAATTTCAAAGAGCAGAAAAAGGGGCCCACCGGGAAGAGTGTGGGAATATGAACGAAAGTCGTGTGTATTGTAGACAAAAAAAATTAATCGCCCGTTTAATCTGGACATTTAATCGGGTTTTTTCGCTCCGGGTAAATTACGTTTCTCTCGCTCGAATGAAACACCTTCGTATTTTCAGCTAGCACAGTTTGAAAATACGCCGGTTTGTTTTAATAGAGTCGGAGTTGGAGGAGAGCCGGATTGTCGGGAGCTACTCCCCGACCCTCCTTCAATTAACGCAATAATTAGGCGGGCCCTCTCACTGTGGCCCAGAGAATTTTATTTTTTTTCAAGTTCACTCCCCAGGATTTTCAAGAACGAAAATGGACTCCGCACCGCAAGCCGGTGCGGGAGGCCTATCCTCAGTAGTCATTTTGTTACATTTTTCGATATGCGCAACAAAAAAATTAGTTTGAAATTTGTAATTTGTATCGCACGTACGTTTAATAAAACGACCCCATGTGAAATTCAGTAATCGAATATCACATAATATGCATAATTATCAACTGGCTATAATAGCAATGAATTTGTAAATTTAATTCCGGGTCCTTCTATTCTTTCAAATTTATATTTATTTATTTCAATTCTAAATAAAGTATAATGGAATTGGGAATTCGGTCATTCTTCCTGTCCAATAATCCGATTTTCTTCTTTATAACAGTTCTTCCGATAACTCGCGTAAAATTTGAAATGCTTTCTAGACCTCCGCCATTTTGTCTTCAGTGGACTAACTGTGCTCCGAATCTACGTGGCCGGTCGCGCACGTAGGTCACAGCCGTCCGTCCCCGTTGACTAATAATGAATGTCCGCCGCTACGACCAAATTCGGTGAACGTCGTGGAACAGTACAAAAGAAGAAAAGAAGACGGGTTGCATAAACGCTCGCCCGTATTAGTCAACGGAGATAATTACGGGGGTGTCATTTTGCGCAATAAGTGCGCAATCCGAGTTATCGCCGTGTGGGCCTAACGCGAGGAGTCATGCACGGTCCTTCGCGGCCCCAACAATGGGAATATTTGTACGTTATATGTTGCTTAAAATTGATTGGATTTGTTCCGCCAATTTCTACAATCTTGTTTGGACATCGCTTGTATAAAATTCAAACCTCGTCGATTTTTTACGGCCTAGACGGATTTCGAATTCTCGTTATATCCGTAGAATTCTGTTCCTCTATCAATCGCCAAAAGATTTCTGTGAAATGAAAAGTCAAGATTTTGGTCCTATTTATATATCCTAGTACAGAAATATTTTTGTGTTTCCACATTTCACGTTAAGGAACGCGACGACTACCTCATTGTCGAAACGTCATTTAGCCTATGTTTAAGTACTTAGACGCAAAGAGGCTCATAGAGACAGGAAATACGCGTTCAATATCAATATAATTTTTAAAGTTTGTTCTCTTACTAACTTGCTCTTTTCCATTTATGGATTTGTTTATTTTTTCCGGTGCTTTTTTTTTAACGGAATCTGTCCGCCGCACTGGAATTTCTCAAGTTGAATCACCGACGCCAACGCGGGCCCGAGTTCGAAAACAAGAAGTTGTTCCTTTGAGTCGAATTCGGCTCAAATGGGTTTAATTGGTCGGTTTAACAGAAATTCACGGCCTGCGAATACCGTTATTACGATGTTCCCTTATTCTTGACACCGCGCGCGTGGGTTGTCCGCTATAAAAACATTTCTGCCGAAACACTCGTCACTTTCCGAGTTCGTTACACCGAGAAGGAGCCCAGGAGTCGGGTGTCAAGAGGCCGAATTCTTCCGCCAGCAATTATAGAAGAGCGGCTGGAATTTGAAGATGGCCGTACCCCAACTTCTGACCAGTGCAAAACTCTCAATTTCACTTTCCCCTTCAAAAATTCAAAATATTTATAGTTCGTCCACAATTCTGCAGTATGCCGATGATTCGTACGTATGGAAAACTGTATGTAATATCCGTGGACAGTATTATCTGTAAGGTTGAAGTGTTATATCATGGACGCGGTTTTAAAAGTTTCTCTGGATGGAATCCGAGACGAATGAGACTGACTGGTGCTCGCGGTTGGATTCCTTTGGAAGGCGTGCGGTCGACTATAGAGTTGCCTAATGCGATCGATGCAATGTTTTCAGATGCGGTTTTTCTTTTTCTTTCTGTTTTCAAAATACGCCCTCTTGCGTAAAGTTAAAAATCATTCATCGCTCGCCATCCTCCCCTTCGTCGGGTTCATAGCCCGTTTGTCGTAGGGGGCCCCTCCTGTCAGAATGCCATCCAGAAAAGAGAACTAAAAAAAAAATCAGAGATGATTACACCCATTAGTAATACCTAATTCACAGATCAGCTTCAGTTTCTATGCTGGTACTTATCAATATTAACGGAGATATATGAGAACTTGGTCACAAATACGGTATTAAATATTCTCTAAACATTTCAGATTTACCGTTATTTTAAAGTAATGAAACTTTGAGCCATTTCCTATGAAAACGTGTAAGTTGACAAGACAAAGTTGTGGTCCCTCCCCCCCATTCAAGTCAACAGCGATACTCACTATCCGACCGATTCCGGTCTACGCCTAACCGGTCCACCACCGTTCACAACGGGCGTTATTAATTCGCGCGTCTACGTTCGTGTCTCCTCGGCCAATGCAAATAGCTTTTAAGGAAAGTGGCTCCGGGATTTCATTAGTGGAACAACCGCCAATTTGAATAAACCGGCCCGTATAAAGAAATTTACAGTCGGCGAGCATTTCATTTCGCGGACGTTTACAATTTACAGGAATTGATATGCAAAGGTCGATTTATAATTGGCAGAATATATATATTGAAAACGCCCACGCTCTATGAAAATATGTTGAACACCACTGGTCTGTTGCCACCTAATGCCTTATAAGTCCATCAAATATATGGCGCGTTTAATATGGTCACAATTTAAATAACGTATAATAATAGGAACCATGTTTCCTGTAATATACAGTTGCGGACAAGAAGCCTAAACGTAGGAACTTATTATGTAACCATTTAAAATATTTTGAGCCCTAATAAATTTGTAATATATTTGTACCTAATAAATGTTCACGATTTTGTAATTATGAACGCAACGGAGCAGTATTGAAATATTAATTTATGCTTGATAAATATAAATGTTCTGTATACAATTTTTTTCCTGCAATAATTCATAAATACGTATCCTTATTTTTTAATGGCGTCACGCATTAACTTTTGAAAGTTTAATTACGATCCGTACTGCTTAAAATAATTTCATCATTGTGATATTTATTTTTAATGTGCATTATTTCCATAGTTTTGCAACCGGTTACTCTTTCTACATTGGAATATCACTTGTTTGCTTTTATGACGTCCCTCGCGATTTTTTGGAACCAGTTTTGGGTCTATACTTTAGCGTCAGTAGCAAAGTATATTTTATCAATTCCATTCTGTTTGTGGTGTCCTCTAAGTACTCGCAGTGTTCAATGTAACGTCTTAATGGGGATTCCACCTTCTGAATTAGAACCTTCCTCCAGTTAATGGGGGTTGTTCGGTTCATTCACCGGGGCACCTGCCGGTTACCCTTAAGGGCGCAAATTGTAATACCTGTAGCAACAGGGGCAGGGCTAATACTGTTCGAGTAATAGTAGTATTTCACTTTGTCAGTTGTATAAAACATAAATTTCAACGGTACACCCAACCTTTTTCAGGTTTTACCTCATCATTAGTCAACACCGGCTCGATTTAAGAGTGTTTACCGTTATCTAATTGTTTCGAATGAACGACAAGACTGGAATATGCGATATGGGTAGATCGCGGCACAGACCCTTATACCGGTGTGTCGGGTCATTTATACTGGTAAATATATAATACGATATTCGCCGTACAGTTGACTCGGTGGGCTTTTATTCCTGTTTCCGATCTGGTCAAGGATATGGCCTTGGTCGGGGCCCGGGTTGAGCGTTGTGTAACGGTGAGGGGGAGGGATAAGGTGGGCGTTTGTAAACAACTCTCATCGCGATACCAACTGAGCAATAATCCCTAGAGTCCCTAACATCCCTATAATACATATTCCAGCCGGGAGTTTGCGGGTTCATGGAATGTTTGACTCGGTCCATCGTCGGCTAAACCGTTTACAACTAAAGCGGTTGAAGGTGGAATCCCCGACTTCGAGAAAAGCGACAAATTAGATGTTCAGACCCCATTACTAACAGGGACATCTAAAAGTGCCACTATCGGGTGGCCTGTTTATCGGGAGAAAACATTGCGCGATTGTACCTATAACTATAAAGGTCGATTGCACAATAAATGAAAATAAGTAATTTTTCATTGAGTAAAAATATTCAATATGCATTGAACAACTATGTGACCACTAACATAAAGATATTGGATTTATGTCGCAGCGAGTATATTACCTTTGGATTTTACCTCAAATTCCAAATTTGAAGCAACCAAAATAATTGTCTTTCCTTTGGGTACGGCCTTGGTGGGGACACTACTGGGAGAACAACCGGTTGTTTCCATTGTCCAGTGTTTTTAGCCCGGATAGGAGGTAGAGGAGAGCGGTATGACAGCCTTGATATTGCTCCAGTCTCGTAAGGGACACAAGTCCCGTAAATGGAACTGTAGGCAGTGGCTGGGGCCTGTGCCGTGTCATGTGGCTCGAGTGGCCCGCGCCGCGGCTGACTCAGCCTGCCGGTGACGACCCTGCCTTATCCTATACCCTCCATCTCCCTTCCTTATTTTTTTGCCCACCTGTATTCCCAAAAAGTGGTAATTTTCACCCTAATAGGCCTTCCGCTTTATAATAAGCCTATTAATTAAAAAAAGAATAGCGGTCAACGTGTCTTGAGAACTCGTTAATTTCGGGTAATGATCATATTTAATATAAAATCTAACGCGAGTGAGATCGTCTCTTGTAAATGTGCAATTAGAGGAAAATTGGTCCGTGGCCGGTAATAGAACTATACGTGGATATAGAGTGGCCTGCGAGCCGAAATATATACAATAGTATGTATTCAGTTCTGTGCAATACTTTCACAAGTGCCACCTAGAAAGGAAATGAACTAAAAAAAAAAGTACGAGTGATCCAAACACGCGTGGGCTTTCCAACATCTACATTTTTAGTATTAACCCGTATCAACTACAACATAGAAAATACCAATTTGGTGAACGGTTATGTTTCTGGTAGAATGAAATATGCGATTCAGATTCCGATAAGGGGCTAAGTTTAAGGCCGATAGCGATCCCACGTGGTTTTCTAATTCCAGGTGTTCCCTCATTGGTCAAGTAGGTAGCAGGCGCAGGTTGGGCGGGCTAGGTTCCATACTTTATAAAGGAAGTCGTGTAGTTGTGAGAAAATACATTTGCGTAGGACGGACGGGGGGGGAGTGATATCTGCGAGCAGCGGGGTCTCCAACACTACTGTAGGGTGGGCGTCGGCCATTATTTAAATAGGCGTCCCCAGCCAGTGTACGCCTCAACCATTCATGTTTTGGGGCCTCGGGACCGACTGAACTTGTTTGCACCGCCGCTGATCACCGGGTATAGACGCCTATGGGTATTGGCGAATTATGAAATCCGCTTGTAAATCGGCCAATACTTCTGTCCAATCGGAAATTCGCATAATTTCGTCTCGATCGACCCCTACATGATTTCCTCGTGGGGGGGGCTTTTTTTTATCAATGCCGCATACTGTTTGCATTCAGATTGACCATCGGCCTTATCTCGTAACCACGTTCCTGTTTCAAATTTTACACTAAAAAATAGTTAGAGTTCGTTATATTACTTTCGGGATTATACTTTTATTTTTGAACCGTATGAACTGCCCTGTACCTAATCCCACTTGCAAATAATAGTAAAACATATTTGGGATCTGGATGTTTATTTTCCCCATTGAATAAATTTGACCAAATGTAATTGAAAACTTGGCCCAGATGTTGATAAGAGCCATTCGAAATAAAGTCGCTTTATATCTCAGTGTCGAATCCGAAGGAATACAATGCCTTTCAGTTTTAATTTTAATTCACTTTTAATCCGAATTTTCGTGCACTCGTTTTCGATCTCGGCCAATTGGAATCGGGGCCCGAGAACCGTTTATATTTCATTGAAATACAGCCCAGCCGTGTTCATGATGTCGGTACTGAAGAAAGTTAACGACCGCCCGTTGCCCAACCTCCTCTATAATAGGCTCTTAAAATACCCCCCTTCTCCCGCCTCTAAACATTATTTTATTACACTATTTTACAGCTTTGTAATAGGCAATGTAAATGCGCCATTTTGAATAAAACAGCAATGCGTGCGAACTGCAAACGGAGTAGCGGTGTATCATTCGAACCCTTTTATTGCTGACATGCATTGGAATATCTATATATATATACATACACACTGATCGGCTCGTCTTTTGGTATCTCGGAACGAAGAATTCGACGTCGGCTATTTTGCCTTCAGCGAAATATTTTTCTCGTCGTGAATGCATCGTATGTGTGTGCTTAATTTGATAATGAGGATCGTTGAAAGTTTTTCTTAAACCCGAACCTGCTTGCAGTTTTATTTGAATTTAATTGTATTCAAAATGACGAAATCATGAAAAGTTAATTCTGATATGGTATAAAAACAGTTGTTATATTTTTTCTGGGGGTGGCTCTGGACTTCTTGTTATTACCCATTGAAACAGCTGGCTAGTATCTTGCCTAAAGTTTAAAGACTAGGATTACCACGAGCTTAAAGCCCTTAGCTGGTTAATACCTGGAGGATAGTCTATGGTTAGTAAACAGACGGCGGTTTGTCTAGTACTCCGTCCATTCTGAAAAGCAGGGGCGTGCCCCGTTTGGTTGTGCGGGGTGAAGGCAATGGTGAGTGGCCGACTTTGGACACGTGGTTTACTTGCCTAACTGCGGCGTGGGCAGCCCCTCTCGTTTATGTTAATATGTACCAGACGCACATACACACGCACGCACTATTAATGACCGACGATGTTTATTTTCCAATCCGTCTAATGTACCGTTCGGCAGCACAGAGTTTCCCGGGTTCCGTATCGGGTTCGAACACGAACAGTCTGTATTTGATGGATAGCAGTTTTTTAACTCGATAATTTCTGATTTACGATCGTTTGATTATCGTCCTCAGAACAGGGCTAACGTATTACGGATTCAGTCGCATATTTGAATTTATTCTATGTACATATAGAACGAAGTGCAGAAATCGAATGGCTTTCGAAAAAATGTCACAACTCGGTGAAAACGACGTTCGATGTAAATGCTGGCCTATCGATAGCGGTTATCATCGTATCGGAGAATCAATTGTGCTCGGGCGAACACCAGTTTATAGTAAAATATATGTAGGAGACACCGTACTTAATCGGTGGCCAGAGTTCGGTGCATCGTGCGATGCATTGATTTTTTTTGTAGTAGTAATTGTGTGGCAGCGTTTTTGAAAACTGAGTTATCTGTAAGAGTAGAAAACGTGCATTGAAATTTTAGAATTTTGGAATGAATTTGATGTCTGTACTTCAGACGTTACCCACATGTAATAATGCGTTTAAATAACTCTTCTGTCCATTTGGAAAATGGACCCGGGCTACTGTACTAAAGACGTGAGCTGTTCGGCTTTAGGGCGTAATCCGCATTCCACCGTCATTAGGCCCGAAGCCGATGAGTCGCAAATCGACATACCGAGAATAGATATCCCGGGCTAAATTTGTCGTCGGGCGCGCTTCCTGAATATTCGATCGGCGCCTCTCTCTAATGGCCCGCGTCATTGCGGAATTACAAATGAGGCTGACACACCGCTGTCCGCCGGTATCAATTAACGTCCGCGCCTTCTTTCGCGAAGAACACATGTGACTGTGACGATTCCGCCGAAATGGGACCGTTCCGAAGAATGGGCTTGGGCGCATTTCAGTGTGGTCGTGCCCCTCGTAGAATCAATGGTGGCCCCTCCTAAATTGCCTTCTAGGTGAATGATGATAAGCCGGAGTCCGCCAAGTATAAGTTAGTCCGGGTACAGTGACCGGAGACATAAGATAACGCATTGAAAAAAAATTATACAGGGATCCCACGATTAGTGTGCATTTAACGGATCCTTGAAATATACCGCACATTCCAAAACGGCTCTAATCAAAGTTAATAGGCGATGGGAATAATTATGATGAATCCTGAAAAATGTTAAAAGAAACCTTACACAAAAAGTACCTAGATATACTGTAATGCATAAATCATGAATTATTATAGGATACAGGTATTTAAAAAAAAGGGTGATTTTAACTTGATTTTTAGTGAAAGTTTCATCATTTCAATTGAACTATAGAAACTATATAATAGAAGATAAAAAAATTAATTGTTTCTAAAGTTGTCATTTTAAAATGTTAAAAGAAACACCGGTTTTGTTTCAGCAAATGTGCTTAGGCTTTGAGCCTCGGTGAACGGCTCTCCTCGGAGCTTTAGTCGAAACGCCTTTACCGTTAGGGCAGTAAAATGGTAATTTCCCGTTCATCGTAGGGTACAACAGATGTTCCAAACCTATAATGTATTTGGCAGGTTGGTGTTCGCCGAGTATCGCGGGAATAGAACTTGGTCGCGAATGTTACGCGTCGACAGAAAGAGCTGTAATAGAATGACCGGGGTGTATAATTACTGTTCTGGAATGTAAGTCGGTCATCCCTTGTAACCTTTTTTTGTACTCTTCTATTACAAAATCTTTCGCTGTTCAGTAAAAGCAGATGCAGTGTAAGAGTTGAAACAGGAACAGGACAAATCTGAGATTTCGCAACCGAATCTCGCGATATACAGAGTCGCACTCGCGATTAAGTATTCTTTTTTTTAGCGTTGTGCAACAGAAACGTTGTCGAGTGAAAAATGTAAGTTTGATGTCGGGGAAGGAAGCGAGGGCCGAATCCCCACCCCTCCTTCCTGTTCGGGTCATTTAATGGACCGGAAGTTGAGCGAAGGTCGCGTGTGTACCGCGATTGTGCCGCAATAGGTGCGGTTTTCCACTGTTTTCCGCTCGTTATTAAAACCATGGCCGGAGGAAACTTTACTTTTTTTTTGTAGTCATTTCCTGGACACTATTTTTGGACTATGTTTTCCGCCGATTCTCTGCCCCTCCCCGTCGGGTATTCTAATCTGATATCTGTTTAAATTGGCCTGCCTGTCAGTAGGTACCTAAATCTCCATATTGTCCTACTATATTTATGTAGATTCAGTGGTAGTGCGATCTGATTTAATGACGAAACATAATGTGAATGGAATAATCAATTAGTACTGCTCTATTTATAATCTATATAAATTACGCGGAGAGTTACATTCATTGTGAATATTCAGATATATCCATTAAAAAAGAATGTCGTAATTTTATTTATCTTTATTATAGTACCTGCACGGCCAAAGCTTGTAAGTGATTTCAATGTTATTTTATAGCTTTCGAGTTCGGATTTCATGCGTCGCCTAGTCAGTCCCATTGGCCTCATTGAGGATTGCAACAATTATTATTTAATGTGGCATTACTCTGCTCCCGTGTTGAGTCATCACGCCTTGGCATCGACAGATTTGGTCTTCGCTGTAGTTGTTATTACGCGTAGGGTACGAGGTACACGGGCGGTAGGTAGCGTTGTCGCGTTTTGTAATGCAGCCCGTTGCGTCCACGTGGAAAGTCGAATCCGACATAATAATGGGGTTTCTTTTGTTTCAGTCCCCTGAAGCTTTTAATAATACTTTTTTGGTCTACAGCGTCCTGTTTTTTTCAATTGCGTATGCAATGAAGGGCAAATCGCTCCCTCCGAAGGGATGCTTTTCAAGCGTCCGTAAGTAACTTTTGGCACGTCGGCAGTAAGTTGGTTATGGACCGTAGGATTAGGACTGTGTGTAAATCTGGAGTGGAATTTGTTATAGTTTTGAATGGCTAAGTCGCGAACAAAAGGGACTTAAACTCCTGTACTTAGGGTAAGTTCGGTGGCATAGTAGGGTGCGTTAGTTATTTTCTGCAATAATTTCGACTGTAAGGTTTTGAATTTTTTTGTTCGACGTTTTGGCCGAATACAGATTTGAACTGTTTAAAAGATTATTTTCTAGGGTACTCGATTATATTTCAGTAGGGTAGTTTATTCCTGAGCAACTGTCCTTACGCAGGCGTTGTTCAATGGTCTTACGATACTACGGAATTTCCCTGCAAGATTTTAATGAATAAGATAAATAAATCCAACGGTTTTAAACACAAGTCCCAAGGATTGGGTGCCGAGTTGAGTTTGTTGTTGTTCTGCGGGCTTTTCTTAAGGCGCAGCAGTCATTCTAATTGCGGGCTCCGTCGGCCTCGACCGCGGCCAATTACCAGAGATGTTTAGCCGCTTGGAGTTCTTTTTTTTCTACTTTCATGTTTCTTGTGAAGGGAGGGAGTTGTCCCCCATCGATGTGTCATCCGTCCTCCGTGTCGGACGCCATTCAAACTGTCCACTAGGTGCGGCGTTGATTTTCTTCGGACGTTTTTAAGGAAAACTGACAATTAAAGATCGCTGTGCCCAAATATAATTGTTGCATAACAAAATATACTGAAATAAAGAAGGCGCCAAAGAGGTTAATAGTTCTCCCTTGAACATCGACGAGTAATTGTCATTAACATTTCTTTGTTACTGTAGAATATGAAGAATTTCTACATATTTTTCAGATATCTGTATGCGGGTACCCTGGGGTTTGGGATATTTTACTGTCTCTTGTGTCTCAAGAGGCACCTACTCTTGTGGCTTGTCGCATCTTGACGTCAACAGAAGCCATGTACGCATTTGCGTACAGAACAATTGATTCTAATTGGGTTTCTACTCGGCCGGTGCAGTAAATTACGAAGATTAAACCAAGTCCAGTAGGAGTTAAGTGCGGTAGCTGGGGAATGTCTCACGTCCATAATTTGTATTCGCCCCGGCGGGCGCTTAACAGAGACGCGGGCCTTTCGTTTGAATATCCCGTGTACGGTCCGTGACGGTATTTATTTATTTGTCCCATTGTCCTCGCGTTGTCGACGTGGGACGACCCCGGCGACACGTACGTACGCAAGGAGGCTTTTCTTCGAATCTTCCCGTCGAGCGATGAGTCGGGAAAACATTTCGACCAAGGTCTCTCTCTCTCTCTCCGCCCTCCTTTAATACTCCGCGATCCATTCCTCTGAGTAATCCAATAACCCTCCTCCGGCAGTCGTAAGTGCGTACTTCCTTACTCTGTTATTTACGCGCGTTCTTATTTCTTTCGCTTCAAATTATCCGCATTCTTTCCGACCTCAACTGGACCCCTCCCGGTTCTGAAAATTCTGGCGGGGCAATCCCAATAACAAGTTGGGACTGGCCACGTGAGCTTGTGGAAATTCAGCTGTCATCCCACGAGAAATTGTTAGTTTGGAACACCTGCAATGTGGTCTGCGATGGTTTGGACCCCTGCGTTGTCTCCTCTCGCAGGTTACCTCTTTTCCTAGACAGGTTTCGGCTGCTACTGGCAGTACAGGTGAAGAGACCGTTCACAAGAATCCCATGGTCAGGCTTTCGGTGGTTGATAGAAATATAAAAAAAATTGCAATATATACAGCTGTATAAAATAGGTTAATAATATATTCAGTAACTCAATAAGTCATGTTGCTGAAGTCATATATTTTGGCTGAATCGCAAGGATAATCCTTCGAAAAGACGCAGTATCGTGTAATGTATATGGCATGCATCAAATAGTATAGCTCACTCTTTAAGGCGGAGCAGCGTGTCATCGTGACTCAGTTTTAATTAGTATTGGTTACTAGACCGGTCGCATGGCTGACGAAACGCCTGGACTTCACGGACCGAAGTAGTCACTTGTAGTTTCCTTTTCCTTTTTATTTCGTATATTATTATTTTAAACTGCAAAAAGTGTATTTAACTGTGAGTGGCGTTTGATCGAGTCATTTGATATGTCCGAAATATGCGGGTTAAAAAAATTAGCCTTGATTCCTTCCAAAGAATCCGACCTTGAAGAAAGCGCAAAAAAGTTGAGTAAAGTTCGAGCGAGAAAATGAAATGCGTCCCTCCATTTGCTCCTTTATTGAAATCGATTCGCTTAAGGAAATCTCAGGACCTTTTTCATTCGTGCTCTCATACATATTTTTAAGACAAATTCAGATTTTTAGATCAGTAGATACCTGATAGTAGGTACCTGGAAGTGATACTGTAGTCCTATATAGCGACCACAGTGCTAGGCTTAATTCAAATAGTCCATATTTAAGCTTCGCCGTTTTTCGAAACCAACTAAATCTCACTGGTTTTATATAATAAGTTTTATTTTAATTTTTAGGAGCAATTGGGCGCTACCCCAATGTATTTAGAATGTTTAAAATCCTAAATATAAAAGAGTTCAATTTGTTCTTTCTTATCATCAGTAGCTACAATTCAGTCTATGTGGATTCAATGTAGATCCTCTAATGTCAGTCTACAACTTCATTTATTTAGCAAATTATACGCAATCATTATTATACAGAGTGTGTGTGCACTGCAAACGGACTCTGACCTTGTACCGACTTCTTTTTTTTCCATCCATTCTTCCAATTTTTTTCCCCCGTTCGGTGACAAAAACCAGTGTTACGGCTGCGAATAGAAGGGGCCGGAAGGCCGATTGGCTGCGGTGGGACCGGGACACTCCGTAGAAGGGCGAAGGGAAGATCGTGACCTTAGCTGTTGGCACATGTGTTTCGCACACGGCCGCCGATACAACACGTGGAGGCCCTCCACGGCTCCCATAAACCAGTTCTCTAAACAACCCGTCTTACAGTCTACAATACAGTCTACACAATGAATTACCAAATATATCCACTTTCCGCTTCTAATTTACAAACATCCTTCGCAACAGCTCCCTTCACCGACTGCGTTAAAAGGAGCATAACTAGGGATAATTCTTTTCGAAATATAAACTATTTTCTCATCGCGAAAATCCTTTGAAAATACGCATTTTTAATTTTGAATATTTCCCCAAACAAATAAAAGGTAAACAATTTAGTACTGTTGTGCTCTCAGTACTGACTGGCGACTTGTTCTTTAACATTTACATCTGAACCAATTTCTTCCTCTTCAACGTGGGCTCATTCTTGGCGTTGGTTTCCCCCCGCGATTCTTGGTTAGGGATACTTTTCCTCGAGCAGAGAACCCTTCCCAACGTGGGAAAAACCGCGTTGTTGAACCTGTATTCTGAACATATTTCAGTCGCCAAGCAATCCCGATAAGAGATATCTCGCAAATGCCAACACGGCCAATTTAACAATTGGCTACATTGTTTCAGCCATTTATATTTGAATTGTATGTACGCCCTTCGATAATGACTGACTTGGAAAATGTGATTTTTTTTTCTCCCCACACGACAGTTTACTCGGAGGAGTGTACCGTCGGTAACTGGGCGGGTCGGGAACTCGTAAAAGAACACGTGTAGTAGTAACACAAAAGGCGGTCGGAGGACAAAAGAAGGGCTCCGGTACGGGAAAGAGCGAAAAAAGGGCCGAAAGAGGACAATGCGCCGAGCACGCGTTCATATGTCGCCCGGCACCCTCTTTGCCGGGTTCCGGAATTTCTGAAAGAATTTCCCAAGCTTTCGTGCAGACAAATATTGACCTGAATCTTCCAGGTAGAGTGGGTCCCCCACCGAATGTTTCACAACTCCTGAATGCAGTTTCCCCGCTTACAATTTTAGTTTTCCTCCGTACCACTAATTTATTCCGGATGTGAGACATCTTATTTCGGCATCAAATATTGATCGGTTTAAAAAATTAACAAATTCCCGTTACTAGGGTATAATATGGCGATAAATATTGCTCGATTTTGTCGCAGTTCCAAATAGGCTAACGGCATCTTAGACGTGATGGCGTCCAAACTTACGTGTTCGGTTTACCGATGGATCCAATACGATTTTTGAAGAGTAGAAGAGTTAATTCCTTATTAAATTTTACGAAGTTATTATTTGTGGACTCCTTACGAATATTAACTCTCCGGTCTCGCTGTCTCCCCGCTGTACTCTGTGACTATTAATCTGAGGTACCGACAGAGTGTACTGCTGCCGTTTCTCTTTGACGACGAATGAAAAACAATTAATTACGGGACTGACGTTGGGAAACCGTTGCGTAAACGTAAAGAAGAACGTAAATCCGGGAACGGGGGTCGGGTTCGTTGCCTTAGGTATGTACTGTGGCCGGAGCGGGCTACTTGCAGAGGGAGTTTTATGTTGGCATCCGTTTTCGGTCTGGAAGCCAAAGCGGAGTGAGGCGGCGACGGTTGTGGCGTTCTTCCTCGTCACTGGAGCGTGTAAAGAATTATTCACGCACAAGTAGCACTATCGGACCCTGACAATCGTTCGCCCAGTCTCTGCCCCGCCCGCTCGCCTAGGCCTATTGTAATTCGGCGAACTTACCTGTCGGTGGTGGCGGGGGCGGCCACAACATAATTGTGATTTACAGCCCTATTGAATTGCCGGTTGGGAAAATATTGAGCGGGGATATTTCTTCTGCGTTATTTCTCCCTACCGCAATTGAATCTCTTGACATGTTTAAGGTTTAAGGTTCTTTTTTAACCGGGAGTAACTCGAGGGTTTGCAATATGGCCGCTGAGCGGTTGGCTCCCGAAAGTTATATGATACTAACTGATGGAATGCTACTAATAATGGGGGGAAGCCAAAAAGTATTTAGGTTGGCCCCCGAACAGGCGCGATGAGTCGTTCCAGTGAGCAGACGCCCGTGTAATTGGCTTAAATTACACCATTTTTTTGAGTCATTTCATTTCGTTTGGCGTGCCCCTGGCTCAGCGATACATGACCACGCATTTGAACATACACAAGACCCATCTCGGGTACTATTAACAGTATTTTTTCTATGTGTCGCCTGCACGTGGTCGGACGGGGATAGCGTGTTTTGTTCGGTAGCACGTAAAGCAGCGGCGAAGAGCAAATTAGTTCAGAATTTAAGGTCAAAGAGGCAGTCGCCAGGCAGTATTGAGAGCAAAACTTTCACACACAGATGAGAAATTTTCGCCAGTGAGTTTTATAGGGCTGTGAAGATTGGAAATTCTAATTTTATATCGATATTTAGATTTTATCTAAGGGGATATAACGGGATACTGAACACAGAGAAAAATGTTAAAAAGAGTAATGAAATGGAAGCTGTGAAGTGGTATCGAAAGCAGTCGGACCGTACACCTGTCTTACTGGTCACTGAAGCGTAGCAGGCGGAAGTTCGTACACTTCCAGTATCCTACAATCGTACCGTCCACTGATCCAAACGATAATGGGACAGAAACTAGTACATTCACATCATTTTTACACTCTCTTTACGAGAATGACTATAAATAAAAGTGTACATTCGTATGTAACAAGGCGAAGATAGCAAAAAGAATATCGTAATTTATAATTTTCGAAAAAGCATAAATCTGTTCTGAATTATACTTTAGCCGCTATTAACGAAACCACCTCCTTCTAGTGCATATACCCATCTCCTGTAAATTACATTCGTGTAATTTTGGAACATACATAAACAATCAGTATAGTTCATGTTAATATAATTAGCATTTCATCGGAACAATTCATAATTTACTGCTGTGCCAGACCACGTTGCTAGATTTGCATCTCCCCCCATCACATCGTGTATTCTATAGCTCTACCGCCCATATTCCGTAGATTTCTTCGAGTCACGTCCGCCCGATTTTCAACCGCTTCAAGAAAATAACCATTAAGGTTGACGATAATTTCAGTTTGAAAAACGCGCCCACGTGTAAGAAGAAAAATTAACCGTTAAAGGATAGGCAATATAATTCGGAGAGCGCTCTCCCCGTGGCTCATGAGAGATGCCGGCATTAAGATATCCGAATAACGGTCATCGGCCGATAAAATCCGTGCGCATACAAAATTTATCGACGCTTTCATAAATCATTTCCTCGCTTTTTATTTTTCATTGTTTTTATGCTCGTTTTTTCTTGGTTTTCCAACCTTCCGATTGAATAAGGAAACTTGTCGAGACGAACCGATCTCTCCCTGGGATGTTGTTTCGTGTATAAAATTTCAGTCATTAGAGTTGGCCTTTTGCCAGTATAGGCTTGAATTAAAAACGAGACAATTTTATTTTTATTTGATTAACCCGTACAGCTATCGTATTATATATATTATGCTGCAATTGGCCCTCGTTTTACTATCCGTTCTTGCCTCAGGAACATGGACCATCTGTATATTTATTTTACTTTTGAATTGATCTTAAAAATGTTTTAGTATTTTCCTCCCGGAAATGAATCTATTCTCCCCAAAATTAAGAGAACTCGCGAAATCTTTTTTTCGGTCTAGCAAAGAGAGTATACTAAAGGATCGCTCGAGTGATGAAAACCAATAATAAATTCCGCACAATCCCAAGCCGATTAGGAAGATCTGTTTCCCCTTCGATAACGATTACCCACGTGAAGGATATTGCCGCTTTCTGCATTCAAAAGTCGGCCGACCGGTGCAGTTCTCTATTACCGCATACAATGCGTCAATTGAATAGGAAAGAAGTAGTTACACACTGCACTTAGAGTTGGGAAAGTAAAAGTGACCGCAAATAGGGCTATTTTCAAAGGTGGGGCATAGTTCCGTGACGCCTCCCACCCGACCGACCAGCAGCCGATAATGCTACTGAAGCATCATTACTGCTCCAATTACTCGCCCCTCGCTGCGTTTTCTTGTCCAATTATTGTATTTTATTATGTTTCGTACACCAAAAACCATACAAATGCTAGCTAATATGCTTTAATCTCTACTGCGGGCTCTACCAACTAAAATTGAAACTTTTTACTTATTACCCGGAACGTGACAGTGCACTCTTTCGGTTGTTGGTGCTATTGAAGATTTCGCCTCTAATATCTGAACGCGGCCGGCTGAAATAGTGAAATTGAAAAACAAAAAATAAAGTTAAAAGTAAGGCTTATAATGGGGCGGGCGGGCTGTGCGTGTAGTTGTGTGTGTGTGTGTGTGTCGGCGGTGCGTGCATTGACCGGCTAACGGGAGTCGCATACCCTGCCACGCTCCACCTTCTTCTTCGCTCCTTCTCCTCTTTCGGTCTCCTCCTCTCTTTCTGCCTGCCCCCGCTATCCTCAATCCTTCCTTCCCCTCTGTCCCAGTCTCTCTCCCCCTACCAATCTGTAACCGGGCTTACGCGGCCCTATTGTCGCATTGTTCTCGAGGTTGGGATAAAGGATAACAAAAAGAAAGTCTCGAAAGAAACACCTCGGCCGTTGTCCTCATTATGCGATTTCGGATGGTTAAAAATATTTTCGAATTATATCTGTTAGTAATTTGTTGTATCTTGGGGTGCCTGGACTTTGCCACCTGTATAAGTTCTGGGACTTGAGTTCTCCTGTCGTTTTCTTAATCGGTTTGGCTACTGCCGGCTGTGGAAAGCCTCTCGTTTTCACTTCCGTTCTCCTAGTCCCAGGTTCTTCATTACTTTTTAATTTGCTGTGCTTTCCCCCCTGGCGACGTTCCCGCTTCTCAATTCTCAGGCCCTGTAATTCGAAACGCGGTCCCCTCCACTTCCCTCCATGATTTGCTGATCAAGTTGTCTCCAGAGTATCTTAGAATTGGACCGCGGTACAAACTATCGCGGCCACACCTCTGGAACCCGAAGCTCTGCGTGACCTCTTTACGCACTGGTTATTCCTCTATAGTCAATGAAAATAAATAAGAGACTCCTTATCATTCTCATTATATTTGGACAACTCATCACTTTCGATCCGTACTCTAAACGCTCTAAACCACATATTTATGTTAAGCTCTGTATCGCCGGATTGCGTGAAAGGTAATTAAATTAAGCAACGAGATAACTGATTTATATAAAACCTCATATAGAGGAGTCCTGCTTTACAAAGATTGTAGTGTCACTTCAGAAAAACTTTATCTTAGGGTGCATTATAAGTCAGTCTGTAATGCAATGTGTTTCGTTGTAGGAGCCGACAGAAGGCGTTTCTCGATATTGTCGCCTCATTTGCGTACGTGGGCGTGTAAACTGTCAATTGCAACAAATACTGCGAACGTGAACACAGTGATATACGATCGTACATAATGTACGTAACGCGACAGGACGGCTTCTTTCTGCTTGTTCCTTGGATTTGTTGCGTGACTTATGGCTTGATTTTTTTTCTCTTTCACTGACCTAGTCAAGCCACAAGACAAAATGAATTAAATGTGAATTAAGTGCTCTCTATTTTAGCAGCAATGAAAAAGGATTAGTTTTACTGTAATATCAACTACAGCAGTGCGATAATTGTAGAAATTTAACAAATAATTATGTCTTTCGTTTCACTTTCCGCTGATGATATATACTTCGTTCTACGTGGATACGCAAGCCATAGAAGTGCTGAAAACGAATACAGGGGGCTTAAGTTCATTGTACTCCCCATATTAATATTGCGGGTGGCTTCAGCAGAGGAATGCTCTAGTTAATTAAAGCTCCGGCTTGCGTGCTTCCACCGGTCGCTTTGAATACTGGACTTCTTCCTTACATAAAATGGCGTACATAAAGCGCGAACTAACTTTCACACAGTAAAAGCGCTCTTTTTTAAATAATAAATTTACTTTTTACAAACTGCAAATCAGGCCGCGATAAATTTTGTTGTATTCATAAAATTTATTGCGCAGCCGGTGTTTAAACAAAATTAAAACGAAATTATTAATTTTAGTTTGTTATATAAGCCACCGTAAATAAGAAAATACAGTATAAGATGGAAATTATTTACGGACAGTAAAGATGATTTCCTTATGACCTGAGATGCGCCTCAGTTTATAAATGTATAGAAACATAATCTGCCCTATAATCTATACAAAAAATATTATTGCTAGCGTGAATTCTAAAAATTGTCGATGCTCCCGTAGATATAATTTGAATGTTTTCTTAAGGTGTTTTGTACTGCAGGAATAAGAAAAAATACTATGCCTAGTGACGGGTCCATCCACTAAGTTGGGACGTGACATTATTTCTATGCCTATTGACGCAACAATATGCAGCTTTTCCACGATAGAAAAAAGTACTGGTCCGATTTAAATGTGCGGACGCTCTTCGGGTGGTCCGTCCGGTACCTGTTATATAGAGCTGGGCGTAAAGTCCTTTATTCTGGTCGGGGAGTAGGCGAGGACCGCGCGCATGGGCGTTTTCGCAGACGTTTCTACCGCTTTTGTTGCCGGCCCGCGATTCGGTCCGGGCGAACGAAAATGGGCCCCGGGGCCCATTGTCGGCCGGCGACTTGTGTCCGACAAGAAGAATGGGGGGACGCAGGAGCAAGAGGAGGAGGAGGAGCAGGACCAAATTGGCTCAATTGTCGGGCTGAGTCCTTGAGGCCTCAACGATCGGATTCCCTTTCTACGAATCCTGCTTTCGTCGGCATTGTTCTAGCTACGCTGTTGACGAACTGGCAGCAACGACAATTTATTGTCCTTATTTATTGCCTCGATCGACTGGGTGAAAGGAATCCCTCCTCCCCGTACACTTGAACGTTGGTTTCAGGATTTTAACCCCGATCCAAACCGGAAAAGTGGGCGCTGAAGAAAACGAGTCCTGCAAATTCTTGCGGGTCGTCTTCATCCTCTCTCTTATCTTTTGCGGGGACTTCTTTTTTCCTTCCGCCCAGTCATCTTTTTTTCTTATCTCGCCAAACGGGACAACACGCCGAGGATATATTTCTCTAAAACGACCTTCCACTTGCCCATTTATAATACCCACCGTTGGTACATTGTTGTAATTCTAGTATCTTCCCTCCTGGTACAGATTAATTACCATCGCGTGACTGTATTCTAATGAGAAGACTGGAGTTAGTGAACTGCTCTCTTTTAATTAGTGCTCGTACAATTAAAGGAAAATTCGCCCATTTCATGTAATATGAAGGACGATATTCCTGCCTCTTAACTCTTAAGGTTACTGATTAAAGTTCTGTTTCACGAATAACCCATTGGAAGTAGTAATAGGATGTGCTTAATCCTAGTGATAGAATTGATTTAGCAATCAATTGGAAATTCGGTTCAGGCTGTTAGTCTGCAATTAGTCCTTACTGATCGAACGGAAACTGAGATTTATTAATCTGGGAAATTTTACTTCACATTTGGTAGACCGCTAAATTTCGTCGAGTTTCATAACTGGCCAGAGAGATTGCAGTCTCAGATATTACTACCTTGTACGGTCCCAAATGTAGGCTACATTATGATGAAGTCATCGCCGTTGTCTTCTGGAGAATATTTCCCGGATGAATCATATTTTGGTTTTTGACCGATTTGAGGGCACCGCTGAGTGGATCGGGTTAGGCATATCTGGCTAGCGGTTGTTAGGTGAGGGGCCGCGATTCGAACCAACCTCCGCTGACCTTTCGCCATCGGGGCTCCTCTCCCGGACTACCAGATCATAGAAAATGTATAGAACGTCCTCGGGTATACTTAAGACAAATATTCAGAAATTATCGCCTAACAAATACGCCCGTAAGCCCCCATCAGCTAGAGAAGACTGATTGAGGTATAGACAATAAATATATGCCAATTAAATTCAACGTGTCAAGTAAAGGACGTATCGCGTTATTATGTTGAGTTATATCCTGTATAATGTAGCTTTTTTAAGTAGCTCGTGGCGCCTTATGGCAACGCCCCGGTGCATAAATTAAACTGAGCGAGAGAAACAAGAACATTGTTTTGAGATCGAGTACGCGATTGTGCTGTCTGTTGTGGCCCGTACGATTTCGCCCGTGTCTTTCGAGGACACTGCGAATATCGGTTTCGTCTTCTCGCCATCGTCAGTAGTACAGCAGTACACTGCGTCGGAAGTAGTTAAAAATCCGAGTTTCTGCGTCCCACACTGATGGAGACGATAAATAAGACAGGGCAATTTCCGATACGAGGCAATATTAGTAATTTGCATTAATCATTAGCAATAAAAATAATTGAATCATTTCACCCAAATATTGCAGTAAAACACAGGTATGCAGAAAATCCGTCATAAATAAATATCTGAAAATAACCCGAATTAAAACTTAGGAAACTAATGCTGACGCTAACTAGTCTAGCTAATGTCCTGAAGTAAATTTCGGCCAAGTCTAAAAGCGGTGTTACTTACTAGGCGCTTGGGGTTATTATCAAAGGTCAGAGCGGGGATAGTTATCTGAGTTGCAACTGCAAGCTGAGCCATTACCAAATGTCAAGGACTGCACTCTCACGAATTTCGTATTTAATCCAAATATACGGAGCGCCGGAGAGAAAGATCCGATCCCATTTTCACAACCAATTAGCGGGAAAGAGAGAGAGGGAGACGATTTGCTTATAACCGCGTTCAAAACTCCGCTCTGTTTGTTTGTCTGTTTACGTTTTCGAACAACGTTGTGCAATGTTGTGGTGTCACACTGCGATTCCAATTTTTCCAAGTCCGGTCGCCGCTGCCCACGTCAGATTATATTTATTATGAAAATTTGTTGGGCTATGCAGACTGAATTCTCTAAGGACCGGATGTGCATGCGCCAAAGAGAAACAGGAATTAAAATAAATATATCCACATTTTTATTTACGGAATTGTTTGTGCAACTTGTTCATGAAGTCATTTTTATGGAAGGTAGTAACGATGAAAAAAATCCAATGATTTAATATTAGAATTCAAATAGAACTAGTTGTAATTCAAAGGGTCTACGATACCGGGAAGTAGACGATCAGAGAATACTTAGATGAAACTACTAACATAGGCCGGTTTCGGGTTTCAGTTCTGTTAATAACGTAGTAATATCTCATTTAGGTTACAAATGAAACATCGTGTCAGCACTGTACTGTACCGTCAGTAACCCGATGGAATGCTGGTATTATAAAGCCGTTCAATAAAATAAAGGCTTTGAAAGCCTGAAAGATCTCCTGAGAAACTGTGATTTATCGGAAACCGGTGGCAAAAACCTCCAAGGCCGTGCTCGCGGTCTAGACGCCGGCGTTTTTTACGCTGTATTTTTTTTTGTCGTTACTTTTAGGCCAATAAAAAGTTGCGGTATGTCGGATTTGAGCCCGATTTAAGTGTCAGCCTTCTGGATTATTAAACATTATTGCGGTGATTACAATTTTTTTTTAGAGAACGGTCACTTTCTCCCTTAAAGGCAGCAATCGAAAGGCTCGTTAGGACACGAGTTGCGGTCGTGTTCGGCGTATGGAAACTGAAACAAGATTGTCTCTTACGGGTCGTTGACTTCTTCTGTGTCGACTAAATATGCTCTAATCCTCGAAAATTATGCCGTACTCTATTCCTCAGGTTCCCAGATAAATTCTAACGACAATTTTGAAAAGGGATGGATTTAACTCTATAAGAATAAATTCAGTTCAGAAAATGTGTGTATTGTTTATTTGAAATAAATTAGATTTAGAACTGAATAAGGCCAAAGTAGGAAGCTTTTTACTATTATTGAACAACAATATTGTTAGAATAGAATATAATAATAAGCCAGGTGCGTATGTTAAGGTCGTCATTATTTTAGACGTCGAAAGGACCCAGTATCCTGTACCAATAAATTCTTCTTTCTAAAAATTTACATTGGAATGTCTCTTATGACCATATAAAAAAAACTCTAGGAGTGTGTACGGTCAAGGAGGAAAAAAACAATTCTCAGCGATCGGTTCCCCGACCTTATAGGGAGGACCCGAGCTATTCTCAGATGCGGAAGCCCATAAAGGATGGAGGAAAAAGAATGAAAGAGGCCGAACTAAACAAACGCTCGACTTTTTATTCTGTTTCCCTCCGCAGTACAAATAAACCGGCCCGACGGAGCGTGGGCCGCTAATAACTTATCCGAGGGATATTGAGAATCACCGAAATCATAATTGTTCGACATAATGATTGGTCGGCCCAACGGCTCATTGGACGGCCGTTAGGCCATTTTTTAGAAAGCACGAAGTTCTCGGACCGGTCTCCTTGGATTGAACGAAAAACATGACCACTTTCGCCACAACTCTTTGTTGTGGCTCCGCCGAACAGTTTGGGCGAGTCAGAAGTTTCATAAAATGGTCGTAAAACTAATAGCATACCCGAGAATCTTTGCCGAATTTATTAAAAAAATAGAAATTATTCTCTTCATGCCCGGATAAGAGTAGTACCCCCTTACTTTTTATTGTCTATTGTACATGACTTCTGTAATATGTTGTAATTATTTGTCTATAATGATTTTTTTCTTTTGCTTCAAGGTGAGTGCCGAATTCTCTCCAGTACTGTACAAAGGCGGGAAGAGCTGGAATCAAGTTTTTGTGAGTAAATAAATATTTTAATTTTTTAAATATATTAATTCGCGGTTTATATTTTACCACAAGGTAAAAGGCTAGAAATTATTAATTACCTATTGCGAAATTGACTCAAACAGTAGAATCGAATATGTTTGTTGACTCCGGTCACAATTTCCCACCATTTGACAGCACTGAAAAAACATTTTTTAACATTTTATGTAATATATTACTAATAATACCAACGCAGTGAAGTAATGAATGCTTCTATTTGGATATATAGAGTTTATACATTCGACAACGCGATATGAGATATGTACGTTATTCTACGCTTGTTTCAACCGAATGCCTAATTATATCGTTAGTCCATGATGTAAAAATAATGAAGTAATAAAATCTCTCGGGGTCGATACAGCATGAGATTACAATCAGTGCACTGTTGTTTCGTTCCAGTCCGGCTCCGGTCTAATATACTTGAGTGGTTTTCAAATGTCGCTACGTCTCGTGACTACACGAGTCGTTAGTCTGATAGAACGGACTGACTCTGTTCATTTCAGTTTCAGTAATAGTGTTTGTTGCCCGCCGTACTAAGAAAACAGTGTATACTTTCAAGAATAAATTAGTTTTAATGTTTTTTTAATTCCCCGCCGATAGATCTGCCTCGTTGGCCACGGCCGACGTTTAAGAGAACTAATAATAAATACTTTCGGAGATAATCAAACTCTGGATTTATTCCGGCGGCCTTTAAAATAAATGCCTTGAAATGTCTTGTCGTTTTTTCCGTGGGAAACGTTTATCTTCGAGTTTTTACCTCTATTTGTCTTAATTGTAAATACGGGACCTTTTGGAGTCGTTAAAAGATGGAAACTGAATTTTATTTCACAAACACACCACAAGGATTTTCTATGCTTGTGGTTAATGCTTATGGTTATAATTATTAGGCTCTATTTATATTAATGCTACTTTATTGCCGCCTATTGTATTGTATTGTACTTGCGATAAAAGTCGGGACCTCTGTCACCGGTTTTTTCCTTTAATCACTCCTTATTATTATATAGGATTTCACTGAGTTAGGATTGCGTCTAATTCGCGTAGCGCGGTGGCAACTGGGATGTGGAAGGAAACAG